>OX375876.1:60297997-61567997 GCA_947359465.1 Metellina segmentata | reverse complement strand
GCTCTAGTACGACGTTAATTAAAATTACCTTGCCTTCGGAGAAAGTCAATAGTTCTGCTTACAAAAGTCTATGTGTATCAGGAAAATTTTACTTTTAACACTTAAAAGTTCTACCTAAGACTTGTTACATTGATCAAATTTCCTAGGCCGATCATCTCAGCCAATACGCCATTGAGATTGACAATCGCTAAAAATAATGACCAAAGCCAAAAACATTTGTCTTGACTTTTCTATGGAAGGGATGAAACAAGACTGGGTGCTGGAAACAATTGCAAGCAACTATCATGTTTCAATACCGGCTATGATTGCTATTATGTATCCACCATTAATTATCTAACTGTATGACTCTTAACTGTAATTGTCAAGCGTCACAACCACATTAAAAATTTCAAAACCCAAAAAATTAATTTTATTCTGTATAAAGGAATACTTTGAAGATTTTAATACTACATTTTCTAATTTGGTATATTTGTTGAAGTTGTTCTTAGTGCTGGGTGTATGTTTCTGAAAAAATAATTATGTCATCAAAATAATTAACTCCAAAGGTGACCTTATGTTTAGAGAGGATTCTACAGATGGTTCTTTGAAAAACGCTGGGGTGTTTATCCGCCCGAAAGGAAGTCGTTGCCATTCATACAATCCACAATGCTGTAACAAAAGCGAGTTTTTTTTGTATTCTCTGGATGAATGGGTATGTGCCAATATCCTGAAGCCATACCTAATTTTGAAAAATAATTACTTTGGGTTAGTTTATCAATAAGGATCTTAATTAAGGATAATAGTTCTGCGTCTGGTTTGGTAATTAAATTTATTTTCCGAAAATCTATACATAACCTATTTTTTATTTTCATTTTTTTAACACTAATGTCACTGGAGCAGAGTAGGAAGATGAACCTTTTTCAATGATGTTAGCTTTTAGAAATTCTGTGATTTTATTATCAATTTCCTCTTGTTGTTTTGGTGAAATCTTATAAGCCCTTAGAGACACCGGTAAGTCAAACAAACGTTAATCTAACTATTTGTGGTTCTGTGTATATCCTCACAGTCCTACATCAAATTTATCTCTACCAAAAATATCCTTATATGGTTCTATCATGTCTTTTATTTATCATTTATTTTATTCTATTGTTTAATTTTGCTCAACATCCTCAATTCCTGAGCTCTCTCCTCGACATGACTCTGACAATGTATGCATCCATCGCCAGAATAATTTGGAAATTTTGAAATCTTGTTTTTGTTCTTTCGAGTCTTACTTTTCATTTTACTTTGACACTTATTGTTTTTTCCTACATTTTCTATGTACCTTATTTTTAACAGTATTTATTTTAGTATTTCTAATTAACTTATAGTTTTTGCAGCAACTATGTCTGTAAGTTCTTCCACATCTATTTCATTTTATATTTCTCTATCCTTTATTTCCTCAACATGTTTATTTTCTTTAAAACTAATTTTATTCTTACAGTTTTATGACCCGAGTGTCCGTTATAAAGTGCAAAGACACAATTGCTCTTTACAGGATCAGAAAAAGTGATCAGTTTTTTCCTGTCCTTTACAAATACCCGTTTCGTACAATCAATGCCGACCAACCGGTCCAGTGGTTAAGGTGTTAGCCTCTAGATCGGAAGGTTCCTGTTCAAACCCTGGTCAGTGTATGGATATTTGTAAGCGTATGGTGTAGAGGCATTTGGTGCGCCTTAAATCTGTCGTGGTCGACAGTCCTCACGTTGGGTTGGTATGAAAGTTTGGAGAGTGGAGTGCCAACTCAGGTGTTACCTCGTCATCTGACCGTGGATCAAAATGACGTGGTGTTGTTCTCAAATCATCCAACTCAGGTGTTACCTCGTCATCTGACCGTGGATCAAAATGACGTGGTGTTGTTCTCAAATCTTTCCTTTAGGGGATTGATCCCGGACAGTTGTCAATAACCCGTTGTGTTGCTCTAGTAAGACGCTAATTAAAAATTTTCTCACCGCACAATCAACTACCAAGCGAAAATCAATGCAATTTTCGTATCCCAAATGTCATATAGTAGATCAGTGTCGAGAACCAAAAAATCTACTTGCCTAACAATTTTTCCCACATTAAATATCTGAATCAAATGTACAGACGCGGAAAAAAACCGAACCACCTCCTTAACTTCGAGCAATATTAATCTTATAGCAAATTCAAAGGTATCATTCAATAGGGACTCCACAAATTCAAATCCAAATAATTTGCATCAGGGGATGTCTTCATTTCAAATTTTGCACGAGCGACAAAATTTTTAAAGGAAACACCGTGTTTTGATGCCATAATTCGAACAAACTACGTTTACACTCCATTCTTGTGAGAAAACTATACATACTTTACTAATGGCATTATTTAACCTTGTTTTTTCAACCAGCACCTCATTATCAGGTTGAGACTAACTACGCATTGTAATCAAAGCACCTTGTAATTGATCTTATTTATTCAGTTAATCAAATGCTTCCTTCGGAATAGGAGTTGTTGACAGTCCTACTCTTAACTGCGCAACCAAACATAGTGTAAGGGGCAACCAAACATGGGGTAAGGGGATCTTTTATTTACTCACCAAAAAAAACCCCGGAATTTTGGAAGAGGGAATAAACTTAGGAATTTTGAGGAATAAACCCGGAACTTTGGGGAACAATAGGAATATTGAGGGAACAAATTAAAAACTAACCATTTTTATAACATCAGTTTTTGATCAATAAAGTGCGCATATATAGGGTACTCGAATTACGAACGAAACCATGTTTTAATATGTTGTACATCGAATAAATATATAGATAAATAATTCCCAATCAGTGTGCAGCAACCAGGGTTAGCTTTTTCCTGTCCAAAATTAATATTTCTCATCCCAGTGGGGAAAACTGGTAAATAACGGAATGAACATCTTAGTCCAAGATGGTAGCTGATTTTCATTAACAAATGCTGATTTAATAACACATTTAAGAGGCTATAGCAGCAACCATGTTCGGGAGAAATTGTGGTGAATGAGATACAAGAGTATGGGTTTAAAAATATAAATTTATATAATATATAAAATGAAAAGTATAAATTTTTACTTTTTAATTTTTCTATAAATCTCTATAGTATTTCCACTACAACAATGTAACCTATTAGTAAAATCCTTTCCACTCAATTTTATAGAATGAATTCATTTATAAGATGTTACACCAATTGTTTATGGTCGTGCTTCATAGCACATAAATCTCCTTAGCAATGATTTCCATAAGGCACAAGTCGTTAAAGTGAAAAAATTCTTCATAAACAGTCACATCCCTGGAAGTTTACTAAAACGGTATGAAAGGTAAGTTCAGCCACAACTTTAGGAAGCTTAAGGAAACAGACCTTTTTATCAGCATATTGTGGACAAACACGAAAATAAAATAGATGACAGTATCAAGGGTATAGTCAACAATCATTACTTTTACAAAGAGGTAAAAATCATGTACATGAACAACCAGTTAAAACCTATAGCTGATGCTTTAAATAGGTTACAAAGTGAAAACGCTAGCATTGATGATGCTTGTGATAATTTTATAGACCTATTTCATAAAGAAGAATTGATACCATATTCAAAACAAGTCAAGTCTAGATTTGATAGTGCTATAACTCATGTTCATTTTTTGGCAAACATGATGAATCCCTCTTATAAGAATAAAATGTTGTCTCAAGCTCAAGAGAAATCTGCTCGTAAGTATTTGCAAGATATAAATCTTCAGTACTTGCACACCACAATTCAATTTCGATCATAAGATCAGCCTTTCCTGAAGATACTTTTTCACCTGAGATTATCAACAGTGTATCACATTCTCTTTGGTGGAATAACGTAAAGGAAATGGCATAGATTTCAATTTTCTGAAACTAATGGAACATCTTCTGGGATGTCCTGCTTCATTTGTATGTTTAAAGCGTATTTTTTCAAATTCTGTTCATGTTGAAAATCAATCAATTATTCAAGTATTATGTTAAATATCTTAAATTCTAATTATTATTTCCACGATTTAATAATTTAAAATATTGTTCTAATTTTATGAAGTCTTGGTATATTCCCAAAGGTTTTTGGAACTATTTTTATATATATGTTACAAACAAAATATTAATATTAATCATGTACCATGGATAGATTTGAACTTGGTATTAATTTTCCTTGAAAAGATATTTCCGAAGTTGAAGTGTTATTGAATTATTATGCTTGAATTTCTTAATGTTGCATTTAATTTTAAAATTGTGTTTAACGAATTAGATTATTTCTTTAAGTATGAAGTGTTTAATATTTGAAAACTAGATTATATATCCTGAAGTTAATATTTTTATGTGGTGAAAATGTTAGTATCATGTACTTACCAGGAAATTTTGATGAACACATGTGGTTTAAAGGGGGGGGGGGGCAGGATGTTTGGAATGCGACTGTACCACGTGGGTATTGTTGAGGATGAAGCTTCTTGCTGTCACTCTCGACAACACCCACGTGGTACAGTCGTATTCTCAACAAGATCCTTAATCGAGTCTACTGGAGTCCCGTAAACGATGGTCTTCAGAGGCCCCCGTAAGAAGTAATCGATGCTCGATAAATCTGGGGATCGGGGTGGCCATCAGACTGGTTCACCACGCCCATTTTATCGCCCCGCAAATCTGGCATCCAGGTAATTGCGGACAACCACTTTGAAATGGGCTGGCGCACCATCATTCTGAAACCACATGTGATTGCGAACGATAGTCGGAACATCTTGCAGCAATCCTGGTAAAACCTCTTCCAGAAAAAAATACGATAATGTGAGCTATTGAGTCGCGTTGGTAGGAGATATGGGCCTATGAGTAAAATCGTTCACATTACCCGCCCAAACATTCACAAAGAAGGGTTTTAGGAATGCATGTGGACGTGTGGCATATGGATTTTCTGTCGACCGCACATGAGTTTGTGTACATTGAAAACACCTTTCTGTGTAAAAGTAGCTTCATCTGTCTTCATTCACACAGAAGCTGAGAAATCCGGCTGCAACGCACACAGCTGCAAGAATCGTTGGCAGAATTCTACGTGCAGCGGGTAATAACTTGCGTGCAACGCTTGGACTCTCTGAATATGGAATGGGTGTAAACGTTTTTCATTTAAGACTCGCCAAACGGTGGGTTGGCTCATATGTACACGACGTGTAATCGCTCACTTTTGTGGGGTGTTACATCCACAATGTTCAAGATGGTTTCTTCCATGTTTGGATGTCGTACAGTTCTTGATCCAGTTCGTCCAT
Source organism: Metellina segmentata (assembly GCA_947359465.1). NCBI lineage: Eukaryota > Metazoa > Arthropoda > Arachnida > Araneae > Tetragnathidae > Metellina > Metellina segmentata. The sequence continues at coordinate 61,562,742 of OX375876.1, read as the reverse complement.
CAGAGCTGGCGATGAATGAGCCATTTTCACAAAGGTGCCGATGCAACCGCTCAAATATTTGTTGTTCGGCAAACGCCTGTTCGGAAAACGTTCCTGATACAGCACCGTACATCATATGCATGTCCGTCTTTTCACTATTTCTAAAATATCCCATCACGACCTATAGCACAGTTGCAAATGACGTTTCCACGCAGATGCATCAGATCACGTATAGCCAGGCACACTACTTCCCTTTAACCACACCATTGCCAGATAATCACAGCTGCCTAGTTTGTATTACTGTTGATGGTCGCAATTTTGAGCATTCATTGTAAACATTGCTTCCAAGAAGCTCTTTGCAATGATGTTGTAAATAAACAATGTTTTTCTGTTCATGTCTCATTTTTTGTGTTCGTGCCTCCACGCGTCACTTCCGGCCATACATTCCTATACGAAAAATGTATGATTTAGTAAGCTGTACCAACCCTCTAAGTTTGTCCCATGACCGTAGAATCACTCTGTATATTAAGTGAAGTCATATTCACCGCAATTTTCCATTTCAGTTATGCATATTAAAACTTTCGTCAAGGGCCTTTCTTTCAAAAAAGAACAAATTTCTAACTAGATACTTGCTTCGTGTCACACTACTGTTCTTATCATTTACACTAGAGCTAATTATACACTACACTAGAGCTAAGTATATGGATTAAAAATATTACATTCATTCACAAAAAATTATTATTATTATTATTTTTTTTGAAAACCGAAAACACTTTTAAGTTTGGTTTTTGTAAAAATTTTCAAATTTTACACAAATGATTAATTTGAAGATGTTGATAAAATCTTATTGATTTATCTTAGAGGTATGCTGGTCAGGTTGTTTGATTTGTGTTAGCAACTAATTATTTTAAGGCAGCATAGTTTCCATTTTCTCAAAAAAAACCGTATTCTCTATTACAAACTAAACCCACTGAAAAATACGAATTTCGATAAACATTTATGAATAATAATTTATGAAATAATCTATAGGTTATAAGTTAAATAATTAAAAAATAACTTAAAATTAAAAAACCATATGCATAGAATTTTCAAAGAACTAAGGGGATTAAAACTACCTGCTAAAATCATAACACACTATCATAACAGAGATCATAAGCAAAATATGATTATCATGCAAAGGATAATCAAATTATATATATCTATCCCTCTAATTAAAAAACAATTTAAATGTGTTCCTTAGAGATAATTTGGAAAGTCTTATTCTTCCAAAATGTAGCTTATTTAAATCTAAATCTCGGATATATTACAAAATATAAATCCGTAATAAACCAAACAATACTCAGGTGTACATTGAAGAAGGCAACGGAAAATATAATCACAAAAGTATCCATTATAGAAAATATTTTTTTCTTCTGATTTATTTTACAAGATGGAAGCCATACAAGGTAGGAAGGTAGAGGTAAAGTTTTGTGTGCAGATATGAATCCCCTTAAATGCTACTTATCGTTTTAGTCATTGCAGACTGGTGACCGACGATTCTTTATTCTAGATGGCCTCACCGTAAGTAAAATTTGTCTCTAACTCTTAAATAACTATCAGACCCAGGTATTTGTTCAATGCTGATATATATTGATGACAGTGCAGTTTCTCATGCTTAATATTTTATTATTACAGTACAAAGTCCAAAATCCGGATCATTTGTATTTAAAAAAAAACGTTAATTAACCCACTCCGAGCGAATTTTTCGTTTGCATAGTAAAATAGTAGATATACAAATAGGAATAGTTAAAAATAAAAAGGATAAAGATACAATGCAACAAATTTTACCTGCAAATCTAATTTTTCTGTGGTATTTACTCTGAACATGTCCGTTATTTTGCGTTGTTTCTTCAATTTGGTCCAGGTTTAACTCCTTGTTCTTTAAAAATTGTCGGAAGATGAAAAAAAGTGAGTTAAAACAAACACAAAACGCCGGTTAGCAAAACGTCCAAATCTGGGACTTTGTACTGTATGGGCATCACGATATGCACATTTCATACCTCGAAATATTTGGGATTGATCTAGGATCGTCGTCAATATCCCGTAGTGTTGTTTCAGTATTACGTAAATTAATTACCTACCACACCTAAAAATGAAAATTAAATCAAATAGGCAGAATTTCGTGTACTTGTTGCTGTTAATTCCTATCTATATAAATAAAGATGGGTGGATAGTTGAGGGTAGTTCAATTAACGTCGCACTGGAGTCACACAACAGGCCATTGGTGAAGTTCCAGGATCAATCCTGAATGGTAACATCTGAGAATAACAACAGTATTTTTGAACCACGTTTAATGTCTGATTGTATAGCGCAACAAATAATTTTTATAAAATTCCGTGAATATAGAACAAAAATGCTTTTAATTAATGAATAAATTATTTGCATTCCACTAACTGCATTTTTATGTAACATTGTTCTGAATACCCATACACATTTACAATACTTGAATCAACTTTAATCTGGTAGTGTTGTGTCGGAGAAGCTGAAATGTAAATCGAACCTTCCGATTATAGTTAAAACTAAGATTGTTAACCGCTTAACAGTTTTTTTTTTAGAATTCGATCCAAAAACGTCACATTTTTTATTGCATTTTTTTTGTTCAATTTACATTTGTAAGAAGGAATTAAAAAAAAAATTAACATTTCTAATATTTTTACTCATTTAGAACAAATTAATTTTTACAAGTAGAATTATTAAGTTTTCCTTGGAAGTTGTCTTTTCTTATTACATGAGCGCCTTGCAAGGAAGTTACATTTACCGTTGTGCCTGTAAAAATACAATTTACAGTTACAATTTTCTATTGCAAATAATACATTTACACCCTTCTTATCTCTCTATATTAAAAAAAAGTTACCGCCGCCGCCGCCGCCGCCGCCGAAGAATTGAAATTTTTGTTGTTTAGCTCCATTCTTAGACGGTTTCCCGAGAAAGTACTGATCGGAAAAATATGAAATTAACATGCTTTGTTCTTCATCGTATTCCCTGGATAATTATTAAGATTTTTTTCCGATGCGGCTATTAGTTTAGGTTTTATTAAGTGTTAAAGTTGAAGAAGTGAAATTTCTTCCGCGAGTGAGCAAAACACATTCAAAATTTCAGTCTTTAATCGCGAGTTTTTTTTTAAGAGTACCTCTCAACGTAAATTTTTGCAGCTCGTCGAGTTTTTTTTGAAATTTAAATGTGGTTCTTGATAATATTTTTTTGAAATTCGGGAAAAATCGGGACATTTTTGTTACTTTTTTTTAAAACTGCCGTATCTATATCTAATTACTATTAGTTTTTAATTTTTAAAATATCGCAGTATACCTCAGAATATACTCTTTCTTACGGTACTATTATTTTTGAAATCGGTTAATAATTAAATTGGATGCGATCAAAAGTTCGTGATACAAAATTCGGAATCTTCGGATATTTTCGCTACGTTTTGTTAAAACCGTTATGTCTACGGCAAAAACCATTATTTTTTAAATTTGAGAACATCACTGAATACACTACATTACACTCTTTCTTATGGTACAATTATTTTTCAAATTGGTTAATAAACAAAATCGATGCAATTAAAAGTAGGTCATACAATTTTCGGAACTTTCAGATCGTAACTTCCGATACAAAACTAAAATGGTCATATCTATATAGTATTACTGTTAGTTTTTAATTTTAAAAATATTGCAGTATACCTCACAATGTACTCTTTCTTACGGTACAATTATTTTTAAAATTGGTTCATAAATAAATTCGATGCAATCAAAAGTTGGTGACACAAATTTCGTATTTTTCAGTTCGCATAGCTGGTTCGGCAAACAGCAGTGGGTTGCATTTTATACTATCGGGTTTGCCAGATATCAAATTTATCGTAGCAACAATTGCCATAAAAACGATTTCTTTTTATTTGGCGAGGAAAAAGGCTCGCTTTTTTCCCTCTGTTTTCAAGACAGTTTACCGACAAAGTACAATGTATTGATATTAACACTGTTTACTTAAAATTGTACAGGGAACAAGATACAGAAGATTTTTTACTGATGCGGCTATTAGTTTAGGGTGCATTAAGTGTTAAAGCAAAAAAAAGTGAAATCAATTGCGAAAGAAGTATTGGTTTGAGAAAGCAAACCAAACGGGATTGCGTAGCCCTCGCTGTGACGTCATGTACCGGAAAGTGAAATCAGCATAATACGAATTATTCAGATAGTTTCACTCTGTGAAAGGAATGTTGGTTTGCGAAGCAAACCAAATGACATCTGTGAAAGGAGTGTTGGTTTGCGAAGCAAACCAAATGGGATTGCGCAGCAATCCCCGGGGGTTGGCGAGCGTAAGCGAGCAGGGGGCGGAGCCCCCTAGTTAATTAAAAAAAAACTGCCTTATTTGACTAAATCCATCTGTACTACTATAAAAGTCATTAGTATTGAAGTCGTCTTAAAAATTTTCACTACACTCAGACTCATTTAAGGTATTTCTGATTCCGAATCACAGTTAATAGAAATTAGCTGCAAACATTCTGCATCAGCCATTATTTTAATGTAAAAATAGTTTGCACAACTTGTATATCAATAAATCTGTCAAATGATCCGTAAAGGTAAAATACATGCAAAAGCTACGCACTGAAAGATAAAATTTCTCAGAGTCAGACAAAACATGTGACATAAGCGCGCGCTTTTATAACATGTTTTTATTTCACCAATCAGAATAAAGCAAAACAGACTTTGCAAACTTCCATTTAATGGAAAACTATTACCATCCATACGACTAATTTGGTATTAAAAATAGAAAAAATCGGGCTAAACAATAAAAGCGATGGAGAATTGAGACTACCCGTACGGCGTACGGGCAAATCAGTACGGGAGCCATGGGCATAATGGAACACTTAATATTTAACAAGCTGTAAAAAGAAAAATATAAAACAGAATATGCTGAAACTGAAGAGACACATGCTTTCAATTCTTGTTTTTAAATAGTAATATTCATTCCTGAAAAAAATATAATAATAATAAAAAAAAAAAGATAATAAAAATAGTCCGTTCTGCCCCAGATCATGGGTAGAACTCACCTTAACTTAACTCCGCCATGGGATACTGACCCTTGGGTTTACAGTAAACAAAATTTCCCATAACGTGAAGGTGACCAAATGAGAAAAGGAAAAATAATTTGGTGGGATGCAAAGCAGCAATTACAAGTTAATACATGCACGCGCAGGTGGTGCTCTAATAAAAGTTTCCTATGAGGTTATAGAGGCAATAAAAGTCTTGTAGTCAAAAAGTGAACCTAAACCGTTTGCTTAAGTTCAAATTCCCTGGAGGCCACAAATCGCACGATTTGTATTATCTTCCTTTGAAGCAACGGTTGAACTGCCTGGCGTTTATGCCAGGCGTCGTAGATCTGAGGTGCTGGTTCCTTGATGTGCAGATAAGATGTGATAGGGCAGGTGGTAGAGTCTGTTCCATACCACAGATGCAGAGTTCACTACAATGGATATTCTTCCTAAATAGATTCTGTAGGAACGGGACGTGGCCCGTGAAAAAGTGTGTGAGCTCTGGGGTGGAGTTGAGGCTCTTTGTGCAGACCTTGGGAAAGAACCCGAATGTTCTACTACCTTCGATGGAGTTTATCCATCTCTCTTACCAGACGTTAGTTGATGCAAGCTTGAGGGACCTCTTCAGATGGGATGCCGGAAGAAGGAGTGGATGCAGGCGGATGGACGTATTACCGGTGGCACTTCTTGCAAGATGATCTGCTGCTTTGTTTCCTTCTACACAGGAATGTTCTCTGACCCAAGATATATAAATGCACATTGATGGAGCTGCGGTACGGATTCATAATAAATTCACAGATAAAAGTTATTTTTGGTATTTTAACTTTCTTTTTTACTTCTATAAAACTACTATCTTTTTGCCTGTGAAACATATTCAAGTAAAAAATGGTTAAAAGGTGCACCAGATAAAGTTAAGTCGATTTTTTTCTTATTTTCACACATTGATATATAGAAATATTCTTCTAACTTTAGTTCAAAAGGAAATTAAATTAAACCAATTAGCTTAGATTTATTTTAGTTGAAAAGTTACAACAGATTTAAAATGAGATAGATTAATTAATAGATGGAACCTAGACCATTCTACCCCGGTCTATTCCGAGCCAGGCTTCGTACTCAAGTAAACAACAACCATTTTGTGAATGCGGATTAAGTTATGCAATAGTAAATGGACCTAAATATACACCTAAATCTATATATTTTAACCTGTATAAAGAAAAATATGGTAAAGAAAACGATCCGGTTTGCCTTACACGTTGAAGTATCAAAGAAATTACAAAAAAGCGATGAAATCTTGCACAAACACGTTAAATCAAAGACACGGTAATCTCAAAATGTCGAAAATGGTCTGAAGCCACACCCTTCCTGTTGTTTATTAGTTTCAAAGCGTATCACCAGTCGGCGTTATCGTACAGCGGAAATAAGGGGAGGGGGTGTTTTCTGCCCTGGGTTCCCCTAAAAGCGCGAAAATAGCGCCCGGTCAAAACTGGCAAGGGGTTAAACCAGTACTGCTGGAAAACGCAGTTTGTTTTCAAAAATTAAAATTCTATTGCTTAATACATTCAGTTAATTTTGAAAAAAAATGCAGTAAAATGCAGTAAATGAAAAAAAATGAAAAATCATTTTATGCATAGAAAAAACGCTGTCAAATTTACCTACCGCTTTTTGAAAAGTAGTATCTGAACCTTTGCTTTGTGTGAAGACTGTTATAGAAATTGCGGTAGCCCGGTTAATAGAGTAAGGAATGAGCACCCGGATGGTTGAGAGTTCGTCACTCGTTAAGACCATCGTGTACGGGGAGGGGGCTGGGGCAAGTTAAATCTGTCGTGGTCTTGAATTTCCTCACCTTGGTTGAAATTTGGATTGTAGGGTTCCAGATCAGGTGTTGACCTCAGCATCTGACCGTGGATTAAAATTATAAGGTGTTCTCGGATATTTTCTTTCGGAATTGATCCCGGACCGTCGCCAATAGCCCATTGCGTGAAGCTTCAGAGTGAAGTTAAAATTCAAATACCTACCAACCACATACCTTGTGTGAAGACATTTACTTTTTGATTTGTTATTTCACATGCCAATAAATAAAATTTAATTTTCAACACAAAAACATTTTTTTAATAAAAAAATTAATTCCTATAATCAACGAATACGATTTTCCGCTTTGTTCAAACATGTGCTACACTGTAAAGCACTTATATAATTCAGATTCAGTTTTAAATAAAAACCACGTACATGTTAAAAAGGGGTCGAGGTAGATCGGTTGGAAGAGTAACGGTTTAGTAACTGGAGGGTAGCGAGTTTGAATCCAACCAAAGGGGGCTGGTGCGCGTTAAATATGTCGTGGCCTCAAATGTCCCCAAGTTATCGTGGTGTGTAGATGTGGAGAGATGGGTGCTAGCTCAGGTGTGACCCCATCTTTTATCATAAATTTGGATTCTACACACACTTTTAGGCGGAAATAAAACATAGTTCATCAATTTTATTGGATTTTTCATCAATTTGTAAGATTTTGAAAATTAGAACTCCTGATGTTAAATTGGTGTTTTACGTTTTTTTGTTATATTTGCTGAAAACATTAATTTTTCTTGGAAATTATTTTTTCATCATTTGCTATCCAAAAACCCAAACGCAATCTATAAACATTTTAATCCTCAAACTAAATTTACTATTTTTTAATCAATTATGAAATTAATATTCATAAAAATTATGAATAGAAATATTGACAAATTTTGACACCATGTGATTCAACTGTTACTGAAACATCGGAATTCCAAATTTCAGACTGTATAATTAGTAGACTGTATAATTTTCATTACTGTATAATTAGTAGCGCAGTGAGATTGTTTGCAAAATTCGATGATTATTATCGTTATTGGGGATTGTTAACAAAGTGAAAACTGAATTCTGCAAAACAAAAAGAATGGATTAAGACTTTATCACCACCTTAATGGACATACCAAGGCGTCTGCAATAGGTCATTGACTGTGACGGCCACTACACGTCTTTATTGATATATATAATGCGATTGAACTCCGAACATTTACACGCTCCCACAATGGTTTTTATGGATTTTCTCGGTGAATTTTACGCGCGCGCGCGCGCGCGCGCGATTTTATTTCATTATTTATTTATTACGTCAATTTATTATTTTTTCATCAAATCCTCCTGAATTTGTGCTTAGAATTCAAATTTGTGATAAAAGATAGGGGTTCGTATTGAAACTATCGGAACAAGCATCCAATTTAATATGAATACGGCCCCTTAGACAAATTTTAAATATTGATATAGGAAACATTAATTCCTGTCGATTGCTACCTTCCGTTTTGTTCTGTGATGTAAATTGTGTGATTGCGATCCGGTGAGTCGTTTTTTTTTTACGGCTATACACATGTAATCCAGCATATGAACACGTCTTTAGCAACATTGGCAGAAAATAATTTATATCTTGCTGTAATGGAAGAAAGACTGAATATTTAATTCTCTATATCATCTGTCCCAAATATTAGGAAATCCTATATCACTAGCCAAAAAAAAAAAAAAAAAAAAACCCTGATAAATCTTTCTATATTAAAAGCGAATACCAATTTCATTTGCTTCACAAACCAAATGGGAATTCGTACCCCCATTGGATAACAGCTATCACGGCGTTGCCAAATGCGGCCAATTTCGAATTAAAAAGAGATCCCTCACAATCTGACAAATGATTTTTTTAAAAAGGAAATCAAATCTATAAGCATACATCTGGCGTAAACTTTTCCGCAGATTTCAAAACCATTGAAATTTTCATTCTATCTTTAACGATCCCAATTTTACAAAAAACAACAACTAAATAATGCCAGCCAAAAGGTTTTTTATTTTGTTTGCTTTCTCTTTCGCTGAAATCGTAAGAGGGCAGGGAATGTAATCTGTTTATTTTTGGAACACGAATGTTGGATTGACGTCACATTCTCTTGCGAAAACATAAAAGATTTTCATTTAAAAAATTTTATTTATCTAAAGAAAATTATATTTTTAGGTATCGATCTAATGTAAAATTTTCCACAGATTTCAAAACCGTTGAAATTTTTAGATCTCCCAGACCGTTAAAGATAGAATTTATCTATCTTTAACGGTCTAGGAGAGGAAAAAAAAGAACTAATTAATTCCCGGTAAAAAGTTTTATTTGTTTTTTTAGTATGCCGGCAAATTGTTCTTCCGCCAAAAGTGAAAAAATAAATTTCGACTCTGCGATCTTTTATGCTGTTGCCATTCCAAAAAAAAACAATAATAAATTAATTTCCTTTAAATTCATTTTAAAGTGTTCTAGATTGAATTTTAAAATTTGCCGCGACCCCAAAATTGCAAACAATTTGGACAACATGTGTGTCAAATCCCATTATTGTAAGTACAGTAGATTTGTCAGGACTGTGATAACGAAAACCAAACACTTCCTTTTATAATAGTAGAGATTACCACCACGCCATAGGCACCTATCTGCTTTAGGCGATTTTCACCCAACTGCGTTTTCGAGTCACTATTTCATGTTTTATACTATAACAAAGCCACGAATCATTTTGATTCGTATCGGAAGTGTCGATTTTCATGAGAAAACTACCTCTGTTGTAACTCGATTTTTCTCGAAGCATCAAATTTTGAACACGTTTTCGTAGAAACGTTAACTTTGCAGATTGGAGCCATAGACATGGTGGTAACGATATATTTTGAAAAGAAAACATAACGCTCAAATTAAATATTAGAATTTAAATTTAAAAAAAAATTTTTGGAAACATAATTGCTTATGCAGAAATACTGGTTAAACAATATGAGTGCAATTGCAATGTTCAATACTTCCAAATTAAAGTTTTTTTAAGTAGCTACTCAGATGTTTTAGCATGAAACGTGCTTAAAAATGTAAACAAAGGAAATTCAAACAATGTGTTCATTAAGTTTAAACATCTATATATATAAAACACTAACGTACGTGGACCCGAAATCGACGTTATTTGTGTATCGTCGAATGGCAACAATCAAACGTAAATAAAATAACCCAGATATTTTGAATTCTTGCTGTTTTTAAATAGCCGAGGTCAATTTCTATGCAAAGTAAGGAATTAAATTGTAAAAATTTATGTTTGAACTGACTTCTTATTTCTTCCTTTGATGTAAAAGTAATTTAAACGTAATTTTGCTACCCGGTATCTGGCCACTTCAGAATTAATGTTTGCTTTTTTAATTTGATTTAGAATTCCGTGTTTGCGTATTTGAGTTGACTGCGAGGGTGGAGTGGTCGTTCACGGTAAGAAGGCGATTTGTCGCCAAATATGGTAACCTTCACCTTTTGCAGATTTTCTTCACATCTGCCGTTTTTGTTATGGCAACCCTATCTGCTGTTACGAAATTCAGCCGCCATCTTGATTTGGCGACAAAAATTAGTTGGCGACAAACATCTTACCGTGAACGACCACTCCACCCGAAATTCAACACGTTTGAATAGATACGTACGTATTTTTTTTCTTCGGAATTTTGCATTTTTTCAAGGATTGGAATTTTATTTTTGTTTGCATTATATGTTCTGGTATATTACCTATTGTAGAAATATTATTTAGGAGTTAGATTTTAATGATATGTCTATTTCCTGCAAACTATCACTAGACATGTATAATTTTGTAGCGGTATATGTATATTTCGACCAACTTTCCTTAAATATTTGATTGAATACGCTCGCAATGATTTGAAGAATTGTTTCATAAAAATAAATAAAATATACAAATCAAAACATGCTTGATTACGGTGCGTAAAAAAGTTTAAAAAAAGCACTATTACACACCGCCGAGCGCTAGCCGGCGCAGCCCGGCTAGTGTTTCAAAAAAACATTAAACAGTTTTTTAAACTAGATTGAATCACACACACACACAGTTTTTTAAACTAGATTGAATCACACACACACACACAGTTTTTTAAACTAGATTGAATCACACACACACACAGTTTTTTAAACTAGATTGAATCACACGCACACACACACACACACACACACACACACACACACACACACACACACACACACACACACACACACACAAAACGGGAAGATGGAGAGACACACTGACATCTTGAATCTACTTTACTTTTTGAAAGCAGAAAAAAATCTTTTGCTACAGCGTTACTCTTTTATGTATCGTCATGCCAATTAGTAAATCTTGTAAATCCACTGTTAAAGTGTAGTAGTTACGAGTTGTGCTAATTAGCATGATGATATGTTTTTCTACTGAGTTAATCGTTTTTTTAATTTCCGAGTGATTCATCTAGAATATTCCACGTAGAATTAGTTATGTGTAATAGTTACATAAAGATGCTACTACAATTATAGAACATTTAACATTTTTGATAATTAATCAAGCAATAAAAATATTTGTGAATTTATTCCTAATAAATTAATTGTATATTTATTATCCACTAAAATATTTTTAGCATTTCGAAATACAAAAATACTTCTATTGAAAAATGAATTTTCGACTCATACTGAAAAAAAAATATGGGTGTCTTCTCCCAACATAGAAACATCTTATACAAATTACGACAGATTTTAATAATACAGAATACAGTATAAAGTCCAAAATCCGGAATCCTCCGGACCTCGGCCATTCCGGATTTTGGACTTTTCGAGATTTAGCATTATGTGCACATTTTTTGTCAGTAAAACCTTAATCTAATCCCCCGGCACGCGAATCTTTCGATTGCAGTAGTAAAATAGCAGATATATAAATAGGAATAATTTAAAAAATAAGGAAAAAACCTTTTTAATACAATGCAACAAATTTTACTAGCAAATCTTTTAATATTTATGTGTGGTATTTACTATGAACATGTCCGTTATTTCGCGTTGTTTCACCAATTAGGTCCAGGTTTAACTTGTTTTTTAAAAACTGTCGGAAAGATGTAAAAAAAAAAGAAAGAAAAAAAAACAGAAAAAAAAACCTGCCAGTTGGTAAAACGTTCGGATTTGGAACTTTGCACTGTACCTGTTTCATATTACGTGCAGTTACCTTTACATTGCGATGTAATACGGTGTTTTGAAAATACGTATTAAGAGTTTCGATAGTTTTCATATTTAGCAATGAAGAGCTATTATACAGTTTTATACACATCTTTCATCTCAGTTATCTATCCTCAATTTGTGTAGCCATGTTAAGATTAAATTACTTATGCAATTTTAAAATTAATTTAAACGTATGCCCATAACGAATTAGAAAGATATACCTAAACTAAACAGTTTTAAAGAATGTCAGCTTTTTGGAAAATGTTCTGAGACTTCTGTAAGATGAAACTCAAATAGATATATTAAATGTAACGTTAGTTTAACATTAAATATGATAAATTTTTTATTCCCTCTTTAGGTTCAAATACATGGTTTGTTGATTTATGTACACATAATCCTTTTAATGTATTGATTTTCTACATTCAATCAACATTATAAGTCTCACGGTAGGAGATATTTATATATATTTTTTTCACGAACGTTTAATTTTTTTTTTCAAATACTTTTTGGGCTTCCTTGCTAATATGAAAAAATAAGATTCCATTACTTTAAAAGTATAGCAAAATTTATTTTTCTCAGCAGAAATTTTCTCATTTATCCAAACAGCTCCAAAAGAACCTGGGAACGGTTAGTTTGAATGAATAAAAATATGACTTGTTCCAAAATTGAAATATCTTCATGAGATTTAATTATGTGTGTCGATAATAATTCAGCAATAAGTTTTTGGAAGTGGTAACTGCCAAATATTTTGGTCATCAAACAGCAATACTTCTAAAACCAAGACTTTTAACCATTTCAGTAATTTGGTTTGTAGATCGACAGTCGACATGTACTCCATTTGAGCAAATAAGATCAGAATCTAAGGTTTAAAATGGATTCCGAAAAGTAACAAATATCCGTGCTCAGACCAGGATTCAATCCCAGGACCCAAACACTCAAAAAGGGTTCCATTATGAATAATAAATATGGTAAACCAGTGAAAATGTCCCGGTTTGAAAGAAAAATAATATAATGTCTACTTAAAAAGTCCCGAGTTGAACAAAAGATATGGTAAATTTACTTTAAAGCGTCCTGGTTTGGATAAAAAGTTTGGTCAGCCCATTTAAAAATGCTCTGGTTTGAGTAAAAGATATGGCAATCTCATATATACCAAAAACTCATATAATCGTTGATGATATGTAAGATTGGTTAACTTAGAAAAGGGAAAGTAAAAGAGGTGAACACACACAAAACAACTCACTTTTACAAAAACATTTTGTAAAAGTCACTCTTGAGTCGAATGATATAACCTTATCTGATCATGATATCCAACCATTGAAGTCAAATAAGTCTCGAATCTGTATAATAACTCAAACTTACGAAAATTCAGCATACAGGATGCAATAAGGAATTGAAGCTAGATTTTATGTATAATTTCACATTTTGTTGCACCAATACTCTGTACAAAATAGTGCTAGGAATTTAGATTTCTAATCTAAATAGATATTTTCACCATATGTTGAAACTGAAGGATTTTTTGTTCTATTTACATAAATTTTAATATTTCCTTTGATGTGATATTTATTTAGAAAAGTAAAGTGGATTATTATCAATCAAATAGTTATAGGAACATGAATACAATTTGTCCTGCTTTTAGTGCAAATATATTATACAATGTATAACCTTAAAAATCTGTATCGTAATATTTTTAAAGGTTCCATTACTGATTTCTTAATCTTTTTCAGAAAAGCGACATCAGAAGACGAGTGTGAAGGAGAAAAGCCTTCCAAACATCATTCGTTGACTTCAGATTGGGGGGTAGGTTTGTTATGCTGATTTTCTCGTTATTGTGTTCTACGTGAAACATGGACTACTATGTGCGGATTAAACAAGAAGGTAGTGGACCTCTATTTTTGAAAAGATGCTCCTCCATTTTAACCCTCCAAGTGGTTTCGTCGAGATATCTCGTCCATCAAGATCTGATCAATTTTGATTTTGGCGAGGTATCTCGTCATAAAGATCTTGACTGTTTTTTTATGATGATGAGATCAAGTTCCGGTCATTTTTCTTCTATTGACTAGATATCTCGTCCATCAAGATCTGGTCAGTTTTGATACTGACGAGATACCTCATCGAAACAACCAACAGGAGGGTTAATTGGAGAAGAAATCCTTCTGATTCGACCAGTTGAGACAATACATGGGGGTGGGGAGCAGAGAAAAAACAACAACCGCGTTGTTTTAAAAGGTGCAAACGGCATTAGGAATATACAGCCAATAGACCATTAGATATCCAAAAATAGACCACGCAGCGCTTCTCTCATCTCATAGAAGCTGGACAGTATATAGTCCAGCTTCCCTGATCTCGTTCAGAGTCCCGTGACTTAAATGCTGACTGGCATAGGCATAAGCAGACTGTATTAAACTGACTGTTTGTCATTTCGTATAAGACGGCGATGATTTCAATTTTAAAATCAATTAGAATTTGAAGTATTTCCAAAGTGCTAATATTGCACTACTAGTCGCATAGTTCCATTTATCTAAAATCAGTTTAAGTTAAGTACATAGAAGACATGCCTCAAACAATATTGCTCTACCAGTCGCAGACTGTATTGAACTGACTGTTTGACATTTAGTACAAGACGGCGATGATTTTAATTTTAAAATCAATTAGAATTTGAAGTATTTCCAAAGTGCTAATATTGCACTACTAGTCGCATAGTTCCATTTATCTAAAATCAGTTTAAGTTAAGTGCATAGAAGACATGCCTCAAACAATATTGCTCTACCAGTCGCAGACTGTATTGAACTGACTGTTTGTCATTTAGTACAAGACGGCGATGACTTCAATTTTAAAATCAATTAGAATTTGAAGTATTTCCAAAGTGCTAATATTGCACTACTAGTCGCATAGTTCCATTTATCTAAAATCAGTTTAAGTTAAGTACATAGAAGACATGCCTCAAACAATATTGCTCTACCAGTCGCAGACTGTATTGAACTGACTGTTTGACATTTAGTACAAGACGGCGATGATTTTAATTTTAAAATCAATTAGAATTTGAAGTATTTCCAAAGTGCTAATATTGCACTACTAGTCGCATAGTTCCATTTATCTAAAATCAGTTTAAGTTAAGTGCATAGAAGACATGCCTCAAACAATATTGCTCTACCAGTCGCAGACTGTATTGAACTGACTGTTTGTCATTTAGTACAAGACGGCGATGACTTCAATTTTAAAATCAATTAGAATTTGAAGTATTTCCAAAGTGCTAATATTGCACTACTAGTCGCATAGTTCCATTTATCTAAAATCAGTTTAAGTTAAGTACATAGAAGACATGCCTCAAACAATATTGCTCTACCAGTCGCAGAATGTATTGAACTGACTGTTTGTCATTTAGTACAAGACGGCGATGATTTCAATTTTAAAATCAATTAGAATTTGAAGTATTTCCAAAGTGCTAATATTGCACTACTAGTCGCATAGTTCCATTTATCTAAAATCAGTTTAAGTTAAGTGCATAGAAGACATGCCTCAAACGATATTGCTCTACCAGTCGCAGACTGTATTGAACTAACTGTTTGTCATTTCGTACAAGACGGCGATGATTTAAATTTTAAAATCAATTAGAATTTGAAGTATTTCCAAAGTGCTAATATTGCACTACTAGTCGCATAGTTCCATTTATCTAAAATCAGTTTAAGTTAAGTGCATAGAAGACATGCCTCAAACGATATTGCTCTACCAGTCGCAGACTGTATTGAACTAACTGTTTGTCATTTCGTACAAGACGGCGATGATTTAAATTTTAAAATCAATTAGAATTTGAAGTATTTCCAAAGTGCTAATATTGCACTACTAGTCGCATAGTTCCATTTATCTAAAATCAGTTTAAGTTAAGTGCATAGAAGACATGCCTCAAACGATATTGCTCTACCAGTCGCAGACTGTATTGAACTGACTGTTTGTCATTTCGTACAAGACGGCGATGATTTCAATTTTAAAATCAATTAGAGTTTGAAGTATTTCCAAAGTGCCAATATTGCACTACTAGTCGTATAGTTCCATTTATCTAAAATCAGTTTAAGTTAAGTGCATAGAAGACATGCCTCAAACGATATTGCTCTACTAGTCGCAGACTGTATTGAACTGACTATTTGTCATTTCGTACAAGACGGCGATGATTTCAATTTTAAAATCAATTAGAATTTGAAGTATTTCCAAAGTGCTAATATTGCACTACTAGTGGCATAGTTCCATTTATCTAAAATCAGTTTAAGTTAAGTGCATAGAAGGCATGCCTCAAACGATATTGCTCTACCAGTCGCAGACTGTATTGAACTGACTGTTTGTTATTTCGTACAAGACGGCGATGATTTCAATTTTAAAATCAATTAGAGTTTGAAGTATTTCCAAAGTGCCAATATTGCACTACTAGTCGTATAGTTCCATTTATCTAAAATCAGTTTAAGTTAAGTGCATAGAAGACATGCCTCAAACGATATTGCTCTACTAGTCGCAGACTGTATTGAACTGACTGTTTGTCATTTAGTACAAGACGGCGATGATTTCAATTTTAAAATCAATTAGAATTTGAAGTATTTCCAAAGTGCTAATATTGCACTACTAGTCGCTAAGTTCCATTTATCTAAAATCAGTTTAAGTTAAGTGCATAGAAGACATGCCTCAAACGATATTGCTCTACTAGTCGCAGACTGTATTGAACTGACTGTTTGTCATTTCGTACAAGACGGCGATGATTTCAATTTTAAAATCAATTAGAATTTGAAGTATTTCCAAAGTGCTAATATTGCACTACTAGTCGCATAGTTCCATTTATCTAAAATCAGTTTAAGTTAAGTGCATAGAAGACATGCCTCAAACGATATTGCTCTACCAGTCGCAGACTGTATTGAACTGACTGTTTGTCATTTCGTACAAGACGGCGATGATTTCAATTTTAAAATCAATTAGAGTTTGAAGTATTTCCAAAGTGCCAATATTGCACTACTAGTCGTATAGTTCCATTTATCTAAAATCAGTTTAAGTTAAGTGCATAGAAGACATGCCTCAAACGATATTGCTCTACTAGTCGCAGACTGTATTGAACTGACTATTTGTCATTTCGTACAAGACGGCGATGATTTCAATTTTAAAATCAATTAGAATTTGAAGTATTTCCAAAGTGCTAATATTGCACTACTAGTGGCATAGTTCCATTTATCTAAAATCAGTTTAAGTTAAGTGCATAGAAGACATGCCTCAAACGATATTGCTCTACTAGTCGCAGACTGTATTGAACTGACTGTTTGCCATTTCGTACAAGACGGCGATGATTTCAATTTTAAAATCAATTAGAATTTGAAGTATTTCCAAAGTGCTAATATTGCACTACTAGTCGCATAGTTCCATTTATCTAAAATCAGTTTAAGTTAAGTGCATAGAAGACATGCTTCAAACGATATTGCTCTACCAGTCGCAGACTGTATTGAACTGACTGTTTGTCATTTCGTACAAGACGGCGATGATTTCAATTTTAAAATCAATTAGAATTTGAAGTATTTCCAAAGTGCTAATATTGCACTACTAGTCGCATAGTTCCATTTATCTAAAATCAGTTTAAGTTAAGTGCATAGAAGACATGCCTCAAACGATATTGCTCTACCAGTCGCAGACTGTATTGAACTGACTGTTTGTCATTTCGTACAAGACGGCGATGATTTCAATTTTAAAATCAATTAGAGTTTGAAGTATTTCCAAAGTGCCAATATTGCACTACTAGTCGTATAGTTCCATTTATCTAAAATCAGTTTAAGTTAAGTGCATAGAAGACATGCCTCAAACGATATTGCTCTACTAGTCGCAGACTGTATTGAACTGACTATTTGTCATTTCGTACAAGACGGCGATGATTTCAATTTTAAAATCAATTAGAATTTGAAGTATTTCCAAAGTGCTAATATTGCACTACTAGTGGCATAGTTCCATTTATCTAAAATTAGTTTAAGTTAAGTGCATAGAAGACATGCCTCAAACGATATTGCTCTACCAGTCGCAGACTGTATTGAACTGACTGTTTGTCATTTCGTACAAGACGGCGATGATTTCAATTTTAAAATCAATTAGAATTTGAAGTATTTCCAAAGTGCTAATATTGCACTACTAGTGGCATAGTTCCATTTATTTAAAATCAGTTTAAGTTAAGTGCATAAAAAACATGCCTCAAACGATATTGCTCTACCAGTCGCAGACTGTATTGAACTGACTGTTTGTCATTTCGTATAAGACGGCGATGATTTCAATTTTAAAATCAATTAGAGTTTGAAGTATTTCCAAAGTGCCAATATTGCACTACTAGTCGTATAGTTCCATGTATCTAAAATCAGTTTAAGTTAAGTGGATAGAAGACATGTCTCAAACTATAGCTATGGGGATAATTATGAAGTGTGTGTTTCGTACTTCAATATCGCATTTCGAAATTACAATAGCTATTTCATCGGTCACATAAATATATTTTGAATGTGTGTTTTGAAGACAAAAATTTTCCGAGTTTCAACATGTGGAGTCGTTTTTCAATTATGTGATGGGCATGTAATTGTACGTACTCAGAAATTGGGACGGCCATCTTGAAGCTTGATAAAAACTGGCAGTAAATAAAAACAAGTGCGGCCGTTTTACGAATTTAACGTTTTAGAAATGAATTTTATTTATTATAATATATAACTGCAAATGGCTTGGATAAATAATTTCTGTAAATCTGAGTAATTTATGCGAAATCTTAAATTTGATTTCAATGATATCAATAAGCTAAAAATTCAAGGCGATTTATTTAGGTCATTAAGGGTAGTATTTACGAGTCTCGAGGGGTCAAACCATGGATTATCAAAGAACTATAGTCACAAACCAAGTATTAAGGGACCCACCTATTAAAGCAATTAGCTCTCTGTGATTGATTACCACCGACTCCTATCTCGATCATGTAATATTGTTTGCATTTCATACGTCGCAAAGTGTGTCATTTTCGCAATCTAGGTGGACAACATTATTGCATCAAAAATACACTGGTTTTGGGTGATTATAAGAGGCTGTGAGTGATAAAATACTGAATTGGTGTGTATATAACGTTTTAAATTACTATTTGGATGCAGAAATATATTAAATTTAAAGAAATTTGTCAACTTTGCTCCATATATTAAATATACTACGATCAATTATTAGTCGTATATTTTGCAATTTTATATTAATATACACCTGATAGATATTCCCATGACAGTTCCGTTTGAAAATAAAGAATAATTCAAAAACTAAGGGGAAAATATTTGGAAAATATTTGAAAAATATTACAAAATTATATACTTGGAATCTCAACTGGGAAAGTTCTTTAAAAAATTCCTTTTTGGGAACATTTGGCTGCGTTTAGTTTTAGACATTGCCCGTAACCTTACTAAAAGTGGATCTGAGATAATGACTAATCTATTCATTTTTCTTGACATTTTTATAGAAAATATTTCTCTTGTCGCCTATTGTGTTTATTCCTTGCCTTGCGCTCTTACTAAGCGGACCAATAACCAATTGGAAGAATACAAAAAGCGAAATAATATTCCCATCCATGGACCATTAACTTACCTTGAAGTTAAATGTACTAATTATTTGGCAAAAAGAAATTTGATGGAACGACAAGGTCTAGCTGAGATTTTGACAAATAATATTCTTACCCTCATTAGTACAAGCAAGGGTACTAAGAAATACTAAACACACATTGTTTATAGTAATATTAAAAAAAAATACTGGAAAGTTTTCTGTTCTTATACCCCTTAGTTTCCCCTTATTATAATTGTATTTCTGATATTATTTTTCGACAAAATCAGAATAAAGGATTGTTCATAACTTTTACGTAACCGTTTAACAGAGCAGTTGTTAAATGACTAGTCGTGAGTTGTGGTACAGCTGAAGTTTCCGTGATAATCACCCTAGAAGAGTAACAATCGTTTAGCTCATTTTTGTGTTACACGGAGTTTACAACCTAGAGTTAATGTTTTTATGTTGTTTATGTAATTTTATATTGTTGCATGGAAAGATTAATGTCAACTCAGCCCAAGCACATGATTTTCAGATAATTTTACTGACGTTTTACTAAGACATGGATCATTTTCATATTTGTTCCTCTTCCAGAAAAGCAACAAATAGCTCTGACAATTTGAAGTAGAATATCGTACAGCTGACTTTCGAATTTACTTCAATGGCCATTGACAGTTCTTTTTGGCTAGCTGTCTCTAGAAGATTACGAGTTTAGTTTTCTATACCTTGGAACTACAGGCTTAAAAATAATTTTGAGGCCTTCTAGGCCTATCTTTCAAACTTCCTTGTAAATTACTTCGTAGATCTTGAATCACAGTGTGAGAAAAGGTAAGATTTCCTCGAAGTCAAGAAGAATTATTTCTGAGGACTAATTCTTTGTACACGTTCATTTTACTCCTCTTTTGCTCAATTCTTTGGCGGGTAATTCGAAAACTTTCGCTTTAACAGTATTAAAAACATTCAAACCAGTATTTGGTAACAAATATTTAATAATTTCTTGAGAAATATAAGTTAAAATAGTATCTATTTTCGTTTGCTTCGAATTTATCACCCAAATGTCAAAAATGGACTGACGAAACATTTCCATAGTCATTCTGAAATCTAAGCACCATCTATCAGTCTATCTATCAGTTCCGTAAGTAATTTTTGTTCTGCGCACGTCCAATGAGTCAGGCTATAATGCATATGTAATAATTTAGTTGTATACGGTGGTATAATATGTTAAAAGTTTAGTTGAAATTTGAAATCAGCAGTTGCGTAAGACGCTAATTAGCTATAAATTCAAAAGGATCTTGCAAATTAATGAAATAGTACCCAAGAAACTAAAAGCACGTAAATATACCTCGATGAACAGACGTTAATGATAGTATCCACCAAATAACGCTAAAAAAATAGTAGGAGCTATTTTTTTCAGTTTTCCTCAAAATATTAATTGGCATTCGCTAGTTTGGTTTTGCAGCCAACGCAGAAAGTTCGACTTTGGACCCCTGTACATCCTGTTAGGAGGAATTATTTAGAAAAATAAAACCGTGGTTTTGCTAAGGGACATACTTCTTTTTAGATATGATGTCTTTTTGACAATCTGCGACACTAAGAAAATTGAATTTTGTCCACCTAGAAACAAAAATGACACACTGTGCGTCGTCCGAATCTAGACGTTCCATACTGGCCAAATAATTCGCAATCAGAATAAATTCCAAATTGTGGTTTTAGTAAAATGCATTCGAGACAGTTTTAGTACCACATTTTAACTATGGTTTGGAAATAGAAGAGAAGTGTAAATGCATTTAATTTCAGATTGCATTTTTATGAAAATTTAAGTTTTAAGCAGGAAATAACTATACTCAATCTCCCTTGAGTTGATTATAATTCGATTACTTTTGGACTTTGGTCAGAATTGATGTGTTGGATTTGCGAAGTAACTATGTATATATATATATACACACCATACAATACAAAATGGTGTTTTCTACTTTCATGAGCAGCAAAACGCTAAGAAATTGCTCATATACTCCCCCGAACGGCATTAAAAAGCAAACATATAAAACAAAACATTGAAGTTAGAATAATAAAAAAACGAAACCCAACCAGGAGAAGCAGTCGAGAGATCGGCAACACCAAACCAGAAGATTGCATCAAATGCCGCTACCCACTTCGTCCAACAAAACGCCAACACCAGACTCAGAGGAAATAACGAACTATCTCGTTATTTCCTCCGAGGACAGCCTAACTGGAAAAATGGTGCGTGTTATGTTGTTCATGCGCGTTTAGTTAAAATATTTCTTTAATAATATCCTAATGCCAAATATTACTTTTGTCAAATTTGTTGTTTAAGATTTTCTTGATGTCAGAGCGTAAATTGGAAACATAATAGTATTTTAGAATTCCATATTCTATATTTTCAAATATCTTTTTGAATAACAACATCTTCGATACCTCATTTTCGTTACTACTAAGTCCTCGGGTCGTGACCCAAGAGAAGTGAATACTTCTTCAACTGTTCTTTGCACAGTTCTTTTCCTAAGTTCTTGTTATCTTACTACAGGTTGATTCTGAAAACGGAATTCATCTTTGGTGTCAGTCTCAAGCATCGGGAGATTTGTGTTACGTTCCTAACAATGTATGCGCAGTGAGTATCTGTTTTCTTGTTATTTTTGCTTCGATTTTCTCCCTGACATCTCTTGTCAGAAACCGTATTCGAGTTTTTACACTGATAGTCTTACAAATGTTGAAGACGAGGTTCCAGAATGTCAAATGTTTGGATCTTTGCATTTTGGTGTGATAGATAGTCATATTAAAACTGCAGTGCATAAAAGAAGACTTCCCTAAGAAATTCAATGTGGAAAATTTATGAACGGCTGATACTTGTTGTGAACTTAGCCACCACTACAAAAATTAACTTTCAATACAATTGGTATAAACAGTAATGTGGCCCTATTTTATCATAATTCACTTTTTATAGGCAAAGCAGCTTTAACGTTTCTTGCTTCTTTGATGGCTACAGACGCTATATGAACATGCGCACATAGAAAAAACAAATCAGACATGCATCTGACAAATTCCAGAAGACGCTCGTCTCATTCGACACATTTCTATGGGTGGCCCAGGATGTGCCATTGCGATGCTTATCACTTCCAACATCGACTTACTACTTATCTGATGCCCTGTGATTACAGACTGCTTACATTTAAACACGATCTTAATAGAACTCTCAAACGCGAAATTGAAAATCTATCAACTAGTGTTAACCTCGAATTCATTCAGTTCTAAGTTCTTGAGGGGGATTATTGTGGTGGTGGGGGGGGGGAACTTTGACTTCACCACAAAAATTAACAAGAAAAACCATAGTATATATTTTATAGCAGAGTAACCGGTCTCTATCATAAAGTACTTTCCGGAAACCATGTTACACTGTCTTAAAGTACATTAATAGCTCACTGTGTTGCTACACTGCGACGGTAATTCACCTACCTACCTTAAAATTCACACATTAATTAAACATTTTTTTTTTTATACTTTTCACTTAATTAATACCTAAAATCTATATTTTTGATCAATTTAATTAATTATTCCATTATAGATTTTTTTAAACTTTTCATTATTGATTTTATTTACAATATGTACTAATTGTGATGATTATAAGAGATGGATAGAACTGATAAAAGTATATATATATATATATATATATATATTAAGATTCGAGAAATATTATAAATTTATAAATTTACCGTTCAGTTTTGATAGTATCTTAAAATTAATTGAGCCATGGCACAGGACAAATAAAACCAATATAAATGTCGAATAGAACCCATACACGAGTCAATCGAATCAACAGATGGCTGAACCGTCAGGTTTCTTGATAATTTTAAATGATTAGAATAAAATTAAAATTTTGAAAATCTTGTTTCGTCGTTTGTTTCTGGGCCCGACCCCAACTAAACCCAGTTCAACAAATACTGAAGGTTTAAAATTTGAGATAAAAAAATTTATTCGTATTTCTTTGTCTTACCTTCTTTTATGAAATTGAAATTCTACTATACAGTTCTTGTAGTTTCTACGCAAACAATCAAACTGTATTACAAGTACTTACTTGTAATATAGTACTGGTAGTATAGTTACGGGTAAATTGGTTGCGTAAGTTGTAATATAGTTTACTGTTTCACGAACAGTGTCGAACAAATCGTTTTATTTATTTTCCTTAAATGGAAACGAACGGCAGTTGTAACCCACTGGATAAAGTCACGGTTTAGTTACAGTAGTAGCTAGTTCAAAAATCGATCCTACCAAATTCTTGGGGGTAGATTTTAATATTTAAGTGCTGTCATGGGTCTCACAGACCCCAAGTCATTTTTGACAGGTCGTTTCCACCCTTTAATGTGAATATTGGTCCTCGTCTTATTCAGTACCTTCCTACTACACCCAACAGAAGCCACATTCCAAGATTGGTTTGGCTGCCCCAACTATTTCGTATTTCACATTATTTGCATTTCCCGCGTGGTCTCTTAGAACCTTTCACGGCATTTGCGTTACCGTTCTTGTTGAATGAAATCGTCTAAGTTTGAGTAGGGAATTTCGGCAGAGAGCCTAAAATGACAAACTTTACAAAGAAACTACCTGTATATCTTACACAAAAAGAAATTCAGGATATTGTTGATAGTTGGTCGGAAATAGAGTACTGGGACAGTGAAATTTCGGATAATATTATTGAAAGCGAACACGAAACGGATTCGAAAATTTATGCAGATGAAGACATTTCAAGTGCGTCTTCACAAGAAGAATATTTCTACGGAAAAAATAACTTCAAATGGGATGCCTGGGGGGAACCTAATCGTGCCGTTAGAACACCAAAACACAACATAGTTTTACAGTTTCCAGGGTTGAAACGTCCTGCAAAATTAGGTCCGAAAGCTGAGCCTGAAGAGACATGGAATCTATTTAACTTGTATAATATTATAAAATATATTTCACGTTAAGAATTGAATTATCTAAATTTAAAATGTATAAATAATAATTATCTAAAGAATCTTTCATAAATATATTATATTAATCAACTTTATACACACTTTAGTGAGCGAGGTCTGAGAGATCCCTCACCACTAGTTACGAGACGGTTTGTGACACAGCAGTTAAGGATTAATCTGTCCTCAAGTTAGCGTGGTATGAAAGTTTGAAGTTTGATAACAGTTCAGATTTTGACCTTGTCATTTGACCATGGTTCAAAATTAAGAGGTGTTCTCAGATTGATTACCACCCTTCGGGATTGTTCATTGTTCGTCGTCAATAACCCGTTGTGTTGCTCTAGTGCGACGTAAAACTCAACCATCAACTACCTAACTATTAAAACTTTCTTATTTTTACCATCTTTAAAAAAAACTACTTGGTTTAATTGAAAGACGCACTCAATATGCAAGTAACACCATCGTTCCCAAACAAAACAGTATGTGTTTTCCATTCAAAACTAAATTTAAGTATATACCAAAAAAAAAAAACGATCCCTCGTCAGCAAAGCAATGCCACTAAAAATGTACAAAAGGTACGTACATGACTAAATATTTATAAAATTAAAAACGTGAACCAACACCAACTTTCAATATTCTGTATGTTTGAAAAATAATATTCTTTGTAAAACAATTCTTATTTTTAAAGTTCAGTTTCGTCAATATTGCGCAGTTCGGGATTTAAAATAATCTGTCGATCGTAAGAATATTAGTTCTTCAACCCCCCTTCATTTATAGGATATAAATTAGAAAAATGCTCTCACTTTTGGTTTTCTATGGGTGGCAGTGTTGAAGCAGTGCCAGAAATTAGTACGTAATGACAGAAAGTGAACCTTCAAAAGAATTCGTGGATTAGGATAGTCGCTACTACACTTTTACTACAGTCACTACTACACTAATGTTATACCAAACTATATTTCCTAGAGTTGAATTTTGTTTTTAGACGTCGACTTCTGCACCTTGGATCTTATTTGCTAATTCTGGTATTGCACTAAAACACAATGCGTCAATTGTTTCGCCTTTTTAATCTTATGAGTCGTTAAGGCCCATTGTTTGGTATTTTCTTTCATTCAATGCGATTAAACTATTTTTATTTCGCCGCTCCTCTTTCTGATAGCGGCAATAAAAATGACACATCACAGGCAAGTGTCCAACACGCTCCCCACAAAACAGACCACGGAACAATGGAAAGAAGCATTTCTGCAGCAAAGGGTCTGTTGCAGACACATGCGAATATTCCTGTTAAGTGCTGCATGCTGAACTCTGAGCCAAAATATTTACAACGCATTCATTACTCGCGATAACAAGACAGATCTTGCTGCCAAAAACTAAATTGTACAAGTCCCATCTTCATTTTTAAAATATTCTCAGAATGAATGGTCTTTTTTCCCCCTAAAAGTCTAACTGAGCTCCAGTGAGCGCGACGATTTTTGTAGAAAAATGTATGAAAATATAGTAACAATACCGAAAATGTAAATAAAGGAATGATATCGATAACCCTAATAATAGCAACAATAAAAATATTGTTTAAAACAGCTTAACATTGAATTTCACAGCATCAATTAACTAAACAATATTGTCAGTAATATCTCTCTATATTAAAAAAAATTACCACCGCAGGATTGAAAACTGTATTGTTTAGCTCGAGTCATAGGCGGTTTCCCGAGAAAGTACGGATCAGAAAATTACGAAATTAACATGGTTTGTTCTTAATCGTGTTCCCTGGACAAGTTTGAAGATTTTTTTTGCGATGCGGCTATTAGTTTAGAGTTTATTAAGTGTCCGATTTGAAAAAGCGTTCTACCGTGAGTGAGCAAAACACATACAAATTTTCTGTCTTTAGCCGTGAGTTTTTTTTAAAGAGTACCTCTAAACGTGAATTTTTGCAGCTCGTCGACTTTCTGTCCATATGAAGACAAACAAGTGTTAGAAAAATTTCGATACTTATTGTTTGCGCCCATTTGCACTTTCGAATCTGGCAATCCCGAAGACGTGAACGAGCTGAACTGAAGTAAATCTCCAGTACTGTGTAACTATAAAATGTTTGCCGTTTTGTTAGTTTCTCTTGCTCCACTGCAATGCCTTTCTACATGTCCGTTTTTGTAAATAAATGTTTTTAAATTATACACTCCACTTTTATTTCTACTAACCACCATCGACGCAACACTTATAAAATAAACTAATTATAATTAAGGAAGATACAAAACTACAAAGAACGCGGATCAACTCTCTCTCCCCTCCCTTCACTCCTCCGTTTTTTTTTCAAATTCCAAATTTCTTTTAACCGAAGCCAATATTATGGTTAGTCTGTCAAGTGCATAGTTATAACACATTCATTAATATAGATTGCACATGCTTAATTAATATAATGTAGACAATAATGTTTACAAATTTGCTAGTAGCATTTGTACGAGTGCAATATAAATTAAATTCACTGAGCGCGCTTTCACAGGTTTCATTACTTTAAAGCGCAGTAGAGACAGCTTTAACTATATGTTTTTAACCAACAAAATTGATTCGCTTTTTTGGTTTCTTGTATTGATTTTAACGTCCCGGGTAAATCACCTGAGACTGGAAATTGTTTTCTGTTGAACCTTTAAAAGTATGTAACAAATTTTTTCAAATAGAATTTTTAAGCTGTGTAATTCTTAATCAGAGATCTATAATGATTTCAGTGCAATAAGGAATATGCTTCAATGAAGTATTTTATTTTTATCTATTATCTAACTGTATTTGTGTTTGCCTTTTTCTTGAGTATCTTGGATCAGATTTTCTGTTCACTGTAATTGGATATATTTTAAATATATAGATATTTAATTTATCTAAGAAGAAAAATAAATATAAATGTCAGTGCATTTTATATACACTACGCCACGAACTCTAAACTATTTGTATCATTTTCTGATAAAACGGCGTGCTTTTTAGAAGTTTAGAAGAATCGTAATGTCTTTGTGCCTTCGTTTAGTAATTGCATATTGTCGAGCACACTTGTAATAAAAATTATTCTTACCAAAAACAATGAAAACTGGATTGAGGAACACATACAAGAGCTCCGAGTATTCCTGAAACCTAGCGGTTTGTTCCTTTCCTGAAAAAGAGCAACCTTGACTGCATATCACACACACGAGAACGTAAACAGTGGCGCTAAAAAGAGGGATTTATAACAGGGCGGTTTGTCTTTGCTAAAAGAAGTATGTCCTGCTGATGCATTCACATTCGCAGCTACATCCAGGATATTTTCATATGCAACCGGTTTGCAAAAGTAAACATGTCTGGAGAATTGACAGTCAACATATAAAGGGATCAGCATGCATGACTTGTATTATTTGTAGTTATGTTTTTTGACACTTTGTGGCAGAGATGGGGAATCTTTCCGCAGTGCGTCACGTGAAGATTGCCTTAATGCCTTCAGATGTCTAGTATGCCAACTGTTGTTTGGGAGGGGTCTTCAAGCAATTTTTTTTATGATTACCATAAAATTGACATTGACAGAATAGGTAAATGGATAGGTTTCAAGACAATTTACAATATGAACTCGATTAAATCAATTTCCATAAAACAATTGAAAAAGCATTCTTAAATAATCAGATTACGTGAACTTAACAAATGCTATTATGCGAGGCAATTATTTTCGGTTTAACATGTTGTCTTCAAAATCACGTAAGAAGTATTTTCGAAGGAACATACATGACGGAACTCATATCGTTTTGAAGAGAAAAATTGTAAAAAGTGCATACGTTTGAAAAAAGACGGTTTATGAGCATTATCTTTAAAAGGATCCTTATCGAAAAACTGCTCAACTGCTCAGCGATCAGATTCGAACGAGACATCGCTTTAGCCAAGCCCCACAGCTACAATTCAAACCCTTTGATAACGGGCCGTAGAACGTGTTTAGATGACAGGTCTTCATGAAGTAAAAATAAGTATATCAAATACTTGATGTATAACTAACACAAATTTTCATATTTTCTCTTTACCTCCATGTAATTGTACAAATTGATTATCATAAACACAATGACACTTGAATGTTTCTTAAAATAGAAAATTAACTGTACTTTAAAGCAGAAACATGCCAACTTTGCGGGACTTCTCCTTATACCACGTTCCATCGCCAGTTCCATTGTACCAGAGACCCTCCCTATATGGACACCCGGACTATAACAAGTCATAAAGGAAATTTTCTGTATGAGGTTATTCCACCGTATCTGGATAGATAACTTAAAATCTACAACGCACACTCGAGATTTTCCTCTTTTACTCTCGTATACTCCCCAGATCACAACAGACATGCATGGAGACATTTTTGTGGCCAATTTCAAGGGCTGCCACATCGAAAACTGTAAAACATAAAAGAAAGCGTGTTACTAAAATTGGTGTCAAATTGCTTTGTTGTGTATGTTTGTATGGTGGACAAATAATTTTTCACTTTGCACCGATGGTACGGCCACTCCAACCATCTGAGCGCCATGGTAACTGTATTGGATACTCTTGGAAGAATCCAATCCATGAACTTCTCCAATTCTTAAAAAGTCCGGTGTTGGCTCTCATTGAACTCAGGACCAACTTCTTTTAAACCTAGTATACAGCTCAAGGCCAAGTGGGATAAGTAAGAAGGCAATCAGTGTAGATTATGCTTTAGTGACTGTTTTGATGTGTGGTTTTTTTTACAAATATTTAAATACAATACGATTTTCTGGTCAATTTTCCGCAAATATTTTTAAAGTACATGTTTTCAAATTGTTATCAATATAATAATAAATACTCGCTGATATTCAAGGTGTTTTTTGTTTGGGCACCATATTTTTCACTACCTTTGAGCTCATTTCTATTGTGATGTGTTCAATTTCTTCTCGAATGTTTTCTTAAGATTTTGAATTGTTATAGACTTGTTAGCGTAAACCCGTTCCTTTTGGTAGCTCAAAATAAAAAATCTGCTATAATCAAATAAGAGGAAACAGGGATTCCATCGACATCATCAGATATTAACATTATTTCACTAAGAAATTCGGTTTTTAAAATTCGTATGGTTGTACGAGCTGTATGGCATATGCTGCTTCATTTTTTGAAATCATATGTGCTATCATTTTCCGAATTATAAAGTTTTTTATTCCTCGAATTCAAATTTATATGTTTGCGATCTTGAAAAGCGGGACCTCGCTAGCCTCGCCAAACGCACGTTTTACGCGCCTCGTGTGAACTAGGGATGCGAGCGACATCGACGTCGATGTTTTCAAAACATCGAGGTTTTTTTTAAATATCGATGTTTTTAACATCGATGTTTTTGTAACATCGATGTTTACACCTGTCGATGTTTTTACGTTGTCGATGTTATTTTTAGATGAAAAAAGTACCGTTATAAACATTTAAAAAATAACCAAGTACCATAATTTTTATAATGAGCTAATTGAAAATACTTTTAGACTAAAGTGGCCAAGGGTCTGAAAAGTAGGGATGCGACATCGATGTCGATGTTTTAAAAACATTGTTGTTTTATAAAAAAACATCGATGTATTGGAGGCGATGTCGCATCACTAGGTGCTAAACTAGTTTTAAGAAATAGGGGAAAAAGTTTAAATACACTGAATTTTAAAAACATCGATGGTTTGGGGGCGATGTATTATCAACATCGATGTTTTAATTTTCAACATCGAAGTTTCAAAACATCTATGTTTTGCTGTCGCTGTGGCATCACTAGTTGCCAAACCAGTTTTAAGAAATGGTGGAAAAAGTTTAAATACACTGAATTTTATAAACATCGATGGTTTGGGGGCGATGTATTATCAACATCGATGTTTTAATTTTGAACATCGATGTTTCAAAACATCGATGTTTTACTGTCGATGTCGCATCACTAGTGTGAACGGGGCCTAAAGGTCCTGCGGAGAATACAAAAAACTTCAAATCGCTAACCTCTGTACATTCCGAGAAAAAGAGCATAGAAAATAGAAAAATTACCGTTGTTGGTATTGGACCTTTCAACTTCCCTTGGAGCATAAGTCACAGAGGGAAAAATAAAAGCGAACAAAAAGAAAAAGGTATTCGAAGCCACATCATCACTTTTTTCGAAAGCGCAAGCCAGCACGCCGTGGTGGAAGACGAAAGGGAAATAAAAAAAATAGTTTCTGCCAAGCGCTTTAGGGTTTTCCACCTTTACATACGCACCACTCTCATACTAGCTCCACCTCATTATAAACCGCTTTCGAACGATTGAATCAGCAGAAACCTTTTAGGAAGAAGAGATAGATATGATGCGGTAATCTAAGTCTACTTCGCAACCATTTGTCGAAATCGATCCCATTTTTTAGTAACGCTTTCATTCGATATGAGATAATCGCGTACTAATGCAGTGAGACACGATTTTCGAAAGAATACAAGTAGGGGAGACTTGGGAAACCACACACGGACCCACAGGGCAAGTTTGTATTTTATAAAACAACCATCTACAACCCAAATCTTAAAGTATGTTGAAAATTAATCAAGAAAACAGATTTAAAGTTCCTAATCGTAAGATGTTTTTTTAATTGAATAAACCATTCAAGGTGTTTATGACCAAATACCTTGTCCATCAAGATCTGACCAATTTTGATTATGTCATCTCGTCCATAAAGATACGACCAATTTTGCTAAGGGTGAGATTTGTGGTCATCAAGATTTTTGATGATCAAAGGTCGATTTTTTGATAATAACGAGATAAAGATCAAGTAAGTTTCCTTCTAATGACGAGTTATCTCGTCCATTAAGATTAGTCCAGTGTTGTTAATGACGAGATGGTCGTCAAGAAAGCCATCAAAAGGAAAACTATACACTAGCATAAGAAATGCGAAAAACATATATTACCGATTTTCAAAAACAATTTACCTCACAGAAAGAAATAATTTATTTGAACTGTTCTCTATTATTTTTGTTCTTGATAAGTTTCAAAAATGGTGTATCTTTAGAATTTTTAGGGGTCCTTTGTTCTGATATTTTTAATAAGTTTGTAGACGTAGTTTATTATTGAAAACATAGGTATAATAGATTTAAAATCCCTATCCCTTCTAAAGACGCAATTTGTTTTTTAAATTTGAAGTAAAAATTATGCAATACAAGAATTAAATTTGCAGGTCATAGCATTTATTCAGGGTTTTATATAAAATATGTCATATGACTCCTCACATATGGTTTTGCAGTAATGCTTTTGAACTTAATATTTGATATTAATTTGTTCGAAGTCAATTAACTGTTTTTCCCCGTCTTGACATTAGCTAATTCTGCATTTTTACTTAAATTTCCTGCTTTGTGTGCCGATTTCTACTTTCCCTTTTCTTTTAAAGATTTATCGCTGCCCTTCTTTCACCAGACTGTTGAAGAGTTTCATTAAAATGGTAAGCTCTCTGTGTTTTCAATAATATTCTGTTGTCCCCTAAACTCAAACCAAGCCACTTTCGAAAGAAGCGGTGGAACTAACAATGAATCTTGTTAGAGGTTGGTTTCATCTGTTTATAAACGTTTGTTGCATTACGTCAGTACACGAATTATGCCTATTTTTGTTATCCGTGTGATACTGAAATATTTGTGATGTATGAAATATTGCATTAAACCTCAAAGTCATGGGTCTAGTGGTTAATCCATAAAAAGTCTGATTTATTAATCCTCGGAGCAAGGCTTCCGAATTGTGCATTGTTGCTTTTTAACCCCCATAACAAAATGATTATCGCTCCAAGTGGTTTGGAAGAGATATCTTATAAGGACTTGTTCAGTTCTATTAATGACTAGGGCAACTTTTTTCGTTGCATTACAAATAGGAAAAGTTTCATTTATCATTCCCCAAAGTTGCATTTATGGAAATAAAGTTGCATTTATTTTTCATACACAAAAATCTAAAATAAATTATTCGTAAAAAATGAAGTAATTCAAAATGTATGGACAATTTTAGTTGTATACAACAGTATTATAATACATCATTAAATACAAAAGAACGCTGATATCGTTGAATGGCCAGTGATTTCTTTAACATTAAAAAACTGCGCTCAACGGAGACGATGTTGCATGGCATTGTTGCATTAGCAAGTAATGACTTGGAGAAAAATCATCTCAGGAAAGTGTAGCAATAACCGACAAGTCGCTATTCTTTTCCAATCGTTTTTTAAGATATGCTTTAAGGTTCCAAGGATCGTCTTTAAAATCCATCGATCCGATATCTTCATACGCTGTCTCGATGTTGCATGTTTTCGATTCGGATTTTTCTATGAGTCGAATTAAACATTTGAAGCTGCTTTTGATGTTCAGCAAATGTTTTGGCAGCTCTGGGTCACACACTGCTTTTTTTACGCGACGCACTAAAATGCCGTCTCCGTTGAAACCGCTCACAATGTCCTTTGCAATGGGAAGGTGGTCGGCGTAGTAAAATGCTGCCCGAAGCCACTTAGCCAGCGAGTGAGTACTGGCTTAGGCGGTTTGGCTGATGGTCTGAAAAGCTGCTTTTCGGAGCTTGTTTTTTACTGTGGCTGCCTTAACACGAGCGATGAGATTGTCCACATATGTGTAAAATACGCCGACTTTTTCTCCACAGATGTGAAACTAGTGTGCTACAGTAACTTGGAGCAATCGCGGATAAAGCACCCTGAGTGTGTTTCCAGCCGCAGTCATATAACTTGCTGCATCGGATAGCAGAAGTGTAAAATCCTCTCGCTCAACATTCTGAGATTTCGAAACGTCATCTACTAGGCGAACAACATATTGATGATCGACACTCACCTCGCAATCTCTGCAGTGGATTACGTAAATTTTCTCTGGATTATCAAAAGTACTAACCAATGTGTTAAAGTATTTCTTGCCGTTTATTTCACTTTTGGCTGTTAGGACGAAGACATTCTTTCCATGAACTTCTTGTTTGATCCGTAATTCATCGGCGTTCGCAAGATCAGACACACGTGATTGAAGAGTTGATTCAATGGGCAAACTGAAAGAGCTTTCATTTGCGAGTTTCATACTTTGTATAAGAAAATGTTCGTAGAGAGGAATGTCGCCACAATTTTGTCAACCAACTCAGTTTGACCTTTGTTCTCACCAGCGGCAAGAAAGGATTGCATCTGAGTGTCTTTTTTTTAAAGGATGGATTGGTGTTTAGCACTTTCGGCGATGTTTGCTCACAGTAGATCGACGCTCATTTCAGACTACGACTTCACGTATGACGCAGTATAGGTCATTCCGGGGCGTCACCTTCAATTCCTTTGGAAGCTCCGAAGCATAGGATCGTACTTTTAAAGCCCCTGTCTTTGCAGTCTTGAGCATGTTGAAAGTATGGATTTTGAACTGAAATGTTTGTGGCAACTGGCAAGCCCAAATTATAAACGATGGTTCTGATCTTCACGCTGAACCAATAACAAACCAGAAGTTTCTAACGCGCATTTTCCAAGGTCAACTTTTTTTATGCATTAAATTAAATTTTTTATTCCCCTAATTCAAGTTTCTATCTTAACGATCGTTGAAGATAGAGTGAAAATTTGAACGGATTTCAAAACAGCGTAAAATTCTACGCCACATCGATACCGAAAACAAATTTACTATTTAATTATTTACGATTTCATTGTTTAATTATGAATTAAATAATCGATTATTTATTTAAAGAAAATCACATTTAAGGTATCGATCTGGTGTAAAATGTTCCGCAGATTTCAAATCCGTAAAAATTTTTACTCTATATTAAACGATGTCAAAGACAGAAACTTGAATAATGGGAATAAAAAACATAATTTAATGCATAAGAAAAGCATTCAAACACACATAACAACTTGAAAGCAAAAAAGAAAAGAAAGCAGATAGCTAAACAGCTGGGTTATTAATCCTGAAAACGAAAGTTAAAACTAACCATGCAAGCGCGCTGAAACTGCAGACATAGCATGGGTAAGCAATGTGTATAGTTTCATGCATGGGTATAATTTCAAAATCACAGCAAATTTATAATAATTAATAACAATCTGATCTTTAAATTATATACATATAAATTATATATTAGATTTAATTTTAAGCTAAATTTTAAAAAGTTGCGTTTATGCAAAAAGTTGTA
Source organism: Metellina segmentata (assembly GCA_947359465.1). Taxonomy (NCBI): domain Eukaryota; kingdom Metazoa; phylum Arthropoda; class Arachnida; order Araneae; family Tetragnathidae; genus Metellina; species Metellina segmentata. The sequence continues at coordinate 61,528,084 of OX375876.1, read as the reverse complement.
TTTATGTTGCGGTTATAACTCCCTTACAATTCACCACATGTAGGAGGAATTTTGGTTTTAGTATTTTATATGCAGCCTATAGAACGTGTGAAAAAAAGTTGCATTTGTTGCAAAAAGTTGCCATATTAATGATAAGATTGACAAAATTGCCCTATTACTCCCAAGGGGAACGAAGATCGAAGTTGGAAAAATAAATAGTCCTTGCCTAGAAGATGTTAAAAGTAGTTCGTATTACCGTTTGCACATTAGTTACTGTTAAATTTTCTTTTTATCGTTGGTACAAAATTCACTGTTATATTTTCATATTATCGTTGGTAAACAAGTTACTATTATATTTTCGTGTAATTTCGTTTGATAGGAATGGCAGCAGTATGATAGAGATCGCACAGCTTCTGATTTCCACGTTCATTCCAAAAAAAAAATGTCTGATATGGCAGACGTGTAAATACACTGGCCACCGTAAATGCAACACCCTGAAAGAAGCATGCAAATAATATGAAATTTACAACACGCATTAGCGGAGGTGAGATATGCAAATGATTAGAATTTCAGCGCAGACGCACATCACGCGCGCCTGTGGCGCCACTTCAAAGCGCTATTAAGGCTTGGAGATTTCGACGATTTCAAGTACGGCAATTGTGTTTTTCTTGTGGTTAAAAAAAACGATCCATTATTCCTCGTAGAAAACAGCGATCATCTTTTGATCAAGTATCCGAGTTCGACAGAGGAAGGATAGTGGCCTACCGAGATTGTGGATTATCTTTCAGGGAAATCGGTAGTCGTGTTGGACGAAACCAAAGAACTGTAATGCGGATATGTGATCGTTGGATGCCGGAGTGTACGACGGACCGACGTGTGCGATCGCATCCACCTCAGTGCACCACTTCACGTGATGACAGGCATATTGTACGTATGGCAGTGACGGATCGCTCAGCCACATCACGAACCATAGCACAGCACATTCAGTCTGTAACGCATCCTCCAGTGTCTGCGCGTACCATTCGACGCCGTTTACAGCAGAGTGGTCTGTCCGCAAGACGTCCATTGCTTCGTCTACCCTAGACGCAGAACCACAGACGTCTCCGCCGCCAATGGTGCGATGAAAGAAGGATGTGGACGGCAGAATGGAATAAAATTGTCTTTACTGACGAGTCGCGCTTCTGTCTGCAACACCACGATGGTCGGATTCGAGTATGGAGACACCGTGGAGAGAGGATGCTGAATAGCTGCGTTATGCACCGCCACACTGGTCCTGCACCGGATATTATGGTATGGGGCGGTATTGGATATCACTCTCGCACTTCTCTAGTACGCATTGCAGGTACTTTAAACAACCAGCGCTACATCTCCGAGGTGTTGGAGCCAGTTGTCCTTCCTTACCTTCAGGGCTTGCCCTCAGCCATATTTCAACAGGATAATGCGCGATCACACGTGGCACGCATTGTCCAAGGGTTCTTCGTCAATCGCCAGATTGAATTGTTTCCCTGGCCAGCTCGCTCTCTGGATCTTTCGCCGATAGAAAACATGTGGTCCATGGTTGCTCAACGATTCACCCAGATTACATCCCCAACTGCCACACCAGATCAACTTTGGCAACGTGTGGAAGCTGCTTGGTCTGCTGTACCCGAAGAACACATCCAAAGTATCTTTGAATCAATGCCGAGGCGCTACTCTTTCTACTGATTTTGGCAAGAACCACACTTCACAGAAGTCTATAGATTTAATCATTTGATACTTGGTCAACATGTTATGTACAAAATAAATTTCGTTGTGATATCTCTTGTCTTTCTTGGTGTTGCAATTTGGGTGGCCAGCAGTGTATTTCTATGTATGGAGTCAGATTAAATGAAGTTTATTTTTGTAGAAAACGATTCAATAATTTGAATCAAAGAGAGTCTCGTAACGCAGGTGACGGTTCGGAAAAGTTTTTTACTCCACTGCAGGATGACCACTACAGGGTGGTTTTCGAGGAGGGTTAAAAAACCACCTTTCCCGTGAAGAAACCGCGGATTCTTTGAAATTTTAGAAATATTGTTTGGAAAACAATATTTTCTGTAAACGATTTAATTGGTCAATTTCTTAGAATATAATTAATTCTTTGAAAGATTAAATCGTACAAGATGGTCAAACATGGTTGCAAGTCACGCAGGGAGACTGCTGGTCATAAGGCGGGTTTATGTGTGTTGAACGCCTAAGAGGGTTAAAATACAAAACGATACATGATGAATTTTGAACAATGGAACCATGGGTTAAACGTCTCGACTGCTTAGAAGTTAGCTGTTGAAACATGAAAAGTAAGATGCGTGTGAAACGACGAACAGTACTTGAAAGTGGACGATTATCAAATTGAAAGTTGGTTCACTGGCTTCTGAGTGGAAAGCAATAACATGAACTAATACGGAATATGAGTTTGGGAATTCGACTGAGAAATGGCTGATAATATAATATGTCAAGGGAAAATGTTTCGGTTTTCGTTACATATAGATTCCTAATTCGACACAGTTTTACCTCATTTTGTTTTCAAATACACTTAAAGTTTAAACGCCTTTAGAAAATTTTATGTTGCATAGAAACCGGGTATTATTTCGGGTATTTTTAAGTTAGGAATCAAATTTTGTGGCTTTTGAATAACATATAAAACGAAGACTAAGATTCAAAACCCACTATGGATGAGCCGTAAACGTAAATTCATGTGTAGTGTGGTGCTGGTGACTTAGTTAATTTTTTGTCATCATTATTTGATCCGGAATAATAAGCAACGAAGCGCGTCACATTAGCATTTTCTTTGTTCATAAATATCACATATTTTAAAGCTTTCAAATTGCTTTCAAAAGCAGTTTTACAATGGAGCTTTGTATTTCAACAGAAATATTACACTGCAAACGAAGTCATGTTGAAACTATTCTTGGGTAGTACATTTCTGATACAGAGAATGCATCCATGAATGCTCGAAATGAAACAAAAAAAAGTACACTGCAAATATATGCATTTGTGTTTGTAAAGTTTTAAATCAGTCTACTGGAGAAAAGTTTACAAGGACTAGAATGAATGGATTTCTATGACGCAAAGGCTATATTTGGCCATGCTGTGCCATACACAATGCAGACAATATCAAGTAACGGTTGGTTGGTTTGGATTTTATGGCGCAAGGTCCAATAGTGTGCAAGCTGCGCCATAAAGTAATGGACATACACACACAAAGAAAGTTTTACTGACACCCAGGGAGGCGAACCTGCGCCACCTACAAGTCGCAGGTGGCTACCACAATGGGCATATCCACTGAGCCCACGACGGCCCTACAATTACAAGGGTTCAGAATGTGTTTTGTGTGTGGTTCAAATGGTTTTCCCGCTGAGCTAACAACCTTCCAGTTGAAGCTGCTTAGGTTCGACTCCTCTCTGAGTGTGTTTCTCTCTTTCCGTGTCAGCAAAATTTTCCTTGTGAGTGGATTGTGGTGTCAACCCCCCCCCCCTCAAAAAAAAAAAAAACGGTAGCGTGAAAACAGCACAATCGTACACAAGAATAACACATCCAAAAGCTATTTAAGTTTGTAGTATTCCAAGGGCAAATAAGAAAAATATACAGTATTTACATCATCACATTAACATAATTACACCAATACATAAAAGTATGTATATCACAGTCTAGGGCGGTGAACAAGCCTCGCCCGCTGATTCTCGCTCTTTCAACGTCTCTCTGCAGTCCAAAAATTACCCAACGGTAAAAGTCAAAGATCAGTCAGTTATCATCTGAACGATGACTACCTACAGAGGACGCTCTATTTCACCTGTTCTTTTCAAGTTGCTGTAAAGCGCGTGACGAAAGAACATCAACTGGCGCCAAACACTAACCAATCAGAATATATTCGGCATTCCGAAATTCCGATGACACAATTGAGTAGGCACCTGTCCGGCAAGTGACCTTTCCTAAGGGTCAATCACAACGGAGTTTCTCAAGATGTCACAGTATATTCATTACTTGAGGTTGTTTGGCACATCTTGGCAAAGTATGATCCTTGCGTCATCAAATCCCAAACCAATCAACCAACAAAGAGACGTGTCCTGAAGCTTTGTGTTGTATTTAGATGTCATTATGTAAAACTTGTTTTGCTCTCGTAGCATGTATCTTAGTATGTAATCTTATGTATGTCGTGTATATATATATATATATATATATATATATATATATATAAATATATTCTAGCCCTACTTATTTTATTGTTTAATAAAATAATTCTAAAACTGCTAGTCTGGAGCGATAAAAACTTTTCAATCAACTACAACTTACTTGGCTAAGAGAGAACAATGCTCCGAAAATTACTCAACCCTACGGTTTCAACGAGATGACTATGATCTTACTAATTTTTCTAATGATAAGCCTCGTTATCAAGATATTACGGATTTTCTTGTGTAGGCGAGATCTATATCTGACCAGTTTTCTAATGACGAGATATCTCGTCCATCAAGATCTAGTCAAGATTGCTAATGACGAGACAACCACCATGAGGGTTGAATTACTTGTAGCATTTTTTCAAGATTTGAAAATAAAAGAAACATTCATGTTGTCGGAGCTTTTATGATTTTAAATAAATTTTGGAGCTAAGGACTCACAACACCCTAGCAATTTGCAAAAGGCGTTTTGTTTACGTGACTATTTTTAACCTCTGCCAATGGACAAACGCACGACTCTTACATGACCTTTCCACGCGATGTTGGGAAGGAAATGTGAAAATTATTCAACTTTGAGGTTGTTCTAAATTTAGGGTCTTATAACAGTGACTGACTAGAAACAACAGGGAGCAGGCAATGAATCTCCGAACCGTCAGATTTTATCTAATTGAACATGATGAGGCAGAGAAAGCTGGGTGAGACTGACTTTAAGAATAGTACGCAATAGGCACGTAAACAGGCTCACTGTTTTAGATCTCGAAAAAGTATCTTAAAAAAATATAACATCGACAAGTTAATGCATAAGCGAACTAACGTCATTTTTTGAAGACAAAAATAAATGGTTATTTTCATGGTGACGAGAAATGAACTGTCGTGTTATAATCTGTTTAAACCTCTTGGTGGTTCTCTCAACGAGTCTCGCCATTAACAAAACTGTCGGATTTTGATGGACGAGATATCTCGTTGTTAGGAAACTGACCAGATCTTAATATTGACACCATCGAAAAATTGGCAATATCTTGACGATGAGACATCTCATCCTTTGCAAAATTGGTCAGATATTGAAGGATATATCTCGTCGTTTTTAAAGTTGGTCAGATATTGATGGACATATCTCGTCGTTAGCAAAGTTAGTCAGATATTGATGGACAATCTCGTCGTTACAAAGTTGGTCAGATGTAGATGGACGAATCACATCGTTAGCAAAATGAGCCAGATATTGATGGACATATCTAGTCGTTAGCAAAGTTGGTCAAATATTGATGGACATATCTAGTCGTTAGCGAAGTTGGTCATATATTGATGGACAATCTCATCGTTAAAAAGTTGGTCTGATGTTGATGGTCGAGATATCTTGTCGCAAACACTTGAACGGTTAAAAGATATACAACGCTATCAAAATGTTCAGATTTATTTTTTGAACAAAATACTTGTGTCTTTAAACAGCTGTACGGAATCGTTTTGTCGGTTAATGAGTTACTGCTCCAAGCTGACGATAATGCATGCATAAATGATATGTCTAGTAGGATTGACACACGTTTGATAAACTAAACAAGATTAAAAAATGAAAAGTCTGCAAATGTTGCAGTCTTTTCATTTAATTATGTATGTTATCTTCCGCGTGTAGTAGTTTTGTTAAATATAAAAGCGATTTATCGTTCTATTAAAAAGTAAAAAAGCCCATTTGTTTAAACGAATAAAGTTGTTATTTAAATAGCAATGCTTGTGTATTGATTATACATATAATTTGAAATTAAATGGGGGATAGAATTTAAAATATGAGCCAACATATTCAAATGGAGTAGAAATAAAATATTCAGAGATTGAAAAGTCTTGTTTATGTTTTTAATATACAATGTTTCTTTGAAATAGATGATAGTTATTAATATAGCAATGTTTGCTTATTAATTATACATATAATCTAAAATGAAATGGGCGAAAAAAATTAAAAATATGACCCAACAAATTCAAATGGGATTGAATTAAAATAATCAAAGATTGAAAAGTTATGTCTTGTTTATGTTTTCAATGAACGATGTTACTTTGAGATAGATGGTTACACAAGTTTAATCTCACCTATTTCCGATTAATAAAAAGGTAGTTAAACTTAGTTGTAATTTTCACATGTGGTTCGTACGTTTTCGTACGTTTAAACTATTCCTAATGAGTTTCGAGTTTCATCTAATTATTTACTCCTATGATTATTATTTTGAAAGATATTTTCGAAAATTAAAGTGCTGGTGGATCAGAGCGTCATCAGGGAGGAGCCTGGCCAACTAAAAATGGTATTTTATATGTATGAGCAGCAACACGCTAAAAAAATAACCCCAGATACATCAATACTTTAATTTTTGGAAAACATCTTTTTTTTTTTTGTGCTGCTTGTTCGGGTTTTCTTTTGGATTTCTATATTTATTTTATGCACTCTAAGACAAAAAAAAATTTGTACCTAGAAGGAATTGTCCGAATGCAATGAAATTTACAAGGTTTTTAAAGTGCTTTTATAAATAAGTGAATAATTAAAATTTAATATTGAAAAATGCAAAATTTATTGAAATAAAAAAGTGGCATTCAATATGGCATATGACTGTCATTATTACAAATGCAGCATGCCAAGAGCCTTGGTGGTGAGTCATATAGATTTTTTATGAAGTCCTGCGACAGTCCATCCTGTCACATAGTTCCAGCAGATTACGCGATAAGGGTGGAGTGGTGACGTCTTGTCCAATGGCAACCCATACATTCTCGATCGGGGACAGGTCCGGTGAGTATGCCAACCATGGTAAACTATCGTTGTGTCGTAGGCAAGCTCTAGAGACGGCAGCAATATGGGGTTGAGTCAGGTCTTGTTGAAAAAGCGGGAGAACGTTGAAATTCAGGAAAGGGAGCGTAATTGCCTGTAAAATTTCTTGTAGGTTACGCTGGTCTGTCAAAAAGGCCGTAACAAATATCAAAGGTGAACTGGCATCATACACGCAATTGAACCCTACACGATGATAACAGGTTTTCTGGACATGTGACGCTGCACAAAAATCCGTGAATCTTGGCGCTTGACCACGTTGTCTCCACACAGATAGTTATATCCACCCAGTGAAGCCCACCTCGATGCTATTCGACGTCCTATGTCAGTTTGCCACGACACCATTCCAGTCTTTGACGGCGATGCAATGCTGTTAAATGCAGTCGTCGTAACGGTCTACGTGAGTACAGTCCAACGTCGTGGAGCCCTCGACCAATGATGCGATCACTTATTGGATGATCGAAAGAGGTTCCCACTGCCCGTTGGATGTCTGCAACAGTGGCTGTTGGATCAGTACGTGCATGTCTTACAACACATCGATCCTCCCTCGGTCCGGTTTCTCTCGGTTACGCTGGTGCCTTGTTGTATCCACCGCTGCCAACAGCGTGCGACAGTAACATCATTACAACCAATACGTTGAGCAATCCGTCGTTTAGACTATCCACCTTCTCGGCCAATTATTCGACCTCTGTCTAATTCTGTCAGTTGCCACAACAGCATGAGTCGAAATAAATTTGCTGCGATACTGGATATCCTTTTATGCCCCAGTATGCAGCGTGTTTGAGAGCTGCCCCGTGCGTTGCGCATGCTCTAATAATTCTGAAAATTTTATCATTTGAATCTCCAACGCAGATGTACTACTCATTCAAATTTTATTTATACCGATCTACTCCTTCCAGGTGCAATTATTTTGTCTTCAAGTGTATATATATTACATAAAATTTGCATAAAATCCGACTGTTTGTTTGGAGGTGTTTTTCGTGGTATGACCTGGGACCTTTGCATGTTGTTTTTGGTGAATTGAACGCCAACTCCTACATGAACATTTTGGACAATCAGGTTCTTCCTACGCTCTGGCAATTTTATGGAATGGACGAATGTTACTTTCAGGACGACAACGCTCCATGTCATATTGCAGCTTCTGTCAAGCAGTGGTATCAAGATATGGATGTAAAACTTCTTCCCTGGCCTACTCAGAGTCCCGACCTAAACCCCATAGAAGATTTGTGCGACGAGTTAGAGCGATGCTTAAGGACCAGGGAACCACGTCCGAAATCTACAGCTGAGCTGGCGACATTCTTGTAGCAGAAATGGACACTAATACCCATAGCTGTGTATCAAAACCTTGTTAAAAGTTTGCCCAGAAGAGTTGCTAGTGTAATTGCAGCACGTTGGGGGACCACCCCCCTAATAAAGCATGTATTCTTTCCCTTAAACCATCACATCTTTCTGTCCGGTCAATTACTGTAGGGTAGTAAATATATTAGCATGTTGGCAGGCAATATAGTATATTCCAGCATGCTTGCAGTGGTAGTAATAAACTCATACGTATCATCATATTGATATTTGGAGTAATATACTTGTGTATACCAGTATGCTAACATCGGAAAAGTATACTCATATTCCAGCATCTTGGTAGTTGGAGTAGTATACGCATATACATTAAATATGTACATATGTGGGACTGAGGCATATGTGTTTATCTTTCAGGATAGAGGATCTAGAATAAAGTGCTCATCATGTAAAATTATAGTGCATAAAGAATGCCGGAGTATCCTCACTGAGAAAGTAAGTTTCCACAATGGTGCAGAGATAACCATTTCACAAAGGTTAAGTTTGAATTTAGGTTTTTTGGCAGAAGTCGTTGGGCAAAAGTTTAGAATAATTATTTTAACGCAATAAGGAAAATAAAATGAATATTATATTTATTATTGAATAATATTCATTACATTTTCATTATTTCTTTCAAACAGCACACGCATTGGTGTGAGTACACACGTAATTCATGGGGATAGTAATATTTGTGGACACATAAAGAACTTTTCATTCCTTATATTATTTTAACATTATCGAACTTTAAGTTTTTTCAATAGAATGTTTTTTTAAGCTTCTGAATTGCATTTCCTAAAAAATGAATTTTTTAAATATGATGAAAACTGAACACTCTTCCTTAGAAATGTATGTATTTGGTGTAATTTGTGACTGTACGCATTTATTAATTTAATAACGTTCCACAAACTTTTCAATGGTTTGAACAATCGTTCGAGCTATAGCATCATAAAACACTATTAAAATATGTTTAAAAAACTGGTAACAGCATACTATCTTAACCACATCCACACTATAACAGAAACTAGAATACAAAATAAGGAAATTAATAATATAAAGAATCAATGAAATAGAAATTTCGATTATTCAAATACTCTTCATAACAATTATATTTGAATCATCAATAATTTAAAATATAAAACAGTAAAGTGAACACCAGAGAGTAATACTGTTGTTGGCTTTAAGTAATTATGAGCGTAAAAACTCACCATAAAAAATACAATAAACAATTATGAGCATTGATTATCATCAAACGAGAAAGCAGTAAAAATAACTTATATATATTTATCAGGCTAAATATTAATCGGAATTTAAAATAATTATCGAAAATTAGTGTTAATTTATTCGACGTTGTTACTATACTTCAATACAATTAGTCATTCATTCAAAGCTATATATTAGTGGTTTCCCAAACAAATTGAAACAAAAATTTAAAATCTCCTTAAATTTATTAAAAACCTAGCATGATTTTTTTTCTTCTGCAGATGAAGATTTTTTGCCGACCCACATTTCAGGATGCTGAAAACGGCTCTTACCGTGAGGTAATGTTTTAAATGTGTAAATGTTTTTTTTTCCTGGTAGATCTGATTTTGAAACGTATTTATAAAATATACAAAATATTCTCTCAGTGTTGTTTGTGCTGCTTAATTAAATGGTAATCAACGAAAAGTAGTTTAATACGAGTGTTTTTGCAGAACACAGCAATCAGTCATCATTGGATTGCAAGGCCTACATCAAAGGGAAGATGTCGTTCTTGTTCAAAGGTAGATGACTTTTACACTTACTGTCCTAAATATTTTGACACCAAAAATGTATACATAGAATGGGTCACAAAAGTATTCTACCTCGAGTTATTTTTACCATTTTCGTAAATTTTCTAAGGATTTACTTAAAATTACGATTCAAAATTTTACCACGCAAAAGCTCTATTTTTTATTTCTGCTTCCATAAGAATAATTGAATAATTATTAAACGTTTTGCTAAAAATATATATTATGTAGAGCAACCTGTGAAATCCCGTGACTCAAAAGTATTCGTTTACCTAAATTAAAAGTACGAATACTAAACAAAAACGTAAAAATTAATGTCTATAAAATTTGTCTGTATTTTGTCTTACACTTTAGATTGTTTTATGGCTAAATGTTATTGTTTGATCAGGTGTTTGGTCAAACTGGAGCCAATTTCATTATTTTATGCAGGAAGATAAATTTCCAATGTATTTCACTTATATGACAAAAATATGTAATTTCTTGATATTTCCTCACAAAGGTAATGATAGAATAGAAATCTTAAACATGAGGTCATATTATCGGTCATATAGTCGTTTTGGGGATTTTGTATGAACCTTTTATGCAAATCACTAGTTCTTGAACTACTGACCAGATAGACCAAAATATGCACTTTAAGTCAAATTTACAACCGAAAAATTTTAAATTTCTTTTTAAAAGATCAATACATACAGATCGAACCTTAGCACTAACAATATATTCAAGTGTATCTACTCCATCTGGCGATACACACAAGTATATTATTACAGAATGTGATTGACAGTCAAATTTCAATTAATGTTCTTGAAAATTTATATGCAAAGAAGAAGAAAATGGAGTGCAATAAGCTCAAATTAGAGTTCGGTCCCTGTAATATCCGCTCGACTGTCAAATTCAGAGCATGCTATCCAATGATCTATAAGTGTGTGAGTGTTGGCTGCTCTGGAGTAGGATATACTTTTGTTTATTACCAATTCTAAGGTCTAATTCTGCTTTCCAAGTTGGTAAAACAAGGGGACACCGAGGGCTTAAATTTCAATAGGGATAACAGAACAAGGGGCCATGGGTATAAATTGAATAAGACACATTTTAATCGGGATTTAAGGAAAAACTACTATTTTAATAGGGTAATAGACAGTTGGAACCCGTTGCCAGAAAATATAGTTAATTCAAAGGGAGTGTACAAATTTAAGATACAATTGGATTGTCAGAGGGAATTGAGGAATTCATAAACAAAGGACCAGCCTTGTTGGGCTTGAGCCTGTAGCTGGTTGTCAATATTTGCATTTGTATAATATGCATATATTGATAATCCAAACTCATACAAATTACTCAGATCGCAAGAAGTAATTTCGCATGTAGGTAAATAATATCGAAATGTAGGGAAAAGTATTTAAATTCTACTAGGTATAATAAGTATTCTAATTCTACTACCTGGTAAAGACTCATGTTCGAAGTTTATAAAACCGACGAAAAAAAGAAGCGAAAAGGATTCTTGTTCCACTTGAAATTCAATGTTCAATTACATTATCAATGCTTTTAAATAAATTTATTGCATTTTACAAACGATTTCCTGTATTCCGAATACAATCCCAACTGTTTGGCATTTTTTTAAAACACATCATCACATAAATTGTTTGACCCAACTGAAAAAACTCTTCCAAAAAAATTACTTAGATCCCACAAAATAATAATCTCAAAAAGCCAAACAATATCAAACTGTCGCCAAAATATTCAAATTCTGCTAACTACAGGAATGTCATAAATTGCTTAGTAAAGACTCATGTCCGAAGTTTGCAGATCCGTCGAAAGAAAGCAGCGAAAAGGATTCTTGTTCCACTTGAAATACACTATTCAATTATTTTATCAATGCTTTTAAATAAATTTATTGCATTTTACAAACGATTTTCCTATATTCCGAATACAATCCCAACTGTTTGGCATTTTTTTAAAACACATCATCACATAAATTGTTTGACCCAACTGAAAAAACTCTTCCAAAAAAATTACTTTGATCCCACAAAATAATAATCTCAAAAAGCTAAACAATATCAAACTGTCGCCAAAATATTCAAATTCTGCTAACTACAGGAATGTCATAAATTGCTTAGTAAAGACTCATGTCCGAAGTTTGCAGATCCGTCGAAAAAAAGCAGCGAGAAAGATGAGTTATTGACATTTTTTTCCGTGCAAAATCGTAAAAATTCTACGCTCTGTTGCCTCCTCGTTGCATGGTTACGTGGTCGTTTTTTATACCTGGGTGCCAACTCCGATAGTAATCAAGGCAAGTGCTATGTTTTCTACTGAGAGACGAAAGAGTTCCTACAGCGGACAGCAGCTGTATATTTACGATTTGCCCGTGGGTTACATGTACCATAATGGAGAAATGGCCATCACCTTCCCGCGTAAGATATTAAGCTCCATTCCTGTTCAGTTTTATTTTCGGGTTTTGTTATTTTTACTGAGACATTTGATTTGGAGTAAGAATTTCCATCTTGATCAGGATATATGTTACGTGCTTGTTTCCATGATGAATGTAAACCTGATTTCATTGGGCTTTTAACAGTTTTGCTTTGCGATAGCTGAAATACTATAGAGCTTTGGCGCGTCAAATTTAAAATCTTTTTGAGTTCTTTAAATTATTTTTAAAGTATATTTTTAGAATTTTTATTCCGAAATGCAGCACCTAAAAAAGTAAGTAAATGTGTTATATTTCTAGATAATATTTCAAAAGAACTTAATTTTTAAGAACTTAAGACTTAATAAGAACTCCATGATGAATGTAAACCTGATTTCATTGGGTTTTTAACAGTTTTGCTTTGCGATAGCTGAAATACTATAGAGCTTTGGCGCGTCAAATTTAAAATCTTTTTGAGTTCTTTAAATTATTTTTAAAGTATATTTTTAGAATTTTTATTCCAAAATGCAGCAGCTCAAAAAGTAAGTAAATGTGTTATAGTCCTAAAGAATATTTCAAAAGAACTTAATTTTGATTAAGAAAATACCTCCTCGTTAGACAATTAATATAAGGATAAGTTAATGTGTCATTTAATAAAACAATTAAATAAAAATGCTGCACATAATGTGAATGAGATTACAGTTGTTTACTCAAATAATATTGTTTCACTCTGTCTCTGAATACCTTAATTATATTTTCGCTATAATTGTAATAAGGTTTTAACATTTTTGATACAAATATTTGTAGTGTAATAGCAATTATCGTACTTTCTCTTTTAGACATTTGGAGGAAAAGTATGCAGCTTATTAAACGTAAGTTTTAACTTTTTTGTATATAACATTTCTTTGTATATATTAAACTAGTTGTACTGGTATTAAAAACTGCTTACCGCTAAGAAAATACCCTTTTTACATTAATTTAAGAAAATAAAACTTAAGAAAATACCACATTTTACATTGATTTGATGTCATTAATGGAAATAAAAATTTCACAGCGAAATAATTCAATTAAATTTCTAAAAGTTACTGTTCTTTATTTCTACATTCATATAGATGGAATTGATTTGAAAGGTGAATTTTATAAGTATTTACGGTGTAGCTGCATGAAAAATATATTCCAATAAAATAGTTATGGAAATAAAATATACATAGATTAATGTCACACTTCCCGAAAAAAGTGACACAGTAAAGTTAAATCTACTGATGACAATTATAGTATTCAGCTTGATAAAAAGTTCGGAATATTCTGTAGATTAAGTTAGCATTAAGAATTAATAGCTGGCCCAGTATAAGGAAGGAGTTTTACAACTCATGATTGGCATGCCTACTGTCAGCTTGATGTCTCCCTGAATCTCTAATATTATAAAAGGAAAAGTTTGTATGTTTGTTTCTTGCACGCTAAGTCCTGACGAATCTATGGCACTTATAGTAATGGGATTTGGAACACAGGTAGTCCAAATGTTTTGCAATTTTAGGGTCGCGGCGAATTTTAAAATCCAATCTAGAATATTTTAAAATGAATTTAATGAAATTTAAATATTATTGCTTCTTTGGAAGGAAAACAGCAGAAAAGATCATATTCTAAATTTTTTTTGTTTCCGTTTTCATTTTGCGAAGAATGATTTTCCAGCAGACGATAAAAAAAGAAAGTTTTAACTTTAATTATGTAGTTTTTTTCCAATCTCCTAGACCGTTAAAGATAGAGTAAAAATTTCAACAAATTTGAAATCTGCGGAAAATTTCACATTAGATCGTTACCTAAAAATATGATTTTCTTTAAATAAATAAAATTCTTAAATTGAATATCTTTTATATTTTTGCAAGAGAATGTGACGCCACGCTAACATTCGTGTTCCAAAAATAAACAGATTACATTTCCTACACTCATACGATATGAACGAAAGAAAGCAAATAAAATAAAAATAAAAACATTTTGTCTGGTATTATTTAGTTCTTTTTTGTAAAATAGGGATCATTCAAGACAGATTGGAAATTTCAACGGATTTGAAATCTACGGAAAATTTGACACCAGATAGATACCTTATACGGTGGATTTTCTTTTAATAAATAACTTTTCAATTAAATATTTATATTTTTGTTTTGCGAAGCAAACCACCAATCGGACAATCTGACCCCCACGAAAAGAACTGTCACGGCAACGCCCATTTGGTTTGCGAAGCAAACCAACACCACGGGCAATGTGACACCCACGAAAAGAACTGTCACTGGCAACGCCTATTGGGTTTGCGATGCAAACCAACACCACGGGTAACTTCGTTATGGCTGTTCTTCAATAGACTACGAATTCCCATTTGGTTTGCGAAGCGAACCAATAACCCTACAAAAGCAACTGGCACGGGCAACGCCGGGCTAGCCACGCAGTGGCTAGTACAGGAAATACCAGACTGCTCTCTTTAGGTTTAGTAATGGACACTCGAAGAAAATGAAGGTAGAATTGGGTTGCAAGCATTTCATTCTATAATACAATTCAGCTCAGGCTTCCTAATATAACATTATCTCTTGTCTCAGTTGTCTCCCAGCCTAGTTTATTCATCATTCTCAGATGGTTTTTGAGGGCATCAAGTGTCACTGGTGCACAGACTTTGTGTAATCGTTTACGTTTTATTTCTGCCAAACGAGATAAGCAACAAACACAACCTATAAAAAGATTTTTGAATGATATAGTTCTAGCTTTCTGTTTAAATTGTTAAACTGATAATTATTAATTTTACTGAAATTATGAAACAAATCAATTTTAATGCCTTAAAGCATAGGTTGAAGCAACTTTTCATTACATGATTCTGTTTGGAAACACCAGACCACATTCTTCATATTTACTAGACCTGATCCTCGCAAGTATGGAAGAAAGTTAATCACAAAATGTGATAATTTAGATAGAAAAACAAAAGTACTTAACATATTTAAACCAATTTCTCACCAAAACATACCTTTTCTGAGTCTACACAATTCTCCCAATCGTTGTACTACTGGAAGCAATTTTCAGTGTTACGATTAAGACCTTCATAAGATACTTCAATCTAGGAAAAAACGTCATACATCCACAAAAATTCCTTGGAATTGTGCACTAATGCCCTGTCTCCCGGTTGCATGAAAATTGCTACATAATTAATTTTTCTTTGTTTACCCTTCAAGTGGTTTCGACGAGATATCTCGTCCATCAAGATCCAATTTATTTTGCTAATGACTTCCATCAAGATATTGCCAATTCCTTTATGATGACGAGATCAAGATACAGCCTGTTTTCGTTTCATGACGAGATATCTCGTCGACTGACCACCAGAAGGGATAGTTAAAAATATTTGAAACGTAATATCCCATTCTAATAAGCTGATCCAAAATATTTGGGCATGTTTGTCCCTTTTTTTCCTTTAAAAAGAGCTAATATAAAGAGGCATGTATGGGACCAGACCTGTACCATGCGTAAAGACTTGATATTTTTAAATTAAAAAAAGATTAGACGTACCCAAACATTTGGCATAACCGTATTAGAAGGGGCGATAGTTTAAATCCCCAAAAATGTTTTGATCAACAACAAAAATAAAACTTAAAGAAGATACATATAACACCTTAAACCAAGCGGTTTATAGAAAACAAATAAAAACCACCATATTCTATTACTTAATAAAAGAACTTGTCAGAATTCTGAAAACTGAATACATTTTGAACAGTATTTCTATCTGTGTTACATTTCGCCAGATGGCGATATATTTTTAGTCTTCTAAAAACAATATCGAAAACTGAAATAATTACATTTAGGATTTTGAAACCTGTAGTGAAATACTGATACTTACCGTTTTTGGAGATTGATAGCAGTTTCTGAAACATTATAAGCACTCTTTTATGTGATATTTTATTACAATTTTAGCTTTAATTGCTTTGCGTTTTAAGATAATACTTCAGGAATCGATCTATGTGTCGACAGTAGAGCAAATATGTATAAGGTATATGATATCGTCAGAAATATAATCTGGACAAAAAATTTTCGATGAGATCTAAGAATAAATAAACATCAGTAAATAAAATGCAAAACAACCATTTAAAACGGTTTCTTACCTTTTTAATTGTTTTCATGATTTATGTGAGAAATGGATCACTCAAAATTAAAAGATGTGAACTTTTTGGTAATGATAATTTTAAACAATGTCATACTAGAGCCACTTTACAGGCTATTGCCGACGGTCCGGGATCAATCCCCTAAGGGAAAGATCCGACGACACCACCACCTAATTTTAAACAATGGTCAGATGACGAGGCAACACCTGAGCTGGCACCCCACTCTCCAAACTTCCACACAAACCCAACGCGAGTGAACTTTTAGGAAAAATATATCCAAGGCAGCAAACTCGGATCTTTTACCTCGGAATTGATCCCGGACCCTCGCCTATAGACCGTTGTGCTTGTCCAGTGGGACGCTAATTAAGCTGCCTACCTGCTTAATTATCAAGGTGGAAAACAACTGGTGTGGTAACCGTGAAAAATAAACGAAATGAGTTTTTAATGAGTCCAATTGAGTTTGAAAAGAAACACAACTTCAGCTTTATGATGACTCGGTCCTCTCACAATATTTGATTTCACAGTTAAAAATGAAGCTGCAATTTCGAGTATTTTTCCGCTTAAAGTAAAAATACTATAATTAAAAATTATATATATAATTAAAACCACAATGAACACGAATCTAAGCCATCATATGTAACGAAATGTCCAATGGCACTTTATTACATTTAAGTAAGTCCTTTAATCACACTTATACTCAGTTCCTCCTGTGAAGGAAAAAAAAAGAACTGAAACCCGGTATTTACAGTGAATATAATCGGCATTTTTCAAACCCTTATTACAGTATTCGCCATTCACACAGTTGATGAATTGTCCATTCTTGAAACAAAACTATCATTCAATCTGTAGGAAACTGTTGCTATGAGTTGCTCTTGGTGCAAAGAGGTGTGTCATAACAAGGAATCGTGTTTCAACATCAAGAAAATTAGCGGAGAGAGCTGTAATTTGGGTATCCATGCAAATCTAATCGTCCCACC
Source organism: Metellina segmentata (assembly GCA_947359465.1). NCBI lineage: Eukaryota > Metazoa > Arthropoda > Arachnida > Araneae > Tetragnathidae > Metellina > Metellina segmentata. The sequence continues at coordinate 61,510,512 of OX375876.1, read as the reverse complement.
GACATGGATTGTCAAGCTACCCTGCAAGGTAAGGTTAAATGGAATGGTAGAGAGAAGCGTTTTAGTTATTCAGATCACACGAGTCAGTCGTTCTAATATGATTGAGCAATTAGTTATACTTGGTCGTGTGCAGTATCGTGCTATTTATCATTATGCTTCAGTTTATATGCATAAAGTACTGACGAACGAGAGTTTTTAGTATGGAATGAATTATTGTCATTCGATTCATTTAAATATAGTTTTTAGAAGTCGGGAAGTAAGTTGGCAAGGTGATGTTGAAAAACTGAAAATTCTTTCTCCGATTATTAGATTTAAATAGCATAAGTAGATAAATCATTATTCTTCGTTGGGTTATTCGAGATGATAAACTGTAAAGCAAACAATTTCTAATGCATGCACATTGTCATCTAAGTTTTGAAAATGGTGCCGCTCTAAGTCGATAATCGACTCTTTCAGCACAATGTACACATTTTGAATGTTCTTGATAAAATTTATGAAACCAAGTGTGTACCATTTTACAGGATAAGTATTTCTCACCATTAACTGGAAGCATTTATGAATATGTTTTTCAGGGTGATTCTTTTTTTACTTCTAAAAATACGTACAACCACTCATTTTTTTTCGATTATACACGCATACAACAGGGTTGCAATTTTAAAAATAGATGAAAATGCACATGATTCTGTTTGAACATGGATGATTATTTCCTAACTCTTGATCAAGCCCAATAGTGCTGTTATTCATATACAACTTAAGAAGTTGTTAATTGCAATACTCGCCATTCCTAATCACTTGATAACTTATTTTCCGCCTTTACATTGTATAATCGTTTTCAGATTAAAGCCACTGTGAATGTTCCAGGCGATATAATGGTAAGGTACTTAGTAAAATTTTCAAGCTTGCAATTTTGAAATTTAAAAATTTTTCAAAATTGAAAATTTATAAACCAGATTTGCGTTAAAAAATTGATTTGGACAAAATGAGTTTTAGTTAAAAATCACTTTGTTCAATCGACTTTTCAAGAAGTTGTTATCTTAAACATTGAAGTAAGTATAAATTTGAAATTTTACTCACTCCTTCAAATAATCAAAAACTCTTTTTATCCTATTTAATATTTAAAAAAATAGTTTTTCATTACGGAAAATATTTTTATGGTTTATCACAATGCGCCTGGAACCTTCAGTTTAATAAATAATAAACCATTATCATTGTGCTTAGAAGTGTTTAAATTACCAGTGAAATAAGAATTAAGAAGCTTTTAAAATTGAATTTTTAGTAAACTATTTAAATAAAAAAAAATAAAAAAACAGGTGCGAAATATATAATTCAAAAAGAAGTGATGAATGGATTGCTCTAGTAAAGCTACGAAGACCAATTTTCAATGGAATGGAAATATTGAAATTTACTTCGCGTTAAATACAAAAATATAAATAACTGATATGCGTGTATTCGAATTAAAATTCAATTAAAAAATTTACTTTATTTATTTTCTGAAAGAGAAGCATAACAATATTAAATTTCTCTAATGCGAGTATAAAATATAATTGTACATAAATTTATTTACAATGAGCTTTTCCGTTAAGAATTTATTCCTTGATATTCCTTTAAAAGTCAATTTTTCGATTCGACGGATTTATCCTTCCACTGAAAAGAGACTGATGTCTTTAATATAAAATAAAATAGATTTATTTTTCCCGGAAATTTCTTTCCAAGAATTCGATTTATTTTATAGTAGAAATAAGGGAAATAATTTGAAAAATTTCAAAATTATCTACGTATTTTTTTCACCGAAAATAATTTAGTTGTTTGTAAATGCATTTTGGAAAACCGGTAACTTTGAGCAATGGTGCCTTCCATTTCTGATTTGTTTCGTGCTCCCAATTGAATGTATGCTGCATTTTCTACAGGAAACAGAGAATTCCAAGCAAGTGTTCGCCATAAAGCCTATACCGTCTTCTACCTCCAAGCCGCTACTCGTATTCATCAATCCCAAAAGTGGTGGAAACCAAGGCTGCAAGCTCCTACGAACGTTCCAGTGGCTTTTGAATCCTCGTCAAGTGTTCGATTTGACGGAAGGAGGACCAGGAATCGGGTTCAGTAACTTTTGATGAAAATTTATGTAGAATATTGCTCAGGAGGCGCACTCAAAATCTTTCTTGGGAAGGTTATGAGAAAGTGATCATTATGATAGTGCTTTTGTTGAGAATAGGAATGTACCACGTGGGTGTTGTTGAGAGTGGAGCTTCTTGCTGACACTCTCGGCGAGACCACGTGATCGTTCGTAAAGTAATGTGATTCAAAACAATTTCAAAGACTTCCTGAATGGCACGGCTTCGGGTGTGAGCTTTCTTGATGAGCTCCCTCCTTTTTCTTGAAACTTGAATTTATGTATCTCAGCGTAATATTATCGTTTGTTGTGTTGTGTTGTACCGTTTGTACTGTTTGTTTGATGTCCGAAAATAAATCACAAAAAGACATTCTTGGACTCGATGATTCTTGGACTCGATGAATCTTTACAGCTTTGTTTTGGATGGAGAGATTCTTTCCCTTAAAACTTAACAATCAATAATCTGATTCAACATTCCTATCTTTTATTTCAAATGGGTGGGCGAGCTGCGAAATTTTTTAATTTGGTTTGTATTGGGAAATTTATAAACCATATTTGCCAAAAAAATTATTTCTACAAAATCTATTTTAGTTTAAAAAAACTCTTTGTTCAAAATAATTTATAAAAGCCATAAATCTATCGAAGCAAAGTGAAATAATTTTCGCTAACTACAGAAATACGCGATTTACTACGGCTCTTTAAATCAGTGGTCCCTTATGCTAGGAGTTAGGGACCATCGGAAATATGAATTTCCATCCGCAATAAGCTTATCCAAAGTTAAGCTACAAAGATCGCGATATAGTGGGCCTATAAGGGAAATGAAGACAAAAGACACAGAAAGTGAATTATTTTTTATCATTGTTTCAGATGGTGTGTTCTGTCTATAGGAAAAGTTATGTGGTGGATCTTGATACCAGAAGTCCGCGTACTTTGGATCTCTTTATTGCCATATCAATTAAATCCCCCTTCCGTTGGATTGAACTGTTATTAAATACCTTGGCAGTCAAAATTTAAGGAATTGCAGGGTTTTCAGCTGCTACTAATCAGTGATGTAACTAACATGTCGCACCCCGGCAAGAAAAGTGACACAACTCAAAATTGCAGAACTTGAGAAGCATCAACTTAAAGGATACTATAAAACTTATATTGAAATAGTATAAGCTTCTTTAAAATTTTAGGTAAGTGTTTATGTCTTTAAATTCTATTATACACAATCTACCAATAAGTATTTGGACACCCATGCAAATGACGATACCTGCGGTCTTTATATACGTCACGCCCTCCGCAGTTAAAAATCGTGTAGGAAACAACATTGACATTGACACAAGATGCCACGAAGTGCAGAGTTATCTGATTTCGAGAAAGATGTAATCTTCGGATATCACAGAAATGGCCGATCCTTAAGGGACATATCTAGCGAGCTGAATTACCCAAAATTGACAGTGGCCTAGGCGAATCAGAAGTGGAAGGTGAGCGGTGATTGTCGGAATATGCCCCGAGTCGGCAGACCCACGAAACTGGGAGATAGAGACCGACGGGTGCTGTCCAGAGAAATTCTGAAGAACCTCTCCCAACCTATGGCCCACATACTCCAGGAGTTTCAACAGGAATCCGGGAAAGTTGTTTCAATCAATACCATTCGTAAGGAAGCGCATCTGCTTGGTTTTCATGGTCGTGCTGCCGCCCATAAGCATTTGATCACAAAGGCCAACCGCATTGCTCGGTTAATGTGGTGCAAAGCACGTCCAAAGTGGGCCGTAGATCAGTGGAAACGGGTCCTCTGGAACGAAGAATCAAGGTTCACCCTCTACCGTACGGAAGGCATGGTTTGGCTATGACGTCTGCTTGGGGAACGCCTCCTGCCAGAATGCATTGTGCACACAGTAAAGTTCGGCGGAGGTGGAATTATGGTCTGGGGTGTTTCTTTTGATATGGACAGGGACACTTGGTCCAAATTCGTGGTAAGCTCAACGCCGAGGCCTACTGCACTATTTTGGATGACAGTGTGCTTCCTACGTTGTGACAGTTTTACGGGTTGGACCCATGTTACTTCAAGGGTGACAACGCCAGCTATCGTGTTGCGAAGTGCACCATAGATTGGTATAGTTACAATGGGGTTAACCGAATGGATTGGCCTGCCCAGAGATAAGACCTGAATCCTATCGAGAACCTCTGGGACGAGTTGGATCGCCGAATTAAGGGGTTCAACAACTGTCCAAAATTGATGAAAGAAATTGCATGTCTTCTCCAAGCCGAGTGCAAGAAAATACCACTAGCCGTCATACAAGGACTTGTGGAAAGCATGCCTTGGAGGGCTGAGGGTGTATTTGACTATCGTAGAGGCTTTACCAACTATTGAATATGAATAAATTTTGTTTTTCTTTTTTATCACTGGTGTCCAAATACTTATTAGTAGATAGTGTGTTCTATAGAATACTAATATAAAACGCTGGAGCACCTCATACATATTTTTCAATGACATAACATCAACATTTTTATTTTTTGAGTTGTGGCACTTTTTTTGCCAGGGTGCGATGTAATAAAATGATACCAAAGTCGGCTGCTAGCTAACCGATGGGTAAAAACAAAATTATAACAAGAGCAAAGATGAAGAGCAAAAAATGTCTGCTCTGAAGTGGTGACACTGTACTGGGTACCACGAGACAGAAAGAGTGACAGTGAAAATTTAAATAGAGTGGATGTAGATGACCACCTCGAACTTTGATATAGGCTTTAAACCTGCGTTTGAATACCATTGATAAACGTTCCTGGCAATAGCATAATCCATTCCTTTGCCAGAGCTCCATGATTGAGGCTTGCGAGTTAGAATCCAACATCCAACCAAAGACCGTCGTGTACAAAGGGGGATGGTGCAAGTTAAATCTGACGTGGCCTCAAATGTCCTCACGTTGGCGTGGTGTGGAAGTTCGGAGAGTGGGGAGTCAGATCAGACGTGACTTCGTTGTCTGACCGTGGTTCAAAATTACGTCGTGTTGTCATCGTATCTTTCCCTTCGGGTGTTGTACTCGGATAGTCGCCAATAGCCCGTTATGTTGCTCCAGTGCGGCGGCAATTGAATACCTAACCATTTTACATCATGATTACAAAATTTGAATTCGCAACAGCTTTCTATTGAACATCTTCGGCTATGTAAAACAGTCATAGGCTACTTCGTTTACTTTTGAGATCGTTAAAAATAATGGCGTTTTATTTAAATTTTTGCTCAACATTGTTTTTTGAAGGAACGTATATACAGCAGACACACCACATATTGGTATTAAATTTCATAAAAACATAACATGAAAACTTTTGAATGAAAATAAAAACCACAAAATGTACAGATACGTGTAATTTGGACATTATATGTTGTAATTAAAAATCTATCTTTTTCTTCAGACTGGACCTTTACAAACGCGTTCCCAATCTGAGAATACTAGCTTGTGGAGGTGACGGTACAGTGGGATGGATACTGTCCGTCTTGGATGACCTGAAGGTCACATCTTCCCCACCGATTGCTGTTCTTCCTCTAGGCACGGGCAACGACTTGGCAAGATCTCTTGGATGGGGTGGGGTGAGTATTGGCTTTGTTCTGTGTTTCTAAACCAAGTTCATCAAGGACGCACTTTATTATTCAGCAAGTTCGTTATTAACTTATTCATTAGGTTGATTGAGTGTTGTCATCGATTCTCCCATCAAGCCGTTCTTAACCTTTTCGCAAACATGCCCGACCACAATCTTGAAGACTTCCTCCGTTAATATTAAGAAAGGTGCTGAAATGGTATAATATTTAGAAAATAACCTTCCTGGCAGCTTGACAAGGTATCTCGACATTTGCAAATCTGACTAGATCTTGATGGCGAGACATATCGTCATTAGCAAAATTGGTCGGACCTCGATAGACGAGATATCTCGTCGAAACCACCTGGAGGATTAACGAATGAGAAGAGTTTTGACAAATGAGAATTTCATTAATAATACCACTTTATCAATTAAAGTATCAAGTAAAAATTAAACAACCTCAGATCAACTTTATTTGGCCTAGCAGTACCAGTTCATTTCACTCAAGAAGGAATCCGTCATATTTGATTACCTCAATTGAGTGAGATACATGAACTTGGTGTTTACAGCAAATGATTTTGAAGGTGTGCGCGAAATGGCTTACATGTCGTTAATTACGAGCAACAATGCAGCTTACCCCAAAGGTTTTTTACAGAAGGTGCTTACTACAAGCAATTTTGATAGCATATTGGAATGGCTCGAAATTCGCTAATTACGTGCGGCAATGCAACTTGCAACAAAGTTCCTTTTTCCAGATAGTTTTTGATGCAAATAATTTTGATGGAATGTTGAAACGACTTGTAACCGACTATTATATGACTTGCGGTGTAGTATATGATCAACAATTGACGTACGTTAATCCGAAATTACCAATTAAAGTTAGTGATGAACTGATTTCTTGAAAAGTAAATTGGTTTTGAACCTATCTAAAAAATATAACTGTTCACAATATATAGATATTTGACAAGGTAATAAAAAAATGCTAGACTTGATAAGTAAAATTACTTTAAGTAAAAAATTAAATTACCTAAAATTTTGAAGTACAAAATTAATTTCTTTACTCTCACTTATAATAATTTTATCTCACAATCCAGTATAATTGTTTCACTACATCAATTTTTTATCGTATTTTATAAGATATATATTGTGGTTTTTAATGAACGAAAAAGAAAAATGCAACGACCTATTCCATAAAAATATCAGCCCCATATATATTTCAGAGCAAGTATGTAAATGTAGTTATGAACAATATATAGCATCCAAACTGAAAATTCGTTCCTTTGATTTCATAGTCCGTGAGTCTAAAATCTTATTTGATTCAAGCCACTGCATGGAAATGAGAAATTTCCTTTGGCGTTGTAGATAAAAAAAAAGGAATTGATTTGCCCTTCCTTGACACACTTTTCTTAGTTCAATGTCCTTCTTTCTGTGGTTCTCTGAATGTTTTATGGAAAGCAAGCAGTATCGATCGATGGAAACCAGAACTGAAACTGCTGGGAAAGAGAAAGAATATTGAATTCCTAGCAACTTTCAAGAACTAGATTTCCCTTTCCCGAGGGCAGCGGTATTCCGGTTGGAAAAACATCGGATAAGAAACCGGAGGGTTACGAGTTTGAATCCAGCCAAAGACCGTCGTGTACAAAGGGGGTTGCTCACGTTAAATCCGTCGTGGCCTCACATATCCTCACGTTGGCGTGGTGTAGAAATTTGGACAGTGGGGAGTCAGATCAGGCGTAACTTCGTTATCTGACCGTGGTTCAATATTACGTCGTGTTGTCATCGCATCTTTGGGGTTGATCTCGGATAGACGCTAATAGCCCGTTGTGTTGCTCCAGTTCGGCGTTAGTTGAATACCTGACCATCTTCCGCAATGATTACAAAATTTGAATACGCAACAGCTTTCTATCGAATATCCTCGGCACAGGTGCACAGGTGTTGTCTAGTCATCTGACAGTGGTTATTAAAATTAAGTGTTGTCTTAGAATCTTTCCCGTTGGGATTGATCCCGGACCGTTATCAATAGCCCGTTGTGTTTCTCCAGTACGACGTTAATTAAAATACCTATCGTCTCTTTCCCGAATCGAATATTTGTAAGTAGGTCTTAAATTAACGTTACACTGAAGCAACACAACGGGTTATTGGCGACGTTACGGGATCGTACCGAAGGAAAGATCCAAGGAGAACACTTCGTAATTTTGAACCACGGTCAGATTACAAGGTCCCACTTGAGTTTGTACCCCACTCTCCAATCTTCCACGCCATTCCAACATTAGAACAATTGAGGCAAAGACAAATGTAGAGTGCACCAGCCCACCACCAGTGCACCAGCCTACTACGGTCTTTGGTTGGATCTCTTTCAACCAGGCTAAACGCCCCTCCCATCTATTTGTAATTAATGACCACATTCCCCCCCCCATTTACAAATTCTTACATCAACCAACTTCATAGCTATTTTGCCGTTAACATAAAGGGGCTGTGGTAGACTGGTTGGTTGGAATATTAACGGACTCGCAACCTTCGTATCCAGCCAAATACCGTCGTCTTCATAGGCGGCTGGTAAATGTTAAATATGTCATGACCTCAACTGTCCTCACGTTGGCGTGGTGTGGAAGTTTGGAGAGGATTGGTGACGGATCGTCGTCAATAGCCCAATGTGTTGTTCCAGTAGGATGTTATATAAAATTCCAAATACCGTTATCATAAATTTCACTGTAAAAACTTCAATAATGCTATTGCAAAATACATAAAACGCACGAGAATCAAACAATCCTTTATTTAACGACACAAAAGCCTCACTGTCTCCAACTTTCCTGCTTTTGATGTAATATGAAGAATATAAAGATATAATATATTTAACAAACCTGTTTTTTTTTATCGGTGGGGTAATCTGAAAAATCGAGAAGCTTATAATTTTCAACTTGACTAGTAATGATTTTCGTCTAATAATGACTGAAAACAAGGATAATAAGCAAGTGCAGTAGAATCCCTTAAGAAGATTTTGCCCTTAAGATAAGATCGTTTAATTGAAATTTTATTTCCTCATAGACCCGCGCCCCCAGGGGCATTCCTTCTTTAGGTTTGTACGGGCTTCACAACCCCGGGGTACCTGAGTGATCTTCCCTCCCTTTCGTCCTTCTCCTCCTCTACGCTTCTGCTTTTTGCTTTTTCTTCCTCCCTCGTTGTGGTTGCCTTTTCGGAGGTGAGGGCTCCCCTTGAGAAGCTTTTCGCTAGTCTGTGCTTTTAGCTCCTCTTGGGGATTATATCACCCACGTGTTTGCCGTGCGTGGAGACCTGTGTCTTCGGAAAGGGTGATCCTGGTGATTGAGGGACAACATAACGCCCCAATACATTGCTTCGGCTCCTGCTTCGAATAAACAGGAGGTGTACTTTGGTCCCAGTACATTGATCGGCTGGTGGGTATATCCTGCTAGGACTAAGGACCTGCTCACCAACTAGCTCCTTAGGGCAGTCATAGAGGTGAGTTGGGTCCGTATAGTCCCTGGTTAGCACCGGTACAGGAACCTGTATCCCCTCGTTGGACTCCATGGTGGGTGGTGCCGCCAGGGACTGAACATCTTTTTTTCAAACATGGAAAACAAAAATTCAACTTCTCCTTCAGTGGAGCACATATCTAACGAAAATAATAACAAAAATACACCAGTACAAAATTTTTTTATTATGAAAAGTAATGAGGGCAATTTAAAAAACATATCGGCTATTTTACTTCACAAAACTATATTGGGAATGGTAGGAGATACTAAAAACATTAAAAAAACCCTAGCAGGAGATGTACTTGTAGAAGTAACAAATAATACACAGGCTTCAAACATCCAAAAAATAAAATTTATCGGTCCAATAGCAGTAACTATTACACCCCATAAAACTTTAAATTCGTCAAGAGGCGTGATTTCCGAATCCGATTTGACTCATGATACTGAACTAGACATTCTAGAATCCCTGTCCGATCAAAATGTAAGTAATGTAAAAAGAATCACTATATCAAGAAATGACCAAAGAATACCCACCAAACATATTATAATAACTTTCAACACACCGACAATACCAAAACATGTTAAAATAGCTTATATTAATTGCCCGGTTCGACCGTTCATACCTAACCCAGTCCGTTGTTTTAAATGTCAAAGATTCGGCCATTCTTTCCTAGCTTGCCGCGGCAAAGAAACCTGCGCAAAATGCTGTAGTACAGAACATAAGACCGATGTCTGTACGTCATCGTCCCTTTGCTGTGTCAACTGCAAAGGTGACCATCCAGCTTTTGCCAGGTCTTGCCCTAAATTTATAACCGAAAAAGAAATCCAAACTATTAAAGTGCAGCAAAATATTTCATTTCCCGAGGCCCGAAAAATTGTAAATGATCGCACCCCAAAGCCTGGAATATCTTATTCTTCAATACTAAAAAAAACTTTCAAAACTAACGGAACTCAAACCGATGTAACTATCTTTAAGCCATCTGCCCAACATAAAACTTCAATGAACCAACCTATAACGCCTCTTTTTTCTAAAGCATCAGCTACAACCTCAACAAATACAAAACAGATAAATCAATCAAATCGATCCTTAAATATTTCTTTAAAAAGAGCCATATCTACTGAACAAAATAATATTAAAATAGCAAAAAGTTCTTCTCAAACCTCTCTTCAGCCTGAAGTTACATCCAGAAATTTCATAACTAATCCTTCTACCAGCGATCTCATAAATCTTTATAACACTGAAAGCGATATTTCATCTGTAGAAGATGAGGACTTGGAGAGTTCGCCACCCAAGTCCAAGAAGGATCTTCGGCAAGACAGATCTCGTCCTAGGACGAGAAAACACAAGTAGTTTTCTCTTTTCTTTTATCCTTTATTTTTATGGCTTCCTTTCTTTCCTGGAACTGCCGGGGTTTTCGACAAAAAGTTGATGATTTAAAACACATCATAAACAATAACAAGCCAGCCGCTATCGCCCTCCAGGAGACCTATTTAAGAAGCACTGATTCCACCAACATTCCCTACTTCACAATATTCAGAAAAGATTACGATGATGGTCAAAGAGCATGTGGAGGTGTTGCTTTGCTTGCCTCCCATGACTTTCCAGTCACTCAAATTAATCTTAAAACAAATCTGCAAGCTGTTGCTGTAAGACTTCATGTCAATATTTTAATAACAATATGCAATTTATACTTACCTCCTAACACCCATGTCGCCACTTCTGAATTAAATAATTTAGTACATCAACTTCCGCAACCATTCATTATACTTGGTGACCTAAATGGCCATCATATTCTCTGGGGCAGTTCAGACATTAATAATAGAGGCAAACAAATTGAAAAACTAACAACGGACAATGATTTATGTATAATGAATAACGGCCAACCTACCTACTTTCATTCACCTTCACTTACTTACCATTCAATAGAGCTGGCAATTTGCTCTCCTTCAATTTTACCATTTTGGACCTTTTCTGTGGATTCTTACCTTTACAATAGTGACCATTATCCTATTAAACTACAATATGAAGGCCAATACCAACCTCACTCTGTCAGCCAAACTAATTACATCTTTGAAACTGCCAACTGGCCACTCTTTACTAGCCTCGCAGATATTTCTAACATAGTAGAAATTGGTGACATCAATGAAGTAACTTTTAAAATAACAGATATAATTATAACAAGTGCGGACGCCTCAATTAAAAAAGTCATTAATAAGCCTAAAAAACAAAAGAAACCTTGGTGGAATGAGGAATGTAGCGATGCCTATCGGAAACAGAGGAAAGCCTGGTATATTTTTAATAGATATCCAACAAGGGAAAACTATATTTTTTTATAAAAAAACAAAAGCGGCCTTTCGAAAAATACAACGACGTAGTAAGAGGGATTCTTGGATGAATTATATCAACAGTATCAATAGTAAAGTCACTAGTAAACAATTATGGAACCGAATTAAAAGAATTTCCGGTGTTTACCCCAATAGACAAATTCCGATTCTAGAATGCAATAACCAAGTACTATCAGCACCCAAAGATATAGCAAACGCAATTGCTTCATGCCTTTCTGAAATATCCAGCTCCACTAACTACTCTGAAAGTTTAAAAAAAATCACAATTGCGTCTGAAAAGAATAAAATTAATTTTTATTCTAACAGTATATTATCATATAATTGTGACTTTACTTTTCCGGAATTGATAAAAGCTTTATCCTTAGTCCACAAATCAACTCCTGGCCCAGATAATATCAGTTACATCATGCTCAAACATCTTTCAAATAGTTCTCTAAATCATCTCCTCAAATTTTACAATAGAATTTGGACCGAACACACTTTTCCGCAGTCATGGAGGTATGCTAATGTAATACCCATACTGAAACCAAATAAAGACCCCAAGAATCCTTCGAACTACCGTCCAATAGCCCTGACAAGCTGCCTATGCAAAATTTTAGAAAAAATGGTCAACGCGAGGTTAATTTATGTTTTAGAAAAAGAAAAATGTCTCTCTCCACTCCAAAGTGGTTTCAGAAAAAATAGATCCACTATTGACAACTTAATCGCTCTGGAGACGGAAATAAGAAACTCATTTGTTCAAAATAAGCATCTTGTCTCGATTTTTTTCGATATCGAAAAAGCATACGATAGAACATGGAGACATGGAATTTTAAGGGAAATTTTTAAAAACGACATAAGAGGTAATCTGCCTATTTTTATTCAAAAATTTTTAGAAAAAAGATATTTTAAAGTACGGATTGGATCAATTTTCTCAGATGTTTTTATTCAAGAGGAGGGAGTGCCACAGGGAAGTGTTTTAAGTGTTATTTTATTTATTTTAAAAATTAATGATATTGTTTCTCAATTGCCTCCATCAGTGAAAGGTCTTATTTACGTTGACGATCTGCAAATTTCATGCGCAGCTAAAGACATCCGTTTAATTGAAAGACAACTTCAACAGGCAGTCAATAAAATCACACATTGGACTAACGAAAATGGTTTCAGTTTTTCACCTTCTAAAACCGCTTGTGTTCATTTTTGTAGAAAGCGAAATCTTCATCTTGACCCTGAAATATTTTTCAAAGATATTTTAATTAATGTTGTGGACAATTTTAAATTTTTAGGTATCATATTTGACAAGAAGTTGACTTTTCAACCGCATATTTTAAATTTACGCAAACGTTGCGAAAAAGCTCTTAACATTTTACGGGTTTTATCAAAATTATCATGGGGATCTGATCGAACTTGCCTTTTTAAAATTTATAGAGCTTTAATTCGATCTAAATTGGACTACGGCTGCGTGGTGTATGGTTCAGCAAGAAAATCTGCTCTTCAAACTCTGAACACTATCCACCACACCGCTTTACGTTTATGTTCTGGTGCCTTTAGGACTTCTCCCGTAATCAGCTTGTACGTAGAATCTTTTGAACCTTCCCTGGACTTCAGACGACAGTTGTTATCACTGGAATACTATTTTAGAATTTCCTCAATCCCTCATCACCCATTGCATACCATTGATCACAGCCCATATTTAAAACGCCTTTATCAATACAAAACATCCTTCATCCCTACATTCCATTTAAGAATACTGGACTTAATAAACGGATCCGAACTTTCTTCACTTGACATCACCCAGAAAAAACTGTATTATTTCTCTCCTTGGTTTAATCATGATTTTGAATTTCAAAACCCGTTCCAAAATTTTAATAAAGCAGATACCTCTGATTATATATATAAACAACTCTTTCAAAACCATATAGAAAATTACTCAAATTTTATACATATTTATACTGACGGGTCTAAAAGGGAAAACTATGTTGGAGCTGCGTTCACTATTAATGATTCCCGTCATAGTTTTAAACTTCATTCTTCATGTTCTGTTTTTACCGCTGAAATAATGGCCATTTTTAAAGCACTAGAACATATATCCGATCATTGTCATAAAAAATGTATCATTTTTACAGATTCATTAAGCGTTTTACAGTCATTGAAACATCCTGATCATGACAGTCATCCCATTGTTTTAGAATCACTGAAAAGAATTTATCATCTTTCATCCAAAAATTTTAACTTAATATTTTGTTGGATCCCATCCCATGTTGGGATTGCAGGAAATGAAATTGTTGACCAAGCCGCCAAATCGGCAGTAAATCATATTAATCATACCATTCCTTATCGTGACTTAAAATCTTGCATTTACAAATATTTAAAAACAAAATGGCAAAACGAATGGAATGAACAAACCGAAAACAAACTTCATGCTTTAAAACCAAATATATCTGACTGGAAACCGCTACCCTTAAGAAGACAAAATGTTATCTTGACACGCCTTCGTATTGGACACACTCGCATAACACATAGACACCTCCTCCTCGGAGAAGATCATCCCATCTGCAATTACTGTATCTGTCCACTAACCGTAAAACACATTTTAGTAGAATGCTCTCATTTTAATAGGCAACGACTTAAACATTTTAATTCTTTTACTTGGGTTTTAGAAGACATGATTGGAGAGAATCCTCATCCAAATATTTTTAACTTCTTACATGATATTGGGTTCATATATCACATATAACTTTATATAGTATTCATTTTAGTAAGCTTTTTACAAGACATTGGTTTTATCCATCACGTATAATTTTATATAATATTTACTCATTATGTTTTGACATATCTCATTTCATTATTATATTATGTATCTGATTCTTTTATCTTGAGTTTGGCATAATATGTCCCAAGAGGACTCAATGCCACAAAATCCAATCCAATCCAATCCAATCCTCGTAGACCCGTATGTAATGAGTGGTTGGGTTGTTGCACTGGAGTCATTGTGTCCGGGATCAATACAGAAGGGAAAGATGTGAAGACAGCACCTAGTAGTATCGATCCACAGTGCGATGACGAGGTCAATACCTGAGCTGGTCAACACACCACGCCAACATGAGGACATTTGAGGCCTTCGACAGATTGAACCCTCATCAGCACCCTCTGTACACCACGGTGCTTGGATTCGAACTTGCAACCCTTCGATTGCTACTCCGTTACTCTTTCAACCAGGCTCCCACGACTCCATTGTTTACGCTAACTAAATACGATTGTAGAATTTTATTAAATCTGAATTTAAAATTACATTGATTGATTCTGCATCAAATTGATTACTTCTGCAAGTTATTTAACCTCCCGTAACTGACCAGATCTTTATTGACGAGATATCTCGTCATTAGAAAAAAACTGACCAGTTATTGATCTCGTCATGATCAAAATACCCCGATGACAAGCTATCTCATCGTTAGCAAAATTGGTAAATTCTTGATGGACGATATATCTCGTAGAAACCACTTGAAAGGTTAAATTTTTAAACGTTTTGTACTGAAATGAACAAAAATATAATTGGTTTCGGTTTGATGCGATAAATATTATATTTTATTTCATTAGGGGTACACCGATGAACCACTCACCAAAATATTAACAAACATTGAAGATGGGGAGATAGTGAAGCTAGACAGGTAAATATGATTTTCTTCGAGACTATTTGGCCAACTTTTAACAAATTTTAAAATTCTATAAAATTATACAAAACGAATTAGTGTGCTGGTACTGTGCAATTTAAATTTAATTTTTGGAATTGGGGAAAATTATTTCCAAATTATTTCCAAAAAATTAAAATTTTTCCTTAAAAGTATATGTATAAATTAAAACTTATTTCAACATTTAAATGTGCTGTGGTTTAGTCCCATATGAAGAAACGTGCTTCCTGTTAGAAAGAGATTGCTCCCACCTTCGTGTACCTCTGATTAGAATCAATCTCTTTATTTAATCTTCCTCCTGTCGTGGATCTTGAGTTACCGTAGAATATATGGTAATGACAAGGTAATAAACTGGCTAAGCCTGGAACACAGTTCCAAACATGAATCGTCTTTGCTTCTACTTGGCATTAAGAGGTTTATTTGCTCGTCCATCACGACTAATATATTTTCAAGCTACAAGAGATATCAACAGGAGAGAACTGGGATATTTTATTGAGAAATAAAGCTCGTGTTTTATGTTACTTGCTCATAGGTGTTTGAGCTTCGACCTTTCAATGAAATAGACATGTGGACAGTCGCTAGATTAAGATCTCAGAAAGGAAAATCACGTAGTCCAATGAATCGCTTGGGCCAATTGACTATCAAAGCACAAACTAATGGTTTTAATCACGCTGGATTTAAATTTAAACTATTCTACAATTTGTCTCGGATTAGAATTCGTAGATTCTCCCAATATCACATGGCAAATCTTCAAACCGAGCGACAAGAAAAAATAATCTTCTATTTCATCAGCAGGTCGGTGAGTTGGAGTCACTTATTTTCGATTTTTTACCGGACATAACTACCTACATAGGAGCTTACATCGTATTTGAAGAAGCGAAATCAGTTTTATGTCCTCTTTACGAACTGGACGAAATCACTGGATACTACCTCAAGGACTGCCCTGAAATTATTGACGATACATTTTCAACTACTGTAAAAAATGTTCCAAAGGATATTCTATTCAGATCCTTATTAGACTGTTCATCAGCTGACGGCCTAGATACCGAAGACGGATGTAGAATAAAAAAATAATTATCCTATGCTCCTACTAGTAAGACCTAAGAATAGTATAGAAGTTGGTAGACCAAGTGGGGATTAGCAACAAGCTATAGCATCATTGTTAAACATTTATATTAAACGTCCTCAAAGGAACACACCATATTTAAAGTAACAAAATCAGTTATATGTCCTATTTGCGAACTGTACGAAATCACTGTAGACCACCTCAAGTATAACGGTATTACTCTAAACAATTAAACAATAAAATTACAACTACTGTAGATAGTGTTTTTAAAGGCTATTATTTAAACATCTACTGGACTCCTCATAGACTGATGCCCTAAGTACCCAAAGATGGGTATGGGAAAAAAAAATCGTCCTACCATTCTAAGAAGCAATACCTGGGATTGATTTAGTATTTGATAGACCAAGTGGGGATATGTAATATATTTATTGCTCTACTGTTAAATGCGGATATGGATATTATACAAAGTTACTTGCTAACTGAATTTCTATTTTGCAGGTGGTTTTTGAAGGTGGAGCCAAACCCAAAGGGAGATTTCAGTTCAAGCGAGGGTGGAAAGAAGGCACTACCCTTGAACGTCGTGAATAACTATTTTTCTTTGGGAGTTGATGCACGTATCGCTCTAGAATTTCACGAAGCTAGAGGTAAGAATGTGTGAGGAACTGTGTATAGTACCACAGACTTGAAATATAAGTAGGTTGATCATTGCTACTGAGAGAGCTTCAGAAAGTGTAGACAACATGGCGACTACTATCTACGTGACAGATCTGTGAAAAATTGACTTGGTTGGTACCGCATAGTCTCGTTTGGCGATTAACATCTTTTGACAGGGTAGAATACGTATTTATATAGACGACAAAAGTGCTCACACGATACTGTTTGTGAAAATTGCAACACTATGAAAGGATTATCAGAAATAAATTAAGTTTTTTCCATATATTGCTTACTAGCCACTGCGTGGCTAGCCCGGCGTTGCCCTTGCCCGTGGTGTAAGGTTTATAATCTGGTGTAAAATTTTCCGCAGAATTAAAATCCGTTGAAGATGTATTCAATTTAAAAATTAATTGTTTAAAGAAAATCATATTTTTAGGTATCAATCTAAACTGAAATTTTCCGCAGATTTTAAATCCGTTGAAATTTTTACTCTATATTTAACGGTCTGTCGGTTATTATTGTCGGTTTCTGTCGATTCATACAGATTCATACAGAAAAAAGAACTGTGACAAAAGTTAAAAGATTTATCGTCTCGCTGGGAAAACATTCCTCCGCGCAAAATCACAGAGGAAAGGAAAAAAAAAATTTTCTCCGCGTGCAAAATGAAAGCGGAAGCGTAAAAAATAAATTCAGAATCTAAAATAAATTTAAAAATAAATTTAGAAAACATTCCTCCGCGCAAAATCACAGCGGAAAGGAAAAAAATAATTTTCTCCGCTTGCAAAATGAAAGCGGAAACGTAAAAAATAAATTTAGAATCTACCGCGATGAAAAAAGCTTGGCATGATTCCAAAGCCTGAAGGAAAGGTCATGTGGGTAGAAAAGTCTAGTTTCCGGAGTTTCTTCTCTCGCCGGTAAAAAACGCGTTGAAGAACCCGTGGAGAAAAAAACTATTAAATTCATTTTAAAATGTTCTAGATTGAATTTTAAAATTCGCCGTTACCCAAAAATTGCAAAACATTCGGACTACCTGTGTGCCAAATCTCATTGCTGTAAGTGCCATAGATCGTCAGGATTTTGCAGCCGCGAAACAAACAGACAAACAAACACTTCCTTTTATAATAGTAGAGAAGAGATAGTGGTTTAAATAAATGATCAAATCTACACAATAATACAACAAAAAATAATCCCGAATATCAATATCTTGTCTAGCCGCCACGCGTAGCGATGAGAGTGTGTACACATCGTGGCATCGAATCATACAGATTCTTAATGTCATGCTGAGGAATAGTATTCTGATGGTCTCTATCTGATGCCTAAGTTCAGCCGTACTCTCTGCCTAATGAGCGGTAGGAGCGAGTTGTCGTCCGATGTAATTCCCGACATGCTCAATGTGTGGCATATCCGGGGAACGTGCAGGCCTTGGAAGAAGCGGAAAACCTGTTGTGCACTGAAGAAGGCTTGTACCTTCTTCCGAGCAACATGTGGACGGGCATTGTCTCGATGAAATTCAGCTTCGGGAATGAGTTGTAGGAGGGACAGGACCTCGAGATCCACAACTTCTCTGATGTAGCTCCCGCTGTTTAGGGTCTTCACAGTTTGGAGTAGGCGGGATCGCTCATAATATCTAACAGCTCCCCAGACCATAACGCTAGGCGTTGTTCTTGCATGGCGCTGAATAAGACACTCCGAGAGAAGTTGTTCACCTCTGTACCTCTGTAGCCTGAAGAGTACGCGTCCATCGTTATAGTTAAATTGTAGAAGGACTCATCTGGAGAAGACATTTTGTTGTCAATCGGAACGTTACGGTTGTGTTTGTGAGCGCATTGTAGTCGGAGGGGTCGGTGGTTCAGGGTCATGTGAATTCTGCGCAGAGTAATCCTCGCACGTAGCCCATGGCGCAGCAGACGTCGAAGAACTGCGAGGGCAGACAATGACACACCTGTAGACGTGCTCCAATGCTGTGCCAAGACACGAGAGGACGTTGTACGATCCGTCACCGCCATGCGGATGAGGTGTCTTGTCGTCCCATGGCGAAGTCGTATTGCTTGGCCCACTACCGGGATTTTGACTTGTCCTATTCTTCATAATCCATCTCTTTCACTCACTCATCATTCTTGTGGCATTACGCCCCTTGCGAGGGGCGATGTCATAATACGAAAGTCCACCCTCACGGAAGCCGATCATGAAGCCCCGTTCAAACTTCGTTAGTTGCTCGTATGGCAATCTTCGTTTTTGGCGAGGCATATTGACATTCATTTACAGCAGTCAAACGACGACACACACTTTTCAATGCATATTTACAGTGCTTTTTATATTCGGCTCATTTGGAGGTTTACATGGTGTTTCTCTGGCCACACATGCGTGATCGCTTTGTAATTCTAATAATTTGCATATCCTATCCTGTTTTCATGCAAGTTTCGTTTAATTTGCATGTTTCCTTCATGGTGTTGCAATTTTCACAAACAGTAGTGTTTGGTAAATCTATGGATGAGAGTGTTCAATCGTCTCGCGGACCCGTCAGATAAAAAATGCAAGGTTCCACCCAGCAAACAAGACCAGTCTAAATGTCACGTTACTTCTAGTTAATGACACATGATCCTGGGTACATCAATAGGTTATCATTGCTCGCTCTATTCTTGTATATGCTCTGGGAGTGATACTGAAATAGAGCAAGTGATACTTCAGTTACTCCATATGTGATCCTTTTATATCTGGCCCTCTTTATTTTATGACAGAACATTTCCTTTCTTGGTGAGATATTCGGGCTATAACTACATAAGTATTGGCGCCCAAGGTGATCGGGCTCTTAGGACATGGCTTCCTCCCATACGTGACCTGCCATAGTGATCAAACGATATAACCTCATAAGTATCCTCCACCCTTTTTAACGACCCTTGACGAGATATATCGTCATCAAGATATTGTTGAATGCTTTATAATGATGAGATCAAGATCTGGTCAAATTTCTTAATCACGAAATACCTTATCGAGATAATCACCAAGAGAGTTAAAATACACGTAGAACTTTTTAGGACATACGACTATCTGAAAAAAAGTGAAATTTATAAATTATTACTTTTAACAGCAATTCTTTTCATTACGTACTAGAGACGTAACATCTGACAGTGGTTCAAAATCACGAGGAGTTGTCCTCAGATCTTTGCCATAATCGACTGTGTTGCTCCAGTGTAACGTGAATTCAACTACAAACAATAATAACGAAACATTGAAAACTATTAACAATGTACCTGGTAGGACTAGTGCAAAAAGGATGACTAAACTCTCGGGTTAGTAGGTCGAAACTAAACTAATAGGAATTGTTTCAAGTGCTATCACAAATTACTATTTGCATTCATTTCTCGAATTTCAACTGACTCGAAATTATTGCTTTGTTTGATCAAAAGACCTTGAAAATCAGGAATTATTCCTCTGTATGTATAGATTCGTGTACTAATAGGTAGCGCTTTCACGCAATGAAAATTTTAGAACATAAAAAATTAATTCTTTTATAAAAATTATTCCTATATTTTAACGTAAATGTTAGGAAAAGAAACGCTAATTAACGTTACGTAAAAGTAAAGTAAGTATTTTAAAGTTTATGTCAGGCACATCTCTTGCATTTTTAATGTGAACTAGTGTTGTATTTGTGCAATTGAAATTTTAGTGTGCCAAAATATCAACTTTGTCATACAATATTCGGATGTTCTGAAAAATTATGCTATACATAATTTTTCAGCCACAAGAGAAAACTGATTTTATCAATTAAAGCACCTCATAATTTAACAAAAAATAATAATCGAGTTTATGACTCATTTAAATTTAAGAGTTTAGAGTTTTTATTGTATTAGTTTTATACTGGTTTAATATGGTAAGGAACAAAATTAACTGTTTTAGCTAACCATAGAATTTTTCCATAGGTATTGAAAGTGAATAGTTAGTCCAAATTACCTTCCTTTTTTCCAGAGGCAAAACCTGGCAAGTTCAACAGCCGATTTCGGAACAAAATGTTCTACGGTCAGGCTGGAGGTAAAGATCTGATTCAGAGAAAATGGAAAGATCTTTGTAATTACGTCACATTAGAGGTAGGATACAGTTCATATTTTTCTGTTCTGCAATCACTAAGATTGTGTAGAAAACGTTTGCGAATAATGAAATGCAGAACATTTCAAAACCAATAAATTGCAAAGGACAAAATGAAACATTTTCTCATCTTAACAAAGAAATTTCTTTGGTGTCTAGATAACCATTATAAAATTTCAGAATTGTTCGTGCTGCCATCTAGGTTTAAATACTCCTACTATTTGAATTGTATATCCGAATACGTTTAAAATATGCATTTAAATGCATAATCATGGCAGCGAATGTCATACGGCATAATAAATAGGGCAACAAGTTCCATTTCTTCCATATCTTTGTGTTAATGTGTGTGTATTTCTGGAATTTTGTATAGATATTTCATTCTATGAAGTCAAATTATTTAATTTTGTTCAATGTCTTCTATATTCTATTGCATTTATGTAGTCTAGGCAATTATTTAATTACAGTATGGATAATTCTCTGTATGTATTATTTTTAATATCTTCATTGAAAGAAATAGCCGTTTTCCCCATGTTTGTAGGTTTGACTTCTAATTTACTCGAGTAGTATACGAAATTGTTCCAATCCGACTCTATTTTTGTCATGCATGGACGCATGAACAAACAATTCCTTGCAGCATTATTTTCACTGTTAAGTTTTTCTTTTTGAGGCTACCACTGTTCATAGAAAGGATTATTAAAGTCCTTTTTATTCGTCCTCTCCCTTCTAGCCTTGAATTTGCAAGGATACGTACGCTTAAAAGGAAACTATCGGGATTTCTTTTCCTACGCAAAACGTTTTTAGCAGTAGTAATTCAAACGAGAAAGTAAGTAGCATGTTGTGCTTTGATCTGTGGAAAATTCTACTCTGAATTAAATCTCGAAATGTATTCACCTACCTTCGGTTGTTACGCTTTCAACAGTCGCATTTGCATATGTTAAATTCAGATAATGGTTGAAGTCTAGTGACCTGACCAGCAGAAAAATAT
This sequence comes from Metellina segmentata, assembly GCA_947359465.1. NCBI lineage: Eukaryota > Metazoa > Arthropoda > Arachnida > Araneae > Tetragnathidae > Metellina > Metellina segmentata. The sequence continues at coordinate 61,488,554 of OX375876.1, read as the reverse complement.
CGTAATCAAAATGAAACTCGTGTGTGTGTGATAGGAACACGATGCATCTACAATGGATCCTTTCACATGCTGGTCTGCAAGGAAACGACTTTTTGGTCTATGGAAGGAAGTCGAAATGAGTAACCATCTTGTGCGAGACTTACGAAGAAATAGCTTTGAAAGTTAAAGTCTGTATAATCAGAATTGGGAGGATTCCTCCGACTCATGCGTGGTACAGATGCAGTAAGCCCCGTGTTTCCTTGGATAAAATGGGCAGCACACATCAGACTGCTCTCTTTAGATATTGTACTTGTAGTCAATAATTGAATTGGGTTGCAAGCATTTATCCCAATGTATTCTAAATACAATTCAGCTTAAGTTTCTTCCGAACACATCTCCTACCTCGGATGTCCATTAGGCCAACTTATTCATCGTCCTGAGCTTGTTCTTGAGTGTCTCAAGGGTTATTTGGTGTAATTTATTTATGTCAAGTGATTGAAGTAAGAAGAAGAGAAATTATGGCTGAGTATTTATTTTATCCCAATGGATATTCCTCCATTTATTTAGTGGAGCAATTTGATGGTCTGATAAAGAGTATCAAAGCTGATATTTCTAAACAAAATACACGCATTAGTATTCTTTTAATTGCAAAATATTATTCTAAGTTTCATGCACCGCTTTTACTACAATGCGACCCCCCTGAAAAGTATAAACATTCTCCACTCCCAATTTTGCACCTGGATTCATTCAGTTAGGGCATGCGGATTTCTATGGATAGTTGAGACAAAGTGGGACAATATTTGAAAAAAAAAATATTTCGCTTTAGGACGGACACAGGCAATGAATTTACGACGAATTTACTTAGGCAATGAAATATTATTATGAAAAATAAACACTTCTTAACATTTGCGTGACTGCGAAGCTATCCCTTCTGAAAGCATCGCCATTTTTATAAGGTAGGATCATATCAATAATCATTTGTCACATGTGTTTATTTCGTGTTGATAATCTAAAGCACTATCATTTTGTAAGCAGCAATGAAAACGTGATAATTAGGGCAAATTTATATTTTCATTTTAGTGTGACGGTCAAGACATGACAAGCAAACTAAAAGAGCTGAAAGTTCATTCTATTCTCTTTCTAAACATATCCAAGTAAGTCATACTCTTAATTTTAGATTCTTAATTCGTGTATATATCACATCCATTTGTAAGGAATTTGGTATTAAAAACACAATTGAAAAGAAAATATATTAATGCCAAGTATTCGGAGTAAGTAAAAATATTACCCATCTACTTGAAAGATGTGATTTTATTTGTTTTCTAAATTGAATCGTTCATTTTCAAAAAATGGGATATTAGAGCTTCAAAGGGAGCCGCTGTGGCTCAGTGGGTTAATATCATGACATGAAATGTAATAATAGACGTGAAATGTAAGAAGACTGAGCACTGCCATTGCTTCAAAAAGCGTGATCAATTTATTGACTAGTAGTCACATGATTGCTCTGAAAAAGCAACTTGATTGGCCCATTGGAATCTTATTCCTCATTTATTGACATAACTTATGTCAAGGTAAGTGTATGAATACGCACTTCTATGGAGTGTCAATAAAGGTGGTGAAATCGTGAGTCGACTATGTAGCTATGACCAATCAGATGACGAATCAATGAATGGGCGTCTTCTCCCGTCCCGTGGTCCAATAAGATGATGAATGCTTGGTTCCACTAGACAGACGGAAGTAGTCGAAGGGTCACGTGACTATTATGTTTGGTCACATGATCCTGGGTACATAAAAATTTTACCACTGTTCTCTCTACTTTTATATTTCTTCTATGGGTGAAACTTTCCTTGTATGCGCATGTATGCTTGATGTTGTATGAGTTGTGTTTGGCGCAGCTTGGAAAAATATGACCATTGCGTCATAAAACACAACCAGAGCTGTAATGAAAAGAGTAGGAAATAAGATCTTTGCTATTTTATGTTTTGTTCCTTTAAAATAAACCAGTCTCTTATAACTAACTACATTACATTTATTCTACTTAAATGGGGCCGATCAGACAAGTCGCCATTTACATAACTTTTCACATTGACTGTATTAAGAAACTCCATTAAATAAACCACTCTTCTGAACACAGGTTAGTGATATTTTTATAAAACGACAGTTGCTAAAAATAAAAATCCTCATATCCCTCAAGTAAAATATTTTGCTAACGTTTATCAACCCATCAATGTTGTTTGAAACCACAATCTTAAGCCCTTATAAACCGATTCTTTTGCAGTTCTTTAGAATAAAAAATAATAAGCCTCTGAGAGGAGATCATTTTTTTTTTGTTCTCCTTAGACTGTAACAAGCATCTGTTGTCTCATCTCCCGAGTGGTAAGAAGACTTATTCCGACCACGTCCGCCGACCAAAGTACTAAAGTTTCACTCAATGCCCGGGACTGTAAACTTCTACGTTTGATTTCCCCGACGGCGTGTAATAACCGAAAAGAGCTGGAGAAAATGAACTAAGCACAAAAGGGAGAGAATACGAGAGACGTGTTCCCTTGAAACTACGTCGAGGAGGGTCTTTAATTTCCAGGCAGCCTCTTTGATGTATAACGAAGTACATTCACGCAGTTCCTCGTTAGGAGTGTAGTGCATTCAATGCTGCATGCAAAGTTGAGATTCGATTTCCAGAATTTTTATATATCTGTAATTTCTAAAAGCTGTTTGTGAAATAAAGCGCGCATCCAGAATTTTCCATTGGGATAGGCAGAGAAAGTGGTAACATCCAGTTAAAATTTGTTTTCTCATCAAACTTCCCGACTAAAGATTCAATCAAAGACTTTATGATTTTTCTGTGGAACAACTTATATTTTCGGCTTAGAGCAGGAACTCATTAACTGGCTGAATTATGCAGCGGTAGCCCAGCTGGTAAAGTCACGGGTTAGTAACCAGTTCGAAACTCGATTCAATCAAGGATCGTTGTGTGCGTAGAGCTGATGCGCGTTTGATCTGTCATGGCCTCGAATGCCCTCACGTTGGCGTGGCGTGGTAGTTTAGAGAGTGGGTACCAGCTAGGATGTTGACCTGGTCATCTGACCGTGGTTCAAATTACAAGATGTTCACGGATTTTTCCCTTCGGTATTGACTTAGGATTGTCGCTGATAACCCGTTGTGTTGCTCCAGTACGACTTTAATTAAAATATCTTACCATACCAAAATATTTCGCAGTATTTTCAAGGAATAGGTGCCAGTAGTAGAATCAAAACATGTACATTTTCTTACATTGTGGGCAGATAGTTGAATTAGTATCACACTGGAACAGAAAGGGATATTGGCGACAAAGGACAACACTTCCTACTTGTGAAACACGTCCAGATGATTAAATTGTATTGAAGAAACCAATAACCCCAATACAGCCTAGACGTTAATTCTATCTCTCAACTACCTACCGATATATCGACTCTAAGATGACACTTAAACGTGTGTAAAACTCTGAGCGTAGCAAAATTCCCAGTAGTGAAGTATTGCATTTGCCTTACAACATATACAAGGTGTCCATAAAAGAATGTCCCAGTTTTAATGGTATATTATAAGAGTTTTATTTAGACTATTTACAGCTTATTATCTTATATCAAATTGAAGGTAAACTCACCTAGTTTTTCTTACAAATGTTCAAAATGTACATCTTAAGTGATACGGCACACAACCAACCTAAAGTTCAATTCTTCCCACACTTTGGTTAACAAGTCAGGAGCAATAGCCTCTTCGATTATCTGTCCCAACTCTGGCAAATCATTAGGTAGCGGCTGAACGTAGACACGTAGATCTCTTATAAATTTCCGAAGGAAAAAAATCGCATGGCGTTATGTCAGGTCATGTGAACGTGGAGGCCAGCGAAAAAGACCTCTGTCGTCTCGACCATTACGACCAATCCAACAGTAAGGGACTTCGATGTTTAACCACTTTCGTACAAAGAGATTCCAATGGGGAGGGGCGCCATCCTGTTGCCAAATAAAGTTTACAGGTTCACCCTCTACTAATTGGGGAAAGAGTCATTCTTTCAACATATCCAGATAAGCCACCCCTGTTACGGTAAGAATTGGACTTTAGGTTGGATGTGTGCTGTATAACTAAAGGTGCACATATTGAAGATTTGTAAGAAAAACGAAATGAGTTTACCTTCAATTTGATATATGATTTGTTGTGATTGATATATGATATGATTTGTATGGTTGCGAAACTGGTTAGAAATTATGCAGAGAAGACTGTAGGTTGTTAAATGGTTATGTACGTGTGACGGTGTGTGTGTGTGTGGGGGAGAGTTTAATTACCAGAGTGTTACGGAGCCTTAATAATAATCTTTATTAGTGCTATGCACTTTTTCACATGTCTTCTTTGTTATTTATGTTACCGAAATTCTCTTTAGCATTTTAAAATGCGTGGTTTTACTTGTTTTGTCTTCTGATTTGATTTCAGTCTACCATGCGTAGAGAAAATACACCAGCATTTTCTGCCAAAACTTTCTCCTATTCTATATGAAATGGAACCGAATAAATTGCCTCCTGTCAAGTTCTCGTATTAGACTGAAAAGATTATTCTTTTTAAGTGTGGGTTTCTGTCTGAGAAGACTTCTCCACACATGTGCATTTTAGAAAGAAAAAAAAAGCAGAAATAGAAAGCTTATTAAATGACTATCATAGTTATTTTTACGCCTCTCTGTCTAACTCTAGACGTAACATTTCCGATAGTCCTCTACTATTAAGAATTTAAAGAAAACTTACTATTGAGTTGTCATGATTTATAAATAGTTCTATATAGTTGATGACTCTTAACTTTCCTTCAGTTTTTGCAAGTGAATGTTCTCAGGGTTCTATCATTCAACTCAAATTCCATAACAATTGATGAAAGGTGTTTTCTAAAGCAATTAAATCCAGTTTTAAGGCAATTGAAGATGTATAGAAGTTTGTCTTGTTAAGTTTAACCACCAGTGTACATTTCATAAACGGGTATTGCGCATTTTGTGGCTGGAAAAAACTCAATATTAGTTTCAAATCGAAATTATAATTCTAAAAAGTAAATGAAAGGGTAAAATATGTTTTTCCATTGAGAAATGCATTTACTCATAATTTTGTCTGTGTACGCAGTTATAAACGGTTTCATTACAATATTTATTGAATTTCGTTGTAGTTACGGTGGTGGCACAAAACCTTGGGGTACGTCTGGATTCAGTCAATTTCAGAGCCCTAGAACAGACGACGGGATGATAGAAGTGATAGGTCTCACCACATATCAGTTGGTAAGCAGTTTCGCTTTCTTTAAGAAGGATCTTTTGATCTCTGATTGAAAAGTTGCCTGTAACTTATACCAGTATTTTTATCAAGATAATTTCTATCAGTCTACCAAAAACGCACTTTGTGTTTGAGATCCGCTGCATTATATATGATACTACTGCCATATTAAAATATATGCAGATTCAAGACAAAAGAAGGTAAAGAAAAGCTTCCCTAATTTTCACTTTCTGTTTTCCAATACTTTCAGTATCTTGGGTGCAGAAGAATCTCCCATTTTTGTCAGAAATCCTAGTTTTCACTAAACATATCACAGTTCAATACATGTTGGAAATAAACAGTTGATTAACATTTAAAATAGTTTTTTTTATACATAAAGGTGTACAAACATAGGTTTTAGTGGTGTAGAAGCTTCTTACATACACAGATAACATCGAAATATCTTAAATTTTAAGAAATATTTGAAGTTATAAAAATACAAATTTTTAAATGGCACAAAATCGTCGTAAATACAAACGAATGTTGTATGCCATAGTCAAATAGAGCATACCATAATCACGTTTTGAAATCAATGAATTCAGAAAGATTAGCATACTGCATACAAAAGAAATGGTGATAAAATAATAATTTCTAAAATCGAAAAATGTATTGTTTTTAAGATCAGTTATTAGTGTTGGTAAATTAGGGTTTAGGATATTCAACATTAAAAGGCTTTTCTTAACCAAATTCGTTAAATTACTCTCCACTAATTTTGAAAGTTGGCTATATTTCAATAATGCTATTCTGTTTAACACATAATATGTGACAAGTGAAAACAAGTGATTAAGGAAACAACTTTTTTACTATATTTATATATTCTATTTATCTTAATGACAATTTTACTGTACCTTTGGTGTGGACAGTGAATAAATAAATCGAAATAATTTACATTTGCTCTTATAAAATGCTTTCCGCTCCACTGGAAGTATAAACCAATATTCCAAATGCATTATGAAATGAGGTCCATCGAACTAACGGTGCATTAACTCTATTATTTCGCAGTAAATGTTAGAAACACAAAATTGTCAGTCAATTTCTAATTGTATATAAATATAGCTCATTTAGTCAAACACAAACACATAAATAATTCATTTATATTTCAAAATTTTTTGTATATTTACGCGATGAACGTTATTCACTAGTTGACGATTACGAGGGTCGTTTGATACGCTTGGAAAATTTCTATGACATGGCGACGCAATCAATTTGATTACTCCACTGCTAGCACGCATCACTATTGAAACTAGCTCATGCCAAATTTCAGCCAGAAGCAACATTTTGCTTCTACAGACGTTTGAAGCGACTATTGTAATAACTGCTACAAAAATGCTAAACTGCTAAAAAATAACTGCTAAAAAAAAAAACGAGTTCTGTGTAGTGATAAAACATTTTTATTAAAAAAAAAAAGGAAGGCCACCCTATTCTCCAGACTTAGCCCCATACGACTTCTCTTTGTTTCCAAATTTGAAAATGTGTCCATAGCGAAGAAATTTTCTTCGAATAAGGATGTCATTTTCACCGTCGATTCGTATGTTGCAGCATTTGTGAAAGGTACTTTCCCAACAGCATGAACACATTTGAAACTCTCTGGACCAAGTGTGCAGCCCTCAGTGGTGACTATGTTGAGAAACAAAATATTTTCCCCCTAAAATTCGATGCTTAACTTTCTTTTAACTTTTATTTATCAATATACCTCATAGATTCACGTCTGAAACCACTGAGTGCGTGTGAATCCTAGACATATGGTCTTTTTTCTATAGACAGTGGTTAGACTTGTGATCCAGTATTCCATACCAAACAACTTACAGCTGCTACTTCAATTAATATTAAACTAGGTTGACCATATTTCCTTGAGACAAAAACGGGGCATTGTGATGGCAGAAACGAGACCTGGATTAAATAGTTTTCTGTATTTATGCAAAAGTAAACATCATACAGATTTTATTACGTAAGTAGAAAGAGGTGTTGCTTCACGAACATACTACGAATATTTCTTCAGTTACTAATCTTATGCTGCAAATATCAGTTTTTCAGTCCTATCATAAAACCTTTCACACTGAATAATACAACTGTCTTACAAATTATACAGGGCCCTCATTGTTCCAGAATTTAATATAGATTTCCTCTTTGACCTCGCGCTGTTCCTAAAAGAAAATATCTGTACTTTTTGGAAGACACAACGAATATAAACTCTATAACATCACAAAAGTTTGGGAATATCTAGGAAATGTTTTCTTAATAATATCTGTACAAAAATTACTAGTATCCATGGTGTACATTGATAGATGGTTATGGGTCATTAATTAGACTAATATGATTAATCAGAATCAATTAAAATATATTGTTTTTATTTACATTCCTGGGGGTGTTCTCAACGAGATATCTTGTCATTAGAAGATAACTGACCAGATCTTGATCTCGTCATCATAAAAAAAAATCAGCAATATCTAAATGACTAGGTATTTCGTCATTATTGAAATTGATTAAATCATGATTGATCAGATTTCTGGTCAAAATAACTTAAAAAATGAAAAAGGGACAAAATTGACATTTTCATTAAAATGACGGAACGACCAGGCACTAAGAAAAAATGGCACTCTTCAGTTCGAAACGGTACGTATGGTCAGACTATTGAACATACAAAATCGTACCATCTGTTTTCTGTGGAAAGTTCGTAACAGGTAATGTTTATATGAATGGAGATTAAGTTTCTACACAATGTCTGTTTTCAGCCGTTGCTGCAAGCTGGAGGGCATGGATCTCCCATTGCTCAATGCAAAAAGGCGAAGCTAGTCACTTCTTGCACCATTCCCATACAAGTGGACGGAGAGCCCTGTCGGCTTCTGCCATCTATCGTTGACATCGAGCTTTTAAATACTGTCAACATGATTGCCAAGACAAAAGTAAGGCTCTTGTTCCTTTTTGTGCGAGTGGTCTCTTTTTTAAAATACCATTATTTAAGGAAACAATGATGTGGATAATTTAGTAATCTAGAATCTATGATTTTTTACATAAGTAATACATAAAAGAGGCAATTTAAGGAGTTTTATTTTTGTTATTTACCAAGCTATCTTGCAAAAAGGAACATCACAAAAATTTTCGAGTTCATGTACTTTTAAACATTTTGAGTTTCGGATGTCTTAGAGAATAAAGATAAATGATCGTTTAAATATTTCAATTACTGTCTGTAAACCGGGGAAACTAGAAAATGATTGGAGTTTGTTTCTGCTTTTCAGCGATCCTCATCTCACATGGACATTCTTTCTGATTTAAGATAAATTATACAAACCATTTGACACATTTCATAACAACTTTCTCATTGCGTAGAAACGCGAAACTAAGTATCTAATAATGGTGTTTTGAACCATGAAAATCTCTTTGCAACGACTTCCTAATGATAACATAACAGACGTCAGCAATTATAAAGAAATATCTTAATTTAAGGATATCACATACTTCTCTCCCGTTTCCGTTACATGCTATTAATGGAAATTTAACTAGTTTTGTTGTAAACTGAATAATGGAACAGAGCATAGTCACATTCAATGATTATAACATGGTGAATTCAAGATTTTGTATTTTCTACACCTTCAATGGTGCTAAGATCTGATATCGTATAGAAATATGTTCATTCAGGACATACAAGGAGAAAATTTTAGACACTATATCTGATGATAAATAGCAGTAGATTATTATGTTCTAGACTAGCTGAATAACCCGAAGTTGCTAGGGTTGAAATGGTTAAATGTTGATTGCGAAAAGTGAATTTGAATAATCATTTTTCTTGCATCCAAAAATACAAAAATGCAATAATTTAAGTTACACGGAAAATATTTTAAACTTCGTTACTTTTTCATAGCTTCTAGAATTGACTTTGGATGCAAATATATATATATATATATATATATATATATATATATATATATATATATATATATATATATATATATATATATATATATATATATATATATATATATATATATATATATATATATACACACTGCTGGCCACCCAAATTGCAGCACCAAGAAAGGCAAGAGATTTCACAACAAAATTTATTTTGTACATAACATGTTGACCAAGTATCAAATGATTAAATTTATAGACTTCTGTGAAGTGTAGTTCCTGCCAACATCAGTAGCCAGAGTAGCCGCCATTGTTGGAGATCACCGCTGCCACACGCCTCGGCATTGATTCAAAGAGACTTTGGATGTGTTCTTGGGGTACAGCAGACCAAGCAGCTTCCACACGTTGCCAAAGTTGATCTGGTGTGGCAGCTGGGGATGTAATCTGGGTCAATCGTTGAGCAACCATGGACCACATGTTTTCTATCGGCGAAAGATCCGGAGAGCGAGCTGGCCAGGGAAGCAATTCAATCTGGCGATTGACGAAGAACCCTTGGACAATGCGTGCCACGTGTGGTCGCGCATTATCCTGTTGAAATATGGCTGTGGGCAAGCCCTGAAGGTGAGGAAGGACAACTGGCTCCAACACCTCGGAGATGTAGCGCTGGCTGTTCAAAATACCGGCAATGCGTACTAGAGGAGTGCGAGAGTGATATCCAATACCGCCCCATACCATAATACCCGGTGCAGGACCAGTGTGGCGGTGCATAACGCAGCTATTCAGCATCCTCTTTCCACGGTGTCTCCAGACTCGAATCCGACCATCGTGGTGTTGCAGACAGAAGCGTGACTCGTCAGTAAAGACAATTTCATTCCATTCTGCCGTCCACATCCTTCTTTCATTGCACCATTGGCGGCGGAGACGTCTGTGGTTCTGCGTCTAGGGTAGACGAAACAATGGACGTCTTGCGGACAGACCACTCTGCTGTAAACGGCGTCGAATGGTACGCGCAGACACTGGATGATACGTTACAGACTGAATGTGCTGTGCTATGGTTCGTGATGTGGCTGAGCGATCCGTCACTGCCATACGCACAATATACCTGTCATCACGTGAAGTGGTGCACTGAGGTGGATGCGATCGAACACGTCGGTCCTTCGTACCCTCCTGCATCCAACGATCACATATCCGCATTACAGTTGTTTGGTTTCGTCCAACACGACTACCGATTTCCCTGAAAGATAATTCACAATCTCGGTAGGCCACTATCCTTCCTCTGTCGAACTCGGATACTTGATCAAAAGATGATCGCTGTTTTCTACGAGGCATAATTGATTAGCAGCTTAACTATAAGATTGACGTTCCAAATAGTATCTGTGATATTATTCCACCAGAGACATTGTTAAATTTTATATTTGTGACAATTTTTATGAACTGATAACTCTAAACACTCTGGTGCCCTTTAAAACATTTTATAACACTCTATGAGACAGGGGCATCAGCAATGTCAGATCTAGTGCTTTTTATTTTTGTTTTAAACGTATTTCTTTGTAGATATATATTTCACAGCTGTCACATAAACGATTGAATCTTTCTTTCATGCTATTCAGAGACACGGAACAACGACGAAAAAGTAAGTTTCTGCTTCATAGATAGCGATAAAACTTTGCGCTTTTAGAGTTCCGACATCACAGCAATGGAATTGTTACGAAACTGACACATTTTATTTTTAAAATGTGAGCTAGTAGGGATTTATCAATGGATGAATTTCTTGATCTATAATATTTTTTCTATAGACATTATCTTTTCTTGAAGCACTGGCGTAACCAGAGAGGGTTTCTGGGGTACAAGCTCCTTCTCCTGAAATTACTAGTTCTTTATTTTCTCTTTACAAATTGAATATTATAAATGTATGAGACGTTTTTCTGTAAATCTAAACACAGACGGCGATAGTATTTGGGTAATCCTTTTCGTAACTTGTGGTGTAACTGGGCTCCTTACTTTAATGCAATTTCAGCATGTCACTTGTATGTTTCGCTGATGTTGTTTACGTTGTCGTCTCGACTAAGTGCATTAGGTGCGACTAGGTGGTTGTCTCGACTAGGTATTTCGCCGCATTCATAAACCTGACTGGAACTTAATAGATGAGATATCTCGTCATTAAAAAAACTTACCAGATCTTTATTAAAGAGATATATTGTCATAAGAAAAAAAAAGACCTTGATTTTGTCGTCATGAAAAAGGACAGTATTGTTTATGACGAGATATCTCATCGTTACAAAATTAGTCAGAACCTTAGGCCACGTTCATATGAGGCGTTTGGCGAGGCTAGTGAAGTCTCGCTTTCCGTATGCATTAAATAATGTTTTTTTTTAATTCTTCTGATTAAAGTTTCTATCTTTGCGATCGTTGAAAATAGAGTGAAAATTTCAACGGATTTCAAATCAGAGTAAAATTCTACGCTAGATTACGCCACATTAGACGCTATTCATGTAAATGGGGCCTGAATGACAAGATATCTCGTCGAAACTACTTTGAGGTTTTAAAATTAGCACAAAACATCGGTAAAAGAATTTAGTTCTTAGGCGGAAGAATCTTTTCCCATACTGTAGTTTGTTTATGTTCGCACCAAAAATTCCTGTCTCAGCTTTATTTTGTAACATTTTTTACATAGAATAATAATTATTAAACTAATTAAAGATTCATTAAACTATTTCCTATGAAATATGAAACTATGATGATTATGAACCATAACCTTTTTCCACGTTCGCATACGTATTGCATCAACATTTTCAAAGGGCCAAACAGCTAATTGAATTTCGGGAACATTTTAAGGGTTATAAGAATGTTTAGTTTCTAAGGGGATTTCTGAATTTTGGTTATTGTATCACATTTTGACAAAATAAAAGAAACAATTTTTTAGAGAAATATAAATACTATAGTATCCAGATTTTAACTATCGGATGAGGCTCACATGTATATATCCGTGTTATAACCTTCAGTATTAAACTTGCAAAACTTTTGACCTTGACCAATAGGATTCTTTCTGGGATTATTTCAACCAAAAGATGCGATTATTTAGACATGTGTGTTGTGGAAACTTGGACTTGGAAATCTTATCACGCTTGGAAGGTTAATTCAGCTTATAAACATTAAGCCCCTTCCAAAAGTTAATCTTAGCTACGCTTCTGTCTTACAGTATCACACTACTTACTACGCTACTGTCTTACTCTGTTTTGTTTAACCACGAAATGTTTATGTAATCGGATAAAAAAGATTTTGTAATCGAGTTTAGGATGCATCATTTTTTAAAACTTCACCACAATTTAGGTTAAGTATGTTGATAAATGTATTGATTAAGCACAATTGTAATAAAAGATTGAGACACGGAATTTCAGATACGACATCACACTTAGGTTCCTATTTTGGCGTGCTAATGTTTCATACAAATCTTTAGGGAAACATTTTGTTTCGACGAGATATCGTGTCTAAAATAAGGTCAGTTTTTTAAGGACGAGATGCCATGTCGAGGAAAACTGCCCAATTACTCAAGGAATGAAAGTATTCAGGGACTGAAGATGTAATTAGGAAAATAAAATTGTTCCTTGCTTAGAACTGGTGACAGTTTAGAATAGGTTTGTGCACCAAAAGCTACAGGGTAGTTGTGGACTGAAAGATAAATCACCAGGAAGGTTAAATAGGCTCTGAGTTAACGTTTATTTCATATTTAGAATTCACTTCACTAATTATCATATCATATAGAGCAGAAGCTCATTAATTGAAATTTGTTCGGATGTAGTAAATACTTATTTTAATGATGAGAAATACATTATCGGACTGTAATCTGTTCAAAAGATAACTCTATCCCCAAAAATGCTTATAATTTTAATTTTTTCCCCCTAAAACCCATCATTAGTCTTTAAACTGCTGGGCGGTAAATGAAATTTTTTCGATTTATAAGTTTCTGCTCTAAGCAGAGGATTATTAGTTTTCAGAGTGACACAGACGAATTTTCATATTTGACGAAAACAACCAATAGTTAGTCTCTAAACAGCTGCACAATAAATGTCGGTAAATGAGTTTCTGCTCTAAGCCGAGGATATTAGTCTTTGAAGAGTGGCAAACTAATTTTCATTTTTGAACTAAAAATCAATAGTTTTTAACAACTGTATGGTAAAAATATTATTGTTCAGTTAATGATTTTCTGCTTTAATCAGAGGATATTAGTCTTCAAATAGTGGCAAACTAATTTTCATTTTTGACTTAAAAATCAATAATTAGTCTTTTGTCAGAGTCTTTAATCAGAGGATATTAGTCTTCAAATAGTGACAAACTAATTTTCATTTTTGACTTAAAAATCAATAATTAGTCTTTTGTCAATGATTTGAACAGCGTTGGTAGCCATTTGTAAAACGTACTGACCTAAATTTATGGTTTAAAAACATTTTTTAAAACAGATTTTAGTCTAAAAAATCATGATTGTGATGTATTGATTCAAGATTATTTAGAAAATGCTAATTTGTTATTCTTTTATATTAGAGAAAATGTTGAGAAAATTAGTCTTCCTCTAAAACTTCTGCCCCTTCAGCAATATGAAAATGAACATCACCGGAAGGATAACCTTGAAGAAGGAGGTAAGTTGATACAATTTTTATACTTCGTTGTTTGATATCTTTATCCTGAATAAAGAGCCAAATTTTTGGAACTCATGCTAAATTAAAGTTGAAACACTTTTAGATATATTGCCATAAAACGATATTTTAAAAGTTTGATTTCTGTAAAAAATAACTAAGCTTTGAAAAGTAAATGTGTAACTTCTGATTTCTTATTTTAGGTTTGATAAAAATGAAACAAAAAAATATGAGGAAATATTAGCTTATGTTGAGAAAATGTTTTGTAAACACAGCTATAGACAACACCAGCTCTAAATAAAGAAAAAGGGAAAAAAAAACGGTTTGGGAAGTGAGAGATAAGCATCCATTTATACCATCTAACAGGAAGATAAGATTAATAGTGTATTATCTCGGAGATAATCGAAAAACAGTCAATGTGATCGTTAGATACGATCAATACAATAAAATAAAATCTCTGCTCGTCGAAAGTTTAACGCTGAAAAGTAAATCGAGAACAATTTACGAAATTATCACCAAATTTCATAGAAAAACTTATTTAAACGAAATTTTTCATAATATCCTCGGTACCATTCAAAAATCCCAAATATGCCATTTTCAATGTTTTAGCCAAAAGAGCTTTTACGAAGCTGTAATCGATGTGTTTTACTATGACACAAGTCATAATACATAGCCGAAACAACTTAAGTTAGAGCCTAAAATTCCTATATTATACCACCATTTTTCCTATAACGTCGAACTTTCAAAAATGTTTTCCCTCAAAACAACTGTGCAGATTTGCGTCTCGCATGGTGCCGATAGTATAACAATCATATAAACAATTCAACTAGAGAAGGCGTGTATCTTTAAAAGCTTCGTAATCCTTGAACTGCAACAACAAAGTAAAGCTCAAAGAAATATCGTTATGAATCAGATATAAGGATCAATTTACGTTTCATGACGAATGAGACTTCCTCTCATCTTTGTAACCGATGATTCATTTTCAAGAAATAAAAAATGATAGGTGGTAATGATTGTCATTCCCATGTGGTAGAAAATTGCAACTCTCCTGAAAGGGGCGTAGCTTAGCTTGACATAGACATCTCTCCCAAAGGAATCTTCAAGAAATTTGATAAAACTAATAAGAAAACACGTCACATTCTTTGAGGCTCACTTTGCGTGAGCGAGTTCCTCATTAAAAGAATAAATTTTAACTGACTAACTTTTTCAAATAACATGAAGGTGATAAAGGATTTGGTCACAACCGTTCGATCGACATAATGCCGCTCGAGAACATATGAAGGACACTTAAACTTCCCGATGTTTGAGTCGACAATGAACAGATCATGACAGACGAGGTATCGCATCATTAGCAAAAATTACCAGAGATTGATTTCGTCATAAAAAAAAATCTGTAGTATGTTGAGGACGAAATATCTCGTCAGGTATTAGCAAAATCAATAAGATCTTGATCGATGAGATATTCATTCGAAATCATTTGTAGAGTTTAAGAAAACTGGTTCATAACATCACATAATCATGGCCAAGCATGGTGGACTGCGATGGTAGTGAACTAATAGTTGACTTGATCATGGTAGTACTGACAACAGTACTAACAGTGCAACATATGGTCTCTATTCCTGCATGTCACTTCAGTACTCACGATCTTATTCTGCTACAAATGGTCTACACTATCTATATAAATAAGAATGGAGTGTTTGTTTGTACATTCAATATTTTCGACCCATTTTAAGTTTTCTATCCGTTTTTGACCCTTCTGATGCCGAATCCGCCTTTTTTTCGTTTGGTGTCTGTCTGTCTGTCTGTCTGTCTGTCTGTCTGTCTGTATGTTGTGCCCTATACACGTCCACGCGGTTTAAGATATTTTCATGGAAATTTGCATACAGTGAGTACTTATCTTCATTTAGTGACTGGCATTGGTTGCGAAAGTCTGTCTGTCCGTCTTTCTGTTCTATGCACGATTTTGTGTTTGTGTGTTTGTGTAGACATCACATGAATTGTATTCCAGATATTTGATTACAATATGTTTTATTTTATACATTATTTATTAGTGTAGTGAATGCAATATTAAACATTTTTTTATTGTTATATTTAGAAGAGTTTCATGCTAAAACACCTGAGTAAGTATACTTAAATCAGCCACAATTTGATAGTTTTCGAAAAATTGGAATGTAGTTTGAGTATTACGATTACTTTCATTTGCTTTACCAGTAATGCTGAAAACCAATTATTTTTCAAAAAAAAATTTTATGGTGAAATTTTAGCTTTGATACTTTATTTATTTCGAGTCTTATTTTTATTCTTTGCGCAATGAAAACGATTTCCGAATATTTGGGACAGACGATATTTTCCAACGAAACGAGAATGAACAAGATCGCGCGAGCAGTGATATTTACTCTGGTTCTTTCGCTCTGAATTAATTTCACATTTCTAAATTTTGTGCACTTTTAGTTGTAAGGTTGTGGCAACTGTTCGAGATCAAGAGATAAAATTGAATGACAAATTAATATCTTTAGAACAATTTTTTGCGACATCTTTTATTTTGTTTTATTTCGCTGTTTCCTGTTTTAAATATTTATTATTTTAATAAATGTGTTTTCCTTCTCATCACACGCAACAGCACCACGAAGTATTAGACTTAAAAATGTTAGGTCAGTATAAATTTTCAGTAAATTTTAAGTGTAGTTATGTCATTATTGAAAGAATAATGCCGTTATTGAAAGAATAGTAATGTTTAAAAATCCAAACTAGAACTTTTTCCAACATTAAAAAATTCGTTGTCATAATGACTGGAGAAGATTGCGAAATTTCACAATGTCGCATACCGGAGGCAAGAGTGCCACAAGTAAAAAAATATTGTTTTGTTGACTATGAGTGCGAGAGCACTCGCCGTAAATCGTAATTTTAATTAATTGAGTTGAACATGAAAAGAACTTAAGAAAGGGAATTCCAAATCTTCCTATAAATCGTCTTTTATAGTAGTAACCTTAGTATCACCTTACGTCATTTTGTAGCATTGTCATACAGCAATTGTGCGATGTATGTGAAATGTATTACATGAATGGATATGCATGTGTAGGATTTGTGTCCAAAGTAAGTTGTAGAAAATATAAAGATGGCGAAAGGTGTTAAAATAAATTTTTATTCTACAAAAAACGTTAGTCATTATATATTTTGATTATCTCTTCAATCTAGAGTAAACCAATTCAAACCGAGTAAGGTCGGGTATTTTGCTAGTATAATATATATCACTTCGATATTTGCAGTTCCGTGAAGCTTTAAAATTTGTAATCGTAAAAATGGTAGACGTTAAATAACCCAACTTACAGAATTCGCCTTCAGGCCATATATAGAACATAAAAACGTTCCACACATGTTTATTTTCTTATTTTCATTTTGCTTTGCTGTACGTAAAAAATATTTATAAAATTAATTGTAGAAATTGTATTTGCGATTGAAATGTGAACATATTTGGAACTGTATACTGTACGAGGGTAAGTCAAAAATTACTTACACTTTTTGTTCTACAACTTTATTAAACAAGGATAGGTGGCGGCCGCATGCGCATGCGTTGAGTTGGTGCGTCTGTGGTCACGTGTGGTCACGTCACTGTAATGACGATCGCGTCAGTCTTCAAGCTACAAGAGCGTAAGCATGTCAGCTCCGCTATCAGATTGCACCAAAGAGGAGCAACGGGGAGTGATCAGGTTTTTGTGGTCATAAGGTGTGAAAGGTGATGAAATTCACCGGAGACTTTTGTCACAATAAGAAGAAAGAGTTTTATCTCGTAAAACCGTTTTTTTGTGGATCGAAATGTTTAAAAGTGGCCGAAGGAGTGTAACACAAAAAGAAACAGCTGGAAAAAATTCAAGACCTCGCCATCGGCTGGGAAGGTTAAGCTAATCCAGTTTTGGGACGAAAAAGGCCCTGTACTGGACGACTGCTTGGACAGGGGCACTACCGTAAATAGTGCGAGGTACAGTGATTTATTGACCAATAAGCTGAAACCAGTAATTTGAAACAAACGCCGTGGTCTACTCTCAAAGACAGTTTTGTTGTTGCAAGACAACGCACGGTCGCACACTACTCATAACACCATAGGAGCAATCAACAGGTTGGGCTTTGAGACCTTGAAACACCCTCCCTATAGCCCAGATCTCGCTCCCTCAGATTTTCATCTCTGGGACGCTCAAGGAAGCTTTTAGAAGTCGTCGATTTGCCTCAGACATGGACGTTCGGGATGCGGTGCAAAAGTGGCTTCACGACCAACCGAAAACCTTCTACCTGGAAGGCATATGGAAGATTGTGCCTCGCTGGACCAAGTGCATTGCTCAAGGTGGAGACAATATCGAAAAATAATGAATGCGTTGCACGCCTATCTTTGTTTAATAAAGTTGTAGAACAAAAAGTGTAAGTAATTTTTGACTTACCCTCGTAATTACCTTTTTATAGAAATTTAAAATAGTTTTCTCAGTGAAAACTTTTTATGTAATTCACGCACACACTTTGTTTGCAGCATCTACTCTCGGAAATGTTAGTGTATGTTATAACACGGATTTATCAGAAATCCGTCCTCAGATCAACGAGCTGCTGCGGGAAAGAGATAAGAAGAGTGCCGAAGAACAGGTACACCAATTACATATTATCTGCGAAAAGAATACAGTGCATACTGTGCTCAAGATCATTGCATTGAATTGAAATGTATTCATTATTTGAGATTTTGCTTACTATTATATCTAGAAATCGATAAAATGATACATATAAATCAAATTTTAAAAGATCCATTATAATACAAAATTAAAATAGATGTTTAAAAATTTTTTAGGAAATTCAATGTTTGTTTTGAATATATATTGTACTCTCTCTATATCAATGTGAATGAAATTTTCATCACTTAAACATTCATTTTTCAAAAATATGTATTAACTTTTGAAATGATGACGAACATTTTATTTAGACTTCTTCCATATTAACGATCATTTTAATTTTAAAACTAGTTTTATAAGGTTGTTCTATATAAGATTATCCAGGTAAAATTTGATATATTTGTTTTCTTTTGTCTTGAATAAGTCAGTTTTCTTGAAGTCGAATTTCAACTGAGGAGTATTTAATTCTCTCTAAGAAAGGTTATTTGTATTTTATTTACAACTACAATCTCTACCTCAAAAAGGTAAACTCTTTTTCACCTTACTAATAAAAATTTCAGATGAGAAATATTTATTGAATCAGGCACGGAATAAATAACATATTGATCACCAAATTCGGAAATTCGAATATTAGAACCATCGATAGTAATTTAGAAATTTTAGTTAACGTTGTACTAATTAGAACCACGGAATAAATTCTTAATCATTAACAATTTTTTGTCTTATAAGTTCTTCAAAATGCTAGGAAATGTTCAAATCTTATTGAAAGTTGACAACTTTTACCGAAGTCTGCAAAACATGTACAATCAATGACAAAAACCCGAACTACCTCTTTTCATTCGAGCAATTTTAACAGTAGAGAAAATTCAAAGACGTTCGTTAGACTGGAATTAACGTCTTCTATAAATTCAAATTCATAAAATTTTCATAAGAGTTCATCTTTATATTATACTAGCAAAATACCCGACCTTACTCGGTTTGAATTCGTTTACTCTAGATTGAAGAGATAATCAAAATATATAATGACTTACGTTTTTTGTAGAGTAAAAATTTATTTTAACACCTTTCGCCATCTTTATATTTTCTACAACTTACTTTGGACACAAATCCTACACATTCATGTAATACATTTCACATACATCGCACAATTGCTGTATGACAAAGCTCAAAAAGACGAAAGGTGATACTAAGGTTACTACTATAAAAGACGATTTATAGGAAGATTTGGAATTCCCTTTCTTAAGTTGTTTTCATGTGCAACTCAATTAATTAAAATTACGATTTACGGCGAGTGCTCTCGCACTCATAGTCAACAAAACAATATTTTTTTACCTGTGGCACTCTTGCCTCCGGTATGCGACATTGTGAAATTTTGCAATCTTCTCCTGTCATTACTACAACGAATTTTTTAATGTTGGAAAAAGTTCTAGTTTGAATTTTTAAACATTATTATTGTATCAATAACGACATTATTCTTTAAATAACGGCATTATTCTTTAAATAACGACATTATTCTTTAAATAACGGCATTATTCTTTAAATAACGGCATTATTCTTTAAATAACGGCATTATTCTTTAAATAACGGCATAACTACACTTAAAATTTACTGAAAATTTATACTGACTTACCTAACATTTTCAAGTCTAATACTTTGTGGTGCTGTTGGGTGTGATGAGAAGGAAAACACATTTATTAAAATAATAAATATTTAAAACAGGAAACAGCGAAGTAAAACAAAATAAAAGATGTCGTAAAAAATTGTTCCAAAGATATTAATTTGTGATTCAATTTTATCTCTTGATCTCGCACAGTTGCCACAACTTACAACTAAAAGTGTACAAAATTTAGAAATGTGAAATTAATTCAGAGCGAAAGAACCAGAAAAATATCACTGCTCGCGCGATCGTGTTCATTCTCGTTTCATTGAAAAATATCGTCTGTCCCAAATTTTCGGAAATCGTTTTCATTGCGCAAAGAATAAAAATAAGACTCGAAATAAATGACGTATCAGAAATGAAATTCCATAAAAAAAATAATTTTTTGAAGAATAATTACTTTTTCAGCAGTACTGGTAAAGCAATCGAATTAATCGTAATATTCAATAGACATTCCAATTTTTCCAAAACTACCAAATTATGGTTGATTTAAGTATACTTACTCAGGTGTTTTAGCATGAAACTCGTCTAAATATAACAATAAAGAAATGTTTAATATTGCATTCACTAAATTATTAGATAATGTATAAAATAAAATACAATGCAATTAAATATCTGGAATACAATTCATGTGATGCCTGCACAAACACACAAACACAAAATCGAGCATAGAACAGAAAGATGGACAGACAGACTTTCGCAACCAATTCCACTCACTAAATCAAGATAAGTACTCTCTGTATGCAAATTTCCATGAAAATATCTTAAACCGCGTGGACGTGTATAGGGCACAACATACAGACAGACAGACAGACAGACAGACAGACAGACACCAAACGAGAAAAAGGCGGATTCGGCATCAGAAGGGTCTAAAACGGATAGAAAACTTGAAATGCGTCGAAAATATTGAATGTACAAACAAACACTCCATTCTTATTTATATAGATTGAGCAGCAACGTCTTAATTTCGAATTGCTATCCCCTATTTTGACACAACATTTCGAATTTATATCAAAATTTAACTTCGGATACCAAATTTCGTGTCATAAGGTTTTACCGCTTCGAAGTTAATATAGAAAAATTGAAGCTCCTAATGGGATTAAATCTGCTTCTTATACCTTTATGCATATCTTCCTAAATAATATATCTATAGCGCTGATATTTTGCATGTTACTTTTAAAAAACCCAAACAAAATCCACCTAATATTTAATTTTTAAAATAGGTTTTAGTATGTAAGAATAATTATAGGTGACCCTCTTATAACACGGTACTCTTACAACACGGATTCCTTACAACACGGTACTAAAATTGCGACGACCCTCGTATAACACGATAATAGTTTCTGTATAACACTGTATAATTTTTACCTATTGTTGATCAATTGGACGGTTAAATAGAGACACATTAGATTTTTTCACCTGTTTGTCCTGTTTGTCTGTCCAGTCTGTCTGTCTGTCTGTCCTGCCTGTCTTTTGTCTATCTGTCTTGTCTGTCTGTCTATCTGTCTGTGTGTGTGTCTGTCTGTTCTGTCTGTCTGTTCTGTTTGTCTGTACAGTGTGTCTGTACAGTGTGTCTGTTCAGTCTGTCTGTCCTATCTGTTCAGTCTGTCTGTCCTGTCTGTTCAGTCTGTATGTCCTGTCTGTTCAGTCTGTCTATCCTGTCTGTCTATCCTGTCTGTTCAATCTGTCTGTCTGCTTGTTCAGTCTGTCTGTCTGTCTGTCCCGTCTGTCTGTTCAGTCTGTTTTGTTCTATCTTGTTATATCCGTTCTATTCTATATTGTCTGTCTGTCTTGTCTGTATTGTCTGTACTGTCTGTTATGTCTGTCTGGTCTGTGTTGTCTGTCTTGTCTGGTCTGTTTGGTCTGTCTATATGTCTGGTCTGCCTGTCTGTTTATGTGTGCACTATACATGTCCACATGGTTTAATACATAGTTAAAATGTTTTTAAAACTTAAATGAATTTACTTATATTACTTAACTAGCAGACCCGGCCACGCGTTGCTGTGGCTACGGTTTTTATTATATTACATAGTAGTAAACTATTCAAGGGAAACGGTAGGAGAACACCAGTCATGGGGACCACCATGCTTTTTTACACAGATGCCATTTGTCAAAATACATGGCGACCTCCATGATTGATTTTCTACTACCGTTGATATTGAGCAAAAATCAATACAAAAGAAATAAATTTAAATTTTTTTATTTTTTGTATTCAAGTCTGTAACAAATGAGTACATTACAAAGTTGTTAGTAAATAACACGTAACACTTAAACTTATTAATGAGGTAGGTAGGGCAGATAGTTTTGAATTTTTAACAATAATGTTTATTATTTTGAATTATAAATACTTTTAATTTTAATTTAATTTAACACTAATCGGTGCACAATATTTTTGGTTAACCTGTCTTTAGCTAACACAAATAGATTTGACGGTTTTCCTACACGTGAACATGCAAGCAAATATATAATAATATGAATATGTGATAATACTTACATGTATATATTTTAATTAAAGATTGTTGAATAATGAAGCACTAATAATTAAAAAGCAAGAAGAATTCCACTGTATTACTTTTACTATAATATGAATTCAGTTTATAATTCAGTCTAAATAACACGTGGCCGGCTATGCTAATCACTGTATTGCGTTTACTACGAAATAAATTTAACTTATACTTTAGACTCAGCAACACGTGGTGGTTATGCCATTAAATTGTAGCTTATGTGAAACGTTGGTACTTTCAACACAGCGCCATCTGTTAGAATACTTACTCAATCCAGTCAACAGATACCGCAATAATTTGCAATAAAATTATATCGCGGCTATAAATTGAGATGAAGGCTATCCTATCTTTTAAGTTAGATCAAACTGCACACGGTGCGCAAATTTGATTGAAATCGGTTAAGTAGTTTAGGAGTCCATAGCGGACAAAAAACGTGACGCGTAATTTATATATATTAAGATGATCCCTTATGTAACTTTTTTTAAAACACAAATAAATAAGCTAACTTTTTCTATGTTTTTAGTACTCTGTATAACACAATTTTAGTTTCCTTATTACACGGAATGCAATCTCTACTTTTATATAGTTCCTAAGTTTCGCTTAACACGGTTTCCATACAACACGAATTATCCTATAGCACGGTTTCCATATAACACGGTACCAAATATACAAAATTGTATGGCCCCCATGTTTCGTATAGCACGGTTTCCTTATAACACGGTACCAATTAACGTGACTTTACATTTACGTTTACTTCTATGTACTCAAAGTTTATCACATTCAAGAAATTCCAATCTTCGAACGTGCTGCGGTATACGAAACTCGATCCAACCGAGGATCGTCGGATGTACGTTTCGGGGAATAGTGCACGTTTAATTTATCTAGTGGGGTGCCAGATCAGATATTGACCTCGTTGTAGACGAGTGGAGTAAGTAAACTGACTGCTTTTGTGAGGAGTTCCAAAAAATGTGACCACATGTCAATTAGCAGCCACAAGATTGCTCTGTAAGAAGTTGACCGATATAACATCTTACCGCCTCGTTTGATGATATAACATCTAATGGCCGGGTAGGCATTTGAATGCGTATTTCAATAGAGTATTCACAAAACGGGCGAAATCGACAAAATCCTCCGCTGTGTCACGCGGACCAATTAGAAGATGAATCAAAGGATGAAAGTCTTCCCCCAATGCGTGAAACAAAAAGATGATGAATGTTCAATTCCACCCCGCTGACAAAAGTAGTTTAAAAATCACGTAACTACTAGTTTTGGTCACGTGATCCTGGGCATATAAAAAGGTTAGCTCAAATTACTAGGCGTTGTCCTTGGTTCTTTCCCTTCAGGATTGATTCCAGACTGTCTGTGTAGCTCCAATATATGCGACATAAATTCAACTATCTACCTACCACTCCTCGAACAATGTAAAAGAAACTATCAAAACATATGAATGATTTTTAAAACAATATTTAAAAATCCTTCATGAAATTTGTTTGCTTCACGAACACAATATTTCACTCACGTCTACAAAAGGATTCCGCACGAAATCTATTCCAAGCACACATATCACACTATTTCAATTTTTATATTTTCGATTAAAGATTGAAGACCCAGATGCATGTATTTCTTGTAAACCCGGAAGTGATGGAAAGCACTTCCGCCTTTCATCTGATTGCTTTCCTTGGAACGGAAATTGTGAATTTAAGAATCAGAATCGACGCTAAAAATGCTCACCCACAGACGTCCGTCGCCATATTTGTGATAAAGCAAGTTTTATTGATAGGTTACGAGCCTCCTTTGTAAATGGATTTTCGGTCATACGGTTCAAAGACCCATCTCCAACTGTTCCGATGCATTAATTTTGTCGTTGCAAGTTTTAGTAGCAACTCCGTTAAAGTATTTATTGAGCAAGAGTTTGCTTTTGTTCACATGAATTGGTGTCGTATAAGCCTGGACGTATTTTATATTGGAGAGATATCTTAACGCGATTGTGTATTTGTTGAGTTTAGGGCACTTAAGTTCTGAAAGTTTATCGTGTCCTTATGTTTAAAAGTGGAAACGTTTAGGACTGGATTGGATTTTGGGGTTTATGAACCAAGTTCCAAAAACACAGACAAAAACAAAATCAAATAAAAAAAAAACTGAGTGCAATATGTCTGTAAGGTAGTGAAGCGAAATTGACATACACTCAAATCTGTTTTTGTACGATCTTTTTTTGTGTGATCTTTTATGAGCGATCTTTTTTTTGTGCGGTATATGAAAAACATTTATTTAATACAATCTACATACCGTCCTTTCAAAATTTCAATCAAATTAGAACATGATTGACTAAGTTATCAAAAAAATTACTTAAATAAAAAAAATTTAATACGTACTTAGATTGCTTTACTGCTGAAAAGGCAATTTTTTTGCCCTAAAATTACCATTTTTTTTAATGGAATTTCAGCTCCGATACTTCATTTATTTCGAGTCTTATTTTTGTTCTTTGCGCAATGTAAATGATTTCCGAATATTTGGGACAGACGATATTTTTCAAAGAACGGGAATAAAACGAAAACTCGTGTTTCTTTCGCTCTAAATTAATTTCGTATTTCTAAATTGTTTGCACTTTTTAGTTTTACTTGTGGCAACTACGAGATCAAGAGAGATAAGGTTTTGAGTTATTTTCGATGTAAGACTTTTTTATACGGTCCCTATTCACCGCATAAAAAAATATTTTTTAAATGTGTTGCGAAAAATATTTTTTATATCCATATCTCTACTTGTAGTAATTTGTAGCTTTAGTATCTAAATACCTAATTGAATCAAGTTTACTGTTTCCGTATGGCTCATGGGCTGCAATAGTGACAGCTCGAAAAATAGGATTCGAAACATATTCATGTCTCAATGTGGAGGATACATTCCTTCCACATTGTACTTAACCTTCCTAGTGCTTTCAACAAGGTATTTCGTCCATCAAATCTTATCGAGTTTGTTAATGACAAGATCCAAGTCGTTAGCAAGTCCCTCAAGATCTAATCAGTTTTGTTAATGACGCGTCGAGACAAAATTGTGGTATTACTCGAAGTTAGGAAAAACAATTGCACAGAACTGGTGACAGTGTGAAATAGACTTTTGCATCAGTGTCTAGCCTCTACAGGTCAGTTTTTGACGCGCAGATAAGCCTGCAGTACTGTTAATGGCGAAAGCTAAATGAAGCAAACTGGCTAACGTTGAAATAATTACTTTTTGTTCGTTGATATTTTGATAAAATATATCTTTGATAAATGATAGATAATTGATGTGAACTCTTAGAAGAGTTCAGGTGGGGAGTGTGTGGAAATTATTTGAATCTTATATGGCGCTGGCATCGTTGACATCATGCGCCTTCTCTGCTCTCCCACACCTTTAACTTTTGTCAGTTGAAGATAGACCTTGTTTTGAATTCGATAAGTATCTAAGCGTTCTTAATTTGATTGATTTGATTAGTGATTCGATTTTCATTAATATGTAATCTTTTTCTATATCTGTAAATAGTGTAATACAGGTGATTAAACTTTAATTCAATTGAAGAGTCTCTCCAATCGTCATTTTTGTGCGTTTCGAAAACTACCACTGAACTATTTGACATTAGAAATCCTGCCATTCTGCGTCAAACGTCATATGGCCCTTTTATTTCAAATCTGATTTTTGAGTTGTTCCTCTGTTGTATCCTATGTATAGGGTTTTTCAAAATGTTCTGTTGAAACTTCAACTCTTCTGCTGGTTGTTTTGGAGAGGTATCTTGACATTAGAAAAACTGACCAGATCTTGATGGATGAGGTATCTCTTCATCAGAAAAATACTGACCAGATCTTGATCTCCTCATCATAAAAAAAATCGGCAGTATCTCGATGAAGAGATATCGGATTGAAACCACTTGGAGGGTTTAGAGGACGTAGGAGAATTAAACCGTAATTCGCATTGGGATGTTTGGAACCCTGCGGCATCTGGATTTGCTAGAGGGAGCTTTTCGGCCAGTTTGTACAGCAATCCATGCGTCAGACGTGCAGTATTGTTGTGGTCGGAACTTTTAGCACGTACTATTAAATTGTTTGTGTGGATGTATTGTACCCTTAACGCTTTCACAGGACGTTTTGAAGCACCCTGTGTACTTTTTAGCAGATATTCAAATTATTTTTAGCCGTTTGTAAATAAAACACTAAAACAAATGAAATGAGTGGTTTAATTTTCGTATTTAAAAAATGAATTGAGTATTATATTCATATCGACAACTCTTACATATAGAAAAAAATGGCATACTTTGCATTTATTGCTTCTCAGTGTCTAGAACAGGTACCAATAATTAAGCTAACGAAACAAGTCTTCCAACGAAACAAATTTTTTATAGTATGTTTTAATAATCTATTGTACACACTGAAGTACCAGAAAACCTGGTATATCAGTCTTACACTTGGTAACCCTCTCATGGGAGCCTAGAGCTTCAAAAATAAGAGGCATGGATTCTAGTTGATAGCGAAAGGATTCTGCAGGCATTCAATACCATGAATCCTGCAGAGCATTGCACAATTCTGTTGCATTACGAGTTGTAGAATTTCTGCGCGTTGCATGTCATTTCAGATATGTTTAACAATCCCTTAAAAGTAACGTTGCACAGTCCTCACGTTGATGTTTGTTGAGGACCCGTAATTGAATTCTGATAATATTTGAGCAATGTTGCACGCCCTATCGAAACGATTCTTGCTGGTCACGTTCACCCGGAGGCTGTGTGCATCGGGGTGAAAGTGGTGAAGGCCACGATGCTATTCTAAATTACCGTTCTTTGCTAGAATTCTTTTAGTCTTGGTACACCCATTAAATGGTAGTACGTGGAAATCCGAACTTTTCTTCAACCTTCAAATTGCTATGGCCCATCTTACTAGAAAAAACTCTGAAAACGTATCGAAAAATTTTAAATCGTGATAAATTACCATTTTTAAGTTGGAAAGAGCTCTAGTTGTTTCCACAAATGACTATCGCATTACAAATGCACAGGAAAAAGCAACCAATGAGAATCATAAGTGATATTGTTGTGTACTTTGCATTGGCTCGTCTATGCCTGATGTTCTGGCACTTCAGTGTAGATTTGTATTCAGTGCAGTTTTATATTTGTAGACCAGAATATGCTTTCTGGGAAATAACTGTTTTGATACTATTTACCTCCAATATTCCCTGAAAACTAGAAGACTTCCATTATTACTGTGTCAATAATGTAAAAGATTCCAAAAGTGTTAAAAGATATGATAAAAGGGTCTACAATTATTATGGTGCAACAAAACGGTTAAGAATGTGCCCTTAAAATGATTTTTGCCATGATTGGGTAAAACATGACAGGTTTAACTAAATTTCTTTGTTAAATTTAATCTGCTTTCCAACTCATTTGTTAAGTTCATCAAATCTTAGTTGTTTTGTAATTTCTAATAATAAATTATGTTCTGTGATAATCTTGTAATTTTAGTTCCCCCCCCCCCTGTTTCTCTGTTTAATCAACTTACTTCTGTGAGTCCCATGTTGTATTTCTGTAATGCACGGGGAGTTTTCTTTAGTTCAATAAAAAAAACAAGAGAGGAAAACTCGAGTTGAAATATATTATTCTTGAACAATGCAACCAACACTTATTTTTTGCAAACGGAAGCCCTCGCAAGTCACGTAAATCACAAGCAACCTTTACTAGTGTGTCTGATAAGGTAAAAATTTATATATATATATATATATATATATATATATATATATATATATATATATATATATATATATAACTGCTTTCCTAGTGTGTGTATTACCTCCATAGCTTAACATTTTATTGCGTTTGTGGCAGCTTGGTTAAATATGACTCTTGCACCATAAAATTCAACACGAGTAATATTTAACAAGAATAGATTTCGAAGATTACGCGTGTTTAATATCAACCTGATAGAAACTTGTGAACAGCCTGTTGAGAAATAACAGCTTTGGGAATTTAATTGTTTTCTTCAAATCTTATGCAATCTACTAAGCGGAATTTTAACGTCCGTTTGGTTTAACCATCATAACCTTTCCCACAAGTTGAAGGTTGATATATTCCTTATTGAATCCTTGACAAACTAAAATTGGTTCTTGTATGGTGAAAACACAATTTGAAAATTAAGTCTTCTGAGGGTTTTACAGTCTTAGAAGGAGTAAGAGAAGAGTTACGAGATTGGATGCCATTTTTAATTCAGTTTTGATTGAGCAAATATCGGTAGGTGGCCGATTGAATTGATAACAGTCATTGTTACCGTTATCCAAATATTTTACATGAAATTAAAGGATTTAAAGGAGGATAATTTTAGACGATTAATTGAACAGATAAATGCTTTCATCAAGTCGTTTTAAGGATACCTTTATTCGATGTCGTAATCTAGGAAACCCTGGATGTCTCTAATATTATTGCTTTCAAAATTACAACTTTAGGTACAGAGCAGATTTCTATTCCGAATTATATAGGTAGAGACTATATATTTTAAAGCGTTTGTATGAAAAACTTAGAAATAAAAGTGCATTTAATCCTCTTAGTGGTTTTGACGATAAATCTCGTCCAACACAATCCAATCAATTTTTCTAATGACGAGATATCTTATCTTCGATATTACCGATTTTTTATGATAGATAGAGATCAGTTTTCTTCCAACAACGAGATATCTCGTTCATCAAGATCTAGCCAGTTTTGCTAATGACGGGATATATCGTCAAGACAACCTCCAGGATGGTTAAGATGGAATATAATATTGCATGTTTGGTCACAGATTAGGATATTTTGAGATGCTTTGTTACATAAGTATGATCTCTCATTATTCTTGTTACCAGTTCTCTCAATTTTCAACAGTTCACTTGATAGACTGCATATACATACACTACCCTACAATAATGGACCGGACGCCAGCGGATTTGCATAAAATCCAACTACTTGTTTGTGGGTGTTTTTCGTGGTATGGCCTGGGACCTTTACATGTTGTTCCTGGTCAATTGAACTCCAACGCCTACATAAACATTTTGGACAGTCAGGTTCTTCCTGCGCTCCGGCAATTTTACGGAATGGACGAATATTACTTCTAAGACGACAACTCTCCGTGTCATGTTGCAGCTTATGTCAAGCAGTGGCATCGAGATAAGGTTGTAAAACATCTTCCCTGGCCTGCTCAGACTCCCCACCTAATCCCCATAGGACATTTGTGTGACGTGTTAGAGAGACTCTTACAGACTAGTGAACCACATCCAAAATCTACAGCTGAGCTGGCGACATTCTTGCAGCAGGAATGGACACAAATACCCATGGATTTGCATCAAAACCTTGTTGAAAGTATGCCCAGAAGGGTTGCTAGTGTAATTGCAGCACGTGGGGGACCATCCCCTTATTAAAGAATGTATTATTTTTCTTATACCATCACGTCTTGCTGTCCGGTCCATTATTGTAGGGTAGTGTATATCATTGCAGACAAGTTCCTTGTTAGCAATAACAGAAATTCAGTGTCGTGAGGAAGAAATAAAGATATGTACGGGTTTTCACTTTAAAAATTATGTTTTCGGTTGTATCGTTATCAATCCATGCTTAATCACAGGCATTTGCGTGAAAGATTTATGAACCACTAAGAGGATTACATCCGGGTTTGTACTAAGCATTCGTGTTTTTCTAACTATTTGAAGGTACGATTAAAAGGAATTCAATTTCGAATGTTTGTAATGTTACTAAACTCCATCTTATAAAACATTCTCACCAAGTGTTAATATTTTTGAGTTTCTGGAATGGAGGGGGGGGATAATATAAACAGGTATCTAATTAATTGTACATATGCTGAATGAAATCGAATATCCTCATTCGAATATCAATATCGGTCATAGACGCTAAAATTCAAAGGTACTTTTTAATAGGGAATAACTTCTTCTATAAATGTATATGCACAGGTGCAGAATTATATTCAGTGTTCTGCTACACAACTCCAAGCAATTGCAATTGTTCTGCAGGCATTTTGTCCGAATTTTGAAAACTGCAGTAAAATCAGACACAGACGTAAAACACAATTATCGACTAAATATGTATTATATATTTATAATAAAACACATCAAAATGAATTAACTTACTTTATTTATAACCAAGGCATACTTTCAGAATTTTCAATTCCGTCGATAACTTTTGAAGTTAAATATTTTATCATTTGCACAGAAGATGTGTTATTTATAAAGTGTTTGTGGTAATTTGGAAGTTGTTCCGTAGCTATAAATGTAAAAGAAGGTGAGGCACTTAGCGCGGTTTGCACTGCAGAACATCGTAACTTATAATTGATTAAAAAATCGGCCCAAGTTTTGATAAAATTAAGGGGAAAATGGTCTGTAAAAACTTTGTTCTGCGACGTACGTCGCAGTTTTAGGCACTTTCTGTTCCATGGTGTATATGCATTAAATTTTCTTAATGAACCATTTTCATTTAAACTGCCCACTGACTTCATAATTTACAATGACTGCACCCAATTTTGATACCAAGTGTATCAAAACTAAATCTTGAATTCCTAGTTAAGTTTACTTAGTCGTTTCTGAATTATAATACAATTTGAAGCATCAACAATTTTCATTCTCATGTATTGATTTACCTTCGTTTATATATTTTCCTATATTTTCTTTATTCTAGGAGAAAGATGGTGAAAAGAGAGATCAACCACCTGAGAAGACAACGGGCTGGTGGTTTCTTGATTGTAAGTTTGTAAGATTCACATTTAAATCAAATCCTAAAAATACACAACACCGAAGACAGTACTCTAAACTGACTAAAACCGGGATTTTTTAATTGCCCTGTATTAATTGTACAGCCTTAAAGAATATATGCACAGAATTTAAAACCAAATCTATTTAGCGAGTTATTAAAGTTTTTCCATCGAATATGAATGGTAAAATCTCGATACACTTTTAAAAATAGTAAATAAAAATAAAGAAAAGCAATATTTGAAAAAAATTGAGGGACTATTAATTTTAAAACATTGAAATATTTTCTAATAAATTGAATTTTTTAAGTTATTGATTACATAAAAAATATATTTCGTTACGTGTATTTGATGTGTAGATTAAAATTAGATACACTAAAGCATTTGTTGTAAAAGTAAACTAAAAATTGATTCAAATGGTACTCTTGATAACTTATATTAAGCGATTGTTTTTCTAACGTTTATCTATTACACTTAAATTTGATTAATTTTTATTTGTTATCCATATATTCCTACTACCTTTTTTGAAAGAATACAAGAAGTTTTCAAGTGAAAAGTGATACAAGATTAGATTTTCATTAAAATATTTTTACAAATTTCGAATGAATATATAAATGAATATAGAAAATTTCCAAGAAAAAGTGGATTGGCTTTGAATTTTATTCCAAAATCTACTTTTTTGAGACCGGTCACTTATTTCTCGAAAAAGTGAAATATTATGTCGTTCTATAAGAATCAATTAAAAATAATTTGGTACATTTACACTTCTCCACCATCCAACCTCGATCTACCTATTCCACAATCACAATCCTCAATTGTCTTAAATACAATTGTAGATTGAGTAGTAAATTGGTGAAATGATTTTAAAATGTGCGTTAAAAAACGTCGATGGTATTTTTATCCCTATCAATAGCAATATGGCTATAGCTTGATAATTTAAAAATGTAGGTTCGTGTTTATCAATGGTAAACTACAGGTAATGAACTTTCTTTATCATCCAGCTTGCAGCGGTGAGAAATTTTTTCGAATCGATGGCGCCCAGGAGCATTTATATTATGTGAATGACATTTGCGATCAGGAGCTCTATATAGCGGAACAAAGGGAAACCTCCAGTGACGTTCATAATGACGCCACGAAGGCGGAGCCTGACGGTGATGACGTCAGTCACGTGTCCACTTCGTCGGGCAGCCAGCACTCACAGCGAAGCGGAGATTACGGGTGAGGAAGAAATATTCGTTTTATTGCTCGCTCCGTGAGGATGTTGAAAACGTTAACGAGTATTGGACTGAAAGTTAGATAAAGTGGGTTATTTATGGGTTCGGGGGTTGGGGGAACTAAGGCTATAGCAGCTGACGGATTTTGAAAATTTAATTGGGTAGCTCAGCAAGATGGGAGGATAAGAAAAAGCTACCGTGTATGTAGTTTAAAGTAATTGTTTAGAAAGGTTCCTTCTGATAAAATACCGCCCACTTTATAGATAATGGACTGAATGCTGCAATTTTCCTGAGACACAAAAATGAACTTAATGGTTATAGCTAAATGAAAAAATAAGTCCCTTTCTAAGAATTCCATTATTTTCTTAGTAATACATGAATTCCATACATCGAATTTTATAACACACATTCATAAACATATTACACAATGTCTTGCCTTTCCAAATCAACGTGCTAAAGGATTTTTCAACACGAATATATCCAGCTATTTGATATTAAAATTTCGCTCATATTTCTTTTAGTATATCAAAAATTATTCTGAAGCTTCAAAATTATGCGTTCTTCAGTTCAGTCTTCAAAGATCCTGCATTTTGATCTCATCTCAGAACCTCAGTACTCCTTCAAACGTGTGATATCAAAGGTGTATAGGATTAGGTTGTAGCATAAAAATTGACCTTAGAGTCTTGATTTTATACAAACAGATCGAAAAATTAACAGTAACATTTAAATTTATGGAAATGTTATGTTCAGACCACACCACCACACAAACAAGGTTAGTTAGATTAAAGATATCTGATATTGAACTCGGTTCAAGCACATCATCAATTGAGATTTATTTATGAGTTGTGACACATGCGACCAACTGAATAAAATTTTCCATTTCATTCCTTCTTGTTTAAAAAAATCAGTTAAAATAGAAAATATATTGTTCTGATTCTGAGATAGCTAACAGTGTTTCTCAAAATCACTTATTTCTTTTCGGGAAAAGTGTTCAGGAATACCGAAAGACTAAATCTCGTTATTCGTCATCTGATTTTCAAAGGGTATGTGTGATATAACATTCAATTTCTACTTTAGACAGTAAAAATGGTATTTGTACTACGGAATATCTATCTGAATGCAGTTGTATTTCTGTTCCTGTTGACATTACTGTTTTCGACATTATCGCTAGATGAGGTTTCTGTCTTGCCACATCTGCTCAGGTTAGAACTTGATAGGTCTGTTCCGATTTCGGAGATGTGGCTTTAACCATGCCACTTTCCATTTGCAACAAAGATTAGCGTTTAATTTTTTTTTGTGATTTGGTGAAGTAGGAGAAGACAGAATAGGCCAAAGACTTTCAGCACAATGGAAGAAAGCTTTGCTGCAACGGTGTGACTTTGAATGGATTGCGAAGTTCAAAGTGGTCTTACAAGTGTTTGAAGAAGACTGACATATCCATATGCTACCACAGCTGACGACAATAGCAATTTATAGCGCACATAATATGGTTTTGTGACGTCGAGTGACTATTGTTGATCAAGTATAAATTAGGCATTTCTAGGAACGAAGAACTGAAAGAAGAGGTGCTAGTGTGGCTCTACTCATCCGAAATTTTTTAAGGGGGGGGGGGAAGCGTAAAAACGTTTGCGCAGTGATGGAATGTTTCGTTGTAAAGCAAGGGAATTATGTTGAACAAACAAGTTGTAAGTTTTACATATTATTAATTAGTTTGCTGCTCTATTGTAATTCTTAGCTTCACGAGGGTTATTCAACCCCACACAAAATGGTGTTGGCTGATAGATACCTTGCAGATAGTTATTGATTCATCTCGTATCTGAAAAATT
This sequence comes from Metellina segmentata, assembly GCA_947359465.1. Taxonomy (NCBI): domain Eukaryota; kingdom Metazoa; phylum Arthropoda; class Arachnida; order Araneae; family Tetragnathidae; genus Metellina; species Metellina segmentata. Next base: position 61,454,207 of record OX375876.1, on the reverse strand, counting down.
TATTTAAACGTGGTCTTTTAAAACTAGATTAAAGTTCTCAAAGTGCTAATTTACCATACAGAATAGATGTTTCGTTAACTATCCTTTTAATCATTTAAAGTGATAACATCATTCCATTTAGCAAGAGTGTTGAAATCATGCTCAGATGCTGAAAGCATTTATATCTCAAGGGAGCCGTATTTGTATAAAAACACGAAATATAACTTATACAGCCACTCAACCAAAAGAGATTCACTTCAAACTTCTGAATAATTTTAATTGAAGAAAAAATAATTTCTTTAAAATAAATACCAACTTAGGCATAAAAATTTAAAAATTATTAGCATACATCTTTTAAAAATGTCAAAATGATAACATAGCACTTTTAAAATTAAATTCACGCAGATCCACTTAGTTCACCAGCGGTTCCTTAAATTAGCATCTATTTAGTCAAGCGAACAGTGAGTAATTAATGTCCTAGTTTAAAGCTATGGACTTTTTTTAAAGTTATTACGCAATAAAACAGAATATTTTATTTTTTTACTCTGTCTTTTAAAAATTTAAAAACCTTTTTCCAGAAGAAAATCTAAGTATTTTTTAAACATTAAATGTCAGAAGATTCAATTTATTCATTGAGATGTCTCGGATGCTCCCTTAGAGCATTTCCTTCATAGGAAGGAAACTGACTGTTTGAAATAATTTTAATGAGTATAATTTCTTAGTTAAAATATTTTAGTACATCACACACACTCTTTAGTGAAGAAAAAATTTACTTAACACTAAATTTATTTTTAGAGATGTATCTGAAAATGCAGATGAAACCAATCCTAGTCCAGAACATGTAGAAAAACCCATGGATGTCAGTGAAATGGGTAATTTTTTCTGCCATTTTTGTTCTTTTGAAGTGCAAATTTTTTTCATTTAATTACTTTCAATTTTTAAATTATTATTACTATTATTTTAAATTAAATGTAATTTTAATTTAATTAACTATTTGTACTGTTACTGCGACTAAATTTTTCAATTCTACTTTAAAAAATGAAGTTTGAACCATTGGAACAATTATGTTTGTTTTTTCATTAATCGCCGTTGTTGTCTTATTCTAGAATATTATTATCTCCTCTTACGACTCCACCGATTTCTTAAACATACAAAAACAAAATGTTATATATATATATATATATATATATATATATATATATATATATATATATATATAACATTTTGTTTTTGTATGTTTAAGAAATCGGTGGAGTCAAACATTTTAATGAAATAAACCAAGATTAAAAATTATTTTTAGTTATATTATTAGCATATTATGATTTATATTCAACAATAAATCCTTTTTCTTCTAATACTGCTCAAAAACCTCACATTACATCCGCATAAGAATATGTTCGAAGATGCGACTTGAAATTATGTAACAGATATTAATTTAGTTTTAAAAAAATAAGCGTCTCTTTCTCTAATTTTAAAAGAGAATAATGACCAAAAGTCGTCATTTTTGGTAAAGTTTGAGGATTACAAGAAATCTCCATTAATACAGTTTGGAAAAATTTGTAAAATATTTCCAGACTGTATTTCTTGCAAATTTAAAAATAACTTCGAACAGTTGGGACTTTACTCATTGTAACACATTACCACTGGAGTCTCAAGAGCATTTTCCCACTTCAAAAGAAAATATTTTTTCTTGTGAAGTGGCCTCTCCAAGATGTATTTTGTCTGCCCTTAATGGCCGCACAAAACCTTAATTACGTTGCCTGATCAGTGCAGTCAAACAAAACCAGTATTTCTTGCAGATCGATTTTTCATACTGTCATTTTCAAATGTCTTCTTGTCCGAGATATACAACTGTCATTCACTGCATTAGTGATGTGAAGATGAACTTGTACTGGCAGAATAATTGAACATCCTGAGGAGAAAGTTCTTCATAATATCTAAACGACTTGATGTAGAGCAAATAACGAGCTCTAGGTACTACCATGATTGATAAATATTTCTTTCTACTAATGAAAATTATCCACATGCTTTGTAACTTGATTGGGTTTTAAAGAAGTTTGTAATGTATGACATCAGAATCTAGCCGCCGTGGTGAAGAAACTATCATAACTTTTAAAAATTTCACTAACTTGTATTTTGTGCCATATCATAACTGATAATACTGAAAGGAAATCAGATCAAGGAAATTTTGTAACCAATACATTCTGAAATTGCGATACTTCTACAACACTTTTGCATAGTAACCTTACTTTTGAGCCCCAGTGTAGTTATTAGAAATACTTTGAGTGGTCATAAGTTCAGCAGTTTAGATTAATTTCTCTTGTCGAATAAATAATTAATTAAATTAGTTTAAATATCTTGATTAATTTTATATACAATAAATTTAAAAGAAGTTAATAATTCCTTATTTTTATTTCCAGATTTAATTGCAGCCGCTAAAATGGGGAATTTGGAACACGTAAGTGTAAAAGATTTTTACAAATTTAATTGTTTAATTGCGTGAAAAAATTTAAAAAGAAAAACTTATTATTTTAACACTCTAAAAACATCACACTAGATGTTTAAAAGTTAAAATCAGTTTGCTTGTATGTGTAAATGCTTCACTCCTTTATCAACAATTTTTAACTATATATAGAGAAAAGTAATGGCGTTTATTAGGTTTTTATTATTCATATAGTTTTAAATTTTCTGAAAAAATAACTGAATGAATAATATTATAACAATTCACTCATCTATCTAATATTAAATTTTCTTTTAAATATTTTATAATTTTACAGTTTGATTCAAAAAATGGAATCGTGTTTTTTTTTGTGTGTGTGTTTCAGGCTTTTTGAGTTTCTATTGAAATTCTTATTTTGTTCCCAGCATTATTATTAGTTTGTGAAACAATAACCTCCTTCTTTAAAGATGCGCTAATGAACTGAAACAAAGGACACGCCAAAGTCTTGGAAGATTGTTGAAGAGAACGATTTGGGTGTTCATTAACGTAACGTAGCAATCTATTGTTACGAAGGATATTGTTTTGAAATGATGGAACTTCTTACGTATTTTAAATAACAAATACGGAAGTCATTTCTGTTACTTAAACGAAGGCTTGTTACAATCTCTTGAAAATAATTCATTCCAAAGAGGAACTCCATGCACAATTACTAAAACTAATCAACTGCATGTGTTTTCAGCTTTTAATGTTTTACAGAACTAATAGGTTTCTGAAAATATATTTTACACTGTCTATGTCGAACAATTTACTTGGTTAAAAAAATTTTTTTGGTAAAAATACATTGTAAAACAGAAAAAAATGGAAATTTTGGAAAATTTGCCTCCAATTGCAATTTACATTTAAAAATTTTTTATAAGGGACTTGTCATATAACCTGTCAGTGGGCTTGGAAAACAAATGATGGGGGGTGTCGCCCAAACTGCTGAATAGCGAGGAATTAAAAAACTTGCACATTAAATTTATTTTCGACAATTTGCCCTTTCTTCGCATTTGATTCTCATTTGTAAAGAGTTTGTTTGGTTTGCAATAATAATAAGTGAACGAGAAACAGCACATCCACACACTGACTGAAATCATTGAAATTATTCTTAACTTAAATTTCTCTATTTTAACTGTAGGTGGCCCGCCTACATTCTCAAGGACACAGCATAATGCAGAAAGATCACGAGGGCCGAACAGCGCTCCACCACGCGGCATTTATTGGAAACGTGGAAGTTGTACGTTACTTAGTGGCATATGGTAAGTATTTTTTTAAAAATTCAAAGAAACGTTTTGGATATGTTGCTGAACTGACAGTGTATTTTAAATAGAAAACAAATCTACATTACTTTTTAAGGGGAATTTAAGCAACCAAACTATGAAATCTGTAATTAAAGAAAAAAATTAATTATTTAGCAAGCTTTAATGAAACAATTTCCAGTGAGTAATGTTTTTAAGTGCATTATGAATTTATTTATTTTGAAATCAGCAAGTAATAATTTTAAATAATTTTTTTAAATTTGAAAATAGTTTACTGGAATACGTAATCCATCAATCAAAAGCTTTATTCTAAAATTAAAACCCCCCCATTATGGATTATATATATATGTCCCACAACACAAGGTTACATTACAAAAAATGTGTTGGTTCAAGAGTCCAACAAAACAAAGACTAATTAAGTATAATTTTGTGTTAAAAGCCTATAAAAACATCGAAGATACATTAAATACTTTCGTCACCTGAACGTGGTTCAAAATTACGTGGCCTTGTCCTTAGACAGTTAACAGTTATAAACAGTTAAGATTTAATCTTACAATTTAATTAACTTTAAGTTGCATAAAATTATTTTAATTTGAAATTATTGAATCGTAGTATACCTGAAAAGTTTTGGATTGAAAAAGTAATATAAGTACTTGAAATTGAATGGACTTTTTTTAGTTAATAGCAGATTGATAAACGTTTTGCTTGTGTACTTAAATTAAATGTTTCGTGAGGTTTTAAGAAATGCATTTGTAGAATACCAAGGTAAAAGAAAAAACCCAAATCTTTCTCTAAATCGAATTTAAATTGAAGCTAATGGAGATGTAATAGGAATCGAAAAGAGTTTCCCCTCTGCTCTTTCTTAATCTTTTTCTTTCCAAGCAACCAAAAAACTCATGATCCAGTCAGCAGGTTTGCTTTTGGCTCTATTCCAAGTCGAGAATCAATTCAATTTCATTTCCTGCGCTACAGTTGTATTTTTTCAACGGTGCATCATCGATTTTTTTTTTTCATGTCGATACTTTTTTTTCAGCTCCTATATCTGTTTTGGATGCCCAAGATGAAATAAGGTGAGTAAATGTTCCTGAAAATTTAATAAAATGTAAATAAACGTGCTCTCAAAACTCACAAAAGGTGTAAACAATACACTGTCAAAAATCGAAATAAAGACGGCTTTTAATCATTAAGGTATCTGACTACGTTCGGAGTGCTTTTTTTCAAAAAAGTGTCCAAATAGGGTTTTTTCTTCTTTTTATGATAAAATACCTTATAAAAAGATAACACAAAACAAAAATTTTCTTAAAAGTATGTAGATATATTTTTTTAACTGGCAAAAATTGACAAATTTAGGTCAAAAAGGACGAAAACGTCAAAGCCCATAACCTAAAATCATATCACTACAACTACACAGGATTTTTTGTCAAGTCTCGTAACAATATGATCTAGCGCCTGAGCTAGGATATTTGCAATATTCCTCTCCAGTCATGATATATAGTGCATAACATAGAAAGAACATGAAAATTTGAAATTTTTCCTAACGACACTACAGTGAAAAGACTAAAAAATTTTCCTTTCAACATACAACTTATATCCTAGCTCGGGATCTTCAAAACAAATATAGAAAGCCATGGAAAAAAAATTCATTCAAAAATTTTGAATACACTTTGAGATATTATCTTTGTCGTGCAAAGATTTTATTGAAAATCACATTCTGAGAAAAATGCATTTAAAGATTTGTTAAATAATTTACTAACATATATTTCAAATTAATTACTTCAAAATTCGCCTGTTTTATACATTAAACCTTCCTCTATCTCCTTACATGCCCATTTTTTTATTTTTGGAAGCTTTTAATTTTTTTCTTTGCAGTTTCGTCGAAGGCTGTGACTGCCTTTCAGAAGAGGAAATTCTCTTTTTATCAATGGAGGCATATCCTTTTGATATGTAAACTCCAGGACTGAGTCCAATATTATTTAAAACTTGGAGCAAGCCCCTAAAACCATCATTGAACTGCACTACTGCAATATAAACTGAAAGTCTGAGAGTTTTTAGACTCACAAAAGTTTCTTTAGGGGCAATGTTTCATATAACTCCATTGAAGGCTTCGTTCTGATTTTGTGTCATTCCGTGCATACACTTTTCTAGCAGACTTCTATCACACAAACTCATGTATATTGGTTTCACAATGTTTATAACTGAATTGGGAAGACCAAGTGATTTCCCTTTCAATGTTTTCCCCATGGCTTTAACCCTTTGGAAACGACACCAGCTGTTCTCACCCTGCGGACATTGTCCATGCATAGGTTTGTCTTTGGATGAACAGCACGAACAACAAAATAAAAAGAACTTGTGGCTGATATATAGCACAGCATAAAAACATGAGTTAGCGATTCTGCTGTTAAATATTTAAGACACACGTGGCTGTTTAATTCATTTATCAGCGAAACCAAAATCAAAACTACGCAATTACTCAACTTCCGGTTTGAAAATCAGCTTTCACGATTAATTCAAATGAATAGATCTCCACTTCTATTGATCGTAGAAACAAAATAAAAACTGTTTTGGAAAGAAAAAAGTCCAAATTTTTATAATATTAAATAAAACGAAATACAAAATTTTGGTCAAAAATGGACATTTCAACGTAGTTAGATACCTTAAATGATGAAACGGTTGTTTAGGCGTAAATTATTCCCCCTTTTTTAATCTAATTAAAAGCGTTAAATTTCTATGGAAACTTCTAATATTTTTGTTAAAATATAAAGAGTGATGTAGAGAAAGAAAAACGTTTTTTTACCACTGTTTCGTTTCGTGTTTCTCAGTTTTATCGTTTGTTAGTCCTCTGTGAAACCCCATGTAAAAGTATAATTCTGGAAATTAATATCAAGCAATATTACCTGATCTCAACCCGATAGAGCACGATTAGGATGTTCTCAAAGCCTCATTACAGTCTACACTACACCAACAAGGATTCCTTTTAACAGGAATTCACACAGTCTCGTGGAAACTATATCTGTTAGTTGTGAATCCTACATTAGTGAGAGGCCAGCTGATTCCCCATTAAGTTGCTCTTTTAAGACAGCAAATTAGCAAAAACCAAAACATGTAATGTGTTCAGTTCACTATTTTCTTTCATTTCCTTACATCCCAGTAGCACCACGAGGCATGTGGCTGTTCTTATTTTACTTCACATAGCTTTAGAAGTATTAATTTGCCATCTGTGGTATTTCGATGTAGGTACTTGATACCGTATTCATCGTATTGCATTATCCTTAATTATTGATCATGTGTGTAGTTGCATAGATAATTCGTTACACCTTTGTACATTTACAATTGATGAAAATAAAATTCATTTACCCGTTTATAGCAGAGTTCGACTGCCACACAGCATATGTTTTTAATGTCTTGATTCTCGGGTTAAATTGATATGTGAGGGATCAAATGTAAACTCATGGCAAAGTTTTGTGTTCTGGTTTGCTAGTATTAATTCTATATATCTTACTCATTACTTTTCAATGTGGTATTATTATCAATGACTTTATTATCAAATACTCGATGCTCTTATCTTAGTTGCAATAATAACTAAGAAAGAGGGAAACTGACGCGACATCATCTAACAACTAGTGAAGAATTCTACAGATGAGCAATATTCAAAATACTTTAAATTAAAAAATGTCCCTCTTTGGAGACTGAATAAAAGTTTGAAAAATGTTTCGATGACAGATTTTCCATTTCCATGAGCTAAAATTCCATTTTAGCTCATGAAATCTATCATTCTTTTGTTAAAATTTAAATTATCATGCTACTATTTGGTCATCTCAAAAGCATTGTTTTTATATATGTTTTTATTAGATTTTGAAAATGGTTTAAAGTAATTGCGGGTTGGTTGAATTTTTCACACGGGAATTTAAAAGTGAACAAAATAAGTATTGCATACATACCATCTGTATTGCAGAAACCTTACGCAACTAAAGCAAGTAATTGATGAAAAGAGACCTGTAATAACAAGTAAAAGGGCGTAGTGTTTCATAATGCTAATTTACGACCACCAACGACACGAGGTCGACCAACCTGTAAAGTGGTTAAGGTGTTAACCTCTATATCGGAAGGTTCTTTATTAGAATCCGGATCAGGGCATGGATGTTTGTAAACGTATGGTGAAGAGGCGTCTGGTGCACCTTAAATCTGTCGTGGCCGAAAGTACTCACGTTGGGTTGGTGTGGAAGATTGGAGAGTGGGGTGCCAGCTCAGATGTTGCCTCGTCATCTGACCGTGGTTCAAAATTAAGTGGTGTTGTCCTCGGATCTTTCCCTTAAGGGATTAATCCCGGACCGTCGTCAATAGCCCGTTGTATTTCTCTAGTACGACGCTAATTAAAATTACCTTACCCACGACCCGAGAAAATCTGCTAAAATTAAAAAATAATAATGAGAAAATTATAATTCGTCCAACATATTCTCCTGATCCGGCACCATAAGATTACCTTTATTTTGGAAGCCTTCAAAACTACATTAATGGATTTTTTTTAAATTCGGAATATGATGTCAGAAGATATCTTGATTCATTCTTTGGATTACAACGCAACGCATGGTATTGAAAATGTTTATTTAAGATGGTACATATTTTAAATAATAGTGCTGAATATATCTTATATTAAGTGGAAGAAGTCTTTTGTGTTATATCGCATTACTTTTCGGATGACTCAATATATCCTACATTGTAAACTTTGACATCTGATGAATATTAGTTTATAGAGGAGCAACGATGTTGACTGGTGTGAAACGCCATGTTTTGTTAATTGTTTGAGACTAGTAATATGAACGCGAGTTTTTTTTAATCCTTTTTTATCGTGAGATAGATAGTATTACATATTTGCAATGAAAATGATTATTTATAATGAAGGAATGTCTAAAAATTCACTAGCTTTTACCTTAACTTCAAGAATTTTGTTTCACAATATTGAGAAGTTGAATCTTTTATTTATGGTTGTAGGTACCATACAGCTCTTCATAGAGCAGCTACCAGAAGGGACAAAGTTATTTGCTCGATTTTAGTAAGTGCAGGAGCATCATTGGATATAAAAGATAAGCAGGTAATAAATATGAATCTTACTCAAAGGCACTTAATAAATTAATTAGAAAATGTTTGGAAAATTTCTAAACCTATGACAAAGCACCTGAAATTTGTTCAACCTTTTATTTATTATTTTAGGGTTACACTGCTCAACAATTAGCTGATGTTGTAGGAGACAAAGTTTTGTCAGAATATCTCAAAAGTAAGTTATTTTCCCATTTTATGCTGAGTAATTCAGAATACATTTATTAGGTATAGTAACAAGCCTTGTACACATAATTTCGTTTTAGCTGTTGGTACGCCATTTAAAACAAGATGTCATTTAATGCATAGCGTGTAATTTGATACATTCTAAGTGTATATTCAATCTGAATGAAGAACTGAACCGCTCAACAATAGTGGTTGCTATAGCAACGGATATTGTTTTCCTAACATCGATCTGCTGAAGATAGAAAACGGCCATTTCTCGTGAATGCGAGTGTTATTTTATTTAACGACATGTGGGGACTGAAATTGGGATTAGTGATAAACTAGGAGAGTAATGCCGGAAGTGCTCTCTCCATTAATGATTCAGATTGCTAAGAAATGCGTTTAAATAAATTGGAAGAGTGTACACTCCTTTCTATATTAGGAAGTGTTTTGAGGTGTTCTGTAGATATTAAGTATTTCTAGGCCAATACTTTAGTTCTTCCTAGGAAGAATATTGGAACTAAAATTGGGCTGATTTCTTATGCAATATATCGTCAATCTTCTACTGGTAGCTTGCTTTGAAGTTGTGAAAAATCAGAATATGTACTAGTTTCCAGATATTTATGTTGAAGTATCAAAGAAATGCTTTCTCCCTCACCGCTAACCATCGTGATTTTATGAAACATTTCTTTCTGAATTTTATGAATTGATGAATGCGGCAATTCGTTACTTAAGTCTGACCCCAACACACACACACATACTCTCTCTCTCTCTCTCTCTCAAATAAACCTCAAATACGTGCAATTCAAAGTCTCGTAAATGTAACATTCTTATTTTTACCATTGTCAGTTTCTAATGAACTGAATTTGTATGCAAAGAAGCGAATTGAATTCGTCTCATTCGCATCTTTAGCACAAAGAACTTGTGAAAATTATTAAAATTAAGTGTTGTATTTTTGCTTAAGTACCAATATTCGATTGATTAATCACAATAACAATCTTAACAAGAATTTAAGAGTACATGGAAACATTGACATTTTTTTGTCCCCGCGCGTGCCCTGACTTTCAGTACTCTATATTAAAACATTTTTGTCATTCTTCAAAAGTTGCTATTTTTACACTGGATAGTTTAACATGGTATCGTAGGGGCAAAGAAGTTTTGTATATTTTGAAATCAAAATTGTTTAGTTCTTTAATCAACGTATTTATACACGACATTTCGCAGGTACAAAATAAATGGTTATTTAATTAAATGCAAAATAATAAATGATGTTTTTGTAAATTGACATATTGTTCAGTTTTTGATAGCATTTGATTAAGTAACTATATATATATATATATATATATATATATATATATATATATATATATATATATATATATTTTAGATTTTTAATACTGCGTAAAAAAATTCTTTCCAGTGGCTTGAATATGTTATAATGTATTGAAAAAAGGACTTCGGCATTGTTTTCTTTTATAACTTTCATAACCTTGAAGTAATTTGTAAACAGATTCCAAATCAAATCGTAGTAATTCCAAATCGAAGAATTTGGAGATTGGACCTTTTTTTCCAAGATACAGATATAGTTTTTACATTTAACAATAACTTTTGTAAGCCTAACCACTTTATTATTTATCTGAGTTCACTGGTTTATTATAGATAGAAAAATAGCATTTATTTGTGTCGCAAAAATATGTGTTTAAAAACGTACTTCAAAGTTACTTGTTTTCAATATGCTGTTTTAATTTCGATGTATTTTATTTTAATCATCATATTTGGGTAAAGGAACAATATTATTTTAAAACATCGGGTTTTAAAATTAAAATAAAAGAATATTCACGGATTGAAATATTTGAAAAATAATGGACTCTAATTAAATGGAGAAGATTAATTTTTCCACTGCTTGAGTTCATGAAAATAAAGTGTTATAGTGAATACTTATCTAACGGAAATTTCATAATAACAGGCATTATTATTAAATAACGTTTCATAATATGTTCTAATCTAGAAATATGAAACCTTCCATAAACATTCAAAGTAAACAAATATGTATTTTATTTTTATTAATGAGTGAACTGCTTATATTAGAATATTAATGGAACCACCATTTTTTTCAAGGCGTATCACAAGCTGTTGTTCTATGATACTTCTCACAATCGTGCCAGTTGTCTTCTATCAGCAGGAAGCAAAGATCAAAAGTTTTCTTCTATCAAAGAAATTTTAGAACGGTTTTGGAGGAATGGTCTGCTTTTCCTAAGATCTGTTTCTTAAGTTTTCTAAGAGGATTTTATTGAAAGATATGAGTCACATAGGTATTAGAAAAAAGTGTAAAATTATATCACGAACTTTTCTTTTCAAATATTAACTCTCAGATGTGATATATTTATTATGTATCAAGGAAATTTGTAATTGCTGAGATAAGAATAAATATATTTCATACGAAATCCAAATTTATGTGTGTTTGTTGTAGATGTTTAAAGCGATCAAACGCTTGTTCTAAATTGAAAAATAAAACTTATAAATATGGTGATGAAAAATCAGTCGTGATGCACCAGAGAAATATAATCTGTTTGATAGGATACTTTCGATGTTCTAAATGTACATATTTCCAAAATTAAGTATTGATCTCACAAAATATCACAAAATACACAGTCCAGTCACATTAATGTGACCACCACCTGCTTTCGACGTCAACGTGAAATAACCAATCACAAAAGGCAGGTGGCAGCACATTGCTGTGGAGTGTGTATAAAGGATGTCCTAGGGCATCGGAAAGCATTTCAATCGTTGGCGTAATGCAGAAACGTAGCGATTTATCCGACGTCCAAAACGGCATGATTATTGGCTTTTGGGACAAGGGTAGAAGCATTTCGGAAACGGCTAATTTTGTGAACTGTTCGCGTGCCGCCGTGTTAAAAGTATACCGTGCATGGCAAAATGGCACTATCCAAAATCAGCGGCGTGGCACATGTGGTGCACCACGGGCTACAGATGACAGAGGCGAACGAAGGCTACGGAGATGCGTTCGGGCGAATAGACGTGCAACTGTTGAGCAACTGACCGCCCAGTTGAACCAAGGGGCTACCAAGAGTGTATCCTCAACAACGGTTCAGCGAACGTTGCTGCGCATCGGCCTCCGCAGCAGACGCCTGGTTAATGCACCTATGCTGACTGCTGTTCATCGGGTACGAAGGCTGGAATTTGCACGTCAGAACCGCAACTGGACGTCCACAGAGTGGTGACGGGTTGATTTTTTCGATGAATCACGTTTTATGCTCCATCGGACAGATGGACGTTGGCGTATACGGCGTGAAACGTTTGAAAGCAAACACCCTGCAACAATTGCCGGAAGGATCCAGGCTGGAGGAGGGAGCATTATGGTTTGGGGAATGTTTTCCTGGCATTCACTGGGTGCACTCATCATTAGAAACCTAATTGACTCTCGGTGGTCCGCTCTGCCAAAGGTGGTTATTCTGGCTTTTGACAGGTGGTCACATTAATGTGACTGGACTGTGTATAACCCTCCAAATGATTTTGGCGAGATATCTCGTTCATCAAAATTAGTCGAATTTTGCTAATGACGAGATATCTTGTCATCAAGAAATTGCCAATTGTTTGATGACGGCGAGATCAAGATCTAGTCAGTTTCACTAAAGACGAGAAACTTTTTCGTGAAAACCACCACGAAGGGTAAAACTCCTTCAACATAATGTGTGGTACAATTGCCTATAAATCTGCGGTCTTAGAAATGATAGAACTTAAAAACTGTTATCATTTCCATATGTAATAGATGAATAGTATATTTGAGTGGTAGAAAGCATTGGCAAAGAGAATTATTCAAAAATATCGTTATCAAATTTCATTCTAACACTTCTTATCCACGAAATAAAAATTAATAAGCGCTGCATAAAAAGTTCGAATTTTGGAATATCAACAAATAATGGCGCTACTGTCATTTCACATAAAAGAGTTTATTTAAGAAAATGGCTACTTCCCAGCGTAATGCCTTTTTTTATGCTGCAGTTTTTGTAAATAGATAACATTGTGTTTCACATGTGACATTCCTGGTTACCGGATCTTATGGCAACCCGTTTTTTTCGTGAGAATATGATAAAGACATTGAGTTAATTCAAGCTTTGTCCACAAACGTATTTGACCTCATTATCTGAACATTTGCATTGTACTTTCAAGGAGACAGGAAGAAAAGACATACTGAAGCCAGTAAGGCAAGAATTTTATTATGTTTTTCGTATTATTAACGTGATTAGTTGTGTATATAAAACTTTAACTTGATTTAAAAAATAAAGTCCTTTGAAATCGAGTCACTCATTTTGAATAATCATGAACACTTACAAAATAAAATTCAGTACTTTATAATGATATTCATCTTTCACGGATTTAATGTAATTGGAATGTCTTTTTCTTTGAGAACAATCTCTTTTGATATAATACATTACAAAGTCCCAAATCCGGACGTCCGTAATTCCGATTTGTCCAGAATCTGGACGTATTAGTAACCAGCGTTTTTTGTTTTTCTCACGTTTTTGCATCTTTCAGACAATTTTTAAAGAATAACGAGTTAAACCTGAACCTAATTGACGAAACAACGCAAAATAACTGACATGTAAAGAATAAATACCACCCAGAAAATTAGAAGATTTGCAAGTAAAAAATTTGTTGCATTGTATTAATAGGTTTTTTTTTCCTTTTTAAAAATTATTCCTTTTTATACATTATCTACCAATAGGTATTTGGACACCCATGCAAACGACGATATCTGCTGTCATGATATACGCCACGCCCTTCGCCTTTTAATATCGTGTATGGAACAAGATTGCCATTAGTCGCATACAAGATGCGACGAAGTGCAGAGCTATCTGATTTCGAGAATGGTGTAATCGTCAGATATCACAGAAATGGCCGATCCTTAAGGGACATATTTAGCGAGCTGAAATACCCTAAATAGACAGTGGCCTCTGTGATTCAGAAGTAGACGATGAGCGGTGGTTGTCGGAATGCGAGTCGGTAGACCCACGAAACTGGGAGATAAAGAGACCGATGGATGTTGTCCAGTGAAATTCGGAAGAACCACACCCAACCCATGACCCACATACTCCAGGAGTTTCAACGGGCATCCGGAAGTGTTGTTTCGATTAATACCATCCGTAAGGAAGCATATCTGATTGGTTTTCATGATCGTGCTGCCGTCCATAATCTTTTGATCACAAAGTCTAACCGCGCTGATAGGTTAATGTGGTACAAAGCACGTCTAAAGTGGACCGTAGATCGGTGGAGACGGGTTCTCTGAAGTGAAGAATCAAGTTTCACTCTCTACCGTTCGGATGGCAGGGCTTGGGTTGAGCGCCTGCCTGAAGAACGCCTCCTGCCAGAATGCATTGTACCCACAGTAAAGTTCGGCGGAGGTGTTTCTCCTGGTATGGACTGGTACCCTAGGTCCAAATTCATGGTAAGCTCAACGCCGAGGCCTACTGCAGTATTTTGGATGACAGTGTGCTTCCTACGTTGTGGTAGTTTTACGGGTTGAACCCATGTTACTTCCAGAACGACAACGCTAGCTGTCATGTTGCGAGGTCCACCATGGATTGATAAGGAGACAATGGAGTTAACCGAATGGACTGGCCTGCCCAGAGCACAGACCTGAGCCCTATCGAGAAACTATATGATCATTTGGATCGTCGAATTAAGAGGTTCAACAACCGTCCAAAATCGGTGAAGGAACTTACATGTCTTCTCCCAGCCGAGTGGAAGGAAATACCACTAGCCGTAATAAAGGATTTGTGGATAGCATGCCCCGGAGGATTTAGGCTATAATTGCCTCTCGTTGAGTCTCCACCAACTATTGAATATGAATAAATAATGTTGTCTTTTCTTTCCCAGGTGTCCAAATACTTATTGGTAGATAGTGTATGTCTGCTATTTTAATATTGCAATCGCAAAATTCTCGCCAATGGGGGGTTAGGTTTCAATTTTTTTTTCAAAAATTGCAAATAATCCCAAAACTGGAAAAGTCCGAAATTTGGAATGGCTGAGGTCGGAAGGATTCCGGATTTGGGACTTTGTACTGTATAAAGATCATGTTGATAAATAAAAGCCGATTAGTCTAGAAGTGCCAAGCTAAGGAGCAAAATGCATTCTATCACTTATTCAAAAAATTTTATAAATGACTAGGGGCTCGCCCCTTGCTTGCTGACGATCGTCAACCCCCGGTGGATTGCTTTGCAATCCTCAATAGTTCGCTGCGCGAACCTTGCTCGCTTCGTTCGCATCAATGAAGACACGTGTCCTAGCATAAGGGATTGTTTACAAAATATGATATTCCAAAAAAATATTTTTCAAACATAAATTTGTTGTTCTACAGAAAAACTATACAGTACCTCTGGAATCAGAACTCGAACAATTTGGAATTCAAATAAAAACTTTAAGCAAATTTTGACTCAAAATGTGAGCGCTGCTTTGGAAATCGAATACCCAGAATGTTGTTTGTAAGCTACAACAGCTTGACTAATATATATATTTTTCAATAAAATTTCATCCGATTAGGCTATAAATTCAATTGAAGCGCGAGGCTTCGTGGTAAACAAACAATCGTACAGTGTTGCCAAAACGCATTAAATTATAACGTCTTTTTGCGTGCCACGTAAGAGAATTATATATATAGATTATGTATGCAATTCTAAGCTTTGACTTATAAACTAAAAAAATTAAATATTTTACTTTTTTTTTTCTTTAAATGAACGTAGTATTATTGGTGGGATCTTTTACAATAGTTAACTCCATTGTTCAAAGACACATGTTTATTTACACAAGCTGATTAGCCAGAAAAAAATGCTTAGCTAAAGAGCAAAATTCTGTACAAAAGATAACGAAATTTTTGTTATCGTGAGTAATTTTCTGTGTAAACAAACAAATCGGACAAAAAGTCAAGGTTGAAATCGTACTCGGAAAACAAGCTGACATCACGTCCAGAATAGGTACAGGGAGCACTTTTGAACATAAAAGCACTGCCGTCATTTACATTTAGATTAGACTCTCATTTGCAGAATTTTTAATGTCTGAATATTTTATGCATATTATTTGCTTTGACCCAGGAGAGTTATGACTTCACACTCAGTCGAAAGAAATTAAACAAACTCAATCAGACACAAAGAAAGATAAATTCATAAACACTGATCCTGGTTGTTACTTTATTTGTGAGAATCAACTGAACATATCAACAAGAGTTCCATATTAATAATATTCACACAAGAAATTACTTCAATCAATGACCATTCAATGGGCTGTGGTTAAAACATGAGAACAGGTAAAGCTATTTAATCACAGTTTGTAGAGTAGGTATACATATGTATATATATATAAGTAAGCTTTTTTACATAAAATGTCTTCCACTTAGAATAAGAAACGAAAAGTAAACATAAAATATTCACTTCTTCCCCTCCTTCCATCTTGATATTTACGTTAAGTTTGCAATAGTATTACAATGGAAAAAATGGACACTGGAATAAAGCAACTGAGTGTCGTACATATTACACATGCTATAATATATATTTCGAATATAGAGTTATTTAGAGAATGATTATTTTGCATATAGAGAAAAGAGAGTGAAAAAATGTCGTGCGCAGTTCCACGATGCAAATATTTTGCTCTCGTTATTTCTAATCCGCTCGAATTATATTTTTATATATTTCTTTCATAAAAACTACTGATCCTCGAATTTGTATTTCGAAATATTCCTACTAATATAGTATCACCTTTGTTATATACCAGAAGAAAAAATTGAATAGCATAAGGGCTGCAACGGATCCAGACATAAAAGTTTGGAAGCTAGGGCTGAAAATAAGAGCAGCATTTACACGGCATGCAATTTTATCAGCAAGTTAGGCCTAACGTGTTTTTTTTTCAAACCTATTCGAGCCGGACAGATGTTTTTTATCTTCAAAAATATATTCGTTTTTGGAATTGCTTTAAAAAAATTTTCTTAATCTAAGTTTTGGTTTTTGATGTTAATTTGGTTTTTTAATGTTCCGTTTTCCTAGACCATTACTCCAAAATGGAAATTTGGAATGTTTTTTCAATTTCGAACCGCCGCTCGATTTGTTACCAGATGCCTGCATAATACGCTCGGTAAGCCCTAGCGGTTTAGTCTACAAAAGTGCAGCCCCGTTTTCTCTGTGCCTAACAAATTTATATCATTTAATCAATTAGTCTACTAATTATATAAGTGGTTTAGTTATATGCTTGATAGAAGAGAAAAATCTTTTGAAGGTATTGAATAAGAAAAATTGGTTCACGTACGTTGTTTCCGTGTTTTAATTCTTTTTTCGAAAAGGTGATTTCACGAAATAAGAGAACAAAGCTTTTGCCACTAAGCATTTTTTTACATCATAATGACTGCGCAGTATAGATAGTTATAGGTTATATATTTTAAATTTGTTTCCACGTCACGCGACCAATTGTATTTGTATTCAGTACTTCTTGGTACAGAAGTACTCGTAGAGTGCAATGAAGACCGTTGTTAGGCTCACATTAAAATTAACAGGTTGCACGTAAAATTAGAGCACATATTATATAGCGTCTAGTACACACGATTATAAGAACGAAGTAGAAACAAACTCCCGTGCTTTTATAACAAATGTCGTCTTAAGAACTCAAATGTATTTATTTTTGTTTAGAATGCAAAAATCAATCGTAATGAAAGTACCGGATTTAAGCATTGTTGCCACCGGCAACTTGTTTTGAATGTACTACTTGGTTTTAGGGTATCTGCTAAGTTTTTTAGACTTTCACGACGAAATTTTCAACGCTCTTTAGCGAGATCTTTTGACGATTTTGGAGGTGTTCAATTTTTGTCCTTGACGTACCATGACATTAATGCATCTAATCTTCAAAAAGAAAATGGAATGTTATTTGTTAAACTTGATCTCAAAATCTGGAACGGATTGGTCAATTATAAAAACAGGACATTTCACATTCGAATACATCAAATTAAGATACAAATCAAATTGATTCAGTGTTAAATTTGTAATTATCATTTTCGAATTTAATTTGATTCGATACTGATAACAGTCACAAATTTTTAACTAAGATACTGGTTACACTTAAGAAATGGAATGAAGGTAATATTTTCAATTGTCGTTTTTACTCTTCCTCAACGTATGTATGATATAATCTCTAACCGGGGGCATGCATTTTGTTGCTTTTACCCTAAATCCGGTACTTTAACAGCCGATGTATGATCTTTGCTATCATTAGTAGTAGAGTAACCAACATTTCTCTATATATAACACATGTCAGAAAAATGTGTTTTTCCAACATTACACTGCTATACAACATGTTACCACAGTTCTAAATATCAGGAATAGAAAAACAACTTTAAAGTTATATATGTGATATGCAACATCGTTAAAATATAGTGAATTGTATAATAAACCGCACCTAAGTCACAATAAACACACTTTGATAATAATAATTATTATTGTTATTAGTTTTTGCAATTTTGGTTTTCCAACTACAGCAAAGGCCAAAACTGATTATTAAAACTGTGATGGATGAAAATGAAACAGTTTCAACTATAATCAAATACATATTGTCATGATATTACATTTACAACATCCGAAGACAAGTGTCAATGTGAAAGCATGTATATAGCTATTAGCTATTTACAAACTCTACGTTCAACCCTATATATTTATATGTTTATGTATATATTTCTAGATATTTTTTGGACATTACAAGAGTTCAGCTTTTTTTCACAGGCGATCCGAAAAATTTGATGTTCTGTATGTTGTGCTTGGATTTAAGTAATACAGTATCCCCTTCGAATGCTCTGTCAAGAAATACATTTATAGAATTAATACACTTATTATACAGTATACTATGCAAATACTAATGCATATGGCATACATAGGGTAAGATTAATTTTCACACTCTTATATAATGTTACATTAAACTTTTTTTTAAGTATTTGGCCACTCGCACCTGAAACGGTCCCATTTTCAGATAGCGTATTGGGTTTGCTCTCGGTACATTCCTGTAACTACCCTGTATATACAATACCCTACTATAATGTACCAGACTCCAGCGGATTTGCATAAAATCCAACTACTTGTTTGGGGGTGGTTTTCGTGGTATTGCCTGGGACCTTTGCATGTTGTTCCTGGTCAATTGAACGCCGACGCCTATATTTTCATTTTGGACAATCAGGTTCTTCCTACGATCTGGCAATTTTATGGAATGGACGAATGTTACTTTCACGACGAACACGCTCCATGTCATGTTGCAGCCTATGTCAAGCAGTGGTATCAAGATATGGATGTAAAACGTCTTCCATGGCCTGCTCAGAGTCCCGACCTAAACCCCATAGAACATTTCTGGGACGAGTTAGAACGGCACTTACGGACCAGGGAACCACGTCCGAAATCTACAGCTGAGCTGGCGACATTCTTGCGGCAGGAATGGACACAAATACCCATAGCTGTGTATCAAAACCTTGTCGAAAGTATGCCCAGAAGTGTTGCTAGTGTAATTGCAGCACGTGGGGGACCATCCCCCTATTAAAGCCTGTATTATTTTCCTTAAACCATCACATCTTGCTGTCTGGTCCATTATTGTAGTGTATTTCTTCTTACTGTGTCAGTAAAACTCTCCTTGTATGTGTATGTCCATTTACTTGACATAAAATACGTTGTTTAGTACAGCATGGACGCATCTGGTTCTGAAACAATCAAAAATGGAAGCTTCATAAAAACAATCAACCCCTTACACACGTTACTCTAAAAGGGAGTACTGTAGTCTGGTTGGAAGAGTTAGGGGCTAATTACCGGAGGGTTGCGAGTACGAAATTCGATTCAACCAAATACCGTCATAATAATTGAGGAGGGGGGGGGTCTGGCGCACATTAAATCTCTCGTGGTATCAACAGTCCTCACGTTGACGTCGTGTGAAAGTTTGAAGAGTGAGGTGTTGACCTCTTTAAAAATTATACGAGGTGTTTTTCTCGGATCATTTCCTTTAAGATTTATCCCGGAGCTTCGCCAATAGCCCATTGTCTTTATCTGGTGTGACTTTAATTCAATTCCACACCTGACGTAACTCTAACTCTTGTTTTTCGGGATCCGTCTAATGAGAATACACTGCTTGTTTCCAATAACACATACAGAAGCTTAATTTGCACCCAAATCGTAAATTTCAAGTTCTTTGTGAAGTCATAAATTTGTGCTTCATCAATATCAAATCGAAAGAAGAGTCCAAATGGTGCAATGCATAGTTAAGTTTCATCGTTGTTTAGTCTAAAACATTGTGATAAATTATAAATAACAATTTTTTTTACATTGCAAACTTCATTTATCTGTATTAAAATCAATGAACTTACTCTGTTGTTACTTATCTCCTTGGCATAAATTACATCATGTCTCTAAGCCCATGTGACTTTTTGCCCTAAAAATCTGGCCTAGGATGATGAATAAGTTGACCTGAGTGATAGCCGAAACAGGAGATAATGTGCTCCGGCGTATCCTAAGTTGAATTGCATTTAATACACAGGAAATTCGTGCAGCCCAATGCGATCTTCATTGACAGCCAGTTTTCACTGAGAAGTTTGGAGGGAGTAGTCTGGTCCAGGGAATAATAAGGCTGACTTCACGATTACCAGGTCATGATATAGAAATCCTCCAAATTCTGTTCACACTTACACTTTAATTTTGGAAGCGATTTTTTCGTAAGTGAGCCTGCAATTGGTTGTAAAAATGGCCTTTTTATCCACAATTTATCCGTAAAATTTTATGGAAATAGGATTGAAACATTATTATTCCTTGAGATTGGGCTATTTATTGGATTCTGGTAACCCTGATTATGTGTTTTCGCTAATAAAAAAAATTAATGTTTTCCTTCTGTGCAAAATGTGCATAAGCACACTGTAATTATTCTATAAGGAATTCAATTCAGAAATCATATTATATCATTTTTACACATCGGAATGAAAATTTTAAACGAAGTACCCCACAATCCTAGATCAACCTTTCCGATACCGTTTACTTCTAAATAAACCGTTATAGTTTTATAGATTATGATTTGTTATAGTATGTGTGAAACTCTTGGAAAGTTTTCCTAAACTTACTGACTAAAAGAGGTTTTCTCAGTATGTCTCATAGTGCGACTCGAGTGAAAAGGCAGATGACCTCAATGCAATTCGTTTTTAGAAAGGTGGTAGGCTTCTCAGGGTGAACTGGTTCCCATACCCAAAATGATGTATGACGATCGCCCTAGGTGAATATTTATTTTGCCACCTCGTATTCACTTCTATAGCTTCTGGCACACATGATAAACTTGGGACCAGAAACTACGCTGTGTGAAGATCTCAGGAACACTTTTGTACTTTCAATCTACCCCCAATTTAACGAATAACCTCGTTCAGAATCACGTGAATATGAACTCACCAGTTGGTAGATTATCCACTGGACGTTTGCGAGTTCGAAGGTCGATCCAACCTAAGACCTGATACACTTTAAATTAGTTGTGGCCTCAATTGTCCTTGCGTCGGCGAGGTGTGGAGAGAACGGAGCGAGCTTTAGGTGTCGACCTTGCCACCTGACCGTGGCTCAAAATTACGAGGTGTTGTTGCTGGGATTGATCCTGGGCCGTCACCAATAACCCGATGTTTTGCTCCAGTGCGACGCGAATTAAACTACTTACCCAAATACCATGTTCCCAAAATGCCGAAGATCTATAAAATAACTACAAAACCATTCTTTACATCCCACATTTCCCATCATATTGGCATTGAGTCCCAATTTCTACGAAATATAACATCCCACTCAACTCCATCTAAAACTTATTCACCGCAAACACATTGGCAGCATGGCCAATTTGAATTAAGAGTCGGCCTGCCGATTCGGTCAGAGATGGACTTTGATGTAATCATGCTTACTTCATTTCACTCATTAGTTGTCCTGCCCCTCTTCGGGGTCTTTGAGCGAATGCCATTGTGCAATTGGTCGACGAGGAGACGCAAGCATATCCATCCAGTGACGGAGTTCGGTTCCGCTCGCATTGCATCCCAAGACCACTTTCCCAATAGGATCCGACGTTCCGATACGGTCATAATCCACCACCGTTATCATCAGCTGCACTTTCTGAAAACACAAAGCACATCGGATTGAGTACACAACAGTTGAGTCAGAGCTCTATTGAAATGAAATGTGAGCTTTCAGATATACCACATAAGAGATGGAAGAACTGAGTAATAGAGTAACAACTTGATATATATGGCTTCTAAAGAGAAAAAAAAATTACGTGATGCAGAAGAAAATTTTTGGTACAGCTACACTCTACGTTTATGACTGATGGCAACGGCTTGGCGATTTTTTTTGGCGCACTTCTAAAGTCGCCAAGGAAAGAATTATTTCTTAACTCTTTTCCTGTCACAATTTTTTTTTCTTTTTACAACACACTTTTTAAGCACAATTCAGAACGTTTTAAAAAGTATATTTAAAAAAAAATTTCACAAAAAGTAGTAAGCTTAATCACATATCAAAACACATTTGTGAACCAGCAGAGAAACTAAGCTACGAATGGTAAGAATACCCTGAAACTTATAAATTACACTAAATACAGTGAGCATGTTGAAAAAGAAAAAGATTTACAAAAGAAAAAAAGTAAGAAATAATACCTGATAACGTCAGAATTCTCTCGTAAAATAATAATGAAAACGAAAATGGTCAAAAAAACAAAACTCTTAATCCTGCCGTGAAAACTATTATAACAAAATAAAAATTCCACCACTGTCAAAATACAAATAAATGGACCAATGGTATCACAGAAAACGATTTAAAAGGACCAATGCAATAAAAGGATATTTTGAAAACAAAATAACCAATGGGAGGAAAGAAAACATTTCAAACGAATCAATGAAATCAAACGATTTTAACGGATTTTGGAAGAACTTTCTAGAATATTCAAAATGAAAATTGAAAGTTTCCGTTTGCCGAGGTTGCCGTGAAAACCACAACAACAGCAACGAAAGATGGGTTGCCTTAATTTATCGTAACTCGCTACTAGAAGTGCGCCAAAAAAAATCGCCAAGCCGTTGCCATCACTCATAAACGTAGAGTGTAGCTGTACCAAATTTTTTCTACCCCCACTCCACAAGTTTCACCATAAGTTACACGTTTTTAATTTAAAATCACGCAAACTGCAATGCGGTATAATATTGTTGTAGGCTCATACAGATTTTATACCTGACTTTTTGGATCCGACCAATGTAAGACTTATTGAAACGTATTATGAATCAAGACTTATCACATTAGGGATGTAAAAACTAGGAAGCATAGTGCTCCTTTGATATACCTAGCTTCTAGGGGTACAAACAAAACCCGCGATGCAGAAGGAAAAAATATTTTTTTATTCGAGAACCCACCCACTACTAGTTAAGCTTTATTAATTTCAAATTATGTAAACGGCAACAAGTAGAATACTTTCGTATGCACTTACATATTTTTCTACCTGCCTTTCGGATTCCGAGCAATGAAGAACTATTGAAAAGATACTTGAGTCTTTAGATATACCACATTATTAGAGATGAAAAAAAATCTAGATAATAAAGTAGCCTTTCACAATATATCGCGTTTCTAGGGAGACAAAAAAAAAACGCAATGTAAAAAGAAAAAATTTCACTCGAATATAATCTTTCCCAAAATTCTAAATGGTGGAAATTTAATAATAGAGAATGGGCTAGGTTAAATTTTTAGTGACTAAGGGCAAGTCGCTAAAAGCGTGTACACATGGAATTCAATTTAATAGAACTGGATTTCTTGTAAAAGCATTTTAGTGGGTCAGAACGTTACAAATTATCTAGTTACTTACCTGGCAGAAAGACAATTCTCTGTTGCAACTCTATCTGCAATTAGCTTTACAGAAAAATCCATCATACAAACCATAATTCCGCGATTTGAACATTTTTAAATAAAGATTTGATGTTGTAAAACAATAATAACTGTAAGTGCTTCGATATTAATTTTTAATCTAAAGACATATGACCCTCAAACAATAAGTAAACAAAACGCAAATTATTAACTTCAGAAACGGGTTCCTCATAAACCAAGTCAAAAATTGGGACTGTAAAAATATCGATTTATCATTTCTATATCCCGCACGTTTTGCCTCATCGTTGGTATTCATAGAATATTTAAATAAAAAAGCAACTTACTGTAAATAACAGCAAGAAATTGTCGTCTCCAGTAAAGATTCCACATATGACAGGTTGGAAGAGTAACGGATTACCAACCGGAGGGTTGCGAGTTCGAATCCAACGAAAGACCGTCGTGTACAAAGGGGGACGGTGCACGCTAAATCTGTCGTGAACTCAAATGTCTTCACGTTGGCATGGTATGGAAATTTGGACAGTGGAGTGCCAGCTCAGGTGTTCTTGTCATATGACCGAAGTGAAATTACGTGGTGTTGTCCTCAGACTTTTTCCTTCGGGTTTGATCCCGAGCAGTTGCCAATAGCCCATTGTGTTCCTATAGCGCTACGTTAGATAAAATACCTAAGTACATCTACAAAGGTTTCCCAAGGGTCTAAGAAAGTGCTTATAAGTGCTTATTTTGACCTTCCATTTCTAAAAGCCCTTAGATTACTTTTTTTCGTCAGTAGTTGTTATTAAAAAGTGCTTATTTTCCTTTGAAAACAAAATTCAGTTTTCAACTGACGATATTTTTTCACAGTATTTTTGACCTTTTTTTAGCGTTCGATCGGCGATAAAACTGCTTACAAGAAGAAGAATGCGATGCCTTATTGCTTCAATTTCAAGAGTTTTTAGAAACAAGTCTCAAAGTACTTAGCATCATTCGAAAACTTTGATCCAAAATCTGACAGACTAGACATTTTTTATAAAATGATTTTTTACTTAAAGATGCAGCTAATTAAAAATTGTGGAGAATAATGAAAATTCTTAAGATTTTATCAGATGGACAAGCTACAGTAGAACGTGGGTTGTGTAAATAAATCATTAGAGGTTGAAAATACTTAAAGGAAGAATCTTAGATTGTTCAGACGCTCCTTTATGAGAATGAAAATAATTCTCTAATGATATTCACATAACAAATATAACAAAAGAGATTAGAAAGTTTGTCTATTCTTCAAGGAAAAATATTTCCTTCATTTGAAAGAGCAAGGCAAAATGTTGAAATCAGAACAATTTAGAGAACAGTAAAAAAAGAGAAATAGAAGAACTGAACTATTTAAAGACTAAAAAGGCTCTTTAAGTTGATATTACAAATATGGAAAATTCAGCAGAACTATCTAGTAAGCCAGAATCTTCTAAAAGTATTTCCCTTTTCATAAAAACAAATACACTGCGAAGAGTTATAAAAGAATTATCCAAAATTAAGGAAATAGACAGTCAGATTTCTGCAAAATAAAAAGAAGTCTAATTGAAAAATAGAGATGACCTGATCAGTATTTATTCTGATCTCACCATTTAAAAAAATATTTTTAATATTTTGTTTTGTTTTTAATATTTGTAATACACAATTTTTCTTAATGTATTTTATTTGTTACAATCAATCAAATTGGATTAGTGTAATTATTAGAGTTTTAATTTTACTCTCCACTACTCTTTTACTTTCATCTAATTTAGTTCCAGGATTTTTTAAATAATAACTTTTTAAACAACTTTTTAAACCTTGAAGATTGTGGTAAGTTTAAAAGTTTTTTCTTGCTGTCTCCACATTTTATAATTTGTTTACATACTTACATATTACTGATCTGTGTACACGTATATGCCTATATATTAACTGCTGACATTTTAAAAATCAGGTGGCTTGTTTTGAAAAATCTCATTTTTGTGTGTTATTATTTTGTAGATAATGTTTAGAAAATAGACTTGAATATTAAATTTTGAACCTACTACTGTTCTTATAAGATTAACTAATCTGTAAGAGCATCCCACTTGGTCGAAAGTCATGTATTGAATTGTATAAAACGGCTTCTACAATGTTTTATTGAAGTCTATAAAGTCCTTATTTTGTGTCCTTAGAAAGTTCTTAGTGAGTGGGAACCCTCTGCTTCAGTAAACAAATACACAGACAGTACGTTGTGCACAAAATAAATTTTCAGACAACATAATTTGAAGAC
Source organism: Metellina segmentata (assembly GCA_947359465.1). Classification (NCBI taxonomy): domain Eukaryota; kingdom Metazoa; phylum Arthropoda; class Arachnida; order Araneae; family Tetragnathidae; genus Metellina; species Metellina segmentata. Next base: position 61,428,083 of record OX375876.1, on the reverse strand, counting down.
ACTTTTAGGCCAAGAATGATAAGTGTCCACTCTGCAGCATGGATTTGGGGGTCATTTCAACAACTGTCCAGCATTTGAACAGTCGAATAGAGAAAAATGTTTTGATTACTACAAGCTCTGTTGGTTTTACTACAAAATAGCCTTGTTGCCAATGGCGGGCATGGATAAATCCAGGATAATTTGATAGTATATTGTTACCTAATTATCCATATTGGCGTAACATCCATGCAAGCCCAGAATCAAGGCATACCCTAACGAAAGAATTAAAATTAGACGAAAAAAAATAATAATCGATAAAATCTAAAGAAAATCGACGTTTTTCTTAACATAAATATGAGTGAGATGTCAGTTTCTCTTTCAACGTCCTTGATATTCACCATATAAAAACAAACCAGGGAATGCGATTGCCGGATTCTTTCACACTCAAATTGTTTCTTGCGGTGATTGCATAATGGTGTTTCACATGCGCAATGAGTACCTTCAACATATATTATTCTACCCTACCCTTTGCGCATATATTATTATTCACTCCCTATTTTCCTGTCTTTGTAAAAGTCTGCCATTGAGCTCTTAAGACAGCGTTTGAGTCATCCATACAAAGATGCCAAGATTTTCCGACAATTGAGCTTTTTAAATTCCTTTTTTAACAGGTCTAAAAAACTATTTGTATTGTATTGTCTTTACAGAAAAGAAACAATGACGAATGGAGTTGTTAGTCATTGTTTCTTTTGTTCTTGGCAAGCATAAGATATTCTTGGCAAGATTGTCTTGGCAAGAATAAGGTATCGAATCTGTGTGTCCTTAAACATTAATATTATTCTGCGATACTGACTGCCCTCTAGATGAATGTACGTAATAGTTTCCTTTTATAACTTCACCTGAACAGTTATTAAGTCAAATAACCAATTCACCATTATTTCATTGGCCAGAAAGATAACCTCCAAATTCAGCCCATTTTTCATAATTACAAACAGAAATTCATTTGTAGTTTCCGTCAAGAGGCAAAATAGTATAAAAAAATTATAAACTTTAAAACAAACAACAACAAATGTTGAACAAATGTAAATGTATAAAGAATATTCTTACCTGTATCTGTTCGAAGGGGATCTCAAACGTAAAGGATTCATTGTAGTAAGGGTTCAACGTGCACTTCTTGATACTCGTTTTCTTCTTTTTAATTCGCTTGCCATTCATCATAATGGCGATTTTAACATAAGGATCTGCGAAAGGAATTTCTTGTTAGTATATCATTCTATATAGAGTCATCTCAGAATCGTCTGAACTATTAATTTCAGCAGTGAGACCGAAAAGATAATTTAATACCTCAATCACTATAGAACAGAAATGTAAAACAGATTATTCAGTTCTAAATGCGAAATCTTATGCTTTTAATATCCTAATATACAGTCTTCATTTTATGAACCAAATTAATTTGAAGATTATATGAAATATCTACATACCGTGTGTTTCTAATATATATCTGGCCAAATTGTAAAGGGGGTAGAGGGGCCCGAAATAAACATTTTGTTGTTGTCAAAGAACGTGTTTGGAAATATTGGGTGTAGGTGTTAGAGAGAGGTTTAGGTCAGTCCATGCCATCGTTTATGTGGCACGAGGCGTTGTTTCCCGTTCGGATTTTCAACGTCATTGCATCGCTTTACTAATACGGAGCTCGCAGGTATACATCTGATGTATGGAGATGAACGAAAAGACGAGCTACTCGAAGGTTGTACAGTGGTAACAGTGTTTCTTTTGGATTTAAAGATTCCTGGTTCAAATCTGGGGAAGAGCATGTATGTCCGTCCTTCCTTAACAAATGTGTGTCTCTCTATAAATGTTTATTTTGAGTCCCTCTACCACCCTTTAGTAATTGCTTAGATGTTTTCAAAACACCCTCTATATAGATCTTTCATCAATCTTCAAATTAATTTGATTTAAAAGTGAAATCTAAATCAAATTCTAGAGTGATTAGTAGAAAATAAAAATAATAATTACTTTCTTCCATATAACTTCTTACCAATTAGTTGTAATCAATTATATAAGTACTATAAAAATTAAGCCTTACAATCAAAGTTCATACTTTAAGAAACATTTATTAATGTATTTAAAATAGTTTTTTTTAAAACTGACTGAGAATTTTGGATAAATAAAACAATATAATGAAGAAGTGTCAGCTTTATCAAGCCAATTCCGTAAAAACTCCAGGAAAAATAACGATAAGCCTCAGAAAATAATGTTCCGGAAAAAATATTAGAAACAAAATATTCAAGAGCTCAGAAGAATTTTTTTTGTTTGAATGAGTGCTCAATACTTGAAAATTTAAGATAACACGGCATCTTGAATACTGGACAATACTTTACAATTTTGGAATTCATTAAAACTACAAAATTGCTCTACTAAAAAATTATACGGTGAAGAGGCTTATTATTATGTTGTCCAAAGTCGTTCAAACAAAATTGAGCACTATTAATTCAGTTAATAGAGTTAATCATACAAATTTCGATAACTTTTGTGGTATAACTACCTGAAATACAAGTTTAAGGCAGTTATAAAAACTTGAATTTTTCATGTGATTATTGAAATATTTATCCAGACGTCCTTATACATTGCTTGTAATAAATTATTCAGTTTAATTTAACCAAAAAGTATTTAAATTTAGAAAACATATTTTAATTGGTTATATTTGTAGGATCTATATATGGATCATATCATGGTAAACCGAAGGGACAGACATGGTTTAATGATTGAGCATAAATTAACCAAAAAGTATTTACATTTACAAAATATATTAATTGGTTACATTTGAAGGATCTACATATGGGTCATTTGAAAGCTGGGACCGCAAAATCCAGAAGCTGTAGATCACTTAGCCGCAAAAGCGTTTCCAAGGTGCACCACGAGGAGGTGGATCTACACTGCGGCATAGTGGGTGATGAAAAAGCTGACCAGCTGGCCAAAAAAAGGGGGTAGCGATTACTCAAACTGTTAATGATGAAGTCCCTTTTCAAAATGTAAATGCAATCATTAAATCAATTTTTAAGAAGAACCTGGAAAAAGATCTTTCAGAAAAGAATTTCCAGAAATCCTGGGAAAAATCCCAAATCTTTCTGACTGGCCTAGAGTGAAATCCGTAGCAGAATTCCGCCTCGCTACTGGCCACGACTGCCTTGCAAAACATTTATATAGCATAGGCATCCTTGACGATCCACGCTGAAAGCTCTGCAACCTTCAGGAACTCATGGACTATACACACCTGCGACATTGTCCTGCGCTCTCCGCTACAACTTAGTGGGAACGATACTGGGAAGCGAGGGACCGAATGGGTCCATACACTTTCTTCTGTCGCCTTTTTTTTACATTGCTTTTGTTCTGTTTTTCGTCTTTAGTTTTGTCTTTTGCACCCGCCATTGGAAATAAAAAATGTATGGGTCATTCCATGGCAAACCGAAGGGACCGTCATGGTTGAATGGGTTTATCCACAGCACTAGCAACAAGTGAGTTGTAGGCGTCTCTATGAGTAGCTGGTCTGGGGTAGCCAGATTAGAAGAGTAAAGAATTAGCAACAGGATGGTTGCGAGTTCGAATTCAACCAAAGACAAAGGAGGCTTGTTCACGTTAAATCTGTCGTGGCATCAAATGTCCTAACTTTGACGTGGTGTGAAAGTTTAGAGATAGTGGGTAAGCTAAGGTGTTGCCCTCGTCATCTGGCCGTGGTTCAAAATTAAGTGGTGTTGTCCTCTGATCTTTCCCTTTGGGTTTGATCCCGGACCTTCACCAATAGCTCATTGTGTTGCTCCAGTGCGACCTTGATTAAATACCTATGTGTGGTTGTCCATTAATTGACAGTCGGCGCAGTTTGACCAATTATGGCCTCACGCTGTAAAACTCAACCAACTTTGACTGCTCGTCTGCAAAATTATTTTTATCGTTGTAATAGTTTTTACTATGCAATAGTTTTTATACTTGCAATAGTTTTATTTATCTTAATTTTAAAATTGGGAAATTTTTTTAGAATCATTAACTTGCCTGTATCTTTTCATCCCATCGTTCGATCTGACTAAACTTCGATTTGTTTCGAGATAAATGCAAAACCTTTCTAATGATGCATAGCATGACCTTTTCAGAGATGTTTCTAGATTCAAGGTATTTCAGGTTGACCTCGATCTTGAATTAAAAAAATGTGTACTTTCTATTTGTTTCTAAAAGCTATACGTTAAAGAAACGTAATTTATCCTTGTTTTTTGAAAATTGTAATTGTCGAAAATTGTCGAGCTTGTATAGAGCTTTTTTGCAGATTTATCATATAACCTTTTTGGTCTGGGTCTTTATAACGATAGGTATTTTCACATCATTCTGGAATTTACCATTTTTGTTTTAAGATCCCTCTGTTTACCTTTGACCATTAATTACAAATATAACCAACAATTTTTTTTTTAAGTATGCTAAAGGGCACACTAGTTATATTTGCTTTCTAAGCTATATTGGTTCGTAGGAAAAGCAATATTCGAATTAAATGAAATGCAAACCCTATAATCGCATGTATCTTTCGATCTGAAGATTCAGTGTATAGATCAAACAATGCTTATTTTATTGCTAACGCGTAACCTGTCGAATCCTATACTATAACATGATACATTTCTCTTTATATGAGCCTTATGGGACAATATATCAAATGATTCATGTGCTTGTGGGTACTGATAACACACATCATTCATTTTCTTACGAACATTTTTATTATGAATCTCTCAGTATCTCAATTCAAAACTTTTATAAAGGAAACATAAGTTTGGTACCTCTAACGCGTATAGTTTGGAAAAACTAAAACTGTACTTTTGTAATTCAATAAGAAAAGAGAGAAGGGAAAGTCAAACTGAATGACTTTGAAGCTTGAAAAATGATACAGAAAATCACTTTATGTATCATTAGAAAGGTTTTAAATTTATATACAAAATAATTCCTAATTATGTCCTATCAAATATTACATCCAGAGAGAGAAATGTACAAAAAGTTAGTAATTTCAAAAAATCAAACAACTGCCCGATTTTTCAAATTTAAAGTTAATTTAAATGAAAAATTATTACAAGTAAGCAATTATACTTTGGATAATTCAAATTGCCTAATTTGGAAAATTTAAATTGCCTAATTTAGAAAATTTAAATTGCCTAATTTGGAAATTTTAAATTTGAATCTCTTACATATAGCTAGGCAACAAATTCAGTGTTTTTTAAAATCTGAGCAGATCAGTTGAAAATATCTCTTTTTTCGTGCGGTTTGACATGGAATGACCCGTATTTATTTCTCTAACTTACGTGGCACGGAAATTGGTGCTATTTATACAATTTCGCCAATTTTCCATAATTTTAATATGCTTTATATGTGCTGTGGAACTGTAAATACTGTTAAAAATACATACAAAACTCGCCACTCTTATGGAATTTCTCTGTAATATGATTATTGAAAGCAATGAGAATTCTGGACGATAGATATCAACTCAGAAAAGACAAAAAAAAAAGACAAAAATAGAATAATCCTTAAACACAAGGGAGTGTTATAGTAAAGGAATAAAAATGCCACACTCATTGTATAAGGATTACAATAAGATACGAAACATGAAGAGAAACTGTTATCCATAGAAATAAACAACTAAGTTAATTTAGGCAAGATGCCATGCGCGGATTTGCTAGTTTGATAATATTAATCTAATATTGATATGGAAACGGAATTGAACTCATTGAATATTATTCTAAGTTAAATCATCTACACACCAAGGTATGAATATTCATATAAAACTTCATATCGTGATAAGAGTATCACGACATTAAGCGATATGATATACCAATTATATTAACTCTCCTGGTTACTGTCTCGCCGAGGTATTCCATCGTTACCAAACCTGACCAGATCTTGATGGACGAGATATCTCGTCGTTTCTCTTTGTTATAAGAAAGTTGACTAGATCCATCGACCTTAAAATGAAATAGATGGGGAATATGCCCTCAGCTTCTTGTTATTTCTTCCAGTTATTGAGTTTGAAGATCTGTCTCGTGATTGTGGGCCCGGGAGCAGAAAGTGCTTAAAACTGCGACGCACGTCGCAGAACAAAGTCTCTTCAGAACAATTTTTCCTTAATTTTATAAAAATTTTGGCCATTTTTTTTTTAAATCATAAGTTATGATGTTCTGCAGTGCAAACCACGTTCCTTGTCACACTTTTTTTTTTCATTTATAGCTACAGAACAACCTCTCTACACCGCTCCAAATTACCACAAACACTTTATAAGTAACAACATATTCTATGTCAATGACAAAATATTTAAGTTAAAAAATTATCGACCAAATTGCAAATTCTGAAAGTATGCCTTGGTTTTAAATAAAGTAAGTTATTTAATTTTGATGTGTCTTATTATAAGTATTTATTTAGCCGATAATTGTTTTCTACGTCTGTTTTTGATTTTACTGCAGTTTTCAAAGTTTGGACAAAATGCCTGCTGAACAATAGCAATTGCTTGGAGTTGTGTTGCAGAACACTGAATATAATTCTGCATCTGGGGTTTTGGGTAAAAAGAGCAAATGCTAAATTATTGATTGGTTAAAGTGATTATCCGTCATGATCAAAAACACTAGTTTGCGTTTCCATAACCAATCGGTTAAGTCTATTTGTGATTTACCCTTCAGAGATCTTAGCGACAAAGATTCCGCCCACAAGATCCGTCTATTTCATTCAAGGTCGATGACTAGATCTTGGTCATGTCGTAAAAAATCGTCAGTATCAGAGATGCCATTAACAAAATTGGTCAGATCGTGACAGACGAGACATCAAAACCACTTGGAGGGTTAATAGAATTTACTTCCATAGCGAATATGTAACAGGTAATCCATCTTACCAGATAAGCCTCCGACATCCATTTTTTTCAGGTTCTTAGCTTCTAGAATAACTACAGTAAGCTTTCCGGCTGTCGGTACGTATCGTAGAGAGAAGCAAATGTCTCCCAGCTTGTTTTCCTATGAGACAAAACACAGTCGAACACAAATTACATGAACAGCCTTTCAACTTGAATCAATATAGAGAACGAAAATTCTTTCAGAACTATAAAATCGGCGTTCAACAAAGACTAAGTGACAAAGAAACAACCTAATACCACATTGGTTTGATTATGAAGATTACACAATTTGATAGTTCCGATAGGGTGTTGTTTACCTAAATTGCTTTTTTCTTGACTGCAATGACAAATTTTCTAAATTTGTACCAGATGAAATAATATAAAATAAAACACCAATAATAATTAGTTTCAGTACTGCATTTTATCTGTAACTGCATTATTTTCAATAAATGTATCCAGACGTCAAATAAACACAATAAACCTTTTATTAAATGAAATTCTGCAACAAATAGAATTGATTCAAACACGTCTACCTTCCTGCAGTTATGATTCCGTTTAATTATTGATTAAATATTTAAAGGAAATAAGGATATGCATTACATAAAAACACATATTTTGGAGAAAAAAATTTTACTTTTGAAATTTTTTTACACTCTTACTATTTCATAAAAGCATATACCTCTAAACGTTTTTTATTGCTATAATAACAATAATTTAACTTTCATTCATGTATATTCTTTGTATTCGTGTTATACTTCAGTTAAAGTTCAATAGTAAATAGTTGCGAAATCTGACGTAAATTTAAGTACACTTTTGTTAATTGTTGCCTTTCGATACGCGTTGAGAATGTTTGAAATTCTAGAAATTCCAAAGTTACTTATTGTCAAAAAAGTATAATCCTATAAATCAGTATAAAAATCAGTAGTGAGATATTTTATGCCATTTTTAGAACCTTCTTATTATCAGATAATTTTGTATCGAATGAATCACATTGCTTCCCTTAAACTTTTTACATTTGTTTCAAGCATGACCTATTTTCATAAGTTATAAATTTAGGTCATCCAATGAATAAAGAGCTAAAAAGCTAATAATTTTTTGTAAAATGCTTGTTTTCTAATATATGTCGAATAATTTCTCTTTTGAAAGACAACTTAACAAGTAAACTTGTTAAGTTACTCGACTTAACAAGTAAATTAAAAAGAAAGAGTTATAAATATAAAACATAATTTCAATCATCAGTAAACACTCTTAAATGAAATGAAAGCTATCTCGACAGTTGTTTCTAATCTACTTACATATTCTTGTAAAATAATGGGATTTTTTTTTAATTTTAAAAATTTGGAGCTCTTAGATAATATAGTAACAAGTAACGTAGAGAAAAATTTAATTTAATTAAGTTTTGAGGTTAAATGATTTACTCATATTGAAATTACCATTCAATGATATGCAAATTATTTTGCATCGAATTTTTAAAATCAAAACCACAAATTCATTTTTATTTTTTTATTTTTTTTTATTTTATGTTTTTTTAAGTGTCAAAAAGTAACTTCATTGGTAGCACTAATGTAATCATGCGAATTATTATGCTCAGTGAAATAATTTATGTTATTGATTTGTTGTCCATGATAGCTTCCTCGAAAGCTCCTAATACTTGTAATGCATACTAGGTTGTTTCTTTGTATCTATAACGTGTTACATTGAAATACAACGCACTACTCTAAAGTCGATCAAAACATACCTAATACATACTCGAGCCTACGGTTACAGTTAATAAACGAACGTTTCCGGACAGCAAAAATTATACGAACTTTTCAAGCAACGTTACTTTCGATTACTAGATACACACGAGTAGAAGGTAAAAGAAAGCCAACAGTGATTTAAGCAACAGAAAAGTAAGAATAACAGTTACGAAATCAAACTAAATGTACTTATAACAGCCGCGAGAGAAAGAGAGCGATGCAAGCAACGACGTTTTTCAGCACAAAACCTAACAAAGGCAACAACCACAGCACAAAGGTTCACCAAACAACAACACATATCCAGTCATTACGGATGTATACTTACAAACATGGCGGAGCCACCATGAAGAGTTGAGAACAAGAATTGTCCGACGAAGATTGAAGAAATGGCAAAAACAGCAGGAATTGGATTTTTTTTGAGGAAGAGAAATTATACAAATCAATTCATAAAATCATAAGAAATTAAAGCATTGATGATTGTTTTTTCGTTGATAAGGAAGAAATCATAAGGCTAAATATAAAAGGAAAAGTAAGAAAGCAAAGGTTGTGCGCATGCGCAAATTAAATAAACAATATGTCTATAGATGAAAGCAAAAACAATAATAGCTGTTTTTAATGTCGAACTCAAGACTAAGGGTATTTTTGTTCAGCAAACAATAAGCTACAACTATTGGTCTATTAAATTAAAGATAGCCATATTTAATTTTCTACTGGATAGCATTGTGGCATGATAATACCCTGCCTACAGTAATATCCTGCCTAAGAGAATGTCTAGTTTTACTATAAACTACTGATAGCTAAGTCTAAACTCAGATTATCGCGCCAAATGTCTACTTTCGACATGTAACAACTACTATAATCTATTTTCAAAATCTGAAAAATTTGTAGAAAGGTTATTATGGAAAAGCACACATAAAAGAGTCAATAAAACTTTCTTTTCACACTGCATTAGTCACATTCATACAGAAGTCTATTGAAGTAAACAAAAGTTTTAGAACTACATTCGTCTCATACTCTTCATTTCTTACAGGTATTATTATTCATAGAAAACATTTTTCTTCTCTAAAAGTTAAACAATAAATGATTCATATTATGAAAAATTAAGTAAAAAACACGGTAGATTGACTTCTGAAAACAATAATACAATTATTCATCAATATTCAAAGTATTCCGTGTAGTATGGAAAGTATTTGTACTTAACTATAATGAAACGTTATAATTTTTTACATACTAAATCCAATTATTTATATTATATTCCATCTTTTTAGTCAATTCCAAATAGCTGCCAAAAAATAGGATTTTTTTATTTAACTCTAAAGAATTCATTTTTTAATTTTTTTCTTCTTTCACATATATAGTAACAAGCCTATTGAAATTATATTCCATATTACAGCTACATAAGTTTAATGTGGTCTTGTTTGAAAATTGATCTATGATTCTATGATAAGATGAATTAAATAAGCATCTATCTCCAATCTGCATGTTATACCTATTTAAAATAAATTTACAGAATGTTGTTTAACCATTCATACTCAATACGTGCCATCAATCATTGCCTTAAACTATTTTTCAAATGCTCATTTACTCTTCCCTATTTAATTAACTGAAAGTTGTTCTCAAATGAAAACCAAAAATTAAAATTTGTAAGAGACATGAGTTTCTGAGATAGATCCTAATTTTTATAAATATTCTTGAGAAGATACTCGTTGAATTTAGAGTAATAATTAAATTATGCACTTATAAAGTGCTTTCGTAGATAATTAATATTGTTTGTAAAGGAAATTTTAATCCGATCATTATGACATTTACTGCCTTTTCTGAAGGAAATAAATGCTTATTTTCATTATAAGAAATATATTGTCTTATAATTTGCTTAAAAAATACATAATACTACCAAATTTATCTCAGTATTTTTATACAGCCTTTAAGTTTTATCTTATAATTTTCATGTTTTGACCTTAAAACTAGTAATTATTGACCAATTGTAATATGTTTAAAAACCTAATAATTATTCTTCAGACAGCTGTAAAGTAAAACAAAATGTTCATCAGTTACAGAATTTCTGTTTTAAGCCGACAATATACTTTAAAGGAAACGTTCAATGCAATAATCGTGTTAATTAATGACAAAGTTTAATATTAAATTGATAGTACCCCTAGGATAAGTGATCTGTATCTAATGTCATAGAAATTTTAACTAAACACAGTGGTTTAAAAAAAAAAGTTATAGATCTTTCTGAGGCAAAGGTTCCATGGACAAATCATTTTGATTCTCAGCAAAATTGAAAGAGAAATTTTTTTATACCTAAGCAAAACTTTGAATACTAGGGAATAAATTTAATGTTCAATTTTTAACTCCTGAATAAAACTTCGAATCGTTGGGAATAGAAAATAGAAAAACGGTTTACTTAATGCTGGTATAATCATTAAGAACACGATTATTGATGCATGCAAGGGGAATTCATTTCAATAGTCGTATAGATTCTTGAAAATGTTGAAGCAATGACATATTCTTAAGAATAAAAAAGATATGTCAAGAGTATGGAACACAAAGATTCCCGTTATTTCTCCGTCACAAACCAGAAACTAAAATTGTTACCTGTCCTTGTTCTCCTTCCACGCTCGTCAGATCTTTCCATTCTTCAATCGTTTGAGCCAGATCTACGGTGTTGAGAGGGATTTTGACTTCCCCTATCTGGTCATGCTTTGAGAAACGATCAAAGTCAAAAATGGCGAATACTAAAGTCTTCGATGTTATCTCAGCGAATGGTACCTGAACAAAAACAAATATGATGCAACAGATTAAAATAATATTTTTCATTTTAGAGATTTAAATGGTTGATTATTAAAGTAATTCCTCGTTACATCTCATACATTGTCCTCCGCTGTATTTTCACTGTGCGGATTACCTCAACAAATTTTTTTTGAATGGGGAGTTCAAAGTTCACTTGTTTTAAACAGTTAGTTCAGGATCTGACTTGGGTTCCCTAGGCAAGTTCGTGTAGTGAGATTTGTTTTCAACACTACTTAGTTTATACCATAGTAAGTACATCTGATTTTGGATGACACATGCCATTCTTGACGTTTTCGGGATATGAAGCCATCCAGGATGGCGAAAGCTCGATCACGAAATAGCTATATCGCTCCTTTCCTTGTCCCTTAGTAAATTTATGTTTTGCGAACAAACTTGATCAATTTCCTTACAATTAGGAGATCAAAGTTCACTTCTTCCAAGAACCTATTATGTGGCGACAGCTCCGTAGGAAGTTTGAATTGGGATAGTTTCTTTTTCAGAAATGATTAGTAGGTGCTATAGTAAATATTTTTGACTTGTGGACATACGTTCCATTGAACATTTCAAGATTGAACTCCAAGAGAGTGGCATGCAGATCACGGAACAGCTTCTATATCTGCTAGTAATTGACCTATTTTCCTGAAACCTTTCAGAAATGCTTAGTTAAGGTCGTACTAAGCATTTCTTACTTGTTACATACAATGCATTTTGTTATTGTAACGTCACCAACGATAGATAAGATGGAATCAGAAATTTGTCATACCTTTGTTAATATTGACTTGCTTACCTTGTAAATAAAGATACTATTACAATTATTATTCATAAGAGTAATAGGAATAATTTTATAACTTTTTGGGTTTTATTAATAGTTTTGTTTTTAGTTTTTCCTTTGAATAAATTGTTTCTTGGAAAGTTACAAAGAATAAAGTTAACAAGCATTGATCCAAGTTACCGAGGAAATTTTGACACTTTACAGAATTCTTACATAGAAATGGTTGACGGATAAACTCGTTAACACAGTCAGATTGCTTTATACAATACTATTATTGAGGACACAACAAAATAGAAGCTCAATTGTTTCGCTTTTAAAAGTGTTAATAGAATCTGAATTTTAACTTAGACTCATTCAATGAATTCTCTTAAGATGTGCCTCATCCGTATTCATGAAATATTTTACTAAAATTAAAAAATACATGTTAAATTCTATATTAAGTAAATTTCCACCTTGTCAAGAAAGTATTTGGTTAGTTTAAGTTACCGTTTTTTACTTGATATGTGTATCTGGTACCACATAACGCCTTAAAACAAGTGAAATTTTGGATTTGTTAGTTTGTTTCTTTCTATCCTGTGCTTTTACAGGGAAAAACCACTGAACTGTCTATTTTATCTTATCGCAATTTTTTCTAAAATTATTCTGCAGTGCTACTAATCAAAAAAGATGCTAGAGTCCTCAAATATTGTCTTTAGTGTCAATGGTTGCTAATCAGCTTCATATAAAACTATTTGATGCTTCAAGACGCTTAAAAAATGAGCACATCCACTTAACTCTAGTGCGTCTTTCTTAATGAGTGAACATACTGTTATCTAGTGTATGATTAATTTGTACATATTGCGACTCCAGTGAGAAGGTGCATGACCTTGGAGAAGTCCATTTGTACAAAGTTAGGTAATAGGAAAGAGCTTGTACACTCAAAGGCATATATGGCGATCGCCAGAGTGTGATTATTTGTTTCTCTAACTCATGGTTTCCGACATCAACTCCAAGGCAAAATCGCGCTAAAGCCGTCAATTATGAGAACGCTTTGTTTACATTTAATCAAGCCCCTAATTTAATTCAAAATGACTTAATTTGGAGTCACTTCCTTCTTGACGAGTTGGGCAGTATAGATGCAAAAAGTTATAACTAGTTGCATGAAGAAAGAACTGACCTTAAAGTTAAAGGTCTCATTAAAGACAGGATTGAGTGTTTTCCTGTGCACTTTAGTTTCATGCTTCTTTTTCTTATCCGGAAGTAGGTAGACTTTTACGTAGGGATCGGATGTCCCTGACATATCCAAACCAGGAAGGTCTTCAGCCTGAATGACTGTGACCGCAAGCTGAAAATAAATGTTACACCTATTAATTATGGAAGTCTCTTAAAAATACTTGAAAAACTACACTTCGTTAAATGAATGCAGTTTTTTCTTTCTCTTGACTAGCAGTTTTCGAACTGTGTAGCGGCTCTCAAAGGAGTCATGACCTTTCATTAGGTGTTCCGTAATATAAAATAAAAAATAAGAATCGAGATGAATTTTCGATAAATAATTATTTAAAAATGTAAATACTATAGATAAATAAATATTATATATTGCGCTATTGGATAACCATTGCTATTACGTATTATCTTCATAAAAAATAAAAACTTTTATTTTACACTTCAAAACGATTGTTTCAAAAGAAATAACAATTTACATATATTTGTGTGTTCAATAACTTTAAACAGAGAAAAGGACTTGCTTATGCCATTTCATAGATTTTAGATCCAATAAAAAATATTCGATATTATTCTTAAATCTGACGTTTTATTAGAAATTGATTTTATTTAAAGGAACTTTTCCTTTGAATTCATCGAAATTTCTATTGAATTAATAATTTTTGTGAGTCAAGTCATAAGAAAAAAAGAAAAAAGGTAAATGCATATATATTCTTCAAATAACAAGCTATTTATAAAAACATTACATTCGAAGTTAATTTTTTCTTATCCTGGATCAAAATTACATAAATTCAGAATATTTCTCGATTCATCATGAATATTTTCCATGACACCCCCGAAACACTGCAATAGGTAGTCAGGACTAACCATGCTGTTACTCTGACAGCAGAAGATATAAATCCATCTCACTTTTTTAAGTTTCCATCAAATATGGCTCTACATTCATTAAATTAGTAGTTTTGTGCAGAAATACCAAGAATTTCAAACATGCTGTTCTATAATCAGATGAAACGCATTAAAATGCAATGAATTACAACCTCATATTTTAACCCTCTGAGTGGTCGACCCACGTAATTCCACCTTACAATCTTCATTTTTCCTTGCATGATTATATAAGCAATAGAATCTTTCGAAAAATTCTATTGCTTATATAATCATCCAGAATCTTTCGAAAAGATTCTAAGGAAACTACCAATATAATATTTAGAAAAGATTGTATTATAATGAAACAACAAATATAATCTTTACAAATGATTACATTCTACAGAATGAGCCAACGGAATCGTTCCGAAGTATTCTATTCCAAGGAAATGACTATAGAATCATTCCAAAGAAATATTCTATTCCAAGGAAATGACTATAGAATCATTCCAAAGATATATTCTATTGCAATGAAAGGACCAATAGAATTTTAAAAGTTGACAAAAATCTATGATTTCTTTGGAAAGATCTAGTCGCATAGTCTTTGTGTGCAGCGAAGTGAAAGCAATGCTACATTACTTTGAAATCTCGTGACGCTCATAGCATTAACATAAAAACGACGTATTTAATCACACAGATATATCAAACAGTTACATACTCACGTTGTTGGAATTGAAATCGTAATCTAATTTGAATTGCAATCTACCCAGTTTTTCTTCCGACTTTTCACTTTCCTTTTCGCCTTCGTTATCCTCCATGTTATCCTGAAGATCTTCTTCATCAGGTTGTACCTAAGATGGAAGGGATCGTAGACAATATACATAGGAATAGACTCAATGTTACTTTTTTAATTGATATGCTCTTCCGAGGAATATAAGAAATGGAGTAGGAATGTGCTAGAGATCAAGATTTCACGTGTACATAATTGACCCGCTTCAGGAGTATTTATGAATTCGTATCAATCCGTGTAGTTCTTAGTGACTCTACACTCGGGTTTACAGATACATACTATACGTTTATGTAAAGGCAAGTATACTGTCTGTTTTCCACGAGAACTGCTAAAGTCAGAAAGAGTTGTGATTGACAAATGCTGGTCGTTTGACCGCTAGGTCATTAGATCACGTGCTCTCCAATATTTTCCCTCAAGCAGTTTAAAACCGTTACTGCACTGCATTTGTCGAAGTGTTCACTAGGCACAGGCTGTATTACGACGTGCAAATTAGTCTGGGTAGTAAGAAGGTTCAATTCGGTGGTGATGGGCTCGGAGACAGTCATGGCCCATGTAAGTGGTCTGAACTTAAATTTGAACTTTGGGGTGTAATGCGGTAAGCCTCTTCGCAGTTCATAATGGGTTCGTTAAGTCTGCTACGATTTTGCCGCACTAAAAGCACTTCATGACAGAAAGTCTGTACCTGTTTTTTGCCGCACTAAAAGCACTTCATGACAGAAAGTCTGTACCTGTTTTTTGCCGTCGAAACGAAACAGCCCATTTTTTATGGAAGATTCTTGAAGCATTCGATACCGTCATCTCGGTGCACATAGCCACAATTAGCTTCTCCGGGAGTTGGTGAGATAAGAGGATATCTCCCACCGTCACCAAACTACCCATCGTCAAAACCTCAAATCCGCTCAAATTGCATGATACATGTTTCCAAAGTGACAGACCACCACCAGACAGACTTTATGTCTCGAGCAGTTGTGTTACACAGACAGTATACATACATGTATTCAACTACGAGGTTACATGTCTATACAAAAGCACAGGTATTTGCGAAACTTTTCAAGATGGTCTAGTTTAAATTTCTGAACGTAGTAGCCGTTTATAAAACGTAAACAAATCCAAGCAAACTTCAAAAAAAATTTCTTATTTACTACTTGGAAAATTATTTCCATTTTATTTAAAAGTGTAAACCAGAAACATAGCTGTTTGAGCTGCTAGAAAGCTGCTCAAATGAATGATGAAATGATAAACGTGAACGTGAAAATGATAAAATTTCGATGACATTACAATGTAGTCCAAGTTAACCCGTTCGTGGAGCAAAACCGTGAACACGGATAACGAAACCCGAAAAAATCCCTATTTCAAGAACACACCTGATATAAAATAGGTATAACCAGATAGTAAATACTGGTGTATTACAAACATGGTGATGATGTGAAATAGGTATACTTGGAAAAGCCTATATTTAATAATTATAGCAAATACCTGTGTACTGAAAACATGGTAGAACTCTCTAATACACATGTATTAGAATTGCTTGATATACGTGACACTTGTCCACTATAGCACATGTTCAAAACACTGATCTCTAGAGAGGGGCTCTCACTTTTTCTTTATATGCGTCTCCAAGGAACCCCATGCCTTTGAGATCGACTCCGCCTTTTCCTCCTTTTTTGTCCTTCTTCCTCCTCTTGCACCATCTCCGGAGGCAGCAGCAACAGATGCAGACCAGCAGCAGTCCGATACCGATGAGTATGAGGATGATTCCCCATACAGGAACTGAAAGAACCATTCATTCACTATAATCTCACCACTAAAAATACTCATTGGAGGCATTGTTCAGGATTTTCGACTCACAAACCTCTGGCCCAACAAAGAAAATGAAAAGATTGTCCCACCTAACATCAGCAGTGGCATACTTTGCTTGCGTACATGATAATACCATTATTCTTCGTTCTAAGGTTCCTCACGTTGGGTTGGTGTGGAGGGGATTGATCCCGGACCATCGTCAATAGCCCGTTGTGTTGCTCTAGTAGGACGTTAACTAAAAATTACCAAATTATCTAAAGCACTATTTCTTGCCTTTATGCATTTATCCCTAGATCTCATACTATTTCTCAAATTAGTCAAGAATCCTAGCGATTAGGATTAGTAAGAAAACTCTACACTGTTCCTCAGAAGAGTCGAAAAATCCTTAACTACTCTTCAGATGCGTCTTAATTTCCTGAAGTTTTAGTGTTGTCCTGGATCTTTCCCTTCGGGATTGATCCCGGACGGGCAGCAATAGCTCTTTTTTTGTATCCAGTGACGTTAATTAACTAACTACCTACCTAAATTACTCTTCAGATGAATATTTAAAGTGGTAAAATTAGTAGATGAATAATAGCATTAATTGATTCAAATAGTTAGTCATTAAGCACACTAATAAAACTATTAATCTGAGGGAAGTTTTTGATAAATAATACCACACTATAGTATTACTAAGGTACTATTTCTGCTTTAATGCTATTGCCGAGAGAGGAAGGTTTTCAGTCTCCGACAGAATTAAACTGATTTCTTAAGTTACCCATCAAGAGATATTCGTTCGACGTAATAAAAGTTTAGTTCATTTGTTATTTGGTACTGAGGCTACTTTTTCATCTGATGCAATTTTAGCGAACGTATTAAAATAAGCTTCATCACATTACACTACGCCTAGATATGATTGTGGTCAGAAATTTCGAAATACCTTATATACTAAAAATTAAGAATGACCTAGTTCAATTGGGTTTCATTACACATTTTATATCTTTTAACGTGAATACAATCTAGACTTGCTTAAAAGTTAAGTTAATTTAAGTTCAAAAAAGTTAAAAGACTGCTGAAAAACTAATCTGATAATTTTTATGCAATTCAACTCGCTGTGAGCATTAATTATGAAATGATCGTTTTTATTAAATATAGTTTTTTATCCTTCCCAATTGTTCTTTGTATTACTATCTATTATCACCGAAACATTTTTTTTTTGTATTTTACAAGTAGCCCAGCTTTGGGCATTGGCTCGGATGATTGGTCTAGGAAAATATAACTATTTATAGGCCTTCGATGGGGAAGACATTGAATAGTTAAGAGTAAAACACTCAATTTTAAGCAATTTGATGGCTTGCAGATGGGGTGATGATTTTGGCAACTTTAAGGAGTTAGGCTCCTTTTAAATTTTCAAAAAATATAAATAAATTATTATGATCTAATTTTAATGCTCTGTTTCTTAGCAACGTTTCAAAACAAACCTGGTGTAAAATTTCACTCTAGAACGGAAGTTATGGTTAAAAGAGTGAAGCCCTTAATCAAACATTTAGAGCCAGCTCGAGAATGTCTAGCAAATTTAGATAATGAAAGAATAGACATTGGCAATTTACGCTTTCTTCAAAGCACGAAAGAGGCTCGAAAGAGCAAAAGACGAAAGCAAAAAGTTGTTGCAGAAAATTTTCTTCTGCAAGAAGGAGAAACATATGCTGTTGGAGCATTTTAATAATAAAATTGTTTTTAAATGACGATATCTCAAAACTGGGATTTTAACACTTGCGCGCAAGATTTCTCTGGAATGGTTGGTTAGAATTACATGAAATTTTAATTGATTATGTAAACCATATATATGTTTAAAATGACCAACTTTTTCGTCTACCTACCCTGTTGAAAGTTTTTGAAAAAAAGTTAATTTTGTGTTGAAAAAAAGAAAAAATTTCAATTTCTTTTTATTAAAACATTTTTGTAATAATTTTTTTTAAATACAAGAGTTCGTCATTGTAATTATACTATATATTTTTAAGTATATAAAAAAATCAGCTCAGAATAATAATTTTTTTGCCCAGAATACTGCGCGCAATGCACCATATAATATTCTAACAGCAAAAAGAATGCATTACGTTTTGGTTCAATATACAATATATTTAAGGGGTAGAAATGTTTTAAAAAATAGTTTACAAAAGATAAAGGAAGTTAAAATCTACATACAAAATTTCATTTATGTAAATAATTTATTCATGTAGATATAAAGATTGGAAATGTAGTGATTATTTTGCATATTTTGACAGTTAAAAGGTACCTAACCCCTTAATTCGAAGAAATAACACCTTTTATATATCAACTTGAGAATACTGTTTTCGATTGTTTCAGTCAAACATTGATTTAATATAACCAAACTCCATTACAAAAATGATTTAAATTAGGTTTTCAAGACGAGATAGATTTAATAATTTAAGTTTATTCTAATAAATTGGCATGCTTTTTTAAATAAATGTGTGACATAGTTTTGCCCTTTAAAAGTAAAACTAGCCGTATTCATCAACGTAGCCTTCCTTGTTTATCTGCAACAGCTTATGGTCTTTCTATTTGGAAAAGGGTTTAGATTTCTGAATCAACTAAATTCTTGTCATATAATAAAATAAATTGTCAAAATGCCACATTTGGTTTCAAATGAAAGACCTGGCCAGAATCATCAGCCTTTCGGGAATTTCTTAATTTCCCAGTTGGCCTGTTAGTCATCGAAACGAACAAACAGTCCTAAAGCCTATCTGGCTTAAATCGCAAAAGAAGATTTTCTTCTCCTCGAGGCTGCATAGTAGAGATTAACGATGGAGAAACGTTTTTGAAACTGTATAGAAGAAACCGCGTTTTAAAAATTGTGCTTAGAAGGTGTGGTATTAAGAGATATTTTCGAAGATTGAGAATGATACCGGTAGTGTTGTGAAAAAGAGTTTAATTAAGTTATGCATAGAAGAGAGAAAAAAAGGCAAAATGAGATGTACATCTTTCAAGACACCATAGTAGAGATTTTTTGAGATTGGTTAATTGAGAAAGTATACTGACGAGTATATTAGTAGGGCAGGCCTCGAAATAGATTTTTTAATACAGGTGCACCTTGTGCACCTAAGTTTTTAAATTAGGTGCACAGATTATATTTTAGGTGAATATTTAAAAAAAAACGTAATATAAGAGCATTCATGTAATGTAAACTACTTTATTGGTTGAGAATGTTTGGATATGTTACAAATAGATAGTAAATAAAAATATTAAAAAAATTTTTTATCTGCGAAATCATTACTTACAAGTATTTAGTCATCATCAGACATTGGTGGGCAATCAGAAACGTCGACGTTTTTGGCAGATACCCAGAAGATTTACCCATAAGGTTTAGTGTCCACCCTTCTTTTTGTATTTTTCCTTCATTGCAACATAGCATTTTCTGGATTAAAGTTTTCGCATAGTGTGTATTTAGTAATCTTAATTATATTTCTTTAGAGCTAGAGAGGTCAATATTAATATTTTGTTCAAACATCAATATAACATAAAACCCATTTCATCCTTATTTTTAACGTTACGTGCACTGCGTGCACCTTGAGGGAAAAAATTAGGCGCACAATTTTATTTTCAGGTGCACAGTGCACCTGTGCACCCGGGTATTTCGAGCCCTGTAGTAGGGCACAGAAAGTGTGTAATAGAAACAGTGTAATGACAAATAAAACATGATCGTGATTTTGCCAAAAATCTCGTACACCATCTTCTCTCCCATTGACACATCCGTGATCGCAAAGACATCTCAAAATCAGATAAAGATTTGTCAGACTGCGTTTTTTAAGATTGCGCTTAGAAGGTGTGGTAATAAGAGATATTTTCTAAGATTGAGAATGATAACGGTGGTGTTGTGAATAAGAGATTATTTAAGTTATGCATAGCAGAGGGAGATATACATTTTTCAAGACACCATAGTAGATGTTTTTTTTAGATTGGTTAATCGAGAAAGTATATTGACGAGTATATTAGTAGGGCGCAGAAAGTGTGTAATATAAACAGTATAATGACAAATAAAACAGGATCGTGTGTTTTATCTCGACGAGTTATCTCGTCTCCCTTACACCTGATCTAATCTTGGACGAGATATTTCCTCCAAACACTTGGAGAGTTAAGACTGCTATTTAAACAGTGGTGTGACGAGAGTTTTGGAAAGACTGCATGACCAAGAAAATGAAGTGATCGAGAAGATACTGACCGTGTGTTTTGTCAGCAATCTCGTGCATAATCTTCTCTCCCAATGGCTCTTCCGTAATCGCGGAGACGGTGTTATTTTCCGGGACGGCATCCATTGAGGAGGTTTCAACGACTTGAGGTAATTCAGCCTTGATGGGCTCAGGTCCCCCGGTCGTCTGGGCGATACTTGCTCCTTTCTCTGCAGCGGCTTCGACACTCTTGCGAAACCGCTGCAGAAGGCTGTCGATCGGCGATTCTATCATGATCGAGCACTTGGCAACCTGAAACACACAAGAAAGGACAGTCAAGCCTAGGAAGATTCACGTTTCTGTAGAACAAAAGGCGCGCCAATCAGTGGTTCACCCAGAAATGTGGCTGATGGATTTTCAGCCAAACCCAATACAAAAGAAAAATGAAATTGTCATCGAAAACACACTTTGCAGTCTTAAACACACAAGAAAGGTCACACCTTGGAAGATGCACATTTCCGTAGAATACAAGGCGTGTCAACCTGTGGCTCACCCAGAAGTGTGGCTGATGAGAATTCAGCCACACACAAATCTAAAGAAAAATGAAATTGTCATCGAGAACCCACTTCGCAGCCTTAAACACACAAGAAAGGTCACACCTTGGAAGATGCACATTTCCATAGAATACAAGGCGTGTCAACCTGTGGCTCACCCAGAAGTGTGGCTGATGAGAATTCAGCCACACACAAATCTAAAGAAAAATGAAATTGTCATCGAGAACCGACTTTGCAGCCTTAAACACACAAGAAAGGTCACACCTTGGAAGATGCACATTTCCATAGAATACAAGGCGTGTCAACCTGTGGCTCACCCAGAAGTGTGGCTGATGTGAATTCAGCCACACACAAATCTAAAGAAAAATGAAATTGTCATCGAGAACCGACTTTGCAGCCTTAAACACACAAGAAAGGTCACACCTTGGAAGATGCACATTTCCGTAGAATACAAAGCATGTCAACCTGTGGCTCACCCAGAAGTGTGGCTGATGAGAATTTAGCCACACACAAATCTAAAGAAAAATGAAATTGTCATCGAGAACCCAGTTCGCAGCCTTAAACACACAAGAAAGGTCACACCTTGGAAGATGTAGATTTCCGTAGAATACAAGGCATGTCAAACTGTGGCTCACCCAGAAGTGTGACTGATTAGAATTCAGCCACACATAATTCTAAAGAAAATTTAAACTGTTATCGAATTAATCCTCTGGTTGGTTCATCTTCGCTTAGGTGGTAAATAATTAACGTCGCACTGGAGCGGCACAGTGGGCTATTGGAGACGGTCCGGGATCAATCACAAAGGGAAAGATCCAAGGACGACACCACGTAATTTCGAAACACGGTCAGATGACGAGAACTTCTCTATGAAAACCACCCTGTATTAACCAGCTTTTGGTGCAGAAACCTAATCCAAAATGTCACGAGTTCTGGGCAAGGGACAATTTGTTTATCCTATTTGGATCTTCATTCCTCCTTGAAGTAAAAGGCCAGTTTTGTCTCGACTAGCTGACTAGTCATTAGCAAAACTGATCAGGTAGTGAACGAGACATCTCGTTGAAACCACTTGTAGTATTAAGAACTTTAATTAATGTTCACTGAATTTCCTAAATAATTATAGGTAAAGGTAATTTAAGATACACTTCAATCTCAGTCTACCAGATTCATTTCGATTTCCTGGGGACAATTGATGTAGGTAATATAAATCATGGTATAAAAGGGCATTTCCTGTCAACGATATATTGGTGGTGGTAGTTTCTATGATAGAACGTGTCTGCTATTCATATTCAAAATGGACTTCAATTGTTTTTGTTTCAGAATAAAACTTCAGCACTTCGCCAGTAAAAATGCCTCTCACAACAAAGAATTCCAAATAGGTATATGATCGTTGATTTATCAACATCAATTAAACACCAAAAGTGGCCAAAACTCCAATAAACCAAATTTTAAGGTTACTGTAATTGGATCATATGAGAGCATTTAGATAGAGCAAGTAAAACCTTTGCATACCGCGTGGTTTGTTTACACTGAAAATCCCTCTCATTGAGACCACCCATCCTGGTCCTGGTGCCGTGCAACTCCACCTTTTTTGTCTGACATAACACGAGAACAGGCAATGATATAAGGTGGCGGATTAATGTTTCATACCTTAAAAGTAAGCTGTTGAAAAGAAGAGCTGGGAGGTAGGGAAGTAATGTATGACTATTTTACATAAAAAATTTTAAGGATCAGATATTCATTCCCAACTGTGATTCATTGTTTTGCGTCTTCAGTCTTAAACATATGTCTAATTGCTTATTTATGAAGATCTAAAAATAATTGTTTATTTTTAACAGTTATTAATTAATATGATGTATAAATATCAAAAATATGCACATAATATGGATTGCCAAACACACACGGCCCTCTGATGAGCTCGTATGGATTCTATATCTGTTTACATTAGTCCCAACTTCAAGGATCTTCTTGCTCTCTTCATAGTTTTTGTACCGCGGTAATTGGTAGAGTGATTTTGCAACTGGAAAGCGTTACTTGATCCAACCAAAGACCGTCCTGTATGCGAGGGCTGTTGCATGTTAAATCTGTTGAGGCCTCGAATGTCCTCACACTGGCGTGATGAGGAGAGAGGATGTTTGTAGAGGGGGGTACCATCTCGAGTGTTGACCGCGTCACATGAGCGTGGTTCAAAATTACGAGATGTAACAATGCGAACTGAATATACTTTTATTGAATTAGTTATTATCGAGTTACAAAATGTGTTATTTCATTTAATTTTCTTAGCTAAACAACTTGAAACAATGGTCTTGTCTATGATAAAATAAATCCAAGTACCCGGCTATGCAGCTATTGAAATTCAATTCTGTAAAGACACTTAAAAATTCAGATTTAATTTGAATCTGACAACATTATAATTTTGGTATACAGTTTTAAGAATACTCAATTTTTTTGGCATGATTTAAAGTTTATTTTCTATAAACGAACTATGAATCCCTGCCAACAATCCACATATTTTGCATTTAAAATATTCAAATTAAATTTTTAGTGAAATTCTATGGTTACTCACTTTTTTGTCGAAGCAGAATCTCCTGAAACTTACGTATTCAGCATAAGTATTATTTACTTGAAGTCATTTTTATACAATTACATTGATAATTTGAAACATTAATTCATATTTAATGAGAAAGGTCTGTATTATATTTTAATCAAGACTGTAAATACTCATGTTCAACGGTGCGTCTGTACTACTCGCTTAGTCCGTGAAGCTTCTACAGTCACTGAAGTTTATTTATCCGCTAAATCGAGTTAAAAGCTATGTCTGGAGGATGTGCAGATATGCAGATAACGTTACCAGTTACCTCACATTTACTATAAACCAAACTACAGTAAGTAAAGGATGTTAAGAAAAAGTGATAGTAGTTGAATCTGGCAGTAAATCTGTGTCACCTCTTTTGTAATAGTGCCACAATGTGTATACTCTAAAGGAAATAGGAACACCTGTGAGGAGAAAATATTTTTCAATTGATAAGATTTCATTCGTATTGATTCTATTGGTTAGATTTTTTTTGTGCACAACGCATTAAGACATTTAATCACCTAACTGTTAAATTCTGAATTTGAGAGTTCAGTAATTTTATCATGTCTCAAAGGACGCAGTAACCCGATTCGCAAACGGAGGGTTACGAATTTGAAATTCGATCCAATCAAAAGAGTACGTATGGGCTGGTTCCCGTTAAATCTGTCGTGACCTCAAATATTTTTTTCTGTTGGCGTGGTATGAAAGTTTATTGATTGAGGTGTCAGCTCAGGTGTGACCTTGTCACCTGAGCATGGTTCAAATTGACGGTGTGTTCTTCGAATCCTCTTTGGTATGGATCCTTAACCGTCAACAATACACTGTTGTGTTGCTCTAGTGTAACGTTAATTCAACTACCAACTAACTTTTGCTATTAATTCAATTATTGTACATTTTATCATTAAAAAGAATTTATAAAGAAAAAAAATTATTTATACAGCTTTTGAATTTACATAACAGTTTGATATTTCAGTATATGCCCCTGAGACTTCCAAAGACCGCTATGCCATGGTATCTGTAACCTCCAGGACTTAAAGAGCTATGCATATAAAAACTTTGATGTTATGGTATAGCAATGTTTCTTAAATAAAGCCTGTGCCATATTGCGCTTTTCCTTGAAAAGTAAATAGAGGAGTGTTTACGTAAGCAAGATGAAACGGAAACTACGGTTCAGAATTATGCATCGATTGATAACATATCTATAAAATAGAACTCGCTATTTTTATCTCAACACTAACCAACCTCAAGCATTTTACAAGCGAGGTACAAAGGTTTAATGATATCTCCTGTCAGTCAAAAGTGTATCTATATTAGTAATTCATTTCGAATTCTCTTTCCTCTCAGATGTCACTGAGATCTAAAGTTACGCGTAACACATTCGATTTGTCTATCTGTTACCTGATTCTTTAACGTTTTGGCTCTTGGTACATAAGGACCTAAGTCGTAATTGTTCCAAATGTTCGTTATGCTTCGGATTTCACCAAGATATCACATTGGAGAGTGTAATAGATAGTTTAGTGAATGAAAAGGTTTTGAACAGTCTGTTTTCTAATTAAAACTGTATAGATATCTTCATTTGGAGAGATTTTCTATTAAGCTAAATTTAGATGGCGATAGTGTTCTAAAGGGATAGTTTCTGTTTCATTTCAATTCTTTTTGGAGTAATAGGGCAGATTTGTATGGCTGCCAAAGTATCTAGTCATTAGCAAAATTTACCAGATCTTAGATGAGATATACAGTCGAAACCACTTAAAAGGTTAAAAACATAATTTACTGTTTGTGAATATCCTAAACAATCAGTTTTATGGATAAAAGATAACTCAAGATACACTTCAGTTTCGGTCTTCTAGCTTCTATTCAATTTCCTTCCAATATTGATGTAAGGGAATATAGATCATGTCATCATAGGCATCTTCTGTCAACTATATGTAATTGATGGTAGTATTTATGTGGCAGACGTGTTTCCTATACGTATTGTAAGCGTGATGTCGGTGTTTCTGTTTTATGAATGCGATTTCAATGTGTCAGAATAGAATTTCCACATAATGAACTCCGAATTGATTTATGATAGTTAATTCGTCAACGCCAACTATATAAAACGATAAAAGTCACCAAAACAGCTATAAACTACATTTAAAGATAACCCCGATGTATATCATGCGACAGCAAATGTATAACCATCTGTATGGTTTGTATACACTGAAAATCTCTCTCATTGGAGCATTTGTCTCACATTTTTCGTCGCATTTTAGTTTCTAGTTGAGATGACAATTGCACATGATGCAAAAGCTCCAATGTTAATCCAGACTTCATAAAAAAATTCCTGATTGGAGGTGAGATCTGGGTCTGCGGATCTGGTTTACACAGAAACAAAATAAAGGTCCGATTCAAATGTGACGACGAAAACATCTACAACCGTGTTATTAGAGGTGATAAATCAGAACAGCACGTCCGAGTAGCTTATTCAACTTCCATTCCCACGAGTTTCAGTCGCTACATGAACATTGACGCTGTTTATTCTCTAGTCCAAATTTCTATCTTCGCGATCGTTAAAAATACCGAGAAAATTTCAACGGATTTGAAATCTTATCAGAAAATGCCTATTTGCACCGTATCGATAACTTAAATGCAATTTTCTTTAAATAAATATTTAGTTTCAATTCTAACTTTAATATTTTAGCAACTCAGGGAGTCAGTTAACAATCCCCAACCCTCAAAACCAACGGGACTGCTGGATCATCTGCGCAGCCCGGACAGAGTGTCGGCAATTTTATTAAATACTTTTTCTTATAAACTAGTGTTTTTGTTAGTCCTCGGTCCTAATTAAATAAAATGTAAATGTATTTAAATACAAAGTTGTACCTCGATTCAACTTCCAATCCTTCGAAATTTCAGTCGCTACGTGAACGATATGGAGGATACATCGCTGTTAGTATCTTAAGTTCTTGAGGAAGAGAAAGAAAAATTATTAACTGCGCTAAAATCAATTTAAAAGAATTGAACCTCATCCTATGTACTTGGAGATATACAGAGGTTTTCAAAACATTCTAATATACACAGAAACATCTTTTGAAGGCTGATTCAGTGTGACGAAAATTTTTTCCGCCTGAATATTGCCCAATTTAATTACGTTTTGGTAATCATTGAAAGTGAATGAATAAAACAGTCTTGTGGTAAAGTAAAACAGCCTATATAAGCCTTGCTGAAAAATGGGACTAACACTCAAGTAAGCAATTTAATCACAATAATAATTCGTACATTTTCAAAAATATTACAATGCAAAGGTAATAGGCAGCTTTTTTCAAGAAACCTAGAATACTAGAACAAAGAGCACTGTGAATGAACTATTCAGAACTCTTTTGGACATTAAAAATGACTTTACTAACTCAATCAGTTTCAAATCATCCATTTCAAGCTGCAGAACTAACAACAACTACAAAAACCTCCAATTGCGTCGGCTGTAACGTCTAGACTGCTCAATAGAGCAGTCGAGTTCTACGTTTCGAGTCGTATGGAGCCGTTAATGTCGCACGGCTACTGACGTGTCGTTGGAAAGGGTTTCATTTCATTACCATATGCAAAGTTTTTCGACGCGATTTTACAGTCGAGCGGAAATAGTAATTTCAGCCGTTACATTGGAATAAGACCTTTAGTCATCTTTCTGGAAAACGTGACAGCACTCATTACAACCAAGGAAACTCGGAAATTTTGAAGCAACCTAGAAATCTTAACAATATCTTGGAAAACTGAAGTAGTTTAAGACGAACTAGGGGGTCCTCCCACAGCTCGCTGCCGCTCGCCAACAGCCGGATAATTGCTTTGCAATCCTCATGGTTCGCTACGCGAATTTGCTCGTTTCGTTCGCATCAATGCTGCACAAATGCATTGTTTACAAAATACATATTGCAAAAAAATATTTTTCAAATTTTCATTTGTTGTGCTACAGAAAAATTGTACAGCACCTCAGGAATCAGAAGTAGAACAATTTGGAATTCAAATGAAAACTTTGAGCAAATTTTGACTCTAAATGCGAGTGCTGCTTTGGAAATCGAATACCTAGCATGTCGTTTGTAAGCTGCAACAGCTCGACCAATTATTTTTTTCAGTAAAACTTTTTCCGATGACGCTATTAATTCAATTGAGACGCAAGGCTTCGTGGTAAACAAACAATCGTACAGTGTTGCCAAACGCTATAACAGATAAAGTCTTTTTTACGTGCCATGTAAGAGAATTATATATCTAAATATACTCCCTGTTGAAAAACTGGGTATTTTTGCTAGATATTTTGATAATATCTTGATGACGATGTTTCTCGTCTTTAGCAAAACAGGCCAGATCTTTATAGACAAAATAACTCGTGAAGCCCCTCGAAGGGTTAATTTAATAACTATGTTCAGTTAATATTTGCGTAATATTTGTATTATTTTGGCAATTGAATAAATAAGAGACAATCTTTATGCGTTTTTTAAATGTTCTGTCGTAATTTAAACTGCATCTCTCTTAGAAATTTGCGATGGTCCAATACTTTAAGACTCAATGGAATTATACCTTATAATATTTCAGCTTAATGTTCACAAGCATAGACTTTCATAAATTCTATACAATGCTCTTAAGAATGTATATATGCCTAATAATTATAGTTCTCGCTTTGAGGAAACTTCATCCAATTTAGCAGCTTCCATCTACTCTCCATTCAGTTCACTTCAATAACCCTGCCTGTAATTGGATTTTCCCTGCACGAAAAGGGAAAAGCCTCGTTTCCGGTAACTTGGCTCCAGGCCAATTCCGATGTTGAACGCCAAGTTGAATTTAAGGTCGAAACATTTTAAGGTCAAGAAAGACATTTATCGTTTCGATTTTACGATTTTGTGGTCATCAGCCTAAGCTGAGTAACTAAGTTTTTGTTTTGAACCGTTATACTCAAGAGGTGGGGGTTATTAAGTTATTAAGACTCATGACTCACAAATAAAACCAAGAGCTATTAAGGAATGTCATTCATGTAAGTGATAAATATTTTAAAATGTACTTTGCAGTTTTTTTCAGTCAGATGCTAGTGAAAAATGGAATTGCAAAACTTTTTTTCAATGATGAAATCAGCAAATATAGACATTAATGCAGGCATTAACGTAACAAAAAAAGGAATAAATCTAGCTGGTTTTCGTTTGGAATTATTCCGAAAGATCTCAACGAGCGACTCACTGTTTCAAATCAAACGCAAAAACTTTTTTTAGTACGTATTTTTATTTCTCTAACACGTCCGGGGGAGGATAAATATTTTTCTGACCACTGAAATCAGCCCCTTGAGACGTAATTTGTGAGTCTTTGTTTTGAAACATTATCAATAAAATTTTATAACAGTGAATAAAATTCTAAAAAAAGGGCAAACAGACAACTTTGAGCCAAAAGGAATTAGAAATATATCTCTGCTTTATACTGATTCAATTTACTTGTGAGTAATGTTTTGAAAATATTTTTATTTTACACCGACATGCATTAAATAGTAGTTTTGCTTATAATATTAACTTCATATAAATCTTGGGTTGCGTTAGGCTAGTTGAAAGAGTTACGCACTAGCAACCGAAGGGTTGCGAGTTCGAATCCAACCAAAGACCGTCGTGTACAAAGGGAGCTGGTGCACATTAAATTTGTCGTGGCCTCAAATGTGCTCACGTTGGCGTGGTATGGAAGTTTTTAAAGTAGGTGATGTCAGGTGTAATCTCGTCATCTGACCGTGGTTGAAAACTATTTGGTGTAGACCTCGGATCTTTCCCTTTTGGAGTTGATCCAGGACTTATTGCCGGTTGTATTGCTCCAGTGCGACGTTAATTAAAAATACCAACTACCATGTAAGTCTTAAAATAAGTCATCGTCATGGGACCATTGTTCAAAATTACGTGGTGTTGTCCTGGGATCTTTTCCCTGGGGGATTGATCCTGGACCGTCGTCAATAGCCCGCTGTCTTGTACCAGTACAACGTTAATTAAAATATCTAAATACATACATAAAATAAGTCTATAAAATCTCCTTCGCGGCTCTCTCTTTTTACTGATGTAGTAAAAACTATACTTTCAAGTAAGTTATATGTATTTTCCAGTTAACTTTAATTGCTGACATATCTATATAGGTGATTAAGGAATAAAAATATAAAAACTAATCAAATATTTGCTAACAGATCACTTTTTATAAAAATTGAATGAAACTGAGAGTTGCTTCGAAAGCTTTAATTTATATTTATTCATTAAAAATAAGATTTTGAACTGATAGAACATTTTGACGCAAGTACATCTCAAATTTATTTTAGTAACATTAATTTTAATCTTTAATAATAATTAGGTTCTCTGTAAATCATTTGGTTTAATCGATTAATAGCGAAAAGCTTAATCTGAAAAACAATTAGTTTCTAATTCAAATTCTCGTCTAATCTATTTGGATGTGTAAAAATCGCAATTTTAAATTTATAAATACTGAAGTAAGGTTCAAATAACTAAGTTGAGTTGACAGAAAGAAAATAGATTCATAATTTCAGGACCAATAAGATGTAATTTTTACAGATATATATATACGCATCGATAAATTTTAGTGCAATCAAAAGTGACATTCTTATACAGGATGTGAGATTTGCACGAAACAAAAGTTCATGTAATTGTACTGAAAACGAGAGGTTTGCAGAAATTATAAACAGAAATATCTTTTCACATTTTCCATACTTTTATTTCGAAAGAAAGATGAAAATACACCCTGAGTAAGCTACAGGAATCAAAATGGTCCAGCCTGGACTCAATGGTTTCTCCTGCAGTGGGAAAATCCACAACGATTCCTTATACACTTCAGATTAAATCATATTCGTAAACCTAAATTTATCGAAATGTCAAACAATGGAAATGATTGGGTTGAAAATCTTGTTCACAATCAATGGAGTCAATTTCAAAAAAATATTTGTGATTATCCCTTAAAATTATGTGCCAAAAAATGTTTGATTTATTCTATATCTATACGGTTCATAAAATCAGTTGCAAAAATAAGTATATAAGCAATCCACATTTCGGTTATCAACTAACGATAGATCATAAAGTAATGATGCATTAAAGTTTTTTTAGAAACAAGAATTAATTATGTTGCTTTTAATTCATGCATTTTTGTGGAGACGAATCCTAGCTTGATTCTATCCCAACTCTTATGTTTTAGTATTATTTGTATGTCCATATCTGTTACATATTTTAAAACTACAAATTCCATAAAATTTTAAATTGTTTCGAAAAATAATGTGTATCGAAAAATATTGTATGACCAATAATAATAAAATATATATTTTGATTAAAGAACCTGAGTTAAAGAAAATTCAAATTTATTTTTTTATGTAAACAATGATTCAATGGAATATTTTATATACGAATGTTTGTATCGGGCGAACACTACGGAACACTACCAACAGATACGTAACTCTGTTCTAAAATTGAATGTGGTTTCCTGTAAACAATTTTGGCAAATCAAACCACGAACACAATATTATGGAAGAAACCCTTCTGCTTCTGAAAGAATCTCTTTCACTCACATTCTTAACTTCCAAAATTTCTGAATAATTATAAACTAAATCGTCAAGCTTAGTAATTATAATGCTTATAACTATTTGTTGTATCCCTCCATCAGTAATATTTGTACCTTGAATTCAATCATATTCAAATTACATACTTATTTATTAGGTAATGGTAATTTTTAGTTAACGTCGTACTAGAGCTACACAACGGGCTATTGACGACGGTCCGGGATCAGTCCCTTAAGGGAAAGATCCGAGGACAACACCTCGTAATTTTGAACCACGGTCAGATGACGAAGCAACACCTGAGCTGGCACCCCACTCTCCAAACTTCCACGCCAACCCAACGTGAGTACTTTCGGCCACGACAGATTTAAGGTGCACCAGCCGCCTCTACACCATACGATTACAAACATCCATGCCCGGACCCGAATTCGAACCAGGAACCTTCCGATCTAGAGGCTAACACCTTAACCACTATACCGGTTGGTCGGCTACTTATTTTTTAGGAACGATTTTATTTGTGATTTTATTTATCCGTTCTTATCTATGAATTATTTTTCAATATTCGTACCTATTACTCATACTGTTTATATCCTGGTTTCAACTAAACTTAACTTTCTAATATTAACTTAAAAAATAAGGACATGACGATATTGATTTCTTAAAGAAACTATTACACACATGCTAAACTTCAGAAGCGTTTTAATCTGCAAATTATTTAATGAAGCTTACTCTAACTCATAGATTTTATTCATTCTATCCATCCATTAATAATATGCAGTGAGAGAATTCAGTCGTCTTAATAAAATAGTTCATTCATTAAGAGTGGCTTTACTTGTACTTTTATTCATTCGTTCTCATACCTAAATTAACTTTTTCATCCCCATTGTTATCATTCATGCTCTTTAAACTCAGGATTCATCTAAACGTTTAACTTTCAAAATAAAGACACTATGAATGAAACACTTTTTTAAGAATCTTCTTCACTCATATGTTATACTTCTAAACTGTCTTATTCTCAAAAATTCATTATGTCTTAGTAATTCGTAACCTATAACATCCATCAACCATACCGTGTATTAAATTACAATCAAATTATATAGGTCATTCATTATGGCTGTAGTTAAAGTTCTATGCATTAGTTCTCATTATTAAATTCCTCTTTACCATTCATACCAAATAATAATCTCAATGCCATTTTATATTTTATGGTTAGTTATGTCATTTCAACTTCGGATCTAAATAAATTAAACTTTTAGATATTAACTTGAAAAGTAAGCTTAGAAACCATTTTAACTACATAAATAGAAACATTATGACTCCATGGAATATTCTATTCATGTTTACTTTAAATTTCAGTGCATTGTGGGCTAGAAATGAATTTAGTTACCTTTCAAGAATTATGAGGCGAGCAAGACATATTTTATCATAGACACAAAAGCGAAGAAGAAACGCTTCTTAAAGATCACACCCAAAACCTCCAAATGTTTGAACCTTTAAATAATATCATCAAGCTTCATCTTCTCATCATCATCTTGTAATTTATATTTACTACATATATCCATCAGTAATATTTATATCTTAAATTCAATCATATTCAAATATTGTTTATTTAAGTATGATTTTAGCTGTAATTTTTTTCATTAGTTGTCTACAAATTCCTTTTTTCGTTCCCATAGATTTCAGTCATACCATTTAAACTCTGGAATAAAATATTATATATTTAACTCCTGCTTCTAAAAATTAAATACAGAAACTGTTTAACCCTTCCAGTGCTTTTGACAAGATATCTTGTCTATCCAGATCTGGCCAGTTTTACTGTTGAGCAGATACCTCGTTCAGACAAAACTACCTTATAACTCCAAGAAGAGTGAAGATCCAAGTAGGAAAACAAACTTTCCCTTGCCGAGAACTGGTGTCCATTTTGAACAGGCATTGCATCAAAAACTACCCTGTCTTTAATACAAAACCTGTTCAAAATGATCACGGCAGGGCAGTTTTGGACATTAAGATAATCCACCAGGAAGGTTAAATTACATAAATCGAAACATAATGACTATGAAATAATCTATACACGTTTGCTTCAAATTTAATCGCATTGTGGGCTAGAAATGAATCTAGTTGCCTTTCAAGAATTTCGAGTCAACCAAGACAAACCATATCACTGACACAACAGCAAAGAAGAAAAGCTTTTCAAAAAACTCTCTAAACTTGCGAAGTGTCTGAATAACCAACTCACGTCGCGTAGCCCCATCCAAACCACTTCAAAGCACTGCCACGATCTAGATTAGCTGCATTATTAAACGAGAATGATGGCCCATTAAGAAGAGCTGAGCGAGAAGAAGAAGCATCGCGGACCTTCTAAGTGCAGTGTTGTCGCTTCTCAAAATCACATCGCCATCGCCTGAGACGAGTCTATATTTAGAATGCCATCGATCGGTGCACCCACGACCAAGATCAAGTACAAAGGGCCGAGGATTCCTGCTGCTTTTTCCTCCATTTACCTGGCAGGGACAAATTAAATTACTCCGGCTTCGTAAGCCCATTAGATGGGGATTACTTCTGCAATTAACGTACTCATGCTCAACTTGGGAACTTCCCGACAACTAGTTTATGCATAATTTTTGAAGTTAAGGAGATTATGAGAGGTATTGGAGCTCGATTTGAGTGATAGATGCTGTTGGTTTTTACTCGGAATCCTTGATTATAATGGAGAGGAATCGGTTTATTTTTATGCGAGGATTTGTTTCATTCTAATTGGAGGAGCAGCACTGATTCATTTAGATGGGAGACTATATCTTCAATTAGCGTGCAGCGTAATCAACTTAGAAAAAATGCGTACACTTGTCCGACTAGTTCAGGCTTTGTTTTTTAAGATTTTAAGCGGTATTGGAGCTCGATTTCAGTGATAGATGATGCTGGCTTTTATTCTCGAACCCTAGATTATTTTATTAATGAGAGGAAATATAGGTTTATCTTTACAAATGGATTTGTCTCAATCTAAAGGGAGGTGAAGTACACTGATTCATTGGGTAAATGTACACAACTTAGAAAAAAAGTGCACTTATACGACAATAAGCTTACGCAGAATTTTTTAAAGAGATTTTAAGAGGTACTATAGCAAAATTTGAGTGATAGATTATTTGGTTTTTATTCTGGAATCCTAGATTTTATTGGAGAGAAATCGTATCGGTTTATTTTAAGGGTGGATTTGTTACATTCTAAATGGAAGTGGTACCCATTTGGTTACCACCTCCATTTAGAATTAGAATTAGTATTGTTTAAATGGGAAACTATATCTTCAATCAATGTACTCAGAAAAAATTAGTGCAGTTATTCGACAACTTGTGTATGTACAATTTTTGAAGAGTTGAAGTTATTATGAGAGAGAGAAGAGAAATTGGATGCTCTCGATTTAAGTGCTAGTTAATGAGGGTTTTTATTCTGGAATCCTAGATATTTTTGGTGAGAAATTGTATTCGTTTATTTTTATGAGAGCTTATGTTTCATTCTAAATGGAGGTGGAACACTGATTTATTTAGATGGAAGAAACGTACTCAACTTAGAAAAACGCATATCTTCCAATATCTTATTTAAGTATTTGAAAAGTTAAGGAGATTATGAGATTTTTTTTGGTACTCGATTTGATTGATGCTGGCTATTATTGTGGAATCCTAGAGTAATTTATTTCGGAGAAAAATATCGGTTTATCTTAAAAGGCGGATTTGTTTCCTTGCAATTGAAGCTAATGAACTAATCCAATTAGATGGAAGATTAATTCTGAAATTCTTATGCTTTACAAGGGAAAAAAGCATGCACGTATCCTACAACCAGTGTATATACACTTTTTGAAGACTTAAAGGCATTATGAAAGTTGTTGAAGTTCTATTTGAGTGATATATGATGTGGTTTTTATTCTGGAATCCTAGATTTTATAGGATAGAAATCGTATCAGTTTAATCTTAAGAAAGTATGTTTCATTCCAAATGGATATGTAGATGCAGTATTGATTAACTTAGATGAGATATTAATTCTTCAACCAACGTAATCACTCTCAACTTGGAAAGATGTGTACTCATTTATATGACAACTTGCATGTGTTTAATTTGTTGAGTTATGGGAACTTTTATGTTCTGATACATTATTTTTAAAGCACTTCTATATACTTCATTAACCTATAAGTATTTACTTTGTTTTTCAATCAAAAACAAAAACTCCTTCTCAACAGTTTTACCCCTTCAAGATCTGTCAATGTGAATTTGTTACAATTTACATATAACTCTATGTATAAATAATATTTGCTAATTGTTTTTTACTTGTATTAACAGCCCCTTTCCTCCAAACTGGTGAAAGACTATTCTATTACAAATCTTTATTTCAAGTAGATTGAAAATCTTTAACACATCCCATATCAAATTTTCTAAAAGATAATTTAACACACAAGTTCACTTTTCATATTTTTATATTTGATTAACTACCACGTTATATGAAGTTTCAATTGCAGTTTAATGATTCTAACATGTTTAAATACTTTGTTTCTTTTAAAAATTTTCCGGCACTGAACCTAAAGAAATTTGAAATTAAATAAAATGTGCTTTAATTTTTGAAGAGGCTGTTAGTAATGTTTAAAATTTAGAGTTACAGACGTTTAAACATGAATGCACAATGTTAATGTAAACGACATTGTACTTGAATTTCATACTTCAATGCTTTATAATTAGCATTCTCCCTTGTTATCTCTTTAGTAGTCTCGACAATTTATCTCTTCCTTAGCAAAACTGACAAAATTTTGAATGACAAGCTATCTCGACCTTAGAAAAGACTGACACAGATGGATATCGTCATCATAAAATCAGCTATTTCCTGATGACGAGGTATATCGTAATTATCAAACTTGGGCAGATCTTCATGGACGAGATATCTCGTTGAAACCACTTGGAGGGTTAGGTAGCATAAAATTTGAAAAATAAACATTCTAAACTTTAAATGAATTTGAAAATGTATAGTTAAAAAAATTAAGACTTCCCACTTTTTAATTCATATTGTTAAAGGAAATGTTTTCATTTCTACAAATTAAAAAAAATTAGAGGTTTCTAATATTCCAAAAACGTTAGCAGCCAAGCATATTTGTCACTGACTCTTTCGTTATAGTTCTATTTTATGTATGAATTACTTAATTCACAGAGGATGTATCGAAGTGAAACAACAAATACTATAGGGGGTTTGAAATAATTCTACGATAAACTTTATTTCGAATAAAATCGACGAATATTACCTTGTCTTCGATGCGAAAAAGTGAGTTGTATGTACCACTTCAGTGGATGAAATACATCAACGTGTTACTGATTCATTTTAAGGCGCATTAAGTATTGATTAATCGATTACTTTTCTAAATTTAACTATCCCAAAATAAATTTAATTTGTTTCATGTCGGCTTTAACGTAGTTCTATGACATTTCAATAATTATAATTTAATTTGTAATATTTTTTTACTCAATACAGTAGTCTGTTAAAAAATGTAAATTGTCATGTGACTCCTTGAATGTTCTCTGACTCTTTCAATATTCATTAGATTATTTTATCAGTATTTTTTGTTGTTCTTTAACACAAACTGTTAACATTCTTACTTTGGAATTCTTTGACTCCGGTTCTGGAGTCAAAGGTTAACATATCATAATAGTTTTTAATTTAACGTTATAACATACAATATTTATAGTAAAATAATGAAATATTTGTCTCTCCCTCCCGTCTGGCAAAAAAATATTACATGCATCAATAGTTTTTAACATTTATGATATGATTGTTTAAGGTAAAGTCACCAAACTATATACATATGCTGTGAAAATGTGAATTTTACTAATTATCGAAAAGATGACGACGATATACTTGGGTTATTAAATTTTAAGGGAACTGAGACGTTTTCGACAACGCAAAACATGAAAATTTGTTGTGTACAAGACCTCTTTATTTTTCAATAAAAAAGAAATCCCTCAACTAAAAAAATATATTTATAAAAACTACATGCTTTATTCATTATATTACAGTAAAAGTATATTCATTCTTTGCATTATTTTTTTAAATATGAGGAATCGAATAAGTACTTACAATAAACAGCCTTCTAATACATGGTGATGAATAGGTACGCTTAAAATTTTTTCTACTGCTTGGAAAATCCTAATGCATGCTTTAATATTGACACAAATGATATGGATTGAAGTAAACTAATTTTTATTGCAGTATGTTGAATGTAAAAATTATAAAAAAAAGTTGAATCGAAAAAATGTGAAATTCTGAAAAAAAAAGTGATTTTTCTCATAAAATTGGTAAATAAAAAAAATACTATCAATAAGAAATGAAAAAAATTATGTTCATTAGATGAGTTATTACCATAGAAAGGTTCATAAAAAATTACACCTCTTTAATATGAATAGAATTTTTTACGAGCGTACCTATTCATCACCATGTATTAGAAGGCTGTTTATTGTAAGTACTTATTCGATTCCTCATATTTAAAAAAATAATGCAAAGAATGAATATACTTTTACTGTAATATAATGAATGAAGCATGTAGTTTTTATAAATATAGTCTTTTAGTTGAGGGATTTCTTTTTTATTGAAAAATAAGGAGGTCTTGTACACCACAAATTTTCATGTTTTGAGTTGTCGAGAACGTCTTAGTTCCCTTAAGGGAATTTTCGAGTTCATTGTTGATAAAGTTAGTGTGTTGATTGTTCAGTCAAAAATCGCTAATTAATATAAAACAACGATAATTAGTTTCTATGAAATTCGACTGGTAGTCTACCTTATTACTAATACAGTATTAAAAACTTGTACTTTAATATTGAAACAGCGATGGCATAGCGGGTTTTGTATTACATGCGTTGCAAATTTATTATATCTTGAAACATCCGATAAATTTAATGTGTTTCAATTGATCACAGCATTTAAGAATTTGACAGTGATAAAAAATATTGAAACATTATGGCATAACTGAATTGTAAAACATAATTTGCAGATTTAGCGTGCTTTTTATTACATTAAAATTTATTGGTAATCGTCTTCATAGAATAGAGAAATATTAATGTATCTTAAGACAAGTATCACACTATTCAAAAATTATGGTTTGGGTATTCCATTGTCCCTATATGGGAAAATAACTCTAAGATTTTAATTAAGAAAATAGTTGTGTGCATCTTTTATCATTATTTATTGCAAACGTATTTTGAATTCAAGCTATTTTCTCTTCATGTAAGCTTATCTCAAAATTTATGGGTATGTCTGTCATTTTGTTCTGTCCAGAAGGATCTACTATCGACAATTCACATATAGGTCATCACAGTGCGACAAAGATGTCTCCCGCATGACTTTTTTAAAGCTCTTTAGATGCAATTATTTTCATTTGTAACAAAATTATGAATGCGCGGATCTTATAAGGGACAATAGAATGCCCCTTTGATATGAAATATCAATAACGTAAATGAATTTGCATACGTTTTGTAAATTTAACAAGCTTTGGAAAATTCTTCAAATTTAAAGGAAGTTGTTTTCGTAGAAACGAACAGTTAATATGCTGGTAATTCCAGTCATGAAGATTTCATGTAACAGAATGATCTAGTATACAGACATTTTGGTTCTAACTATTGTAACTCTATAGGTATTCCCCTTTAAGACCCTGTGGAATATTGATTTTTTGACAGGAGTCTACTGCGGAGGAAAAGTACCATATGGTATCAAATCGACGCTTTGTTTATACTTTGCAATTATTCCGCATTTGGTATCTCCTTTTATTGTTATTTCTACAATTTAATGGAAAGAAACTGGCCTTATTCTAAAATACATAACAATTAAGTGTCATAATCTTTGAAAGCATCCGTCGTTCAACTATCTTTCGGGCTACGAAAGAGCTAATAGAACCGGAATTTAGAACAATCCATGAAGATTATGAAATTATTCGTTATGAAACAAATCTTACTTAAGTAAATCCTATAGCATACTTAAATAAAATTTGCATTAGTAAAATTTTGTTATTTTTAATTTTATGTTTAGGTATTACTTCTTTAAGCAAGCCTGCTTCTATATTTTTAATTTTATTTTTACGTACTACTTCTTTAAGCAATCCTGCTTCTATACTTTGAAATTTTTTTGTAGAGTTTGTCATTTAAAAAGGGTGTTTGCTATTTTTCGGTTCATTGAATATTATTATTAAACAAAGAAATTTTTAAAATAAATTTTTAGTCACTACTTCTTTGTTTTGTCATTTCTGATGTATAGTAAGAACTAAACATTGCTATTATTTTTCTTCCATTTTTTGTTGTAGCAATTTGTAAACTAAAGCAAAATGCGAGTTCAAAATTGTCATTAAAAAATTAAACATGGAAAGGGAATAATATGTGTTAGAGAGTATTATATCAGTTCATCTCACACTACTTTTCAAATATTCAAAACATAAACATATTAACCTTTTACTTTAAATAATCCGTTTTGTATCAGTTAAACGTGTATTTTAATTTGCTGGAAAATTTGACCTCGATGCGTTTTTGTCTTTTCACAGTATTAGAACGGGTTTTTAGATTACGTACTAAATAAACTTTTTCTTATACTTTTGCTTGTATCTGTCCCATGTTTTATCTAAATAGTGAATTAATGCATCACTGAGAATTTTTTTTCAGCAAATAGATGATATAAATCTGAATGCCTACCAAACATGAAGTTATAACTTGTACGTTTACTTATTTTTACTTATCCATCAATTTCAGTTTTAAAACAATCCATATCTAATTCGTAAAACACGACTACATGATTACCAAGAAATCGGCAGTGAAAAAAAAGAGATATAGAAATATGATCTTCAATTGCATATGCCTTAATAGTGTCGTATTTGTAATTAATAACCTAATTTTCTTTCCTTGTAATATCTATATGAATGTGGATCTCTGGTTTTTTTTTTCACTTCGTTTAATATCCAGCTGCTCATCGTTATATAATATAGTATATCTTTATAATTTAAACTCAACAGACATGTAGAATTGTATTATTTCCTTCTCTATAACTTTCCGATTTCCTGATGCTGTCTATATTATTCCTACCAGGGCTCGAAATAAGTCGCAGCAGCCACGGCAAATGCAATGATCTTAGGCTTAAATCGCCGCGACAATCAACGGTTTTCACGGCAAGTTTTCCTGCATTTGAAACCAAATAAACCTTCTCTTTCAAATACAAGCTACTAAAACAAATTTTTAAGGAAAAAAACATGTGTCTTAGGATAAGTACGGATGATCATTCGCCTTCAGATTTTAAGACTGATCGAGCAGTTCAGAAAGGTTTCATGCACGTGATCGCAGACCTTGCTTTTAGCTCTGTAGTTATGAAACAACTGCAATTTTCTCTTGACTAATTATAGACTGATGCCTTGTAAACTTGATAAGGAAATAAACGCGTGTCTACAATATATTAATTGAGTGTTTTTTTTTTTTCATTTCAGATGTATTTTAGGGTTTCATATGAAATTGCAGAAAGCTTAAAAGAAAAGTGAAGTATTTTTTTCTTCCATTGCATTATTCATTCAATTGTTTAAAAGTTTAGAGTTAAATTTTCAACTGTAATTTACCGTTATTACTGAAATTTTAGGTTTCGCCATGGGCTGAATAGTTTTTGCTGCCACCTTATAAAAGCTCACAGTAATATTTGCTGCCAACTTCAAAATCTTATTTCGAGCCCTGGTTCCTACACTGCAGCAAATACTGCGCACTTGCATCAAACCATATGTTTTCCCGTCACACGCTAACCATATGTTTCATCCGGCAGTCACACGCTAACCATTAGTTCAACAAAGTTGTTGAAAATCTTTAAAATACACAAGAAAGAATTGACAAACTCTTTCACTTAAAATACAAATTAAATTACTGACTTTAATTTCCCTTTCAAACA
Source organism: Metellina segmentata (assembly GCA_947359465.1). Classification (NCBI taxonomy): domain Eukaryota; kingdom Metazoa; phylum Arthropoda; class Arachnida; order Araneae; family Tetragnathidae; genus Metellina; species Metellina segmentata. Next base: position 61,386,492 of record OX375876.1, on the reverse strand, counting down.
AACGTGAGAGTTTCAAAGTAATGGACTAATGATCTAAATTTTTCTATTTTCAACTTAATGCTGCGAAAATAATTCATCAGAAAGGTTTTAATCATTAGAGATTTTTGTATTTTTTAGCTTTCAAATTTGTCTTTCATTTATAAATGATTTCATCTCTTTACTTTACAGTGAGTTGGTGTAAAAAATAAACAAGCTTTTAGAGTATATATACGGGTATTTTCTTTGAGCAAGACGCGTTTTTATTTATTTTTGGAACTATTGCTGTGTCTCTTAATTGTGTCTTAATTATGCAAACGGACAGAAACGCTGTCCACATAGTCTTAAACTTTAGACACTCATCACACAACGAATACTTTTCATGGTCATTTTATACAGATACACATCATCACGCCTCACACCAAATATTCTTTAAGTATCTTATTATCATTTGAATACGACCAATAGGATTAGGTAATTAGCTGTTAAACATTTTAACTGAACAATGAAGACAAAAATAATCTTGAGTGTCCTAGATATTTTTAAAATTTATCCAAAACCTTTTTATTTTTATTTTATTTTTAAGTATATAGCAAATAAAGTCTAATATAAAATTTATTTTACTGATGTTGATTCGCGTGAAAGGAACAATTTATAATAAATTGCTGCTCATTTATAGCAAGAAAGATTATAAGATTCTCGTTCTATAACTAATTCAAAGAAGAATCTATAGTTAGTTACTTGGTTTTTTTAGTATAGGAAGGAATAATTTTAGAACAAAATATAGTTATTCGAACTAGTATAAGAAAGAAATTATGTAGTATCAAAATTTTATCTTCCATATTCACAACGCATTAAACAACATTTCACTTAAATAAAATCAGTATGTAATTATTTAATTATTTTTCCCTACAACCGTTATGCTTAAAAAATTAAATTAATGTTAAAATTATAGATATAACAAGGATAATAAATAAATTGCATGACCTTAAAAGCGATTGTGCGTTTTTACTACACTTAGCAATTTGTTTTCGTTATCTGTTACTTACACAACCGGAACCTGTAACATATTTAATATTTTGTATAAAGGACAATACTTGTAACTGTAACAATACTTGATCGAACTAGGGTAGATACAAGGACATCAACATCGGTGGATGGACTAGTTTACACAATCCGTTATTTATTTATCAAAGCTTGAAACTAACTATTTAAATTTTTGTATTGAATGGGGTTTGTATTGAATCATGTTAATTCAAATCATGATTCAAGGAACAACATTGTCTTGCAACATTAAAATCTATAGTAATCTTTAAAGTAAATCGCCAATGTACGTGCATTGCATACTACCTTATTTACATGAAATCAATCTCAAGAAACTGGAATAAGGGTTTGAAAAACGCAACATCATCAAAGTAATTGCTCATTTCTGAAGAAACCATCAATCCTAAATGTATATAATAGCTTACAAGATCAATCTTATGTACATTTTCATATTCAAGCGTAGCTGTTATTGGTGTAAGGGGGCCACTACTTGAAATTTGTCACATTAAAGAAAAATAGGGATGAAAGTAAATAAAATGGAGAATTAATTCAACCTCAAAACTATTTGCGGATTTCTACAGCACCTATACACTGATGCCATTTTATAATAACCATACACATATTATTTACATAAAGGGATGACACTGTATCTATCCATTTCAAGAAAGAGAAATATGAATGAGAATGGAGAGAGAGAGATTTGAGTAAGATTGTTGAAAAGAGAAAGGAAGAAAGAACTCAATATTGAAACTAATTGCGCATTTCTACAGAAACTAGCAATCATCTACTATCTACAAATAGCTGTATACATTTTCATTCACATAAACAAAGGTCCTTACATATTTTAGGATATAAGGATGAAGGAGAAACTAGAGAAAATAAATGGGCCACACCAGCACATCTATTACGTATTCTACAGTATCTTTCAATTTGCTTATGATCTACTGGTAACTGCATTATCTACGTCTGCAAGTTGGATAATTATTGTCCCCATTATTATAGACATAAAGGGAATGGTAACTATCTAACTTGTAATCCGTTCTAGGAAAGAGGTATAAAGATGGAAGTAGAGAAAATACACAAACAATTCTGAGAAGAATAAGGAAGTAAAGACTTAACTAAATCCATTGCTCATTTCTACACTTCACAGTAACACCACTGCATGCATTTTTAATCATTTCTATAAAGCTTTAAATCTATTCCATCACATGAACGAAAAGCAGGGGAAAAGTAAGAAAAATCGATCGAAATCAAAAATCGATTGCTTGCTTCGTCAAGAACTGCTGTACCTGTTGTCAATATACTGATAATCGAACACATTTATATTTACATAAAGGTTGCCATTACTTTATTACATTTTAGAAAAAATGAAAAGGTGTGTGAGAGTAGAGGAAACAAACTCGAGATAAGAAGAATAAAGAAGAAAGGGCATACTATTAAAACCGATTGAGGCTTTCTACAGTAACCAGCACCTACGGATTTGTACATTTATGTTCACAAAAAGACAGCACAACGTATAACCCATCTTAGGAAATAGGAATAAGGATGAGAGTAGAGATAGAACATTAGTTGGATTAACTTTATGTCAGGACAAAACATCAAACCTCTCTCAATTGTGAAAGTACTAATAAGCATACACATTTAACTCACATAAAAAAAGGTAGTTGGCATTCAATCCATCTTAAGGAAAAGGGATAAAAGTCGATAGCTCAGGTGTAGGTGGGACTAACATCATAATCAATTGCGTATTTCAACGATAACCACTAACACTCTGTCAATCTACCAATAAGTGTACACATTTAACTCACATAAAGGAAAGTCGTTACAGACAATCCATTTTAAGGGAAGAGGAAATTGAATAAGAGTAGGTGGTGAAGGGAATAGGTGTAGGTAGAACAGAATATAAAAATGAACTGCGTACTTCAACAATAAACAGCAGTCTACTGTCAGTCTACTAAAAACTATATACATTTACACATATAAGAGAATACCGTTACTTGATATCCATATTAAGGAAAGAGGAATAGTGATGAGAGTATATATAGTATAGTAACAGGAGTAAAGAGTATTACACAAAATCCAAATAGATTACGTACTTATAAGAAACAAACAATATGTTGTCATTCAAATATTAACTGTGTACATAATGCCCGCAAAAAGTGGTGGTGTTTCTTTCAATCCATCTCAAGTAAAGAGGAAAAGTGATGAGAGTAGATATTGTATAGGAATTGGGGTAGGGAAAGACACAACATCAAAATCGATTAGTACTTCTACAACAACCAACAATATGCTACGTCAATCTTTATAAGCAATCCATCTTAAGGAAAGAGGAAAAGTTATGAGAGTAGATATAGTATAAGGGATAGGGGTAGAGTAGGACACAACATCAAAACCAATAGAGTACTTTTACAACAACCAACAATCTGCTCTCAATCTACCAATAACTGTATAGAGAGAGAGAGATGTCTTTATAAGCAATCTATCTCAGGAAAAGAGGAATTGGGATCAGAGTAAAGAGAAACTAGCTAAGAGGGGATACAGAGACCAGAGGGAGATGATGGGAGAGAGAACAGACTCACCTAAGGTGTCGGACTCTCTTTTTTTTCAAATGACCCCCGACTCTCGCCGGATTTGAGAAAGGTTTCTTCCGTCTGCAGAGAAGCTGCGAAGGAATTCCTGGAATTTATGCATTCCCTAAAAGGTTCTCAAAATGGCGGAGCACGTCGCTGAGATATGCAGAGGTACGGAGGGCCGCCATGTTACTGCAGAGACTCCAAGGGGAGTGCGCGGGCAGGCCGAAGCCTCGCGCTCCACAAGACGTCACGTGACGCCGAGAAGGGAATCGATAACTCGAAATTCGGGGACTCACTAATTTATTTGTTTGTTAACCCTACTATTATCGTTTGCCTTTTTATCGTTGGTTTTTAAAAATTCCATTGTGCCCGGTCTCAGTCGCGTTGCCATGTTCTATTTCTTCAGCCACCAGAGTTTAATGATAGTTTGCTTCATATTTTTTGTTTCAAAATGGATCGTTTTTTCGGGGGGCTTGTTTACGCTCGTCAATTTATCATTCTTTCTTTTACTACGGTTTTTCCCGGATGAAATTACGCAGTTATTTGGTGGGGCATTTATCATGACCGGCAGGGGGACCAGGATGTTTTAATGAAGGAAGCGCAGCGGTTTGGGGTTTGTTTTTTGTCTCCTGACGGATACTTGTAGCTCATTTGCATGTAGTTTAATGGCTCGGGAGTTTTAACTTGTTGACTCAGGCTAGTTACGCTGTTTACTTTGTTGAGAAGTGATAGCTATACATTATTACCATATATTACGATTATTACCAGCTTTTTATTTAAGGAATAGTATTTTGAGTTTATAAACTAACTAGAAAATAGAAAAAAGAACTACATAACTTCAGTTAAAACTTTGTTTTTTTTCATTCGCTGAAAAATCATTCCTTGGAAGATGAAAGAGAAACACGGAAAAAATAAATTTAGAATCTGTTATATCTTTATGCTGTTGACATATATTCTAAGAAAAATAATAACAATTAAATTCCATTAAATTAATTTTAAAATATTCTAGATTAAATTTTAAAATTTGGGCTGGGCACAAGAATTTTAAAACATTTGGACTACCTGTGTGCCAAATTTCATTATTGTAAGTGTCATAAATTCAACAAGACACTGCGTAGTGGAGGGCAAATACTTCCTTTTATAACAGTAGAGGTTCTACATTTATGTTTTAGATTTCGCGTGATGTTCTATATTTATGTTTTAGGTTTCGCGTGATATTCCATTGAATATGTCAAAGCTATCTTGACTGATTCGACGTTTGAAATTATAAAAAATGTTAATTAACCTTTCACGTATTTTCAACGAGATATCTCCTACATCCAGATCTGACCAATTTTGCTAATGGAAAGATATTATAGATATTATTATCATCACGATTTTATAGAGATTAGATTAATATCTGGTCAGTTCTCTTCTAACTACGAGATATGTCGTCCATCAAAATCTCGTCACTTTTGACCTAGTTTAATGAATGATGAGATACCTTGTCGAGACAACCACCGGGTGGGTTAGGATTGAAATATTCTAAAACTTATTTTTTAACGTATCAACAAACCAAATTTGGTATCGCCGTCAAACAACTACCCTTATTTTTCCCTAAACTCGTTTTTCATGTAATAATACAGTTGGTAAAAATTCTTTACGAATTTTAGTTACTCTTTTATTGTTGTTATTATCGGTTTGTCATTTTTTTCAAACTGTAAGAAAAATTTTGAAGGATAACAAAAATATACAGCGGCTTCTTTTAAAGTAACGAAATTTTAAATCGCTGTTGTTTCACTTTGAGTAATATCCTCTTTAATCTTCCATTAATCAGGGGTCTTTTGCAACGAATGAGATCTTGGTGCATCTGTGGCTGGCTCAACGTTTTTTTTACCAGTTCAACACACATTAAATATCCTTTTTTTAATGCGTAGCATATTTTCAAAATATGTATAGTAAAAACAAACTAGGAGCCCGCCCCCTGCTCGCTAATGCTCGCCAACCCACGGAGGAGTGCTTTGCAATCCTCATTGGTTCGCTTCGCTCGCATCAATAAAGATATTGCTTACAAAGTATGATATTTCAACAAAAAAAATTCAATTATAAATATATTGCACTACAGAAAAATTATACAGTACCTCTGGAGTCAAAACTCGAACAATTTGGAATTTAAATGAAAACTTTGAGCGAATTTTGACTTGAAATGTGAGCGCTGCTTTGGAAATCGAATAACCAGCATGTCGTTTGTAAGCTACAACAACTTAACTAATATTCATTTTTTTCATTAAAATTTTAGACTATAACGCTATAAATTCAATTGAGGCGCGAGGCTTCGTGGTGAACAAACAATCGTACAGTGTTGCCAAAACGCGATTACAAATAACGTCTTTTTTGCGTACCACGTAAGAGAATTATATACACAGATAGCTGTCAAAACGGTATTTTTTTAATTTATAAATAATAAGGGAGATTGGGTCTTGTTGGCATAATGAGTAAGTTGGTATTCTCCTAATATTTTTTTTTCCACAGTGATTTCAGAAAGGTAATACCGCCACTATTTAACTACACGTGTATGTTGCATCATCCACTAGAGGTTTAGTGTAACAGGAGCTTCGAGAGTAAAAAAAAAAGGATTTGTGTTTTTTTGCAAAGTAAGTTATTTTTTTTAATTCAAGGTTTTGGTGTTTTATGAAGCTCTAGTATATGTTGAGGTGTTTTCAATGGTTGTGCTGGATAGAGTGAGAATAACAATTGTATTAATGTAAAACCTATGTGAAAGAGTGAGGCAGCCATTTTGTCCCCAAAAACCAGGTGGGGCAAGTTGGTCTTGAAATCGTGGGGCATGTTGGCATAGGAAAAATAGTGGACATCGGGTACAGCTACACTCTACGATTATGAGTGATGGCAACGGCTTGGCGATTTTTTTTTGGCGCACTTCTAGGAGCGAGTTACGATAAATTAAGGCAACCCATCTTTCGTTGCTGTTGTTGTGGTTTTCACGGCAACCTCGGCAAACGGAAACTTTCAATTTTCATTTTGAATATTCTAGAAAGTTCTTCCAAAATCCGTTAAAATCGTTTGATTTCATTGATTCGTTTGACATTTTTTCTTTCCTCCCATTGGTTATTTTGTTTTTAAAATATCATTTTATTGCATTGGTCCTTTTAAATCGTTTTCTGTGATACTATCGGTCCATTTATTTGTATTTTGACAGTTGTGGAATTTTTATTTTGTTAGAATAGTTTTCACGACAGGATTAAGAGTTTTGTTTTTTTGACCATTTTCGTTTTCATTATTTTTTTACGAGAGAATTCTGACGTTATCAGGTATTATTTCTTGCTTTTTTTTCTTTTGTAAATCTTTTTCTTTTTCAACATGCTTACTGTATTTAGTGTAATTGATAAGTTTCAGGGTATTCTTACCATTCGTAGCTTAGTTTCTCTGCTGGTTCACAAATGTGTTTTGATATGTGATTAAGCTTACTACTTTTTGTGAAATTTTTTTTAAAATATACTTTTTAAAACGTTCTGAAATGTGCTTAAAAAGTGTGTTGTTAAAAGAAAAAAAATTGTGACAGGAAAAGAGTTAAGAAATAATTCTTTCCTTGGCGACTTTAGAAGTGCGCCAAAAAAATCGCCAAGCTGTTGCCATCAGTCATAAACGTAGAGTGTAGCTGTACCGGACATCGACTGCGATGAATTTCGTATTTCCACAATGGAGGAAACACACAAACTTTATGACCAGAAGTCGCTGACACAATCTGGTACAACCGCAACAAAATTTAAGAAAATTAAAGCCACCAATCCAAGTGGACGATCGCCCTACTTTTTTGGTGGACATGAATCGTTAAGATTTCCTTGTTCTTTTTGTTTTATTTGCTTAGTTTTCCTTATTTTGTATTAAAATATATTTTAAAGTGATGAAATCGCATTATTTCTTAGATCCTATCACACTGATATGCTACGCCAACTTACCCCAGACGTTATACCAACCTACCCCACATCAGGGGTAAGTTGGTATTGTATGAACACTTTCGTAACCAATATTAAACAAATAATCTAAACAATTCTCTCTTATGTTTCTTCATTAATTTGTAGCCAAGGAGTTCTACTATCAACAGCATTGGTTATATTAGCTGAAAGCATTACTGAAAAAAATAATAAAATTCAAACTATATCAACTAGCTCAGGTCTCTCCCTACATTTATACTGTTATTCCTTTCACTGCGGGACATTGAAAATAATGTCACTGTACAACCTTGTCAGGATTAATGTTACCAAAAGAGTTCAATCCTCCAAATGGTTTCTACGAGATACACTTCCATCAACATTTGATTGCTTTTGCTAATAACGAGATATCTCGTCATTAAGATACTGCCGATGTTTTTACCATCGCTAGATCGAGATCTGGTCAGTTCAATTCTAATGACGAGATATCTTGTCTTTCGAGATACTTTCAGTTTTACTAATGACGAGATACCTCGTCGAGACAACCACCCGAAGGGGATATATGCAACACTGATATGCGTAAAAAAGAAGATACTAAAATATCTCTCTATATTAAAAAAATGTTACCGCCGCCGCCGCCGCCGCCGAAGAATTGAAAACTGTGCTATTTAGCTCGATTCTTAGACGGTTTCCCGAGAAAGTACTGATCGGAAAAAAACAAAATTGACATGGTTTGTTCTTCATCGTATTCCCTGGACAATTATTAAGATTTTTTTCCGATGCGGCTATTAGTTTAGGGTTTATTAAGTGTTAAAATTGAAGAAGCGAAATTTCTTCCGCGAGTGAGCAAAACACATACAAATTTTCAGTCTTCAGCCGTGAGTTTTTTTTAAAGAGTACCTCTCAACGTAAATTTTTGCAGCTCGTCGAATTTTTTTTTAAATTTCAATTTGGTTCTTGATAATATTTTTTTGAAATTCGGGAAAAATCAGGACATTTTTGTTACTTTTTTTTAAAACTGCCGTATCTATATTTTATTACTATTATTTTTTAATTTTTAAAATATAGCAGTATACCTCAGAATGTACTCTTTCTTACGGTACTATTATTTTTGATATCGGTTAATAATTAAATTGGATGCGATCAAAAGTTGGTCATACAAAATTCGGAATCTTCGGATATTTTCGCTACTTTTTGTTACTACCGTTAACTAAAACTGTCATATCTATATCGTATTACTATTAGTTTTTTATTTTGAAAATAGCGCTGTATACCTCAGACTGTACTCTTTCTTACGGTACCATTATTTTTAAAATTGGGTCATAAATAAATTCGATGCAATCAAAAGTTGGTGACACAAATTTCGTATTTTTTATTTCGCTTAGCAAATTCGCGGAGGGTTGTATTTTTGACTATCGGGTTTGCCAGATATCAAATTTATCGTAGCAACAATTGCCATAAAAACGATTTCTTTTTATTTGGCGAGGAAAAAGGCTCGCTTTTTTCCCTCTGTTCTCAGACGTTTTACCGAGAAAGTACAAAGTGCACATCGTAAAGTTTGGAGATTAACAGGGTTTACCTAAAATTGTACAGGGAACAAGATGCAGAAGATTTTTTACTGATGCGGCTATTAGTTTAGGGTGCATTAAGTGTTAAAGCAAAAAAGAGTGAAATCACTTGCGTAAGAGGTATTGGTTTGCGAAGCAAACCAAACGGGATTGCGTAGCAACCCACGGGGGTCGGTGAGCGTGATGTGATGGACTGTAACGTGATGTCGCTGTGACGTGATGGACCGTAAAGGGAAATCAGGATAATACAAATTATTCAGATAGTTTCACTCTGCGAAAGGAATGTTGGTTTGCGAAGCAAACCAAATGCCATATGTAAAAGGAGTGTTGGTTTGCGAAGCAAACCAAATGGGATTGCGTAGCAATCCCCGGGGGTTGGTGAGCGTAAGCGAGCAGGGGGCGGAGCCCCCTAGTATAATAAAAGATAATAACATATCCAAAACTTTAAAATTCTACTATCAAAAGTCTCCAGCATTTAATAGTATAGGTCGTATTTAAGGATGATTAATGATTCTTACGCCACTTAAATCCCACAAACTGACTATATTGTTACCATTTTAATGATACATTTTTACAACTTGCATTTACATATACAACAATATTGTACATAATCCCTAAAATTAATTAAACATGTAATATAGCAATTTCCCATCACCTTTCATTATCAGGTCAATGTATATCCATCAGTAACTTATAATCTCATATAAAGTAGGTTTATTAGGGAGTATTCAAATGGCTAATGATTAATACATTCTTTAGAATTTGTTTTATTTATGTTAAACTAGCAGAATTACCCGATCTTACTCGTAATGAATTAATTAACTATAGACTGAAGAATGGACCACCATAATCACGTTTCTCTTTCGTAGAAAAATTCCATTATCATTTAAGTGAAAGGAAAATAAACTTTTAACCTTTTAGACACTTTTATGATTTCGTCAGTTTACTTTGGACGTAAATAGTACACACGCTATCAATTAATTTTATACACATTGCATCCCTGTTGTAAGACAAAATTTAAAAATATGACACTAATTTTATTAGTCCAAAAGTAGATTTTTAGTGCGGAGGTGATTATGAATAAGCTTTCTTAAGTTCGTTTCCTGTAAAATTGTTGTAACTTAAATCATAGAAAAGGCAAATCTATCTAGCACACAGTTTTCCATCAATATTTTTTTGACTAGCGGCTCTCCTGCATCACTGATACAACATTTTCGAATTGTATCACTTTTAAGTGAAGGAATGCAAAGTAATTTCATGATTTCCATTACTAATTATTAATTAAATTCATTAGTATTTTGAAACAAATATATTGTTTCTCGATAAGTGTCTTTTTACTAGCGCATGCAACAACAAAATAACTTATTTCAAAATTGAATGGACTTCAGTACAAACAAAGCAACCGACTTACCATTTTTTCAAAAAATGGTACTTCGGCATGACAGCTAGGTTTTTTTAATCACTCCCAATCACCTATTTATAGTAAAAATACTATTTTCAACAAACTTTTAACAGGTGCTTAACCCTACAAATGGTTTCGACAAAATATCTCGTAAATCAAGATATGATATATTTTGAAATGTAAAATTGTTCATTTATAAAGGTGGCTTTAATAATATTACTTCTATGCTCTTGTAGGTGTTGAAAAGGTTAAGAAACTCCAGAGTAGAAGCGCTGAGCTAGTCTGCTAAATTTTAAAATATTAACGAAACTTTTAAAAAATTACTAAGGAAAACAACACAAAAATTAATTTATCTTTGAATTCAGGCCAAACGTCTTTTTTTGGGATAGTTTGTGCCAAAAATGTATCGTAAAATTAAAAGTTACATGTTACAAATCCTGTCACAAGGCACGTAGGTCGGCCGATGTAGAGAATGAAAGAATTCAACAGCTGATGTATACAGAGTGAGTTGTTTAACTTTCAGTTCTCAGAATATTCTCGGTAATTCCTTCTTAAACACGGCTCAAAAATTCAATTTAAGTGTTGATAAAACAGCTACATATACCTATGAAGAGCCAATGTGTATCTATCCATACTTCTGATGCAAATATATTTAAATATTAGTATGCAGTTAAGGAATTGAGTTTAAGCTCAAGATGGACAGTTGAATTATTCATCTAAATGAACAGAATGATTCAGTCACATACTGAATTAATGTCGTATATCCGATAAAGAGTAGTTCTTTAAAAGAGATTTTAAGTGGAAAAAGATTTAGAACCTCGTTTTGTTCCTTACAAAGCTTGTTTTAACACTGGAGTGTAACGAGTTCAAAACTAGATTCAATCAAAGATCGTTGTGTTCTAGGGGCTGGTACATGTTAAATCAGTCGTTGCCTCAAATGTCCTCACGTTGGCGTGGTTTAAAAATTTGGATAGTGGGCCCGTGATTCAAAAGTACGAGGTGCTGTCCTCGGATCTTTCCCTCTGGAAATAATCTCAGACCGTCACATGCAGCTCAACTACCTATAAAACTTAACATAGAAATTTTCTTGCAATTATATTTCTGGAAACAGTGCAAAACTTCTCGCATAGGTGAATCTGTGTGATATCGTATCTTGGCAAAGACATATTACACATTAAGGGTATATATTTTAATACATATTATGGGTATATTATATCAGGTTGAGTAAAAAGTTTTCCGCCAAAAACTTTTTATTTTAAAGTGATAAATACATACAAAAACACCAAAGCTAATGAGTATAGTAATATCCGTTCGAATCTACAATCGTCTGCCAACGTTTTGGAAACTTTTCAATCCCTTCTGCGAAGAACTGTGGCTTGTGAGAGTCCAGAAAGAGATCGACCTCATTTATGACCTCCTCATTTGAATTGAAGATTGCGCCATCAAGATGCAGCTGCAGATGTGAAAACAGATAGAAATTCGAAGGGGCCATGTCTGGGCTGTATTGTGGATGTTGCATCAAATCCCACTCCAGCTTGTATAGCGTCCAGCCGGTCATCATACAAACATGTGCCCTGGCGTTTTCTTAATGAAAGAGAACCACCTATCTTCTGAACTCGTTTCTTCGTTTTTTGGCGAATGGCATCACGAACTTTAATTAGCATGTTGCTGTATATTACACTGTTGATAGTCTGTCCGCTTTTCAGGAACTCTTTGTAGATAATAGACAATATGCACTATGTCACAAAACGTACTAAAATGTTACTTATTTTATTAATTCGATTATGAAAAATCCGATAATCAACTTTAAAAATCAAAAAAGGTTTTAATTTAAGCGTTATAAAAGCAACTAAAAAACGCGTCAAAGTCACGTGACTGAAAACGAGGTGGAGCTTGGTGTGACGTCATAGTACATGAAATCTATCGCTACATTCGTCGGCGGCTTGTTATTTCACGTTGCTTTCATTGTTTTTACGCTAATTTTATTTTTTAAATAATTATGTTGAATTATAGTCTTTACATTTTTATTATTATACATAGTTCTTCTTTAAAAATGACGACTGTAGAGCAAGGCTTTGTAAAAGGCCCATATTAAACATATAATATAGCAATTTCCCATCACCTTTCATTTTCTGGTCAATGTATATCCATCAGTAACTTATAATCTCATATAAAGTAGGTTTATTAGGGAGTATTCAAATGGCTAATGATTAATACATTCTTTAGAATTTATTTTATTTATGTTAAACTAGCAGAATTACCGGCCAGTCGGATAATATACCTAAATAGGATGGTATATCCATGTTTTCTTTTCTGGGAAATTATCCAAATTTTATGGGAGTAGAAATCAAAGGCGTAAAAGCGAAGAGTAAAATAATATTTTGTACAACATATTTTTTTAATGTATTTTTATATTGCTTTTAAAGAGTAGTGCTATTATCAAAAAGTTGTACTTAAGAAAATAGAATATTAGTAGTTGTTATCTTTTCCTTAATACGTAACACAATTAATTCTGAAATAGATTTTTTTATATAGATAATTAGAATAGTATATCAAATAAGAGTTTTAAAATAAGAAAATAATTTCAAAGTAGATTAAAATTGTAAGGGTAATACTAACACATTTAATCCACTTAATACGTAGCACAATTAATTCTGAAATATATTTTTTTATATATATAATTAGAATAGTATATCAAATAAGAGCTTTATATTAGGAAAATAATTTCAAAGTAAATTAAAATTGTAGGGGTATCAAAGTATTGAATTTTGAAAGCTAACTTAAAATTAATTTTCTACGTTCATTTTTTAGCAAAATTATTTTTGTTAATTAATGAACAATAATTCTTAAAATATATTTAAGCGGTAAAACGTAATGCACTAAAGGATGATCCAAAAATAACATGTGTAGAGAAACTTGTTACGAGAATTGCAACTGCATTTAATATTGAACACAACATTTAGTAGTCCAACATTTTAAACCATGAAGAAGGTAATGTGATAATTTGATTAAAATTGCAAGAATTTGAATTCTATAATACTTATCATTCAGTTTAAAGAAGAAATATGACACAGTTTTACCAACTGCAAATTAATTATCATGAGTATAATAATTCAATGTTTATTGATGTTAGATCTCTGTATATTTTTTTTAACCAGTTTTGATTTATAAATATATAGTATTCCTATATTTCCTTTTGAATTCTTTTTCATGAAACAAGAAATTCTGCATTATGAGTGACTTAATACCGAAAGAATATTTTTTCGTTTTAGCAAAAAGACAAGTAGTTATCCACAAGATTAAATCACACAATTCTTAATTAAAAACAATTAAAAATACAAATAATTTTTGGTATTTTAAACTAATCCAAAAATGATCTTCTCAGCAATGCAAGCAAGAAGTAGAACACAGCTTTTTGTTTTTCTTTTAATCTCTTTTCATAACGCTGCACCATCTTCTACGAACATGTTCATATTTTGGTACACCAAAAAAATACTTTTTTGGTGTTTTAATCGTTGAATTATGACACAAAAGGAACAATACAATATTTGTAATACTTCTTTTTAACTATTTTCGAACCTTCCATTGCTGTGAATCAATCAAAAATCTGTAAATATAAGACTACTAAAAAGATACCCATAGAGATAACACAGTTCAAGGAACGTTTGATGGGAAAATCATGTACTATGACGTCACAGGCAAGAATCGTCAGCGACTGCAGTTTTTCGTTAAAAGTGACGTCACAGCAATTTGAAAAGTGTTTTAAATATAATTAATGTCGTCAGATTGCAGTTTAAGTGGCGTTTTTCTACATAGTTTTTCGTGCTCTTTCATTTTAAAATGAATTTGAAAAACATGCATATTGTCCATTCCATGACAATACTACCAGATACATAGAAGCACCATCTTGTTAGTTAGGGCTTGTCTTGCAACCGAGCCTGCTGATTCCCCGGGTGCTGACCACCCTCCTTTACGGCTTGTATTGTTGTAGTACACCCATTTTTCATCTCAGGTCACAGTTCTGTCCAGAATTTTCTCTTTCCTTTGATCTCTGAGCAGAGCCAAACGTGCCGCTTTTCTCTTGCGCTCGTCTTCAGCAGTTCAATTCATGAGGTACTCATCGGTTAAACTTAAACGTTAGATTTATGCGTTTCAGAGCGTTAACTATTGCTTTTTGGCAAACGTCAAGCTCTAACGCAATAGTCCGTGTTGCAACATTTCTGTCTTCATCAGTGATTTGTTTTAACTGCTTACAATCAACTTCAATAGGTAGGCCAATACCTGGTTCATCTTCAATGTTGAAATTTCCAGCTTTAAACTTCCGAAACCAAACTTTGACTGTATATAAAGAAACAGTATTGATGCCTAAACTTTAGCACATTTCTTGGTAGCATTCAGTCGCACTGAGTTTGTTACGAAACTCACAGTACATAATCGTTCTGATGAGTTGACATGATAGCTCCATTTTAAACACTTTTTTGACGCACAAGATAATACATTTTTAACAAACAAATTATACAGTCGTGTAGGTTTAATTTAATTTTCAGCTTTCGAATGCAAAATCTCGTTTGTGTGAAGGCTAACAACCACTGAAATGACAGCTGTTGGAGCGGAGGTATCTCCCCTTAGCGGAAAACTTTTTACTCAACCCGATACATTAAGGTTTAATTTTTGTTTTTATAGCACATGCGCCATATTTTGCCAAACTGCACCAAAAACAAGATACACGACTTCAAATAAGGATGTACACATAGGAGGAATATTTTACTGCCAGAAAATGGCATTAGTACACCCAGGTAGGAATAGAACCTGATACTTATATTATGGTACAGACCTTAAGCTTTTTCCCAACTTTTCATGTTGGAAGATTATTTTGAAAATTTTCAATGCTACCCTTATGACGTGCTATTAATTGCTACATCTTATTATAAAGCAATTTTTAATTCTTTAGTAAATATTTTTTAAATACTTAAATACAAGAATATGACCACCTCGTGGCTGGTTAGTGTTTTAAGGTGTAACAGCCTGATCTGGTCAATCTGTCACAAGCAACGTTTCTTTAGTCTTTTAAGTTTATATATCTACTTACACGAGGAAAACTTTTATTGGTGCAGAGGCGAGGAATGTACCAATGATGGTTACAGAAATCGAACCTGAACCACCTGCAGCTTGTAGGCTGCTAGACATTAAAATAACAAATGTACAATAGGGTGTACCCAATTTTTTTTTTTCAAAATCGCTTTTGTAATGTGATAGTAAAGTTGCTTTTTACCTATAAATTAATTCATGCTTTAAATATTTGTTTAATATTTTTTGCTTAACGTCTTTAGCCGTTTACAGAGCTTTAAAGATTGACGAAATGGGCTAAAAAGCAAGTAAAAGGGCAATTTGAAACTCGATTTTCAAAATATTATTTGCATTTGTAATACCTAATAAATATGTTTAAAAAAATGAAAAAAACCATGTACATCACTTTGCTTACGCCAATCATATCCTTTGTACTCACAAATCGTAATAATTATATCAGACGTCAGGTAGGCATTTAATTAACGTCATACTGGAGCTATTGGCCGCGGACCGGAATCAATCCCCAAAGGAGTGATCCGAGAACAACACAACGTAATGTTGAACCCCGGTCAGTTGACGAGGTCACACCTGAACTGCCACACCACTCTTCAAACTTCCACACCACGCCAGAGAGATGATATTTGCAGCCACTACGGATTTAATGTATTCCAGTCCCTTCTGTACACGGTCTTTGTTCGGATTGGAACTCGGAACCCTCAGGTTGCTAATCCGTCACCCTTCCAACCGGGTTACCGCGGGGCATTAGATGTCAAGGACAACATTGCTTTGCATTCCGCGATTTCTGGACGCACCTCATGTTCAACTTATCCTCCTGGAATCACTGTTGTAGTTGCAAACAACTAACTCCAGCCCTTACCCCTTTTCATTTTCTTTGTTTCACAGATGGTGGAAAGATTTTAAATAAGTGACAATTTAAAAATAGATTAAAAGTTAATGAAACATTTAAATATTTGATGCACACAGTTAATAAAGTAGTTATAATTTGTATGAACTCTAACCTAAGTGCCACAATTTTAGATTTTTATTTCTGTTACAGATGTATACCCCATCCGAAGCTGATAAGTTTCAGAATTTTTAATTTTGGTTTTGTGCACTTTTTATATTAATTAATGCACAGTTAATATAGTCTGAATAACTAAAATTTGAACAAATTATTTCCGAAACTGAAATGTCATTCGAAAAAAACAAGAGAAAAGTACTATCCACAACAAATTATTTCCACACGAAGGTAGATTAGTTGTAGAGAAAATATAATGTAAAATTGATGGATTGTTCATGAAAAGTTCATAATCTCCACGAGTGTTATATATATATATATATATATATATATATATATATATATATATGCTGAAGCTGCAGACATAGCATGGTAAGCAATATAATTTCAAGAGCACAGGAATTTCCAAAAAAATTACAACAAAAGTCTTAAAAAATGAAGAAATGTTGGTGGATCAGGGCGTCATCACGGAGGAGCCTGACCCAAACAACATAAAATGGTGTTTTCTACATATGAGCAACATTAGGCTGAAAAAATTGCTCATACACTCCCCCAAACTTCACCAAAAAGCAAGAAAAACAAAACAAATTACCCAAACAGAGCAGGAACAAAACGAAATCAACCCCGCAGCAGTAGCCGGGAGATCAACTACAACAAACCTAAAAATTACCACCAAATGCCACAGATTACACAATCCAAGTAAATGCTAACACCATACTTCCGTTGCAACGAGTCCATAAAAAGCAGAAAAATATAAATATAAATAATAAAATCCCCAGTCCCTATTCGAAAAGATTTTCATAAATAATAAAATAAAATTGAAAAGCAACTCACATGGCTCAGAGGAAATTAGGAAAAATAATTATTCATGGATTGTGTAGCTGTTGATATTAATAAATTTTTCAAGAATATTATTAAAGAATGAATAAGGGTATTTGTTATTGAGAAGTGTGTTTTTTAGATAGTTACATTGTAATAAAAAGTTTGAATCAGAGTTACAAATTTTTATGAAACGTACCAATTGACTAGCAATCGTATTATAGTATGTTTTTTTAGAGATATTGGAGTCCCAAAATATTAATTTAATGACTGTAAATTTAAAATCACTGCGTTTATTATATACATTAATGTCAACTTTGCAGCATGAAACAGAAATTTTTAAGTCTAGAAAATCAGCAGTATGGTTATCTAGATTGGTTTTAATTAAAGTTCGTCTGGATAGATAGATTTCCAAATATTAAAAAAGTTGCTTCGAATACTTGGAAAAGGCTAGAAAAGATATATATATATATTATGACTTCACTGTATATATATATATATATATATATATATATATATATATATATATATATATATATATATATATATATATATATATATATATATATATATATATATATATATCACAACAATTTTACCACAGTGAAGTCATAAAATTCTGTTTTAAGATTAATACTTCGTTCAATTAAAAACATAGAAATTTTTTAAAAATTTACGATTTTGTGAAACTTATAATACTTGCTTTACAAATTTTAACCCATGACACATCCATTTTGTGACGCATGTAAGAAAAATTCAACTTGCATTGCTCACAAGCAGGAAGAAAAATCCGAAGTTATAGATAACATGTATTTTCCATTTCCTTTTCTAAAGAAATTCAGTTAAAATTTTTATTCAAAATAAGTAAGAGTTCAGCGTTTTACACGTTTTGTAAGTTTGATTGTATTGCCTCGTTTAAGGTAATATTTAAGTTGCATAGAAAGAGAGAAATGTGAGTTCACTGAAAGATGAATCTAGTCAATTTCGCATACGGTTACAGATTCATGAGCACAGGTTGTGCGAAAGTAAGTGGAAAAAAGCGATTTTCAAATTCAGCCAGTGGAACGATATTCAAGCTTTTTCATCCGGACAAAAATAAGTGGTTTCTCTTGTTGCACAAAATAATGACCTTCTTCAACTATAAAATGCATAAAAGCGCACATTAGGGTGGGCTGTTCAGATAGGCGATTGTTTTTTTCGAATTTGAATTTCCAATAGAGGGGAAAGTTGTCAATTACTTTCAAATATAAGCCTTTTTATTATTATTATTCCACATCTTGAGTCCTCTACCGAACGTTTTAGTATTTTAGCTGAAAAGCTATTTTCTTCCATAAAAATCTTACAAGTCTAAAAATAAACAGACTGTTTGAAAAACCTTAAAAATCGACACAAGAGCCGTTCAAAACGGGATCAAAGCCATCTTGTAACATTTTAAAATACATCCAGATAAAGTTTCTTCTCATGTGTACTTTTCCTAATCGTGGACTTTTCTTCTTCCATCTCTCGTGAACCAAAATAATTTGATTCAAAGATGCACTAAAAAGATTCAACTTAAAAATTGTTTGAGTTCGTGACTATCAGAGTTTGACCAGAAAGTGAACTTGATACACTCTTATTCTGAAAGCCTCATGCAAACAACTAAGTGAATCTAATACAAATGTTTTTGGTTGAGTTACAGCAATTATTTTTCAACGACACACACACACACACACACACACACAGATAGAAAATCCAAAAATCTTAATTTTGGCAGTTTTTGCAAAATTACAGACTTCAAATATAAATTTACAAAGGTTCAAAAAATGTATAAACTAAGTTATCTTTAAAACTATAAATCAAGATTACTGGATACAAAAAATATGATTGATGATTAGACTAGTTTATTCTGGTTTTTATAATCACATTTATGGCGCAATTAAGGTTAAGACATGCAAATGATTAGAATTACAAAGCAATCACGCATGTGTGGTCCGAGAAACACCCTCTTATAGTGAGCCGTGTAAACAAAGCACTGTAAATGTGCGTTTAAATGTATGTATCGTCATTTGACTGCTGTAAATGATTGATTAGAAGTCAATATGACTCACCAAAAACGCAGGGTGTCATGGAGTTTGAATGCTGCCCATGAACGGCCCCCGTGAAGGTGGACATTGTACCGTGAAATCGCCACTCGCACAGGGTGTAATGCCACAACAGTGATGCGTGTGTGGAAGAGATGAACCATGGAGAACCGGACAAGACGAAACACCGGCAGTGGGCCCCACAATATGACCTCACCACGGAACGACAGACACCTCAACCGCATGGCAGTAACGTACCGTATAACGTCCTCTCTTGCATTGGCACAACATTGGAGAACGTCTACAGGTGTGTCATTATCTACCCCTACGGTTCGTCGACGTCTGCTGCTCCATGGGTTACATGCAAGTATTCTGCGCAGGATTCCCTTGAGTCTGAACCACCGACGTCTTCGGCTACAATGGACTCACCAACGCAGCCACTGGTGAGCCGATTGGCAACAAGTCGTCTTCTCAGATAAGTCCCACTACAACCTTGACTATAACGTTGGACGTGTACACGTCATATGCAACAGAAGTGTACGCCTTTTCCCGGAGTGTCTTATTTAGCGTCATAATGGACGAACGTTAGAAGAACGTAACTGGTGTTATGGTCTGGGGCGCTATTGGATATCATGGGCGATCCCGCCAACTACAAACTGTGGATAACATGAACAGTGGGCGCTACATCAGGAAAGTTGTGGAGTCCGAGGTCCTACTGCTCCTACAACGCATTCCCGGAGTTGTATTTCAGCAAGACAATGCCCCATCCACATGTTGCTTGGAATGTGCAAGCCAACTTCAGTGCACGACAGGTTCCACTTCCATGGCCTGCACGTTCCCTAGTTATGTCATCCATTGAACATTTCTGGGATTGCATATGTCGGAGACTTGCTCGTTCCACTCGTAGGGCTGAGAGTACGGCCGAACTTCGGCATTAGATTGAGGCCATCTGGAATGCCATTACTCAGCATGACATTTAGGATATGTACGATTCGATACCACGAGGCGTACAATCTCTCATCGCTGCGCGTAGCAGTTGCACAAGGTATTGATTTCGTTTTACTGCATTGTTTTTGTTTTATTGCTCTATACATTTTATCGTTTATTTAAACCACTATAAGTAATACGTGGAATAAATTTCAGTTATTTCTGATGATTCTTTAATAGAACTGCAATTTTGACAAACTAGTGTATATTAGCTCGGATGAAACCATCCTATGCTTCTCTCTGTGGTCCAATAACAGACATTTACGTTTCTGAAATTTATTTCTGATAAGTTTATATCATTTAATAATTATCGTATTTTAATAGAAATTATATATCACTTGATATGAATTTTCACAATCTTGGATTAAAAAGCTAACAGCTTCTTAACCACTATTTTAAATTTACTAGTAAAACAACTAAATCAACATTTAACCAACTAAGTCATTATTCTGAGTAGGTGTGAAGTGTTTGACGAAATTTTATTCCGAAATCCCGACCATTTTCTGCAGTTTTACCGAATATTCAAATGAGAGTTCAATGGAATCTGATTTGTGGAATATTTTATTGAGTGTAATGATGAATAGGAATTAAAATTTATTAAAAAATGCATTTTTATTAAATTTACAACCACAGAAATCAAAACGCAATAAAACTAAAGTAGGTTGAAAAGCGAAGTTGTATATATTTATTTATTTCATATTTACTTTTGAAGTTTCTGCTTAGAGCATTAGGGTACTCTTTCCTTCTAATGTTCCAGAATTTAAAATGACAGATTACACAATGATGAAGTTTAAAGAAAATGCGAAAATAAAATACTATGAGTTAACAGCATTTAATAAATAAAAAATATACACCATTAACAATATTTAAAACAGTTACACGAAAATGTCGCAATGTTTTTTTAGTAAAGGTAAACAATGAATTACATCGTCAAAAATAAAATTCCTGCAGACATAAAAAAAATTCAAGCCTCTCTAAGGACAATAATTTGTAATTGTTTTCGATCTCGTTATTTCGTATAGTTGCCACAATTCGCAAATAAAACTAGAAATAATTTGAAAATTCGAAATTTGATGCCATGAAAAATGAAATTTAGGCCAAAGCGGCCTAAAATTAACCTAAGGCCTAAGCCAAAAGCAATTTGAAATCGCCATAGAAATAACATTGAGTGTAAAACGATTGCTATACGCATCTCAGATTGCTTTACCACACAGTGTTGACCGAAAAAAAATTTTCTTAAAACAAATTAAATTATAATGTTCATGTTTGAACTGAATTTTTACTTCTTCCCATGATGAAAATAATATTTATAAATACTTGATTGATGAAGACAGAATATTTAGAACATTTAATTTCATATTTACTTAAATTTTATAATGGAGCTCGAAAAGCCAAAACGATAAACTCATCTATATAAATAAGAATGGAGTGTTTGTTTGTACATTCAATATTTTCGACCCATTTCAAGTTTTCTTTCCGTTTTGGTCCCTTCTGATGCCGAATCCGCCTTTTTCTCGTTTGGTGTCTGTCTGTCTGTATGTATGTATGTATGTTGTGCCCTATACACGTCCACGCGGTTTAAGATATTTTCATGAAAATTTGCATACAGTGAGTACTTATCTTCATTTAGTGAGTGGCATTGGTTGCGAAAGTCTGTCTGTCCGTCTTTCTGTTCTATGCTCGATTTTGTGTTTGTGTGTTTGTGTAGACATCACATGAATTTTATTCCAGATATTTGATTGCATTGTATTTTATTTTATACATTATCTATTAGTTTAGTGAATGCAATATTAAACATTTCTTTATTGTTATATTTAGTTGAGTTTCATGCTAAAACACCTGAGTAAGTATACTTAAATCAACCATAATTTGGTAGTTTTGGAAAAATTGGAATGTCTATTGAATATTACGATTACTTCGATTGCTTTACCAGTACTGCTGAAAAAGCAATTATTCTTCAAAAAATTATTTTTTTTTATGGAATTTCATCTCTGATACTTTATTTATTTCAAGTCTTATTTTTATTCTTTGCGCAATGAAAACGATTTCCGAATATTTGGGACAGACGATATTTTTTAATGAAACAAGAATGAACAAGATCGCGCGAGCAGTGATATTTTTTCTGGTTCTTTCGCTCTGAATTAATTTCACATTTCTAAATTTTGTACACTTTTAGTTGTAAGTTGTGGCAACTGTGCGAGATCAAGAGATAAAATTGAATCACAAATTAATATCTTTAGAACAATTTTTTGCGACATCTTTTATTTTGTTTTACTTCGCTGTTTCCTGTTTTAAATATTTATTATTTTAATAAATGTGTTTTCCTTCTCATCACACGCAACAGCACCACAAAGTATTAGACTTAAAAATGTTAGGTAAGTCAGTATAAATTTTCAGTAAATTTTAAGTGTGGTTATGCCATTATTGAAAGAATAATGCCGTGATTGAAAGAATAATAATGTTTATTAATCCAAACTGGAACTTTTTCCAACATTAAAAAATTCGTTGTAATAATGACAGGAGAAGATTGCAAAATTTCACAATGTCGCATACCGGAGGCAAGAGTGCCACAAGTAAAAAAATATTGTTTTGTTGACTATGAGTGCGAGAGCACTCGCCGTAAATCGTAATTTTAATTATTTGAGTTGAACATGAAAAGAACTTAAGAAAGGGAATTCCAAATCTTCCTATTAATCGTCTTTTATAGTAGTAACCTTAGTATCACCTTTCGTCATTTTGTAGCTTTGTCATACAGCAATTGTGCGATGTATGTGAAATGTATTACATGAATGGATATGCATATGTAGGATTTGTGTCCAAAGTAAGTTGTAGAAAATATAAAGATGGCGAAAGATGTTAAAATAAATTTTTATTCTACAAAAAACGTAAGTCATTATATATTTTGATTATCTCTTCAATCTAGAGTAAACCAATTCGAACCGAGTAAGGTCGGGTATTTTGCTAGTTGATCATAAAAGCGTAATTTTGCTACTCGGTATCTGGCAACCTCAGAATTAATGTTTAATTTTTTAATTTGATTTATAATTCTTTTTTGGGGTATTTGAGTTGAAAACGAGATGGTTGCGATCATATTTGAGGATTCCCAAGTAGTATTATAAATATCTGTTCATTTTTGCTTATAAATCATTATTTTTTTTATCAATATTGTTCAAGTTTTTTGTCGAATTGTTTTACTTTAGAACATATTCAGTAAGTTGAAATTCAACACGCTAGAACAGGTATTTTTTATTCAGAAATCTGCCTGTTTTAAGGATCGGAATTTTGTTTCTGTTTGCATTATGTGTTCCGGTATATTACCTATTCCAGAAATATTATTTAGGAGTTGGATTTTATTTATTTATTACTTGCAAAATATCACTAGACATGGGTACTTTCGTGGTGGTATATGTATATTTCCACCTACTTTCTTTAAATCTTTGGTTGAATACGCAATAGTGTGTAGAGAAAAAGAATAAATAAAATTTACAAATCAAAATATTTTCTAAGTGTGTAATTTGTTGTTTTAAAATGACATGCAAATTTCAAAAATAACTTTAAAATAAGATGGGTTACGTTAAATTAAAACTGGTAGTCATACTTAGTTGTTCAAAATATATTTCAAAATTTTGATATAGCTTTTCATTGAAAGAAGATTAAAATAAATTTAATTTAATTTGTTTTTCGTGTTTCATGGGAGTTATTGAAAGAAGTACTCCATAGTCAAGTAACTAACTTTTTCCCTCTAAATAGATGCGTGCTTTCCATTTAGAAACCAAATTTCTGATCTTAAAAAGTACCATTTGGGTTTATATTAAAACTGTATGTGCGTTGTAGAATAGAGAATTTTTAATAAGACTTTGTTGATCTTGGGAATCACACTCAGTAATTTTGAAAAATGAAAATTTTATGTCTTAAGAGGGAGAAAGTCGAGGTTGCTTATTGTATTTATTTAAGCTGTTCTTAAGCTTTCGATGGTTACGGTCCGGGCATGGATGTTTGTAAGCGTATGGTGTACATGCGGTTGGTGCACCTTAAATCTGTCGTGACCGAAAGTCCTCATGTTGGGTTGGTGTGGAAGTTTGAAGAGTGGGGTGCCAGCTCAGATGTTGCTACGTTTTCTGACCGTGGCTCAAAATTACGAGGTGTTGTCCTCGGATCTTTCCCTTAAGGGACTGATCCCGTACCGTCGTCAATAGCCCGTTGTGTAGCTCTTGTACGACGTTAACTAAAATTACCATTGCCATTACCTATCAACAGACTGATGAATTTGTAACACGCGCAGACGATATAAGCACAGTTTGTATATTTTTTAATTAATTCATTCATAAAATTTGAGAGCACGTGCTAGAAAGTTTGCAATGTTTTCAGAAGGACCGACAAATTTGGTCGCCGTTTCCATAGCAACAGCCGAATATGAAAATATTAAAAAGTACTATTACAACAAACACGTATCTGCTAAAACATATATATCTACTAGCAGAAATACCCAGCTTTGCTCGGGTTGAATTAATAATATATTGATAGAAAAGTCATCATCAATTTTGTTCATAAAAGAATGTTAGCATCATTTAAGTGTACGGGGAAAAAAATTTAATACCAATTTACTTCGGACGCAAGTATGCATATATATGCTGTATCCAACCATATAATCCATTTCATATTCGTCACACTTCTGCTGAAGTTGGATTTAAGTTTTCGAGAGACTACGAATATTCCCGTGCATTCAATTTCAGTAAAAATGGTGAATTTTCGGTGGATAGCCTTGCACTTAGTCCTATGAATATGTTTTTTTTTGTGCCATTCTTTCACCTAGTATGTGATATTTTTAAATTTCATCATCAATATGAGACTATCCACTGCGTGGCTAGCACGGCGTTGCCCGTGCTGTACTTTGTGGGGTTAGGTGTGTTAATTATGAACGTTTGCCAACCACCGGTGTTTGCTACGCATACCCATTTGGTTTGCTTCTCAAACCAACACGACGGACAACGCCGTGATGCCCTAGTCATTGTGAAATGCGACGAAATTGGAATTGCAAAAAGATCCAATCGGTGTGACGTCACAATCTATTAGAGGGTGGGGTGCCATCTAAGGTGTTGTTATTATTTGACCGTGGTTGAAAATTACACGATATTGTAAACGTATATTTTACTTATTGGATTTAACTCCGACCCTAGTTATTAGGTAGTTGTGTTGCTTGAGAACGTTAATTAAAAATTACCCGATTTTCTCGGATACTTTCCTTAGGGGATTGATCCTGAACTGTAGTAAATAGCCCGTTGAGTTGCTATAGTACGACGTTAAAAATTACCTTGGATATTTTGCTTAGGGAATTGATATGGGACCGTTGTGAATAGCACGTTGAGTTGCTACAGTACGAAAATTAAAAATGACCTATGATCTCTCAATTAGGGAATTTATCCGACCCTCGTCAATAGCCCATTGTGTAATGTTAATTAAAATTACAAATTTCCTCAGATTTAGAATTCGTTGAAATTTTTAATAAAAACTTGTAGAATTTCTGTTGATTGTTGTATTATTTTTATAATCCATTTTATACACATGCATATTTTACACATTTTACTGCAATGCCAAACAATTGTATTTTCTAAGAATTAAAAGTTTTAAGTTTTTGAAAAAAGCAGTTGGAGAAAATTGAATAGTGAAAGGAGTGAGAAAAAATGCTTATTTTAATGTTACAACTTAAATGGTATTTTTTTAACACAACAATGAAATGTGTTGGTTTGGCCAACGCTGTATCTTTTAACCCCAAATTACTGTGATAATAGGGAGAAAGAAAAATTAGAAATATTTTTGTAAGTTGAGGTAATTTTGAATTTTAAATAAAATAGATTAATACACCTAAAAGGTATTTTTTATAATTTTGTTGAGCACAAAGTAAATTATTTTACTGCTTATGTGAATTTTTTATATTACCAATGTTTGTAGAAGTGAAATGTAACTTTAGAAACAGTTAAATTGAATGAAATAAGTCTGTCCCATGTGTGAGAGGAAAAGAAAAAAAAATTAGCATTTTATACTTGATTATTTTTTCCCGAGAGAGTATACCTCTACACTTATTACAATAACCACATCCAGCAAGAAATTTAAGTGATATATATTTATAAAAAGTAAAAAGGTATCCAATCGAACACTTGACCATGGGAGAAATGCGGTTTAATGAGACCGAGTCCTATGACTTTGAGTGATTGTGCCTTCTTGATGCTAACAGTGAAACTGAAACGAACTGGGAACTGAAGTTTTTTAAATTGGAAAGTGGGGGGATATGAGAAGGGATGATTGGTATCATAGGAATGAATATGTTTTTACTTGCGGCATATCTAGTCACGATGGTGGCTTCAATAATGTTTGGCATGAGTTTGTTGACAGTGTCGTACCATTGCAGAGTGACGGTTTTGGATTCGAATTTTTCAAAATCCTTTCTTAGTGCACCCCTACTGTATAAGAAGAATCACCCTTCCAAATTTCAGCTTCTTAGTACTGATAGTTCTTGAGATACAGTGATGAATCAGTCAGTGAGTGAGTGAGTGGTATTTGAATTTTATATATATAAATAGAGAGGATTCGGTATTTCTATGCTGTAGCGGAAAACGGTTTCTTTTTTTCTCCTTAGGATAGATTTTAGTGTCCTTTTTTTTTCTTTTTAATTAATGTTGTATATTTAATCTTTAATCTTTTTCTTTTTTTTTTTAGATTTTAGTGTCCTTTTTTAAATTTATATAAGGATCCGCCAATCTCGCAAAAAAAAAAAAGGCATTTTCCAAGGCTTGCGATAATTATAGCAATGGGAAGGGAACCTTCAATTAACGTCGTACTAGAGGTCCGGGATCAATCCAACAGTGATTCAAATGGGGATGGATTGTGAAGCCATCTACAGTCCGTAATACCCATGAAGGCAAGATGTCTGCTTCTCACTCGGGAGGTGTAACGAGACTGCAGCAATAGGTCAGATCGTCCCTCCTGCACCCATTGATTCCATTATTCGCTCTGGCTTTATTTAGTTCAGCAGAACCGATATCTCAGTAGCATAATCCTTAGCCTATTGATAAGCACAATTCTTCCTCTGTCAAACTCAGAAACGTGCTCGCATGACAGTCCCTATTTTTCGACGAGGCACAATTAAGCTTCCAATACAAAGAAACAGAGGTAGTTATTTTAAATAATGTCGCACTGGAGTAACACAGTGGGCTATTAGAGACGGCCCCGGATCGATCAAAACATCCCAGGGAAACACCTCGTCATTTTGAACCACGTTCAGATGACGAGGTCAACATCCAAGCTGGCACTCCCCTCTCCAAACTTCCACACCACGTCAATGTGAACACATCAAGCCGCCACAGATATAACGGGCATTTTCAAAAGTGTTGCTTCACGAGCTTGGAAAGCCTTTCAAAGGACATGTACAGCTGTAAGAAAGGATGGTGTTGGTCGGCCAAGGAAAACAATGGCAACTGATGACAGATATATCATCGTGCAGGCAAAAAGAGACCGAAAACATGCATCGTGCAACATTGCTTAGCAGATGTGTACGGCAACCGGACAGCAGGTGTCCCTGTTTACTATGTCCAGACGCCTTCATAAAGGTGGACTATTTGCCCGCCGTCCTGAACGCTGCTGTCAATGGACAACAGCCCACCGACAGCACCGTTTACAGTGGTGTAACGAACACAAAGACTGGACATCTCATCAATGGAGTCACGTACTCTTTATTGAGGAGAGTCGTTTCAGTCTGACAAACTATTCTCGGCACCAGTTGATATGGAGAGTTAGGGACACGCTTTCATCTCACTCACATCAGGGAAAGAGACTATTGGTTAGGGTGGAGCGAAAAGCACGAATTTCGGAAATTGAAAACGCCTATGGCGGGAATAGTTGGGGACTACCATGCTTATTAATAATACAAAATATGAGCTAAATCAATTAATATATTCAGTTGCCAAAATCACTTTGAAATTTCGAAATTTTGCCAATTTCTTCACAAAAACAATAATAACGCTTTAAAAAATTTAATACATCTTATTTGAAGTCATGGGTGGGTGAAATGAACATCCCTGCTTGTAAAAAAAAAGTGTTACACCTAACATTATCCCGGAAATTAAAAAAATTCCCCTTTTTTTAGAGCGCTATATCACGCACGTCTCCACTCCTCTCAATAGACTCATCATTGCGTTCCTCGCTACTAGGGTGCACGGGCGCTTCCCTTTCTTTGTTTGTTTATAAGGGATAAATAACTCGTATTTCACCATATTGAGTGGAGGTGTCATGGTTTCTTTAAATATCCGGCCACTTTTTTTGTAACTATCTAGAAGGTGTATGCTCCTGCAAATGCCCTACCGATCTATCCCATCGAGGAAAACTAAGTCCCTTTGTTCAAATTGATTCGCTTTCGTTTCTTGGTGCGTATTTTACTGTTTATTTTTACTTATTTTAGTTTTTTTTAATAGAATTTTAATCTTTAAGTTCAGTTTGTTTTGTTTGGTAAGAATACACGGTTCTGTGAATTAGTCGAAATGCCTAGGACACGATCAGTAGATGTATGTCCCGTGTTTGGAATGGCTGAAATAATGAAGCCTAACATGCTTCCAACATATGCAGATGTTATGAAGTATTATCTTTACATACAGAAATATTATAAAAGAGATGCTAGTATGTGGCTGATGTATGTTCAATTTTAATTAAAGAGCTTAAAGGTTTATGGGGGAAAAAGTTCGATTCCAACTGCAACAAACCAACAAATAATATATATGCTGAAAAAATACCATAAAGCATATAGAAATATTAAGAAACTATTAAAAAATAATGGCAAACTAGATATCTCGTAAAAGATTGTGTGCTTCAGGGAATCAGCAAAAAAATATATATATTTGATATTAGCATACTAATGACTTTCTCAGTTGTACTTTCAAAATGAAAGTACCTATTGCTGAAAGAGCTCTCGACATTAAAACCAGCAGAATGTTTGAAGAAAAGATTGCAGCGTAAAAAAAGAGAAGCAGAGAGCCAAAACGTTCAGCTCAAAGATTGTTAAGGAAAACAATCCAAAATACTCTCGCCTTCTATTACGGGAGTTACTTTGAGTTTTAATTTTCTTAAGAATTCTAATGAGACTATAAACACAATCATTAATACTTCTCCTTCAACTTCACGAACGAGAACTAAACTTCCAAATGTAGCTCAGGCTTGTTACAGAACTGGTGTTTCCGATAGATCGGCAGAAATTCTTACAAATACTGCTTTGAAGGATGTGGGGAAAAATTTCAAAGGATGATTCTTCAAACCTAGTTGATCATAGTAAAATTAGAAGAGAAAGGACAAAGACCCGCATCTACCTGAAAAGGAAAAATGAGGAAATTACCTCTTTATCAGAATATGGAATATACTTTTATGAGCGAAAGGATTAAACTTTAGTAATGATTAAAGAAAGGGAAAGGATTGAAGGTAACAGAAGAATGTATCGTTCTAATACTAGAACAAGGATCAAATTCTACGAGACATGTTACTCCTACCAGCTGGCCCTTCTCAAAATATTAAAACAAGTATTTTAACTTTTTTGGAGAAAAATATCGATCTTTCTAAGATGCAAGAGGTTGGTTGTGATGGTACAGTGGTAAATACAGGTTTGAAAAATGGAGTCATTCGACATATCGAGCTATTTTTATGACTTCCTGTGAATTGGTTTATTTGTTTATTACATACAAATGAGCTACCCAACTAACTTTACGTCATTTTTTGCAACATTTAGAAGGGAAAACCACTGGACCAAATGTATATAGCGGAGAAATTGGAAAAATGTTAGAATCTTGTGAAAAATTGCCTTTAACAAACTTTGAAAAGATAGAAGTAACTTCGCCAGATATTGTCCTAGAGGATCTCAGCACTGATCAACGATACCTTTACGAAATGTGCACAGGGATATCAAATAAATATATTCCATTAAACTTGTCACAAAAAGATCCAGGAAAATTGAATAATTCCAGATGGTTGACAACGACAAATAGAATTTTAAGGTTATATGTTCGTATAAGAATTTAATCGGTCAAGAAATGCTTCTAGACTTGCTTTACCTAGATTTGAAACCAAAAGCCAATATCAACCACTTTTATGGTAAACCCCTTGCCAGTAACTTCAATTTAATTTTTTAGGGTCAGCTAGTAACTTAAATTGAAATTTTTAGAGGGGGGGGGGACTCGATATGCATCCCCCTCCTCGTACTGAGTTCTTGGTTGTTTTCATAATGCAAAAGCAGCGAAGAGCTGCAAGGGGAAGCGCCGGTCGCAATGATGAGTCTATTGAGAGGAGAGGGGACGCGCGTGATGGCGCTCTAAAAAAAGGGGAAATTTTTTATTTTCCGGGATAATGTAAGGTGTAACACTTTTTTTTACACTCAGGTAAGTTCATTTCACCCACCCATGGCTTTAAATAAGATGTATTAAATTTTTTAAATGCATTATTATTATTTTTGTGAAAAAATTGGCAAAATTTCGAAATTTCAAAGTGATTTTGGCACCTGAAGATATTAATTGATTTAGCTCATATTTTGTATTATTAATAAGCATGGTAGTCCCCAACTATTCCCACCATAGGCGTTTTCAATTTCCGAAATTCGTGTTTTTCACTCCACCCTACTATTGGTGTCGTCCTGGCGTGCTTGTGTTTGAAGGCATTATGATGAACGGACTGACGTAGCTCCACGTTTTTGACAGAAGTTCAGTTACCGGAGATCGTTACTGTGATGAAGTTATCCTCCCCACGTGCGTCTGTTCCGAGGTGCCATTGGTCAAGACTTTGTTTTTATGGACGACAACGCACAGCCACATAGGTCCCATACTGTTCAGGATTTTCTAGAAAGTGAAAATATACGTAGAATGGATTGGCCTGCGTTTTCCCCAGATTTAAATTCCATTGAACATGAATGGGATGCTATGGGGAGACGCCTGGTGGCACGATCGCATCCCGGAGAACACTAGACAACTGACACATATTATTATTGAGGAATGGGCACTCTTAACTCAGAAACTGTTAATAATCTGGTATTGAATATGAACAGACGGTGCAACGCAACCATTGCAGTTAAGGGAGGTTATATCCCTTATATCACTTTCTAAATTTAAAAAATTTAGAAAAATATTAAATTTTTCAATAATCAAAATATTAGAGTTTTTGAAACTCAAAGTTCAAAATCTTTAAATTTACATGGGAGCTTTACAGTTCTACCACTCCTAGTAATAATTCTTTTCACAAATTTTTCATGCATAAGTGTCTTAGGTTCCGAGTAATTTTCATTCAAATCATTAGAGTTTTGTACCCTTTCAAGACCCTCATCTCTGTGCCCTACTTCTAATGGTTACACACGCTGCACTGGTCGAAGCAACATACAAACGACGTCAATTTTCACTAGACGAACGTTATCGTCCTTTCCCGGATAGAGAGTCATGATTCGTCCCATCGGCCAAAGGTTCTTTTTTTGGATTCATTTTCAATCAAAACAATGTCTCCAATTTCTAGATTTCGACAGTTTTTATCCGAATTTTTCAGCAGTAGTTGACCGAGATATTCTGTTTGGAATCGTTTTCTTAAATCTTCTCTCAGTCTTTGTTGGTAACGAAATCTCCTTGAGATATCGACTTCACCAAGGTGATCCAGGTCGGGAACTCCCACCGTCTGTATATCTTGCAGGAACATGGCAGGTGTTAAAGGGAGTAAATCGTCAGGGTTATCAGAAATGTAGGTGAGGGGGTCTTGAATTTCTAATTGCCTCACAATCACACTGTACGCTGATCATTTCCTCATAAGAGAGAGAAGCGTTACCTAAGATACGTAGTAACAATTTCTTAAGTATTTTTATGAGACGCTCAAAAAATCCGCCCCACCACGCAGCTGTGGGAGGATTAAACTTCCACACGATTGTCTTCAAACATGCCTCAGCTTCAACTGCTATCCAATCAATAGATTTGAAAAGGTTATTTGTGCCGATGAAATTCGTGCCATTATCACTGTAGATAATTTGTGGCCGTCCACATCGCGCAACAAATCTCCGGAAACTCAAAATAAAAGCCTTGGCAGACCAAGATTGTACGAGTTCCAAGTGCACGGCTCTAAATACTGCACAAGTATACAGCACTATCCAACTCTTATCCAACTCAAACCAATACTGTAGTTGAGTCAGACCAATACGTTATAGACACCGCTTCCCACTGCATGGTTCTCAATATTTCTTGTGATAAAATGGCACCTATAGTAGCTGCTAGGAGTTCAAGTCTTGGAATCGTTGAACCTTTAAAAGGAGTTACCCTTCACTTAGCTTGAATTAGTTGTACATTAATATGGTGCTCAGTCTGTGTCCTTAAAAATATGGCTGTAGCATATGCAACTTGACTTGCATCATTGAATACATGAATGCTCCAATTACTCAAATCACAGATATGTCCTAACATCCATCTTAGAATTTCGATGTGCGCCAAACATGACAGGGTTTTTAACCAATATAAGAATTTAGATTTTATCTCTTCGTTTTTACTTGAGTATTCCATCCAAAACCAATTGACCAGGTTTGTTGACTGCACAAGTTTGTTGACTGCACAGGTTTGTTGAAGTAATAGTTGGGTCCTAAAGTAACTGGACAAGAAAATCCGATAGGATCCAAAATCCGATGAGGGGCTGAAAGAATTGTCCTCTTAGTTACTACATCAGGATTCAAATCATTTACAAACTCTAAATTTATTGAATGAGTATCAGACTGGCAATTCCATTTTAATCATAAGACTGGTCTATGTTCAATGATTTGACTTGAAATTTCCTTAGATGATAACTCCCACCCTCTTAGTTCAAAACTTGCTTGTGACATTACAAATTTCGCTTCTTGAATAAACGTGTTCAATTCAAGAAGGTCATCCAAACTGGTCAGACAATTATTAACATAGAAACTTTTGTCTAACCTGTGGATAGTGTCTTCCGAGAACCCCAGCCAGTTTTCTGAAGAAGACAATATTTGCAGTGATTTTCCAAGGTGGTATTTTATAACTGCGCTTAAGAGAAAGGGACTACCGGTAATACCAAAAACGACGCGTGCGTGTCTAAATATGTTTACCTCCTCTTTTTCTATGTCGCTCCACCATAGAAAGCGCAACTAATCTCGATCCTTGTGTGCAACACTTATTTGGAGAAAAGCCTTCGTAATTTCGGCAGATACACCTATCCTCTCTTTACGAAACCGCAACAAGACATCTGGTATTTGCTCAATTAAGTTAGGTACTGTTCCTAGACATTGATTCAATGAAGGACAGTTCTTAGATCTTGCTGATGCGTCAAACACGGGTCGGATTCTTGTAGTGGAACTACTTTCTTTTAAAACAGGACGGTGAGGTAAATAATGTCCAAACTTTACTACTTCTTCCTTCGGTACTTGCTCTATAATTCCTGCATCTTCCCAGAGCTTCAAAACTTGATCATATTCAGTCAGCAAATTGTCCTGATGAAGTTTTCTAGTGGTTGTATGCAGTCTTTTCACAGGAATTTCTTTATTCGTAGGAAGAGAAAGGCTGTTTTCGACCCATGGCAAATTTACTTCATAGCGATATTCATCATTTAAGGTCACTGTTTGCAGAAAATGTTCTTGTACCGCTCTTTCTTTGTCCTCAGTGGATTTTCTTTCTAAAGAGTCTCTAATACCTAAAGTATCCAGCTCCCATAGATCTGATACTTTTGAGTCTTTGATGTACGTCATGGCCGTCACAAGTGAAGATGTATCAGGTTTTTTTTTCTTTCACCTGGAACTTTACCCATGAGAGTCTACCCCAGACGAGTTTCCACTGCTACCAGACCACAGTTTAGTTGTTGAATTTTTCCTGTTAGTAAATTTCCTGCATTATCGGCACCAATAAGAACTTCTCTTTGTCCTTTGATTTCACCGTTATCTGTCAATTTTATTTCAAGATTCTTCATTTCTGTAAACCAGGGACCTGATTTTATGTAACTTATTTCACCACTTATTTTTTTCTTGATCTAGTAAATCTACGTCACAATAATGCGTTCCGATAAAACTACTGAGGTGAACCTTATACGACTTGTGTTGACGTTCCCTAGACCGAACACCTCCGAAAAGACAATGAATCATCCTCTTTTCTCCATGACAATTATACCCCATTTCGTTGGCAGTTGATTTTAGAATGTACGAACTAGAAGCTCCGGTGTCGAATAGAGCCAGCACTAATTTTTCTTTTTTCTTACTTTTCAATCTCACAACCATGGTTTGTAGAAATACCTCGGGTTTCTCCAGTTGATTGGCAAGTCCACTGTTCATTTCTACAGCTGTTGATGAATCATCTATATTCGTATTATTGTTATTTACATGATTTGAAGCAAGATTCGAACACATAATTGCCGAATGTCTCTTTCCACAAAATGCATCTCGTATTCGTCTTACATCTTTGAGATAAATGACCATATTTTAAAAATGCAAAACAGCATTTTTATCTTTTAGTATTTTGCATTTTTCATTGAGACTCATTCTCTATGCTTTAAAACAATCTGTGCTAAGGTGTTTGCCATCACAAAATACACAATGTTTGAATTTGTTGACATCAAATGTCAGTAAATCTGTGGCAAAAGGTATCTCTTCTTGCATAACCGTTTTGTAGAACGAATTCTTTTTCGTTTGTATCTCGAAACCGGTCGAAACAAGATTAATCCTTTCTTCTCCTTCAACTTCACTTTTCAGGAAAGACATGTGACGATTTCTGCCATGCTCGTAGTAAATCTTCTGGTAGGCACGATTCTACAAGAGGAAACAACATAGCAGCATATTTATCAGATGTTACCCCAAGTAACTCCAGATCCATTAAATGGGATTGAAGCCTGTCATATAAAGTACTTAGGCATAGTTTACCACGATTTGTGACCTTGTGTAAGACCAGCTTCAACAATTCTCCAACGTAAACTTCGACTATAATCTCATCACGACCAAAACGCGATCGTAAACTTTCAATGACCTTCGGGTAATTTTCTTTAGTAGGGGTCCACAACTTGCTTCGCACGAGAACCTTCGATAGTCGTCTGAATAAGGTACTGGAATTTGTCCTCTGAATTTATTTCTGAATCTTCATCAATCTTCTTAAATTGACTCCAGAAATGTAACCAATGAAGAATTTCTCCGCCAAATTTCTTGAGATCAATTTTTGGTAATTTGAACTTTCGGTCGGCAGAAACTCCATTTGACGATTTTTCCATACCTGCGAGCGCTTGATTACAGCACTTGTAAAACTTATACTAGTAATCATCAACAGTCGCTTGTTCTCGTTCTATGTCATCTTTGTTAGCATCAGAATCTATCATGCCATGCAAAATAATTTTTTCAGCTTTTTTCTATAACAGTTCTAAATGAGATTGTATATCGGCACAGTTGGGAGTTTCAGAACTCATCTCTATAAACAATTTATCGCACAGCCTTGTAAATAAGCCTCTTATAACACCCTATTTTTCTCTACACGTTTCATAATTTCTTCCTGTTCCGTCATAAATAACTGCAAATGTAAACAAGAAACCAGTATTTACCTTTCAACTTCTTTCTATCCTGTCGCGGACGCCAAATGTTGAGGACGATCAATCTTGAGTTAAATATCACAAGACAAAAGTTCTAAAGGCACTGGATATTACACAACATGCAGTATATTTCCTCGTAAACAAATTAAACCATAATCCAATAGATTTTCTACATTTATTTAAACATTTAACAAAAGGATGGAACACGATAACATTTCTGATGTTACAATACGGAACGGAAACTAAAAACGACTGCTTCTTCAAATCGTTTGCATTCTATAAAACCTTAATCTCGTTCAATAAATGTTAACACAAATAGGTAGCGCTTCTTTAACTGAATCTAATACTTATAAAAACATACCTAAGATCGACCATAGCTCAGGAAAAAATGTCAAACCTGGCAATTTATCAATTGAAAATGATATTGCTCAATCCATACCTAAAGAGAATTTAATTGTAAAATTTTGCCAGTGCGAAAGCAAGAAAGGTAAACTTTGTTTTAATTAATGTAAATTAAAATCAATATAACTAACGTGATATCATGTTTTATTTTAATTATGTTATTACAATACCAACATAGGTAACAGATTTTATTATTTAGTGACTGATTGAAATTAACACCAAATACTAATTTTATTATATTGCGGTAGGAACTTGGTTTATGTTAAAAAAGCAGGAGTGTAATAATTAGAGCTACTTAATTTAATTTAAATTCATTAAGTGTTGATTTTTGTAATAAAAGTTTATTTTTGAAAAAGTTGGTAATTGTTATTTATTTAACATAATCTGAAATACAATTTATGCCATGTGAAAGCGTCGACCAAAGGGTGCCGAAAGACAATCTTGCTGACAAGGATTGACAAGGGCTAGGGCAAAGACTCCTTACAAATTTCAGCAGAGCCTGTGACGTCACAACTCGTATTTGTCTTACATTAAATATTAACAAGTTTACGTTATTGCTGTATGATTTAGCTTGTATCGTCATAACTTCCAACTTACCACATACAATTATTTGTATAAGGTAAATATTTGGTTTTCCATTTATACAAATCCATTTTTTAATAATGAATGCTGTTATTTTGTCTTATAAGTAGTTTAAAGGTCATTTTTTCAAATTTGATTTTTAATTCATGATTATCAATGCATATAGCTATTTTAAACTTACATTGTTTTGGTTGCAAGGGTTTCAAGTTTCAAGCTGAAGAAATTTCATTTTGTTTTTGAATAATAAATTGTCTCAATTTCCTTTAATCTAAAAAATGTGGTAAAAGATGTAAAACTTGTATTTGTTCTAATCATAATCAAATCAATGAGGATGCTAATCTAACTCTCTCTTTCTGTAAAAAACTTGTATTTATTTATTATCTTGTAAAGTTCGCCATTTACATATATACTAGGGGGTCTGCCCCCTGCTCGCTAACGCTCGCCAACCCCCGGAGGATTGCTTCGCAATCATCATTGGTTCACTGCGCGAACCTATGCTCGCTTCGCTCGCCTCAATGAAGACATGTGTCCTAGCAGAAGGGATTGTTTACAAAATATGTTACCAAAAAAAATGTTTTTGAAATCTAAATTTGCTGTATTACAGAAAAAATATGTACAGTATCTCTAAAATCAGAATTCAAATGAAAACTTTGTGCACATTTTGACTCGAAATGTGAGCGTTGCTTTGGAAATTGAATACCCAGCATGTTGTTTGTGTGTACATTTTCCCAGCACTCAAACGACCCACACTTTTTCATTGAGTTTGTTGTCGAAAGTTGTAGTGCAAGCGTCTTGTTGAACTACAATTGTTGGCCCTGAAAAGGACCGTTTTTTAAATGGCCCTGAAAAGATCCTCCGCTTTCTTTGATTTCTATTATAAACTAACTGCAACAGCTCATTAAAATTTCCTTTTTTTTTTCAATAAAATTTCATCCGATAACGCTATAAATTCAATCGATGCGCGAGACTTCGCGATAAACAAACAATCGTACAGTGTTGCCAAAACGCGATTACAAATAACGACTTTTTCGTGAGCCACGTAAGAGAATTATATATATAGATAAATCAATACGCACACAGGCGTGATACTGAATCTTTTAATGCTAATAAATTTAAAAAAAACTATAATAATCGTATTGAAATAAGTCATTTGCATTTGCATACTTTTGATATTATTATTAATATTCATAAAGTTAGAGTTGATAAAAGTTATAGATTGTGGTTGGAAAATTACATTGTACGATTTAATATGTTTTTACTTTTATATCCTTATGGTTTACAAAATAATTTTGTTATACCTACGTAGATAAATCTTATGGTAACTTTGCTATAGCTTGTAAATCTTATTACCATTCTATTTTATATATAATCTGTTTTGACTAGTATTAAATAATTAGGAATAAAATTAAAGCTAAACATTCTATAAATAAAATAAATTTTAACCATAATAATGTTGCAACATTTTGTGAAATACGAAAGCTGTAAAAATATAATTCGTTTTTTTAAATGCATTTCATTTTAGATTCAGAATACGCCAAACAAATGTTGTGTTTCACTGTGCAAAGGGAAATTATCACAGTGGATCCAAGGTTTTCAAATCTGTATTAAAGAAAACGACAATTTTTCATTAAAATAAAAAAAGAGGGGCAAAATTGTAAAAAGCGAAACATTGAGATGTTGCAAAAGTAATGAATAACAACAAATGTAATTGTAAATAAATGTTTTGCTTATTACTGACGTCTGTAACAATTTCATGCCAAAGAATTTTATTAAGATTTGTATTTCATGTATGTGTTGTATTTGTCTTATTAGTTTAAAAGTTTTTAAAAGAGTGATTAAATGCCTAAAAACAAAATAAGTTTTTGAAACTAAATATATTGTTAATAAACTTGCATAAAATTTGATTTAATGCATGTGAGATAAGATAAAATGTGTGAATCATTATGAGGCAAAGTTAATTTTTTCTCGTCAAAATATATAATATATAAATATATAATAAATCTGGAAAAAAAAAAAAAAAAAACTGAAGTGTATATTGTGAAATGATTGAAAAGAAAGGTAACATTAAAACTAAAGGTAGCTAACTAAGGTAGCTAAAAAAGGTAAAAACTAAGGTAGCTAAAAAACTTAACTCGCACTTGCGTTGAATAAAATATTCGCAATAAATCAGTTTTTCTATTTTCTGACTCAATTAATTTTAAAATTTTATTACATAAATTATTTATTGGTATATTATACCTACATGTTCAAAGCTTTAAATGAACTAAAATAACCAAGTTTTATGTTGATCATTAGTTTCTTTTTTCAAGGTTCTTTTATGCTTTAAAAGATTGTTTTCTGCAGTTTGAAATCTGGCTCGTATCAAATAATTTGTTCTTTACTGAAAGAATTTTCTTGTCTTCGGGTGTTTTGCTTACATTTGCACCGAAAAACACACACATGTTATAAATATTTACCTTATCCTAGAGGTATTTTTAAAGGATTTCGTGAGTTTTTAATAAATATTTTATGTTGATGTAAAAAAAGTACTAGTTCTGCAACAAACGAGCAATTTTCACTGATTCTCTAGGGCAGAGGTTCTCAAAATTTTCAGTCACGGAGCACTAAATTTTATCTTGTAGCTATATACTGTATTTAATAAACAGAACGATAAAATAGCACTGTCGATACAAGATCGTTTCGTCATTTAAGCTTGCAGGGCATTAGATTTCACCGTCTATTTTTTTCTTCACTAATTTCCTATTGCAGACGGAAAACACACACATGAAAAAAAAAATTGTAAATAAATTAAGGGTAAATATTGCAGATCCAAAATTTGTTATTTTATTAATTTGGCATTATTACATTTGTATCAAATTTTTACTTGGTTTAGTGAAACAGAAATTTGCTGAGAAGGATGAGGCTGCTTTGATTTACACAATGAGATTATATCTGGCTGAATTTCGGATAGTTGCAACTGAATGCCTTGCTCTGCATTGAGACGTGATCTGTATTTTGTTTTAGTAGTGGTGTATGGCGGAGAATTCTGTTTCGCATAAATAAGTGGTTGCGAAGGGCAGGAAAATAAGTTTCGCTTTATCTGATAGGATTTTAAATAAATATTTTAGCCTACACCAAAACTCTGATATTGATTTCTTAATTTTAAACTTTGATCTTATCGTTGTATCTGATGTCAAATCAAACAAGCATTCATATTCCTGTGATGTCAGAGAGGATGTCTTTTTTGGATATAGAGTATGGTATTACAACCCAAACGTCTTCTTTTATGTTTTCTTGCAATCCTTTTGGAAAATAAGAATTCAAAGTATCAATCAAACACAAGAGATGAACTTCAAACTCGTTTAAGACATCCGCAGGAATGTCTGATTCGAGTTCCTCTCCAAATACTTTTGTTAGTGGAAAATAAGTCAGGCTTCCGTTTTCGACTGACAATACTCAATACTTCAGTTTCTTTTTAAATCCTTCCACTTAATCATTAGCATCAAAAACAGCTACTGCTTTTCATTCAAAAGTGGAATACATAAATCATTAACTTTTGTAAAAATATCTGCCAAATACGCCAATTTCATTTAGCCAACAATCATCACACAACTTCTCTCCCAAAGCAAAATCATTGTCACTCATGAAGATTCTGACTACATTCCTTAGTTCAAAAAGGCACATTAAAATTTTACCACTGGAGAGACACCTCATTTCTGTATGAAGAAGTAAAGACGTATGCAGACTCCCCATGTCATCACATAAGATTTTGAATAACCTGGTATTCTTAGGTCGTGATTTTATAAAAATGTTTTCTTTAACAGTTTAATCCAACACTTCTTTTATAAAAGGGGGCATTTTCTTCATTGCAAGAGCATATCGGTTAAGTACGTAGTGGCTACTGCTGCTCCTTTTGGCTTTTTATTTCATTTTTGCGATTGCATCAGACACCTTACCAGTCATAGCTTTCTCTCCATCTGTGCACACATCAACACAGTTATCCCATAGGTTGCTATTCTCCGTGAAAAATTCATCTAATAATTTAATTATTTCACTGCTCCTTGTGGTAGTCGGTAATGGCTTGCAAAAAAGTAAATCCTGTTGAAAATAGTCCAAATATGGATAACGCACAAATGCCATAAGAATTGCCAAAATCAGCAACATAGGTTGATTCATCAATTTGAAGCGAAAATTTAGAGGATTTAATACGAGAAATTAAAGTAGCTTTCACATTCTCTGCTAAGTCCTCGATTCGTCACGAGACAAAGGAATTGTGTCTATCCTTTTGCAGCCTTTATGCAGTATTGGCAGCAACAGTACAGACTTCGCCAGCTTGAGTAATTCGGTAACTGACTAAGTAAGATGCTATCAAAGCCTTTTCGTTGATAGTTTTTGAATGATACGATATACAATTCTGGACTTTCCGGAGTTCAATTATACTTCCTTCTGAAAAAATCAGTTGGTTTATCATTGCATTTTGGATGGACCTCCTCAAAATGACGACGCATTTTAGCTGGAAACATTGAAATGTTCGCCAAGACTTTGCCATAAATTACGCACTGTGGTTTATTTATATCATCGAACCCAATATCCAAATAAGAATCATGATACTTTCGTTTTAAAGTTTCTTTTAGTTGTGGAACTTGTATCCGAGGAAGTAGAGCTATGCAACTTGTTCGATAGTTCAAGAAGTTCTGTTGCATTCACAGTCAATGATTCATACGAAAAACCAGCTTGTACAGCAGCAGAAACGCCTCTACTTTCTTCCGCACTGCAACTAGAAAGTAATATGAACATTAGCTGTATATAACAACAGCATAAATTTAGTAAAATGTTTAAACAAAATATTACATCTAAAAATATTCATTAAGGGTTTTTTAAACAAAATTCTGTAAAACTTTAAAAAAATCCTATAATGCAAAATCTTGAAAGTAAATAGCAAACTTTTATTTTTTGAGATTCTAATTTTTCTAGATTTTAAAATATCGAAATGAGTTTAACCATTTTGATAATGGAACGACAAAGTCAACAGATTGCAGGACCAGGTGTACGAAAATGAACAGGGCATATAGTTTTCATATGCCTGAGAACAAACAAAACAACGAACAATAAACAAACAATTTCAACATTTTAGGTTTATTTCACAATCTATGGTATTGTAAATTATACACAATTGAAATTTCATCTACAAACAGAAATCTCTATTTTCGGCATTAAATCTTAAGGTGCTGTGTCCCTTAAATAAAACCAAAACGAGTTCACACCTCCTAGAAGTTGATGCTTCCAAGTCTATTCCAATTGGTTTGGCAAAAGTTTTCATGTTTTTTAAGGACCCAGTAACCAGCCAAAGATCCATTATAATAAAATCGACGTTATTCCTCGTATCACTAATTTAGTATTTGAAGAAACCTCCCAAGACAGCTATTTTGTCATCAAAACAAAAAATATGAGAAACTACAGAAAAATTATTTTAAAAGTAATAAATTACTTATAATGAACTTAATAAGTTGTCGGTTCTCAACTGAATGTTAACTAAAAGGCAACTGATTTGAGAAGTGAGTAATCCACCAGTTTTATATGCAATAAAACATTTTCCGATAATTCTGGAAAGGTGTCGAAGCTTCTATAATTGTTTCTGCAAACGCAGATACAGCGAGTCCTGCCTCTGTCTGGCTCCGTGTTGTCTGGTTCTGTGTTGTCTGATGTTGCCTTTTGACGTAAATTTGTTTTGTCCATTGGCGAACGAGAAACTGACACATTGGATACCAACTACCTTTTTATATAGTTATATTTATATACTCATTGTTTTACCTGATCGGTGATAAAATAATTTATACTCGATTTTTTTGTTACACAACGAGAGCGCAAAGTTCCTGGTTCGAATCCGGGCCAGTGCATGGATGTTTGTCAGCGTATGATGAAAAGGCGGCTGCGGTGCATCTTAAATCTGTCGTGCCTCAAAGTCCTCACATTGGTTTGTGAGTAGGTTTGGAGAGTGGGGGGCCAGCTCAGGTGTTGCCTCGTTATCTGACCGTGGTTCACAATTACGTGGTACTGTCCTCGGATCTTTCCCGTACCGTCGTGAATAGCCCGTTGTGTTACTCCAGTATGACGTTCACTAAAAAATTACCAAGTACCAATAACCGAAAGCGCAAAAGGCCATACTATTTAAATATTTATGTTCTAATTTTATGGAAAAGATATTTTTAATTTTAAACTTTAAAATATGTTTAATAAAAATATTTTTATTTTTAAACGTATCCTACCTTTTTGCGGTGCACTGGGAATTGTTCTGCGGAGCACAGTTTGCGAAACGCTGCTCTAGAGCAACAATTTTGTTTACGTGAGTACTGAAAAACATCTGTTTATTTCAACTGGTCTTGTAAAATAATTCAACGTTTCCCTCTGAAGGACAGAAATGTCAAATTTTCTGACGAACATCATTTCGGTGTTTGAACTCTGCAACTGTCTTTCAGAGAAATAAATAAATAAACACTTCCATGATTTGAGAAAAGCAAGAAAACAACTAGCCTGAATACCATACAAAAAATAAAACAGTGTAAGTTTTTGCAGACAACTGACTGAAATTAGTTTTGTGTTATTTTAAATTATTTATTAAATCTCGAAGATTTTTTTGAAACAGTAAACAAAGTTTTGTTTTAAAGAGTGATTTAGATTTCTAAACATTCCTTTAAAGATTATTTTTTCTTCTTATGGAAATTGTTTTTTTGTTTGAATATGCAGAAAAGCAATTCGGTAATTTTTAAGACCTAAAAATAATGATGATTTTGGGTGCAACACTGAAACGCAACACATCTTACTTCTCTGTGGGGTGTAAAATACTTTTCTGCACTCTTCTTTCATGCGTAGTGAAATTGTTATTTCGGAAAAACGTCTGCATTTGAGGTTATTGTTGCTTAAAAAAGTTTCAGCTTTTGCTTAACAGTTGAATAAAAACTTATTGAACCAAATTTGATGGAACTATTTAAGGTTTTGTTTTAAAATATAACCTTTTACCTCGTTTGTTTTTAAAGAATTTTCATCCACATTTCATTGAAGATAGCATTTTATTGTATATTTTCGTATCTGGCAACAAACACTGAACTCTCGCTTCAGTCAGTGTTAATTGTGCTATCTAACTGTAATCTTTGGAAACAAAACTAAATTTCATAATGATTTTGTTTGAAGATCTGTCATAAATATATATAGATTTCTTTTCATATTAGTTCATTGCGTAAAAAGGTGAGATTTTCTCCAACAAAATGATTGAATGTCTGCATATATTCTCTTTAAAGAAAAAATAACTAATTTAAGAAATTCAAAGTAAATATTGAAACAGATGCAGTGTTTTTCAATTTAAATTCCTTCACCTTTCTTGTATTCATTACTTTTGTGATCGAACATTTGTGTATCGTGGTCAGATTTAGTTTCCGTTTCGTAATGAGACCTACTCGACGGTTAATGAGTCATTGTTTTGTCATAACTTATCGATTGTTATGTTGTGATCCAGGATTTCCCCTTTTCAATACATTTATTACTCATTG
Source organism: Metellina segmentata (assembly GCA_947359465.1). NCBI lineage: Eukaryota > Metazoa > Arthropoda > Arachnida > Araneae > Tetragnathidae > Metellina > Metellina segmentata. The sequence continues at coordinate 61,341,984 of OX375876.1, read as the reverse complement.
AAGCAAATGGTTATTTTGTGAAAATCTCACTTTCTAATACATGGAAGTTGTATTACTTTTAACATTTGTTTATTTTATCAATTCCTATGGTTACACTGTAGATGTAGTAAGGTAGGTACATAATGCAACTTTTGGTGAAAGCAAACTCAACTCTCCAAACTTGTTTAAAACAAAAATTTACAAAATATTCAAATTTTGTTCATGATTGATGTGAAGTTCAATTTTTTTCTGTATAAACTGGTCTGTTTACATTTTTATAGTTCATAACAAAGCTTGATACATTTTCAAGGTTATGCCTGTCAAACTGAATTGGGTATTTCTATAAAAGCATTTAATTCAGTATTTTTTAAACCAAGTTTCAAGCATGACCCTCTTCTGTAATTAATTATGAGATAGTTTAAGTTGAAAGTTTTTACAAGCTTTATGTTAATTATAAAATTTTTGCTTTGTTTTATACTCGTATTCTTTTCTGTTCAGAAAATTTGAATTTACTTTTCACCTTCAAATTAGTTTAGCTGTGGAAGCTGGAGTGAATCCTAGAAACATGCAATCTTTATACTGGTTTTCTCGCTGTTAAGTGCGCATATTATTTTGACAGCGGTTAGCACTTTCTTATTAAATTATGCAAGATTCAAAAATCTAACTTAAGTGTTGAGTTTATGAGCTGTGTTGGTAAACTGAGTTTTTCTCTGTCTATTGTATTTTGTGCCACAAGCCTAAAAATTATTTCCATAGTTTATTTCACAGTGAAGCTTTTACCTATCTGAAAAGACATTGCGAAATCGGTTAACACTTTATATCACCAAGATATTTATCACGATTCCAAAGACACACCTACAAAGGGGCTATGGGTGTTTAAGCCCACCTTGGCATGAAAACAATGGGAGCATCCATATTTAATACATTGATTTGTTTTTTAAAATATTGTGTATACTGGTACATTGGTCGACAAGTTTGAAATAACCTTCAAAAATGTACCCACAAAAAGAAATTGATACGAATGTATCCCTCTCTAGGTTAATATCCTAAGTGTGCCCAGGTTTGATTCATTTCAAATTCAAACAGAATCAAGCATTTATGCATTTTAATTGATTATGTATTTGAATTTGTTTGCTTAAACTCGGATCTGCTTGTCGAAGGAGAGACTTGTAATCTGAACTTACCTTTCCTGTAGTGCTTAGGCAGCTAGTGAAATCTGTTTCATATCGAGTTAGTGTCTTGAGGCTTTACTCTCTATTATTATGAACTGAGATTCAATTTAGCACAGCAGTCATCAAAATATAAGATACCTGTAATTGAGCTATTATCCTGTAGAATATTGTCTTATAACTTGCAAAACAGCTTTGCTTGATAGGTTACTTAAGAAATATTTTTTCTTATTTAGATAATTGAGATCTTTTGAATATACTGTTTCAATGTTATCAGTTAATTGTACTCTATATTATCTGCATTGCTTTCTGTTACAGATTGTAGAAAATGCCTCAAGAATCCTTTGATATTTATGTAGCTAAAATTTTGTCAAAGGTGAGTAATATTGTTCTGAGGTTAGTAAAAATTATTGTTGCAGAAATGAAATAATTGTTATGTATTTTAAAAATTCATAAATATATGGTAAAATCCGGTTATTCGAAATCAACAACAAAAACACATAGGTACTGTACCCCGTGAATAATCGAGAGAGCATGCTGTCTAAAAATGTAATTTTAGCTTTAATAAAATATAAGTTTAGCCTACAAAGAGTTTTGAATTTGTTTAAACTTCAAAACATTTCAGAATTAAGTTGGCTACTGTGATTGTTAAATGTAGAATATTTGACGTATTTGAATTTAAAGCCAGACAGTCGAAATGATAATTGCATATAATTTGATGATAGATTATAACTTAAATCTTGACAATTGTTTTTTGTTTTACTCTTAATTTGTTTAAAATATTCCTGTTTTTTATGCTTTATTTACTACTAAATACTGAATTAACCTTTCCAAGCAAAATGTGACTGTAGACTCACAAACTCCTCCAATCCAATATCTAACAGTTTTACTGTCAACAAATGTAGTTTTTGTTCAAAATGGTACATTAAATTAGATGAAAATATTCGTACTGTGAAGAAAAAGACCATGGGGAGAGACATCTATCTTTTGCACACTATTTCATTACATTATTTGTAAATTAAATTTTTGTAATGTCAGTTTTGGATAGGATCAAAGATTTAAGTACATTCTATATACATTATGTAATTTCAGTATTTTCTTTATAAATATATACTTCTCAAAGGTAGAGACCAATAAAAACCTATTGGCAACCTGCCAAGCTAGGATTAATACACATATTTTACTTTTCAAATTTATTGTCAGTGCAAATGTAATCTCATGTTGGATATCATGGTAATCTCAAACAATACAAAATAGTTTTATTTTTAAGAATTGATATGTTTATCATAAACAATTTTATTTCTGTACAAAGGCATGAGCTTTTACCTTCCCAATATTGTGTCTTAACTTAAAATGATTTTTGGTTAACTTGGAGCATGTGCAGTTACATTAAAATAATGATTTCTTTGTGCATGATGTTAAGGACAAAAATATTCACTATCAAGCCATCAAAACTGACAATGTTTAAGTTTATTTTTCTAGTTAAATTTTTTAAATGTTTTTTTATATATTTGAAAGTTTAGTTTTAAAGTAGTTTATGCTGCCATCATATTAAGTGAAAAAACAAAAATGTGCAACTCTTCATAATAATGTCTTAAATATTCCAATATTTTACTACAATTTTTATAGTTACCTTGACTAACAAAAAGTCATCAATTTATTTTGTACACATTTTATGACAATAAGTTAATCTTCCAAGTACCTACTGTACTCCATTTTATTTATTTTTCAGATGTATTTATTTGATTCAATTGTCAATTATTCATTTTAAAATCGAGCTTCAAACAATTTTAAAAATCCAGCCCTGATTGCATTTGTTTTTGGATGCATACTGACAGTAAGGTTAGACTGCTAAAACAACTCACTTTTCCTCTAACCCAGAGGTTCCCAACCTTTTTGACTCAGCCTTTTCAGAATCAATGTCTATGGTGCCGCTTCTTAGACCTACCCTATGTTTTACAAGTTAATGGTGCTTAAGAGTAGTGTTACAAGGGGTTTAAGTGGGGATGGCTAATAGAGATAGTTAAACAATTACACAATGTCAATAAAATGAAATTATATTTGAGAAACTTTGAAATTTTATTTAGCATAATATCCCAATTTATTCTCAACTACAGGATATTGGGACTCAACTACAGGTCAAAACTTGGTCATGCACAAAATTTCTTTCAAGTTCTATAAATAAAACCATTTGCGTTACAACAGATTTTATATTGGTGAGAGCAACAATAAACCCAGTTCCTCAATTCGATTACATAATCTGTCATTACTTGTTATTCAAAATTTTTAGTAGGTATTCATTATAGAAGACAGCTTCCATTTTTATTAAAGTGCACTGTAGTGCAACAATAGGCCTAAATTAAGGTACGAAATTCAACTTCGCAAATTTCCATTCAGAATGCTATTTCTAGTTTTCTTATTTTGATTCTATTTTTTTTTTTGTTTCTTATTATTTATTTTATTTTCCTGTAGTAGCTGCAGAGCACAGGTTTTGAAAATCGTATCTCCCAATTAATTTTCTATTTTTATGAGAAAATGTACACCTGCGCATGTTATTTTGCAATTCTTTATTCTAAAAAATTGTGAGTTTACTAATATTTATTGCTTCTTGTTTCAACAAAAGACATTATTTTTAGTCGGAACTAATCATTCACTTTGTTTTTAGTACCAGTATCCTGAGAGAGCAAAACGTGATGTGAATACTGCTATTCATCGATACAAAAGTTTGAGGCCAAAACTAGATACATATGGTAAAGTGTGTTTTTCTAAATACTTCAAATCAACTTAATGTTTTTGTAAATCTGGTTTCTTCAGGCTAAAACAATTGCCAAGCAGCTGATTTTTGTGACAAATGATAGATGTTCAAGTCAAAATCTGATTTCAATATGTCACCAAAAGTAGAATTAGTAAACCACTGTTAGAAACAAAATATTAAAGGTGTTTAATTTAGATTTGGTAGTTATGTTTTGTGAATTATGCAATATTTAAATTGGTTTTAGTACATTAATTTGATGAAACCATGATGTATGCCAAACTTTCTTTAAAAGATTGCACGTTCACTGAATGTTTTCTTTCCCCCAAAAAGATTATTTGGGAAATATTTTGATTTAGTCTGATTAATCTTCCATGTTGCAAAGTTCATAGAATAAAATTGATCAATTTTCTGTCACCTCATTTGTTCAAATCATCTTGGAAAGATTTTCATCCTTGGACACCTTGTTACTTACCACCTAAAGCAGGGATGGTGAACCTATGACCCGCGGGTCAGACACTGACCCATGCAGGCTTTTTAAATGACCCATGTGTTGATTTTTATAAACTTATTATTTCATCATATACATAAAGAATTTAAATTATTTTTCAAACACCCTCTTTTAAAAATTTTTTATAAAAATATAAATGTGATCAAAAAACTTTAAAAAAATGCATAAATTATTTTTGTAAAAAGCTTTAGATATTTTGATTATACATAATTATGTTTTAAGATTCATATGAAGGCCAATGATTGAGTAGAATAAGTAAATTTATAAAATACCGCTGGAGAATGAACAGATGTGGTAAATACTAATTGTAAAGACATATTTATTAAATCCCCGTTCACATGAAACGCGTAAAACATGCGTTTGATGAGGCTAGCGAGGTCCTGCTCTTCGAGGTCTCAAACATAGTAACTTGAATTAGAAATAAAAAAAAAATTAAAAATTTAATGGCGTGACCTCGCTAGCCTCACGTTTCGAATGCCTCATGTGAACGGGGCCTTAATCTCTCTATATTAAAAAAAGGTTGCCGACGCCGCAGGATTGAAAACTGTGTTGTTTAGCTCGATTCTTAGACGATTTCCCGAGAAAGTACTGATCGGAAAAAAAAAAATTAACATGGTTTGTTCTTCATTGTATTCCCTGGACAATTATTAAGATTTTTTTCCGATGCGGCTATTAGTTTAGGGTTTATTAAGTGTTAAAATTGAAGAAGCGAAATTTCTTCCGCGAGTGAGCAAAACACGTACAAATTTTCAGTCTTCAGCCGTGCGTTTTTTTTAAAGAGTACCTCTCAACGTAAATTTTTGCAGCTCGTCGAGTTTTTTTTTGGTATTTCAATTTGGTTCTTGATAATATTTTTTTGAAATTCGGGAAAAATCGGGACATTTTTGTTACTTTTTTTTAAAACTGACAAATCTATATCTTATTACTATTAGTTTTTAATTTTTAAAATATCGCAGTATACCTCAGAATGTACGGGGGTCGGCGAGCGTAAGCGAGCAGGGGGCGGAGCCCCCTAGTCAATTTAAAAGTACGGAAAATACATGTCACTTTATTTTATATCCATACAAAATGAATTCGAAACAATGGAGTTATACGAATTTAAGTGGCTAGGTATCCATGATTTAGGAATATAAATAGTTGAATTTTAAAGCAGTATAGTTTGGAAAAATAAATTTTATAACTTGATTTCCGAAGTAGAAGGGAAAATATCTTAAATTGGTGCAAATTATAATGAAACCACACTAAAAATTGAAAATATTATATAAATGTTTGATTCTTTACCAAATAATTTTATATCAATGAAGAAACTTGCTAATATTCTTTTAACAATGTTTGGATCCACATATCCATGTGAAAAATTGTGTTATTTCGATGAATTTTGAAAAGTCTACCAATGGAAATAAACACGGAAATGAATTGACTGCAAAATGCCTTAAACTAATGAATACTGAATATGAACCTAATATTAAGAAATTATCTGACAAAAACTATAGATTTCTCATTAAATATGCTTTAACTTCACTGTACATACACATACCTCAGGGTTCCCATGGGTGCTTAGAAAGTGCTTATTTTGACCTTCCATTTCTAAGGGCCCTTAGAAGTGCTTATTTTTCATCAATAGTCCTTAGAAAGTGCTTATATTCCTTTGAAAACAAAATTCAATTTTCAAATGGCGATATTTTTTTACAATATTTTCGACTAATCTTTAGCGGCTGACCGACAATAAAACTGCTTACAAGTACGGTTTTGGTGATGATTCGGGAACTGGCTTGCTCGAATGGCAACCCTTGATACGCGATATACAAATCGTTAATCGACTCTTATTGAGCACAAAAACTTGAAAATCGGTTGGTTTTCGACTTGTGAGTAGATCTCGCAATGGACAAAATAGTTACCCCGATAGAGGAAACTAGAATACAATCATCAAATGTTAATTAATTTTGTTTTATTCAGTTACACGCGAGTGCAATGTTTTAAAAATTTATTATACCTATGGGGAAGTGTATTTTTAAGTTTGTAGGTGAATCAAAAAAATATAAAGCTAATTTATTTTAATTATTACTGCTATTTGAGTGGCAACCCGATGCGTTGCAATTTTTTTTAAATCTAACTCTTTTTTTTATGTTTCTAATTCATTGTAAAAACTATCTCAGCAACAAAAAAAATAGAGAAATTTTGAAGATTTTCGTGGGTTATTCTGCTTTGAAAATTTGAAACAGTCAGTTATCAGTACCGAAAAAAAACCCATCCTGCTTGATTAAAAAAACATTGGAAGAAAAGATCGCAAAAACGTAAACCAGAGTGCTGGAGAACCGAGAATAGTAAGGAAATTTCATAAATCGGGAAAAGTCGTTTGAAAACTGGAAATATCGGACTCTCATCGTATTTGGCTGCTGACCGAAAACGAAAGTAAATTTTCTATGATTTATAATTTTTTCTCTTTGTATCCGGGTAAAAATACTCAATGGCCGACTGTGTTTGAATTTCACTTTGCTTTTGTTATGCCATGCGCAATCTGTTTCCATTGTCAGATTAGATGATTATTTTCAAATTAATTTTGTTTCATTAAAATGATATTTGTAAGCGTATGGTGTAGAGGCGGCTGGTTCACCTTCAATCTGTCGTGGCCGAAAGTCCTCACATTGGGTTGGTGTAGAAGTTTGGAGAGTGGGGCGCCAGCTCAAATGTGTCGTCATCTGAAAAATCGTGGTTCAAAATTATGTGGCAATACACCAAATTGCTTAGGCTGGGACGTTGGCAACTAGTTAAATATCTGTTCAATAAAATTGCATTTTATTTTGTTTAACCTTTTTATAAATTTATCAAAGTTTTTTGCATAACTCTTATCCGTTTTGGTTCACAGGAAAATATTTTCTTCGAAACTCATTCCGTCTCCGATCCAGTCACATTTGACTCTAACGTATGCAATTTGCAATCCTTTTAGTAAATTCATAGTTTGCCACTAATTTTATTTTATTGAAACCTTCGATGTACCAATAAATGAATTTACTTCTTATTTTCATTATGAATTTATGAAAGTGTATTATAAAATAATTACTGGGGTGAGAAATTTCCTTTTCATAAGCAGGCTGAAGCTGCAGACACAACAAGGTAAGCACTAATATTAAAAACAAAAAAGAAATTTGAAATAAAAAAATTAGGAAATTTTCGAAAATGAAAGTGTTGGAGCCTGACCCAGACAACACAAAATGGTGTTTCCTACCCATGATTAGCAATATGCTAAAAAATTGCTCATACACTCCCCTAAAGACCATTTAAAAGTATAAACAAAATATGAAAAGAATAAGAAAACGAAATCAAACTGAACTCTTTCTTTCACTTTTTATAAAAGCAAATGCACTTGGAAGAGATAAAAGAAAAACATCCAAAGTTTTTTCTTGCGGTATATTATGCCCATAAATTAACTGCTGAAATTTGTAAAAATCAGACTGCTTATTTTGAAAAATCTCATTTTAGTGTGGCATTATTTGTGCATAATTTTTGGAAAATAGACTTGAATGTTAAATTTTTTACATACTATTGTTATTATAAGATTAATTAATCTGTAAGAGCATCCCCATTTGTTCGAAAGTCGGATATTACATTGTATAATACGGTTTCTTCAATGTTTTATTTAAGTCCCTATTTTGTCCTAGAAAATGCTCAGAAAGTCCTTATTTTTAGTTAGAAAAAAAGAGTGGGAACCCTGTACCTGTAACTATATTATCTATTAAAATATAATATTTCATACATATGTATTTTGTTTTCTTTTCCTTGTTCATTAAAAACTCAGCATAGGGGGGCTGGGCATGATTTCTCCACTTTTATATCGATTTTTTGCTCGTCACTTGCAAAAGTAAAAGTTGTAAAACAAAAAGGAATTGTTAACTTTTAAAGGATTTTTTGAGAACCAAATAAAGTAGATTTTTACCATGCTCCCTTCCCCCTTTCCAAGTGACCCACAAGCTAGTACTAAAAATATAATGAACAAAATTTGACCAACTTCTTAAAAAGGTTCGCCGTCCCTGACCTAAAGTAACTACTTAGAGCTAAATAGTCTCAAAGCTGTTATTAGAAATGAATTATATGTGTTTGATCTCTTGGTTCTTTTTGCTTCATTGCTGTGTTATAACTAAAAACAATTTTCTAACACTTCCTTTTTTCAGTTTTTAATGATGGCTCTAGACAAGAATTAGCTTGCCTTGATGGCACAATCCCAGTGATGTACAAAGGTAACTTGTATTTAGTTTTTATACTTGTTACTGTATCATAACATATTTTTATCTGCTCGATAGCAAGGATTCTTACAAAAAAAATTTTAATTGAAGAATAACTGTTATGTATTGTATCAGATAAGCCTCAAAAGATGTTTTGTATCATGTAAGCCTCTAAAGGGTATGTGATATATATGTTCTTAGACTCGCCTTAATATTCCAGACACTGTCTTGAAATGGAAAAATACGGTGAAGAAAAGTTCACTGAAACACGTTTTGAACACATTTTACTTCCAAGTTAGATTTTTAAGCTTCAATTTTTTATCTTGAATTTTATCTTTTCCAAAAATAAATGATTTCACCAGTACGTAAAAAAAAAGGTAAGGGAATACTAATTCACCCACTTTAAATATCAGATTCAAAACAAATGTTTTATTTTTAGCTAGTTACTCAAAAGTGTCTTAAACATTGCTGACAGAATAAATTACATTTGAATAAATTTCTTAATTTTGGGTATCCTTTAATCTTGTTTCTGAGTGTTGTAATACATTTTAGGATGTTATACAATATATTTAGAATGCTGTATTAAATCATTGACCATTTAAAAGTTATATTTTTTTATTATATATGACAAAAAAAAAATAAAATTCCCAAACCTTGATAAATGCCTCAAAATGCTCTTGAAGTGGTCTAAAATGTGTGATACTAAGTCGTATCCCAACTAAACAGCATAGTTGATTTTCTGTACATTTTCAGGCATTCTTGTTTTTGATGTACACTAATATAGACATGACCACAAAAACAGTATGTAGTGTTACTGTCGCTCGTTACATTTCGTCAATAATCTAAAGTTTAATTACTACTCTAATTAGATAAATAAATTTCAGTTTTAGTGCCTACCACTTAATAAAAATAACCTATTTCTGATGATTTTTACTGATTTGAAGTGAGAAAATAATTACCCATTTGGGGGCAATTAATTGGTGTTTTGATTCTTTTGCTCCTACTGAAATAATTTGTGAACATGCTCACAAAACATCTAGAATTTCCCCAATTAAAAAAAAATGAATTTTGTTGCATTTAAACATTGACTTTTAAAGTATATGTTGGATTAATTGAATAACATAATTACCATTTAAGATCAGGCTGGTATTTTTTGAGTATTTTTCCAATTGAAAATAAAAAATGTGAAGGGATTTAAAAATTTGGTCCATAGTTGTCATCAAATGCATGAAAGAATAAAATAAGATAACTTTTATTTTATTAACTTAATGAGTTAACGTGTAAAAAAAAAACTTGTGGACAGTTTTGTGAGATAGTATAGAAAAGTACCATATTCCAATACAAGGATACTCGTGGAATTACCTGCCATTGCTCATGTTGAATTAGTTAAACATTGATTGTAAGTGATCTGAAAAATCTATCATCACATCACCTTTTTGTGTAAAACAAAACTGCAAAAGGTGATGGTGAGATGACTATTACGGAAGGTGATTTTGAACTTTGGAGTAATTGTGAATGCCCTGCAAGTTAATTTCCAGTAAATATGATAAACTTAGCATATTTTTTCAGCCAATTTTCCTATCAATATTTTTTTGGACTTGTAGCACTCTAGCACTAGGAATATGATATTTAGAAATTTGATCATCCTTATGAAAGGCTGAGAAATCATATTGAACAATATTCAAGATATTTTCTCATCAAACAAATACATTTTCCTTTGAAAATCAAATGGAAACTTAAAAAATAAATTTAGAATCTGTTATCTCTTTATATTGTTGCCATTCTGAGTAAAACAATAATAATTAAATCCCAATAAATAAATTTTTAAATGTTCTAGATTAAATTTTTGAATTCAGGTGCGATAGAAAAATTGCAAACAATTCTGACTACCTGTATGCAAAGTCTCATTGTAAGTGCCATAAATTCGTCAGGACAGTCCACAGACACACACACAATCTCTCCCTTTTATAATAGTAGAGATGCAAATGTTTTCAGCGATGTTAAAGGATATTAGCAGATTTATGCCTCCTGTGAAATCTGAAATTGTAATAGAATCAATTCGTATTTATTTGGATATGATATTTTCATTCTTTTCATGAAGCTGTGGTATAGCTACACTCTACGTTTATGAGCAGTGGCAACGACCTTGGTGATTTTTTGGCACACTCCTAGTAGCGAGTTACGGTAGATTAAGGCAGCCCATCTGTCTTTACGGTTGAAAGAAAAAGAGTTATGAAATAATTCTTTCCTTGGCAACTTTAGAAGTGCTCCAAAAATAATTGCCAAGGCCATTGCCACCTCTCATAAACATAGACTGTAGCTGCACCGAAGCTGTATATATATCATCAGGGTTGCTATTCCTGTCATTCTCATGTCTAGTTAAATTTCGCACCAATATTTGTTGCACAGTTACAACTGGCATCCAGTTAGCCTATAAGTACCATATTTTCCCGTTTAAAGAATATTCTAGCTGAAAGGTTACACAAGTCCCATGAAATGAATGTTTTTGACCTTGATATGTTCTCTCAGATTTTTCTGCCTCTGAAATGTTTAAATTTCTTAAAATTAGTCTAATTTAGCAGTATTCTTTAATTGATGTAATTTTATAATGATTTTGTTTGAATCTGTCCCTGGGAATTAGATTTCAATAAGGTCCATTTTAAACCAATTTTATTGCCTGTTGGCGCTACTTAATTCTCCTACATTTTTTCTTATGAGAGTATCTGCATTTGTTAACCAATGAATAAAACTCATTTTGTGTGTGTTTTGAAGAATGAGAAATACACATTTTAAAGGTGTTACAAATTGATGCAATTAGTTCTAAGTAAGTAAGCATTCAATTGTAATTTTATATAATGTATAAATCCTAATTGAAACTTCCTTATAGGAACATATTATCATATACCTGTTTGTATTTGGCTCTTGGATTCTCATCCGTATAACTCACCTATGTGCTATGTTAAACCGACTGCAGACATGCAGATTAAAGCTTCTCGTCATGTAGACACAAATGGAAGAGTGTATTTGCCATATTTGCATAATTGGAACCCTGTAAGTAAACATTATTACATTTTCTTTTTTGACTGATAAACATTTCCTATATATTTAAAATGTTCTACTTTTATTTTCAATCCTCAGGATAGTTCTGATTTACTTGGGGTCATCCAAGTCATGATTATTGTGTTTGGAGAACAGCCACCTGTATATGCCAAGCCAAAGTTACAAAATTCTTCTGCTTACACCACAACACCATATCCAGCTGAACCTTCAAGTAAGATAAGTTTATAACTGTAGTATTTCTAATCATTGTGTTTTTATTTTTCTGATTTTGAAATGCACCGAGTGTAATTTTTGATACAATGCAGTGGCGCCTGTGGTGATTGCTTTTGTTAAGATTAAAAAAAAAAATGTTTTTTTGTTTTTCCCCATGTAGAAGGGAGTGAACTGAACACACCTACTTGTTTAATCAAATCACTGCTAATCTCTCTATATTAAAAAAAAACGTTACTGCCGCCGCCGCAGGATTGAAAACTGTGCTGTTTAGCTCGATTCTTAAACAATTTCCCGAGAAAGTACTGATCGGAAAAAAACGAAATTAACATGATTTGTTCTTCATCGTATTCCCTGGACAATTATTGAGATTTTTTTCCGATGCGGCTATTAGTCTAGGGTTTATTAAGTGTCAAAATCGAAAAAGCAAAATCTCTTCCGCGAGTGAGCAAAACACATACAAATTTTCAGTCTTCAGCCGTGAGTTTTTTTTAAAGAGTACCTCTCAACGTAAATTTTTTCAGCTCGTCAAGTTTTTTTTTTTGAAATTTCAATTTGGTTCTTGATAATATTTTTTTGAAATTCAGGAAAAATCAGGACATTTTTGTTACTTTTTTTTTAAAACTGCTGTATCTATATTTTATTACTATTATTTTTTAATTTTTAAAATATCGCAGTATACCTCAGAATGTACTCTTTTTTACGGTACTATTATTTTTGAAATCGGTTAATAATTAAATTGGATGCGATCAAAAGTTGGTCATACAAAATTCGGAATCTTTGGATATTTTCGCTACTTTTTCTTACAACCGTTAACTAAAACTGTCATATCTATATCGTATTACTATTAGTTTTTTATTTTGAAAATAGCGCAGTATACCTCAGAATGTACTCTTTCTTACGGTACCATTATTTTAAAAATTGGTTCATAAATAAATTCGATGCAATTAAAAGTTGGTGACACAAATTTCGTATTTTTATTTCGCGGAGCAAATTTGCGGAGGGTTGTATTTTTGACTATCGGGTTTGCCATATATCAAATTTATCGTGGCAACAATTGCCATAAAAACGATTTTTTTTTTATTTGGCGAGGAAAAAGGCTCGCTTTTTTCCCTCTGTTCTCAGACAGTTTACCGAGAAAGTACTAAGTACAAATCGTAAAGTTGGGAGATTAACTCGGGTTACTTAAAATTGTACTGGGAACAAGATGCAGAAGATTTTTTACTCATGCGGCTATTAGTTTAGGGTGCATTAAGTGTTAAAGTAAAAAAAAAGTGAAATCACTTGCGAAAGAGGTATTGGTTTGCGAAGCAAACCAAACGGTATTGCGTAGCAATTCCCTGGGGTCGGCGAACGTAAGCGAGCAGGGGGCGAAGCCCTCGCTGTGACGTCATGGACCGTAAAGTGAAATCAGGATAATACAAATTATTCAGATAGTTTCACTCTGCGAAAGGAATGCGCAAACCAAATGCCATATGTAAAAGGAGTGTTGGTTTGCGAAGCAAACCAAATAGGATTGCGTAGCAATCCCCGGGGGTTGGCGAGCAGGGGGCGGAGCCCCCTAGTACTTAAAATCAATAATAATATTAGTGATTGACATGAGTTTTGTTCTTTTTATGAGTGGTCCTGTTCAAGTAAACATTCTTTGTTTGTTGCATCAAAGTTCCTCATAATTTAGATAGGAATATCAGCAATTAAATATAAGTTTATTTCAATTAATCATAATTTAAAACAAGCAATTGACTACCTGCCATAGAAAATATAAGTATCATAGCAACAGATATCCAACCCATCACTTACAAATGCAGTCTGTTTATAACTCATGAGCTAAAGTTCTGGACATTCTTCTTTTAGCAAACTAGTTATATGACTCCATTTTCTTGAGACCTTTTCAGTATTCAGAATAAATAAAAACAGTTTAACACCACTCAATGACCATTAAAAGGAATGGAACTCTAAGGAGTTCAGGAGTTCTTGTACTTCCAAAATTGAATAATTGTTCAAAGGAGTAAAATATGCTGAATACCCCTTATTTCATTACAGGTGCTTAAATGCATTTCATTTTTACGTTCACTGTCAATCTTGTTGGCCAAGGTGTGCTGATATCCTACTTATGTTGCTAATTTTTTTATCCTACCAAATTTGTGTCTTTAATTGAAAAATATGCATCAGGTGTTTATTTATCACTGCTGAAGCTGTCACGGCAGAATTATTTCCTTTTTTGTGATTTTAGTATAGGCTGAAGAGGGAAACTTTTAATCTAAAATTATAAAACTTAAGTTAGTTATAGTTAGTGTTACGTTTGCCTACCTGATTGTACAATCTGAACCATATCTTGAAAACAAAACATGCTCTTTTGTTGTACAAAGTCCACAAATATAGTTCCTGGACTAATTTTACCCTAGCTTAAACTACGGCTGCAGCCATAAAGGTTAATTTTAAATGTTTTTCACTCTATAATAGACATCTGTTACCAGTAAAAGCAGTTTATTATCGTTTTTAACCTAAAGAATGGATTGGGGTTTGTTTCGATTAAAATTCTATGTGTAATCTCAATTAGTTACAAGTCTGTTTAGTGTTATAGTGATCTTTATAATATTTTTTATGTTTTTTGCAGTTTATATATATTTCAAACCACTTCTTACAACTATTGTCAGGCATCAAACTTAAAAATAGACCATCAATAAAAGCAAGGTTTCTTCAAAATGTTTTAAAAGAAATTTGTACATAAAAATAGTCATTTTATTTCATTTACATACCTAGATTTTCATTACAAATATTCATATAAAATCGTTAGGCCATATTATATAGTAGATTTCACATAAAATAAACTGTTGAATGACTTTTTATAAAAATTATGCATGAAAATATTTTTGCTGTTTTAAGAAATGTGTTTAAAGGCTTCCTATTGTTTAAATGGCTTTTTAGATTTTCAATAAGGAATGATTATCTTAATAGTCTTCAACTCTATTTTATCCTTTTTTGCTCACTTTGTGATGTATGGCTTGAAGGAGTGATATCTGTTCACCATGGAAGATTTTGTAAGTTAATTTTAGGCAATTGAAATTTGTGCTGCTCAATCTTGTTTTGCACACTCCCTTAAAGATTGAATATTTTCTCCCTGCTATATTAATCTTCTCAGGTTTACTTTCTACAAGTAAACACAAGCTTTGCAACTCCATGGTGCCTTAGTCATCTGTCTTCCCTTCAGTTTTACCCCTGCCTTTCCATGATCTTTTATCTTTATACATCCTTTGTTGTGGTTGTATCTTTGGAGGTTAGGGCTTCCTTTGAGAAGTTTTTCACCACTCATGTTGCTATCAGCTCCTCCTAGGGATTACAAGAACATAATGGATTGGCTGCCATGCGTGGAGATCCATGTCCCTGGAAAAGGGAATTCTGGTAGTTACCGGACGACATTGTCCCGACATCGTGGACTAAGTTCTCTAAGTTATAATAATCCTTTCCACGGAACTATGTGATAGACTGTTCTACTGGTTTAAGGAGGTCTGAAAACTATCTTTTTAAAATCTAGTCTCAGGCTGTGAGAAATCCAACACCAGTACAATAATTTACTGTTAGCTTCTTAATTCTCATCATTTTGAGGTTCACACAATAGAATACGATGGATCAAAATCCTCTGATTCCAGTTGTATTTCCATTTGTGGTTCAGTTACTTTTAATTATTTGGTGCTTTCTTTTTTATGGCTCAATTTTTAGCTTTGTATAAAGCACTTAATCAAACTTCTGATCTTAGGACTTGCTGTTTTATCTTATACAAACTCCAAGTATCTTGTTGTGACTTCAATTTCTCCAAGAAATCCTTTGGCATAAGATGTTTTCAAACTTAATCTATTGACTACGGCTATAGATATAACAAGTGTAATTCTCTTTCTTGCCGCGATTCTTATAACTTTCAAGGCACAACTGATGTACTGGCAGTTGTCTACAGGTTAATAAGCTCATCCAACATAACTTTGGTATCAAATTCTGTTGCATACCAAGATGCTTCAAAATTGTTGGCAATGAACTAACCAATGATGCTGAGGGCAATACAGTGACAACTCCATATACACTTTCCAGGTGATGATCTTTGCTAGGTGATGTATTGTATGGGATATCAAATAGGGCAAATGACATGAAGACAAGTGAGCAGAGCCATAAGCTCCACAATATCTATCTGACTGTCTCTTCTACTATCAGTTCCATCTTCACTGTTTATCATCCTTTGAACTTGTAGCATTAACCATTCTTGTATCACACTTAAATTTTTATTGATAGGTGAAACTTCATTGTATTGTACCAACCTCTTACTATTAATCAGTTTATGATATTTCGTACTAGTCTTGTACATCTTTATGAGTGCTTTTTTACACCTCATCACATTTTATCAGGTTTCTCCAATTACACTCCGCACTCATCACTTTTTACGTTGCTCAGGCTTTTTATCACATCACCCTATATTTGAGTTTAGTCTTAATGATTTGTTTTTATCAAAAGTCGCCCACTCGTGTACGTACAATTCCTCCTTATCCTAGATCTTTTTATGTCTTAAAGCTGCTTTGCTTCATCAATTTTAAGTTTATATTTCTTGTCAGTGTATTTAATTCCATATTTTACTCTTTTTACGTTGATGACAACACACTTTAATCTAATGTTTACTGTTTCCATAGTTGGATTAAAGTATTTTGACTTTTTTATCATGTTTATCAACATGGTTTCAATTTACTTTGGGTCGTACTGTTAGTCTGAAATTTTAAAAATATTTTTTATGAAATTTTATTCATGCATCAGGTGCTGCTTATCCATTTTTTATTCCTCCTGGTTCAAAATTCAAACCAACCTTACAACATTTTCAACCTTTTTTTTATGCTTAGCAGTGATGTCTTTGGACAACCATCATGCACTGCGGCAGAGAGTGGTGCTAAAAGAACCGTACGAGAAAAAGCTAATGTGCACAGGGTGGTAACAAAACCTGGAAATCAGGGAATTCTCAGGGAACTTTTTAGTTCTGGAAAGATCGTCGGGGAAATCTCACGGAAAATTTCCAAATTTCACAAAAAATCAGGGAAATTCTGATTACCTAAATGGCTACTATTATCAATTGTCCTATTTAGAGATGCACGATTACAAGTACTTTTGAGAAACAAATAAATCGTATTCGCCGAAATTGTAATTCGAATAAAGCACACTGCCGTCGTAATTTTTGAACACTGCGAAAACCGCCGCCGTTTACGATGTCTCGTCGCTTGCTTGTAGTATATAGTATACAATTTGAAATTTTTGTAACTAATAATGTTTCTTTTGTGCATTAAATTAATATTTTTTGCTTGCAATTACAATTTTGTTGAAATTTTTTATGTACATATGCATATGATTTCGATGTACAGTATGATACTGTAGGGTGAGGTGTAATAAGTTCATAATCAAAATATTTTGTATTTTTTCTCTCGTGTTTCAGTTGCTATTGTAACGTCCATATTCACAAGTCTCGAGTTAATTCGAGGATCATTTGATCCGCGAGGATCCATTAAGAGTTCCAACCCTTACAAGAACAATTAAAATATCTGATGAGAAAAAATACAAAATATTTTTAGAATTATTATTTCACCCCCATCTGATCCAAAATTTTATATTAAAAAATAATGTGTGTGTACTGTATATTGATACCAATCACAACATTTACTAAGAGAATTGTAAAATCAGGGAAATTTTTGTAACACTATCAAGGAAATATCAGGGAACTTTTTTTCGAGGATTTTGTTGCCACCCTGATGTACTAGTGGGAGATCAAGCTAATAAATTAATTTTAAAATGTTCTTGATTAAATTTTAAAATTCAGGTTTCAAGGTGCATTCATCACCTGTGTGCCAAATTTCATGTCTGTATATGCTATAGATTTGTCTGGACACCTCACACACATTTCCTTTTATAATAGTAGAGATTAGCTGATTTGATTTTTTTTTTTGCATCTTGTTCTTCTGGATAATTTATGTTTCTAAAATTGTGTATTTATTCCTGTTGAAATGTTTTAGGTTTTATGCCTATGCCAAATGTGGGGACGCCTTACTCTGCATACCCTCCTTCGGCAGGTGCTGCACAGCCACCTTACCCTCCAGTATCATCTGCTTTTCCACCCTATTCAGGTAAGTTTGTTTACAATAACCTTCACATTTTTGAACTTGTGTGAATTGATTATATTTGTGAATTGACAAAGAAATGAAAACCCACTGTGCCCATAATTTATTTTGAAGTATGACTTTTAACCTGATTTACTTGTTCCGTACTTTACACACACATCTCTCAAAATTTGTACAAAGGTTTAATGATATGCTAAATTTTATTATTAATTAATTGCAGCTTGTTATGCAAGTTTGCACTCTTAGTTTCCTCTTTTGAATGCTTTTTACCTTAGCAGTGGTTACTGCTTGTTTGTAACTTTTAACTTTGTTTGAAAAAATTTCTCAAGCTTAGAAAGATTTTTCAGATGTAGATGTTAATTCTGTCTAAATAACATGGTGATTGAAATTCCACTAAGAATTCTCTGTACTAAGTCCCAAATCTAGATGTCCAAAACCGGAGGTTTTGCTAACCAGCATTTTTTTTTCTCTTCCGTTCTTCTATCTTCCAACAAATTTAAAGAACAAGGCATTCAACCTGAACCAAATTGATGAAACAACTAAATAATGGACATGTTCAGAGGAAATAACACACAGAAAAATTAAAAGATTTGTAAATAAAATTTGTTGCATTGTTTTAAAAAGTTTTTTTTTTTTTTTTTTCCTTTTTGAAAAATTATTCCTTTTTATATGTCTGCTATTTTTGCAAACGTGTTCCGAATGTAAATAACGCGTCACAGACCATTTCGGAATTACGAAATTCCGGAATAGCAGAGGTCCGGAGGATTCCAGAATTTGGACTTTGTACTGTATATCTGAAAATTCCATTTTACTAGATGCCACAGTCTTGTCTACTTGTTCTAATTTTCTTCCTTTTAATACAATTTTCAAAGTACTTTGTACTCCATTTTTCAAGCACTATACTCATAAATTTAGTTTCACATTTTATTTTTTTATTGAAAAGCAAAGATACATAACTTAAACATGTTAATCTTCTTTCAGGAGGTTATTCTGCCACAGGTGGTTATCCTCCTTATGGTGGTATTAATTCTGCCACAGGTGGTCTTCCGCCAACTAACAGCTACCCTCCTACAACTACCACTCCGTATCCACCCACAACTGCATCCAACATGCCCACTCAGCAAAGTGGAACAGGAACCATTACTCAGGAGCACATTCACGCTTCTCTTTACTCTGCAGTGGAGGATAAAGTCAAGAAGCACCTTCGAGAAGTCCTTGCTCAATCCCAAGTAAACCAATGCTTCGTTGTGCTTTGAAAAATAATAATCATGTGTATGACCTTTTCTTCATTTAAAAATCTCTTTTGTTAGGCTGAAATGGAAGTGCTAAAGAAAACCGAAGAAGATTTAAATAAAGGGAAATCAAAATTAGAAGATATTATTAGTCGTTTACAAATGGAGCAGGTATAAATATTTATTTCATTTCAAAAGTGTTGAGAATAGGAAATTCATTAGCTGTTTTGATGTGAAATCTAAGAACATGCATTTCACCCATTTATATCTTGCTTTTAATTAAGAACATTATAAAGTATAGTTTTAAGCATTGGAAGATAGTTTAATTATAATTTGCTATGGAGTTTACAAACCAAAAAATCTGTAATAACTAGAAATTTTGTGTTTCAATTCTGATTATTTATACGGCAAAAAATTCTTTTGTGCAACATTCCAGTTTTGAAACAATCCAAATGGAACCACAAAGAAAACTAGTTTAAAATTTGCATACTAAATGGCAATTCACATTTCTTCCTTTTCGTTGAGGTGTTCCTCGTATTTTTACATGGGTCTTATTTTTTACAATTGTTTTCTGAGGACACAATGAAAGGATGGATAATCAAAGTTTGGAAAAATGAAATATTTGTTCAAATTGCTATCCTATGCATACAGTATCTGTATCATACAGTATTAAATTATCTATTGTAAAAAAAAATCCTAGCATGTCAAAATGCATGATATTAACCCAGGAAAGCCGTAATTATTGTATTAAAAGTCAATTTTTGTTGTGAAATACACTTGCGGCCGTATTCAGAAGTCCGAGTTAACTCGAGGATCAACGATAATCCGCAAGTTATCGAAAAAACCATATTCACAAGTCCTGATCCATGGTTTAAACTGCCGTTTCGGTGTTACATTTTGATCCTCCGAAATCGGTGAGTTAACTCGCGAGTTACTTTTAACACATGCGCACTACTATGTTTTTGCAAACCAAAATGGATGACACATTTCATTCTATGATCAATTACAGTATTCTTGCGATTACTGGACTGATCCTATCATTACAGAGCACCTGTTGCATAGCAGCTCATCTCATCATAATATTGCTTAAATGGAAAAATTTTAAAAATAATTTGATTGAAATTGAAATGGAAATAAAGATAGCTGAGTAAACGTAAACAAGCAGCTTGGTGAAAAGATAAATGGTGGCACCTCTGTCGGCATGGCAGATGCAAATTCGTCGTAGAATAACAATTTTTCTGTTGATTTGTTACGAATGAAAGAAAATTGACGATTCAAGTTACTTTTCACACCAACACACACCCATACTGACAAGTACAAAGATAATCGACAATGTCTTGATTCATTTGTCAAGACATTGTGTACAATTCTTTCTTGCAAAATTTAGGTTTCCGTAAAAATCCAATTTGAAATTAAAAACCTTTGCATTTCTTTTCCCTTTCCCAAATTAAAATGTTGCATGCGTTCTAATGAATCACAATTTGGAATCAATTCTACGGCGAAGTACGGCGGATCAACTGATCCTCGAGTTAACTTGAGACTTGTGAATATGGCGGTTAGAAATCTTCCTTTGCTCTTATAAAATCACATCTGCTATCAAGCTTGGAAAAAATTGGTATTCATAAGAGGAAATCCTAAATTTGGTAACTCTTTTTCACTGGTACCAAACTGTA
Source organism: Metellina segmentata (assembly GCA_947359465.1). Lineage (NCBI taxonomy): Eukaryota > Metazoa > Arthropoda > Arachnida > Araneae > Tetragnathidae > Metellina > Metellina segmentata. The sequence continues at coordinate 61,321,038 of OX375876.1, read as the reverse complement.
CCACACAGCCTTCCTGGGTTAATGAAAACCAAAAAGGTTATGTGGAAATCTATCAATCATTACCAGAAATATGCCATTTGATGATCAAACAGACGCTATCTTGGATGTCATATCCAGAAAAGATCCAAGCTGACAGATGTGCCATAGTAAAAAAACATGCCACGTTACCACTTAAGCATTTCTGAAAAAATCTCCCTGCTCAAACCTTCCTAGAGTACCATAATCATATCCTGGAATTATTCTTGAATGGTATACAAAAAGTTTCACAATTTTGGATGACTAAAAATAAAATGTTTATGCTTATTGAGTTTTGTACTTTATTTCAGAGTCACTTAGAGAAAAATATTCATGTTTTGAGGTCAAAAGAAACAGAAATGGATGAATTGTTAGCGAAAGTAGAAAAACAGGAACAAATTGACATTGATGAAGCTGTTGTTGCTCCAGCTCCTCTGTATAAGCAGTGAGTTTATTTTTGTTTCTTACTAAAATCAGACAATTTCAGGGTATGGGAAAAGTCATGAAATTCAACTATGAAATACGTAGTTTCTTATAGTTTCTTATAAATTTGTTTATGGGTCTTTCGAAATGCATTCCTTTAAATGTTTTGGAGTTACGTTGTACAGTCGCAGAAGAAAAAAAAAACGAACCACCTCCATTATTTCAAGCACTATTTATACTAGAGCAAATTCAAAGGTATCATTCGATAGAGAATAACATCCTCTACATATCCAAATCCATAAACGTAAAACGATGTCAAACAAAATTTCTAATGGAGGCGCTGTTTTTTGATGTCATAATCAGATTCTGCATAGTTAAATTAGTCAAAATATAAAATTTCATGACTTTACTATCAATGTATCCAAAGTTATTCAATGTTAAAGTTAGTTTCAATTTCAGGGATCATTTCCACATAAAAGAACGCTACTCAGATCGAGATTAATTGGAGTTATTGCTAACCAAATTTGTATTTTGAACATTATTTCAAATGTATTTTTCAGCAATCCGAGAATTATTTTTATTAAACAAGTGCAAACGATTTGAGAATTACAATTATATTTACTATACAAGTGCAAACAATCCGAGAACTATTATCCGAGGTTTGTCGGGCATTTTATAAACGTTTGGTTTGTTCTAAAATCGCAATAATTGGGAAATTTAATGTAGCTTAAAAAACTAATTATCGGAATGATCCGAAATGTTGCATGGCCATACTAGAAGTACTTCTGAATCCTCTCTGAAAATAATACTTTATGAGAAGATTATTAGTTTAATGGCAAACCTGGAGAACTTTGATTTTGAACTAGTTAGCATACATTGTTGCAGTGAATGTCATACGTAAAAAAAAAAACTATGGTTTCTTAGGAAAGCAGAGCTGTCGCAGTATTGAAAACTGTTGTTTAGCTTGGTTGTCGAGCGTAAACGAGCAAGGGGCAGAGCCCCCTAGTAAATGAAATATTTGAAGTTGATCAGCTTTTAATGGGCGATTTTTCTTTGAATTAGAAAATAAGATGCTAGGTTATTTAACCAATAAGGTTATTTCATCTTTTATGGCAACCTTGTCAAACGGAAAGTTTAAATATTCATTTTGAATATTCTAGAAAGTTATTTCCAAATCTGTTAAAACTTCTTTCTTTGGTGACTTTAGAAGTGCACCAAGGCGGTGGCCACCGCTTTAAACAAGACTGCAGCTATTTTTTGCAACGAAAAATTTCAAAATTAGTTGCTTCTTTTAGGGGCAATATTTATGATTGTTTTAATGAGTTAAATTATTTCTTGGATAATGTGAGTTTATTAATTTTAAGTTTTATTTGATTTAAAGTTGATTCAATTAGAAAATAAGAATATTTGCAGGAAAATATAAGCCGACGGAAATTGATTAGAGATTTTGAAAACATTATTTTATATTCGAAAATAGGTTGTAAATTTAAACTGAATTACTTTATATTTTATTTAAAACAGGGGTACAGCTTCAGTCTACGTTTATAGCAATATCAACGGCCTCAGCGTAGGTTTTTTTTTGTTGACGCTTTTCTTAAGTTGAAGTTGATTATTACGAATTCTTAAGTTTTTTTAGTGAAAGCGATAGTTAACAACAAAATATTATTGCATTTAATTTATTTTGAATTTAATTCAACATTAAACTTTGATGAAAGAATAGTGTTGTGAATGTATTGAAATCGCAGTCTGTTATAATCACAAAGTGGATTATTTCCTACTTGAATATTTGAAGTTAAAATATCTCTATAATATATGGCGAGCGTAAACAAGCATGGGGCGAAGCCCCCTAGTATGATAAAAAATATGATTTACCTATTAATTTATAACAGAAATAAATGCGGATTTCATTAATTTCTGTCTAGTCTGAAGTCTGTCATTTGTATTTCCTTGTAGAATACAGGGAAATCTCAGTATAACTAAATATTTAATTGATATTTTATTTTGAAAAGTACTTTATATTGAAAACAAAATAAGCTTGGATTTCTATTATTGTGAGTTATATTTTTTTTATTTGTGCGTTTTGTTTAATACTTTTTTAGTTTCAGTAAGGTATCTATTCTGCTCATTTTAAACTTCGACTTTACTTTTTAATGTTTTAAGTTTTTAAATGCTTAATTTCCGAAACATCTAATCAGGTCGGTTTAAAGAAAATTAGGCATTGGTATTAATGCGTGGAACATTTTAAGAGTTCATGTTTTTTTCTTTATATTCTATTTCGTAATTGGCATGCTTCTGTTTTCTAGACTTTTAAATGCATTTGCTGAAGAAAATGCAACTGAAGACGCCGTTTACTACCTGGGTGAAGCATTAAGAAAGGGTGTCATTAGCCTTGACCTTTTCTTAAAAGTAAGTAGGAAATGTTTTTGATCCTGTTGAGTCTGATTGAAAAAATTTGTAATCCCTTTTAGGGCGGTATGGTTTTCTACCTTCGTGAACTGAAATTAAATACTAGTTATGTACAAAATACATTCATTAAGGTGTCAGGTCTTCACCCATGTCCCCCCCCCCCTAAAAAACCCATTTCAGTATAATGCCCGTTAAAGGGTTAAGGTTATGATTTAAAATTTAATCTGAGCTGTGTCAGATGTGGAATGTATTTATGTTTCATTAAATGCTGCAAAACCTTTTGGTTAACTGTTTACAGTTCCAGAAAAATTACTGAGAGGTGATTGTTGAATCCAGTTACGATTGTAGAAATTGCTAGTGACTACTGCTGGGCCCACTATGATATACATCAAATGTAAAATGCTCTTTTGACATTTTTTACTAAAGTCTCAAATTTTTTGATTAATCGACTTTTATTAATTTTCAGTGGAAAAGTGAACTTAGAAGCTGTTTTGGATTTTATGGTATGAGGTTCAATAAGAGACTATAAGCGTCAAATTCATGATTAAATACTGCCCAATAAGCACTTAAAATTGATGAAATGTTAAAGGATGATAAACATTTAAAATGGAATTTTAAAACCTATTCTATGTATATCAATAAAATATGATTGGGAACTTGTTGTGGGGAATGAATTATGCATGGAAACTGCTTTGAAACAAACAGCACATTTAATTAGATGAAATTTACGTAGGTTAAACAACTCAAGTTAGATATCAAAGCTAATTAAACTTAAATCTAAATTCTTTCAATCCAGTAGTTCCATTGAAGTGAATATCTTTGAATCTGTATAAGTGAATCTGTTCACTTTCTAAATTTGAACCGTTTTCTCTGATCGAGGGGTCAGGAATGAAGGTCACTGCTCCTCCAGTTCCTTTATAATGAAGGGGTACAGTTACCAAAGAAGGACACCCCTTAATTCCATCTGGTCGTTAACTCTACCATACATTTTCATTCAGAAGAATTTGTACACCGAGAGAGTCAGTTCACGTTAAGGAAGAAGAACCATATTGCTATAATATGTTCTTGGTGTATACATGAATTATAGGAATTTTCAGAGTTCAGTTACAATAATTGTGATCATGAAAAATTTCATCAAATACAATCTCAAAATATTTCGTGATTGTTGATTGATAAAATTGAATTATTCTGAAATGTACCAATTCAATTGTATTGATCTTTCTCGTTTTTATGAAACACGCATTTGAAGTTAATCTTTGTCTCCACAGCATGTGCGATCGCTCTCCTGGAAGCAGTTCATGTTAAAGGCATTAATGCAGAAATGCCGTGAAAAAGCCAATCTCCCTCATTGATGGTAGATGTTCCCGAATGCCAGCAATTTTTCGAAAATACTGAACTGTGAAATATTGCTCTCAATTTTATGTTCGAAGAATTCAAAGGCATACGCAAGAGTAAACATATTCCGTTTTATTAGAACCTTGTAAAATATACATTGTTTGATTGTAATAAATATTTTAATTTAAATAAATCTGTTATAATATTTCAGTCTCAAAACCTTATCGACTTGGGTACATTTGATTTTTGAGTCATTTGTTGCATTAATGGTCTCCTATTAAATATAACTTTCTGTCTGTATAACTTTTCAAAAGATGCATTTGTGAAATATGCAGTTGATGCATCAAACGACTATGTTTTTCGTGTAATCTTTCAACATGCAGGTTTATTTGTATTGTATTAAGGCATGTACAGTAACCTCTCATATTGAGCTTCGATATATTATACATTCTCAAACCTGCAAACTTTGCCTGATTTTCTTGAAAACCACATGTTCTGTCTTACGGACAGAACAAATATTTTCTTAAATTTTTGTTTCCGATGTGAGAAATTTCCAATTATCTGAACTCCAGATTGCCAATTATTCGGATCACTGACAAAAAAAATATCTGCATTTTAAAAGTTTCTTGTGGGTGAATGACGAAAAGGAAGAGGACGAGGTGTCAGTCGAGGGCATTGGAAACATTCCTGGATGTTTTGAGTGGAGTACAGAGGATGTAGGCAAGTGGCTGGTGTGTGATTCTTCGGATCCTGGATTCCAAATTCTCCGATGATGAATCCATCCAAAAGATGAAAGAACTCGGTGATAACCCGGAAAATCACGACGACATTGATACTCAACCAGACGCTGGACCATCAGCTATTTGAGTGCCTTGCCACACTGCTAAAATGGATGGAGCGGCAGCCTGAATGCGACCATCTACGGCTACTCACCACAATTTCATGCGAGACTTGGCTGCCTGAAAAGAAGTAAAGACAGCGAAACAACTGACTGATTTGATCAAGCAATGATACCTTTTTGTACAGTATAAAAGTACAAAATGTAAACAAAATATTTTTCATAGTCATGAAATTGCATTTTGTACATATATAAGCAAAATTAATTTTTTCACTAAGAGAAAACTTTTTTTTCGTGAATTATCTGGATGGGATTGGTCCCAATTGATTTGGATATTTGGAGTTCTACTGTAATGCCAAATTCATCATTTGTCGCCAAGTAATGGCAATCCACGAAGGAGCGATATAGCAAATCTGCTGGTCTTCTGGAAAACACTTCATTTTTTACTTGATGGAAATGGTATCTGGATTTTTCTTTAAGAACTTTCAGGTGACACCAATTTTGAAATTTTAGAGCCAAATCATAATAACTGTGATAGAGAAACACCTGAATCAGTGGTTGAGATGGTCGTAAGAACCTACTTTGGCACTAATATTCAAGAAACACCTTAAAATTTAATATACTTCTGAAACTGAAGAACAAACAGAATTACTTATTTGTGCCTATAATTGGTGCCATTTTGTGTAGAATATCACTAAATTGTTTTTGTCTAGTTCTGCTGCCAAGCATGCAACAGTTGTTGAGAGCAGAGTTACCATTTTAAAAATTGTTTTTTAAAGCCCAATTAGACACTCACTAATTTGACTGTTTTAGTTATTTTTTTTATTTAAAATTTTAGGTATTTTTCATTTTGGATTGGTGCATGTTAATTTTGTCACAAAAATCTGGGTTTTTTTTTCTAGTTTGAAGTTATGTATTTGGCTATATTGCTGTATTTTCGATTTGCAAACGGCAGAGAAAATGCCAGTATGTTTCTTAAGATTTAGGAGCTCAAACTTGTTTTAAGAAATTATCCTAAATTGAATTGGTATAAAAGATTTGGATATCTTAACCCTCTAACTGGTTTCACTTGATATATCTTGCCCATCAAGATCTGCCAAATTTTGTTAATATTTGATGAGATAATTGAATTGGAATAAAAGATTTGGATATCACCCTCCAACTGTTTTTACTGAGATATCTTTCCCATCAAGATCAGATCTGGTTATTTTTTTTTCTATTGTTGAGATTATTATTTATTAGTTTTCTGAAATAAAATTTATACTTCTTGGTAAGATATTCAATGTCTTGTTTCATACATAATTAGCACATTTTGTGTTTTATCCAATGTATATGAGCAACTAAAATGGCTACTACAATAGGGTTTAAAATCAGACCTTTTGCTACTACTTTTTAAAATGTATGCTACTATGTCGTTATTGCTTTGGCTGTGGTAACCCTGCAATTATAATACCACCATCCTGTATTTATGGGAAGGTAAGAGCAGCTTTAATGCACAATCGTGTTCAAAATTAAGAGAATTTGCACATACTGTTTTTTTATTTTCACAAAAGTACTAAACCAAAGGAACTAATGCCGCCAAAGAAGAATGCATCTATTCAGTATCGAATTACGTAAGCGTACACGTGCGTGTGTGCGGGGCTGTTACCGCGGAGGGGAGGATGAGCGCACTAGGCGTTTTCCGCGATTCGTGTGCTCGTTCTCGGCGACATTCGCTGTTTCTCGCAAGCGTTGGGTACATTTTACAATCTATCGTGTAAAATGAGTATCCACAAACGTATAGATGACGGAATAAGATGGAGAATCGTCGGTAGATCGGAAGCAGTGCAATCACAAGTACAGGTGGCTACAGAGGTCGATGTAACGCCCGGTGTCGTCTGCGATGTGGAAACAGTGACGACTAATGAGGATCGTTATTAGACACTCAGCGTGGCGCCACAGGACTGTTACAGCTCTCATGTGAGTTTTATGCTGCCACTGGAACCCGAGTTTCACGGATTACTGTTGCCCGAAGGCTTCATGAGAGAGCTTTATGCCAGAAGACCCGTTGTTTCCGTCACGCTCACTGCAGCACACAAGAGGGCGCGTTTAGCATGGTGCAGACAACATCAGTCTTGGACCAGACTTCAGTGGAGCACCGTGCTCTTCACAGATGAGTCGATATTCAACATGGACTCTGATTCTCGACGCACCCTTATCTGGAGAGAGCCGGGGACCACTATGGTGGTGGAGTTGTCATGGTCTGGGCAGGCATGTTGAACGGACGCACACCCATCCGTGTGTTTTGACAGGTTCTCTGAGTGCTATGTGGTAAATAGGATCTTAGAGCCCTATGTTAGACTTTTCAGGGGCGCAGTTGACCCTCGGTTGCTGCTCATGCAAGACAATGCTCGTCCACATCGGGCTCCTCTCCTAGTCGACGTTAATCTGGAAAGTGAGAATATTCGACGTATGGATTGGCCAGCCAGATCATCTGACCTAATCCCAATAGAACATGTCTTGAATGCTCTTGGGAGGGCAATTGCATCTCGCCAACCCCCTCCGAAAACCAATCCGGAGCTGAAAACTGCGTTGCTGCAGGAGTTGGGCCGACTGCCACAGGAACTCATCAACTGTCTCGTGTCCCGTATGCCGTCGAGCTGTGTAATGTGTCTGACTGTGAGAGGGGACCATACCATCTATATATATAATTCTCTTACGTGGCACGCAAAAAAGACGTTATTTGTTATCGCGTTTTGGCAACACTACGATTGTTTGTTTACCACGAAGTCTCGCGCCTCAATTGAATTTATAGCGTTATCGGATAAAAATTTTATTGAAAAAAAAATGAATATTAGTTATTATATTCATTAATATAACTGTTGCAACTTATAAACGTTATGCTGGGTATTCGATTTCCAAAACAGCGCTCACATTTCGAATCAAAATTTGCTCAAAGTTTTCATTTGATTTCCAAATTGTTCTGATTCTAGAGGTACTGTGTAATTTTTCTGTTGGACAACAAATTTATTTTTGAAAAATATTTTTTTTGGAATATCATTTTTTGAAAAAAATGTCTTTATTGATGCCAGCGAAGCGAGTTAGGTTTGCGCAGCGAACCAATGAGGATTGCAAAGTAATCCTCCGGGGGTCGGCGAGCGTTAGCGAGTAGGGGGCGGGCCCCCTAGTACTCTATATTAGACTAATTTTCGGTTGGATCTCGCAGCGTGGATTTTGGACATTCCTGCACTGATGAGCTTTGCTTACAATCCTGCGTGCGTTCCATGACTTTTGTGTGGTCTCTTTCCCTGTTATAACTGTATATTCGTTAATTTCATTAAAATCTGTCCATTAGTTTTTCAGAAATTCGACATAATGTGCAAATTTTCTTAATTTTGAACATAGTGTATATTGCTTCCAAAGTAATTTCCATCTGCTGCCACCAACAAAAAAGAGTGGCCTGAGAGGTGCCCTTAAAAGTAGAAGTCTTAAATTTAACTTTAAGAAGAAATATTTATATTGAGTAAACTTCATATCATTTTCTATGTGCTATATGGGACAAAATAGAAACACATTAATTGTTTATCTTCAGTATTTGTTTTAGCCTCTATAAACCCGTATTTTTATAGCAAAAAATTTTTTTTTTGGAATTAGGGTTTTGTTGATATGAATATGAATATTTAACAGATATGTATTTAAATTTCTTTATAAATTTTGCAAAGGCTGCAATTTAGAATAATTTATATTTACCTAGTATGTTTCATTTAAATAATGTTTTTGAAAAGTAAGCTCCAATTCATAATTGCACTATTCATACCTATTAAAACATAAATAGTCGTTGCTTTTTGATTGCTTAGTTGTTTTGGAGTTTTATGGCGTAAGGGCATATTTGACCAAGCTGCTTCAAATACATGACAACACCGAGATAAGATAAAAAGCCAAAGGTAATGGTAATTTTAGTTAACGTCGTACTAGAGCAACACAACGGGCTATGCCAAAGGTAGAAAGATGGACCAAACTAAAACATAAGGGAGGATAGATCTCGGGGTACATTGGGAGTTCTGATGCCTTTACCAAATTAAAGATGTGTCCCTATGAGCAAGAATCTTTAATTAGCCTTTGGGAACAAATGGGATTACATAAATTTGTTGTTACAATCGCGTTCTGACTTCATGACTTACAGCTGTTCATGCAATATTTTTGAACTTCTGGAAATCCTTTTATCACGTTCGCTGCCAATCTCACGCCAGCGCGTGATGTGGCTTCAACGCTGAAGAGCCAATCACGCGGCAGCTGGAGTGTCTCAGTAGCCAATCACACGTTTGCGCGGGAAGAGCTGCGCCTCAACATTAATTCTCCACTTCAATTGGTATTATATGAGCCTGTTAAAGCCAAAGTGGTGTAAGTCCACATTCTGAAAAAATTGAGTTAATTCTGGTAACAAATTCTGAATATGGAAAATTACTGAGAGGAAAGGTGGTGTAACTTCTAATTAACGAAACAACCACACAGATGGCAGGTCAAGATAATGCAATCAATGAAGCTCTGGCTACTATTCAAGTAAAAGTTACTTTTAGTTGACACATTGTCGACAATTTCGCAACAATGTTAAGGACTTGCACCACTTTGGCCTTAAACGGCTCATATGTTGAGAATTGGCGTGGAGTAGAGTGCCTATATAATAAGAGTGGCGACATACGGGAAACACTTTCTGATTGGCTTAGAGACCTTTTCTACCGCCCGAGGCGGTCTTTTCCTAGCTCCCGTAGACTTAACATGGGAACTTTTTGTGTGTTCGAGAAAAACGTGTGAAAATAAATTTAAAAGAAAATATAGCTTATTCATGTTCCATTTCTTGTTCTAGAATGTTTATTAATTATTATTTTTGTGTTTGGTTAGCATAAATGTGAAGACTTTTTAAGTAAATAGCTTTTTTTTAACAACATGGTGTTTCCCGCAATCTAAGTTAGCGCGTTGTGCAATCCATCTCATCAATTACGCATGTAATTGAGAGTTTATATGATTCATTTATACCGAATGTATCCATACTATAACAATCATATGCTTTTTGTTCTCCTTGAAATGATATATTAATTCGCCCAGCAACCTTCTTTGAGACGATTCTGGTAGAAAAATGGCTGCCGCGCATGCGCATTGGGCCAAATTTGTCGCCACTCCTATAATATAGGCACTCTGGCAGCGTTGAGTAAAGGTTAGAAGCTAGTTGTAAAGAGGTATGTGGTTTCTAAAATGTATAGCTTTGTATGAAAAGTATTGTAATATGAGTTGGTGTAGAGACAATAGTTCTGTAGGGCCTTCACGCCCCCCCCCCCCCCCCGAAAAATAAAAATGCAATCTAATAAGCATCTAATAGATGATGAAATTTCAAATTTGTTGGCTGAGCTTTCACCAATCTATTCTGGTTATTGGCGCACTTTTCAATCATATTTGTTATTGGTTTGCCAAATGGAAATTCGTAGCATGTTGGATAATAGCCATAACGGCGTTGCCCATGGTGTTGGTTTGTGAAGCATTGTAAAATGCGACCAAATTCGAATTGCGAAGATATCGGCGTGACGTTACAATCTCGCGAAAATATAAATATTAATTAAAAAAAATATTTTTTAAAGAAAATCAAATGTATGTATCTGGTGTAAAATTTTCCGCAGATTTCATATCCGTTTAAATTTTCCATGTGTCTTTAACAATCCCGATTTTGCAAAAAAGAACTAAACAATTCCAGTCAAATGTTTTTTTTATTTACTTTGCTTTCCTTGGCTTGATTTGATTTGTTTCGCAGGAAATGGAATCTATGATTTCTCAATCACGATCGAGGTCAAATTCGTATGGGAAAAAAAGTTACAATTTAAAAATTATTGAAAGAAAATCATATTTTTATGTATCGATCTAATGTGAAATTCCGCAGATTTCAAATCCGTTGAAATTTTTACTCCATCTTTAACGATCTAGGAGATAGAAAAAAAGAACTACCTAACTCCAGTTAAAACTTTTTATTTGTTTTGTTCTTCGGCAAAAAGCGTTCAAACGGAAACGCGGAAAAAATAAATTTATAATCTGCCATCTCTTTATGGTGTTGCCATTCTAAGGAAAACAACAATAATTAAATTCCTAATTAAATTCCATTAAATTCATTTTTAAATGTTCTAGATTAAATTTTGAAATTCGGCGGGACCCAAAAAATGCGGACTACCTGTGTGCCAAACCCCATTACTGTAAGTGCAATGGATTCGTCAGGTAATGGTAATGGTAATTTTGGTTAACGTCCTTCTAGAGCAACACAACGGGCTATTGACGACGGTCCGGGATCAGTCCCTGAAGGGAAAGATCCGAGGACAACACCTCGTAATTTTGAATCACGGTCAGATGACGAAGCAACACCTGAGCTGGCACCCCACTCTTCAAACTTCCACACCAACCCAACGTGAGGACTTTCGGCCACGACAGATTTAAAGTGCACCAGCCGCCTCTACACCATACGCTTACAAACATCCATACCCGGATTCGAACCAGGAACCTTCCGATCTAGAGGCTAACACCGTAACCACTATACCGGTTGGTCGGCAGGATTCGTCAGGACTTTGATCACAGAAAACAGACAAACACTTCCTTTTATAATAGTAGAGTGGAGGTAAAAAGTAAGTCGGGGCTTCTGGGAAACACCCATTTCTACGGCGGGGCAATAACTATCAACACATCCTAACGTGACCGGCAGCGAAAGTGTAAATCAATATTGTTACTAAAAATGCTTGTTAATAGTTTGAAATAGTGGCTCTTTTGAATGGTTTCAAATGGAACAACTAATATGCAGTGACTGCTTTTTTTGAATCATGAAAGTCGTGGTGTCATTTGAAACCCTTGTGTTGCTCAGAGGATTGAAGTACTTTTTCTTCAAACGACTATTGTACAATATCTTTGGCTCCTACTAAATTCACCGGTATAGTGGTTAAGGTGTTAGCCTCTAGATAGGAAGGTTCCTGGTTCGAATCCGGGTCCGGGCATGGGTGTTTGTAAACGTATGGTGTAGAGGCGGCTGGTGCACCTTAAATCTGTCGTGGCCGAAAGTCCTCACGTTGGGTTGGCGTGGAAGTTTGGAGAGTGGGGTGCCAGCTCAGGTGTTGCTTCGTCATCTGACCGTGGTTCAAAATTACGAGGTGTTGTCCTCGAATCTTTCCCTTAAGGGACTGATTCCGGACCGTCGTCAATAGCCCGTTGTGTTGCTCTAGTACGACGTTAACTAAAATTACAATTACAATTACCTATTAAATTCATTACGGTCGCAACCTAAATGTTGGCAGTAATTCGTTTCCGGTGAAAACACACCAAACCCAAGACAGTCACCATCAAGTAATGGACGTATACACACAAGACAGATATTTAATTAACGTCGCACTGGAGCAATACAACAGCTATTGGCGACGGTCCGGCATCAAATCCAAAGGGAAAGAACCGATGACAACATGTAATTTTGAACCGCGGTCAGATGACGAGGTCATGCCTGAGCTGGCACCCCACTTCACACCATGCCAAAGTGAAAACATTTGATGCCACGACAGATTTAAGGTGCACAAGCCCCCTTTGTACACGACGGTCTTTGCTTGGATTCGAACTCGCAACCCTCCAGGGTCTTTTGCTTAAGGTGTTAGCCTCTAGATCGTAAGATTCCTGCTTCGAATATCCGGAATTAGGGCATGGATATTTGTAAGCGTATGGTGTAGAGGCGGTTGGTGGACCTTAAATCTGTCGTGGCCGAAAGTCCTCACGTTGGGTTGGTGTGGATGTTTGGAGAGCGGGGTGCCAGCTCAGGTGTTGCCTCGTCATCTGACCGTGGTTCCAAATTATATGGCGTTGTCCTCAGATCTTTTCCTTATGCGATTGCAGATCAACCGGTATAGTGGTTAAGGTGTTAGCCTCTAGATCGGAAGGTTCCTGGTTCGAATCCGGGTCCGGGCATGGAATTTTGTAAGCGAATGGTGTAGAGGCGGCTGGTGCACCTTAAATCTGTCGTGGCCGAAAATCCTCACGTTGGGTTGGCGTGGAAGTTTGGAGAGTGGGTTGCCAGCTCAGGTGTTGCTTCGTCATCTGACCGTGGTTCAAATTACGAGGTGTTGTCCTCGAATCTTTCCCTTAAGGGACTGATCCCGGACCATCGTCAATAGCCCGTTGTGTTGCTCTAGTACGACGTTAACTAAAAATTACCAATTACCGCTACAACCGGCTTCGTACTTTTTTTCGGGGAACGTCACAGCATCGCTAAACGTTGCGATTATCGTCTTGTTCCTCTCAATTCCTGACATGAATTTTTTTGGCCGTTTTAGCCCAGTTGTTAGAGTTGCGGATCTGTCGGGGCTTCAAATCTCACGTTGGGGGTGCCAGCTCAAGTGTTGTTCGCGTCTCATCTCGCCATAGTTCAAAATTACGAGGCATTGTCCTTGGATCTTTCCTCAATCGGTATTTATCTCGGGCCGTCGCCAATAGCCCGTTGTGTTGCTCTAATGCGAATTTAATTATCTGCCTTTATATTCAGAAAATATTGAAAATTTTTGGTTTTTATATAAATGGCAGCTATTGAACTAACAAACTGAAACATTGGAAAATAATTAACGTTTAAAAGCATGGAAAAATTTATGCGACATTTTAAGATACGATGTCCCAGCCGTTAAAGGAATAGAAAAATAACCAGGTAATCTATCCATTTACTCCTAAAAATAGGTTTTACGATAATCTTTCCATATTTCCTTAAAGAAAATTCGTTCTCAGGCACAATTTTCTCCAATACTAGAATGTTAGAAAACAAACGTATTAGAAAAATAGTCAGTTTTGACTACAAAAACAGATCTAACTTTATCTGGGTAAGTGATATTCATTCATGCGAACCTTACAAATGAATGACTGCGTCCAGAGAAGAGTATAATTTAAAAACTGGAAATTTGTTTAGTTTTCTTCTCGCAAATGTTCTCCGAAAATTGCTACTTACTTTTGTCGTGAAACATCTCAGGTTCACTCACGCTAGATCGGTGATATTCAAACTGGGTTCTGTGTTGACGTTTTCAGACGTCACGTAACTTTGTATCTTAAATAGTGAGCATTGCACCACTATTTAAAATACATAATATAGCGTAAAGGGGTATTTCGAAAGCTCATTGCCGACTCCATTGGCAAAATATAAGAACTTTGAAAGGTGCTGTATTAGGCTCAATCTTGTTTTATTTCTATGCATTAAAACATGAACTACACATTACAATCAATGTCAATAAAAATGTTAAAAAAATTTGATAAATGTTATCAACTTGATGTAAAAATAAAATGGGCGTGGTGTTTTTAAATGTCCGAATAGAAGAGTAACGGATTTGCAACCGTAGGGTTACGAGTTCGAATCCAACAAACACCGTCGTGTACAAAGGGGGCTGATGCACGTTAAATCTGTCGTGTCCTCACGTTGGAGAGTGGGGTGCCAGCTCATATGTTGCCTCTTCATCTGACCGTGGTTCAAATTACGTGGTGTTGTCCTCGGATCTTTCCCCTTGGATATAGATCCCGGATCGACGTCAATAGCCTGTTGTGTTGTTCCAGTACGTCGTTAATTAAAAAACCTACAGCAAATCATTCTATTGTGCTGAGTCTTTCTCTTAGCTGTGAGAAATAAGCTTAAATCACGTTAATTTTTTCTGGACACATTCAAAAAATAATTATTTTACTTATGATTTTGAAAGGGATATTTTGTGTATTTATATGATAAGAATTCTTGTTACGTGTAAAACTGTTTAGAGTGCTGGAGAAATTGACAGTACAAAAATTACACTGACCAATTGAGAAGAAAAAAGCGTTTTTAAGCCCGGTGCGCACATCCGGGTTTTCAGCGTGCGGTCTGAGGAATCTAATGGAGTGGTGCACACATGTCAATCCAATGGAGTGGTGCACACATGTCAATCCAATGGAGTGGTGTACACATGCCTCCGGTGCCGCTGCGGCGACGCACGACCAACTTGCATGCAATTTGTACCGCAATACCCCACGGCTCCGCAACTCGCCGCACACGCGTCTCCGGTCCAAAATACCTTGATTTTATAAATAAATGGAATATAAATAATTATTAATAAATGGTTGTATCCAGTAACGTCTATTTTAGTTTAGTTTCAAAATATACTTTTTTTACACCAAGTAAGCGAAATAAACACGTTTTCTTCGATAGAATATTTATCGCAAATGGCGAAAAATGAGTAAGTATGAATGACGTCATTTCACGGTTATGTGTGCATAGTTGGGCTTCGGTGCCGCAGCGGCGCCGCACGTTGAAAAATCGGATGTGTGCACTGGGCCTTAGTGTAATAGGTCTTCAGGGACACATCTCCTTTAAGTGTGTATGGGTCTCACGGAACCGAGGTACCTGAGTGATCTTTTCTTTCCCCTGTGGCATTTTGGGTGCCATAAGCAATACAATTGAGTTGGACTAAGCTCAATACCTTTATAAGTTTTTTTACACTTACAAGGTTTCAGTTTTCTAATAGAAGTATCTACACGACTATTTACAATGCACCATCGATGAACGACTGTTCATGAAAAACAAAAGTTTCTCTTCACAGTTAGTTTTTACCGTTGTTTGACCTCATCTTATAGCTGTCTCGAGAGCTCTATCGTCCACCACTTTCTCCCGTGGCTTCTGACTCTCGTCTCCCTTTGTGTTTTCTGGGGGAACCGCCTCCCTTTTGGAATGTTGATAGGGTGTTTTCCAATGACACCTGCAACACCCGTAGAGATGTCAACTACACGCGTGTGAATCCCCTCTTTGGATCTTGTAACCGTTAGAAAGTGATGTGTGAGACAACCAGGTGCAAGAAATTGGCACCAACTGTAACACACAAGTTCTTTGTTTTTGGGTGGTCGTCTGCTCTCCCTCTCGTGGAAGGCCTGCGTTGATTCGGGGGTTGAAAACGTCTTTTTTCCAGACGTCACACCCCGTAGGTAATTGGTAATTTTTTAGTTAACGTCGTACTAGAGCAACACAACGGGCTATTGACGACGGTCCGGGATCAGTCCCTTGAGGGAAAGATCCGAGGACAACACCTCGTAATTTTGAACCATGGTCAGATGACGAACACCTGAGCTGGCACCCCACTCTCCAAACTTCCACGCCAACCCAACGTGACACACCCCGTAGGAATTACTGGCTTCACTAAACTCGGGGTCGCTCTCTCGGGATACGCTCAAGCGATCTTTTTCTGCTTTCATCTCACTTCTATGTTCCCCAATCCCTCTTTTCCTTTTAGGACATTTTTTACTTGATGTGGTCTTGTGCTTGGCGAGGCTGGTCTAAAATAGGGCCCTTGTGCCATAAAACCCCAGAACAACCAACCAAACTAGTGGAATTACGTGGGGAGCCATCACTTAACGACACCCAGTCCTCTCGAGAAGTGGTACGAGGTAGTTTTACTGCATAGTCATACGTCCAACAGATCATACAGCCCGTTTTTTTGCCCTTCATGTTACGTGTCCAAGAGGCTAGTTACAAGAACGATAACGCGCCTGGCCACACAAGACTCTCTTATGCCAGGTGTGTCACAATGATGTTAAAACACTTCGCTGGCCAGCCAGATCTGTTTTTCATTGAGCATATCTAGGACACTATATAGGCAGTCAAATGTATAATCACTGGATGTTGTTTGGTTGTTTTTAGGTTTTAGTTAGGTTAGGTGCAAGGGTCATACAGGGGTGCAGGAGCTGACCAAGCAGCGCAGAACACAAGACAACGTCAAATGTCGGGAGAGTCAAATGTCGTCGAGGTAAAAAGAGATTGGGGTAGAGAGGATGGAAAAGAAGGTCGCTTGTGGGTATTCCGAGAGCGGGAAAAAAAAAGAGATCACAAGAGCACCTCGGAACACTCTTCGTGGAGATGACTCTGGAATATAGTTAAGATGAAGCATATGATATAAGTCACCACAGAATGTCATAGATGACTCCATGCCTAGCAGTATATCCGCGTGTATCGCTGCCAGAAGGGTTTTTAACGAGTACTAATTTGTGCCTTTTATGATGTACTTCTACAATACAATAACAAAGAGTCCTCTAGATATTGTCAGAATTTATTTTTTTCTTGTACATTGCACATGCTAAGTTTAATTTTGACCTCACACTGGCTTCAGAATGTTACTATAGCGTATGCATAACCATATAATTCGATGTGCTTGTGTTACACGTAGCTTTAGTAGTTACAAAACATTTTATGACCTGCACGTGTTTAAAACGTTCTTGCAATGTTGAATACTGTACAAATAATAACAAATTGGCATGGTTATAATATGCTACGGTGTAGTAATGATCGTTTTAAAAGCTCCAAATGTTTGAAAAAAGCAAATAAATAAATGATGCAATATCTATGATGTGTTTTGGGGATCTCTTATCTGTTCCCTCTTTACAATTGTATTCACTGCAATTCGATCCTTTCCTTGACGAAAAGAGCCACTCTTAGCGCATCTATCTGACTTCCTTATAGAAAATCCCGAAACTTCTCGGGTGATCCAAGTAGTCAGTCGTCATGAGGCCATGACTCGTGTCCCCTTGATTGGAACCCTTCGCTCTCTACTTTTATTATCCTCTGCGGCAACTGTGTACGTGAACCAACTCCTTCGTATTAAACTTGCTGACTCTTCAATTTTTTGGTTGCTAATGAACGGCCAACTCAATTGAATCATTATGATAAGGACGGATTTGTACTTCCACTTAGCGTTACATCTCATATTCTTAATATGCATTCTAGGCATAACCTGTTTATAGGGAAACCGCACACTCATACCAGATGGACAAAAATCCATGTCTTAACTATGGATTTCAACACGGAACCTTTCGATCCAGAAGCTCTGACCACTAGACCGATCGGTCGGTTCTCCTATTTGTATTCTTTGGGATCTTAACCAGCCTATGAACCATTAACATAGACGCATGCACTGCTTTTAACTCTTTAACTACGGTTATAGATATAATTGGAGATATTCTTTCTTAGCGTGCTTCTTATAACTTTCAAACAAGCACTGCTGTACCGGCCGTATTTTAAATTTAAGAATTTCAGCCTTTCAAGTGGTTTTGACGAGATATCTCGTCCATCAAGATCTGACCAATTTTGCTAATTGCGAGGGATTTCGTCATCAAGGTATTGCCGGTATGTTTATGACGATGAAATCGTTTCAGTTTTGCTGTTGACGAGATCAAGGTTAGGTTTTCGTCTACTGACATCATCGAAACAACCATTAGAAGGGTTAAATGTAAAATTTAACAGTATTAGGAGGTCGAAGTAAATGACGCTACTTTAAATTCCACAACCTTACAAAGAACATTTAAAATGACAGAAAGAGGCAACATGGAAAAAGTCCTGGACTCTTATTTGTATTGCAACGGGAAAGTCTACATACGAAGGTTTTCTTCTCACGAACTGCTTACTTTTGTGCAAATGTTTTATCATTCCTTGGGGATGTACCTAGTTTAACATCATTTGGTACACATTCACCAGGATGCGGAAAGTCTGCTGTGGAGAATGAGTCAGGGTACATTGACATTTGTGGCACCCCGATGCTTTAACCGTTTCTCACTCACCGATCTATCTTTGTGCGAAAAGGAAGCGACATTTTTCCGTGTTTGCTACCAGGATGGCGGAAGTTGGTAGTGTGATTTCGATTGCGGTGTGTTCGGAGGGTTATGCGGGCGGCTTTTAATTAGCCTACACAACCAGGAAGTCGTGGTTGTGGTGCTGGGTAAGGTGGGAGATTCGATTTATGGTATCTTGAAAATTCTGGATCCTTGATTTCATAGACCGTCGAATTTTAATGCGAATTCAGGGGTCGGTTCAATTTTCATGACAGGGCATAGTAATACTCTCCCCTCTTAATTCTATTTGTCCTCGCTTTGTCTTGGGTCAATTTTTTTTAAAATCAGATTTAAAATTTGACATTTTTGAGCGTTCTTTGCGAAAAAATCTTTACGAATTCCAGAATTCGATCTCACTTGTCCTATTTCTGATTTTTTAACCTTATAGCTTCTTGAATTTTGTTGATAAAGTTATTAAATAAGTAATCAGTAAACCGAAAACTACAGAGTAACCCAAATATGTTTTGTCGGCAACTAATTTTATTTACGTGGCACTGAAGCAACACAGCGGGCTATTGGTTACAATCCAGAAGGGAAAGAACCATTTTTAAGCCACGATTAGATGACGAGGTCAACACCTGAGCTGGCACCCCACTCTTCAAACTTTCACACCACGCCAACGTGAGGACGTTTGAGGCCACGACAGATTTAACGTGCACCAGCCCCCTTTGTACACGACGGTCTTAGGTTGGATTCAAATTCGCAACCCTCCGATTGCAAGTATTTACTCCTTCAACCGAGCTATCGTGGTCCCTCGTTATTAATGAGAGGCCTTTTTGTAAAGAAAATATCTACAACATCTCTGATTGGTCGGCGCTTGTCGCTTTGCTTTACCTCTTTGAATTCAGTTCAATCTCTACTATTATAAAAGTCAGTGTTTGTGTGTATGTCTGAGGTGTCCAGACCAATCTATAGTACTTACAGTCATGAAATTTGGCACACAACTTGTCCTAAAGGTGATTGAATACACTTCAAAGCCTGAATTTTTAAATTTAATCTGGAACATTTTAAAATTAATTTATTACCCTTATTCTCCAACTGCTTCTTTTGGACGTGCGCTAAGTTTCCACTCTCTACCGTGATGGTGTCACTTGTCTAATGATATTCAAAGCACAATTTTCTTCTTTTTACCCTGCGTAGTTCTTCTTCCACAATGCAATTTATTTTCCTATGATTTCATTGATACTTTAATTTTTTCCTTCACAAATTTTCTTTCCACATGTAATTTGGTAGATTAACGTCCTGTTTGATTTAAGTCACCGTCTAGTGCAGTAACATCAGGATGCATTGTTTCTTGCTTTTTCTGCTTTAAGACTTTTTGAAAGTACTACTGGCCCGTCCCCTGCTCGTCAATCCTCGGAGGATTGCTTTGCAATCCTTATTGGTTCGCTGCGCGAACCTAACTCGCTTCGCTCGCATCAATGAAGACACGTGTCCTAGCAGAAGAGAATGTTTACAAAATATGATATTCCAAAAATATATTTTTCAAATATAAATGTGTAGTACAACAGAAAAGTTATACAGTACCTCTGGAATCAGAACTCGAACAATTTGGAATTCACATGAAAACTTTGAGCAAATTTTGACTCGAAATGTGAGCGCTGCTTTATGGCTATAGAGTAAATGTAAGCTACAACAGCTTGACTAATATATATTTTTTCAATAAAATTTCGTCCGATAACGCTATAAATTTAATTGAGGCGCGAGGCTTCGTGGTAAACAAACATTCGTACAGTGTTGCCAAAATGCGGTAAAAAATAACGTCTTTTTTGAGTGCTCGTAAGAGAATTATATATATAGATAGCTATATTTAATTTTGATCATTTATGAAATTTTTAGTTTATTGCTGTTTAATTTGGTTTTGTCGGAATCAGTGAGGCTGACTTTTTAAAAGCATAACTTTGTCACGGTCAACGCCGTGCGGGTACTGCTAGTTCACTACTAAAATACATAGGGGTTATAATTAAAAGAGTATCCCTGTTCAGAGCACTGTAGAGAAAAAAACCAGTGGTCACAAGAACATCAAATCTGTGTGGTTTTCAGAACACAAGGAAATGAATGGCGGAAAAAAAAAATTAGTTCAGAAAATGACCGTTTGGGAAAGAGGGCGCTGCGAACAGCTCCAAGTAAAATCATAATTTAATGTAATGGCCTTATAATCGTGATGCATATCAATTACAATTTGTAAGTGGTATAAGAGTGTGATAGTAGATGACTTCACAAAGTGATAGATAGATGTGAGATAGATAGATGTTCCAAGGCGAGTTGCCATCTACCTACATGCGTGCAAGGGATGTCAAAGCAAACGTTTCACGGATATCTGTATCAGAACCTTGTAACGCTTGGTCATGCTGGTTCTTATACTTATAACTTTCAAAAAATTTCCTCAAGCACTTTCATACTGTTTCGTAAGGCAAATCCAATGGTCTTGCTACAGCTACAGTACTATAGTACTGTAGCTGTAGCATTATAATGTTTCCTGCCTCATTCTGGTCTTCTCAACATTAGCCGTTGCAACATCTTCAGCGAATTGCGTTGTCACTGGTTTATGGCCTCGTCCTGGTCAAACTGAGATGCTTCCAGTCTTCTTGAAGCGTTGAACCATTCTCCGGATGCTACTTGCTGTCAGAAGACCTGTACGCACCGATTTCAAACACGCAAAGAGCACCATCAGAGTTTTCGCCTTTTTTGTAAAAACACAATTCTATAGTAAAGCACAGTCAGGCAATAAGAGTCCCATAGCGATCGTCGAATGTTTCCATAAAGCTTTCAACGAGCAAATAGTGTTTTTTATAGCAAATTGTATTTAAACAATTTGCATACAGCGACCGTCTTTTGTTGATGACGTTTGGAACATTTACAAAATGCTTACCTAAATTTCATATTCAAGGTTTATGATAGTCGATGGTAGCTTACACCCATTACAATTCGTAATTAATGAGTATCACGGCTGCGAATCCATTTTATTGAATTATGTCTTTACAAGGGGCTGTTCGCAGCGCTCTCTCTTCCCATATCGATCATTTTCGGCACTAAAATTTTTGTATATGCAAGTACAGGCGTTATATGTACTTACATGTACAAAAGGTGAACAAGGATTTTGAATACTGTCGGTATATATAATTTATTACTTTTTTAATTTATGTTATTTTTACTTACCGTATCAGCAAATTTAGAGCAGTGATTAAAACGTGTTCTGTTATTAAATGAAACTTTTACTAGTTGTAAAATATTATCCCATTTTAAAGAAATATGGTTTTAAATGGAAAAAAATCTCACCGGAAATTTGACAATTCATTAATTGCTAGCTAGGTATTCCTCTTCTGAAATATTAATATGTTGGTCATGGGAAAATTTGCCTGATATGCAGTACAAGGAAGTTAATAAATTGATGAAATAGGAATATATTAGTGGTCAACATTTTGTGAAAAAACTCAATTTGATTATTCCGTGACTTCAATGTAACGGTCGAACTCCTTTCCAACTAGGTCTTTCCAACAGGTTAAATTCCTTTTCTCAAAGGTTAATTGGAAACCAATTGTTGTCGTATCAAGAGTTCAGGAAGCTAATTGCCAAAAAAATAATCTTTTCACAGCATCTGCTGAATTCAAAATTAATTCCTTAGAACTTTAGAGAACTTATAAAAATATTTTCCTTGTTCATTCATTTTTATTTAGTATGAAAGCGAATTTTCATCGATGATGTTTTCGAAGAAAATAAAAGCCATTAACTCAATACAATCCGATAAAAATGTAACAAATAATTGAACCTTTGTTTTTGTATTGAAAGTAGCATTATTGTTCTAAAACACATTCTTAATTGTATATAGTTGAATTAACGTCAAACTGGAGCAACACAGCGGACTATTGACGACGGTCCTGGAACAATTCAAAAGAGAAAGATCAGAGGACAAAGCTTCGTAATTTTGAACCACGGTCAGATTATGAGGTCACACCTTAGCTGGCACACCCTTCTAGAAACTTCCACACCACGCCAACGTAATGATATTTGAGCCCACGACGGATGCAACGCGCACCAGCCCTCACATACACGGCGTCAATAATGTTGTGTTGCTCCATTGCGAGGTTAAATTCCACTGCCTACCTTCCTTCCCTCGTATAAAAGGTAAGTGATAGTTTAACATTAGGTAAGAAGACTGTTCAATCCTACGTAGATATGAACTTGACTTTAGTATTCGCTTGTAATATGATAACGATATTCAGCTAAGAATGCGAAACCATCAGATGTGATTAATAACCTCATATCGAGTAATAACTCGAAAATTTATGAGCTACAACACTTATGAGCCTCAACAGAACCATCTGCTTCCACTTAAGGCCCGGTGCACACATCTGGTTTTTCAACGTGCGGCGCCGCTGCCGCAACGCAAGTGCGGTCTGACATACGTTAGATCCAATGGAGTAGTGCACACATGCCTCCGGCGCCGCTGCTGCGACGTTCGTCCAACTTGCGTTCAATTTGTACCGCAGTTCCCCACGGCGCCGCAGCTCGCCGCTCACGCTTCTCCGTTCTGAAGTTCCTTATTTTCATCTATAAATGGAATATAAATAATAACTAACAAATGGTTGTACTAGTAACGTCTATTTTGTTACAAAAATATACTTTTTTTTTACACCAAGTAAGCAAATTAAACACGTTTTCTTCTATAGAATATTTATCGCAAATGGCGCGGAATGCGTCATTTCACTGTTATGTGTGCATACTTGGGCTTCGATGCCGCAGCGGCGCCGCATGTTGAAAAACAGGATGTGTGCACCGGGCCTTAATCCGTTAGATCCAAGACTACGTTTTAAACAACCAGTTGTAATGGATAACGAAGAGTTAAAGAGCAGAAAGGAGTCTCAAAAAATGTTACGAAAGTAATATTTCTATTTCCTTCTCAAATTTAAAAATAAAGTTATACTATCCTCATCAGGTTCCAAACATAACATACACATAACATTTTACATAAACTCTTAAATTTTGTTCCGAAATAATTTTTCACATACGTAAAAAAGATGCAAAAGGAAAAGACGTGATCGTAAATAATAATTTTTTTTATTTTTTATTTTTAGCATAGTTGTTTTGGGAAGTTGTTATGAAATGAATATTTTTATACTAAGACAGGTTTGACTTTACCACAGCTTCAGAATTACAATTAATACTACTTGGAGAACGATTTTCTAATCTCAGTTTTTCTCTCTTAGGCTAGGCCTCCACTTGCGATTTTTTGTCGCGATTTTTTAGTCGCAAAAATAAAACTCGTTGTTTTATATACAGGTGCACACACTTGCGACTAAAGAATCGCCGCGATTAAAAAGTTGCAGCCGGTTCTATTTTTGCTGCGATGCGACTGTCGCTCTGTCTGAATGGATCATACGGAAAGGCAGGTGCATGCACCCACTGGCGATAGTTTAGTCGCAGTTCTGAAGCAGTCGTGTTCTGGTTTCTGTTTAAAACACTTCAAATACTTGTTTAAAAAGTCTGACAACGAATCTACCGGAGGTGGTGGTGGACGGATATAAACAGTAATTGACTCACAATGCAATTCTGTGGCCAAAGAAAGAGAAAAAATACTCAGGATATTAATATTAGTAATGGTACTGATCAAAAATGGGAAATAAAGAAATTTAAAAATTGCTATGTTTTAATATGGTGAGTTTTTTAATTTGCGTAATGCAAATTTTGAGATCAGACGGAGGGTTGGCTGTTAGGGTCACTATTGCTACGAAATAGGCATTGGAAAGGACCTGAATATGTGACTTACCACTTAAAAGAAGCTTAGGAATAAGTAAATTACATAAAATATGTGTGGAAAGTGTTGGTTTGTCTTACTATATTGAATCTCTTAACATGGGGTGGATACAGCTTAATAGTTGACTTTATAGCCTTGTGGTAGTTAAAGTTATGAAGATATGTTTTGTGTGTTGGGGTAGTTATATAGAGGGACTAAAGGCCACTCTATGGGTGTGTTAATTTTAAATATCCGATATATCTCTAGTAAAGGAGCAGCATTCTCAAAACAGTTCGTTTTAGTGAGAAAATCAATCCATGTGATCGGCGAGGGAGAAGGATAAAAGTTACTATTTTTACTTTGCGGGTTTTAATATGCGTAATGATAATGGTTGGGGAGAACGGAGAATTAACTAAGGGTGTTATAATTATTTCAAAATATGCATTGAACTGATCCAGTTGGTGAGATTTACCGGCTAAAATAAAATCATGGATAAAATAAATATTAGAATTATAATGGTAAATGTAAAAGGTAATTTTGTCTCAATTTTATGTTTTTAGTGTGCAAACATAATTTGTAGATATGATAATAAATAAAGGTAATACTACATACAATTACGTAATAATTGCCCTTACCTCAAAGTTACTGACAAACGTTCTTCTGGTGCTATGAGTTTCTCCACGTTGTGTCATATGTTATTGATGGACCGATTAATCCCAACAATTCGTTAAAACTACTTTTTTGTCATTCGGTAATACTGGAAAAACTTTGCTGGGTGCTCATATAAATCTTCAAATAACTTATAAAACTGCCCTTTCAATAATCTTTGACTTGTTATTGGATATGTACCTAATAAAACAATGCTTCCTCCGTTTATTTCTCGCCCGAAACAAAAGAGCGATCACACAAGTAGTTTCAGTGACATCCATTGGAAAACTTATTCGTATTGCAAAAATAAAAAGGTTACAATTGAAAAATTATTTATCTAAAGAAAATCAAATGTAAGATATGGAGTAAACTTTTGCGCAGATTTCAAATCCGTTGAAATTTTTAATCTATCTTTAACGCGATCCTAATTAAAAAAAAATAATAATAATAACTAAACAATACCAGTCAAAATTTTTTTTTGAATTCAGCGATTTATCTATTACAGTGTGTGTACCTCCTAGATTTTCTGCGACAGCAATTTTTTGATCACCGCGACTAAAAATCGTAGGTGGAGGCCTAGCCTTAATGTGTACAATTTTGAAGGCATTACTTCCAGATGATATCATTACGCTTTCCTATAATGATTTCTGATAATGTTTTTGCTGTGTTAAAAAAAAAAAAAAAAACATATCTTCTAACTTTTTCATTTTTTTCAGATAATGTAATTTTTAAGACTTTCTTTACGCGATCTGTTACAACCCTTTGTTTACAATACAAAAGACGATCGAGTGTCATTCCTTAGTTTGCATTATACCATTAACAAATGCTGCTCTCGTTGATACATTGTACTTTAAAACTGAAGAAAAATCGTTAAAATTCCAAACGAAAATGTGCAAAGGTGACATTTATTTTGGGTCAGTGGAAGTAATTGATTTGTGCGCACATCATGCATATTTTTATTTCACATATTGAGATTCAAATTTCGGAAGCTCGAACTATTTCATCATTTGAATAATGAAACTAATCAAAATTAATAAAATTGACTAAGAACATAAATTTTGATCCATTTAAGTACTATCAATGACTCTTTTTTATATAGTTTTGGCACAGTTACATTTAGTTCGAAGAAGTGTCTTATTTTGCAAAGCCTGGTCTTTAAATACGCGTTATAAGTAATTTCAGTTTAAAAATCAAATTTCACTTTATGTATTATAGTTCTGTCAAAAATCTAATTCTTGCTCGTCATCTGACCGTGGCTCAAAATTACGTGTTCTCCTCCGAACTTTGTCTCCTCCGAACTAGACACTAATAGCCGACCAACCGGTATAGTGGTTAAGGTGTTAGCCTCTAGATCGGAAGGTTCCTGGTTCGAATCCGGGTCCGGGCATGGATGTTTGTAAACGTATGGTGTAGAGGCGGCTGGTGCACCTTAAATCTGTCGTGGCCGAAAGTCATCACGTTGGGTTGGCGTGGAAGTTTGGAGAGTGGGGTGCCAGCTCAGGTGTTGCTTCGTCATCTGACCGTGGTTCAAAATTACAAGGTGTTGTCCTCGAATCTTTCCCTTAAGGGACTGATTCCGGACCGTCGTCAATAGCCCGTTGTGTTGCTCTAGTACGACGTTAACTAAAATTACCATTACCATTACCCGGACCGCTACCAATAACCCCTTGCGTTGCTCCAGTGCGACGTTAATAAATACCTACCTAACTCTTGTTCCGTAAGCTCAGATTCATTTTGATGCTTTTGAGATAATTGGATTGTTTTAGTCGAGCATAAACAAGTGAAAGAAACGTGTGTTCCAGTATGCTAATTGTACCCCCAAAAACAAAGCTTTTTGGCAAGATAACTTTTTCTATTGGCTTTTTACATAAACAGAAAGGACGGAATGAATAAAATATAAGATACGATTGTTCTCTGAACGTGTTAGTATCTATTTGATTTGTCATTCTATCATGACAGTACTATTTCAGTCCTTATCAGATGTTCCATGGGGTCATTTTCATTTTTATTTATCTGTATACTTCTAGACTTCGTTGGTGCAGAACGAATTTATGTGGGGAAGAATATTCATTCTCAACTTACTTCGAAAAGGACGCATGGTTTCTAAACGGAATGATGACTTCAGGATGTTTCTGACACAAACCAAATGAAAATTGCTGGGAATAAAAACAATTCTTTCCTGTCGGTATGAATGGAAAGAGGCTGCAGATCCCTATTTAATACCTCTATAAATTTAAAGGAAATCTATAACAAGCATAATTATGTTGTTTCTGAGACCTCTTTTACGGTTGTTGTCAATATGATTACTTTCCAGTTCCTGCCATAAATATCAATAGCACTAGTTTTTGTTTTCATTTTCTGTAGAATTCATGTGAACTGCTCAAAAATAGCCCAATGGTGATGGCTTACTTCAAAGCCTTATAACGATGGTATTGTTTTCAAAAGTGTTTAAAAATCCACCCATTTAAATGTTGAAAGCAATCCTGTTTTGAAAAATTACTATACTTAAGTAAGTTAACCGCAGATTTCCGTAATAAGAGGATTAATCACGAATTTGGAACAATTAATTTGACCTCAAATTTATTGATCCAATAAACAATGTTAAAAGCAACTTTTAAAAACATGGCTTTTACTATTTGTTGCTTGTGTTTCTGTTAAAGTGGGAGGAAATTATGTTTGAAGACGATGAGAATTGGAAAATTGTTTTTACCAAATCTATTGTAAATCTACTGGAATAGAAATAGTTTGTAGGAAAGTGATGACGTTTTGTCCCCAATTCGTACTTCTCACACTCGGGTTTCACCATTTCAGGTTTACATAACTCGCTAGGTAGTTAAATTAACGTCGCACTGGAGCAAAACAGATGGCTATTGGCTATGGTGCCCGGAATCGTTACAGTTGAATCCTCCTCCGTACCTCCTTCAAATGTGCTCGGATGAGCACGCCGTAGCCATTTTGTAGTGTTTCGAAGGAGTCATTGATTAAAAGTTCAATTTAAACAGGAACTGATTAAACAACGACAAATAAGGTTTATTTACAGGAAAGTTATAATCTGTAGAAAAGTTTGGAGAGAACTGAATAATTTAAGCTTAAGAATTAACTAACAGAAAAACTATTGTGTCCAAGCACATCACACTCTCTCCTTCGTCCGTACAAAACCCCGCTGGTTCTTCGTGACACCCTTCCGTGGGGTCTACACAAGGTGCCAGCTCAGTGTTTTAAGGGGGCTTGGAGCTGGACTGTATACAATTACCATATGGAAAGATCTGCGGACAAAACCACGTAATTTTGATCCACGGGCCGATCACGAGGTCCCCATCTCAACTGTCACTCCACTCTTCAAACTTCCACACTGTGTCAATGAGTGAACATTTAAGGCTATGACAGATTTAACGTGTACGAGCCTCCACGAACAGGACTGTCTTTGGTTGTATAGAATGCCGAACTCGTAACTCTCCTATGGCTATTCCGCTATTCAACGAACTGTATTACCGCGGCCAAGGAATTTAAGTCTAGATTTCGATTGGGTTTGACAGATTTTGAGTAGGCATTTTTATAGAATTAGAAAATGTGTACCTTCCTTTGTAAATAATGTATATAAATTCTGTGCTCAGATGGAAAAATGTTGTAAGTCACTTTATTTAATATTTCGTGACAGTAATTTTAAGATACAAAATTCAACATGTGGTTCTGTGGTTTTTGATTTATTACAATTTTTCCACCTTTGTTTTCTCATAAACTGAAAGAAGACTTACGACATTTGGTCACATTCTAAACATTAACAAACCAGACTCCAGGATGGAACTTACTCAATTTTATGGAAAAAATAACATTTTGCCATCTGAGCACAGAATTAGACTAAACCAATTAATTAAACTTGATGGTGCTGAGTACTTCATACAATTGTATTGATTTGTAAAAACCATTTAGGTAAAAATTACTGATCCACCAGACCGATAATTACCGATCTGCTTGTCACATTTGCTTAATTGATGCCTTTTACAAATCATAAATCCAATCATAATAGGTGTTGCAAATTCGGCATTATTTCAATCCTTGACAATGAACAATTGAATACATTAAAATAAGTTACATTAAGAATACATTGGATACAAAATAAGTATACATTAAAATAAGCTACAAATTGAAATAAGTTCGATGTGGTAAGAATACGAGGTAAATAATTGTTCGTTAATTATTCTTGTACCCACCACAACCCTCGTCACTTGACCATGATTCCAAGGAGGTTTTTAGTATAATAGAAGTGAAACCTCTGCAATTGCTTTTTCAGATCCCATACAGAAACCTATAAAGCAAGCTGTCTGACATTTCCCAGCATCAAAAACGACAGCTACAAGTGATTTCCATGAAGATATAGCATAGCTTTTTCTTAGTTGGGGCGCTGTCTCCGACGGAGATGAAGCTTAGCCAGGACAACAGTTACAACTGTAAATGGATCCCTGACAATTTGATTGATAAACTAATATCAGCACATTTTTTAGTATAATAGAAGTGAAACCTCTGCAATTGCTTTTTCAGATCCCATACAGAAACCTATAAAGCAAGCTGTCTAACATTTCCCAGCATCAAAAACGACAGCTACAAGTGATTTCCATGAAGATATAGCATAGCTTTTTCTTAGTTGGGGCGCTGTCTCCGACGGAGATGAAGCTTAGCCAGGACAACAGTTACAACTGTAAATGGATCCCTGACAATTTGATTGATAAACTAATATCAGCACATTTTTTAGTATAATAGAAGTGAAACCTCTGCAATTGCTTTTTCAGATCCCATACAGAAACCTATAAAGTAAGTTGTCTGACATTTCCCAGCATCAAAAACGACCGCTACAAGGGATTTCCATGAAGGTATAGCTTAGCTTTTTCTTAGTTGGGGCGCCGTCTCCGACGGAGATGAAGCTTAGCCAGGACAACAGTTATAACTGTAAATGGATCCCTGGCAATTTGATTGATAAACTAAGAACAGCACGTTTTTCACTTGAACAGAAGTGAAACCGCTGCAATTACTTTTTTTGATCCCAACCAGGAAAGGCGTCCGAGATTTCCCAGCATCAAAAATGACCGCTACAGGGGCTTTCCCTGAGGAAGTAGCTTAGCAGGACAGCTCCTTCCTACCTCTGGGGCAATGTGCCGACACATCTCACGTAGCCAGCTCCTTCAACGAGAAATTTCCCCTCTCGTCTCCATCAACTCATCCAAACTAACGAAGACGACAGCTCACCATTCACTTCGCCCGAAGAAGTGCGTTCCTGGGGTTACGTCACAACAAACCGGTCGACGGCCTAGTCACACGTAGCGAGGGAAGGAGCCCGAGACTCGGTCAAGTTCAAGGGAAGAGAAGAAGCGGGCCTCCGAAGAATCCACATCAAAATCAGATCTGCTTCCTCGCGGGTAACATCTCTGTACGTTTGCGCAAGGACGCGAACCGACTCTACCCACCACGAGGCAACATCGGGGTTGGGGGACTCAACCGATGATGCTCGCACGTGGGACATCTCAGCACTTGGCCGGATACTACTGTGCATGGACTCGGATGAGAGAGGGTCCGGAACTTTGGGGGATCTTGTAGATACATTTTTGTCGTAGTGGGTCTTTTCGCGGTGGACATCTTCGCAATATGCCGGATGTTGCACCGATCCTGCCAGCCCTGGTGCCTCTGGCTACTCTGCTGTATGTGTTTGGATCGGAATATCTGGTGCCGATTTCAACGGATAAGGTGGACTCTGAATATGATTACATAGTTGGTGAGTGCTTGAATTGATTTGATTGATTTTATGTAAGATATGTAGAGCTTGGAATTAGTTGTTTGGGATAATTTATTTTTCAAAATACATGCAATATTGCAACTATTTTCTATCGATGTTCCACATGAATAGCACTGTTGTGACTTAAGGTTGTCGAAATGTCTAAAATTTTGATGTTCCATTTCAACTATTTGGTTCTGATCTTTGGACACGCGTGATGAAATGTAGTGTAAATAATTTTGAGTATGATTTTTCACTACAGTGTCATAAATAATTGTTTAAAAATGATTTCTCAAAATGCCACTTTGGAGCAAAATCGAGTTGGTGGTTAATAACATTTTTTTGTAAATCAAGCAAAATTGTATATATTTTTTCAAATTGGCAAAAAAATGATATTTTTTATAGAATTTGGAAAGTTAACTAACTTAAGAGTGCTATGAGATGAAAAAGGTTGAAAATCGCTGCTATATAACTCTGTTTATTGAGACCTTAAACTGTATTTCCATTGAATTTTGACAAACTTGATATAAGCCTTATATTTTAGGAACTCAAAATTTTCTTTAAGAGATTCTCGCATTCATTTTTACAAGTTTCTTCTATGTGATTTGATGGTAGCTCAAATTTCTTGAAATGGTATTATATCTACTTAAAAGTTACAATTTTGTTGTGTTATTTATTGGAACTTTAAACCATGTTCACTTGGAATTTAGACCTAATTATAACTATTTTTAGGAAGTCCTTGCTATTTATATGTATTAATTTATATATCATTGTTATAATACGATTTGACGCTAGTAAAAAGGTAAAATTGTTTCTTATAGAAAATTTAGAAATGTATTTATTACTTACTGCAGCATTGGATTGTTTTCTGAGACTTAACCATGACACTTAACACAATTATACAATTTTAGATGCTTATAAATTTCTTCATAAGAATCTTTGATATCTTTTTTCAAATTTCTTTCATATTACTGCATATAACATAATTGGGTAAAAGCAAGAATAGTTTCCGAGAAATATAAATTAATTAGACTTGTTCAATGGTGTGTGTTATTCGTACCCAAGACTTAGTTCATACGCATTTTTACAAGTATCAAACTTGCCTTAATCTGATTAACTAATATTCATTCAACATAAATATGCTATTAGGCATTGTACTCTTATTCACAAGACGTATAGTCAACAAATTTTGGTTGTGAAAATGAAATTAAGCATTTATCTGTGTTCCAGGATTAGAGAATGTAATATATTACAATACAGGAACTTAATAAACGAATTCTCAGACAGATGTCCTTTCTAAGGAATTCAGATTGTTTTAGGACCATTCTTCTTCCATAAAATTCTTTATGGAATGATTTTCTCAGGAATGAGATTTGATTTAAAATATTTTCCATGGATTAAGAAGAATATGTATTGTGTCATTTTCAAACTTCAATTTCCAGTTTTTTATGCTAAAGATGTAGCTGTTACTAACTGAAGAAAAATAATTAGTAAATTACGGTAAAAGCCTGGCGTTTCAATTTCTCTTTCTGCGCGCAAATGATTTGCTTCTTACTGGAATTCTAAATAAAACAGAGAACGAAAAATGCGATGCAATGAGATTGGCATTCAATTTGTAAGTCTTATTAAGTCTTTAAATTCGAATGGCTAAAAACTTTGACACTAAAACTTTATCACATATATCAAAAAAGGTTTAATAATTATGATTACTTCTCTGAATTTTTATAATATGATACTAACGATTTTTAAGATATATATTTTATGATAATAAAATACATATTTTATGGTCATAAGGTATATATTTATGATTTTGTATGATACTAACGATTCTTTTTTTCTGAACCGTTATCAATTTGGTAATTTAAAAACTTTTAGTAAGTATAAATAAGCTAAATCACAATTATAAATTTGAGTAATTTAAAAATTAAGAATATATTCGTTTCACAGTTAAAATGAAACCCAAACCTTAATATATTAATTTATAGAATTGTATAACAACTGTATTTGTCTTTAAGACAATCTTGTTTTTTCATGTATTAGAAGGAAATGTATTTGCATGGCTTCTGTTCAGTAGAAAATGCTAGGCGGGATATTAGAAGCATTTATCTTAGTAATAAGTCTTAAGAAAAGCTTAATCCGCCCTTCAGCTAGCAAAAAGAGATTTGGATATAGCCATTTACACACACACATAAAATTAAAAGTATAAATCCACATAAAAACTATAAAATTTTAATAAACATAATTTGAGTTACGCTCGACTTGGGAAAAGTTTGCGGGGAAAATAAAATGATTACTGTAATTGATTAAATTTCAAATTATTTATTATAAAATTCTAACATAAACAAATCAATAAGGTGTAAAATATCTAATACATGAATAGTCATTTAACAGCATTGGAGAGAAAACATTCTACAGTTAGAAAGATTCACATTTGTGGCCTGTCATACGTCTATTGAAATAACGGTCATTGTGTTTTTTATCCATAGCCGGTGGCTATATACTTTCATATAATTGCAGTAAAACATGTGAAGATGTTAGGAGAAACATATTGCTCTTACACGTCATTAAGTTGTTTCAGTTCTTGTCACTAAGCTCGAAACTTTTTTCATACCTTTGTATAGTTTTCTTTGAGTAGAAATATTTCAATGTTAGTCACTAAAAGCGAACAGTTCAAATAACTTATGTCAAATTATTTTTCAATATTACAAAATAGTTTTATTGACTGTAAAGCCCTTTCTGGTATTCTATGAAATAGATTATGATTGTTAAAGAGATACTACCATTAAACCATCTATGCATTAAAGCTAAAATTTTCAAATGAATATATTTTCTTTTGAAACTTTCGTACGGTATTTGATGTGTATGAAAGTTGCATTATAACGTATATGACATGTTACATGTTAATCTATTTATAAATTAAAGTGCTTTAACAGTCGAGTTACTACTTTGATAGTTGAAGGAGTTGCAAACCTTTTAAGCAGTTTTTAGGCCAGGGGTTTTCAACCTTTGTGAGCATGCGTCCTAATAAATTCTTTCTTTATAAGACAAAGGGCCTGGTACCAACATATTTACACTTAAATACTTTTCCATTAAAAAAATTCATTCATTAAACTAGCATAAGTATTAGTTCTGGCATTATCATAAAGAGCATTAGAACATTTCTGCATATGGCGTGCCATGGTGACAAGTATAACAATACATTTTAGTTAGTTGTCAATCATTGGACTAATGAAATCTTGTAGAGTGTAAATTTTTCCTCGGGACGACATCATGAAATTAATTTGTGCTGGTTTTTATTGACATGCATTATTCATATTAATATTATATTTTTAATCTGTAGGCTTATTGCTTTTAAAAAAGCATGTAACTCGAGTTTCAAAACAAGCACTCACACAAAAATGCGTACTTGCAAAAGAAAAGTATTCAGAAAAAGATTTGAGAAAAGGATAAGAGGGCGAAGGAACTGCCATAATCATCAGTGGGAAAATGATTTTTATATTTAATTGCTGATTGGCCATTGACATTGCTGCACTGATATTATTTATACGTTCTATATCCGAGTTTTTTTTTACGTATTCGAATATGATTCTCCTAGGAATATTTTGACGACCCTGTATAATTGATACCACAACACAATTGTTATGAAACACTGGTACAAGCATTTAATTCAGTGCTAGATTTTTGATTAAATGTAACAAATGCGTTAATACTACTTGAATGAAATATAAATTCGATCTCTTGGGTGATGGGTGAATAATAACTTTGCCGTTTTATAAAACTAATAAATGTAAATGTCCAAAACTTTCGACGCTTCTATCATTAAGTATCCAAATAAATTACGGAAAAGCATTTGCATTTATTTCAGTTGTTCGAACATCTTTGATAATGATTTTATTACACTAACTTGTTTATTTAATTGTTATTTCTCTTCAGAAAATATCCATTCACAGAGAACAAAAATATGCTATCAGAAAGGTGTCAGATAAAATGCATATATATATATATATATATATATATATATATATATATATATATAATTTAAACAGATTACTTATTGCATTGAAATAATTTGAAAATAAATGAATCTCCGAGAAAGTATAATGCAGTTAAAAAAATTTATTTGTAGCAAAATTTTTAAATAGAGATTCTTTTTTAAAAGTTTAACAAAAAATAACTTAGTTTATGATGATATTCCTGGGGACGTTAAAAACAATTTATATTGTTTCCCTTTTTTTAGTTTCTTATGAAACTTAAAAAGGGTGATCCAATCTTGTTATGTTAGAGGTAAAATTGTTTTAGAAACAATATGCTTTTAGGAGGCTTCAAAGTAAATTTATGATTCAGATACGGATAGTTAATTCTTGGAAAACTGCTCTATTGTGCTAAAATCTGTTTCAAACTACCACCAGTTCTGGGAAAATGACAATTTGTATTTCCCACTTCAATCTTCATTCTCGTTGGAATAAAAGGGCAGTTTTGTCTCGGCGTAATGTCTCGTTCTTAGAAGAATTGACCAGATCTTGAACAAGATATCTCGTTGAAACACTTGGATGGTTAATGCAAAGAAATGGAAAATGAGCCAAAGGTAAACTTAAACAACCGGTGATCTGAAATAACATTCACTGTGCTCAATTGGAAGAACACAATATAAAACTACTTCCTCAAAGATTTCACACTCGGGTGTTTATTATCTCTAGCAGCTACAGTGTCGTGTCTGTTTTTATTTTCCGATACCACTAAATAATTTGAAGATTATGGTATCTTTTCGGGCCTTTAGGTTATGAGAGAAAGGGGTTACAATTTCGGCAAAGTACAGAGTCATCCCTTGGTGTGAAGGTCACGGCCTAAATAGGCCAGGAAGAACGTTCAAAGAAACCATCTTATTTTACTTGCAGGGATATTCGAGCTCAGGTCAAAGGTGCTGAATATCACGATTTTTTTTCTCGGTCCATCCATCTAATTCCTCAACAGCACTTAAGATTTTGGGATGATTGTTATTTTAGTGCTTTAATGCTGTACTGCACGCGTAGTTTAGGGCTACATGCGCTGCTTCTATTCAAGTAATATGCTCGGCTTTGTGGTGTCGAATGGAATATTTGCGAGAAGAATTGAGGCCGTTGAAGAATTTGAGAAGAAAGAGTACACCCCGTAATTTGAGTAAGCTGTTTTGGGTAATTTATTTTTCATTGAAAGTAATGTACCCAGGGGATATTTACATTGAGCTGTGAACCTTAATTGTTCTAAGCTTATCTTTTGCTATTTCTGTTTGCCAGTGGAATGAAAAACTCTAACTTAATATGTAAAAATTCCCAATTAAAACTTTTTTGCTGAACGTGATTTATTAGTGTTTAAGATTGGTTGATGGATATTTCGTAAGTTATAATCTATTTATTTTTAATTATTGTAATACAGAGTTAAATTCTTCAAGTAGTTATTATTTGATAGAACAAAAAATTATGCGATCAAATTTTTTTGCGAGTAGAGAGAGATTCCATGTACAGACAGTATTTAGTTTTAACAGCTAGTGGGAAATGGAAATGAGATGATGAAAATAAGTTGACATCAAACTTATTTATACGTCTTTCCAACGACTTTCCGTTTTACAATAAAGACCATCATTGTTAATTATGTGATAAATTTTTTTTGTAAGTAGAGAGAGAGAGAGAGATTCCATGTATAGATAGTATTTAGTTTTAACAGCTAGTGGGAAATGGAAGTGAGATGATGAAAATAAGTTGACATCAAAACTTATTTATACGTCTTTCCAACGACTTTCCGTTTTACAATAAAGACCATCATTGTTAATTATGTGATAAATTTTTTTTGTAAGTAGAGAGAGAGAGAGATTCCATGTATAGACAGTATTTAGTTTTAACAGCTAGTGGGAAATGGAAGTGAGATGATGAAAACAAGTTGAGATCAAAACTTATTGAAACATATTTCCAACTACTTTCCGTTTTACGATGAAGACCATCATTGTGATTAAAGAAATTTCTTCGAGAACTTCTTTTAGCAGTTTTATAACTCCATAAATCAAGCTCTCGTTGGCGTAGTGTCTAAGTTTGGAGAGTCGGATGCCAGCTCAGATGTTGCCAGGTCATCCGAACATGGTTTGAAATTACGGACCGGTGTCAATAGCCCGTTGTGTTTTTCCGGTACGACGTTAATTAAAATACCTTCCTACCTACTATAATTCAAGAACATTCATAAAAATCTGCAATTGAATCCCGTTGCGGTTGATTTTATGCAAACATGATTTTGATGCCATTCACTAATAACAAATGTGCGCCACATCTTTAAGTGCGTAGAGGGGTAGTTGAATTAACGTCCCACTGGAGCAACACAATGAGCTATTTGCCATGGTCCGGGATCAAGCCCCGAATGGTTAGATCCATGGACTCGTAATTTTGAACCACGGCCAGATGACATAGCAACACCTGAGCAGGCACCCAACTCACTAAACTTTCACACCGGGAAGTTTGGGAGAGTGGGGTGGGGAAAGAAACTCATCGGACATTTGAGGTCTCGACAGATTTAACGTAAACTAGTACACGGCGGTCTTTTGTTGCATGGAACTTCGAACTCGCAACTCTCTGATTTCCAATTCGGTACGTCCAACCACTCCACATCGTTGATAAAATATATATGTTGGTTCATATAAAATACATTTCCTGTCAAACCTTAACAGTCCTCACATAAATACAGCATTTCTATTAAATGTTCACTCAAGAAACACACACATTCAATTACCTTACCATTCTTCAATAGACAAGAAGAGCCTCCTCCATAAGACATCTTATCTCAGAATTGATGAGATGACGGATATGAAACCGTACACATCATCAATTTTCTCTGCAATGGGGCCCCGTACACTATCATTATTGACCTCTCAATTCGCCTCATTTGGGGTACGCAGTGACCGGGACTTTTCTTGTAGAACCCTTAAACGTCCCTCCCGTATCGGAGGGTTCAAAAGCGACGTTTCGAAAGTCTCGTGTTTGGTTCCGGGACACAGAATTCAAGGTTATACCCTTGGTGACATGAACTGATAATTGTGGAGGATCCTTTTCATTCATTTAGAGCATGGCGAACCTTGCGACTTATCAGGGAAACGTGGAGCTGTTTGAACTCCCCAGCGAAAACGTTCTCATATTTACGTCTTTGGGAATGTATATCTTTCCCCTTCCAAAAACTGATACTACAGATGTAAAGGGAATATTAAAACATGTTGAAAATTTAGGATCATGATTGTTTTATCTTATTGCTTTGTTGGACTGCATTTTTTTATGACTGATGACTTACTCTAACTTATATTAAGAAGTAAAGGATGGTTCTAATAGATTAAGAGTTCACGCGGTTCAAGATCTCTGATAGATGATCCGTTTTTGTAATGGCAAAACATCCAAAATAGAAATTGCAACTACGCATGCTCTATGTTTCATTGTTTCAGTTTGAAGATAAAAATTTTCATGATTTTAGATAAGTTTCTTTCAAGACAAAAACAAGGTAAGAATAAAGATCTTATTTTCTTTCAGTGACCCAAGTGTCTCAGATTGCAAATTTTCAAACGGAAAAGGATATGAATTGTCTTATGTAGAGGCGTAAAGAAATAAATTTAATGGTAATTTTATAACGTTAAGTTAATTTTTTTTAAGCTGAACTCTCAAAAAATTTTGTTCAAAACAAGTAAATTTTCACAAACCCAGAAATTTCATAGATCTAATGGTTTTCAAGAAAAACTTAAAATTGACCTCTAATTCATACAAAAAAGGATACTTCACCGGAAGTACTGAAACGTATATCCTTACTGACTATTGAGACTAGATATCCTGAAAATGAGTGGTTGCGTGTCTATACGTATGGATCACAGCTTTGAAGACATGGGAACATTGGAGCCGGTGTTTCCTCGAAATTATTTTCCTTCTATGCACCTTTTGGAGAACATGTATTGCCTTTGATGGTGAGGAAGAGGCAATCCGCATCGCACTTAAACAGCTAACTTACCACCTGTGTAGATTTAAGAATATAGTATTACTGTCAGAACTCACAGGCTGCCATTCAGTCCATCAGCTCTATTCAGGCTCCACTAACAAATGATATTTCCCAATGTCAAGAGCTGTTGATTTTCTTGTGGTCTCGGCATAAACGTGTTGTTTGACAGTGGATCCCTGGCCATTGCAATTTATATGGTAACGATCAGGCAGATTATTTTCTTGCCGAAAAGGGTGCTATGCTACACTATATAAAACGAGAAACCTCTTTCCTCACTGCTAAACTATTTATAAAACAATTTACGCAGCCGACGTATCAGGATGAACTATGTAAAATGGAAACTAAATATGGAAGAGACTGCTTTTTGGGTGTTCCTTGATAGACTAAGACGGGAGGCAGTGGCTAATTTTCACCTAATTATCGGACATGATTGTATTGCTGCGAATCTGTGTCGTATTGGCGTTCTTAATGAAGATGCCTGCTCCTTGTGTGACAAAAACGAGCCTATGATCAAACATCACCTGCTTATCTACGGAGCTCTCCATGGAGAAATTAATACTTCGAGATACTGGGAAGCTAGAAGACCCTTGGGATGATAGCCTTCG
Organism: Metellina segmentata; assembly: GCA_947359465.1. Lineage (NCBI taxonomy): Eukaryota > Metazoa > Arthropoda > Arachnida > Araneae > Tetragnathidae > Metellina > Metellina segmentata. Next base: position 61,281,646 of record OX375876.1, on the reverse strand, counting down.
GATATACTTTGAACTTTTTGATGTTTCTTGTTGTTGTTCTTCTTCTGATCACGTTCTTTTTTTGTTTTCTTGTAAATGTACCCCAGACATTTACACCTTCATTTACACCTTTTACACCAGACATTTACAGGGAAAAAACCTTTGCCGATACACAAATGAATAAACGTTTAAATAGGAAGGATATCGTAAGCTATTAAATGTTTTTATTTTTGCTATTTATCTTGTTTCTCTGATGTTCTTCTGTTTTTAATTTTATGATTTTTATTTTTATGATACATATAAGGAATTCTAAGAGCTAAATTTTAAAATAAATACACAAGCTAATCAGTACCATCACTTGCATCGACCATTGATTGAAATTGACGGAGATTGATTCATGTTATTTCTGCCAATAGCTTCGTTTGAAGATCTTTCACGTGGTTGTGAGATAAAAAACGAATTATAATGTGTGATAATTTATTGATTGGTTAAAGATATTATCTAGAAGCCCATCGGCCCAAGTCAACTCGTAAGTCTACGTGAGTTGCGACAGCGACAGCGCCTACATGCTCTGTCACTTTTGCTAGAAGGTTGATGATCACCTGTTATTAACATGAGAGTGCGTTATAAAAATGTAATTTTCCCGATATCCCCCAACCGGTCGATTTGTTTTAAAATTCGAGGGTATTATTGATGTTTCATCTTAAACAAATTTGCATCCAGCTTTTATAGAAAAAAATCCAAACATTTGCAGTTCCAAAAGCATTTCATGGCTTTATCCTCATTGACTTTCCCTTTCTGTTTTCAATACCCACATAAATACAGAGAAAGTACAGAGCTCCACTTAAAAAATGCAATCGAAAACTCAACAAATCGCTACTGATCCTTTTAAATTTGTATATGTAGTTTAAATATTCGTGAATTTTACCTCGAACATCCTCAGACGAAACTTATTTGCTGCTCTATTTGTTCAAACACGCGTCCCGTTCCCCATTTTAGATGGTTAAAGCCTTTATGGATTTGCAAGAATATACGATTAAGATATAGCCTCAAGCCGAAATGACATTGGAGTTTCGTGCAGTTTTTGATAGTATGCAGCAGTTGTATTGAGTGAAAACAGGAAAAGTAAATTGGAAAATAAGATTTGTTAACTTGACCCCGCGGATAAAAGATTTTCACGGGTCTACAACCTCCGTGTCTTTAAGTTGTTTTCACCATCAGGTAAATCAGAGTCAGAATAGATACAAGAACAGGGCGGAAATCTGATCCATGTACTTCCATACATGTCCTCAATTTTATGCCTGAGGTTCTGGCTTCTTTTATTGTTAAAATTACTCTGAAAAAAGGTTTATAAAAATTACAATATGTCTTCTCCGAGAATTGCTACCGACACCAAGTCTGTGTAGTAGCAATCGCTATGGTAACGTGATTCGTTTCTTTTGAATACGGAAAATGCGGAAACGCATTAAAAAATTAATTTTAAAATTTTTTAAATTGACATTTTAATCTACGGGGACGACTTAGTATTATTTTTTAATAGAAATAGGTACTTTACATAGATATTCTCTGCGACAAGTCAAAGTTTTAACAAATATATTTTCTATTTGACATCAGAACCGCGGTAGCCCGGTAGAAGAGTAACGGATTAGCAACAGGAGGGTTGACAGTTCGAAACTCGATCCAACCAAAGACAGTTGTGTAAGTGGGGGTTGATTCACGTAAATATATCGTGGCCTCAAATGTCCTCATCGGTGTTGTGTAGAAGTTTGGAGAGTAGGATGCTAGATGAGGTGTTTTCTAATCAGTTAACCATGATTCAAAATTGCGTTCTCAGATATTTCCATTTAGTATCAATCACGGGCCGTCAGCAATAGCCCGTTGTGTTGTTCCAGTGCGACGTTAATTCAAGTAACCTCTATTTGTCAAAAAGTGAGCCAATGTGACAAATTAAAACGTTTCTTTAAGAATCCGCTATGGGGGGGGGAAACAATGTGATGTCCGCTTCTATGTTAATAAACTGTGGTAGAGTTTTTGTCTGGAGTAGTTCTTTTGGTAAACAAACATTAATCAGTTGTCTCAATTTTAAGTTACATTTTATCTCACGAGAAAAATGTTCACAAACTTTTCATCAAAATATATTTTGATACCTAAAAATTACACTGCCAATTAAATTACTGTTCTTATTAAAGTGTTATAGAAATACTATATTCATCGCATAATATTATAACATTGAACATTCAAGAAAAGGGGAAGGATCCCCGTAGATAAAACATCTAATTTACTTAACACTGTAAAATTAACGTATCGTAACAATGCTGAAACTAGATGTTAAAAAATAATGTGAACTCTTAAACACGTTTATGATATCGCACCAAAAATATTAACCACCCAAGTAATAAATTGGCTCTATTCGAAAAAAATTTTAGCTTTATAAAAATATTCGAAAACCCTTTGTAAGTACTAGTTTGGATCTGCTGTGCATAAAAGTTTGAGAAAACCTTTATGAAGTACCAAAATAAAATATTACAGACAGTGGAAACTATTATAAAATAATGCTTTTGGAAAAAAAATTCTTGACTATATTCATGAATGCATTTAAATTTTTTATTATAAAATGCTATCTTAGTGTTTACTTGCACCCCTTTTAGGTAAATTTTTATTTATTGTTCTATTACAAAAAATAATCTGGTAATGACTGAAGTCGTGCATCTGCAGTTAGATTATGTCTATTCAAATACAAATAAGGATCACAGTAGCCCTATTTATGGTGTCACGGATTTTCAAAAGGAGGATTGCGAGATCGGAACTCGATCGAAACCTTGTCATCTGATCGTGGTTAAAAATTTATGAGGTGTTGTCCTCGATCTTTCACTTCGAGATTGATCCCGGACCGTCACCAATAATCCGTTGTGATTGCTCCAGTGTGATGAACATTCCAAAACCTACCTACCATCTTATTTCAATAAAATAAAAGATGAACTTCAATCAATAAATTGAAGGAATTTCAAAAGAATAATCACTGTTCAATAATTTATTCCGACTATTCTACGCCTGCAAAAGGACAATTTAAATCGTATATTTAACTTATCGAAGAATCGATTTGATACAATGTGAAGACAATGTCTCTAAAACAAGCTATTGTAATTTGCTATTGTATGATAGAGTCTAGACAATCTTATATAGCTTTATTATTCGTGCGATAAATTTGCTCGAAACGTTTTATTTTGATCGATGAAGTATATTCAATAAATAGTATCCAAATACCAGACGTATAGAATTGTGATTAAGTAGCCTTTAAAGAACAATGATGATGCTTAGAATATACTGCAGGTCATTGTTCTTGTAGAAAGGGATAACGCCATTAAATCAGCATATACTTTTCAAATAAGATTGACTTCGTGAACGACTATACTAAAGAATGTTTAAGATTATCTTTCGCAGAATATAAATTATGTTTGTCCCTGGAGGAACGAAGTTTAGAGAGCGAAAAGATTGTTTTTACAATCGCGTGAAAGTGCTTTAGAAAGTAAAAAAGTATTGTGTCCTTTTTCATTAGCTGATAATCTCATAAAAAGGAGTGACAGGCAAGGTGCATCAATAAATACCTTTTCTGAAATAAAAATGAAGTTAAAAAAATGGGGGAAGTTCGTTAGAGGAAATTAAAATTTGTTCTGCAATATTTGCTCGATGAAAGTTCGTAAAATCGTGTGGGTTCATAAAATCGGTGTTCTTTTAATGGAGCGTCGATTGCAATAAAACTAATAAAACAGTAATTTGTCAATTTCAACGCTAAAACAAAAAGAGCGATTTGAGATGATAACGTACCATTGTATATAAATATATATTTATTGTTTTTATATAATGCAGCAACTTAATTAGGTTTTTAACTCATTCCGATATCCTATTCTATTTGCTATCACTCTCGTTTAACATTCAAGAATTAATTAATATCTCATGATTATTTAAAGTTGCATGAACACTTTTGAATTCAATTTTTTCTTGTATAAAGCGTTTGCTTTAAGTCTTTTCTTAATTATAAAGTTATCACCTAAGAAATTTATTTTTCGAAATCGAAGAAAGCATGGCAGCTTGTTTATACCAAATAAAGCAATTCTTAATATCGAGCTATTAAATTGAGAGCAGGCTAATACAATAGAATTTTAATTCGTGAGTAAATTCTAATGCATAATAGATTTATTGATTATTGTATTTCGCAGTGTAATAATGCAATATACTTATAGAAATGTGAAAAACGCATTACGGTTGTTTTTAATAAAAAAATAACCAAAGCAATTTTTTAATTAAATCTAAAAGCCGTATATTTCATTCGCATAATAATATATAATGAAATATACTTTTTAAATCAGATTGAATTTGATTAAGTGAAATGTGTGTGTGTTAAGTTGACATCAGTTCCACTTTAAACATCTATATTTATTGCTACATTATTTAAACACTAAAAACATAAGATTACTTAATGTATTCAGCTTTTAATCGGGGTTTCGATATTAACGATTCATTTTTGTTTGTAAGTTTTTTTATAATTTCTTATAATTATTATATTTTTCTATACTAATTTTGATCGTAGTCGTTAAAACCCATTCTGTTGCTCCAGTGCAACGTTAATTAAATACCCTACCTACCTATGTATTCTTTTTTTTTTAATTTAAAAAACATGTTTTTCAAGATATTGTCACAAGAAATGCAAAAACTCATGTGTCTAGAAACTGAATTCTTCAGGAGAGCAAAAAACACCAATCGTTTTCCTTATAATTTGATTCTATTTTGTTACATACATTTGGTTGTAACTTTTATTGGATCAGCTGATGACATAAGAGATTTTAACACCAGGTAGATAACCCCAAATACCACATTTTGCAATAGTAAAAGCAAAAATGGAATTTTTGACTCCCGACCTTTTGTACTTCCAGTGATGATATGTTTATTTCTGATTGTTGCGTGACATCTCGAAAAACTTCAATATGCTACTATATAATGTCACGCTCTTGCTTAAAATCATTATAGTTCTTCTATTATTTTCGCCATTATGGCGACTCATCTGGACATATGGGTGCATTATTTTGCCTTATTTTTGACATATCATTAAGTAAATTTCAATAAGAGACATAGTAATTATCTACAAGGGTTTTTCATCCTTTTACATGAAGCATATACGATACATAAAACATGATTCCACAAAGAGAGAAAAAGTAGTGCTGACCCTAACGTTAACTGTAGAATCAATAACACTAAAGGCTGATCAATAACCATATAGATGCAGGGTAGAATATTGTGCGCCAGTGGATTTAGCATGCTTCGCGATAAAAAACTTAACTTACATACAAGCTCAATTGGAGTTATTCAATGCAATTAAATAAATGTAAAGAGTAAACATGACACAAAATTTGCTGGAAAATCTTGCTGAAGAGTCCAATTCTGAGATTCAACTTTGAATCAAATTTTAGATTGTTTAATTTGCTAAATAGATTTGGAAGAAAGAACATTGCATCATGTTCACTCTACGATTCGATTCCAAAGCAATTATAAAATTCGACCATGAAAAAGATTGCGAAAAATTATCTGCTATTGCTGAGAATACCTTTTCTTTCTAAATCAAAATTTCTCTGTGAGTATAGGAATATTCTCCCTTCTGTGTGAATAAAACTTTCTTTGTGTGTGTATGTATATTACTTGAAGCTATATGATGTTTGTGGCTGATTGGCCAAATATGGCCCTTGCGCCGTAAAATCCAAACTAACCTACCAAATAGGACGCAAACTCGTAACTCTACTCAACGGCAAGAAGAGAAATTGACAACCTCCCGTCTTCTGGCATAGGATTAAAAATCTTGTGAGGAAGGTATTACAAAAATGGCAGGGAAATTGTAAGCCAAGGGACCCACACACATGTATTAAACTACAATTTAGTGTTACTATTTAGTTATTATTACTATTTAGTTACAATTTAGTGTAATATGGATTACTTATGTCCCTTGTTCCGAGTTGGTTTAGAAACAATATTTTTTTCAGTAACATTTTCTTTTTATGGGTAACTCTGCACGCAATGAGACTTAACCCTCCTTCTGACTGTCTTGGCGAGGCATCTTTCCATTAGAAGAAAGCTGGTCAGATCTTGATGAATGAGATATCTTGACGAAGGAAGAATACAGACCAGATCTCGATACTGTCATCACAAAATCGTCAATATCTTGCTAACGGTAAATTTGGTTAGCAACAAGATTGGTCGAATCTTAACGAAATATCTCATCGAAACCACTTGGAGGGTTTACATGGCCTCACATATGATTCACAGAATAGAAAGTTCAGTTTCAGCTCAAAACTAAGAACAATTGCAAAAAATAATATTTATTTGAACTGGCGAAACCATGCTGTCGGTATTTGCTTTCTGTCTCAGAAGCACTTACTAAATTTGATTGTTTGGGTTCACATCGTCGATGACGTCCCACTGAGTTAACAACCCATAAACGTAAAGGAGCTACGCGCGCTCGCTCTTTTTATTTTTACACTAATCCCAGTCAGTGTGAGTGGACTTATTCAACCTTGACTAGCAACTTCCTCCCCTCCAGGCTTCCGCGTTTAAGTTTTTCGAACGATATGTCGGTCGCAGGTAGGCGAGTATAACTGGACCCGTTTTGACTTCGACTTGCGCATCGAGCAACAGCACCCCGAGTCTTCCTCAACCGAGCATTTATTTACATGATTGAGACACATTCCACGCTATATGGGTACGTTTTGGCTTGACCTTGGACAACATTCTCCTTTCCGTTTAAGATTGGCAGAGTAAACGCAGGATTTGAAATGTTGGATTTTTAATGCGAGATAAGGGTAATTTACCGGCTTCAAATTGAATGTTCTTGCTGTGCCGGCGACAGTGTAAGCTGTAATTTTACATTGGCAAAGAAATACGTCAGGGTAACAGTTTTCGCTATTTTGTTCAGCCAGTCTGAATGCTAAATTTAAATATTTTTTCTGTGGTGTTATACGAGGTTCTTTTGTAAATCGGAGGTTTGGTGTCGAGCAGGTGTTGGCAACAAGCAAGCTCACACGTTCAAAATTGCATTTGTTTCCACATGATAGACTTGAAACAAAAACGAGTAAAATTTAGTTTGTAGCATACCGAACATTTTTTGTCACAGTATAAAAAAGGAATAATATAGGCGATTTCTAAGCATAGGTATTTTTAAAATTTGAAGGATAAGGAACAGTATACTACGTACAGAAACCAGCATGGATATATTGATATTCAGCTTCTTCAGACAAAGAATTGAAAGAATATATATATTTATATGGATCTTATAACATGAAGTCACAAACATATACGTGGCTATATAAAAAGGCCGCCTTGAATGTCTAAATTAAATCCCTAAATATTGATTATAGATCAGCGAAATACTTTTAATTAATTCGTCTAATATAATTCTGAGAAGGACTGATATCACATTGGATGTATAAAATAGGCAATTGAAAGTGAGTGGGGGGTAATATTTGATTAAATAAAAAAAAAAAACTTTTATTTCTTTAATATTTGACGTAAATAGTTTGAATCATTTTAATAGTTATCTAAACAGTATTGTATTAGATTTAGCTAAAATTTGTTTAGTAAAATTAATTTATTTTTCGTTATGATTAATTGTGTTATTAACATACTTACTGAAACATTGTAAGGTTCTAATATCTACATCTCTATAGTATTACAAATTAAACTGCACTGCAATGAGAACTTAAAATACTTTCCCATAATGAAGGTACCAATCAAGAATAGTAATAATCTGAATACAATTAATTCCGGTTACCCTCCAACAACCAAACAAGAACTAGTTTAATGAGCAAAGTATAAGATCAGAAAAGTATGACAATGGGGTTGTGTATATTTTTTTGTCTTTTAAATTAGGTGACTATCTATACCCAGCGTCTTAATTAATACTTCCTTACCTAAATGTGATTTATAAATAGAAATATAGCTTACAATTATTTTCTTTTCTGTGATATGTATTCTTGTTAAAGTACACACTCGAAACTCACATGTTTTGTTTAATATCCTGAATAATTATTCATATCAGTGTAACCTGATGTTCATTTGTTTTAAAAGACAATTTAATATTATTTTAGTTTAAACATTAAACTATTACAACGTTCATTAACTTTTTTAGGCAGCGGTAGCTCAGATGGTTGTCATGGATTAGGTAACGGAGGGTTGTTACATTAAGACTTGATTCAACCAAAGATTGTCGTGTACGTGGGGATAGTACACATTAAATTTATTATGACCTCAAATGCCACGTTTCCGTGGACGTTTGGAGAATGAGGTACAAGTTCAAATGTGGACCTTGTCATTTGACTGCAGCGAAAAATTATGAGTTTCTGTCCTTGGATCTTTCTTTTCGGAAAATACCCCTTTTGTTGCTTCAGTATTCATCGTAAATTCAACTACTTACCTATTAAGACTTGCACTAAAAGTTTTAATCTAGAAGAATCAGATTGAAATGGTTGTTATGTACGGACTTTCCTTTGGCGGTGTACGCACTCAGTTGTACATGAAAGTGTTTTATCATCTAAAGCTGCTACAACTGAATAAAGTTTAGATCGTGGACTTTGGGATCATAACATTGAAAATACAGTAAAAACATCGATTATCCGAGTTTACGCTTTAACCGAGCTATCACATATTTCTAGGATTATTATTATTTTTTTTTTTTTGGGGGGGGGGTCTACATTTTTCATTTTTAAAACTACCGAAAACAATTCTGAACTTGATCTTACAAACACTGAGGAAAACGAAATCTGTGACGAAATAAACGCTGACGAACAACAAGAGATTACAGATAAAATGATAGTCAATATCGTCAATAAGGAAAATAAATCTAGCGATGATGACGAAAAGAGATTGACGATGAAAATCGACGTATGAAAATCTCCCAAACAGATGGACTAAAAGCTAAGGAAACTGCTATTGAATATATAGAACAACAAGAAGCGACACCAGTAATCCTGTTATCCTTAAAAAATGGCGAAACATTTCTGCAGAAAACGCCAAAGTAAAGTAAAACAAAAAACAATTAAGGACTTTTTAAGTAAGAACTCTTTAATTATTGTAAAAATATGAATTGCATGTGGTGTTTCAGTATAACTTTTGTATTTGTTAAAATATACATTTAAACCTACACGATTTATTTTATTTACAATTTTCGCTTTAACCGAGTTTTTCGGTTATCCAAGTTAGTCTTGGTCCATATTAACTCGGATAATCGGTACTCTAATGTAATTGGAATATTATGAGGTACACCTGTAAGCTGGAGTGGTGCCCAGGAAGCCGCGCTGTTCTATTATATTTGTTTCTATATTTCCCAATTTATGTTATTATAGAGAGCTATTAAAAGCCAAAACATTTTTTGAACAATATTCCTCTGCTATAACAATGCTGAAAAAAATTATATAAAGAAATCTTTAAAAAACGTTTAAGTCATCGCCATACATTTAATATACGATTACAAGGACGCGACAAATTGTCTGAAGTCAGAATTTTTACCCCATTGTATCCACATTCAGAAATGTAAACCGGATATTTTATAATTTCTATTTTGGAGATATTTCAGTCTGACAGGGCTAAATTAGTCCAGGGCGGTTTTCATTACTCGTGGGAGATTAATACTATTGGTTCACACTTTCGACAAAATGCTATTAGTCTTAGGTAACTGACCTACTTTTCTGAATTCCACAAAATAATTCTGTCTTAGTTGAACATACAAGTTCCTTGAATGGATTTATATGTTCCATTAAGACCAAAGTATTTTGTCGAATTAAACTTATAGGAAAAACGATTTTTTAAAACTTCGACGGTTTATCGTATCTTAAAGCGTAAGGAATCATTCTTTTAGAATTAAGATTCATTAATCTAAAAATGAATTATATATTTTTAGATTTAAGATTATTTACGTGTTGATCCCTTACCCTTTGAACGTCACTAGATTTTCAGATATTTATTTCTCCTCCGATCAAGTAACAACGTGGATTGTTGAACTAGGAAAGATTCTATTGGTTAAGAAGTTCAAAACTATGTTAGGAAAGATTCTATTGGTTAAGAAGTTCAAAACTATAGTAGGAAAGATTATATTGGTTAAGAAGGTCAAAACTGGTTAGGAGTAACAAACAATTGCAGGCTTCAGAACGGATATACGCGTATGAACCCCGTTCTAAGGGTTAACAAATTTTCATACTTTCAAAAAAGTAAATTTTCAAATTCTGATCGCTCACGTAAACTTATTACAGATTATTCCAATACATATTTGATAATTAAGCCTTAGAAAAGATTTATTAAACGATAAGATATGCTTATCAAAGAAAATATCTTACTTCTCTCTCGCCACAATCTTGCTTTCGTTTAAAAAAATGTACAAATAAATTCATACGTCCTTAAGAATAAGTATTGTTAAGAAATACGTTTTACGTATTTATTCGAATATAATGCCAAACTTTAAAATATTTATACTTTACAGAACTTTGTTGGTCATTATTTTTGTTCTACAAACAATTTACATCAATTTGACATTCGAAATTGTTATGTGAAATTTCATACTTATTTACTTAATTTTTTACAACCTAATGACTTGTTTAAGGACTTCTTTTACGAGTAGGTGTGAGCGCGTTGGCTTTCTTTCTCCTTCATCAGTTGATCTATTGTGAATTATTTCATCCACACATTAAAAAGGAATCACCAACTCTTAAGTTCGTATTAAGAAAAGGGTGTACCAGACATCTTCTGAGCAATTTAAAATTATGACCGCGATCAAGGTGATCTAGGATATTAAAGTTACCCTGAATATCAAGTTTGTCTAGAATATTGAATCTGGTCTATTGGAAGCCATACCTATATTATTCTTTTAAGTAATTTAATAAATATTTTCAGCAAAACTTTATTGTTCCTATAAATATATTTCAAACAAAGAGTAAACATAACACACCATCAGTATTTTTTTTGTCTAACTTTACCGCAAAAAGTTTTTACTGTTCCTGAGATTTTAAAGCATAAAATAAATTGAAGACTAACAGCTATTATTACATGAATATCTAAAAATCCGATGTGAAATCACAAATACATTAGACTCGATTTATAGCGACACACACTTAAACAACTCGTGATATAACGACCAATTGACGATTCAGGAAAAATCTTACTACTATGTAGCGACCTTAAATTGGCAATGGGTCCTTCAGTCCTGTTCAGTTGAAGTGATTTAAGTTTGTCTAAGTTGTTGGGGGTTTTTAAACGCGATTTGGAGGTTTGTTGCTCTCTCCATATCACCGGCTTTGAATATTCCAGACAAAAATTATAACACACAAATAACATAATTTTTCAATACAAATCTCGAAAATATAGAAATTCTTCTATGTATAGCTCTTTTGATTTGTTTCATTTATTAAGTGCTTCACAATTAAAGGAATCTTTGATATCAGGACCATTTGATGTAACGTCCATGGAGCGAAGGTTTTTTTCAAGGTAGTTATGAAATTAAAAAAGTTTACATGAAACTACTGTAGTAAATTCACGGGACATTTAAAACACAACTGTTTATTTTTAAAAATAAAACTTTGATAAACATCTTCACAGGTTTCCAAAAGTTCCTTTATGTATTTGAAACTGCTATTCTAGCGTTATATCATTTTCTACTTCTATTCGAATTTGTAAAAAAGTATATGTATTTGTAATGCCCATATTAAGCTTGTGTTTCTTTTGATAATTTTTTTAATTCAACATATCTACAAACATACTATTTATGTAATGCGTTAAACTGTATAAATTAATTATGATAGTTTAAATGCGTTATCCCCTTTCGAGACCTTGTCACAAATTAGCGTAAGCGTTGCTAGTAAAAGTGAAATGAATGTTCATGTGATGATACTTCCTATGAAAGTTATCCTTCTTATTTTCCATTCTTATGTCTTTGATATAAATGCTTTTCGTATCGTCATTATAACATAGATGTAATTAATATATTTCTGGAATAAGAACACTTAGATGTAGCGTTATAGTAGATAGTTATTTTTTTCCCAAAATATATTTTGCGAAACCATATCGGATAACACGGATGTAGTGATACAAAACAGCCTATAAGAAATTAAGAAACACTTTACTGTATTACATGTATTTACAGCTTAACTGCTGCACCACAGGGTTCACATTGCACCTCACACTCACGCAGGGCACAACCTTATCTAGAGACCATTCATTTACTCAATACGGACAAACACCTATGCCTTAACCCAGATTCGAACCAGGAACCCTTCTATCGAGAAATAAGTACCCTGACCACCAGCACGATTGATATGCAGAGGTATTCATAAAGCAAGGATTAAGAATTATCTATACTGGAATTTGTGTCACAGTATGTATTTATTGTGTTAATTTTACAATAAATCTGAACGTGAGTTACGTACTATTTTAACTCGCTTGAGAAAGTCCTGAACGGTCTTTCATTTCGCTTGACTTTATTGGCTCTTAGGATACAATACACACCGATGTGTTCGAATAGTCATTTAAAGTTTCAAACAAACTTGGTTATCGAATTCGGCTCGGATAACAAGGACACTCGGTTAATCAGAGCTCGAAAAATCAAAGTTCTACTGTAATAGCCAATTTCACTAATTTTTAATGGTAAAACTAAGTATTTTGATTGAGTTTCCAATTTCAAATCAAATTGTTCAATTCGGCCGGTCTCTCGAATATACAATGCTTAGTTCGAGATTTGATCCAACTGTATTGTACATAGGGCCGGTGCACGTTAAATCTCTCGTGGCCTCATATACCCTCACGTTGGCGTGGTGTGGACGTTTGGAGAGTGGGATGCCAACACAGGTAATGACCTTGTCTTCTGACAGTGGTTCAAAATTACGAGTTATTGTCTTCGGATCTCACACTCTGGGATTGATCCCGGACCGTCGCAGTTAGCCCATTGTGTTGCTCCAGTATGAAGTTGATTCAATTACCACTCCCAGATATTATTGATGGTTTAACTTACTATAACCGTTTATCTAATGAACTTGTATGAAAATAAATTATCGTTTAGTTGAGAACCGGTTTTGATACCCTCTCACTCTCTTAAAAGAGTTATCGCTTTGTCCTACTGTTCCTCTTCGAAGAGACCTATTTTCAATGAGCATTAAGTGGCATACCACCGGTTTTTGCTTCCTTCAACTCTAAACTGGACTAGAAGATGCCTTTCTTTTTCGAGGTCTTTTTTCCAGCCGTTCTAGTCTTTTTTTATATTTCTCAGCAATTAAAAAACCACTCGTTTTCTGCTAGGTCATTTTCCCTGAAATTCGCCTCTTGGATTGTTATAAATCCTTTAAATGTGGAACGCTTTCTGTAACCTTTTTGCGCTATTTTATAAAGAAGGTCAATACGATGTAGCATTTATGGCTTAGGTGCTATTACACTGAAATATTGATAAAGCATTATAAATAACGTGCCTCCCAAAACTGCATAGCACATGATGTTTCAATTTCACCAATTCAATCTATTCTGTAAGATAATTAATTTATGTAGCCCTTTTTGATACTATAATTTTTTGTAGATCGGTGTAAAGAAGCTTTAAGGGGATAAATCGACAATTTTTAAGTATTTTGCAAAAACTCAAAATACGTAGCCTAAATTTCTGATTATAAGTCTATCAAAAATGTATTTTCTATTACATTATTTTTACTATGGTAAATCTCATTCTAATTCGAACTAATAATTGTACGCAATTCAACTCAATATGACCTCCCTGTTGGCAGAACGACCTAATGTACGATGCTGTATTAATGATGTAATTATTTATAGAGATAACCTAGTTCCCATTCAACAGTCTCTGAGTTCGTATCCTTCTCTTGACATGAGCGTTTACATTGGTGGGGAATTCAATTCAAATCGGTCTAATTCACCCTCGTGCAGCAAAAAATGAAAGTTTTTAGCCACAAATCAAACCTTCAACGAACGAATTCAGTGTAATATTGACACGAACACAAGCAAGCTTATATCTGGTTTCACTTCTTTTGAAAGTTAAAGATAATTTTCATAAATTTCTAGCTGTAGAAAGGTTCGGTGTGTAAATCGTCAGTGCTTGGAGGTATTTTGAACAACTCATTTTTATCTGTATGGGAAGGAAGTAACTGTTACCTTTCTAGAAACATCTTTCACTCGTCTTGTTACGTTTACCGTAAATGTATTCAGTTATTCAATGCGTGTAATCCAAACCAGAACCGTTTCGGTAGGCTTTAAGATGTTTCTCTGAAGCTTAACAGAGTGCGCTTTTCAAAAAGGTGGACACGCTTCATGGCATGTTTGGAATATTACTGTGCTGTGTTCCATCAATTGTTTTAAACGGTGGGGATTCTAAAAGCGTTGAGCCGTTTAACATTTGAAAGGCGAGCAGGGTAAACAATTCGAATTCCGAACGGTAGTAACGCTGATCATTAAAGTGTGTAAATTTGTTTAATATTTTATTTTTGTTCTGTTGAATAAGCTTTTTGTTAATGTAGTACGATAGAAGATAAACATTAGTCATTGACTTACATAGTTACCGCCATTAACTTTTCCCAGCTCCATAAATTTCAAAAGAAAAGATTTTAGTTTACGAAAGATTTGTTTTAAATGAAAAGGCTTAGAGCATTCCTCCAGAACATTTTGACGTTGCTTGTTTGGATTAAGAAGATGAGTATCATGAAATTCTGAAAATCGTGAAAAGTTGTTTAATGTGATGCAATGAAATTAAATGCAATTGTTTCTTACCAGTTGTAACAGATCTGGTCAAGCAGTATACTGATGTTATTGTTGTGAACACGAAGAGGAAAAAAATAATCCTGTCCTAAATTATTTATTATACACATGTATACAGTGCACAATTTACAGGTTAAGGACGCTGCATCGTCCACTCTGAATCTCAGTTGTAAACTAAAGTAAAAAACTACAGTAACCTAATTTATATTGTGATCTTTATTTTGAGGCCACTCGTAGATTTACCAGCGTTTTATGTTAATTTAATTTTGATTTTAATTTATATTTTAAATAGTTTTAATATATATAAAATACACTAATGTGTATTTTTCTGTTAAAATTTCTGAGATGAGTAGTCTTCTCTAAGCTACTATGTTTTACTAAAATGTTATATTTTTTCATAAAAAATTAACCTTTTATTCCTCATGTGCTGCTTTTGAAGTTTCCAAATTTGTTTTTACAGTTTTTTAATGACTTACATTGGTCATTTAAAAATATACGTTCGTCCTCTCAAAATATTAATCATTCCATTTCTATGTACGGTGATGATCATTTCATAAAATGATACTTAATCAGCCTGCATCACATTTCGCTTATTCTATAAAAATAATTTGAGTAGAACTGAATTCTCGAGCGTGAATTCCACTCTAACGCGTGACTTTTCTTGTAATGATGGCACCCGGAATGATCGTGAACTCATCATTGGGCTATTTGACGCGTTTCCAATCTCTTCCTATTCAAGTCTCGTCAGAAAGAGGTCACATCGCACCTGTAGATCTTGACGCTATTCTTGAGTATGCAGACTGGACCACGTAATTGGATGTTAAGAGAAGAATGAAGAGTAAAAAATGTATTATAAAATGTGATTATGGTACTTACTGCTGGCATTTTCTAAAGAGTTTCTCCAATTTTTTTCCGTAAAAGAAAATGTAGGTGATGTTATGTATCAAAACTAGTGACCAGATCTTGAACATTTAAAACATGTTTTAGGGGGGGGGGGATTGCTTATTAAGGTTCATTTTTGCTGGACATTTTAAGAAGCGTTTGATATTCGAAACGTAAGATAGAAAATCACTTACAAAATGAAATTAATTTTATCGCTTACAAAAATTAAATGTAACATAAATTTAAAACGTATACAACCATAAAGATATGTTTAAAAAAATTCAGTTAATACCTTCTTTGGGATAATCCGTTAAATTTCTGTGGGATTTTAAAAATATATATTTTTACGTATAAAAGACATCTTTTCTTTTGAAAAAAAGTATTACGCAATACTTGCGACTAGATTTCAAGTAACCTAAAAGGTTATTATGTAAGATGCAATTTGTGTAGAGCTGCTTGTTTGGATCTCTTATGAGTATTTTTACCAAGCTTTAAGAATACATACAAAAAAATTATGTGCTGGAAGGGAGTGGATGTGAACGGAGCTCATGGGCTACTGGCCCTCTGTCTCCGGGCCAGTTCATAGTGTTCTTAACTGTGTTTGAAGATCAGAATAATTACATTTTTGGGTAGGGTACACGGGGGGGGGGGGGGTGAAAAAAGTTATTTGTGATAAGAAAAAATAATCACTAAATTATTTATGCGGATATTTCATGAAATTATTTGTTAACTGATGGAGTGCTAAGTGTTACAATTTTTAAGCCTTTTTACCATACGAATAGGAATCCAGTGTTATTCTTGCAGCACAACGGGTGAAAATCAGACTCAGAGAAATAGAAATAAAAGCTGATCCATGTTTGGATGAATTCTGTCAAATTTGTCTCGGAATTTTGGTTAGCTGAAACATTATAAATTCAATTTTAATATTTCAATAAAGTTACTAACTTTTTATTGCATTAATCAAACAATTTAAAAAAATTCTTTTTTTTTTCATGTTTTACCAGATTATTATAAATCCAATGATCGGATTTAATATTTCAATTTCCAAGAGCTGACATATCGGTTTGCTAGCGATGCATAAAAATTACCCGGGAATTAACTTATAGCTTTTTCTTTTATCAGGTTTCAATCTATAGCATTCCTTTCTTATAAATATTTGTAACCTCACATATTTTTACATTAATAAGTAATTAAGGTTCCAATTCAGGTTTCAATAGTTGCATTGTGATATAACGAACGTATTGTTCTACAATTCTATATTTTGCATTCCTTCATTTGATGCGCGAAAATCATGGTACCGTGAAAAAATTTGCAACTCAACTCTTTTTGACATTAATAAATAATTAAGGTTTCAATTTAAATAGTTGAACGTAACGAACCAATTGTTCTACGATTCCACATGTTACATCCTTTATTTGATGCGTGAAAATCATGGCACCGTGAAAAATGACCATGTCCAAACGAAATCAAACTCCTCAACATGTCGGATACCAAACTGTTCCGCTTTACATTGTCTTCGAAATTCAAACAAATCGTTTTCTAATGTTTGAGAATATTTTTGGACAAGCACAACAAGGCAGTACATCCTTTTTACAACAATAGATTAGGGGCTTAGACAATGCCTCTAATTTTCTAAACTGATTTTGTTCTGTTTCTTCCATGAGGTTAATTTCGTGGAATGAGTCGAAACATTGTGTAGGGACAGAAAGTTTCCCATATAATGAAATTTGTTTAGCGACCTGATTTCCGACGTTAATGAACAAGATGATGTATCGGGTATTTGTATGCATTCCGGTTTCGAATTACAATTTCGAACGTCGTTGAGATAGCGAAACACGGAAGAGATTGTTTGAAGCCCCTTTGTTCGACTGATATTTTCGTTGCAATTGTATTTATTGTTGGTTGTTTATTATAATGAGTGAGAAATAGTTGTGACGGTCGATAAGGTCAGTGTTATAGGCGAGTCCATGTAAAATAAATCATGTGTGTTCCACTTTTCAATATTGTTATCTTGGTAAAGAGAATTACGTTTACAAATTGGGGATTAGATTAAGTATAATTTGATGTACATCTCGTAAACATAAAGAAATGTACGTTTGCTACAAGTTGAACTTAAATCTAGATTAATATATTCAATAATTTGAGGAGTGACTGAAAATTATTTTATTCTTTTTTTTTATATGTTGATTTTTAAATATGTAATTGGTCGAAAGGCCTTACGTTACAATACGCGGGTTTTATTTTTTGGAACAAAACTGTATAGAATTAAACAAAACTGTATTAAAATATTGAAATTTTTAATAGTTTTGTATATGCTTACTTATTACTTATTTGTAAGCATTGTATAAAAGCATCTAAACACAGACATTTTTTATCTAGAATAAGAAAAACAGTTGAATTTAAGACTTCAATCATCAATTGCGACACTTTTGCAACTATGGCCAACGTAAGGGAAAATTATAGCAATTATAAATCCATTCTTTGAATTGTATACGCAAATAGTAGCGAACTTTGCATCACAATTAATTAGCTTCTCGCAAAATCGACTTTAGTGGCTACCTTTGAATCACCTTTTGTAGTTTTTTCTTACACTAGGGAAGCGAAGTATGTTAAATGGATTATATGGATAGATATACAGAACACTGCATGGGTATGTCAAAACTGTCTTAAAAATTGCTTGTGGACATAAATGATATTTATACTTTTTTATAAAGGAGAAAAACGATTATTCAAGTCAATATTTCATTTAATTAATTTAACTAACGCTATTTCGAGTGGATCTTATTATCAGTAATAAACAAAGCTGTTAATGTTTCAAAGGAGAAATAGGTCAAAGGGAAATCATTGTTACATCTTATTGAGTTGATAATTATTTTCAATGCCAAGTCTAAATTATAGCTACCAAGATGATAAACTAATCCACCTTTTTCTCCCGTTTGTTTCTTCTCGTTCTTAATTTTTTTACTCAACGATTTGAAGTTATAAGTACGGAGGTATAAGAGAGAAGAATATGTTCCAAATCAGTGTTTCTTAACCCCAAGCTCTGGAATCAATTATACAGGATCTTGAGAGATTCTCCAGGATTTTTATCAGTCTCAAAGCATTTAAAAAAATATTAAAATGTGGAAATGTTCTGAGGAGAATAGCATTCGTGAATATATTGAAAGCTTGGACAAAAATTGTCTAAATATCAACCATCAAATTGTTTAGTGAAGTTTAACATTTAACTACACGATAGTACCGTTTTATGGTCTATTTTTTATTATTTAGTTTTCCTTTAGTTAACAATTGTTTCCAACGACTTTCAGAAAAATTAATGCTTTGCATTTATTTTCGGTGCAGACATTTTTATCGCAGTTTCTATCAATTCCATCAAGTTAAAAGCGTCCTTCCATGAACGTGATTCTGTCAAATCTTTCATTGTATTTAAATGATTGGCTAACCATTATGTCACAAGGTCCTAGTTTCTTTATAAAAATGTTCTCATGAAATCTATTTCTGTACGAAAGTTGTACTGGATTGCGTTTTACGTTCACCAATCAGAATCGAATCAAAAGTAACAATTCAGTAAAATACCCAGAGCAATCATTTTCAGGTCAAACGGATCTTAACAGCTACGCAAGAAGGGATGGGAGAAAAAACCTGTACGACTGCCTTGTTGCAGAGAAAGTTCGGCAACGGAACTTATAATAGCTCTAACAAAAATTAGATCAAATCCGCAATTGTGGGTAGCTTCGTCAGACTGTTTTATGCTGGAATCAAAAAATTTCCCTTCTTTCACCGCTTACGGGCAAGTTACATCAAAGCATTTATAATAGATTTGTCGGAAAAACTTTCTATTGCCCTTCTGCTGAATATCCGGTTGAATTGGTGCATTGATGCAATGAAGTAAATGAATGGCTAGTGTACCATAACGTTTGATGCAATAGATTGTGTTGATGCGCTTAATAGGGATTTGTATTTATCCGTAATTGCAAATTTCCTTAAATCTGTTTTAGTACAACATTTTTTTTCATTTTATTACTCTTGTTACCAGTGATTTATAGGGCCTCTAAATCCCTATTGGAAGAGAAGTGGATTAGTGGTGTGGTGTGGAAGTTTGGAGAGTGGAGTGCCAGTTCAGGTGTTGACTTTTTCATCGGACCTTTGTTCAAAATTTGAGTAACAAATAGGTTTTGTCCTCGAATCTTTCCCTTCGGGGCTGATCCCAGACCATCACCAATAGTTCATTGTGTTATTACAGTGCGTCGTTAAATTCAACTGCCTAGTTTTAAATTTCGCCTACAGCAAAAATAAATGTGATACACTACATTGAAATTTTATTTTTGCCTTAAAAAATTGTCAGATCTTTCAAAAACCAATGTCATGTGTGTTTTCCATCCTCTATATGGTCATTTCTTTACCCGAATTTGAAGAAACACCTCCGGGAAAAGCGGTTTTCCTCATCACAGGCAGTGGTAAAAGTTGCGGAGGCAATTTTGAAGAATCTGCCAAAAAATGGCTTCCAGCATGTGTTTGAAGAGTGGAAAAGAGGTGGGATAAGTGCATTGCATGTAATAGAGAGTATTTTGAGAAAGACCATAAAAATTTGGAGGATTAGTACAGGAAATTATTTTTTATTAATTTATGATCATTCTTTATTGAACACTCATCGTATTAATTTCGTCTCGACATCTGAATCCATGGAAAATTAAATGAATTGCTATACTTGTTGATGACTATAGCATTCCATACAATTGTTAGGTAATTTAAGCTTACACAATGTACTGTGAATCAGATAAAAGACAATAAATATGTTTATCTCTCTATATTAAAAAAAAGTTACCGCCGCCGCCGCCGCCGCCGCCGAAGAATTGAAATTTTTGTTGTTTAGCTCCATTCTTAGACGGTTTCCCGAGAAAGTACTGATCGGAAAAATATGAAATTAACATGCTTTGTTCTTCATCGTATTCCCTGGATAATTATTAAGATTTTTTTCCGATGCGGCTATTAGTTTAGGTTTTATTAAGTGTTAAAGTTGAAGAAGTGAAATTTCTTCCGCGAGTGAGCAAAACACATTCAAAATTTCAGTCTTTAGTCGTGAGTTTTTTTTTAAGAGTACCTCTCAACGTAAATTTTTGCAGCTCGTCGAGTTTTTTTTGAAATTTAAATGTGGTTCTTGATAATATTTTTTTGAAATTCGGGAAAAATCGGGACATTTTTGTTACTTTTTTTTAAAACTGCCGTATCTATATCTAATTACTATTAGTTTTTAATTTTTAAAATATCGCAGTATACCTCAGAATATACTCTTTCTTACGGTACTATTATTTTTGAAATCGGTTAATAATTAAATTGGATGCGATCAAAAGTTCGTGATACAAAATTCGGAATCTTCGGATATTTTCGCTACGTTTTGTTAAAACCGTTATGTCTACGGCAAAAACCATTATTTTTTAAATTTGAGAACATCACTGAATACACTACATTACACTCTTTCTTATGGTACAATTATTTTTCAAATTGGTTAATAAACAAAATCGATGCAATTAAAAGTAGGTCATACAATTTTCGGAACTTTCAGATCGTAACTTCCGATACAAAACTAAAATGGTCATATCTATATAGTATTACTGTTAGTTTTTAATTTTAAAAATATTGCAGTATACCTCACAATGTACTCTTTCTTACGGTACAATTATTTTTAAAATTGGTTCATAAATAAATTCGATGCAATCAAAAGTTGGTGACACAAATTTCGTATTTTTCAGTTCGCATAGCTGGTTCGGCAAACAGCAGTGGGTTGCATTTTCTACTATCGGGTTTGCCAGATATCAAATTTATCGTAGCAACAATTGCCATAAAAACGATTTCTTTTTATTTGGCGAGGAAAAAGGCTCGCTTTTTTCCCTCTGTTCTCAAGACAGTTTACCGACAAAGTACAATGTATTGATATTAACACTGTTTACTTAAAATTGTACAGGGAACAAGATACAGAAGATTTTTTACTGATGCGGCTATTAGTTTAGGGTGCATTAAGTGTTAAAGCAAAAAAAAGTGAAATCAATTGCGAAAGAAGTATTGGTTTGAGAAAGCAAACCAAACGGGATTGCGTAGCAATCCCCGGGGTCGGCGAGCGTAAGCGAGCAGGGCGCGAAGCCCTCGCTGTGACGTCATGTACCGGAAAGTGAAATCAGCATAATACGAATTATTCAGATAGTTTCACTCTGTGAAAGGAATGTTGGTTTGCGAAGCAAACCAAATGACATCTGTGAAAGGAGTGTTGGTTTGCGAAGCAAACCAAATGGGATTGCGCAGCAATCCCCGGGGGTTGGCGAGCGTAAGCGAGCAGGGGGCGGAGCCCCCTAGTAACTAAAAACACCGAGATCGGAGTGAAGCAAAACATGCATCTACTTCGATTAGTTCACGTGCTTTCGAACTCGAATAGATAAATGACCACACAATCTCCACTCCTTATTCTTCAATCACTGCGAATTTAATGCGATATTTAAGAAATCTTGTTCACACTCCTTGTTATGCTATACGCTTTGCCTAGTAATTTAATTACACCCAACCCATCCCGTAAATGCCAGAATTGGTAAAAGAGGAATCAGTTGGGTTCTCCGGGCTGACGTTTGATAGTTCCGTGTAACTGTTCTTAATACATGTAATCGACATGGATGGTACCTTAGATCAGAATTCTTGGTTCTATAAAATGCAAAACGAATAAATAAAAATAAAACTGAATATTTTATTAAATTCCCTATGGCAAAGCTTTTAGGGGTGGGGCTGATCTGTAATGATGATCAAATTAAAATAAGTCTTAAAAAATAGAGCAGGGTTAATGACACAAAATCGCCAAACGGTAGTATTGCAGGTAATATAAAAAGGTTTTCAAAGGGAATGAAATTACGAGGTGTTGTTCTCGGACCTTTCCCTTCGGGATTGCTCCCGGACCGCCTCTAATAGCCCGTTGGGTTTTCCAGCGCGATGTTAATGAACTACTTACCTACTGCAAGGATGAAAAAAATAGGTTTGGAACGAATTGTGAATGAAACTTATGCAATGTATGCTCTACGTGTTTTTTTTTAATCATTATTAGTGTTTAAGAGTTCGTATTAAATTCGCCGACCAACCAGTCTGGTGGTTAAGGTGTTAACCTATAGATTGGAATGTTCCTAGTTCGAATCCGGGTCAGTGCATGGATATATGTAAACGTATGATATAGAGACGGCTGGTGGACCTTAAATCTGGGGTGGCCAGAAGTACTCTCGTTGAGTTGGTATGGAAGTTTGGAGATTGGGGGTGCCAGCTCAGGTGTTGCCTCGTCATCTGACCGCAGTTCAAAATTACGTGGCATTGTCATCGGATCTTTCCCTTAGATAATTAATCCTGAACCGTCGTCAATAGCCCGTTGGGTTGATCTATTACGACTTTAATTACAAATTACAATTTCGTTAAATTTTGATACCTTGGATACAGAACATGGTGACCTAAGGCCCGATGCACACATCCGGTTTTTCAACGTACGTAGCCACTACCGCAACGCAAGTGCGGTCTGAGATACATTAGAATAAATGGAATATAAATAATAATTAATAAATGGTTGTATTCAGTAACGTCTATTTTGTTTTAAAATATACTTTTTGTACACCAAGTAATCGAAATAAACACGTTGTCTAATAGAATATTTATCCCAAATAGCGCGAAATGAGTACTTGCGTCATTTCACGGCTATGTGTACATATTTGGGCTTTGGTGCCGCAGCGGCGCTGCACGTTGAAAAATCGGATATGCACAATGGGCCTTAGAAGCTAGAGTTGACATTATTTACAACTATATACAAGGGTTTTCTTGAGCATCACGGTGTAGAGTTGGTACAATTTGTCTATGGTAGAGCCTTAACCTTCTGCAGTGGAGTAGCTATAACGGAGGGGTGTTTACCACTAAAAATATTATCATTTGATAAACACTAAAAGTAGATTACTTTGAGTTACGTATGTTTCAAATGTTTTGACTATTTACAAGAGAAAATAAAGTTTGTAAGAAACAACAGCTATAAGGAGGGAAATCTTGATGTCACTGGATACTATGATTTAAGTGGCTTTTTAGGCTAACTTCTGAGATATTTTGGGTTGTTTCGTTTGTGTGTATTTCCATTTCCTTTCCAAGACCCCTATTTGGGTTAAATTCGTCAGATGCGTACCCAGTTCAATTTAAACTACGTACATTGTTTTTCGGTGGAAGTTAAAAAGTGTTTTTTTGGTTGTTACGGGATTTTTCGTTCACCTATTGGTCGCGGATTAACAGATTTTAAATTATGCTATGAGTAGATTTTAAATTATTACGTCAATGTAATAACATATCTATGTTTGCTTTCTAATTTTAAACAATTATTTTAATGTTTTAGAACACCTTGCTATATTTTTCATGAATACAATATAAAAATCATCTTTAAAAAAACAATGATAATAATCCACACATAAATCTAACCTTCATAAAACATATCCATACCCATACCAAGCAGTATTGAGGAAATTTTATCAAAATGTACCCATATCGTCCGGAAAATGAACACATAACTTGTGCAAAGCAGAATGTTTTATTCTATTCTCTTTATATCATCTATCTCAAATACTCGTAAATTTATGTTTTGCAAAGAAAAATATGACTTTAAATAAATGAATTATTAGAGTTTGAAATATTACACTTTCCCATCTCTTCTGGTAAAACCCTCGGAATAATAAAAATTCTCTCAATTTACTTACCATTTTCTCCAAATATGCCTAATTATTGTTGACCTAAGTAACGGTATACAGCTTTTTTAGAC
The DNA here is from genome assembly GCA_947359465.1 of Metellina segmentata. Classification (NCBI taxonomy): domain Eukaryota; kingdom Metazoa; phylum Arthropoda; class Arachnida; order Araneae; family Tetragnathidae; genus Metellina; species Metellina segmentata. The sequence continues at coordinate 61,257,204 of OX375876.1, read as the reverse complement.
TGAAACACTTTCAAATATTATCAAAGCAAATCTCTAAGTTAATAGAGTATTAATAAAATATTTCTCATTTCATGAAATTATATTGAGAACATACAAACGTAAACAGATATAAAACATGAAAACTGACGATTGTTGTTGTTAAATTCAGTCTTCAAGAAGTCAGATACCCAAAGTACATAAAATGTTCATGAAAAGATATTCAACCGTTTAGACGTAATGCGGGCACCTAATGAGCAGCAAAAGCTTGAAACTGCGAAGTACGTTCGTAGCAGAACAAACAAAGTCTTCGAAGAACAATTTTTCCTTAATTTTATCAAAATTGTGGGCGATTTTTTTTTCAGACATACGATGTGCTGAGTTACGATGTTTTTCAGTGCAAAGCGTGCTCCTTGCCACTTTTTTTTCTTTTCTATATATCGCTACGGAACAACCTCCCTATACCGCTCAAATTACCACAAACACTTAATAAATAACACATCTTGTATGTCAATGACAAAATATTTAACTTCATAAGTTATCGACGGAATAGAAAATTCTGAAAGTATACCTTGATTTTAAATAAAGAAGTTAATTAATTTTGATGTTTCATTACATAAATATGTGGTACATATTTCGCCACTAATTGTGTTTTACGTCTGTTTTTGAATTTACTGCAGTTTTCAAAATTCGGACAAAAAAACCTGCAGAACAATTGCAATTTCTTGGAGTTGTGTTGTGGAACAGTGAATATAGTTCTGCACCTGGGGCGGGTACATATACAGATAAACTAAAATATTCCATGTACAAACACACAATTTTATTTTATGTAAATACTACATTCCTTCAATAATTAGCTTATAAAATGGGTTTAGGAAAACAATGTGCGAAGAATTTATTGTTACTGAATTTATTTGTCTTGAATTATTTTGTTAAAAAAAACTGAGGAATATTATTATAATATATTATATAAGTTTATTAACTATAACTAAAATAATATGAAATATGAGTTTCTACCAGTACGTTTTAAATTAACCCTGACAATATTATAAATATTCACCTGACTATTTAAGGTGCCTGAAAACATAATCTTGTAAAAGTAGAACATTCACTGTATTCTATTTTTAGAACAATTTATAAAATAGCAATTTCAATTTTATAGACTTTTTGAGATAAATAATCCTAATACGATAAAAATAAGTGTAAAAATCATTTTAAACAACTTTTTCTATTAAATATTGTTATTTTAAAAAAATCTACCGATTTCCAATTCTGAAGATCATAAATTATTTCCAAGATGACCATTTTGTTTGATTGCGCGAAAAACTTCATCAACATAAATTAAATTTGTTTAATTTTATATTGATTATCTGTCTATCATCTAATATATCGTGGATTCTTATTCCTGCTTTTAAACATATGGAAATTGGTGATTTGCCTAACAGTGCCAATCATCAACACTATTTGCTTACAAATCATGTATCTCTCACTGAGTGCTATTTCAAAAGTAACTGCTAGAGGTGTCGAACACGGAAAAGGTCAGTGCTTAGACAAGAAAAAAATGTAAATATAGCTCTTGGTTCCTTGGTACCTTTTTCGTGATTTGTGTTTTTCTTTTTGTCCTTTTTTCCAGTGCCGGGTAAATGAATTTATCTATATGCAGTATGAATAAAAAATATTTTTAAAAAATTAACAACACTCTCACAAACATTTAGTTACGTGTGAACCGTTTCTGCAACTTGTTTATCTGCTACGGAAATCTTCCAATCAAGCATATTTAAAACCGAAAAAAAAATTCCACGATGCTCGAACAGAGAGTCGTTTTGAAGAGCACGATGAAGGTCAGCAGCATGCGCGGGAGTCCGAGACATTGACCTACCTATCGGCGGCCCAGACCCACATTTTCGACAACATTGAAGGCTCTTACGTCCGCCTGTACAAGCCTGATGTGTCTCACATAGCAACTTTTCAACGAAACTGTCAACTACGGTGACGAAGAAGAAGGATTTTTGCAACTATGTACTTCGCTTGCTAGCCGTCGAATTTTTCCACTGCTAATCCTCTTGTTTTCCGAATCACGCAGGTCAAGAAACAGTGGGTGTTCCTTTTGTGTTCTCGCCGGATTCGTGATCGGGTGATTTCGGTGAAGCCTTTTGACCCTGTCCGCCCTTTTGCGTGGTCTGTGTGTTTCCGACAATGGGCCGACCTAAACATTGATCGTGTTGTGTTGCGGTGAGGTGATCGGAAGTCTTTTGGAGTCCGGTGGACAACGGTTCTCTCGCAATACGATCTGCGTAATGCTGTTTGAGTTTGCCACGGAGTTCTTTGGATTATAATCCTTGTTTTGTGGTCTGTTGTGCGTTAACACGAAACAAAAATTGATTGTTTCGTAATGGTTGGTTGAATTACATGGCGCAATGTTCCATGGCCATGCTATGCCAAAAAAAAAATACACACAGCTTCAAGCAATAGATATACACAAGGAAAGTTTTACTGATACAGAATAAATAAATACAAGGGAAAATCGAACCTGCACTACCTACAACTCGCAATTTCGTAATGAGTAAAGATCTTGCTTTCATGAGAGAAAAGAGGTGTATGTAGCTTTCAGTACTGAGCAATTTGTGAAAGCTCCCAAAAATCTGTTAAAGGAATATATAGCCTTAGTAAAATTTTTAATACACTTAAGTAGAACTTATTTTCACTTATTAGGACGGTTTTATTGCATAATCAAAATTACCTAGGAATAGCTTAGTAAAATTTTTAATACACAAAAGTAGAGATTGTTTACACTTATCAGGACGGTTTTATTGTATAATCAAAATTACCTAGAACTGTCTTAAAATGAATATGGGATTTGATTACAGTTTATATAACTGGATAGAGTTAAATTCTTTTATCGTGATTTAAAGTATCAAATTGTAAATTTTCTGCTGCTCTTTGTTATGCAAAAAACCAGCACCAAAACAGCCAAACCAAGGCACAACTTTTTAAGAGTACTTTTCAGGTTATGTAAGTTGTAAACCTGAATATATTTTTAAAAAATTCTATTTCCGGAACAAAATTGACATGAAAAACTTAAATGCCCTTTTCAAACATCGCTTTAACTGATTTTTTTGCATGTATGACTATGTTAGGAATTAGTTTCCCTGACAATGCATTTTTCCAAATTTTAATATTTTTTTCAGCGTTTAGCGAGATTTTGGGTTTACATGGACTCTACATCACTAGTCTTTTGTCAAAATCAAATTCAAACTGTTTGATCGCCCTTGATAGAACTCACTCTACTCCATCATGGGATACCATCCCCTAAGGTTTTAAGGTAAAAAACTTCCCACAACATGTAAGATGATTAGATGTGAACTTATCGGAAATATTTTATACAAGATAAACGTTATCACCAACCGTAGCATCTTGTTATGAAGATTATAGTGTCGTTTTGCCCACATAAAGTATACAAGAGCGCTTTACACTTCGGTTTTATATTCAAGGAACACTGTTACCATAGTCAAAACAGAACCCGCATGAGTTGGAAACGATCTGCTTCCCATCACATAGATGGATGGCGTTGTTACCTGCTGACATGCTTAGAAGCTATAACTATAATTTTCAGTCTTCGAATATCACTTTGTGACCTATTTTCTGCCTTTCCTCTGTAGTTTAAATACAATGACACGGAAATTGGTGTCAATCTAACACATCGGTTGACGAACATCATTAAACCATACTTGACTGATTTAGCAGCGAAAGTCATGGTAACTTATCGCATTGGTTACTAATCTGGCACATCATAATTCAATGGTTTAGAAATTAGTGTCAGTTAACAGTACTTTTGATTACATCGCCTAACTCAGCAATTTATAATCAATTAATAGATTTTATCAATATATTGTGAATTAACTTGTAAGGGTACCAGCTGCTGAGTAATTTCAATTATTAAGAGTGTTAAAATGAAATAGAAACTTAAACCTATATCATCCCTTTCCGTAAGAATGAGTAGACGCAGGATTTTTTTTGCTTTTAAAAATTGGCTTGTTTTCTAAAAGGATTAATCATAATCTTAGAAAATAACATAACTCGCCCTGTTTTAATGTTTATCGTAAAAATAATTGAACTAATTTTTCGAAATATCTTCTTATAACATTGCAAAAGTCACTAATGTAAAGATAATTATAACAGTGATTGTACATTTGAGTAAAACATGACTTTATTGCTACATTTTATGCGTTTTATTTCCGGTATTCGAAGGGTTCGAAATTTTTTTTATAAATTCGTATTCGCTATGTGGATCTATTTTTTACCCAAGTAGACAATGTCAAAAATTAAAATTCAAACAAAAATTTATATTAGTGTTTTATTAACCATTTTTTTTAAATATGAATTATTTATATACATGTTATCAAACTGCGTGAAATGGTACTTAGCATGAAACTAAGACTTTTAAGACGATATCTAAGACAAAATGAAATCAAAAGTGAACAATGTTCTTTTTCTATACACATAGATATTGCCTCTGTATACATTTTTATAAAAGTAATATTTAGAAATATATATAAATAGATTTTTAAATATTTTACTATTTTCTTATACTTCTAGTATGTTATTTATATTTTTATGAACTACCAATATGCAATTTCTGAAACTAATATATATTTGTCACTCTATAAAGCTGAATCATTCAAAAATATTACACTTAATAGAGTGTATTTCAATTTTAAAATACAAAGACCTTATTATACTGATTCTTCATTGCATAAACTATTGCTTAAATAATATTCGAGTAACGTTTTATGAAAGTGCAACAAATTGTTTTACTTTGGTCGAATGGAAAACTTTCTAAGAGAAATATTCATCATTTAAGATAAATCTTAATTGCATGGATTCTAAATAAGTCTCCAATAATCAATCCAAATCGTCGTCTCCAATCTTCGATGTTGAAAAATAAAAAGGGATAAAAAGCATAGTCGTGATGTAAATTTGTTGTTCAACGTAAAAAATTAGTGTATATAAGAAATATATTATGCATGAGAATTTTTCAGTATTATTATTTAGATTGAATGGTTTCATTACTTGTTAAATGGTATTGCAATCTACCAAAGGTATTACCCCATAAATTCATAGGCTGTCACTTTTCCATCTTTACAACACAATTGTAGTTTTCAAATTTTTGTAGGTCGATCACAATGCATTTACAGTAAACAACTACATTAAATTAGCCTAGTGTGATTCAGATATTATGAAACGAGAAATTGAATGAATACTACAATTTTTGTCAACAAAAAGCACGATTAGGGAGAGCTACAAAAATATTTTCTTGAAAATGATAAAAAAATTGCAGTCTTTATGTTGAGGAATTCGTACACATGAAAGTACCGAGAATTCCATAAACATTTCTCTCTCTCTTTTTTATACTTCCTAACAACCGTAATTTAAATGTATGTATGTCGATCTTTCCTGAAACCCACTTTATTCAAATCTTTTTCCTGTGAAATCAAACAAAAATAATAAGCAGGATTAATTCGAATACCAGAAGCAGAGTAAACAATAGAATCTCCAGTGATAGTGAGAACTTCATGTTCCATTTGCTTTAAATTCTTATGTCTTCAGGCATACGACAAGTCCTAATGCTGTTTGAGTCCGAAGTAATTTCGGTTGATGATCCTTTTCCCTTATTTTTATCTTTTCTTTCTTCTGCTTCGTCAACTTACTGACTTGTTTTTGCTGAAAATGGTGTTCAGGCGTAAAAACGGTTTGACAATTCTAGAAGGTAATTTTTTTTTGTCTTTATCAATGGAAATGGTCATCCGTAAAAAAAAACCAGAATCATCATTTGATATCTTAGATACATATTGTTACTTTATTACTTTTGTAACCATATCGTGAGTTGTATTCTAGTCGATTGTTTCTATTGGTGGCCTATTTTTATGCTGTTGTTATTTGTTGCAGTTTTGAGTGAAAAAGACTGTAATTCGGGTCATCGATTTCGTTGGTAGTATTTCATATAAAACTGGCCATAAGGTTAGTGGGTGACTGACTCAAATCATCAATATGTGTGCTTGTTTTGTTCAGATGTTCCTATTGCATTTATTTCATACAAAACCGATTCTATTCCAAATATGTGTATGGGAAAATAATTTCAGAGAGCTTCACTGACTGCAGTTTCATTTACACGAATCCGATAGGAACTTCTTTTCGTTTCTTAATTTTTTACATTTAAAGTAATATTGAATGATCTGCTGCCCTTACCTAATTATTGAAATGTAAAAATGCTCTTTTGTAAGTTAAAGTAGCTCAAATTTTAGTTATGAGAATATTGAAAGCTAGCTTAACTTGAAGGCTTGATTTTAACAGATGTAAGCAATAACGTGTAATGTTTACGCTGGGAAAGTTTTAGACTTCAAATTCTCATAACAACCCATATGTTATTAGTTTTTAACTTTTTCTCACCCATACTTTATTGCGTATAACTTAATGTAATTGCGCAACCAGTTCGGATAAAGTCTATTTCAATGATGACTATGTTGCGAATATAGGTTGCTATAACTATATGCTTTAGAATATATGTATCAGAATATTTAAAAATATATGTCGTATAAAATAGTATTTAGTGTAAAAGATAAGTTCATACACAGCTAGTAGAATTACTTTTCTCCTAAGAAGTTGTGTACGGGAATTTGATTGTGCGTTGTGATCTTTTATTATAGCGTGCTTCATGACTAACTTTACTTCATGAGAGCACATAGATATCTCTCAGTATACAACTAAAACATACATCCATGCACTTTCTAGATTATTACTCGAAGTTTTCAAAAAAAGATAATAGCCCCGAGTCCGTTATTAGCAGACTATCACGCAAAATTAAAACTTGAACTTCAATTGCGTCACTATTTTTTCTAATTAAAGGGGTTTTCAGTGTAAATAAAAAACACAGAGGGAATGCGAATTTTACTTCCGTTTACCATATGATATCGTATGATATATATTGGGGTTACCATAAATGTGACTTATCGCCATTTTGGTGACGTTTGCAGTTGATTCTAATTAACAGCCCCACTTAGAGACCAAACAACTATCATTCATTAATTTGGAATTCATTCTTTGCAATTTTTACTGGTGAATTTGTATGAAAGTAGGTAAAGAGAAGTAAAATTGTGTTTGAAAGAAGCTAAGAGCCAGAATATTCGGAATAGGTACAGGGAACTCGTTCTATCACAGAAACATTACTGCCACCTGCGTTTAGCTTGACTGAAAATGCCTCTTCTTATGTCTCTAGCTTTTAAATTCATTTTTCTTGAAACAACTGGTGGTTCTTGCGTGTATACCGTTACCACCCCGCCAAAGGCACCAAGAATTGCCTTAAGAATCAAGATGATTCGTGGCTTTGTCATAGTATAAAACACAAAATGGTGACTCAAAAAATGCAGTTAGGTGAAAATCGCCAAAGCCCATATTAGTGCCTTTGGCATGTGTCGGTAGCAATATATTTTTAGTCAGAACTGGAAAGCGTTATATAAGTTAATAACTTTTATTTAAACATTAATATCCCATTAACAAATTCCAAAAATATTTTCGTACCTACTTATATGGAGCATCTATTGATTCTTTTTTTTTTCATTTCCTTTTTTGCTTCATAACAAAGAATATAAATAAAGATAAATGCATAAATGTAATTCTGAAAGTAAGCAAATTAAATCATTAATAAAAATCGCATGCATAACATACGTAAAATATGTACTTTTAAATAGATAATTCTGTGCTCTGATGACAAAATGTTATAAGTCACTTTTCCCAAAAAATTGACTAAGGCCCATCCTGGAGTCATTTTTGTTATTGTTTAGAAGGTGGCAAAATGTCGTAAGTCCTTTTCTTTCAGTTTATGAGAAAACAAAGGTGGGAAAATTGTAATAAATAAAAAACCACAGATCCACATGTTGAATCTTGAATCTTAAAATTACTGTCACGAAAAATTAAAAAAGTAACCTATTACCATTTGAGCACAGTATTATCGTCTGATAAAATATAAATCAGAATATCCACTTTTGAATAAATATCGTTTGATAAACAATACTCATAATAAAATTCTGTAAATACATCCTTTGTCGTTGTCTCAATGATATGTATGTTAAAATACTTATTGAATTACATTGGAATTCAAAAAGACGATTTACAGGACAATATCATCTGATTAGGTTAAAATATGGTAGAGACAAAAAAATTCGATCCACATTTTCAAAGTGCTTTGTAATTATGACCCAATCTTCACTCGTGAGGCATTAAAAATTGAAATCACTCGATTTGTCGATGCTTGCGTACCGTATACAAACCTAAAGCTGCTTTGAAGCAGGTCAGTCGGATTGATGATCGTTTTCACTGTAAGATAAGTCACCGATTTCTCTCTCTTCAAATGATGGCATCAGACATCCGTGACGATATTGAAACAATGACGCTGCAATTCACAAAGCGGAGGAACACTCGCATGGAAAAACTTTATTGCTGAGATGGACCACTTTGATAGATAGCTCTCGCTTATTTGTGAAACAGATACGTGAATGTCCACTACGAGATGGACGCTTTGTTTTGTGAAGCGAGGGTACGAAGATCGAGTTTACATATGCAGGACACTGATGAGATTGACATTCACGAAATCGTAACATGCTAAAACGCAGAAAGGAATGTTTTACCGGACTGAAATGCCATTAACTGAGAATTTGCGTTTGCCAACTAGATAGCGGTGTGGCACGCTATACTACTACGATATATAAACTTTGTGTGGACTGACAGCAAAATGAACTAGTTTAGTTATCTAGAGTATGAGATAATGCTTCTGTGAAAATCGCATGGGCAAATTTGAGGATAATAAACATAGAGAAAAGATGCACGCAGATAAAGTTTAAAGGGATATTTAGTGCTAACCCATACTTTGTAAATATGCTGATTTCTTTTTCTCATAAAAGTAATTTAGATACAAAACTAGGAACAATATATATTTCTATGAATTATACTTTTTTCTTTTATTTCTAAACCATGCTGAAATGTTTGATAAGAAATAAGTGAATAATACGTTTATTATAATGTACAAGCATGTAGATCGTATTTTGCTGGTTTTAAAAATAGAATAGGTTGTCTTATATTGTTTTTACCTTATGAGGTTTGACACCGACCTTTAAATAATACAAAAAATAAGTCTGTATTGCCCACAGGATTGAAATGTGTATTAAAGTGAATCGATTTCTCAAATTTTAAGACTTTATTTTCTTATTCTATTGTCATTAATATCTGTTATAAAAATGACTAAAGAATATTATCACCTGCAAAAATATATCTAATATCCAAGATCTTACAGGTAAAGACCGTTTAATTATATTTGGTAACAATATTTTTGCAGTAACCAGTTATTTGTAACAAAAAAGGAACAAAACATGTACACCTATAACTACTATTTAGAGGAACTAAGAAGGAAATTACCAGAAACCATTTCCTTGTAGAACTATCATCTTCTTTATGGTTAAAGTTAATTTTATGATCAATTTACTGTTTGAAAATTAATTAATCCATTAAACACTGAACGTGCATAACTGTGGTTTTAGCAATAGTGAGATATATTTAAGCCATTTCCTTGTAGAACTATCATCTTCTTTATGGTTAAAGTTAATTTTATGATCAATTTACTGTTTGAAAATTAATTAATCCATTAAACACTGAACGTGCATAACTGTGGTTTTAGCAATAGTGAGATATATTTAAGCATACATTCTTGAAATTTTTATGTTCATATTTCACAACTTTAGTTTTAGTCATGTTTTTTATCGTATCATTGAGCTGCTTAGAAGTGTATGTTCATTGGAATTTCTTATTAAGTTGGTTTCTATAATTTGCAATTAGTTTAGTTACAAAAAATCTGGACTGTTGGGGACGGTGCAGGATAAATTCCGAATTGAAACCCCTGTGAACAACAACACCTCGTTAATTTAAACAACGGTCAGATCACACTATCCCAACTTTGTTAGAATTCGAATCTAGTATATATTTGTGTTTTCCGTTTAATCTTCTAAATATAAATAAGTAAAGCAGTAAGTAATAATATATTGCAACATTCACCAGAAAATAATTCACAAGATGCAACAAATGCACATGTCTTCATTAGATGAACCTACGCCAAACCTTTGAAATTTTTTACTCGTTAAAAAGTAATTAAAGAAATGTTTTGTTTATTTTTACTTTGTACTTTGAGTTAAGATTAATTCGTTCTTTAATGAAAACACCGATTCAAAATTGGATTTTAATGCTACTTTAATTGAGTTTTAAGCAATTGGATTTGCATTGTAATGATATTTAAATTTCTTCTGATGAGCAAGCACATAAATAGAACAATGTTCCTAATACAGTTGCATGTAATTTATTAAATCCTATTAAAATGTTTAAGAAATTCTTTACTTTGTATGTTTTAATGCTACTAAGTTATTACTATAAATCCAACTACTTAAATGCTGTGTAATCCTACTACTTAAACGCTTCCAGTAAAATAAGAAATATACTTTAAATAAATTCATTAAGGATTCTTTATATAAATCGACCCATGAAAGGTAGTACAATCCTTAAAGAACACGAACAATATTTAAAACATTATAAGACAACGTTAACTATATGTTACTATACAATGATTGTAACATCAGGTTAAATGTTAAATTGAATAGATGAGAGACTGTGTTTTACATAACAATCCAGCCCTTTTTCAAAGAAATTAACGCTAATTTCACTAAGAGTTCCTCCTTTTAAGCTTTAAGGAGTTAGTTTATTCAATACAATAACCACCGCTTTTTACCTCGAAGTACTGTTGTCTAGTAAATACTTACTCTTTTATGATGAATAACAACAGAGTTTCCTGAAATATTTAATTTAAAGCCATGTGGTTATAATCAATCACAATCACACTGATCATAATTAATCATTACCACACTGATCATAATCAATCATAATCACACTGATCATAAAACACATTTTAAAAACAAAAGTTACAAATTAATACTTTACGAGATCTTCAATTTTAAACAATGATCGTAAAATGTATTGTTAAAATTAAAATTCGTCGTCATTCATACTTAGAAATTCATGTGATTAGTTCACTTTAACTTTTGAAACCGAAGGAAACATGAATCTGACGGATAGAAAAAAAACCTTCATATATGTCAATGAAAGTCTCACGTAAATGTTGTAATCATTATCGTTTCTTCGTGCTGATTTCGTTCTTTTATAGTTCACTGCTTTCAAACGATCCCATGGGAAAAGAGATCAAACCGTGAGAACTGTGTTTTTTGTATTTATTCTTTTATTAAATATTATGAAACATCATCGCTTAGTGGTTATTCGTAAAATGAAATAATTTGTGAAAGATGACTACAAATTCTGATTTATTCATTGATTTTACAATGACTTTTAACATTCGTGTACCATAAATGTAATACATTCTCCTTCAGTATCAAGGTCTTTGTACCTCCAAATCCAATTCAATCCCGATATATTAAAAATAAGTGTCACATAACACTTCAACATTATTCCGAGATAGATTGGAAATAGAAATATCTATTGGTATATCAAATATATATCAAAAGGTTTAGTTTTCATGCGTACTTTTAAGTATCACACATTAAGACAATAATAGACTTTTGATTTAGCTTTAGGATTAAAATTGATATTCATTGAAAAGAAATTTTTACGTCTCTGTTTTCCTTTTAATGTGTACAATTATGTTAACATTACTTACATAGGGTATGGTACGCTTTCCATACATGCTTGTAATGTTTAGGAATTATTTTTCTTCTATATTTCCAACTGGCCGACTCTTAAAAAGTTTCCAAACGAAACTGAACTATGTTTTTTTAAATTCTAAATGTAAATATTTTTCTTGGGCGAGAACACCAGAGAAAATATTATTATTTTTCCTTGCTTTTTAAAACGAAATGCATTTCTGTCCTATTTTAATGCTTTGAACATTGCCTCACGTGCTGTAAATGGCTACTATACATTAGTCAAAGATAGGATAAGTAATAGATTTTACATGAAAAATGAGATTTCTTAATCGCGTTTGAAAGTAACGGAATCCTTAATTTAGCGAATTGAAATTCTTACTGACTGAAATACGGTGTGCTTAGATAGTTATCCGTTAGTATATTTGAATGATCTTTTAATTTTTATTTACTAGAACTTTAATTTTGTGGTAAAAATATGTTACTGTTACGTTACTCAATGTATTACAACTAGTTTATTTTTTACTTATGACAGTAATAAAGTATTGTAATCAGTGCTATAAGCTACTATTCACGAAAAATTCTTTCCACAAATTCATGTATATTTTCCTGGTCTAAGCAATATTGTATTTCCTATGTCATTTCTCTCGGGAAAAAAAAATGTTTAAATCAATCACGAAAGTTACCATAAACACCTGCTAACTGCAATCGAGTTAATAATTTACTTTTAAGCGGCTTATAAAATAGAATGCACATTAATGCATCGGTAAATGTAAAGTATTCAGAGTTAAATATGCATTAGATACTGCTGTAAGAAACACATTAACCTTTTGACTACGGCTATAGATATAACTGGTGATTATACTTTCTTGGTGCTATTCTTATAATTTTCAAAGTACAACTGTTGTATGGCCGTAGTTTAAATTCCTTTCTGGAGTGATCAAGATACAACTGACTGTACCGGCCATAGTCAAAAGGTTAAAATCTTGTGAAAGTATAGAAATAAGGGGGGAGGGATTTCTTGGACTAAATAAACCCGAAAATTTATTTTAAGAAGTTTTATTTTTCAAAAGGTAGAGAAATACCAATGATTGGTTCTAAATGGGGATAAACTTGGCCATTTGTATCCATAAAGGCAAAGAGAAAATTACTTGATCTCATAAACCTTTTGAAAATAATTGTGTCAGATATTAATAAATGTTTTAACACTAAGATTGTACCATTATCAAGAATAAAGTCGGATATTAAGATTTGAACATGTATATCACGATTCAAAAACTTTATTCATGGGCAACTCCTCCATTTGTTCCCCTTATTAAATACCATAGCCTCGTGGCGTTACGTTTCAAACGCAATCATTAAACTATTTTACGAGGCATTTGTGTTTTACTCCAAAAAACCTATTGTTCTGAGAAGCAAATGTATATTTGAAATATTGACCATGTATATCTAGAAAACAACAACCCGATCTCAGGATAAATATATAGTGATCAAAAGTATTACGACATTCTATCATTAGATATATTTTAGAAGATCTATTCAAATTCTTTGAACGTCAGAAATTTTTTTTATTAGAATCTAATTTAGTAAAACATCTTGAAAGAAGTATTTAAATTTATTTTCAATGTAGGAAATAGGAACTACTCATCACTTATTACAATTGTTTTGTCTTAAGTTTTGTGAAATTATTGTGCATTCGTATATTTGATTCACGAGTGTTTATAATAGTTGCTATATGAGAAGGATGTTTAGTCTAAACAAAACTACAAAAAAACACTGGAAGACGATTTTACTTCCAGTTACCTAATACAGAATACGTAAGCAGGTTCGCTCTACGATATAACACCAGCAAAATCTGTTAGGTTTAGCTTTACATAAAAGCCTCTTGTACCGGATGAAATGGTGTGGTGACCGAAATGAATTTATAGCGTATAAGAACAAGATCTTTGGGTTTCACAGCTGCAACATTTATTCTAACATCCAACAAAATAGCAGATATTTACAGCAAATTTACAGATATTTTGGGACAAGAAGGGTTCGGCAGAGTAACGAACGTGTCCGCTCGCTTAAAGTTCTCAAGGGTCTCTGAAAAATCTAGCGTCTTTCAACTGAAAAACATATGTCGGTCGAATTTTGAGTGTTCTCAAGATGCTGGAGATTTATGAGATCGTAATGTCAGTGTAACGTCAGATGAAGAGGGCTTATTCCAAGTGCCCAGAACTTTATGACCGATGTAATGTCAAATGGAGTGCTGTTATACAGAGGCTGTTCACACATGTTTTAGACAATGTATATTGTATTCACAAAACTAAATTACATAAAATTCTTGTGTTATAGATATCCTATTTGATAGCCCTTACTCTGAATTATCTTTCGACACCGTAATTTCCAGGATAATAATTCCTTTTGAAGTGTCAGAAGAAGTATTATATTCCAATCCTCCTGAACAGCTTTCCAGAGTCCTGTAAGGGTTATGGGTGTTTATAAGTGTTTCTCATATAGAATTCGGCAGCGTGTCCTGCGTTCAGCTATATGCTTTGGAGAAAGACGATACACATTGCGTTTTTTCGCTTTCTTAAGATTTAAATCAACGTTTATCATTTTGTTTACAGTGGACACCGATCATTTTAATGATTTTGCAACTGTCCTTTGACCAGGGGCATTTTCTTTTAACATTAAACAACGTACCTTTGCAATAGTCGAAGATGTCCGTTTCTTCCTTGGATACTTGTTTGGAATTTTTGTCCCACTTGAGGCTCCAATTTGACGTTTTTTTCCTTTCTTGTTGACGATATTACCTATCGACGCTTTAGATATCACAAAACCATGACTCTCATATCGTTTTTGGATAACGGAATATGAATATTTCTCTTGTGAAAGAGCATAAATATAGCCTTCGAACCACTGCTTCGTTAAAAACGCCATTTTGAATAAAAACAAACCTCTCAAGCAGCAGACGATAATTTTGACTTTTAAAAACATAGTACAACTGCAATTATTTCTTTTACAGCAAACGAGTTTTTATTACCGCTAACCAAAATCGTCTAAAAAATGTGCGAACAACCTCTGTAGTATTTCTAAGGTTAGTTATTCTAGGGTTAGTTGATTACTTGAAAAGCGTTTTATGATCTCCAATTAAGGAATTTTTGAATATGTCTGCTTTGTGTGTCAACTTGATCTGAGAAGCCGCGTTTAGAGTGTTACACTCTCATAAAAAATATTCAAACAAGCACTCAAGCACATAGCGTCTTCGCTACAGTTTCTAAATTGTCCATATCTATGGGTAGAAATAGATAAATGTCGTTACTCACTTTTCGAATCATATTTAAATCCATTCCCACCCTTGAGCTTGCACAGCAACCATTGTTGGAGCGCCAGCTCATGTGTGACCTAGTCATCGGACAGTGGTTCCAAATTACGTGGTGGTGTTCTCTGATCTTTCCCTTCGGGTTTGATCCCGGACCGTCGACAATAGCCCGTTGCCTTGCTCAACAGTTCTACTTTTTTTTAAATACCATTAGACTGAATATAAGCATGGGTTTAAGCATTTCATTACCCATATTATGCTTCGAGGATACATTGTTGTCTGCAGGTGTCTACTGGCTTCACGAACCCGAGGTTCCTGACAATCTACTCTTTCCCCATGGGGTTTAATGCCTATGGTAAACAGGGGAGGGTCGCAACCCCAGAATTCCCAAGCGATCTATCTCTACTTTCTTATCTCTCCATCCTTTCTTTTCTCAATTTGACATTGTCTCTTTTAATTTGGCTCAGCTTGGTCATATATGGTTCTATAAAGCCCCAGAACCAACTAGAGCCGCGGTGCCCCAGTTGGAAGAGCAGCAGATTAGCTGCCGGAGTTTGAAGTTTCGAAACTTGTCCCCGCCAATTATCGTCATATACACGGGGGTTAGTGTACGTTAAATCTGACGTGACATCAAATGTCTTCACGTTGGTGTGGTGTAGAAGTTCGGAGATTGGAGTGACGGTCAACAGCTCAGATGTTGTTATCGTTATTTGACTGTGGTTCAAAATTAATAGGCGCTGTCCTTTGATCTTTCCCTTGGTATCGATCCTGGACCGCCACCAGTAGCCCGTTGTGATGCCCCAGTGTGGCGTTAATTAACTACCTACTATCCCTTTACCAAACAACCAACCTTTAAACAAATTAAGTAAAATTAATAGAAAATACGAAAAAGTATTTTAAAAACTTCTTTATGGGGTGATACTTATTTTTACTTCTTATAAAGTGCGCAGCAAAATATGCACACCTCAGCCATGTCACAGCCTATTAAATTCTAAACGTGAAACATACACTTCAATTTTCAGTCCATTCATCAAAGCTATTTAAGTTTTTTTCCACATTTATTAACCTATTTTCTCCCAGCTTGCTCATATTTCACTTTTTTAATGTTTATTTCTCATTGTCTTCTGTAATTAGACTGGAGAAAATTTTCATTAGAGAGGCGAGTTTTACGAAGCAGCTCTCAACCTCAAATTAAGCATATTTAAACATAGCGGAAAATTCCATAATATTTTACTTTACATTGATTATTTACGTTTGTTTTCATTTTTCAATGTACAATTGAAAAAGTGGGGGTGCCAGCTTAGATGGGACCTCTTCATCTGATCTAGTTCAAAATTACGAGGTGCTGTCCTCGAATCTTTTCCTTCGGGATTGGTCCTGGACCGTCGTCAATAGCTCATTGCGTTGTTCTTCAGTGTGAAGTTTACTAAACAACCTGCATATACCTACTTCGTTCATGTACAAGTACTGTCAATTTCTGTGCCATGTACGTTAGCGAAATTTTTGTATCAAATAAGACCTGTTTTTCACGCCATTTATTCTACATATGAGCATTTTAAAATTAGATAGAATGTGAAACTAAAGGGAAATATCGAATTTCTGTAAACATAAAACACCTAATGAAACGGTTCCTCAGACAAACAACAGAAAAACCGCTGAAGCGAGTGTTCCATTGAGCAATTACCAAATCGAGATATTTAGTTTTCCAATGGAACAAGTAAATATAGATGCGCGTGCAAATGCAGCGTTGAGACTTCCGCTTTATTTAACTCTGAGTACCAATTAACAGATTTTTCCCTGAGGAAGAAATAACAAATCAAGGTCTTTAGTTCGACCTAGGACCAGCATGGGAGCGAAGCCATTGCCCTGAAAATCAGCAGGGGGTTCATCCGTGCGTATTACAAGAATGTAGGAAGCAAACATGGGGTTGTAGAGGTTATTTTATTAATACCTTTTTTGAGCTATTCCACAAGATTGCGAGAAAATAAATTACTATGTTTAAGATAGCCGCAATACATCAATGCTTTTTTGTATCGAAATGCCTTATTTTTTGTATTCACAGGTCAGATGTTAAATGTGATGCGTGGATGAATCTTCCACAATCTTCTAAATGAAGGGTAAAGCTGAGATATTTTCCATGTCAAAAGTAGGGTAGAATAAATAAATGCCATTGAAAAAAATAATGTAGATTTTTACACTACTTAACTTTTTGGGTGATTACAACTGGTTGAAATTGAACATTTATTGCAAATCGAAAGTTGGTGCGCGTAACAACTTTGAAGATGTGTATAGTATCTTACATTCGATCACACACGGATTGTATATAGTAATAATAAAAGCGTCTCATCTTAGGTAACATTTCTTCTGGAATAAAACTTACATTTATATAAGCCTAATAAAAATGTGTTTATGAAAGTTAGTTTGGAATCAATAGCCTAATCTTAATTTTTTTTAATATCCCAATTCTAAATTTGGTATATGAATGAAGATACTTGGTATATGAATGAAGATTTTTTACAAGATTCGTCATTTTAAATGTAATTGTGTACATAAAAGCTTGAAAGATCTATGTAAAACGTACAGTTTTTTTATATGTTCCCCTTTAATTTTTAGTCTTATCTTATCCTATATGTATACCTTTAATTACTTTATTAATAAGTTAAAAAGACTAGTTTCCATAATTTGTTTTTGTAGTCCATAGTCTCTACAGTATCTAGTCTTGTGTCTCCATCAACTAATGAGTTGATTCAGCACTTCGTTTTCTTCTATTTGTTCTTCCTAATATTTTAAACAAACCTTTCTCTAAAGCGTTCATTGAACCCCATAATTTCAATCCGATAGATAATTCAGGTACATAGAAACACTTAACAAAAAATAACAGTAGCTTTCTATATTATAAATTACAACAGAAGATAAATCACAATGAAAATTATTATAGATAAAACACAATGATAAAAACGATGCCTTAGTTTATAACCTCATTTTCAAGTCTGTGATTCGTTTAATAAAAACAGTGAAATTCCAATTGCGAAAAAATGTTAAAAATCTTAACATTAACAGGATCAGGATACGTAATGAGAATAAAATTGTTTTCAATCCAAGCTACACGTCAAATATGCTATTCTGAATTTTATGTTTAGTGCATTTTAATTATATGTTTTTATTAGTTTTTATTTCTGAATTATGTACAATAAGAGACGGTTACTGGTCTACCGTATAGATTGTGTGGTAGGTTATGTACAGCTACGGCTTTATTTACTACTCACCGCTGCGTGGCCAGTACGACCTTGCCCGTGACAATTCTTTTCGTGGGATCAGGTGTGACCACTACTGGCTAACCCCGGCGATTTCTACAAATTCCCATTCGGTTTGAATTCGTAGCTTAATGATTAACATACATCATGGCTTTGCCCGTGGTGTTGGTTGAAAATTCGTAGCCTATAAAAGGGAATTCGTATCCTATTCGATAACAGCCAGCATGGCGTTGCCCGTGGTGTAGGTTTGCTTCGCAAACCAAATGGAAAATTAGTAGCCTATTGGATAACAGTCACCACGGGTAACGCCGTGATGACCTCTTCATTTCCAAATGCTGCCAAATTCGAATTGCGAAGAGATCCAATCTTTAACGATCGCTGAGATAGAAAAAAGCACTGAAGAACACCAGTCATGACTTTAATTATTTCTTTTGCTTCACTCAAATCCGTTTCTCAGGAAATCAAAATGAATTAATCTAGAATCAAACGAAGGTCATTCATCGTGGCGCCGTTCGTATTAAAAAATATATATAAGTTTCCCTTTAAAAAATTTTTATTTAAAGAAAATCATTTTAATACGTTAAAATACTTACTCTTCTTTAACGATCTAGGATATAGAAAAAAGTAGTATATATCTCCCGTTAAAACTTTATATTTTTTTTAGTCTGCTTACAAATCGTTCCTCCGTAAAATCAAACGGAAGCGGAAAAAATTAATTTAGAATCTGACATCTGTTTATGCTGTTGCCATTCCAAACAAAAAAATTAAATTCCATTAAATTAATTTTAAAATATTCTAGATTGAATTTTAATATTCGGCGCGAAACAAAAATTGCCAAATATTCCTACTACCATTGTGCCAAATCCCATTACTGTAAGTAACATAGATTCGTCAGGAACGTGCAAATAACAAACAAACAGACAGACAAACACTTCCTTTTATAATAGTAGAGACAAATCTTCCAAAGAGTAACTTATCTTAAAACTTTTAGCGAATTATAATTCCGTGAATGCATTATAACTTTAAAGATGTTATTTTAACAACAGTTTTATAGACAGTTAAGATATAAATTAAAGACCAAATTTTCTATCGATAATTCATTACTATTATTGATCACATAATGTTTC
The DNA here is from genome assembly GCA_947359465.1 of Metellina segmentata. Taxonomy (NCBI): domain Eukaryota; kingdom Metazoa; phylum Arthropoda; class Arachnida; order Araneae; family Tetragnathidae; genus Metellina; species Metellina segmentata. The sequence goes on along the minus strand of OX375876.1, from coordinate 61,237,796 downwards.
AGGGTTTTATGTATTGAGAGGTTCAACATCGTTTGCTGACGACCGAGAAGAATCTCATTAACCTAAAAGACTTATTTAGAGATCAGTCACCTGTGCAGAATACAGATTTCACGATGTCATATTTTACATTTTAAAATAGTAACCAAGAACAATCGATAGAGTATTAATCTAACCAAAAACTTCTGTAAGATCATAGGTAATTCATGCAATTATAAAGGTTATTAACGAAAGAATATTATATTGAACACGCTATAATATTCCCTGCTTTCCGTCCATATAATAGCGCGATTAATAAATGTACGTAAATTATGTCTAATAAATCATGTCGTCAATCTCAATGGAAAATATTTCAGCAGCGCGAAGCCAATGATGCCGAACACACATCAGATCGAATGTCCGTTATCACATCATATTGCACAATAGATAGGAATTTACAGAGAACTCATGTATAATGGAAATCAACAAGATGGGATCAACAAGAATAAGGTGTAGATGCCGCAGATAAACTTGCACCGCTTTCTTACCCTTAATGAGGCTTTTGTTTGCCCTTGACCACCAATTTAAACTGCCCGCTTCAGGTAAAAGTTTGACCCAAATGAAGAGGCCGGAACTGTCAAATCGGATTTTGTGTGGCTGTCTAAGGTAATTCAAAGTCCGAGTTCATGCTTCTCAGAGCTCAGGCCCATTCTTTGTAGGCAACGCTCGAAACAAAAGTCACAGTTTGCGTGAACTAACTTGCTGCATAATGACCGTTTATTTACGATTCTATGAAATGAGGAATTGGGCTTTTTTTTTTTGCATCAGTGACAAGATGTTACATTAACAAACAGCCGACAAAGAACTTAAAGCAATCGATTAACATCTTGTCAAACCTCTCTAAAATGCGGAGCATTTATTAACCTATGCCAGTTGAATTGTGGAATAAAAAACACTATTCATCCGGGTTTCTTTGTCGTTTGATATTCAGAAAACAAATTCCTTCTATAGGAATAATTCCCTTGCAGAGATTAGTGGTTGTTTTAAAATTATACTGGTTTATTAATGAACAGGAATTTGAAGACAGCAATACAATCTTAAATTTTTACAACCCAACTAGGACGGAAGTGAGATAAACTTATGTTCTTTAATAAGCTGTATTCAATACAATTATATTTTTATACTTAAGCTTATTGTTGTTTTTTTACACTAAAAAATCTGCCTAGAAAACTATGCCTTAAAAGCAGTCAAATATTCATGTGTAAAAAATAAAATTTAACTGTATGTAATCATTTTAAATTGATAATTGACAACCGATTAAACCCTTAAATAATGTCCTTTACCTTTTTGACTAATGTCTTATTCCATTCAGAAGACAATAAAATCACATTTTATTTTATCATGTTGTATTTTGATACAACATTGTTTAGAATCTTCAATTATAATTATTTGAATAATGTTATCAATGTTACTTAGAGTTAGTCGACTGTATAACTAAATTTTTTCATACATACTTTTAGATTGGCGTGGCTGAGTGGGTTTTCCCACTGCGCTAGCAACTTGGGAGTTGTGGACGACGCAAGTTCGATTACTGTTACTTACCTTTGGTGCATTTCTTTGCTTCGCTAAAACTTTTCTTGTGTGCATAAAATTTATGTTTGCGCAGCTTGGCAAATGCCACATTGCGCCATAAAACCCGACCGACTCAACCTTTTAAATGTGGAGAAATTCAACTAAATCTTGATTTCTTTTCACTTGAATATTCGCAGTTACATTGTAAAGTTTTCCCTGACTGTATGCTATTAAGAATCAAGATGCTTTATGTTTCATGTCTTAATAAAATCATGAATACCATGACTTTATCCCTTTTATGAACACCCCCATTCAATTAACTTGGAGAAGTACCGGCTAAAATTTCTATTCGATTTTCCGTTGAATGTGTATGAACAAATGTAATGCTATTGATCGACAGATGGCGGTTATATAGAACACCTGTCGCGCGCGCGCGCGCGCGCGCGTTATCACCTGAAAAAAAAACACTATACAATTATCCTAGGAATTTTTTTAATCGTGTTTTTGCTGTGATACTATTTACTTGAGGAGATTAATGATTTTCTTGCTATTTTTTTCTGGTATCCAACCTTAATACTTAACTATCCGGTGATACAGTATCATGGGATACCATTGTAATACATATTTTAAATTTTGTTCTAGTAGATAAGTAAAGATGAACACCGATTATTTAGGTATAGCAAATCAATGCAATTTACGCCCTAACTTGGGAATCTGACACTGGCATGAAATTATGTGGCTATTAATCAATGCTCTTATATTAGAGAAGATATAGAATGAATCCAAATATTTTCTTTTTATTTATAATGATTAACCAAACATCCAGGCAATAGCACACCTGCCAAGGCTAAAAGAATCGTTGCATTTTCGGTGATCACGAACTTTTTTCAATATCCTATAATCAGCTTTGTTTGCCATTGTCTTGAATAGACTTCACTTGCGATTGTTTAAGCCAGTGATCCATCATAAAAAATCGATACAACTGGGTTAGCAAAAGCGGAAGTGTGTCCGACCGATTGAGTCCCTTTCATTGTTTCGCGAACTCGACCCACCGGTGTCTTTTGGTTCAGTCGGCAGATTCGGAGTCATTTTCACCCGTTAGTGACCTTGAATGTTATGCATACAGAATGCGTGCGTCGTATTGACCAAAATGGAACGCTACAAATGAGGCTAGGGAGTAGCACATTCAGATATAAACTGTCTTTCCTTTTCCCCATTTGGTGCGATAGCTTCAGGCTTCAGGGTTCAATGTCACCAAGGTCTATCTAATCGTCTTACGGGGATGAGATTACGTGAAATTCATAGCTTTTCTGTGATTGTCCTACATTGTGTATTTTAAAATGAAATTCAGGCAGCCTGTAGCCGTTTGATATTTATAAATATCTTCTTTCAGGTATTTCTGTCTTTCTCGTAAAATAACAGTTTTGAGTTAAAGCGTAGGTCAAGGTCCTTCTCACGACATTGAAGACACAAAGCTTCTTTTGTCACAGGTATTATTACAGGTGTTCTATGAAGGAAAAACAGGACATGCTAAGAAGTGACTGACATGGCAAAATATGTAGTTGCATGATCAGTAACCATCTCAAATGTAAATATGTATAAGGCAATTTGCAAGTAATGAAAAGAACAATTGAATTTTAGATATGTTTCTGACATAATTGGGCCTCTTTTAGTTTGTGGTGTATTTTTTGGCATCGCCATAATCATGATACAAAAATTATCTTCACTTGGTGAATACATAAAAAAATAGAACAGACACAAAAAAGCCTCTTTAGATGAGAATAATAGATCTGAAAAATGATTTTAGTTTCTGAATTGAAAAATATTTTTAATTTTATATTTATAAATGGTATATAATGAGTAAAAGAAACACTTAAAATGTGTTTTCTGAATTAATTAAGAAATAAACTGTAATGGCCATCTAGATATTATAAAATACATTTTTGAGTATTTAAACAGCAGAGTGCCAACACAGATTATAAGTAACAATTATTACCATATTAGAATTAAATTTAAAAGCATGACACCATCCCACCTTAATTCCAGTTCCCCCCATTAAATTATTCTCTCCATCTATGAAGCGTTCAGTTGGACAGCTTATAGAAATTACTATAAATCCCTTTTGAACTCCTTTATGTCCCCTTTTTAGTTATTTTGATTCCTTTGCCGTTTTCGTTGCTATACGTTTTACCTGTCATGATTCTACCCTATTTTAAATGACATGTTATGTATAAACTATTATTAGTATCATCCTCTTAATGCATTTACATTTATATCTGTAATTTACAGGCTTTAACTGAAGATGGTGTCTACAAAATGTGCAAATTACTGTTTCAAATAAAAATGTGAATAAATACATATATATTGATATTGTGAAGGGTTGTAAAAGATTTCTAATTGACTTTGGGTTTTCATGCATTTAAACCCGATATTGAATACGATATAATTTGTTTTCTATCTTGTTTCCTCAATTTAGTAGACTAAAAATTAAAAAAAGAAGTTACATATATTATTTTGATAGCAAGAATTAATTTTAACTAGGTTTGGAGAAAAATTGTTGTATTATGAGATGGGATGAAAGAGCCTTCCTAGGTCGTTTTATACGCATAAAAACATAGCGGCCGTGTCCCGACACAGCCCCGTCCGTATTTTGAATAATATTTGTTTTTAGTATATGAATTTTGAAACGATAGTTAATATCGAAATGTATTCCTGTTATATTACTCGTAACATGTTTTATTTATTTCGTGGTCTTCAAAGTTATATGCGACGTCTAAACAGAAATCAAAAATATAGCATGAATTAATACGTGTTTCTCGTTAATAATTCCTGAACGTTTGTATGTTCAAACTCCATACCGAATAAATGGTTCTTGTACTTGCAAGATATTTCGACTCTGTATATAAATAATCTTAAATATTATTCATACATGTAGTCTAATTTCAAGATCCGACTGTATGTATAAAGTTATTCGTAGTTTTAAGAGAGCTACCGGAAGATTCCAACGATATATATAATTTTAACCATGGAAGCACACAAAAATAATTGTTTTTAATAAGAAATTTCCCATTATATTTTGTCTACGATTCAAGGTTCAAACTGTACTGCCACATTTGGATTTAAATATATCATTATGCATATGCTTTACAAAATTATTGATGAGAAAGACAGGTACTGTAAAGTTGATTTTAGAAAATATCATCCATCTATGTGTGTAAAATACAAAAAATAAAATAAGTTACTAACAATTCATATTGGACTTGTGAAATTGGATACTTTGTTCTTAGAACATCCAGCAGTGAATCGTAGCAGCGCTGACTGGGACGTATAGTCTTCATAGATGAGTCCCGTTTCCAACTGTGTCTTGACGACAACCGCAGACATGTGTGGAGGGGGTCCTGTCCTTACTATCACAAGCCACACATGCTGAGAACAGGGCGTTATGGTCTAGGGTGCCATCTTATTTGATAGCCAGACCCCTTTGGTAGTCATTTCTGGCGCACTTACAGCACAGCGGTACGTAGAAGACATTCTACGACCGGTTGTGATACCGTTCCTTTTGAGACCCTCAAGACTTTCTGTTCAACAAGATAATGCCCGGCCGCACATGGCACGTGTTGCTATGAATTGTCTTCAAGCTTTCCCAACACTTCCTTGGCCAGCTAGGTCTCCTGATCTCTCTATCATAGAACACATTATGGGAAGGCGATTGCAACCATCCCGAAATGTTGACCATTTAGCCTGACAGTTGGAGACAATTTGACAAGAAATTCCGTTGGACACCATCCGGGAACTTTTTCAGTCTACGCTATACGGATGACAGCTTGCATCCAGGCCAGAGGTGTGGACCAACGACTTATTGACTTCCTACCTTTGTAACGGTCAAACTCTGAAACAAATAATTCACTTGCTCTGAAATTTTAATCGTTTATTTTTCTATGTATGTTCTTCACATCCACCAATTTTTATCACAATAGGACGACTCCTTCTTAGTGCGTCGATTTCTTTTGTTATAGAGTGTAGTACTTACTTAGTGTAACTTACCTTTTACTCTAAATAATATTATTTATTAGAGATGGATATCTTCTTCATTCATTCTTTTGTATTCTGAGAACGATAGGAACTAGATCTAATAACACACATATTTGTTAGATTTTTTTGGTGATAAAAGAGTGAAACTAATTTGTTCAATCTATCGAAAAGTGTTTATGTAAAAATCTCTTATTTTGATTTCCAAAATGTTCCCATGAAGCGCAGTTTGTACATAAGAATTACGTTAGTAACTTTCTTGAAATTAAATAATAGCCAATATTTTAAAAATTGTTTCGAAACTAATCTAATAATTAACGAGATGTCATTACGAATAAAGAAACAAATTAGCATGATTAAAATAATCCCTTTTTTCGGAAGTCTATAAAACCCGTTGGTCATTTATAGAGATAAAAAAAACACAAACTACTTCCATGCAGTGACTTTATAATTTAGGCCTGTTAAATATTTCGGTTACAAAAAAAAATATTACAAACTGGACTGCTCTTAATATGTTGCATTCAGCTTGTCATTCCTCACTTCATCTGTCATTCAAATTATATTTCTTTGACCGCCACATCAGAAGAATTAGGAAGCAGCAGACAGTTAACGGCGGTAACCACAGAAATCTCCATTAACCTATTTTACTGAATGTCTACAAACGGGAAAGACAAATTGCTTTTCTCTTCAGGCGTCAGTCATGTTCGTTCTCATTAGAATTACATGAAGATGTGTTCTATTTTAAATTAAGATTGGTGATGCTCAGCGAGAGATTACACATAAAAGGTTGTGTTCGAAAATGCTTTCCATATCGTTTGAAATGAGCGATAATGGAAATCGATAAATCAGAATGAAACAGCGTTTCTTGAAGTTTCAATAAATTCTATGAGAGAAATTTTCAGTTTAAGCAAACAAGACGGAAAGCGAAAATACTACTTACACTTCGCCAATGCTCTCATTGTTCTGGTTTTCTATAGTTTTCATCGCCATTTTAGCGATATTTTATGTACTTTAGACTAGGCATGCGACATCGATGTTTTTTTTCAAAACATCGATGTTTTTAACAATGATGTATTGGAGTCGATGTTTTTGTAACATTGATGTTTATACTTGTCGATGTTTTTACGTTGTCGATGTTTTATTTTTAAATGAAAAAAGTACCGTTATAAAAATTTAAAAAATAACCAAGTAGCATAATTTTTATAATCAGCAAATTGAACATACTTTTAGACTAAAGTGGACAAGGGTGAAGGGTTTGAAAAATAGGAATGCGACATCGATGTCAATGTTTTATAAAGAAAACATGGATGTGTTGGAGCCGATGTCTCATCACTAGTTGTTAAACCAGTTTTAAGAAATGGGGGAAAAAGCTTAAGTACACTGAATTTTATAAACATCGATGGTTTGGGGGCGATGCATTATCAACATCGATGTTTTAATTTTGAGCATTGATGTTTCAAAACATCGATGTTTTGCTGTCGATGTCGAATCACTAGGTGCTAAACCAGTTTTAAGAAATGGGAGAAAAAGTTTAAATACACTAAATTTTAAAAACATGGATGGTTTTGCTGCGATGTATTATAAACATTGATGTTATAATTTTTAACATCGATGTTTTGCAATCTATGTAGCATCACTAGTTGATAAACCAGTTTTAAGAAATGGGGGAAAAAGTATTAAGACACTAAATTTTAAAAACATCGATGTTTAGCTGTCATGTAGCACCACTAGTTGCTAAACCAGTTTTAAGAAATGGGGGGAAAGTTTGAATACACTGAATTTTAAAAACATCGATGTTTTGCTGTCGATGTTGCATCACTAGTTGCTAAACCAGTTGTAAGAAATGGGGTAAAAAGTTTAAATACACTGACTTTTAAAAACATCGATGTTTTGTTGTCGATGTAAACCAATTTTAAGAAAAGGGGGAAAAGTTTAAATACACTGAATTTAAAAACATCGATGTTTTTGGGGCGATGTATTATCAACATCGATGTTTTAATTTTGAACATCGATGTTTTAATTTTGAACATCGATGTTTTGCTGTCGAAGTCGCATCACTACTTTAGACTACAGCCAGTAGCAGTTGTACCGTGATCGCTTCAAGAAGGAACTTAGACTAGGACCAGCACAGCAGTTATACCCTGAAAGTTATAAGAATTGCACCATTTATATCTATAGCCGGTGTCAAAAGGTTAATCTAACTGGCGTTGAAACCATACAATTGCTTTTTTGAATTCCGAATTCATTCTTTGGAATTAGAGTTGGCGAATTGCTGAAATCTTATTAAAAAAACAAGCCAAGTAACGTCGTATTTGAAATGAGTGCTGGAAACTCGCTCTGTCGCGGAAACGCTACTACCACATATACTTAGCTTGACAGAAAAAGCTTTTCAAAAATAAATTGTAATTTCTCTCAAAATTAATTTCATTGTAGTAACAACCAACAACTTTCGAAGAAATAAAGAAAACTCTTCCACACAAATATAGGTCTAGACATAATAGTAGCTATTTGTTTACTGTTACCAAAAAAACTTCGAATTTTGATCGTTAAAAACTAATTAACTTTATTGAATCTCAAATAAATGACGTGTTAGCTCTTAAGAGCATCAAATGCAACGCTCCAGAGAAGAATGCTTGAAAAAAAGGAAACACTAGAAAACGTTGGTGTTCAAACAAATTGATGGTATTTTCACTTCGATTAACTAGAGATTACCTTTATCCATTTACTGAATAGAGGCCGTCACGGGACATATAGTGCAGCATTGAATTTCTTTAGTCTATTTATTGAAATTGAGAGAGTCCTAAAGTGTCCATAACATTGATTACTGAAACCAAAATGGTTCCACATTTGGGAAACGACAGAGCAATGATTTTACAATCGATTACAACTTTACAATTTACAGTCTGAGTTTAAAGGAAATACATTTTTTTCTTGTTCTAATGATTACACAGCCCAACACATACTTTGTAGCCGGTTTTTTAAAAACTGATTGTATGTATATTTCACGTGCTGAAAACAAATATGACGTTAGTTTTGCCCATCACCTCTTGCTTGTGAGATATGACAGTAGCGTTATTTACGTTAACACATTAAATTAGACTTATTGTACAGGTAGTGAATTTTAAAAAACCTTTTCGTCAGTAGATTTTGTAAAATATTTTGATTAATTGAGAGAGAGAGAGAGAGAGAGAGATAAACAAAACACAGTAACGCTCCTATAAATTTACAATAGCTTCATTTAAAAATTAGAAATGAGTAGGATCAAATAAAATTAAAATGAAAAGTTAATTTTGTTACGCTCCGAAAGCTTCTTTTGTTTGAAATTCGAACTTTTCTTAAACAGTCTCTTTGCAGATTCCAACTCTAATCTGCCATCTGAGTATCCCATCTGTCCTGGTATTTGTCCTCTCCATTGGCTTTATGTCCTAGTGAAATCGTTCATTGGTCTTTTCACTAGTATCGCCAAGATTTTCAGGGAAACGGTATTTTTGACTGTGCAAGTAATTACCGTTTATGCTCATATTACAAATAAAGTCTCTGGGGTTGTTAAGCATACTATTAAGTAAATGAACGTAGTTTTCAGCCTTCTAGTTCCCCGGAAAGCTCTTGACAACACGTACAAATCAGATCCACACTTTTCGCTCTGTCTCATTCAAGGAATCCACGAAATGATGATTTTTTAAGAGACGTCTGATTTGAGGAACAAAAATTCCAGCTTTACGTTTTTCTGTATTTATTCCAGGCATTTTTTGTCCTATGTATGCAAAGCAAGGGCTATCTTGATCAAGAGCTTTCATGAACTGTTTCATTAGCCCTATCAATCGGCAAAACAAAGAACTTAACAAGTTGTTAGATGTACACATTAGGTTATGACAACAAATATCGCTTCATACAATAAGCTGATAACGGTGTAAAGAAAAAGAAAGAAAAAAGCAGGAATCAATCCACTTAAAAAACCACTACTCAATGAGTTGTATAATAAAACATTTCATAATTTAGCTACGCTGAATCTCAAAAAATAAAGATGATAGAGAAAAACTGTTTTCATATTTGAAACCAGCATGCCAAATATTGTCAAAATCAATTGAAAAGTTTCAGGCACTAAACAAAAAAGTATTTTTTAAGCCTGTGTTATTAGAACCTACTGTTGGAATATATGTGGTATTTTAAAAAAAGCATATGATGGTTTTGCGATGCTATTTAAAATAAACAAATATTACAAATATATAAAAAGCAAATTTGTATGCAAATATGGATACAAATTTTACATACGAGACTACTTTTTGAAAATAAAAATTTTCCTTACTAAATAATCGGTTCTTACCTTTTGCCAACATGAAAGTATGTATTGTTATGAATTAATTTGAAAATAAGTAATTTCGCTTAATGCAGTTTATCAAGAGTTAGAGCCCAAATCTGCTTTTAGCTGAGTTTTAAATAAGTTAGCGTTGTGTTGATTAAATTATCAAGTCTTGTTCAGTACAATATGTGATAAGAAGAATCTAAAATTTACTTGACTCAATAATTTTTTACATGGTTTTTCCTTTTAAATCACGTAGTGAACACAGAACTAAAAGAGAAAAGCTGACTATACTTATGTGAAGATTATCCCGGTTTTTATTTGATTTTAGCGTCAAATATATATTGAGCATTAAATCTACAACACTATTTTTAGATCTTTTCAATCTACAATATTATAATAACTATGTTCTCTGCGAGAAAATTCATTACTTTCTTTGTTCTATTTTTAAATCTGAACGTACCAAAGGGTATGTAAATATAATGCTAGGTTTGCAATTTTTCACATAACCAACCATGCTGAAAAGTGTTGTCATCTTATTCTTAAGTCAACCATATGAAGAGCTAAAATAACTTACAACTTCAATTCATCAAATGATGCAGTGAATGTCTCAATTTGTGCGAATAGTGTGTTGTAAGATGATCAATTCCAATTGCTTTTTCGGTTCCCGATTGAATATTTCGTAACGATTCAGTGTGTTTTGAAACAGTATATCACTCTAATATCTCATAGAACTGTCCTACTTCTTTTTTATGAAAATGCACATAGAAGGAATGAAGAACTGGACTTTATTTTGAAAAAATGAATAAGCTTGAATTATGACGTATTTCATAGAATTATTTTCGTTAGATAAAAACTTTTTTTCTCTATACCAGAATTTAGGACCTCAACAATTTTTATTTTCGTTTATCATGTCCTCTGGACATGTTTTTTGTGCCGAAACTTTAATGAATGTTGTTGCATATAAATCAAGCATTCAGAAGTGAAAAAACTGGCATAGTTTGTCTTTCATACATCTACGAAACTTTACAACTTGAAATGACATGTATATCGCAGTGAAAAGTACAACATACTCTGGGTAATAGCATCGCTTACTATTGCAAATAAGCATACGCTACAGTCCTCTCTCTTCGCACTCAAAAATAAAATACTCTAATGTCGAAACTAAGGTTTTAAAACTTACATTAAATACTAGCAAATATTATTTTTGAAAGTTCGAAAGAGGAATCATGCTACACATACATGAATGCCGTTTTCTAAGTTTATCCAAGTTGATTTCAAAAGTTTTTTCAGTTCTCTCTCATTTTCTCTTTAATTTTAAGAAATGTCAAAGTCAGTCTTAAGGGCAGCAGAACTTTCCAAGCTATTTTCTTTCAAAGATTCGTTCTCATTGTCACTAAAAATATTCGAATCTTTTTATCATACTTCTCGAATGTCTGTGTAACTGCAAACTTGGAAAGAAGTAAATCAAAGTTATTGACGTGTCAATGTAACATTAACAATTAATAGCATTGTTTTTATTTCTTCTGTGGTGTTTTAAGATGTTTTTATAAACAATCTAAAAGCTAACCATTTTATAATTATAGTTAAGCTTACATTAATCTTAAGCATTTTGAACCGTCGTTAGATCGTACATTCAGATATTTCGTTCTTTTTTACTTGTTTCCTAATGAATTTTTGGTTTGACGAAGACGAATTCTCGCTGCAAAACTATTTATCATAGTTAAACGTGGTTCAATCTCTCAGCATGTGTTCCAATTACCGCGGAAACAATTGGGTTTTAAAAAAATCTCTTATGAGAGAAAAAAAATGTTCCAAGACTACTCAGAATTGATTTCACTGATATTACGCCGGGAACACATCTATTTTATCCCATACTGCCGAATTATCAACCGGAGGGTCGGGAGTTCAAAACTTCGATCCAGCGGAAGACCGTCCTATACATTGAGGCAAGTTTCATTTACCGTTACCTCAAATGTGCTCAAGTTTCCGCGGTGTGAGAGTGGAGTTCCAGCTATGGTGTTGATCTCGTTGTCCGACCGTAGTTCAAATTGTCGAGGTGTTGTCCATATGGATTGATCCCAGACCGTCACCTATAGCTCGTTGTGTGCTTCCGTTCGATGCAAAATCAACTACCCACCAGCCAATTTATTATATGAACGACTTACGGTATTTTTAAAGCATTTATTTCCCTGAGGACTTCCTTTGACATTTGTGAGTGTTTTTTAGGTAACAATATTCAGGCCCTGATAATAAGTAATTTTTTCTCAGCTATAGCTATATCGTATTTTATTTCTTACCTCTCAAGAAGTACGATGTAGCGAGAGTTTACTGTATTTCAACCTCATGATGATGTGTTACATTGATGTGATATTGTTTTCACAATGTAAACCTTAACCTTTACGCTGCGGCAGGTGGATAATTGTTACCACTAAAATTTAGTTTACACCAGTAGCATGGTATTGATCTGTGTACGGTGGATGTTATCCCCATTTTTAGCGACCTCTGGCATCGATCACCATTTACGAGTTGTCAGCGACTGACTTTCTGGAGGAACCCTCCTTTTGTTAGGTACCCTACCCTGTAGACCGAGGCAGAAGGTCGCTCCGGTGAGATCTATCTAGCGCCAAACGATACGTTACACAATACTATGAAAGGAAATAATCAGTCGTAAATGTGCCACTCAAGGCTCTATCGCTCAAGTAAGATAATTAGTTAAGGGGGGTCGGACATACAGGCGAAAGAGCCGTTCCTGGAGACGATTGAATAAATCTAAGCGCCGCAGCGTAAACCTTAACACATAACATACTGAATCTGCAACACAATCTTAACACATAACATACTGAATCTACAGCACAATCTTAACACATAACATACTGAATCTGCAACACAATCTTAACACATAACATACTAAACCTACAACACAATCTTAACACATAACATACTGAATCTACAACACAATCTTAAACATAACATACTGAATCTACAACACAATCTTAATACATAATATACTGAATCTACAACACAATCTTAACTCATAACATACTGAATCTACAACACAATCTTAACACATAACATACTGAATCTGCAACACAATCTTAACACATAACATACTGAACCTACAACACAATCTTAACACATAACATACTGAATCTACAACACAATCTTAAACATAACATACTGAATCTACAACACAATCTTAACACATAATATACTGAATCTACAACACAATCTTAACTCATAACATACTGAATCTACAACACAATCTTAACACATAACATACTGAATCTGCAACACAATCTTAACTCATAACATACTGAATCTACAACACAATCTTAAACATAACATACTGAATCTGCAACACAATCTTAACACATAACATACTGAATCTACAACACAATCTTAACACATAACCTACTGAATCTACAACACAATCTTAACACATAACATACTGAATCTACAACACAATCTTAACTCATAACATACTGAATAATCGTACGGAACCACTACTCGATTGAAGTTCTCATCAATGCCTCTCCTAAAAAAAACTGGATTCCAAAACCAGGATTGTGAGAATTTCCGTCCATAATTTACCGGTATTGAGAATGTAATTTTCAAATTTTATTCAAAGTATCTTGTTTGTAAACAACAATTTCCCCGAAACACGGAAATCACTGTAACCTTGATATCAAATGAAAACAACATTATGTAACCGGGACGAGAAAGTGTGAGTAAATTGTGTTGACATTGTTTTTATTATCTTTTCCAGTGGGTGCCGGATCCGCGGGTGCGGTAATGGCCAACCGATTGTCCGAAGATCCCAACGTCAAGGTGCTGGTCATCGAAGCCGGAGGGAAGGAGAACTTAGTAACGGACATCCCCTTAGCCGCTGCCATGCTTCAACAAACACCTGTTGACTGGGCCTACCAGACCGAGCCCCAAAGTGCCTCTTGTTTCGGACTCATCAATAGGGTGAGTGGTCCGTGCGTCCATCCCCTCTTTCCCGGCCACCCAAGCATGCAATCGATTTTGATACTCGGGAATGAATCGAAAATAGATAGGCCGAGTCTTAAAACTCAAATGGGTCATGTTTCCAATGACTTTGTTGTGAATAAGTTTCTGATCGAGTTGATTGTTGGAAGTTCCTTCGCAGAATTTGGGACTCAGTATCAAAATGTTGGGAAATGCGTGCTGTGTAAATAATGGTGTTGTTGTAGTTATTTTATAGATCTTCGGCACTGTGGGCACACGCTTGTTGGGTAAGTAGTTCAATTAACGTTGCGAGCGATGTAATGGGATACTGGCGACGGTCCGGGTTCAATCCCGAAGGGAAAGACCCGAGGAAAACACCTCGTAATTTTGAAACACGGTCAGATGATGACCTGATCTTAGGCTTTTTTGGACACAAACTCATTTTTGCATTCGATCTTACATTCTGTTCTGAGCTGTTGTCGAACTTCCAAATAACTTATTGCCTTCTGTTATTATAAGACTGCTAAAGAATTTCATTATGGTAACGAGGTCTCCCGGGTAGTTTTAGCAATAGAGTGCCACTCCATATTTTAAATCAAGCATGTTTAAGTGTAAAGAATGGTACATTTGAAACACTTTCAGATGACGAGGTTACACCTGAACTGGCACTACACTCTCCAAACTTGCAAACCACACTAACGTATGGAGAATTGAGGTTATGAGAGATTTGACGTGCACCTACCCCCAAGAACACAACTGTCTTTGATTGGAAGGGGTTTCGAACTTGTCACTCTCCGGTTGATAATTCGCTACTCTTTCAACCGGGTCCCTTTTGGGTACATAGAACAGAATGAAGAGAAGTTGCAAAACACTAAAAACCGCAAATAAGATTCTCGCACATATACGCACTGTCATTCACTCAAACTTTACTTTAAATGTTTTGCAAAGCAGTTTATTTACTTCTTTATGCATCGATTGTCTAAATTTTGCGTACAGTTTGTTTTATTATTAGTTTATATTTTATAAAGGTAGTAGAAACTATATATATATACTTAATAAAGGCTACATTGTACAGTGCGATTCATTGTAAAATTTCGCTACCAAAATTTTATCTCTAAGTCTCAATGAAAAATTTAACAATTGTTCGTAGAAATAAATGAATCGCTATACATATTGATTCTCATACACCGCTCTGAACTTTTAACCTAATTATCTCAAGGAATTGAACCGTTAATTCATAGCATAAATTTTATCAGTTATTCCCTTCGCCCTTTTTACCAGAAATTCATGCATCGCTTTGCATTTAATAAGAGTCTTTCCTAGCAAAAATTAACGCCGGACCTTCTTTTCTCCCTGTCAAGAATCTCCAACCGAAAATCAGATTAGGAGAAGTGTTGAGTTGAGGTGTATACTTCGATGTTTCGGAAGTGAGTAAAATAGGCGCATCGTGGCGTGAAGTGACGAACGCAAACAGAGCCGTGGCAGGTTATTATTAGGGATTTATTTCTTGTTGCAGGTCAGCGATAGTTGACTTATCCTTAGACGAGCCCATCGGAGGAGTTGATGTAAGCTCTCATACTCCACTAAGGAAGAACGAAAGGAAATCTTGTGTAAAAGCATTTCGATTCCTAATTCATTTCCTAACTCTCATTGAATGCTTTGTTGTATTTTGTTGAACCGGAAAGTAAATCTATTACCGACAAAAAGGCCATTTTACCTGAAGGGCCAAGTTGAATTTATGATTCATGGAGCATCTGCAGACCGTGAGGTATTTCTGTGAGAAAGGTAAACGCCTTTGGATGTTTGAATAGGCTTTGGAAATATTTGACGATTCAAAAGTTCTTGGAGAATAGCCATCTTTAACTTTGAAAAAGATGTTCTGGATTTGTAGAATACAAGGCATGGTGTATTCCACAGTTGAATGCTTTTGAATTAAGAGGAGAATTAATTTATCGATGCATATGGATGGATGGTATAGTTTACGTAGATCATACGAAACAAAGTTTAAAATTTAATTTAAAAGAACACATGAGGTATCACGATGCACATATTTTTTAATGCCCGATCATTGAACTCCGGCACTACAAGGGTGAACTGTCGGTTCTTTATAAAGGAGAATTCCGTTTGTAAGCTGCCGTTACTCCTAACTGGGACAATCACCAACATCTATGAGATTATAAACCGGGATTCAAACCCGACCTGCTAGGTGGCAGATCAGCGCTATACCACTAAAGTATCAGTTATATAACCACGAACTTTTTACGAGGCACGTTCTAAAACATAACCATTAACTTAAGCAGGCAGTAGGGTGGTATGGATTACTCAGGTCAGACCTCAGGTGCAGAATTGTATTCAGTGTTCTGCAACACAATTCCAAGCAATTACAATTGTTCTGTAGTCATTTTGTCCAAATTTTGAAAACTGCAGTAAAATAAAAATAATAAAAACAGACGTAAAACACAATTATCGGCTAAATATTTTTTCATATTTATTATGAAACATCAAAATTAATTAACTTACTTTAATCAAACCAGGACATACTTTCAGAATTTGCAATTCTGTCGATAACGTTTGCAGTTAAATATTTTTGTTATTGACATAGAAGATGTGTTATTTATAAAGTGTTTGTGGTATTTTGTTGTTCCGTAACTAGAAAAGAAAAAAATGTGTGGCAAGTAGCGAGCTTGTACTGCAAAACACCGTAACTTATGATTGAAAAAAAATCGGCCAAAATTTTGGTAAAATTAAGGAAAAATTGTTCTGCAAAGACTTCGTTTGTTCTGCGACGCACGTCGCAATTCCGGGGGTCAGACTAAACAGTACTATAAAAGCGCGTTAACAAGAACCCATAGGCTGTATAAAAAACAAATCTATCACAACTCCTCATAGCTTGAACATTATAATAAAATTTGATTTTGAACACGTTTTTAACACATATTTAAAATTAGATACTATTTTTTTATTCAACATTTCGAAGTTATCAACACCTAATGCTGGTAGACAACTATTTCTTAGGTTGATCATCCAAAATTCTGTCTCTGAATCTTATCCATCAAAATCTATCTTCCTTATTTAAATATTAATTGTGTATGTAATTGTATATAATTAATGCAGATTATAATATATCAGGTTTTGTAATCTCCACTTGTATTTTAAGTTGCAGCATTCTATTTGCCAAAAACATGCAACTTCTTACATCATGCATTGCCAATGGGTAGTTTTCTTTTCCTCTTTCAGATATAAGACTTCTAAATTTTGATTTTAAAAACTATGAAACAATTATTATGAATCATATCGAATGGTTCGTATCTTAAAAACTTGAACAATGAACAAAATTGTTTAAGTAAAAATGTGAAAGGAAATTCTCAAAATCCAAGGATTAATGAAAGTTTGATTAAAATTTTAATGTAATCACTTGAGTTATGATTACATTTTTTTAAATTCTAAACTTCTTATCATTACCAAGGCATATATGAGAAGCAACCTGAAAAGCCGAAAACAGTCTTTACATTCAATAACATGAAACAGGTACAAAGAGAAATACGTTATTTTTTATCCTTTTCATACGCAAGCAAAACAAAATCAGCGTAGCGAGAATTCTTTGTAATGAGAACGAAGTGAAGAGAGAATAATAACATAATTTAAAAAGAGCGCACTAGACTTCACGCGTTGTTGCCCTTTCAAGATAATGTGGAAAAAAGTCATGAATGCATTCGTAAAGCTTTCAAAGAGCTTCTTCAATACACAAACCTATATAATCTCAAGTGAATAATTTTAACTATTGCTTACATGTTCATTAATGCCATTCAAGACATATTTTTAATTTGCAAACACTAAAAATAATTCTAAGTTCAAAGTTAAAATAACACTAAGTTCAGTCCAATTCCGTCAAGTACAAAAACACGTTTCTGAGTGGCTAAGTCATGGGTCATTATCTTGTTTAAATTATATAAATTATCATAAAATAATGAGAGATTCGGTTACTGTGGTATTTTCAATTGTTTTCAAACTTCTACTGCTTTTCAAATGTATTGGCGGCTAACATATGAGTTAACAATATTAAAATTTTCTTTTAAAACGAAAAGAATTCTTAAACTCGAAAATATTTTGGCGATGACTCAAACGTTGTAGTCTCACCCACTGGATACAGTACCTGTTTAAAATGTCGTATTTCATAGTCATTTCCAAATATTCTGGAATTTCATTGATCAATGATTAGGTAACTAAAAATAAATCCAGTTATTCAATAAAAACTGATTATAAAGACTTTGATATTTTGGCCACCTCCCCTTAATACTTTTTAAACAAAAATTTAATATAAGTTTTCTTTTCACTTTCTTATATTCGTGGGTTTCACCCTAGGAGCAGAATTATATTCAGTGTTTTGCAACAATTTTCAGTGTTCTTCAGGTATTTTGCCCAAATTTTGAAAACTGCAGTAAAATAAAAAAAAAAGACTTGAAACCCAATTATTGGCTAAATACGTTTACATATTTTTAATAAAACACACACACAACATAAAAATTAATTAACTTTTATTTAAAACCAAAGCATACTTTCAGAATTATATGTATGTACAAATCTGTATGTATGTACTTTTGAAATTAAATATTTTGTCATTGACATAGAACATGTGTTATTTATAAAGTGTTTGTGGTTATTAGGGGCGTGGTAGGGAGGTTATTGCATAGCTAGAGGGGGAAAAAGGTGTGTTAATGAGCGCGCTTTGAACTGCAGAACATCATATCTTATAGTTTTTTCAAACGGTCGAATTTTTGATAAAATTAAAGAAAATTGTTCTGCAAAGACTTTGTTCTGCGACGCACGTGGCAGTTTTAAGCACTTTCTGTTCCCGGGGGTTTCACCTTCTCATATAGGAAGTTTGCAAATTCAAACACGATCCAACCAAAGACCGTCGTGTACGTGGGGCTGGTACATGTGAAATTTGTGGTGGCCTCAAATATGCTTACCTAGTCGAGTTGCAGAATTTTGGAGAATGGAGCTGTTGACCTCGACCTCTGACTGTGGTTCAAAACTACGAGGTCTGGTACTCGGATTATTCCATTCGGGAATGATCCCGGACCATCACCTCTAGTACGACGTTAATTAAAAATTAATTATTAATATTACAAGGACCATCACCAATAAGCCATTATATTGTTCCAGTGCTGCGTAAATTTAACTGCCACCTATCTTATATTGTTGAGTACAGTGGCTGGTTGATTGTTTACTACTCAAGAGATATATCTGGCCAAGTAATGGTTTCTTCGTCAAGAAAATGGACTTACACAATGTAGAAGGAAAGAAGATAGTGTTGCAATATCTAACACTGTCAATCTCATTCTAATTTAAGGACTGTTATCCACTGTTCGTAATAGTTTTTAAGAAATTTAATGTCTAGAATTGGCATTCTCACCAGACTTCCGATTACGTCACTACGTTCATGAGAATTAATAGGTTCTGTTTGGGTTTTAAGGGCAATATTTGGTAGTGCTGTGCAAAACACAAGACAGACAACATCAAGTTTGTGGGAAAAAAACATACACAGACATAGAAAGTTTAACCAACACAGAGGCGAGAAATACTCCCAGGGTGAATCGAATCTGCGACTCCTACAAATCGCAGGTTGCTAGTGCAGTTGAAAAATCCATTAGGGTACGACGCCCCTATAAAATAATAGGTCCTCATCCATAAAGTATTTGTAGAAACACTAGCACAGTTATTTTCAGAGGGTTAAAAAAAAGCGAAATTGCTCGACATTTACTTTGTTTCCTTTAAAAGTATTTTTGCTGTCATGTTCCCGTAATATCATAAAAAGAAGATTTAAGATTACGTTTTTTAAAAACTAATTACTTATCTTTTTTTTTTTATTGCAGAGGAGTCGTTGGCCTAGGGGTCGAGTTCTGGGCGGATCAAGCACCATAAATTATATGTTGTACGTCCGAGGCAATCCTAAAGATTACGACAGCTGGGATGCTGGGGGAGCTCATGGTTGGAGCTGGAAGGATGTCTTCCCATATTTCCTGAAATCAGAAGACAATCGAGATCCTGCAATTGCGAATAATGGTAAGCAGTACACATCAAAATTTCGAAAGCATACTAAAGATACGAGGTTTTTCTGTAAAGCTAAATGTAGATGGTGTAAGTATTTTGTGATAAAACGTGTTTGCTATACGTCCCGTAACGTCACTTTGCTGCATTCTATTAAAACTCCGTTATCTTCTGGGAAAGGACATTGGATAACTGGATAAAAATCGTGTTCCAGTGGTTTTGTTTATACTGAAAATCCCTCATTAATATGTGCACGGAATGCGTGTATTAGGGAATGAAATACTCGTTTTTTAAATCTCCAAGTGGTTTTGACGATATATCTTGTCCATCAAGGTCTAACCAAGTTTTCAAATGAAGAGATATCTCGTCATCAAGATATTACTGATGTTTTGACAACGACGAGATAAAGGGTCCGTTTTCTTCTAATGGCGAGATATCTCGTTCTTCAAGATCCGGTTACTTTTCCTAGTGACAACGAGATAATGAAGTAAAATTTAGTCTCCGTGTGTATTGCATAACTCTGTTCTTAATATACGGATATACTTGATATACGGATTATCCTGTGCACATCACTACAGGATTTAGAGAAGTCAACTTGGAGGATTATAGTAATTTCATTGAAATTTTAATATATTCACCCAGTTTGTCTATGTTCACAGTCACATATTTCTTGGTTGCAATTTTGTTTTAAATATAGATTAGATATATTTTATAAATAAATAAATAAATAAATAAATAAATATATATATATATATATATATATATATATATAGAGAGAGAGAGAGAGAGAAAGAGAGAGAGAGAGAGAGAGAGAGAAAGAGAGAGAGAGAAAGAGAGAGAGAGAAAGAGAGAGAGAGAGAAAGAGAGAGAGAGAGAGTGAGAGAAATATTTTTCATAAGATGGTAGATTGCTTTCCAATGCGATGTCTCCAGCGTCCACGAATTTACTTCGGACTGGAGCCGTGTCCTATTATAACATTTAATAACAAGAAAAATAAAAAATAGCGATTTTCCTCTCTGGTTTAGAAATATAATACACAAGAATTCAATACATCGCAACTGACAGTTAGATAAACTTGCCCCATGGATGAAACTTGTTCAAAATCTTCCAAGTATACTTTTTCAGGAAATAGTTTTCTGATATCTATGAGGATATAAGCTAATTTCACCACTACTTATTCGAAAACAATGGATTAAGGCAAGGAGTCAAACCAATTTTTTCTAAAATGTCAAAGGAATAGAATCGGCGGAAAAATAGTCAATATGACTAGTGGAACAAAAAAATTGGCAAAAGAAAATGAATGGCTGTCACCATAATCCAGTTTCAATCATGCAGGATCGATGGCATGTTCGAAGAGATTTTATCGTGTAGTTCAAAAGGATTATTCGCCCCACTACAGATCCCAATGGCACATGTGAGTAGTCCAATGATTATGAGACACGTCGTTCTGATGACGAAACGAACGTCAAATTTATGAACTTTTTACGCATCGCAAGAGAGGGAAAACTTCAGATACCGCATGCACATTTGACAGTCTTACAGCTACGCCTACAATATATTGTCTCAGGAATAAATTTAACGATTTTCAAAATATTCTATTATGTCGCATAAACCAGAAAATTCAATACAAAGGTCCACTTTCAGCACTTGGCGGATTTTTATATTCAAAAGTGAATTTATTTAAAATATTTCTTACTGAAGTAAATGGTATGCTGGATGTCTAATAAATATTACTTAAAATATAGAAATCCGAAAATTCATCGAAATCGGTGAGAGGAAAAGTCATGTGTTGCTTTCAGTTCTGAATATGGAATATTCTCACCTTAATTCTGTTAATTTTAAATAACAGATAAATGATAATGCGTTTGCTGCCCTAAATGATATTTTCAATAAAATATCTAGTTTACCACTTTTACATTCCTGATGTAAAGTTTATGGAAAATTTATTTTCATTTAGAAAACTAATATCATCATAACGTATATTTCTTCGACATCACAAAACTGACTATTCTAAAGTGTGCTGACACTAGTATTTGATTAATAAATAAAAGATGATTACATTAATAAGTAAAACGTAGTTCTTATCTAATAATACATGAAAATAATATTTGACTGATGGATACAATGTAGTGTTTGTATAATACGTGCTGCGGTCATTCTATTATTTTCAGAGAGTAAACATTAAAATATTTAAACTCCCATCTCACTTTTATAGTATTATTTTGCCATCTTTAAGGCAATTATATTTCTTGGAACATTTCATCAATATAAACTAATAAGAACAAATGTATTGTGACATCCTCTAGTACCCTAGATAGGATGTATTTCAAGCACACATCACTCTCATCTCCAAGTAAAGATATCTTTGTAAATAATTAATTGGTGGCTGCGACTGTGTTGGAATAACTTTTTTGTTTCCCTCTAGAGCGTTACATGACAGTTCTTTGAGCTTCCTACCCTGGATACATTTTAATATTATCCGTATTTTGTTTAGTGTACTGCCATTATACAACTATTCTAAAATTTTGTAGCAACATACCAAATCTTACATAAAACAATCCCCCTGCAGTTCAATTTC
This sequence comes from Metellina segmentata, assembly GCA_947359465.1. Taxonomy (NCBI): domain Eukaryota; kingdom Metazoa; phylum Arthropoda; class Arachnida; order Araneae; family Tetragnathidae; genus Metellina; species Metellina segmentata. The sequence goes on along the minus strand of OX375876.1, from coordinate 61,215,318 downwards.
ATAACATTTTTAGTAAATCCTTAATTACACCTTTGCTGAGTAGTTCAAGAATACGTATATAAGTACTAATACTCACTTCGCTGACATAAGAATACAATAAAGTTGCAAACTGCAAAAAAAAAATTGAAGGTTATAATAAATTGTTGTAGTCAACATGTTAAACCTATGATCAGCACCAGATTTCTGATTACTATAGTATTATTTTTTCCCAACACCGCACATAATGATTATATAGCAACATATATCGATGTAAAGAATCCCAGGAAAGATTCTATTGGTTAAGAAATTCAAAACTAATAAAAAGTCATACATTGAAGACAGCAGGTTGCAGACGGGATAGATGCCTGTAAAAACCCCTCAGAAAGATAAAAATCCCTAAACCTTCCCTTCAGACTCTACCATTAAATGTGAGCCTCTTCTAAAACTTAAATGTGTATCATAGGTACTCAATGTTTAATTTATGCACAAATGTATAAAAATTTTCTCGTATTTTCCTTTTTGTAACACAATAACGACAAACACAGAAACAACTTCCATTTGGGAAGAAAGGGCCTTGAAACACGAACGGGTTCTATCATTGACGTGCAGAGTTGACTATGGTTATGAGCTGCAATGAAAAGGGAAGGGGTAGTTATTGTTAGGGATCAAGGACTCTCGAATTCTTTTTTATGTTCACCCTTTGCACATTCAATCAATTGTAATTTATAAGAAATAAAACTTGGAATTTCGACCCACTTTTTAAAATTTATACAACAGTCTTTACAGGAAACATTCTAATTAAAAGCTGTTGATTAAAAGCAAAGTGTCCTACTGCTTTAAGAACAATGTTTACTGTCCATAATTTCAGTTTTAACGTACAAAAATTCACACTTGAATAAGAGCACGAATAAATTTATTCAATGGTTTCTACGATCATATTAGTAGATATTCTGCAAATAGTGTAGTTTGTTCATCAAATTTCATAATCATTCTTGTAAAAGAACAGTTTTAGATTAATCACAGGGGTGTGAGCTGCACTTCCTTTTATAGTATTACGAATCTAGGTTTTCAAATGTTTCGTGTAAGAAAACATCACTTCTTACGTGTTTTTTATTTCTAGAACCCAAAAAGTTCAAAAATAACTGTTCTTCACTTTAATCCCTAGTTTCTCTCTCTACACGACCCAGTTTTTTTGCAAATTTCAAGTTATTTCATGTTTCGTAAACACACACTGCTTTTTAGCTCCATTTTTAATCATAAAGTATACGATTTTCTACACCAGAATCTCACATCATACATTGTAACCCTCCCCTGTGATGGCCCTGCATTCTATTACGAATTTAAGTAATTTCTTTTTTCATAAAAATACAACCTTCCTTGGTAATTTTTAATTCCTGAATCTTGCGAGTTTCGACTCCTATGGTCCTATGATGATTCTGGACACAATACACATTTTGATTCTTGCATCTTTCATAAAAAACACTCCTTCTATGCCATTTTCTATCCGTAAAGCGTACGAGTTTCGACACCAGAATCCCATTCCATCCTTTGTAGCCCTTATGATGGCCTTGCGAACTTATACAAATTTAGGTTCTTTCATCTTTCATAAAAACACCTCTTTTGATTTTTTTTAAGCATGTAAACTTTGACATCACAATCCCACTTCAACTACTTTATCCCTCACTAATGATGTCCCGGCATGTTATTACGAATTTAAGTAATCCTTATATCATATAAACATCCACTTTAATATATTTTTATTCATAAAACTTCCTAGTCTGCAACCAGAATATTGCTTGACCCTATGTAGCCTTCCCCTAGGATTACATTACAAACTATTTCTAATTTAATTACTTTCTTCTTTCATAAAAACACACCCATTTTTTATAAATGTCTTATACGTAAAACATAGGTTATGACAATATAATTCTACTTGAGCCCCTCTAACAATCCCATATGATTGCCCTGTACACTATTACGGATCAGGTTCTTTCGCGTTTCGCGTAAAACACGTAGCTTCTTCAGTATTTATTTTGATTCATAAAGCTTACAAGTTCTGACACCAGAATCACACCTTACGCATGTCTGCTTTTTTTTTTCAATCGCAGGTTACCACGCCACCGGAGGTTATCTGACCGTGTCCACTCCATCGTACGCGACGCCCTTGGCCTTTGCTTTCGTGGAAGCCGGCATCCACCTGGGGTATCCGAATATCGACATTAATGGACCGCGGCAAACAGGTGAGTCTAGTTTCACCCCTCGCAAAATCGTTTTTCCTGCATTGTCCATACATGAGTGGCTTCTCGCCCGCTTCGGTGCCTTCTGAGGAGAGAAATTAGCCATTCAAGCAAACGGCATGCAACTTTGGAGGCACCTCTTCCTGCTTTCGATGCAATCACAGTTACCATGAGGAAGTGCGATGATGTTGGGTGCAGTGGCAATCACTTTGGTTTTTGCCTTTAAGAGCTTCAAAAAGCAGTGCTGAGGCTAAGAAGAGGTGATGGTCCAGAGAGCCAGCATTTAAAGGGATGGCATTTCAGATATAGTTACTCCAAAAAGTTTGTTTTTATAAAGGAAATGTTTTATAATTTATTGTACAATTTATCCCTTGTAAACAAAAAGCAGTGCTGAGGCTAAGAAGAGGTGATGGCCCAGAGAGCCAGCATTTAAAGGGATGGCATTTCAGATATAGTTACTCCAAAAAGTTTGTTTTTATAAAGGAAATGTTTTATAATTTATTGTACAATTTATCCCTTGTAAACAGAAGCAGTTTTAGAATGCTTTCATTCTCTTCATTTTTAGAATGCAACAATATCAATAGTAAATTATTTCTTCTTTAATTCTCAATCTCCTGGTGGTTGTCTCCACTAGGTACCACTAGTCATTAGCACAACGTACCAGATCTTGATGGACGAGATATCTCGTCAGTTGAAAAATACTAACCAAACCTAATACTATCGTCCTCATAAAAACAGACAATGTCTGGATGACGAGATATCTCGTGTTAGCACAGTTGATCAAATCTTGATGAATGAGATAACTCGTCAAAACCACTTGTTGGGTTAAACTTAATTCTTTCTACCTCAATTCCTAATCTTAAAATTTATATAATTCTACCTTCCTCAATTCTTAATCTTAAAGTCAATTCTCTCTCTCTCTCTCTCTCTCTCTCTCTTTCTTCAATTCTTTATCTTAAAGTCAATTCTAACTTTATTTTTCATGCATCCCCCAACAATCATATTGCTATTCCCGGGAGTAGAAAGTGCTTAAAACTGCGATGTACGTCGCAAAACAAACAAATTCTTTGCAGAACAATTTTTACTTAACTTTATCAAAATTTCGGCGGATTTGTTTTTCAATCATAATTTACGATGTTCTGCAGTGCAAAGCGCACTCCCTTTTGCCACATCTTTTTTTCTTCTCTAGCAATGAAACAACCTCCCTACATCGCCCCAAATTACCACAAACACTTTACAAATGATTCATCTATGTAAATGACAAAATACTTAACTTCAAAAGTTATCGACAGCATTGCAAATTCTGAAAGGATGCCTTGGTTTTAAATAAAGTAAATTAATTAACTTTGATGTTTTATTATAAATATATAATACATAATTTGCTGATAATTGTGTTTTACGTCTGTTTTTGACTGCAGTTTTCAAAATTAGGACAACGTGCCTGTAGAACAATTGCAATTGCTTGGAGTTGTGTTGCAGAACGCTGAATATAATTCTGCACCTGGGCTACTATTAAGAGAATAGAAAGGAGAGAAAGTAATAAAATATCTTCTTACGTCCTGGAAACGTACTACTTACTAACGTCCTGCAAAAAACAATACAGGGTGCGCTTTATCGTACTTGCGACCCGGAAAATCATTACAAAAACACGGCTTTTGCTATTTTTTATAGTCTTGAAAATTAATTGCTATTAAAAATTTATACTGTGAACAAAATTAATTTACACAGTCAATGTGGTTTTGATAAACATATTTTTCCCTATTTATTTAACACGGCTTATACTTTACCTTCCTTTAAACACTTAAATTTTGTTCAACACCAAAGACGTCATTTGTCTTCCTGCTCTTCACATCTGTTAATAAGTGATTGTACAAATCCCATTTTTTTTCAGACTTCAATTATATCTTTACGAAAATTTCTACCAACAGTGGAGCTTCCTACTAAAGTTAAACCGTAGCATCATCATCTGTTAGGAAATACAGTAAAAAATAATTAACACAATTAGGTTCTATATCACTCGTTGTTATACTTGTGTACAATGCATAGCCACAATATTACTTCTGCTAATGATTGAGTACGTAAACGAGAACATCAACTCCCCGACTTACCTCATTTGAAGTTAAAACTGTTTCAGATTACCAAACTGACATTATATTAAAATTCAAATGTTTTTTTGAACGTATATAACTCTGCAGAGGTGCGTATGTTCTAAGTATAATAACACGTGTATTATTTCTTTTGATTATTGTGAATTTAATAATTTTTTTAATATTGGACTCTGAGATAGCGTGTGTGGAGTGTGGTAATGACTCTTGACTTCTCGAACCATACTTAGTAACTCTCATTGGTTGTACACTGCATCTTATTTTTACTATGAACCTTATAACTCCGTTTAAATCTTATTTTGAACTGTGTTTCATGACAAATATTAGCAATTTATGTGAAGCTATACAATCACAGCTACAAAGTAATTGGAGAAAAAAAGTGAACGGTATAGTATTTTCCATTTAATTAAAAAAAAAATGCTACATTTTTTCCATAATAATTCCTATTCATATATAGTAAAGGTCATCTTACAATTGAGGCGTTGAGCGCCAGAACAGACCATCCCACAATTTTTTATTTTACTGACGTGGATGGTCCGTTCTGGCGTTTAACGCCTCAATTCTGAAATTAAACTCGTAAGAGAATATATGTCATATTTCTTCATAATGTACCCCTCAGTACAGTTTACAATTAAAATTCATATTGTACACTGTGAAATTGATAATTTAACAAGGTATCTAGGAACGAATGCTTGCTTTAAATTAGAAATCTTTTACTTTTTCAAATCAAATTTATCCACAGACATGCAGACTTATTTAACCGAACTGGGATTAGAATTATCCTATAGGCGCACATTTTGATCCTGGGAATTTTTACACACCCAGTTATAGACTGACCCGACATCCTTTCAAGGCGCACCATTAAAAGATCTATTCAGAGTATACGATTGTGCTTAATGTTTTACGCTATGTGGTCACTTCTTCGCCTAGTTTTTCTCACAAGATAAATGACGTGCCAATTTTACAATTGCTGAGCTGACCAAGAATGCCAGAACTAATAGCATTCAGGCCAGTTGGACTGCATGGAAATTCGCTTGTCAAGACTTGGCTGTCACAAATCACCGCCAAGGCGTGTCAAGTCTTACGCGTTCTCTGCAGGAGGTTATTTTTGAATGTTTCTTTTGTGGTCTCCAGCCTTGCTAATAACGGCAGCCACAATTGTTTCGGAGACAGCGTTCTGGAACCTGACAGCTCAACTCAATGGATGACTGTATGTCCGGCTCCATACAACCTGGAGTAACCTATGACCGATTGTTTGTAGCACTGACCTATTATTTCAATCATTGTATTTTTCTTCTATCAAGTTTTATAGTTTCAAAAAGTCGATTTAAACGAATTAGATGAACCTGACAATTTAATTTCATTAAATTGTCTGCATGTAGTGGAAACCACAATAAACTAGTTAGAATGAAATAATATTTTTTCTTAAGAGCTTAACACTCATTCCAGTCGAAGTCAGTTTATTTTCTTCCTTTGAGAGGAGTGTCACGGCTTAAAATTCGTCACCTTTTAAAATTTTTACAGGAACCTGATGATCTTGTGTATTTTAAGAGGGTCCGGCAGTCAGTTGCAGTTTTTGCTTCCAAATATACATAGGGTCGCATTGTTATTCAAGTGCATATGTAAGGATTTCATTATGTGGATTTTCGTCTAGTGAGGTCATATATATATATATATTGTTAAGTATGTGTGGACTTAGGAAGACGCTTTTGTTTATTTGACGGGAAGAGGTGACATTGGAACCTATTTTATTTTTCTTTATCAGACATTTTTAGAGAACTATTGACAGGACTGTTTCCTTCCAGTCAATTGTTGCTGATTGTCTCAATTTTATTAGATTATCATTACTTTTAGATTGTATTGTAGACACTGTGAAATTGGAGCTAGCTGCTCCCACCTGGTTTTATAGTGCAAGGGCCATATTTAGTCATGCTGTACAATATAAAATCAATAGATCCACACATACACAAGGAAAGTTTTACTGACGCAAAAGACAAAAATACGCCCAGAAATGCTTCAAACATGCTCCGCCTACAACTCGCAAGTTGATAACGAAGGGAGCATGCCTACTGAGCCACGATAGCCCGTTATAGTTCCGGACTCCTGTAATAAAATTGCATTGTATTGATATATCAATCATATTAAAAGAACTTCTATTAAAAAGCACCCAATTTACTTTGACAGGTGTTTTGATTCCTCAAGGAACAACTCGCAGAGGAGCCCGTTGCAGCACTTCTAAGGCATTTTTACAACCAGCAAAGAAAAGAAAGAATTTAGATATTGTAACCTACGCCTATGCAAGCAAGGTAAATATCATGCATATACCCAGCTTCAAATCTTCGCATTATTCATCAATTACATTGTTTCATGTAGATATTCTGGATAATATTGTAGTCATATTCTCGATGTCTTTCATAAAATAAATGCCACTGCTGACGCAGAACGTTCCCAAAACCTTAATGTGAATCCACAATTATTCACGTCAAGTGTGATCACTGGAATAGCAGAAATGGAGAGGTTTGTGGTCCAAGTGGCGGCATTTCGGAAATATTTATTAAAAATTAGCTTTTCTTGGTAAAAATGTTTTAAAGTGTTCTTTTATTTTATGTAGAACTAGCAGAAAGACCCGGCTTTGCTCGGGTTGAATTAATAATATGTTGATTGAAAAGTCATCATCAATCCTTTTTCATAAAAGAATCTTATCATCATTTGAATGTACGGGGAAAAAAATTTAATACCAATTTAACTTCTCCATTGCTTCTACAATTTACTTCGGACGCAAATATGCATATATGTTGTATACAACCATATAATCCATTTCATATTCGTCACACTTCTGTTGAAGTTGATTTTAAGTTTTCGAGTGACTACGAATATTTCCGTGCATTCCATTTCATTAAAACTGGCGAATTTTCGGTGGATAGTCTTGCACTTACTTTTCCTATGAATATGTTTTCATTTAGGTAATATACCGGAACACATAATGCAAACAGAAACAAAATTCCAATCCTTAAAAAAAGGCAGAATTTTATTTTGAAAAAATATCTGTTCTAGCGTGTTGTATTTCGACTTCCTGAATATATTCTGAAGTAAAACAATTCGACAAAAAACTTGAACAATATTGATGAAGACAATGATTTATAAGCTAAAAATAACACATATTTATAATACTTGGGAATCCTCAAATATGATCGCAACCATCTCGTTTTCAATTCAAATACCCCAAAAAAGAATTATAAATCAAATTAAAAAATTAAACATTAATTCTGAGGTTTCTAGATACCGAGTAGCAAAATTACGCTTTTGTGAACAATGAGTTTATCGTTTGGGCTTTTCGTTCTCCATTATAAAATTTAAGTAAATATGAAATTAAATGTTCTAAATATTCTTTCTTCATCAATCAAATATTTATAAATATTATTGTCATCATGGGAAGACGTAAAAATTCAGTTCAAACATGAACATTATAATTTAATTTGTTTTAAGAAAATTGTTTTTCGATCAACACTGGTAAAGCAATCTGAGATGCGTATAGCAATCGTTTTACACTCAATGTTATTTCTATGGCGTTTTCAAATTGCTTTTAGGTCAGTTTTAGGCCGCTTAGGATTCGAATTTTTCAAAATCCTTTCTTAGTGCACCCCTACTGTAAGAAGAAACATCCTGCAAAATTTCAGCTTCCTAGGACTTTTAGTTCTTGAGATACAGTGATGAGTCAGTCAGTCAGTGAGTGGTATTTGAATTTTATAGATATAGATTCTTACTCTTTCCACAAGTATTTTTCAATGAAGTGAGCGATGTGTGTGCTTTCATGCATTCTATCATTACAATGCAATGTTTGAGAGTCAATTCTGGCTTTTATGTTGAGTAAGGGGCGAAACAGTCATTCTGAACTGTTATCGGTCTATTTTCGACAGATGATTATATCATTTTTGAACTGGCTCAAAAATTCGTGCCCGTTACTCGCATCACTGTAAAATTTACTAATGGTTAATTTCGATAACTTATTATTTTCGAATTTGTAGGAATACTTTCAGGATCAATTGCAATAGCAGTTGTTTGGCTGCTAGACATGTAGTCCCCTGCAATTTGTATTACTATTCACACAAAAGAAGAGACAAAGCATTGCAATTATCTTCTTAACCCTCCAAGCTGTTTAGATGAGATATCTCGTCCATCAAAATCTGCTAATGGTTTTTCTAATGACTAGATACTTCTTTAAGGCAACACCAGAAGTGTTAAACGACAGGTAAGTGAAAAACCGGACTAGGAGTACCTATACTGACTTCTTCACTCCCCTTTTTCTGACACATTAACAGAAGCTTTTTACAACGCCCGTGTTTATGCTTTGTCAATAATAAAAGAGAAAGGAAGAATTGCTCTTAAATATTAATATATTGAAAAATAATTTATTTGCAAAAAATTGATGGACTCCGTTTAGTGTATTTTATTCAAATTTTGCAAATAATTATACTTTTTCATCAGTTTTGGTACAAAAGCTTTGCTTTGGATACAGGAATACATCAACATTTTCCCAAGGTCCCACAAAAATCTATCTCTTTGGAATGAGAACACTCGAAAAACGAAGAATACAATGATAAAAACATTACATTAATTGAATCAGTTGAAAACTTGAATCAAATTAAACTGGAAGTTTAATTTTTTATTAAAAATCCTTAATTGAAGAACATGTATGAATAATTTTAAGTGACCTAATAATTAAGTGACCTGACTATTTGTATTTAAAAGATATTGCATGAAAAAAAATTGATTTTAAAGCATTTCATTTAATTCTCCGTAAATTCTTGTTCGCTTGAAGGAAGCTCACTTGCTGTTCAATCCTAATCGGAGAGTTTATTGTGTCCATGTTAGAAAATTGTTATTCACATAGTACGTCGAGGTAGTTTTCTCAGAAGATTTGTGAGGTGAACCGCTTTTACCTTTCACCTCGTTTAATGGGTAAATAATCATAAACTTTCATAAATAAAAATAACACAACTTTATAATTTGGTCACGAAGATCAAAACTGATACAAGTTAGTAATCCAAAAGTTATTCATTGAATACTGCAAGTTTCAAAACGAATGTATGCATTTGCATACCATAGAGAGAGGTTAGAAGCAAAAAATATTGGAGGATTTAAAAACTTATCTTAAGTTTTGGTAGGTAGGTAGTTAATTAACGTCGCACTGGAGAAGCAAAATGTGTTATTGGCGATTGTCCTGGATCAATCCCAAAGGGAAAGATCAAGGACAACACCTTGGAATTTCGAACCACGGTCAGAAGACGAGAACAACACCTCAGCTAGCACCCTTCTCTCCAAACTTCTACACCAAGCCAAGGGGAAGACATTCAATACCACTACAGATTTAACGTGTTTTGACTTAGTTTTGAACTCTCAACCTTTTAGTTGCTAATCCGTTGCTCTTTCATATGGGATACCGCGGCCCGTTGAAATTATGTTATTTTTGTGTTTGAGAGCTACAAAGATATCCGAAAACGACAAAATAATAATATAAATATTACATACTATACGGCTAGACGAGCTCGGTTACAGCCGGAATCACTTCTCTAGTATTAAATAGGTCTCGGCCTTTCATCTCCAACTGGATATTAATCAAGCAGGAGAAAATGGATGGATGGAATAGCCTGGAGTCCAACAGACTACGGGTCAATCCAAATCAATCCACTCTTCTACTGCTCGTTTAGGCAGTCTCGAATATGTTGTAATCAATACATTTTTAGTTCGAAAGCGAACACGAAACCAGAACTGTAGGATATGTGCTCAAGAAATTAATCAGAGACTGAGTGACAGAATACACGTAGTAGTAGTATCTCATAGAACGCATGTTGTACTGGTTATTATACCCAATTTTTTATCTGGATACCAATATCCAGTTTTGACCACAGGTACGGTCGGAGTAAGTGGAGTTCTCAATCGGTATCGGATAGAAATACGAACATACCTTTATACATGGTACCCGCCATATTGAAGTAAGGCATCGGTATATGCAGCCTCCTTCTTTTGGAATCAGGTGGTTCTTTTCTTCTGGAATCTAGAAATTTCTTATTATTGGTGAACGACACAGTAAAGGCAGCCGTATTCTGTTTGGTAACTTCGTTTATTTTTCATTCATTCAATTCGTCGATGGTACAACTTTTAATTGTAGAGTTACCATATTTTTGGAAATAGCTGGCCACAACCGAAAAAGCCTCCGTCTCCTGGTTTTTTTTAGCGTTGGCGTTTTCTATCGTTCTTCCCGTCTGACCTTCCCCCAATATTCTGGGTGCTAAGCCCCCACCTTGCCATGGGGTCAATCCTTCTACTGGCCGAGTGACATTGCGCCACTTCAGATATCAACCCCATTGGGTGAAGGGTGGAAGCGCACCCGTTCCAATTTCTCGGAATCGAGGGGTGATGAACTTGGTTTCTCCTCAAGTTCAAGTATTTGATAGGGGACTGGACATTAAAACAAATAGCTTGCAGGTTGTGTTTCCCTGTTTTTAGGGAAAACAATATTTGATGTGATTGTCATATCACACATGTTTTATTACGTTTGTTGGCATTGTTTTATGGGGAAATAATTATATTCCTCGTCACAACAAAATTAGTCAAATCTTGATAGACGACACATATCTCGTCGAAACCACTTGTAGGGTTAATTGACTCATTAAAGGTCAGTGCTTCCTTGGTTCTGCAGTAGCTACTTTATTTTTGAAATAGCAAACACTTCGCAGTTTAATTAACCGAATAGCGGTAACACTGCACATTTCCCAGTTTTCTTTCCGGTCAGACCTCTCGTAGTTCATCCTTTGTTTTAAAAGCGTTCAAAAGCATGACGGTGTCACTGTTTTAGAATGCAATCACATTTGCAGGGTTAATGGTGTCAAAACATCGTAGGAGGTTGTCTGAAGACGCCACAAGGCAGGCTTGAAATATTGCTACATTTTTAAAGTTTGGAAATCTAATCAGCAGTCATACTGCTTTCATATTTTAGTTTTTAAATATGCATATAGTCAAAAGTTTCGTTTTAAAATGTAAATTGCAGAACAATAACCAGTTTCTGAAATTGCGCTCATTTTAACTTGCCTGTCTAGAATTATTTCTCTAATCTAGAGTATAGTTATTATTCCGATAGCAGTTCAGTTGCAGTTCTATTGTAAAATAACAGAAACATTTACCCAAAATAATTACAGTTACTGGCAACTGTTATTATGATAACAGTGGAGCGGCACGAATTAATCAAAAATAAAAACTTGTAGTTGATTGTTTTTTAAAATAACTTAACTGTTAATGTCAAATTCCAACAATTAGCAATAGCTGCTAGCAGTTAATACAATACCTAATAAAACTAATAATACTAACTGTAGAGTTTAACGAATCACTCAGTAACATATACCCATAGTATTATTCTGGAGTGGGGCTACATTAATATTGATTTCTTTTAATGTGGGTACATAGTCCTTTTATGGAGTTTGTAATCTCAAATTATTGAAATGTCGACTCTATTAAACCTTTATAAGAAGTCCGGATTTTAAAACGTATTTCTTTAAAAAGTAGAATAGTTTTAGAGTGTGCTACTAAACTGGTTTTGCATGACTTTACTTCAAAACGGTTTAAAGCTTTATTGGAAATGGTGATAGAAACTAGTAGAAATTATCAATAGCGTCTTCCTAATACGATTTTTTGAAGAAATCAATTTATTAAATAAGGATGCTTTTATTTTTCATACCTGGGAGTTGCTAACCCCATCGTAGGTGCACCCCTGAGTAGCATACACGACAATCTCATGACGTACGGAGGGTTAATGTTAAGAAGGAATTAAACATACATGTTAAAGTTAAGAAACAATTAAACATACATGTTAAAGTTAAGAAACAATTAAACATACATGTTACTTAGAAACGATTAAAAAAAGGATGTGTCAATGTTAAGAAACAATTAAAAAAATACGTGTCGATGTTTAGAAAGAATTAAAATACACGCTAAAATTATTTTAATCCTTCTAGTGGTTTTCTGGACGAGGCATCTCGCCATCCATCAGATTAGGTCAAAGCTCACCATATCTTGATGACGAGATATCTCGTCATTAGAGGAAACTGACCAGATCTTGGTCTCGTCACCAAGAAAAAAAATCCTCAATGTCTTGATGACAAGATATCTCGTCATTAGCAAAATTGGTCATACCCTTTTGGATGAGATTTGCCGTCGAAACCACTTAGAGGAATCAGCTTATATAGGAGTTTGTTTAATCATACAAAGGAAACTCACGGGGAAGGAAAACTAGGACATTCCCGAAGTTTACTGAATTATGTGCCTGAGTTTCGTTCTTATGTTTTTTGTTTTTCAGATCAATTTCGACCAGCATAAGAGAGCGAGATCGATCGAATTCGATCGATTGAAAATGACGTACATCGTGAAAGCGAGAAAGGAGATAATCGTGTCTGCCGGATCCATCAACTCGGCGCAGCTGCTAATGCTATCTGGCGTAGGCCCCAAGCACCACCTTCAAGAGATGGGAGTAAGTCTCGCCTGTCATTCCACGAAGAATTATGATAGTGTGACTGAGTTATAGAGATTGAATAGAATAGAAGTGGCAGAATAGAAATACATTTCTGAGTTCCATAAAATCGGAAATGCCACTGGCCACAGTGCCGATAGCATTTACTCTTTTGGCAGCATTAGGTATCACTTTATTAAGCAGCTTGATTCCAAAACACATTAGCCTATCATGTTTAACACTCGAATGGGTTATTATTATTTTATCCTCATCAATACAAGTTCGATTAATAAAATAGAAAATTCCATAGGCTATACAGTTCCGGTAAGATTTGCTCTTTTGGCAGCACTAGAATTATTTTTTTTCCGGAAGCGATGGTCACTACTTTCAATGGCGGGCACTAAGGACTTGTCATTGGCCACTACAAGACCTGAAGTGACAGTCACTTGTGAAGGGGCACCCAGTGTATGGACCATCATTGCCTTAACAAAAGGACAACACAATTTACATCCATGCACTGACACCGGATTCGAACCAGGAACCTTCCGATCTAGAGGCCAACGCCTTGACCACTAGACCGGTTGGCCGACATCATGGCACTAGTATCAATTTATTAAAAACAGTTTAATTCGAAAACACATAACTGGCCTAATCGTGTTTTGCACCGAAAACGGAGTTCAGGTGTGACCGTGGTTCAAAATTTAATGGTGGTGTCCTCGGATATTTCCCTTCGGAGGTTGATCCCGGACCATTACCAATAGCCCGCTGTGTTGCTCCAGTGTAAAGTTAATTAAAAATACCAAATATCACCAAAACTAATAGTCCTTATTGTTACTTTATCCTAAATGTTACAAACCGGTATAGTGGTTAAGGTGTTAGCTTCTAGATTGGAAGGTTCCTGGTTCGAATCCGGGTCCGGGCATGGGTGTTTGTAAGCGAATGGTGTTGAGGCAGCTGGTGCACCTTAAATCTGTCGTGGCCGAAAGTCCTCACGTTGGGTTGGTGAAGAAGTTTGGAGAGTGGGGTGCCAGCTCAGGTGTTGCTTCGTCATTTGACCGTTGTTCAAAATTACGAGGTTTTGCCCTCGGATCTCTCCCTTAAGAGATTGATCCCGGACCGTCGTCAATATCCCGATGTGTTGCTCTAGTACGACGTTAATTACAAATTACCAACCTAAATATTACAGGTACGATTAATAAATTGGAAAATGCAACAGGCCACAATTCCGGTAACATTGCTGCTTTGGCAGCACTATACATTACTTAATTCCAAAAAAACAACATTAGCCCAATCATGTTTTACACTAAACCCAGTACCCCTAAGTTATGGTTATTTTATCCGTAACATTATAGTGTCCATTCGTCCTTGGGTGTACTTCTCACTTCAGTGTCATTTAAACTTTCTTTGTGAATTTTTACCAAATACATTCAGGTTTATATATTATTTAACCTATTCTTAAAATGTGTCTTGTATCAGCTGTTTTTAGTTCGTTTAGTTTCTTTTATAAAAAAGAGCAATAGAGGGTAATTTTTTATTTTTTGATGTTTTAAATCATGATTACAGAATTGAATTTTAATTCACTTAGATTGTGATCAATCTCGCCTTCTTTTGTTAAAACAGCTTTTCTACATAATTTTGATTGTTTACTGAAACCAGTCCAGATAAGTTGGAATAAGCACTATTGTAGTGCATTAAAATTTATGTTACACTATTCCTTTACTAGACTTTTTAGGAATTGACAAATTTGTATAGAACTGAAAGTCAGATACACTCCTTGACATTAAAGCAAGATCTTTACTCATTTCAAAACAGCGACTTCTAGGTGGTGCAGATGCGAATCCTCCTTGGGTGTATTTCTCTCTTCTGGGCCAGTAAAACTTTCTTTGTGCGTGTATATCCATTGCTTGACGTTGCCTGCCTAATGTTTGGCGCAGCATTGTTAACTATAGCCCTTGCGTCTTAAAACCAAGTCAACCAAAACATTAAAAAAACTGAGGTTTTTATAACTCGAAAAGCTTAAATTATCTTAATTGTGTCCTGTAGAATACGATTTAGACGTTAGTTCTTTATTTCAGTTGCATACTATTCTGAAACTATTTAGGAAAACTTATCAGTAACTTTACATTTTAAAATTGATTAAAAAGGAATAAAATTACCATGCTTTTGGGTCAGTTTCCAAAGGTCAATATTTAAAATAAGAAATTTTGTTTCAGTAAAAAATGTTTCGTTGCACATTCTACAAACAAAATAATGTTTCTGAAAGTTACTATTTTTCAAAGTATGGACTTTTCGTTAGAATTAAACTAAATTAAAACTGAAACATCACCTAAAATGTTGTCTTCTTCAGTCATTTTACCGAGGTTAGATTCAAAACGTCCTCTTCATTTCAACCCATTCGCCTTTAGATCAAAGGCGATTCAGCTATTTTTGACTATAAGAAAATTCTGCTCCTTTCGCTGTCTTTTTCGGCCGTATTTTCTTTTCTGTGCTACTTTCTACCTTCCAGACTTCATATTTTTTTCTGCAATCAGACTGCTGAAGAATTGTATTCGAGCTCTTCCGCGTAGAATTAGTAATATTATGTAGCTCCATTGCTCTAATCAAGCATATTTAAACGAAGAGGCAAAATTAGCGAATGAATCCTGTAGTGGTCAATTTTTTTTTTTAATATTATTCTTTCTTGCCATTCAACAACATATGTCTGGTGATACAGATCGTAGTTTGGTAATTTTTAACTTGGTATTAATGAAGGTATTAATGAAGCTCAATCCTTCGACTCCTCCCAAAACAGTTAAAGGACATGAAGGTAAACAAGATGTGCACACATGAAGTTGACTATAATTTGGTAATTTTAAATTAATGTTGTACTAGAGCAACACATCGGGCTATTGACGACTGTCTGGGATCAATCCCATGAGGGAGAGATCCGATGACAAAACCACGTAATTTTGAACCACGGTCAGATGACGAGGCAAAACCTGAGCTGGCACCCCACTCTCCAAACTTCCACACAAACCCAATGTGAGGACTTTCGGTCACGACAGATTTAAGGTACACCAGCCGCCTCTACACAATACGCTTACAAACATCCATACACTGACCCGGATTAAATATGCAGTTCTTTCGTGTAGCTCAGTCAACTTAGCTTTTGCGTAAATTAATTAAGGGTTCTGTACTGAAGTAAGGACGAGCAGAATTGCAGTAAATATCAGAAATTCATGAGGTATACGGGTAACAATTAACCCATCATTTACGTCGCAAGCAATCGAAAGTGTTTTGTGGGGTTGCAAAAACACTGTTGAAAGCTTTGACCTCCTGTCTTACAGCCTGAAGTGAAACAAAATACAGGTAACTCAACCTGGCATAGAATTCCCGCAAAACCGTATTTCGGGAATAAACGCATCGTTTACTTTGGACTTGGGATCCCAGATAACTTTTTTCTTAGTGCTGGATAGATTCACGCGATGTTGCGTTTCTGGAGAGAAACACAAGTTGGGGTGAAACACAGAGCCTCTCAAGCTAGAACTTCGGCTTACTTCACTGCATAGCGACTGCTATTATCACAGATTATTCACATACTGATCAACCATCTTTAAATAGTATTCACATTCGGTCACGTTCAAATTTAAATGTTTATTGCTTCCACTGTCGGGATGTCTGGAGTGATTATTTTTGTTCTCTTTATGCTCTCCGTAGGAATAAATTACTGTCTTTGAAGATATTTTTATGCTTCCTGTGGGTAATATATTGTCTTGACTTCTAGTTTAAGTGGTGTTTCTGTCGATATATTTTAACGTAGAACTATATCTAAATCCTCGAATAGCATGGGACGACTTACGGTCAACCACCTGTGACAAAAATGGGCCCCAAGCAAAATCGTTATGTCGTTAAAAATACGAGTGGAACAGAAATTATGCTAACATATTTCTAGGTAGATAGGTTGTTTTATTTACCTTGCACTGGAACAACGCAATAAGCTATTGGAGATTGTTCGCGATCAGTCCCGAAGGAAAGGATCCGAGGATAACACCTCGTTGTTTTGAACCACGGTCAGAAAAAGAGGTTAACACTTTAGCTGGCACTCCACTCCCCAAACTTCCTCACCACGCCAACGTAAGGACATTTGAGGCCACGACAGATTTAACGTGCACAAACCTCCATTGTATATGATGGTCTTTGGTTGGATTCGAACTCATAACCCTCCGCTACCTAATCCGTTACTCTAACAAGAGAGATATCGCGGCTCCTGACGTAGTCGTATAAAGATCATGGTCCAATTCACATACTACGAGCGTATATTTCCCTTCAGATTTGATCCCGGACCGTCTCCTATAGCCCGTTGTGTTGGTCCAGTGATACGTCAATTAAAATACTTACGTTCCTACCTCATTCTACGAAAATTGTTGCGTAGTTTCCGAGATTATCAAAAGTTGTGGAGCTTGATTCCGGGTCTGATCAGAATGTAATCCATGATTCTTTAACTGGACTTCAGTGTCCAATGAGAGCAATTATTCAAAAGGTCAGCATCATATGAGTTTGATTCCGGGACTGATCAGAATTTAATCCGTGATTCTTTAACTGGACTTCAGTGTCCAATGAGAGCTGTATTCAATAGGTCAGCACCATATGAGTTTGATGCCGGGACTGATCAGAATTTAATCTGTGATTCTTTAACTGGACTTCAGTGTCCAATGAGAGCAATATTCAAAAGGTCAGCATCATATAAACTCAGTTTGTACCAACTGTCATCTTATGTGTTCGTGATTGATCTGTATCCCTTGTATGTTAAATTAAAGGATAAAGTCCCTTTGCAAATGAGTTTTCAATTCACGAAACCATTACAGTAATACATCGTGTGCGCTTAGAGATGAGACGTCTGAGAAGCGTTGAGTTTAACGTTAGAAGTGAAAGAAAAATACGTGCGAAAAGGCAAACAGAGGACGTTAAAGGTGCACAATCAGCGAATGTTGGTGTGGGTTCTCCTGCTATTGAGAGAAGAGTGCATTGGTGTTAAATTAATAATGAATACGTGTCAATGCGTACAATTTTGTAAGCATTATTTCCAGATGACATCATTGCACTTTCCATACATCTTTACTATGTAAAGGAAATATTTTCTAACTTTGCCATTTTTCAAGTGAGTGCACTTTTAAAAGTTTTCTTTCTTCGATTTTTTATCAGCCTTTGTATGCAAGTAAGAGAAAGACGATCAATTAAGTTGCTTATTAACGTTGATTGATACCTTTAACAAATGTTGCACTCGTTGGTACAGTTCACTTAAAAATTAGGTATTCACTATATTCAAAAAGCAAATGTGACGCTTATCTTCAGACATTGAGGATCTAACAAAGTCGTCGCCTGTTTGTTGCCGTAGGAATGACTTTATACCACTTTCCATCGAGTTGCTCGTAGAAATGTATTCGAGTTTGTCATATCGGCGCTCTTGAAGACGTATTAGACGCATATTTGGTTTGATATTTTGCTTGTTGACTAGAGTGGGGTGCCAGCTGAGGTGTTGACCTCGTGCCCAATACGTAAGCGAGTTAAGCCAACACCAGAATGTAAAGCTTACGGAAGACCGTGGTGAAATGTCTCGACGAATGGCCTGAAGCTTGCTATTGATTTCAGTGCTCCAATCTGTGTCCACTCTATTCCATTATAATAATTCGTTCTCGGGCAGCTTGTCGGAGATCATTGTATGGAACGGGCAAATTCAAAAAGATAGTGACATATTTTTACTGCAGCATCAGACAGCCGTGGAAAATCCCGACGAGTCCGGATACCGAGCAAAAAAGGATACCAAAGTCACACCGGGTGAGAGTTGATGTTGGAGTTTCAACACGGCAAGAGCATAATTATGGCAGTCGGATGACAAGCTCTCTGACACTTCTAGTCTGTAAACATTGAAATTGTGTTTATGAGGCGAAAATAATACTTCATTGCATGAGCGTCAGCTGAGAGTATGGAAATCACACAGTGCAGTTGGATACTCCAGGTGGTTGATCCGTACTTGTGCGGGGCCTACACGTTGTCCATTAGGATAAACCTCTGTGTAATTTCCATAATATTGACGATGGTGAGAAAAAACTGATGCACAGTTCGTACCTTCACGTTTACTGTGAGAAATTAAAATTAGAAACAACACTAGTTTTTTTTGTTTTTTTTTTGTACACCAGTTTTTTAGTAACATCAATTTTTAAGGGGAACAGAACAGTCTTATCTCCGTAATGTTGAAATGGTCA
This sequence comes from Metellina segmentata, assembly GCA_947359465.1. Lineage (NCBI taxonomy): Eukaryota > Metazoa > Arthropoda > Arachnida > Araneae > Tetragnathidae > Metellina > Metellina segmentata. The sequence goes on along the minus strand of OX375876.1, from coordinate 61,196,255 downwards.
AATTTCAAGGAACATTTTCTCAGAATCTTTTTTGTATTGACTTGAATTTTTTTTTACACAGGTTTTGAAGACACTTTTAAAAACCTTGACACAAGGATTTACAAAAAACAAAATGTGAAGTTTTGAATTTTTTTTGCTTTAACTCGTTTTTTTTTTTTTTGAAAAATGACTACTTTTTATCTTTTTTGACCATCAAAATGAACTTTTCTGAGCAGATAGAGAAAAATGCCTCTGTAAAAATATTGCACTCGTAAACCAATTTTTTTTATCTTTGCTAGAATAGACTTTGAAAAATGTTTCTTTAATGGAAAAAATACACATTTTGAGATATTGAAGTTTAAAGCACAAAATTTACCTTACTTCAGATACATACAGGTATTTTTTAAAAAGATATTTAAAATACTTTTACTCATCGTATCTTTACAATTAATGTATCATTTTAAACAGAATTGTATAAAACATTTATTTAAAATTATAAAAAAAATTCGAAATTTTGAAAGATTTTTGTGCATTGGTCCCTTTAAAACATTTACTGATATTAATTGGTGCCTGTTTTTCCAGATACCCGTTGTTTCTGACCTTCCAGTTGGATATAATTTACAAGATCATATCTTTCCCGGTGGATTACACTACTTAGTTAATGAGCCTGTTGGCATTGTTCAGCCAAGAGTGTTCACTTTCAAGGAAATTGTTCGCTACCTTTCAGTTGGGAGAGGTAATTATGCTTGTATACTTTTCTTCACATTGACTATCAAGTGCTTGGTGCTTGTTATTGTTGATTATTTTCAGGATTCTTTGATTTAAAAAAATAAATATTCCCGTTAAACAGTCTCAATGAGTGTTTAATGCTTAGAAATATATTGTTATTCCTCAGCTTTCATGTCAGCATTTTTCTGCATAGCAACTTTCATGTTGAAAAAATTAATTTTATTTAGTTTCTTAACTAAATAACTATAAATCTGATATTTTCTATTTAATAGATATAAATATTATAAAATTAACGCTGGTAATAGATTGTATTCATGAAAGATACTATTCTGATAAAAATGTAGTGAAATTTCTCTCTATTTACATGTATAAAATTTCAGTTCAATAATTTATATTCTCAAAATGTTCCAGAAGACAATGTTAATGTTATCTTGTTGCATTGAAGAATTAAATATTGAAAGCAAAGAAGATTGCTCATTTATTAAAGCAAACATTATGTTCTTAGATTCATAAATAGTATTTATTTCAGATGTAATATGATCATGAATAATTAACAAACTACTTTACACGCAGTAAAAAGTGTACATATGGTGGAAAATGTAAAAGAAAGGTATTGACAACAGTTAAAATCAGAGTTGTCTACTAGATGGCAGCACCAAAAGTCCTATTAAGGCTTTTTTTTTATGGTAACGAAACTGGGAAACGGGATTAAATTTGGGCCATGCTTCTGCATAAATATGCACAATCTGTGCCAACTTCTTCTGGGGGTACATAAATCTATTTATTCCATCAATCTGAAAGTATCAGCTCCAATTTACAATTACTCAACTAGAAATACACAGGACTTTTCATCGGCTCTTAGAAAAATGATTTCCAGAATTCGACGATGACCTCCTATTAGTTTTTGAATGGAAAGTTCTGATGATATTTTTCCAGTTTCCAGCTTCATTACTATTTTTCGTAGGGCTAATTTACAGTTCAGAATCGAAAAGTATCATTAATTGGTTAGTTAATCTGTAGCATACGAAGTGGTACTGAATGAGGGAATTCAGTCATTTCCAGCTACCGTTCGAATTTAGTTTAAATAACAATGTATTTCCAATTAAAATAGATATTAAGTAAAAAAAATATTTCTAAAACATTTGCCCCAAATTGTTTGAAGAAATGTTCTTTGTTTTCTCATACTCATTTTGCTTTCTTTTCAACACAGTAACAAAAGGATTGCAGTAAAACAAATGATTATGCAACGCCCTCGTATGAAAAGTGACGTAACGCAAACTAAAAAATTTAAAAATCAATTTTTAACTAATAAAATTTTATGCCACAAGGTCCAAAACAGGATTAGCTGCGTCTGATATATAACAGATATAGGACGGGATTCTTTATTCCAATTTAATACTAATCACATTTTTTATTCTTCTTTTTCTTCTCTTGTACAATTTTTGTTGTTTGATCACCGTCCGTTTTCTTGATACCAAATACCTTTCGCAACTTAAAACATTCTTATAATCAACTTCAGCCAACCAACCGTTCTGGTGGTTAAGATGTTAGCCTCTGGATCGGATTCCTGATTCTAATCCGGGTCAGTGCACTTATGTTTGTAAGAGGCTGGTGCACCTTAAATCTGTCGTGGCCGAAATTCCTCACGTTAGGTTGGTGTGGAAGTTTGGAGAGTGGAGTGCCAGCTCAGGTGTTGCCTCGTCATCTGAACGTGGTTCAAAATTACGTGGTGTTGTCCTCGGATCTTTCGCATTTTGGATTGATCCCAGAGCGTCGATAGTCCGTTGTATTGCTCTAATACGACGTTAATTTAAAATTACCAAATTACAATCAACTTCATGAGTGCACATCTTGTTTACTTTCAGGTCCTTTAACCGTTTTGGGAGGAGTCGAAGGATTGGGCTTCATTAATACCAAGTATGCTAATAAGTCTGAGGACTATCCAGACGTCGAAATACATTTTCTCTCCGGTTCACCAGCTGTGGATGGTGGTCAAACATTTCAACGCGTCCATGGACAATCCCGAGAGGTACGTATCTTCTTACATTGACGTTTAAAAATTAGAAGCGTGATATTTTGCATAAAGTGTAAATCCCAATTGAACTAAACAAAAATTTCAGATGAAAAAGTAGCTTTGCTACATAGATGTCTAAAAATTATGGATAATACTATCCTGGATGAACAATACTTAATTTTTCGACATGTGTGTATAACTGAAATTTAAATGCATGGGTTTTGGCTTATTGAAAAGTAATTAGCAGAAGTGCTTTGTTAGGTTACAAAGGTTGTTATTTGTATGTGCGTGATTAGTAATACACTTTGAAAACCTTAGTAACTCAAGGCTAAAAAATTTTAATGAGTTTCATAATAAAGATTCAAGTCAGGGCTTTAATAATTTAATGTAAGACCTTAATTGAATGTAAGATCTGTACATAACATTTTTCCCTTTTACAAAATGAAACATGGTACATTCAGTAAATCAGATTGGTAGCTATTTCTCTATTGATGTCACCCATTCAGATCTATCCAAGGGTCATTTTCCAGACTTGGAACTGAACAGGATTTTGTTGCAGCACACCTGGAGAGAATTGTAAGATATTCTTACAGGAAGGGCATAATTTGCAAAACTTCTGATTCCAGCATGAATAAATATCGCCATATAGTCTGCCCGGGTATCGACTACTCTCAACAGGCCTTGAACCTCTCTAGTCTCTGCCAGAGATAAAATTTTGAACTGAGCCTCAACATTTTCCTTATGAACAACTCATTGAGTAATACAGGTTGTGCATGTACTGTACAGAAGTTAAACTTGGGGTCAGCAGGTCTTACTAAGAGTTAACTATTCATATCCAACTGGGAGTGACATAATTTATTTATAAAAGTATTATTTATTAATTATAAAACGTATTATTTATTAATTAAAAAACGTATTATTTATTAATTAAAAAATATTATTCATTAATTATAAAACATATTATTTATTAATAATAAAAGTATTATTTATTAATTATAAAACGTATTATTTATTAATTATAAGACGTATTATTTATTAATTATAAAACGTATTATTTATTATTTATAAAACGTATTATTCATTAATTATAAAACATATTATTTATTAATAATAAAAGTATAATTTATTATTTATTAATTATAAAACGTATTAATTACTAATTATAAAATGCATTATTTACTAATTATAAAACGTATTAATTATTAATTATAAAATGCATTATTTACTATTTATTAATTACAAAACGTATTATTTATTAATTACAAAACGTATTATTTATCATTTATTAATTATAAATCGTATTATTTATTATTTATAAAACGGATTATTTATTCATTATAAAACGTTTTATTTATTATTTATTAATTATAAAACGTATTGTTACAGATGTGGGAGAAAGTGTACAAGCCTTATGCATTTAGAGATGCTTACACCTTTTGTCCTGTCTTACTACGACCGAAGAGCAGAGGATATATTAAATTGAGATCGCCAGATCCTTACGATCCACCCCTAATCGATCCCAGATACTTAACCCATCCGCACGACGTTCTCACCATAGTGGACTGTAAGTTGCTTTCGTGTTTACCCTTGTTCTCTATAATGATACCATCAGAATGATCAAGGCTGAATCCGTGTATGGTTGTCTCTGGCAGAGATTGTCTCAAACTCAGTGGGACATTCCACTGCCAGGCATGATCACACAGATTTTAGTCAACTATAATTTGTGTCTTATTGTCTTTTACATAGATTGTTTCGAACTGATTGAGGCTTTCTACTCTCAAGTATGAGTCAATCACACAGATTTTAGTAGTGAAAAATACTATCTTTTTTAATTCTTTCTTAATCAGAAAACTTTTTGAACCATCTGTCTGATATCAAGCCTTAACTTATGGGGCATCTCCACGCGATCAGAGATGTCCCATATATGATGGCTTGATATTAGATCTTTATCAGAATGTTAGGAGTATGAATAGTTTTGGCAACCTAATACAAAAATAGAATAATTATCTTTTTTTGTGATTTATCCATTTCCTTCTTACGAAATTAGGCTGTTAATCTTGTCTCCCTTATGTAACAAATCATGTTGATATCTTGCAACTTTTCATTAATTTCAGCCATGAAGATCTGCATGACGTTTGGAGAATCGAAACCTTTCAAGAAATTCGGGGGACACCCATACGATACGATTTTCCCTGGATGTGAAATCTACGTGAAGAACAGCGACGAGTACCTCGCCTGCGTTGCACGAACCTACACGTCAACCATTTATCATCCCGTAGGGACGTGCAAAATGGGAGCTGCCAGTGACCCAACAGCTGTAGTGGATCCACAACTCAGGTAGAGCAATCGAACAGTTCCTTTTTTCTTATCTGTCGCTCATCATAGGAAAACCAACAGCTGAGTTATATTCGTAATAGAGCAGGTGGTTAATGGCCTAATTCCTACTGTAATAATCTACTCAAAATGGGGGAGTAGGCTTTATTTGCGCCCCACCAGTGGCAGAGCAGCTGCAGATGAAGCTCTCAACCCACAGTGTGTTTTCGACGTGATATGTCGTACATCACAATCTGACCCCTTTTTCTATCGTAGAGATATATCGTCATAAAGATATTGCCGATATTTTTTATGATGACGAGATCAAGATATGGTCACTTTCTTTCTAATGACGAGATACTATGTCCATCAAGATCTAGTCAGTTTTGCTATCGATGTGAGGTATCTCGTCAAGACACGCACCAGTAGGATTCAGAAACTGGTAGACTGAAGCGCTTGGTTACGAATTCGAGTATCTGAGTCCACGATTTGTTCTATGTGGCAGTACTACCCAATTCACCCCGGAGTTATTTGGTGTTACTCAGAGACTGCCACTTTCTCGACAGTCAATACTTGGAGCTTGCGATTGATAAGCTGAAAGTGGAGAAAATATTTTATCTGAAAATAATTTATTTGAAAAATATTTTATCTGCATAACAGAATGTACAAATTAATTAATCACGACAGCTTTTGATATAACATTATCTTTAGTGTGTGTAAGAACTAACGTTTGTGCAGTCTTAAAGAGAGCTAAATGATAATAAAACAAGTCATATCACCTAAGCAAACAGTTAGCAAACTCAAGTACTTTCCTTTAATTTGTGTGAATCTAATAGTTTAAAAAATACCATGTAAACATTCTTCATATTGTGCAATTAAGATAACACATTCTTTAAAAAACTATGATTTTGTTATTCATGCGTTCATGTTTGTGTCCGCATGTGTCTTTAATATATTTATTTAACTCAAGACACCTATAATTTATTTATAGCATTTATTGAAGTGTACACACAATTGTATTGAAGTCACCGAGATTTTAAATGCATGATGAAAACATGTCAGTCAATGCTCTTTAACGCAATTGGGTTCAAATTTCTTATCATTTCATGTGACTACAAAAAAGTTAAAGTCAGTTATCGAATTGTCTAGATAATATCAAGTTTTATCTCTTTGTCTATGATTTATTTCGCTGCCGTGTCGCTTTTGTAAACTCAATTGATCATCCTTCTTGTTTCAGCAATATTGTGTAAACTGATAAGATTTTTAATCTTGCAAAATTGAGATTAATCACCTATACTTTGAATAACACTAAAATTTACCAAATCGACGTTTTACAGTTAATTAATAATTGCGCAACAACAAGAAAAACGTTAGGGAGCAATCAATAAATTCAGAGCCTTTGATTAATTGACATGGAAATCTATCTTCTCCTTAAGTGACGTCACATTCTATAATCTCAAGATTTTTATGAAAATATAATTCAATTATAATAAAATAAATTTTCTAAAATTGGAATTCTAGTTTTAGCCAAACGTTATTTATATTGATGCCCTGTAATAGTGATATAATTATAATTATATTCTAGCTATGCCAAATGGGTTTGTTGGTTTGGAATTTTTTTATGGCGAATAGGAAATATTTGGTTGTTTGCGCCTGACACAGGACATACAATACAGAGTAATAGACATACACAATGAAAGTTTTACATACCCAGAAGAGAGAAATGCACCTGACCGAAATCGAACCTGGACTAGATCAGTGGGCATACCCGGTGAAACACGAGGGCTCTTATGTCAAATGGGTTACCTAAGTCTTTCATTTCATAAACCTAAATAAAATTTCTTTCAAGAATGTTTTTTTAATACTAGGCGTCCAAATTTCAATTTTATGTCAATTTCCTTAAGCAGAGTACAAAATCATTTCATTGTTTCATATAAGTGTATATGTTTATGTAATTTCGAGACAAATATTGAGATCTCATGTAGACATCACTAAAGGTCATATAGACATCACCTAAGCTTAACAGCACATATTTACTCACCCATAAGGTCAAGGATTAGCATACTTGTCTGTAAGATTGCTAAGCATTCGGGAGGAGATGGGTCATTAAAGTTCTCTGTTGAACTCAGTGCTCAAGAGTTTCCGGAAGTGGTTTTTATCCTTTTTCCTCGAGGGTGCTTTATGACGTGTTCTCTTGAAAGTTAAGTCATTGCTTGAGTTGTAGTGAAGAGATTTTGATGAAAACTTGTCGATTGCATTGCCTGAACTAGTAAATTTCCCCATAACAGCTACTCGACTCGGGATTAGAGGGAGGAAAAAGTATCCCCAAAGAGAATTCTGCTTCAAATTTGAATGTCGAAAATTACTAACCAACTAACAAAAGAGACAGATATGAATGTAGCATTAGTTGTTAATGCTATTCTGCTTACAAATTTCTAGTAAAATTGATCTTAAAGGCGGGGAAATCATCTTCTTCACTTAGACCTTCTAGTGATTTTTACAAGATATCTCGTCTGTCAATATCTGATCAATTTTGAGAATGACGAGATATCTCGTCCATCAGGATATTTAAGATTTTTTTTTTATCATGACGAGATCAAGATCTGGTCAGTTTTTTCTATTGACGCGATGCTAGTCGAGACAACCACCAAGAGGTTAAGAACCGAACATACGAGTTACCTCGTACACACCCATACAGCAAAATTATATTACTTTTCTCGAGTAGAAGGTCTTCATCGATACTCATTGATGTAAAAGTGTACCAAATATCTCTTGTTTGAGTCTCTACTACATGTCTTTTGACGCTTCTGGTAGTTATCTCGAGGAGGCAACTCGTCATTAGCAAACCACAATATAACCATATCTTGATGAACGAGATATCTCGTCATTGGAAGAAAACTGAATTAGTGAAATTAGTGAGATATTGATGAATGAGATATCTCTTCTAAGCCACTTGAGAATTAATGCGCTTACCTTACATTTTAAAATTGGTTTTATTGAACAATATATAAACCTACCAATTCAATTTAACATTTATGCTTTTAATTCAAACTAGATTTTGTTGGTACTATCTGGGTATCAATGATCAACCTATTATACAATGTACATAAATACTTCTCCGCCAATTTTTAAGACACTATTGTTACAATAGGACATTGAACGGTGACATCAAAATCATTTTCAGAGCCATTCAATCTGCAATAAAATCCTAAACTTTCGAACCTAACGATCCTATATGTACATTATTCCCCTCCTTTATTGCTATAGCTATATTTTAAGAACATTTCAAGTCTCATAACCCTGAACCTCCTGGGCAAGAATTTAGATAGCAATACGCCTATTGCATTTTTCAAATGTTAAGATCATCTTTCTTTGAGGTTTTTAATTTGTTCTTCATCTTTACCCTGTTTGCCGAATCGAGACACCAAAGTTAGCAACTGTGCTACAGGTTCGAGAGTCTTTTAACTGGATACACACTTAACCCTCCTAATTGTTGTTTCGACGAGATATCTCGGCATTAGAAAAAATTGCCCATATCTTGGATGTATGAGATGTCTCCCCATTACAAACTGACCAGAATTTGTTTTGTCGTCATCAAAAAATTGACATTATATTGATGACGAAATACCTCGTCATTAGCACAATTGGTCAGATCATGAAGGACGAGATATCTCGTCGAATCCACTCTGATTGTTAAGGTCTCCGTTTCTTGTACGGGTATATGGCAAGACAAAAAACAATCCGAATCGTATTTAGAATTTAAATAGCCCAAAAGCATATGTATGTAAAGCTAACAGAACTAACATATAGATGAAAATTATATCTTCCACTAATCCACGAAGAACGTTTGTGTGTGTGCACTTAGTATTCAGTAGCAATATTTTTTTCTTCTGATTTACAATTCATTTTCAGATAGTCTTGTTTAAAAAAAAATAAAAAAATAAAAACGATTTAAATGTGTTTGTATTTGTTTAGTATATTTATTAATTATTTGTACCCCCATTTTTTCCTATAGGGTCAAAGGAGTACACGGTCTACGCGTCGTAGACGGTTCTATAATGCCAACTATTGTGTCAGGAAACACGAATGCGCCAATCATAATGATCGCCGAGAAAGCGGCAGACATGATAAAAGGCATAAGGACGGTAATACGAAGGAAGGACAAAAAAAAGAAGAAAAAGCGTTGATAAGTGTTCCAATTATTAGAATATCGCATATCATCTCATGTTCAAACAAACAGCAGTGTATGCATGCTGACTAATAACTCTACTTAGCATATCGAATTCAGGTTGTGTGAAATCGTGTTGAGTCGAAGACATCTGACCATATGACCTCAAATCGTTTATATAGCCATAAATTATAATATGACTGTTCTTCACAGAAAAGACTGGATGCATCTATTCGCTGGAGTTTTATTCGAATGGATTTCATCAATCGAGAACAGTCTATTGCATAAGGTGGCTCTGAATACCGGATGGATGACCGGTGCTATATGAAAGAGTAAATGCACTTTGCTTGATTGGTATTCCTGCGAATGCAAGTTTACAACGAAGACGAATTCTCAGCGAACTTAAGTGATGTGAAGAGAACTTGGTATTTGTAAATTACTTGTGCAATTTCGATATATTATTGAATTACGAAATGTTCTGCATAATATCAAGGTGAAACAACATACTTTTGTCCTCATAATTGGAAAACTTCATGGTGTTGGCTTAAAAAAGGGTGGGATAGTTGCCAATTTCATTTTGCAAGCGCCCTTTTTTGAAAATTGCTGAAATCGACCTTTAAATATCTCAATTATGCTTTGCAAGAAAGTAGCATGTTTAAACAAATCAAAAAAATATCATATAGGAAATTAGATAAGAAATCGATCGTTTTATATATATTTTTCAAGAAAAAATATTTTTCAAATTTTTATTCATTTTCTATAAAACGAAATTTTTGAATTTGTGTTTAGGGTAAATTAACTTGAAATATTTCCATTATGTGTGAGTTTTCAGAAATTGTACAAATTGATAACTATTAATTATTCATCAGTTTTTTTTTACATTCATTAAAATTATTTTTTAGTTTAGTTTAAGTTTTAAGTTTTATAAAATAAAATTAAAATTAAATAAAGTTTTTTAAAACTTAAAAAAAAAAAACTTTTTAAGTTTGTTTAGTGCTTGAATACTAAATTGCTTATGCACATTGAGTTTAAGAGAATCACAATTCAAAAGGCAAATTTCATGTGTCCTCACAGTGTTATTAAACGAGTAATACAGCACAAGTTATTTTGATAATAGTTATTTTTACACAATTAATGCCGCACCAACAACCAATCAAAAGTAAATGTTAAGAATTCTTACGGAATTTGACTAATGTCTACTTTCATGTTAGACTGAAGAAAATATCGAGTTTTATTTAAATATTTATTATGGAAACGCTCCCTATCAGTAATTTTAATAGTTTTCATATATAAGTAATTTTTCCTACAAGTTTTCACTTTGACTCATTATGCATTCTTATCACTGAGGGTGTTTTTGTAAATTACTCAAAATATTTATTCCGAAGTTGCTGATAATGTTAATAGTTTTGTGTTGGGTATCCGTTATTTTAAACAGAAAACAAAGTTTCGGGGTACCATGAAATGAATCTCGAGTTTCATAGTTGTCAATTCACGAGATAGCCGAATGAATGTAAAAAAGTTGAAATTTCCTTTCACTTTCAAAGTTTGGTCTATAAGATTCTTTTGTCAAGAAAAATGTAGGTGACTATAGTGCTTTTGTGATGGTCCTGTAAGTTCCAGACGCGATGTCGTATGGCTTGTTTTTCAATTACGTTTTCAGCTCAAAGGAATGAATTCCGAACTGATATTTGATGTTAATTGGTCATCGCCAATTCATCACCAGCTAAATGTTGTCCAAACGGCGATAGTCTTCATTTTACGATAACCCGATTTGTATTATAAGAGACGATTTGGGAAACACAGAAAGAAAATCTCCGTTTTCAGTCTTGTTTGTTTTTTACACTGAAAACCCCTCTCCTACTTTTAATTCATCTATAAAATTTATGTGGAGAAAAACACATTTTAAACGCACTAAAATCATACGATAAGTAACTTTTCAAAAATTATTTTAATCTTCAGATTTGCAAACTTTTAAACATTCTTCAGATCTGAAAGGGGCATGATTAATTTAATATTCCTGAATGAGGTTTTACTCTAAATCTAAATGTAGATGACGTTATTGTTCTTGTGGAAAAGTAGGTGCTCCCTGTAAATATTCCATGTTGGGAAACCGAAGTAAGATTGTTTTTACATTGAAATTCCTCTCAAACTACCATTCTGAATGTTTTTCTTAATATATTAGTTCCGCCAAGAGCATTAAAGTAAAAGCAACTGTGCACCAAATAGTATATAATTATTTTTAACGGTAGGCTTCTAAAAGTAGGCTTAACTAAAAGGATAGACCAGACTTTGTGAGAAAAGAAATTCAATACTGTAGTCTTTGACGAATTTGGTTGCCAAACCAAAGACTACTTCTCTTTGTTGCCATTTTGTTTTATTTTTGTAAGTATTCCAGAGTTTTGTAAATATATTTATTTACTTCTTGTGTCTGTATGTTAAACGTTTGAAAAATATTATAGATATAGTAATATATTTTTAGAATTAAGTCACCTTTGTGTGTTTTTATTCAACTGTACCTGACTAACTGTGGCTAAGTACACAAAGAAAATACGCTTGACCCTCCTGGTGGTTTATCTTCGCTTCGAAAATTGCCTTGTAGTGGCCAGCCTTTGGTATAAAACCTTTTCCTATTTGGATCTTCATTCTGCTTTCGTGTAATAGGGCAGTTTTCCCTCGACAATGTATCTCGTCATTAACAAAACTGACGAGATATCTCGTCGAAACCACTTGGAAGGTTGAAAGTACAGTCAATAATATATAGATCATCAGGTTGTGATTAATCGATTGCAAAACGTATATAGAAACCGTTGAGTCTATAAGTTAATCATCGTACATAGCTTAAAAATGATGATAAGCAGGGCTGTTCCAGATGTGTGTTGGGGTGTACATGCATGTAGTCGGATAAGATAAGGACGGCCGAAAAACAGGCACAATGCATACTACTTTTAAAAATCGTGTCCAAATATAGTACGTTTCACAAACTGTTGTCGTTCAATTTTAATCGTTTCTTCTTTGCGTGTTATTTTACCGATTGCAAAAAGAGATACTTTTTAATATGCATATCGTGTTTGTAATTTACATTAGAATATTCTAAATTGAATAGTGGACCTCGACGGGATTGAACATTCTTCCCGAAACGATTCTGGATATGAAAAGCTATCAGAAACACATGTCGAAACTAGTTACATCAGAAGCGATCGAAGTTTCGAACGTTAGAAATAATATACGATTCCGAATACGTCAATACTCCGGAAATAATTGACAAAATCCTTGATCAAAATTCTCATTTAAAATGACGACATTTAGGAATAGGGAAGAAAGAAGACTGGGCCATCAAAATTATTTTTTGAATATGTGCATCTGGATGAAGGAGGACGTTCTTATAAAAATATAAAGGTTTTACAGAAGAACACGACGTGCTGAACTTCGAACATGGGCATCTCATGTATCAGGAACAGCCCTGATGATAAGCATAAGCATTGAAATAGACATTATCCTAGTTACAATCACCAAATTAGTAAGCAGATGATATTGTATATCACGCTCTAATAACAATGCTTGCATAAATATAAAAGATAATCAATTTCTGGTTTTATGTGTAGAAATATTTTATTTATGCTACTCTCGTCTTCGGTTATCAATCGATGAGCATCCCAATAGCATCCTGAAGGGGGAAAAATGTGGTTTCAAAACGCTATCAACAATATTTACAATGCTGCAGCTTCAGTCTAAGTTTATAGCGGTGGTAACGGTCTTGGTGGTTTTTTTTTTGACGCACTTCTAGTAGCGAGCTATGGCAGGTTAAAGCAACCCATTTGTATAACGGTTATTGAGGTTTTTATTGTAACCTCGGCAAACAGAAAATTGAAATTTTGAATATTCTATAAAGTTTTTTCCAAATCCGTTAAAATGTCGTTTGATTTCATTGTTTCGTTTGAAATAATTCTTCCATTGGCGTCTTTAGAAGTACGGAAAAAAAAACGCTAAGGCCGTTGCTATGGCTATAAACGTAAACTGAAGCTGTACCTTTAGAATTCTATTGTCCTGAATTTTACGGCAGTCCCTGAGGTGGTCTAGAATCATTTCATCCAGTTAGCAAAGGAGATAGCTGAGCTCACTGCTCCAATACGGTGTAAGTGTCTTGGTAGTAGTCGTGTCCAGAAAGAAATTAAATGCAAGCCCCTCATACAGCTCTGGGTAAGGAACCGAGCTTTATATCTCAATAAAACATTTTAGTTCTTTCAAACATTTCAGAAAGACTAATGTACAAGCAATTGTACAATGTATTTGCAATTTTTCTACACATAAAATGAGAAATTAATTGTTTTAGGTATGATGGTATTGTAGCCAAAGTGCGATATATTGCTGTCTGTAGCAATAACCATTGCTGTTTTTTTCTATTAATGCCTTGTTTCTGTTACGTTTATTTTCACTAATTAACACAGGGTGTTGAAGGTTTTGAAGGCGATTTCTTTGAGGGATTATAATACTATCTGCACAGTTCTACATCTCTGAGTATTTACTTTTCATAATTTGTCTTATTTAATTCATACTGAACATTAATTTGCGTTTCATGAAATACTTTTAGTGCAGTAAAATAATTTTATTACACAACGATATTGTTTTTGATACTTGGATTTAATATTCTTGCAAAATAATTACTCCAGAAACTTTCCAAATCTTTATTGTGTGTATATGTGCATCCTCTTAGTTGATTAATCGAACAAAATTTTACAATTAACAGTTAAATTAATGTAGGAAAATAATAAATAACATTTGGTCATTTTAATTATCTCTTGATACAGAATAGATAATTTTGTTGAAATATTATTTAAGTTGTCGATCAGTTTTTTATCAAATAGTGATTATTGTTTTTCAGAATTAGTTTTAAGAAAGCTTTTCTTGTGTTTAATCATATGCGCTGTAACCTGTTTTAACTTAAAACCTCCTAAAAAACTTAGTGCCTAAAACTTCGCTACATTTTGGATACCGTATCACATAAATAAGTTTTGGAAATATATATATCCTCTTTGAAATACTAACTTTCGTACTTTCTGTTGATGACTTAAATTGTAATATTTTATGCTTTTATATAATGCGAATTTCTACTTGCAAAATTGTTCCACGTTAAAAGGTTATATATTTAAGATGCAGTTTTCTTATTTCTTCTTGATGCATTTCTGAAAATTTTGAAAGCTGTAATTACTGATTTATACTTTTGTACATGTACTAAATGATGTCAAAACGAGAAATAAATGTGTTATTTTATTCTCTTGAATTACTTTATTTGGAACTCCATTTTCAATCATCATGAAATATATAATATATTTTTTCTGACGACAAGCCTGGAAATAGTCTAGAATTTATCAATATTTTGTATTTAATTTTCCCATCTCTACTAATTAAATGGAGCATTGTAATCAGATTCAATTTATATTTTATCATCTATTACTTCGGCCCGTTTTATTAACATCATTAACTCGTTAATCAAATCCTGTTTTGTGTCGGGTCCACTTGTGGCTAAAACCTTTCAACATTTCTGTTAATGACACCCCCAAAATCTGAACTCTACAGTGCTGACAATCTCCCCTTCTCATCTTATCTAGAATGCAAATGTCATAGATCTCCAGCTCTGGATAATTGGTAAACAAAACTAATAATTTCCAAATGTGCCTGACTTATTTTTTAGGAGGTACAATTGAAAACATGGTTTCGATTATCTTCAACAATTTAAATCTAACATTTGCAAACCTCTCATCTTACCAGGGCCGCCCATAAATTTCCCGGGCCCCCCGACAAAATTTTCACGCGGGCCCCCTAAGTTTTTTCCTTTTGTAGGAAGTTTTCATTTTTCCAAGTATAAATAAATTTACAAATACCCAACTTCAGAAATGTACAAGAAAACATACAGTAAATTAATAATGAACTGGTAAGTAATTAAGGAAAACATGTGTATGTTACGCCTAAAGCCCGAAGTGCGGCCACTTTGCGATCTAGCAGGACTTCAATAAGGATAATGAAGTACAATCAGAAAACTATCTAATAAATATCTCTATAGATAGATATTGTAAGAGAAACACCCATGCAAAAATCATACTTCGGACGCTGAAGACTAGTCAAAACTTTTGCAGTACTGAGGAGAGAGCAGTAAATCTATTCTACGAATTAATGAATTTATCAATGACGTCAATGAAGCTCATTTTGGACGCCAGTTCATGCTCAATTGGAAACATTCCATGATGATTCAATTTTTCTTGGCCCAAAGTAGATCGTAAATGATTTTTGATTATAGATAGTTTAGTGAATCCTCTTTCACCAGAAGCCACAGTGATGGGAAGGGAAATAAAAATTCTTAAAACTAAACAAAGTTCTGGGAAAATAGATTGCAATTTTAATCTATAGATATTTAAAAGGTAGAGTGGAAGACCTTTATATTTTCTAACTTAGCTAAATGTGAAAAAGAACGGTCTTGTACATTGTGGCTTAAATCATCTGGATAGCTTTCAATTAATTTTTTAAGTGCGTTGTTGTCATATAAATTATAATTTATTTTTAATATGGCTTCGAATGTATTGCATATGTTTTTCATTTGCTCATACCCTTGATTCTGACTAAGAAACTATTTTATTGATTACTATATCACAAAAACTGAACTTCTGAATTTTGTGTGGTTTCTATTACTTTAGGCATTTCTCTTTCGGTGGCTTCGTCAAAGAAAAGGTTCCTTTTTCGTCCTCTTTTTTTGGAAAATTCTGCATCTATACCCATATTAGAAGCTTCTTTAGCTCTATTTAAGTATACAGGTCATTGTTTTCTTAAATCTTTATCTATTGTTTCAGTTAACGCTTCAATGTTATTCATTTTGATATCAAGGGAGATATCTTTTGATTGCAGGATTAAATTTCTTGTATTAATTTGCTCTAGTATGTCCTTCCAAATATTTAACTGAATTAAAAAGTTTCAAATTTTGAAAAATAATTGAGGAATCCATTTATTTTTGCCGTTTTCTCTTACGATGAACGACTGATTTTTTACATCTTGAAGGGCCTTTAAAACGTCAGGTAGTTTTTCACATAGACGCGCCCTCGTTATGGTCAATCGTCGACGTGAGAGAAAAATCGAACCACGACGGTTGCGGGTAGAAAATTAGCGAAACAACCCTATAACTCCAGGATTTCACGTTTTCCAGGAGACTCAGACCCAATCCTTTTCTCCTACTCAACCCCCATTGAGTAAGAAGGGGCTCTTACCACTTATCTCGGAATTATCACCTAACCAGTCTTCATCCTGTTGAAGGTACTATGGAATGATGGGGAATGGGCGAAAGGATCGTTGTCTTTGACCGGACTGCTGAAATGTGAGACCACCTTGACGGGGCCCCTTTAAGAACTTGAAAAGAATGCATATTTTTATTCAATTTTTTGTTGTTGTTAAATTCGGAAAATAACCTTAAAATGAGACAGATCATTTCTTGGACAAACCTTGGGGCCGCGGGCCCCTCAAACGTCCGGGCCCCCCGATATTTGTCGGGTTTGTCCCCCCTTTATGGGCGGCCCTGATCTTACTATATAACACACCTGTTTACTGGGTTCGTAGGGTTAAACATATGTAGGCTTAATACTTGATCCAGAATAACTGTGGAACAGGGGCGTATTCAGAATAGGCCGTCCTAAGCACCTACCGAAATATTATTAATTTTTGCCAAAATAAATGTCGATAGTTGGTAGTTAAATTTACAACACACTGCAGGAACACAACGGGCTATTGGTAACGATCCGGGATCAAACCCGAAGGAAAAGATTCGAGGACAACACACAGTAATGTTGAACCACAGTCAGATGATGAGGTCACGCCTGAGCTGGCACCCCACTCTCCAAACTTACGCGCCAACGTGAAGATATTTGAGGCCACGACAGATTTAAGGTGCACCAGCCCCCTTTTGATACGATGGTCTTTGATTGGATTCGAACTGACAAAATAAATGCTGACGTAAGCTATGTTTGTGTAAATCGAAGTCTGTGAAGCTGATGAGTTGACAAATCGTGTAGAGGTCTGGAAACGTACAAATATATTTATAAATGAAATTATTATTTTGTATTATAGAATTGGCTACGACAGAATTAACATGTACTAGCACTGTGTTCATATGTTGTATCATCGGATCTTTCCCTTAAGGGACTGATCCCGGACGCATACTCGGAAACCCTCACGCTTTCAGCACCTCTTGGCGAGTTGGCGATAGATGCCTGTATCGCCAACTACGATAATCCTAATGTTAAAACTTAGAGGAATTGCCGCTAGAAGGCGTATTAGTTCTGTCAGCGGTTTGAAAAATCGCGCGCTGTTCTGATGTTGAATGCATTCTGTTTTGTTTATGCTTATGAGAATGTGTGAGGAGCTCATGTTTTTCAACGGTTTTTGTATTGAAAGCGGAATAATTTGATTAGGAAAAGTTAATTTGTCTTTAGGCGTATTCTTTTGAAAGATTGTATTTACTTTTCAGTTATACATCCAATCTCCTTCAATTTTCAAATGTGTTTATTTGATGCTTTAGAGATGCAAGAAAAATTTGTTTCAGCTTTGATTTTGAATTGTTTTATGCTATTGCGTTTAATTATATTTGTGAAGTGTAATCTTAGTATTTTAGTAGAGGCAGTGAGATTGTTCTTTCTGCGATCAGTAGTTTTAATTTTTGATTTATAATTAGATGTAATCTAGTTTTTGAGATTACATTATATGAAAGTCCACAAATTGAATACATCTGATTCTATCAAAACGGACCATTTCTTTCGATTTTTAGATTGTTACAGGGAATGCAAATTTAAAATTAAGTGATTATTTTAAAAAATCAGTGATTTAAATAAGAATTTTGATTTCATTTCCTTTCTGTTTTATGTGTAATAATATTGAAAATGAAATAACTATGAAGAAGAGACATGCTATTTTATTGAAGTTAGTTGAATATTAAATCAGCCTTCCTTTGAAGCACTACATAACCTTTTTTGATAGGGATCATAATTACAAGACAACTCTTTCCTTTTTGGGCCATTGAACATATGTCACTCACAAGCCTGTTCATCAGCATAGGTTTTGTTTAAAACATTCCTTGTGACTATAAATCCAATGGGCAATTTTGAATCATTCTTCTTCATATGATGGGTGAAGATTCACTTAATATATTTACTCAAGCATTATACCTAAAAAAGTTCCAGGGCCAGTGCAACCCCATTAATTCAAATTAGAAACACATGCTTTTTCCTAATCTCTGCAGCTATTTTTTTATGTGCTTTCATTTGCAAAATCTTATATTAAGTATTATTTTTTGACCCCTCATATGCCTGTACCAAAACTTTTGCATTATTAATTTTATATAACTTCCATACACCGAACACTGATGTGCTAAAAGTCATGGGATAGCAGTATGCAAATTTACTAGTGCTCACATTGCATTAAAAGAGTATAAAGAGTCAGATAGTTATCAGTGCTCTCTGTTAAACTCTTGAATGTCGACCTGCCAAGAATTAACCGAGTTTGAACGTGGAAGGATAGTTAAAGCTAAACGCATAAGCTTAACATTTTGGACATAGTTGAGACCTTGCTCCACATTGTCAAGGGATCGAGAGTACCTCATAGAAGGCATTACCCATCACAAGTGCATTTGTGCTAACAGACTTAAGTTCTCATATAGGTATGTTGAAATAAACAATGTAATATGTCGATTTGGTTTTCCAAAACCTCTGTTGAACAAAATTTGGGTAGTACTAATGATTTTGTGCTATTCTATTGATACACAAGCGGAAAGGGGAGGTGAGGTGTAGAGGGAATAGTATCATTACTGAGTACAAGGAGTGGGAAAGCAACTTGCTGGTGGTTCAGTGGGTTTCTCATTGTTAATAGCTTGCAAGCTGTAGATGACATAGGTTCAATTCATGTGACTACCCTGAGCGTATTGATTTTTTTGCGTCGAACATTTCCTGTTTGTATACGCACACCTAATTCTGTTTTTGCACAAACTTTTTTTTTTACTCGGATTCAAAATAAATATTTCATTCTCTATTTACTCCAGTCAGTTTGAATTTATTTGCCCAAATTTTACGAAATTTTTTTTTCTTCTATTTGTGGCATAGTAGTATCATCTGTTAAACTACATGGGTATTCGTAGCAATTACTGGGGGTTAGCAAGCAGTGGTCACACCTGACCCCATGAAAAGAACTATCACGGGCAATGCAGTGGTTAGTCAGTTATATTGCACCCACAAATAGATTGCATAACATGTAGTGTATGCGTTTTGGAATACATGTTTTCATTTACCAATGTATGTATCTACAATTTTCTAATTGTATTTGGTAACTAACACGACTGTATTCCCAACATCATTACAATGACACGCAACTGGAGGATTCAGTGATCTATCATTTGAAGATATTCATGAATCATTCGAGAAAGCCGTAAGCAAAGATGAATTATTAGAAGAGGTTGGCTTTGAGACTCCTAATCCCACAGAATGTAGTGATAATGAACAATAGGATCTTGTTCTAAATGCAGGTTTAGTAAAAGAATGTCTGGAACTGACCTGAAAATTGGGTAATCATTTTGTCAAACATGACCCTAATGAAAAACGCGCTAGGAAATTTCAACGTGAACTGAAGTTCTTGGTAGCCTCTTACAGATAATTATATAATGGCCTAACCAAAACACAACAATTAATAACTGAATTTGTTCGTAAAACTGTTGAAACATTCGCACAAGATGATACTCATGCTCGTCCAAACAGAATTAGGTGTACATTAGTGTTGACTCGAAAAGGTGAGTTTGTGATCTCATTTGTATTGTACTGATGTGCACACTTTATATTTTCAGGTTCCTCATCCTTCAGATTTTTAACTATCCCTTACTTGTATTTATGTTTTTGTAATTTCTATTATCAAAATGTGTTTCTATGTGGTTTTGTTTTTATTTCTTGAAGCAGGTGTTTTTGTGATAGCAGTTATTGCCAAAATGTTAAGTAATTTTTTAAATTACCCAATTTTTTACAAAAATAAACATTTTCTCTATAAAAAAAAAAAGTTTCAAGATAAAAAAAAAAATTTAAGATTGGAAATACTTAAATTTGAATAATTCTACACTTAATGGTCATAAGTTAAATTTTCATGCAAAAAGTTTCTTTTTGAGTCTTGTATGGTTAATTATATTTACAGAAAATTCGGATACGCAGCGAAAACTTGAATCTCTTCAAAATTCTACTCTACGTATTATCAGTGGTTACCCCTGGTACTACCGAAACGCTAAAATTTGCGAAGATCTTGAAATTACCGAACTTAAAACTTACTTCAGTAAACTTGCTACTAATTTTTATGCTAATCTTGAATTAATTGATAACCCTGCCATCCAGTGTATCCCAGATATGACCCTCGTCAACCCGAATATAATAAAAGACCCAGAGTCATTCTTAATCCTTAATGTTCTTACTATTTAAATCTCCTGCTTTTATTTTTTCTTTAATTTAATAATTCTTAAGCCTTCCTTGTCATCTTGCATCTTATGTACTGTTCCAATTGGACTCGTCCTTGATCTGCCCAATTTCTAAGCCACCTGTTTTCATTGGACAACCAACTGCACTCACTCTACCTTACATATTTCAGTGAACTTCAAAACCTGCTCAGTTCCCAACTACTTTCTGAGGGAGATAGAAGGCATTCGGCCTAAGTTCTCCGGCTCACCCATTATTTCATTTTCATTTACAGAAAAATGAACTTTTGTAATGTATGACTAAATTACTTGATATTTAAAGTTTATTGTGTATTGAAATGAAAATAAAAGTTTTTATGTACCATTTGTTTCTTTGTTTTTCTTGTAAGACATTAATTAAAAAATACCTTCTATAATGAATTGAAGTACATATATTCACTGTAACTGAAACACTTCTTTTTGTTTACCTTCATGTGTTTGTTTACAAAAATATCTTGCAATGTCAGAATCAGTCTCAATAAATCATTCTGAATACATTAAATGTTGCTTACAATTTGTACTAAAAGATTTATATTTTGTTCTGATTTTCATAATTATTCAAGATTGTCAATGTTGTCTGGTACACGCAAGTATTGTTAACCTAGTAATTTTTTTCTGGATTGAACTGTATTGGAATGTAATTTAAATTGAACTTTAGAACTGAAATAATTATACTTATATGTGGAATATAATATGGACCAAGAGAATTGCATGCATAATAACATTTAGAGCTTCGATGAAAATCCAAATTTTTCCCATATTGTGTTTGGAGAAAGCCTACTTGTGTGTAATGTCAACAGAGGTCCCTTGTTTTTCAATAACACTATATATCATACAGTATCAATGTTTTCTTGGGAACTTTCTGTAAGAAGTCGGTCAGACTTTTTCGTATCTTGCAGAGAACAGTGTTTTGAAATTTTTTTTACACATATTTGTTTTGAAGGCACACGATGTAACCCAAAGTAATTTTACAATTTTCTAGAAGTCTCCATCATAGAGAATTCATTTTGATTAAATATTTTGCTAAAATGTGCTGAGATTCACACTCACTAACCTAGATCAGCTTCCTAAATAAATGACAATCAAAAGCTGTAGAGCAAAATGGTCTTAAGAAATCATGTGGATGGAAGACTAAATATGCAGTGCTGGCAGTCATTTGACTGATATTAAATTCAATGAATAATGTCAATCATTGAGTGCACAATGAAATTAGAAATGTTTTATTTAAAAGTTATTCCAAAACAAAATGATGTCCAATGTAAACATCCTGCATAACTGAAGAAATTGTAAACCAATATTTTGGTTGGTAAATATTTTCAAGTCGTAAAATTTTCTGTAGCTATACATTCTGATTCTTGCAACTTTAGCAATATTGGCTTTAGTCCGATTTGCATTCAAAGCTTATCTAGAACCATGAGTCAGCTAAACTTGTTCAAAGTAGGCTTCTGTGAAACTTATAAAAATGTGCTCATGCTATCTCCATATATTTAACTCACTCAACATCTGTCCTGATCAGGACATGAAAATTTTAGATAAAATAATTTTTGAATAGACCTTTTGAAAAATTAATTAAATCAGCATCATGCTAATATAACAGGTGCCGTGGTTTTAAGAGCAACCAGAGGGTCGGAAGTTCGAATCCAGCCAAAGACCGTCATGTAGAAGGGGGCTGGTGCATGTTAAATCTGTTGTGTTGCCTCGCTATATGACCATGATTCAAAATTATGTTGTCTTAATCTTTCCCTTTGGGGTTGATCCAGGATCGTCACAAATAGCCCATTGTGTTGCTCCAGTGGGGAGAGAGACGTTAAATAAAAATACCATTAGATATACCACATTTCATCAAAATGTTGGTTTTAGACTAATCAGTAGCATGTTATAACTCCTAAAAGGTCTTGTGAATAAATTATTGCACACTTAGTAATTAAACGAATAATATTGCTCAGATTAATATTGTAATTTTATTATAAAACAAATATTACTTTTCTTCTGTTCATAATAAGAAAAATTATATACATCTTGCCTCATAGCAGTGAAAAATTATATATTTAATCATAGGTTATGTATTTTTTGGCATACGAAACTGACATCTGATGAACTAAAAAACTACAACTATAACAGGTGCCATGGTTGGAAGAGTAATGGACTAGCAACCGGAGGGTTGGGAGTTCGAATCCTGCCAAAGACCGTCGTGTAGAAAGGGGGCTGGTGCATGTTAAATATATTGTGTTCTTACATTAGCGTGGTGTGTAAGTTTGGAGTGCCAGCTTGGGTGTTGCCTCGTTATTTAAAAATTATTCAAAATTATATTGTGTCTTAATTTTTCCCTTTGGGGTTATAAAAATAACCAAGTAGCATAATTGCCAAATTGAACTTACTTTTAGACCAAAGTGGGGCCAAGGGTCTGAAAAGTAGGGATGCGACATCAATGTCGATATTTTCAAAACATTAATGTATTGAAGCCGATGTAGCATCACTAGTTGCTAAACCAGTGTTATGAAATGGGGTAAAAAAGTTTAAATACACTGAATTTTAAGAACATCGATGTATTATAAACATTGATGTTTAGCTGTCGTTGTTGCATCCGAAACCGCACAGTATACATCGCGTTACTTTGCGGGCCTCTAGCAAAGACTTTCTCAAGCCAACAGCAGGGTTCCCACGGTCCTTGAATTTTGTTTTCCTAACTAGGGGCCCTTGAAAATTACGAAACTTGGTAAAAAGTCCTTGCTTTTTTTTTTGGACTAGTACATAATTGCGTTGGAATTTGTGTCCAAACTAGTTTCCTTCACGGCAGGTGCGCAATTTGAGCGTCATTCTGAAGTGTTACGTGTTTTGACACCACGTTTTATATATATGAACAACCATAATGGGTGATGTATACATGAACACACAAGGTCATACACCATGTTTCATTGACGCGTCATCCCATCGCTTTTTTGCATTCAAACATGAAAGAGTTCCGCCTCTTTGAACATTTCTTAAAATTGTCTCGGGGATTGATGAAGAAATACAAAGAAAATATTAAGGTTTTTGAAGGGGGTAACTGTCAAGTCGTACGTTCAAGAATGAAAACTTAACAGTTTAGGACACTGCATTATCCGTTTTCGTAAAACGCCGAATTCGTATTGAGAAAATATAAAAGTTGCAATTGAAAAATTATTTATTTACAGAAAAGCACATTTAAGGTATTCTTGTAAAATTTTCTACAGATTTCAAATCCGTTGAAATTTTTACTATCTTTAACGATTGTGACCAGAGAACAACTTTTGACACTGCAGTCAAAACTTTGGATTTTTGTTTCTCAAACAAAATAAACCACGACAGCCATCTGCTGTAGTGGCCGTGGGCGAGAGCAAAATGAAAACGGAGATTGTGTCGATCGAACCATGTGCAAGCTCCCATACTCTTCTTCGTGCCACCAAAGAATTTATCGTACGATATTTTACCTCACGACCGAAATTGATATGTGTGCAAATAGCCTGATAGTTAGCATTGAGACGTGAAGCCCACTTTGCAAAACAGTTCACAGGTTCTGTGATAAAAGAAAATCCAAACTATAACCAAAATTTATGACAACCTTTCCTCTTTTCTTTGACTGTCAGTAGTTTAAAAAGGAATTAAAAAATGTTTTTTTTTTAATAAATATTTTTCACATTTTTTTAAATTGACAATTTTTGCACGTGCTTTGTTTTAGGTCGCTATAAAAAACTTTAGGTCCTTGAAAAAAATATTTTTGGTACTGAAAAGTCCTTGAATTTTTTTTGGACAAAGGCGTGAAAACCATGAACAGTAAACGGTTCATCACACTACTACTCAAAATACCTACCAACTTACCTATGCTGTGAAGAATGGGATGTTTGAAGAGTTAGGGTAAACGAGGCATAAGTTTGGCAGTCACAAATCTGTCCAAGGCCAGGAGGGCCTGGTGACACTGAGGGTGTTGTGAGTAAGTTTTGGTAGCCTCTTTTAGGAAAAGGAGATCACCCCTAAGGTGTTCCATGAGTTTACAGTGGAAGATGTAATGGTGAGTCGCCAATCTCTCCACACTGACACAGATCAGAAACTTGGTTTCTGAAGAAAAAAAAGTTTTTAAAAAAGTATTCCGGAAAGCAATTATGGCCTGCGAGTAGCTGGGATTTTATGGGGTGGTACACGTATTGACTAACATCTGGAGTGGGAAAAAACTTGTGCATTCTTCTACATATTGTATCTCTACTCCATCGTAGTTCCCACAACTTCATAAGGATCTTGAGAATTTTAATTGACAAGGCAATTGTGCCCACATTTCACAGACAGCGAATTTTGACAGGATCAGTCTTATCACCACCCATGTGACATATTGACTGCAGCGACAAAGTAATGTTGTTAGGTGAGACACGACTTCAGAGACAAAGCACTGTTGTCGTCACGTGAGAGGTGACTTACGACCACAGAGACATAGTACTGTTGTTATGTGAGAGGTGACTAATGACCGTTAAGGCTTAAAATGGTAATGCGTGTAAAAAAATTCTGCCTCCATAGCAGCCCAAATGCAAGTGCTATAATTATAGGATATGAGATAGAAAAACTTTGTTTAAAGAAAGCTATTGAAAACAGTCAAAATGGAATATTTTTTCAATTTAAATTTTGTTGTTATCTTGAGCTCAAATGAGTGAAACAAATCGAGAAGTGTATTTGTTTACAAAAAATTACTTTGCTTAAATCTTAATACTTATTATTGATAACTGCTTTTACTAAGTTTATATTTACTACTAGTTGTCTCAACAAACAGTGGTGAGATTATATCAGGTAGACGATCAAACAAGAGATTTGATTCATAAGAAACTATATTATGAAAATACAAACACTGTGTAGGTTATAAGGACGAATATAAGTTCCACAAAAAACAAATACATTCTCATCAATTCTTTCTATTTGACGAGTTTTAGAGTCAGTGATCATTTTATATTGTAAAAATCATAACAAAAGGCAATTGTTGACTAAATTTCAAATAATTGTAAACATATATAATTTGTTTACATGGGGGTACGTTTTTGCCGCCTGCTTCTTGCATCAACCAATTCTTCAAAGTAGTTACAATACAGACAGTTAACGAATTACAAAAAAAAAATCTATACATTACAATATTGAATGTCAACATATATTTAGAATATCCACAAAAAAAAATCATACGGAAAATCATAGCACTCAGCGATAAAAAAAATGGCGATCTTTTTTACAACGTAGTAGGGTTGCTTGAGAAATTGAGAAGGATTGCCAATTTCCCCAGCCTTCGGTTCTCAAAGCTCTTTCTATCGCCAACTCGCCAAGAGGTGCTGAAAGCGTGAGGGTTTCCGAGTATGCATCCCGGACGCGATATTCCACATTGACTAACTCCCGGGCACTCGCGTCGCCAAGCTTGCCAAACCAGTCGAATTTTTAAGCTGTCTGTCGTTCCGCGGTAATCCCTCCCCCGTAAGTTGGCAACCCACGTCCTTATGCAACGCGCCCGTCTCGCACCGTCGACACTAGCGCGTCTATTGTTTGTTTGTTATCCAGAGGCTTGATTATCAATTATACAAGCGCCTCAGCGTACAGCGTAAGTGTCCGACAAGTTGACTCTGATTGGCTATTATGATCATGTGCCTGAGACGTAAAGGTGTTTCATTTGGCTATTTATCTACGTTTATGCGCAGATCTCTTTGACTGATAGGAACGGTTTTCGAAAGGTTTTAACATTTTGAACCGAAAATTGTATCCTTTTATTATATAAGTTAATAATTATATAAGTTAGTGTTTTATGTATGCTTTTTGTTACATCAGAATGGTCCTAAACCAGGGATGGATACGACACCATCATCCTAAAGCAGAGGGGCGGAAAAATATCAGCTGGTAGTGAGTTCAGGAGTGGTTTTTAGATTATTTATGTAAAATCAGCGGAAGTTTGGAAAAATAAAAAAAGGGTATTAAAAATTAGGAAAAGTAATTTAGAATCAATTGGAATTGTTTAAAAATAATTTGGATGATCTAAAAATATTTCCGCCAGTTGGGTTCGAACTCGGGAAGTCATCCTCCGCCGCTAACGCCAATCTGATGGTAAGCGACTTTAGCCATTTGGCCATCGTTGCTTCACCAAGAAGAGCTCTTTAAAAGAAGAGTTCATTTTTGCCTCCCCTTATTATAAGTTGGCGAGAAGTATCAATTATCATCGAAGATGGACACGTTTAAAGACAAATATTTAGGCGAGTTGAAGAAGGAATTCTTACTTGCATTAGACGAGTATAGTTGAAACGACGAAAAAATCGTTTTTGATGTGCAATCCAAACCGAGAAGGAAATGAAGATGTTTGGAAAGCTTCAGCTCACTAACCAACACGATGTCATATATATGTTTCAATGATATAACAACAAAATTTTTATTATTTGACTACTGTCACTTTTCTTGCCGGGGTGCGATTCGTAAATTAGTCTCCATAAAAACTTAATTAATTTCAGGCATTACGCCAGAAAAGATGTGACTGTTTATGGAATTCAAAACAAATATTAAGTTGAAGTGGTGTTGCACAAAAACGGGTTTAAAATACACATAGGATGAGCTCTTGACAAAATGTTACAGCAAAACATTAAATTCTCCGTAAACAAACAGCGCGCGATCACTGCGGTTCGCGAATAATCTCGTGAAACGCGAGAAAGCGCGAGGTTGGCATCAGGGATTGGCGTAGTTGCTAAATCCTTGGCGACGCGAGTGCCCGGGAGTTAGTCAATGTGGAATATCGCATCCCGGACCGTCGACAATAGCCCGTTGTATTTCTCTAGTAAGACGCAAACCTCTGTTTTTGTCAATAGCCCATAATATTCCTTTAGTAAGACGTTAATTAACTACCTACCTCATTGAAGCTGCAAATTCATGGTTCCAATTTATAACTGCAACTGTAGTAATTATTGTTTTGTTTACCTTCCGCGATTCTATTGCGTTGTTTGTTTCCTTCGATGTAAACTATTTTATACTCGAGATATTTTGACATCATGGATTTCGGATAAAACCGAGTGATGGCAAGCAGCTATTTTGCCAAATCCAGCATCCCGCTTCGATCGTATTTGCTCGCCGAGAAATCTCACTTTCAGTCTTTTATTGAAAATGCCCTTGAGAAAACACGTCAACTTCTGCGTGGTTTTCACGGAAAGAAAAGTAAATTGTCGGAAGCCTTCCGTGGTCAGCAAAGATTCCCCCTAGAAAAGTTCGAAGTCAAGTGTGGGCCCACACTTACTCCGAAATCGAAGTTTGTTTTTTACCGACCTGGTTTTATTCACAACGTCACATCGAAATGGGTGACCGATTCTTTGGCTTCGGCCATAAACAAAGAAGCCAGAAGGAAGCTTATGCAAAGGGGTGGTGGGCCGATGTTAGGTTTTATTGGGTTTGTACTAGCTAAGAAACCTTCTATTTTGACTGACAAAGAAGAATGCGAAGGGGTGTCCTACTTAATTCGTGTAAGTGTTTATAGTGGATTTGTAACTTTTTAAAAACATTGTTACTTTTATTATTATTTTTATTTGTAATTCCCTTAGTATTATAGGCGTATAGTAATTTCGCATTTTTTCCTTTCACACGGAGTTGTACATTTGGAAGAGCAATGGATTACCGAGCAACCAGAGGGTTGCGAGTTCAAAACTTGGTCCAACCAAATCACTGTCATGTACCCCAGGGCTGGTGCATGTTCAATATGTCATGACCTTAAATGTCCTCGCGTTGGCATGTTGTAAAAATTTGGAGAGTAAAGTGCTAGCTCATACACACGTGTTCAAAATTACAAAGTGTCCTTGGATCTTTCCATTTGAAATTGATCTGCTACTCTTGTTTGTCATAAATTCTTCTACTTACCTATCTCTTTGTTACGACCTCAGCTCCTCAGACATTGAATTATGTTTTCAGGTTGTGGCCATTATTATGAAAACTCAGATGAAACGTCTCCTGTAATTCCACAATTCTACTCGCAACAGTATATTAATTTCTTCTATTAAATGAACTAGTAATTTAAATTAAACCGTGTCTTATCTTAATGCATGATTTGTATGTATCAATATCCTTAAAGACCTTTATAGCCACTGAAAATATTGCTGCATTGTTACATCTTGATACATGTGTCCAGTGTATTAATGCCAATTTCACAACGTCCTATCAGAGGACTAGAGTGTGTCACCAACTTTACTATTTACTATGCATTCTCAAGTAGTATTTTATTCTTGCTAACATTGCTAGTTTTGAGTTGGGACTCTATAGTTCCCAACTGTAACACAAATCTAAATTTCTTACACAGTAATACCCTGTCTTATGCGAACTCAAGAGTTACGCAGTTCTTGTGCTGTAATAAGCATTGGGAAATATTGGGATGACATTTCTGAATAAACATCAAATGATGTCTGGAAGAAACTTTGTCAATTTTTTCAGAAACAAGACAGAAACTGATCATGTCACTCATGTGATAGAATATGTTGTTAATCTTGCCAGGCAGGCAATTAGAAGTCAATGGTGATAATTTCAAATCGGTTCACATAGTTTGAAAATGGATGAGCTCATAGATGCGAGAGCAAAATATCATTGAAGTATTCAACACTTCAGACCCAGTTCCACCAGAAAAGCACATGGCAATTGCAAGCATGACAGTTCTCATATCAATTGAAAATGGTATAAAATTTTAGAAAACAGACTCCACTGAAGAACGGGTCCTAGCTACAAAGCAAGGAATAAAAAAGTTATTAGTTTGCTAAGAAATTCTGCATTTAAAAAAGAAGGCATTGTGTCGTCAGATGAATTTGTTAGTTTTGTATGAAGTGATCGACATTGAAATACAGTAGAACTCCAATTATCCGGATCAATTGAGGCCAGACCCCATTCAGATAATTGGATAATTCATGAAAAAAAGGTTATTTCTAAGCAAATAATGTTATAGTACGTAATGTAATTTAATGACTGAAAGCCATTTTGTTTACATAAATTGTACTTTTACAAACAGTATTAAAATATATCATTGCTTGAACCTATAGGTTAAAGTCAGTTGTTTCGCTGTCTACTCGTTTCCGTGCAGCTAAGTCTTGACGCAAGTCTAAGCATGCACATGACAGTGCAAATGGTCGCTCTCAGGCTGCTGCTCCATCCATTTTAGCGATGTATCAAGGCTCTCAAACGCCTTACTAGTTGATGGTCCCACGTCCGATTGATTAGCAATGACAGTGTCAACTGCAGGGTCATTAATGAGTTCTCTCACACTTTGAATGAGTTCATTGTCACTGAGAATTTGGAATCTAGGGACTTAAATATCACACCAGCTACTCGCCATGTCCTCTGCACTGCACTCGTAACATCCAGGAATTGTCACTATGATGTTTCTTACGTCCTCAACTGACACTTCATCGTCTTCTGTCGCTATCTCCTGCTTTTCATGGCCCTTTCTTTCTCTTTATGTACCTCCTCCTTGGTTGAAAATGCCTTTCAATTTATTCCAAGCTCTTAATGTGGTTAACCAACAGGCTCCATGGTTGGGCCAACATGCAAAAGCAGTCTTTAAATCAATTTGTCAATAATTTTGTGATGAACCACAATGCCATTCTTCATTTTAATTTTCTATCAAAACTTTCTTTAACAGTTGTCTTCTGTTATTGAGCTTCATAGGTTCGATAACCAATTGGTCCACCATCTGCAATTAACTCATTACTTTTGGCTACAAGAAGGGTGTTTTGAAACATCCATTTTCTCTTTCAAGATGGTGTTCTATGGGGTGGAATTGTCATTGATGAACAACACCTTACTGCCTTATTTCTTAACAGGAGTGGTATTTTATGGTTTCTCCTATAGTTAGCACAATATAGCAGGGTTACATGGTCTTTATTAATCTTATGACCAGGAGGAATAGATTTGCTGATGCAGATTTCAATGATTTCTTTTATTCTCAAAGCGATCCGGATAACTGGTGTTAAGAGAATTGGAGTTCTAATGTAACTTTTATTAAAGTACTTATTTATTCTTTTTAATATTTTATATTATGTATAAAAACTGCAATTTAAAAAAAGATATATTTTTCTTACAAACTAATGTTTTTGGTAGTCTTTAGTCTCAATTAAACAAAATTTATTGTAAACTTGCAACCCAACTTATGTGAATTCGACTTGTGCCATTTTCGTCAGGCCCTTCTATTGCAAAGCTTTGGGGTTTAACTGTATTTTTATTTGACTAATTGCTTAATTTATTATTTTTGAAATCTAAATTTTAAGTTGCTTTAAACTTGATTTTTCTGACACTTCTACTACATCTAAAATCATGAAAGTTTTATTTATTTACAATCACTGCCAAAAGTTAAGCACGAAAGGTAAAATGCGAAAAAACCGACAAGCACAGCTTTGATTTACACGAAATGCGGTAGGAAAGTAGCAAATAGGTTTATGCATGAAAGAAAACAAAGAATTAAATACAAAAATGTAAACAAAATTGAATTTTTATAAATTATAAGATGAAGTCATATTAGAGTTATTAACAAAATGATGTTTAAATCCAAAACAAATTAACAAAACCCACATTAATAGGGTATGTGACCACCCCTCATCCTCATTCAAAGTTTACAGTTTGTGACCATGCTTTCCAGAGGTGATCAACCACCCTAGAATCAAGTAATTGCCATTCCTCATGTAGAGCAGTTTGCAACTCTAAGAGTAGCTGGGGGTGGAAAACGTGCAAGACACAGCATGGCCGAGGGCATCCCAAAAGATTTTGAATTCAAATAGGATTAAGGCCGGCAGGTACGCCGGCCAAACCATATGCGCAGTCCCCACACTCTCCAGGTAGTTGGTGACGATGCCAGCTCTATGGGGACACGTATTATCATCCATTAAAATGAAAGAAGGACCAACTGCTGCAGCGTACAATCTCAGAGTGGGTTCTAGGACTTATCCTGTTAACGGACAGCAGTCACAGAACCCCGTCTCTAGATGTGCAGGTTGCTGCGATATCCCTACAAAATTTTGGCCCACACCATGATGCTCTCACATCGGAATGCGTGATACTCGATGGTGTTCTGGGGTCGATTGCATGTGCCTTGTTCTCTCCAGACCCTTACTTGTTCGTTATCTGGCTCCAGTGCAAGTCTCGACTCATCCATGAACATAACGTTAGCCAATCAGACACAGTCCAATACACATGTTGCAGACACCACTTTAATCATGCCCCTCTGGATTGGACGGATAGAGAAACACGAACTTGTGGTACCCATGTGTATAGTCTATTCATGTGTAGCCTTCGATGCACAGTAGTGGCAGATATTGTCTTACCAATGGAGGATGCAACCATAGATGTCACACTTGTGGAGGTCGCCCTTTGCTAAAACAGCAATATATTGATCTTCCGCGGGGGTCGTTACCTTTTGGCGGACGGTCACTGGTCTTTGGACAACTGTTTGGAATTGTTTTTATAGTCATGGAATGATGAATGCTGAAGAAAAGAGTAACATCAGTGATAGATTGCCCTGCTTCAAGGCGTTCCACAGACCGGCAGTGCTCACTATCTGCGATTCATCTTCTGGAAGCCATAGAAAAACGTTTGTCTTGGAAACTGATCGCACAAAAGTTCTAAACACTTTTTATCTGCACTTACATGCAACTCCTCTAACCCTTCACAATGCTGACTTTGTACACCAGTGCCTTATTTTGCATATTTCTCAACACGAAACTGTGATTGGCTCTTACATAACACATTTGCATACTTCCATCTACCTCTGCAGTAAATTTCAGCCTCTCAAATTCAGATTGGCTTTTTGAAACTAATATTTTCCTTTATGTGCTAAACTTTTGGCAGTGAGTGTAAATTGAATAGAGATTTTTTTTTCAAAAGTTTAGTTTTTAAATTTGTGTGATTTTATCATATTACACTGAAAGTCATGAATTGATGTGTGTTTATTTTTCAGGATTCTTTTTCAATCATACCCTGGCAGGCTAAAGGAATAGATGTTAAGAAAGATGAAGATAAAAAGGGGTTCGCATTGGAGGATTTGAAATTCGGAGATATGATTGCTAAAGGTTGCAATGCTGCTGTGTACAGCGCTCGCTTAGTGTCACAGAATACTGGTGAGTAATTGAAATAAACATATTTGCACCACACCCTGTTACTTGTTATTGTTTCTTCATATTTTGCGCGTATAACTTCCAAATAAAGACTTTAATATAATTTATTTCTGCTTGTTAGGTAATTTTTGTCTAGTTGAATTTTTATACCTATATCTCAAATTTTGTAACAGTTGTAATTTTTTTTCGCACATGTTCTAAGTAATAAAATTTACTTTGAGAGTTTGAATAAAAACATTGTGATTCTAGCAAGAATTGTCATAACAGTATATTTTGTTGTTTATCAGCCAAAGTTTCAATTTTTTAACTTGTGATCTGTATTGAAAAATTACATGCAATGTTTGGCTACCTGGTTTAATGGGTTAATTCAATGCTATCTACTTTTCACGCACACAACTTCATGATATTCATTGAAAACCACTGAATATGCTGCTGTGTTTGATAACCACTGCCTTTAACACACTTATCAAGTTTTCCTGTGATGCAGAAGTAATGTACACAATTGTAATGAACTTTGTTACTGTCAGAATTTGTTGATTGAGATATGTTTATATTTTTTCAAAACAATTTCAACTAGTTTGCGTGTATGTATACACTAGGAAGATACACTTAATCAGAATATCAATTACTTTTTTTTTTTCAAAATATTTTCTAACCCAACTTTTAGTGGATACCAATATTTTTGTATGCATTCGAAATAGTTCCTTAATTACTAGGTTCAAGTTAGAAATAGTGCAGGTTCGATTTCTGCCTTTGCATTCCTCCCTGGGTGTATTTCTCTCTTATGTATCAGTAAAACTTTTATTGGTTGCATTTGTCTATTACTAGATATTGTTTGTCTTGTGCCTGGGCAACATGGCCAAATATGGCCTTTGTGCAATAAAACCCCCCCAAAATGAAAACTAATTACAAGGGTTTTCATTAGCATCTGTCACATGTATAAACATGTTTCTAAAACTTTAAACATGATTTGTGAAGAACTGTTTTTGCAATATGTGATATGCTCAACAATGAATTGATCTATTATAATTATTGTTGTATCATAATCTATATAATACAATAGACGTTTTGACTCTCACTAAGTTATTAGTTAATAAATGAATTTTTATTAGGTTTTTTAAAGGTCAAAATTCCTGAAAAGATCTTGATTTTGTGAAAAAAAATTGTATAAAAAACTTTTTATCCGTAGCACTTTGATTGAAAGTCAAAACTTCTAGAATAATATTAATTAGGAATAATTTCCAATGGAAATTTTCTTTCTGAACAAATTAGAATTTTATATATCACTGTTCAAAAATCATGTTAATTAGTTATATCTAAATTAGATAATTAATGGTCAGATTAATCTAAATTTTTCAAAAAGTGAAATATATTTAGGTTCAAATCAATAACCTATCGTAAAAAAATTGTATTTTAAAATACAAATTCAAAATAATCTAGTATAACCTTTTTACATGTAATTTTTTTTTCCTTAGAAGTGACCAAAATTAATCAAAGAGATCTCACAGCTGATAATCCCAGCAGCTTGCAATCCTCAAACAATACAGTTGTGCAAGAAAAAGGTAATTGGTATTTTACAAGTATTGGTATTTTCAAGTTTATAGAAAATTCAGTTCAGAGTTAAAGTTATCAATTGTTTGACATGCTTCAAACCTTTAAATATGGTTTCTATGACCAAATTTTTAGATTATGTCATCATTTTTAGTGCCTAAATTTTCTTAATGTTTTCACTCGTAAGACACAAATTATGACCACTGAAAATTAATTTTGCACGACCTCCATGTCTTGGTGTAGAGTTTATCTAGCACCATAGGATAAGCATCAACCAAAAGCCCTTATAAATGAAGTCCAATTTTAATTTTTTATATTAGAGTGTGCAGGGACCACTGGGCTTCCATGAATGAATGCCACGGAACTGGCAAAATGAAAAATTTTGACACTAAACAAAGAAAAAGTAAAAAGACACCCATAATGCAAACAGTCATTCAAGTCCTGGCCCTAGTCATTAATTGTATGATGTTTATATACTACCACACAAAGAAATGTATTTTGAAATAGCACCCACAAGTAGAGAAATTATTTGGCCTATAAAAAATGCTTAGGTTTTCTTGATACTTTACTTTCAATTCCTGATTTCTAAACCCTGATTCTGTTGTGAATGTATTTAATGATAAAATGAGGATGTATTTTGATTTACATACAATTTTGTTCTGTTAGAATTAGAAGTGAGAAATGAAAATCAAAACAACCAAAATCAAATTGAAGAGAAGATTGATAATTTGCAGCC
The DNA here is from genome assembly GCA_947359465.1 of Metellina segmentata. Lineage (NCBI taxonomy): Eukaryota > Metazoa > Arthropoda > Arachnida > Araneae > Tetragnathidae > Metellina > Metellina segmentata. The sequence continues at coordinate 61,161,167 of OX375876.1, read as the reverse complement.
CCATTCAAAGCTAATAATCTCGCACTCTGAGGGAGAAGTTGGTAAGTATGTAAATATCACAAAATCTTATATTATGTGGCTTTATGAATTTGGGCTTATTTGCATAGTTATCAGTTTTTCTGAGTATGCCATGTTTTACTTGCTGAGATCCGATTACTGTCCCCATTAAACTCCTCATAATTTCATTGAACTCATTAAAACTTCTGCATTCTTTTTACAGGGAAACAAATTTGCCTAAACATTTATGGAGAAACAAGTTGCAACTACATCTCATTGGAGGTTAAATGTTATAAAAATGCACAAAATACAGTTATAATATTTCTTGAATAAAATAGTGTTAGATAAATTTTGGAAAGAGTCAATGCTTCTTCATTTGTACTGCTCTCTTACTAACATGTTTAGCTCTAACTGAAAAAACTCTCAGTAGACATAACTGGCAGGCGAAGAACCCTTTTGTTATTGACAGCTTCCCTAGCTTTTGGTATTTCATTTATATGCTGTATTTTACCCATGTCTGGATTTTATGTTTTAATTCTGTTCCTATTTATGTGTACTTTAAGATGAAGATTAAGAAAAATTGTGTTAAATTAATAGTTTAAGTTACTCACACATTGCAAAAGATGTTGTAAATAAAAAAATAATGTTAAATTAATTAATAGGTTAGTAAGGTTATCCCATTACAAAAAATTGTGAAAGTGTGAAGATAATATCTTAATTTCCTGCAGCCAATTCTTTTTGTATCAATCCTTGAAAATAAACTAAAAATAAAAAAAGATTTTTGAGAAAAAAAAATAGTTTAAAAATTCCTTAATGTTTTTTATTGTTTTTATAACTATTTGATGAACACAGACATCATAAGGAGATTTCTATTCTAACAATTGACATTCACCTCATTTTATTCAGCATTCCCTTATTTTAAAATTAACACTGATAACATTGCAACACAATATAGCCCCATATAAAGACTCAGCAAAGTTTTTTAAAAACCTTATCCAGGTCTTCATTTTACATACCAGTTATAGGTCTAACTTTATGCCCACTGCAAAATAAAGTTTTGGCTTTGCCATTAAACATTAATTGGTTGCCATATCTAACAAATATTCATAAAATTTAGTGACTGGAGGTTCAAAAATTGTGCTTTCAAAAACACAGTAAAATGACAGAGACTAAGACAATTTAGGATCTATCCAGTGATTTAATACAAAAGTTGACAATGCATTTCGATTTCTTGAATATTGTAATGTCCCAACACACTATATGGCGATTGTATTTAAATTTTAAAACTATGATTCATTAAAAAATTATTTCTTGTTATTTTTACTCTAATTTTAGTTTTAGTTTTTATGTACTGATATAATAAGCATTAAAACAGTTTTTGCAAAATGCTGAAATTTTCACACTTTATTCTATTTAATGTTTTGAATCTTCTTCCAGATTTAAAACGTTTGGAAAATGAGCAGTCTGCAGGTGATAAGAGTGTGCACCTTCAGATTAAAGATTTTGCTGGATACAATTTGGCTGTGAAAATAATGTTTAATTACAGTGCTGAGTCAAATGCTTATGCAATATGGAATGCAATGCATAAAGAAACATTGCCAGTCCTCACTGAATTTTCTTGGGGAGAGATTGGAAAGCATAAAGTCAGGTTAGTTTATTTTTTTACTATCTTAACGTAAGTGCTCTTCCACAGATATTTATTGATTTACGTATTCATTACACAACCTTGATGCTTTTTATCATTACCTCTTATCAAACTCTTGATTTGTGCACTTCTTCAATGGACTTTGATCCGCTTAACTTGAATTTAAGGGAAGTTTAGTTCCTTTGCCATCAAGCGACTTGATAATTTTGGTGTTCTTTATGGAGGAGCACTGGAACAAATCACCATCTTTTTTAATACCAAAGTGATCCTAATGACCTCCATTCCTTCAAAAAATCCCTAAAGCAGTTGCTACTTTTTCTGCTGAAGCCAGAATATGCCACATTGTAACTTAGTCCTACAAGAATCCTGGCTGACTCCAACAAGTGCTTTAAGCCTTGATGAATAGACTTTGGAACATGTCTTGTTCAGTTGCCTAGAAAAGAACATTTTTAGAAGCCTCTTAAAGACATTTTTTGATTATCTATTTTTTCTGATGTTTATTTTATGTATGTTGTTTCTCTGGTGTATAGAAGACATTGTGAACTCAGTGTTAAATATGCTGGACTTGTGTATCAAGATGTGTACTTCAATAATTCCTTCGCATGAAGAAATAGCCCCTATATATATGATTTTTATGCTTACCTGCTCATTTTACAAAAACTCTTTTTGACATGCCTGACCAGAATGTGCTAACTATAACTCACTGGCCCTGGTCAATTTCAGTGTTGCCTACTGAAGGAATGAAAAATTTCCAACTTTTTTCATGCAGAAGAACTGAATTTCTAATAAAACTTGATTTGAAATTCACAGAATTAAATAAAACAAGTGTCTTACTACCTCCATCTGTCACATGTACTACACACAGAGTCCGTAAACCTAGTAATGCAACATTGTGTATGTTAAAATGAAATCCATCTGAAAAATTTACTCTGCCCATACTTGTGTTAGCTGTTTAATTCAAGACTGCATCTTTGATTGCTTCATACAGATAATATGCATGACAACTGCAAAGTGCGTGTTTTTTTAAATATATTTTCACATACCATGTTATTCAGTTTGTTTTATTTTGACTTGATTCACTTATGTTTAAATTTTTCTTTAGTTTTGACGTGTGCATTTTAAACAAATTTATATGTCCACTAACTTTGTAAATAAAGTCATTTTAAGTTATGCTTTTCAAAGATACATATAAATATGTATTAAAAACCACCCATTATGATTGAAGCTCCTTTTTAATTTGAATAGTTGTGCCAGATGCATACTCTAAATGGGTGGTTATTGCTTTGACCCTTGATTCATCATACTTTGGATTCATATCCCAGTGTTGGCATGGATATTCTTACGGCCGTATTCACAAGTCCGAGTTAACTCGAGGATCAACGATAATCCGCGAGTTATCGAAAAAACCGTATTCACAAGTCCTGATCCGTGGTTTAAACTACATAGGTTTAAACTGCCGTTTCGGTGTTACATTTTGATCCTCCGAAATCGGCGAGTTAACTCGCGAGTTACATTTAACGCATGCGCAGTACCATCTTTTTGGAAAAGCAAAATGGAGGACACATTTCATTCTATGCTCAATTACAGTATTCTTTCGACAACTGGACTGGATCTGTCATTACGGAGCACCTCTACATAGCAGCTCATCTCATCATCATAATATTGCTTAAATAGAAAAATGTAAACATATTTTTATTGAAATTCAAAAGAAAAATTAAAATAAAGGTTGCTGCATAAATCTTAAACAAGCAGCTTAGCGAAAAGATAGGTGGCGCCACCTCTGTCCTATAAGTCGGAGAGAGCGAACGGTAGAAAGCGACCATGGCAGATACAAAAATTCGTTGTAGAATAAAAATTATTCTGTTGATTTATTACGAATGAAAGAAAATTGACAATGCAAGTTACTTTTCACGACACCAACACACACCCATACTGACAAGTATAAAGATAATCAGATTACTTACATCTGTCAAGACATTGTGTACAATTCTTTCTTGCCAAATTTAGGTTTCCATAAAAATCCAATTTGAAATTAAATACCTTTGCATTTCTTTTCCCAAACCCATATTAAAATGCTGTGCGAGTCCTATTTATTCACAATTTGGAATCAATTCTACGGTGAAGTACGTGCTTGATCAGTATGAATGCATATTGGGGCGTCGTAACCAATGTAAACAATACCATGTGATCGAGAGGTAGCCAATCACAGCGAGCGTCTCATTTTAATCCCCGGATCACTTAACACGCCGTTTGAGAATACCGTTTTTGATAATCCTCGAGTTAACTCTTACTCGCGGATCAACTGATTCTCGAGTTAACTCTTACTCGCGGATCAACTGATTCTCGAGTTAACTCGAGACTTGTGAATATGGCCGTTAGTGGTTCAGAACATTCTTTAAGTCATAGGTCCTGGTCCAATTACCACCTTGTGTTGCAAGAAATGACCTTAAAGTGACAAACCAAAATGCATATTCCTTTTTTAAATATCTTTTGTTATAATAAATATATATCAGACGTTTGTTTTTACACTCGTTTGTTTTCCAGAAAGAAGAGATTGAAACCTCATCCAAATGTTGTGGAAATGTATTTTGCTTTTGCTGATCAAATACCTTTGCTTCCCGGAGCTTTAAAAGACTACCCCCAAGCACTCCCCGTTCGTCTCCTACAGGATGGTTGTGGCAGAAATATGACTCTCTTTCTGGCAATGAAAAGGTAGTATATTTAATCTTTACAAATTGGGTCAATCCATACAAAATGTGCAAATTAGCTGTGGCTGACATTTCACCGATTTCAATGAAAATAAGCTTTTTAAATAGGTCACATAGTGATGACAACTATATATATGATGAACAACTAAAATATTAGTTTTTATAAATATGTGATTTGTTGTAAATTTGTTTCATAAATTTGTGGTATTTACATTGAAAGGTCACACAAATGTCGATTTTTTAGCACTTAAAATAGACTGCTTAAAATCCTATGTTTCAGTGAGTTAATAGACACAAACTTAAAATTATCATATTGTTTAGGTTTTCAGAAAAAATTCTCAGGAAATGTCAAAATGTAATTTAATAACTGTCACTGTTGTATGTTAGAGACTGAAGGAAATATAAATTTTGCCGTTTTGCTACAAATTTTAAATTGCTTTGGTATGGAATGACAAGAAGGTAATATAAAGGCAATGTTACAAATTATTCTTAAAGAAAAGTTGTTTATAAAAAATTGCATGGTGTAATTTAGTAACTGTTTTATGCAAAGAAACAAAACATTTAAAAGTAAGATAAGTGAGAAAAGAATATGAAATAAGCAAACTGCAATTTTTTTTCAATTTTTAAAATACATTTATAACTATGAAAGAAAACTAAACAAAGCAAAACTTTTCAACATTATAGACCAAGGCGTCTTATGAGTCTTGAAATTTTTACTAGTGCATTTTACTTATTTTTGCCTCAGGAACATTTTTAATTAGGTGGAATTTCAACCTTTTTATTTATTGCATTAGCTTTATTTATTGCACATGTAAAATTTCACATGAATTACTTTTACAATCCCTGTTTTTGTTAATCCAAGAAGTGTTCCAATTTACTTGGTGGTTTGTTCATTTTGTTAGTGAAGTCTTTTTGTCTTGTTTATATCCTTATGAAATGTAAATATTAAATACTATTTCTTGTGAATAATAAATATGTTTCATAATATTAAGTATTATTAGATATGTAAATACAATATCTAATTTTGAAATTAAAAGATAATTTAAAATTCTTCCTCTTTCAAACTGTGATGTGGGAGAATCTATCTTTTTGAGCAGCTGGGAGGCATTATGTGAAAAAACCTGTTAAAAAGAAATTTCCGAGCTTTAAGTAAAAGCCAAAGAACTGTTGTATTTTGGATAGATTTCGAAGTTTGAAAAATATTGTCTGTGATAAAAAAGATATATTCTTTTAGGGCAGTGTTCATAAATTATGCATAAAATGCAGATGAAAATTTTACTATATCTAATACAAATACATTTATTTTTGTTAGTGGATATGCTATGCATAACTGCTTATTTGAGTTAATGAGGAATGAATGACCAGAATTGATTTCTAGAAAGTCTTCTAAGCAAGCTTTAATATCACAGTGATTGAAAGTAGTGAATGAATGAGGGATTAGTGAATAAGAAGTAGAAATTTAAAGTCATTTTGAATAAAATGTAAAACTTAATAACTTTGCCAGTATAATTTCTGTGATTCATTAGTACCTACAGGCATATGAAGTTCTTTATAAACACTAATTAATGTCAGCCCAGTTTATGTTAAAATTCTTATTATAAATATTATTCCTAAAATATTTTTTGAGCTCAATAGATAAACACCTATTACTGCATGTTTTAGACATTGCATCTTACAATTCAAGTTCTGTATTACCTATGTCATTTCTGTAAAAGAATTTGTAGTATCAGGCATTGTTTCTATTTTACTGGGTGAGTCTAATAATGTTTGCATATTCAAAAATAAAGGAAACATTTGTATCATACGATACTGTTATTTTCTCTAATGAAATATTCTTAAAATATTCTACCAAGTGCTCTTAAGAATTGCAGGTATTTTGGACTTCAATAAATACTAATTCTAAAAAAAAAAAAATATATATATATATATATATATATATATATATATATATATATATATATATATATATATATATATATATGTGTGTGTATTTATATATATATATTTGTGCCTAATGTAGTGTTGGACAAAATTTGTTTATTGTTATGTTCATTTTTAGGTACCACTGCAGTTTGATAGATTACTTAAAAGCTCAAGTACCTAATCCCCAAATATCTCTCCTCTTATTCACTCAGCTGATGGAAGCTTTGGTTCATCTGTACCAAAATGGTATAACACACCGTGATCTGAAAACAGATAATATTTTGATTGATCTCTCACAAGGTTTGTATTGAAAGTGCTTAAAATGTATCGCAATTCATTGTGTGATTTTTAATGCTATTTTTTTTTTCAACTAGTTTTTTTTTTTTCTATTCATGAATTGTAAATAGAAGTTTGAAGGACAAATGACATTCAGATAAATGTATCAAATTTGATTTTATATAATTTTAGAACGAAAGTTAAATTATTTCAGAGGTTTGTTATGGTCTACTGAAAAATATACAAGTTGATGAATGCAATTGTAGCAATTGGTATCTTTATAGATAACTTGCATGTTGCATCCACTATTTGTTGGAATTGGCTGTCTTCTTGCCTTGCAAACCTTCACTATATGTTTGGTAACAGATCAATGTATATGTAGTAGATACTGCTAAGGCACTGAAACTTCAGTCTACCTAAAAGTACTTCATAGTTGAGACAGTTAGCTATACCAGCTGTTTAGAGCAGAAACTCATTAACTGCATTATTTCGAAGTGCGTTTTCTGGCACTAAGTATTTGTTTTCATGATAATGAACATGTTGCCGCATTGTAATCTATTTGAGCAAAAATATAACTACCAAAATGCATAACATTATTATTTTTGTTAATACTAACTATATATATTAAAACTAACTGTTAGTCTTTAAAACATCTGAACTGCAAAATTAGGTTTTTTTTGTCAGTTAATGAGTTCTGCTCTAAGCAGCCAATATATACAACCACATTGTGTTCATTAATCGTTGTACTGCTATATAAGTTCATCACAGTACCCCTCGCTATAAAACAGTTTTCCCCAAATTTTTGGCTTGACCATATTAAACCCGACTAACCAAACAATTTTGGTTGGTTGGATGCAACGTATTTGGGTGTGCACCCTCTTTCCAGACAGTTTTCTTTAGTGCCCACTTTGAAAAACTATCTGAACTAATAGTAAATTTTAAGTGTAGTTATGGGTATGGCTATAATTTTCGGATTTCACCAAAATATTTATATAGTCACATTTTCAAAAGCTTGTTTGAAAACAAACCAACTTACAACTGTAACTATAAAGCTATTTATTAAAATGAAATAAATAAACTGGCACTTAAACTAGATAGCTCTTTATAATTAGTCATTAATATCAAAGTCAAGTTAAGAATATAGAAAAAAACGACCTTGTATTGTATTCTCAATATGTCTTATGATAGGTCCTATGTTCATCATCGTCATCCTTAACTCTCCACTGTCAACTATTTGCAATCAATTTCTCTTTGCAGTTTAAAAGATTTATCACACTAAACCCACGTTCATCAATACAAGATGATGGAAGTATTAAAAACGTTTAGTTACGTTATGCCGACCAACCGGTCTAGTGGTTAACGTGTTGGCCTCTGGATCGGAAGGTTCCTGGTTCGAATCCGGGGTCAGGGCATGGATGTAATTGTGCTGTCCTTAGTTAGGGGTAGTGATGGTCGCCCATTGGGTGCCCCTTCACAAATGACCATCGCTTCCCGGCCTTGCAGTGGCCTATGATTAACAATCGAGTGCCCGCCGTAATTAAAAAAAAAATATATATATTAAAAACGTGAAGTCTAAAATGCTCACAAATACATACATGCCAACACTAACTTGCTCCAACCTGTGGTCTTGATTTTTTATTGATCAGTTGTAGCTTTCTTTTTGCAACATATAGTTCTTGTGACTATATGTGTTGCAAACTATAGTCACAAGAACTATGACATCACTATGACTGACATCACTAGTGAGTATCTATGGTGAAGTAGGTGTTAGTGCCACTTTGGGAACAATGCTCTAGAATTAAGCAGTTGTTGAATTGATAAATGCTACCACTAGTCTATTGATTGTAGTGAGTATTGCAATTGGATGCTATGTTTTCTGAGACTCTGAGCCTCTACATCCATCCCTCCATGTGAACCTTATCTACTGTATCATCAGTTTAATTCTGCATAGATATGGTTTTAAGCCACTTAAAAAAAATCGGGTAACACGAGCTAATCATCCAAGTGGTTTCGACGAGGTATCTCGTCCATCAAGATCTGACCAAATTTTGCTTTTGACGAGATATCTCTTCATCAAGATATTGCTGGGTGTGATGATAAAATTGCGATTTTATGAGACAAGATGAAGGTCTGATCAGTTTTATTCCAGCTATCTAATCTGTTTTGATAGTGATGAGATACCTCTTTGGGACAACCACCAGGAGAGTTAAGATTTAGGTTTTGCCTCTTAATGAACTAAGAGGTCGAACAATATCAATGTGTATACATGGACGGAACAGGTTTACAGGGAACTTCTGGATCAAAAGAAAGGCAATCTCAAATATCAATTGAGAAAGAAATTTCTTCCCCTCTAGAAAAGTGGTTGATAATTTCACTGCCACAGCTGTCTACCTTTCTAAGACCACAGATATAATTGATGAAGTTTGGTACTTTAGTAAAACAGTTCACTATTGCAGACGAAATGAAAGTTTATATTTTTTGGAGTTATAAATTAGGGATATTTAACCCTTAACTGCTGTGTCACAAACCGTCTCGTAACTAGTGTGGAGGGGTCTCTCAGACCTCACTCACTAAAGTGGGTACAAAGTTAATTCATATAATATATTAATGAAGGACTCTTTAGATAATTATTATTTATACATTTTAACTTTAGATTATTCAATTCTTAACATGAAATACATTTTATATTACTATATAAGTTGATTCCATTTCACATTAATGCTATAATAGTGGATAGTGCTTCTGAAAAGATGACTTCATGCTATGTACTTTAGTGACCATACAACTTTCTAACTGCATAATGCACTCTAAATCGACCAATAAATTTAATTACTGTATGAGAGGGTTTTTGTGTAAAGCTAAATACAGATGATGCATTTGTGGTAGAAAGTGTTTCCTGTATGTATTCCAGAAGCAACATCACATGGCTACATTTTAAGGAAACCTCAATATCTATAATGTAAGTTATAGTTAACCAGAGATAAAATCCTCGTGGCTTGTTTGTTTACTCTGAAAATGTCACATGTGTTAAGATTTATTGATGTTTTTTTTTTTTTTTGTATTCTGTCTTGTGTTACAACTAAATGTATTTGCCATTTCAAAATTTTTATTAACTGTCTGGCAATTATAAATTTTATGATTTCTAATGAAAATATTAGTTAATGTGCTGAGCTTAAAAAACGTATTTGTAATTTCACATACAAATTTGCTAAAAAAGGCTTTGAGAAATATACAGGGGGATTCATAAGTAAGTATACAATTTCAATGCACTGTATAACAGTGACAATGTAAGATATTTTATGTTACCTGTAACAGAAGTGTAGGTGAATGTTTCAAGTTTTTTTGGAAATAGTCACAGAAGTTCTATGTGTGCACCCTTAGTCACACTACACACATCGAACCGATAACCCATTACTGCCCAGACACATGTTAGGGTATCTGAAGCAAGTGCATTGATAGCGGTTGCGATACGCTGTTTCAACTCCGCTAGATCAACAGGAAGAGGGAGGTTAAATGCGTTATCCTTTACATAGCCCCAAAGAAAAAAGTCACATGGTGTTAAATCAGGGCATCCGGGGTGGGTGGGGGGTGACCTATGGGTTAGTGGCATGCTGTAGTCTGTGCTTTGTCTAATCCATTGGTGAAGGTGTTAATAGAGGTAATTTCGCATGTACCTGAGCAGCGTGGTGGTGCACCATCCGATTGGAGAATAAAGTTTTCCAACTTTATTATCTAATTGGAGGAATAAAGGTTTTTGACGACATCTGCCGATACACACACTCGGTCGTCCTGGTTTTGGAACTTTGCACAGACAGCCCGTAGTTTCAAATTTTTTAAACCAGTCGTTAATGAATTTTCTGGTATGAGGTTCTTTTCTAAAACGTGATTGAAAATGCCATTGCACAATAATGACAGATTCCATTTTGCTCAATTCAAGAACACAAAATGCCTTATCCATTGGAGACGCAGCCATTTTTACTGACTAGTCACGGGACACGCTCGCTATTGCCTACGTCACTTCGCTCAGGAGGGGGACAGACACTTTATGAGTATACCTATCTAACATTTCACATTTGGGGACTGTGTCTTATACTGTTTGTGTTTTACAATATCTAGAAACTGTATACGTACTTATGAATCACCCTGTATATTAATTAAATTTATATAATTTTGGTAAAACTTTCTTTTTGATTTCAATGTAGTTTTATTGTGTCACAAAATTATATTTATCTATGTTACACATTGCATACAGTTTCATGTTTCCTTATTGAATGTATTTTTAAAAAAAGTTGCAGAATTATAATGTTTTGTCTACTATTCAAGAGGACATTATCTTTAAACTTTCAAGTAACATGCACTCTTTCAAACAATCAGAATTTTTTTAAACTATTCATTTATTTATTATTATTTTTTTTTAATGAATTTTTATTCATTGGCCTATTAATGTCATAGCCCCTTCTCATATACTTTTTATAACATTAGAATTCTCCCTAAAAAGACTTGTTTTTCAGGTATCAATTCTCCAAAACTTGCTATTACGGATTTTGGATGCTGTTTAGAAAGTCTGTCTTTGAACTATGTGTCATATGATATCAGTAAAGGTGGAAATATGGCTTTGATGGCACCAGAGGTTTGTAGTTTTTCCGTGCTTGTAAAATTCAATTCTTTTATCAATTCTCATTGGTAATCCAGTATATCATGGAAGCTTTGTTTGTCTATTTGTATATAGTCTGTAACACTTAAGTTTAGTTCAAATTATATGTATAAGTCGACTAGTTAAAAATTATAGTATCTATTAGATTTTAAAATATAAATTTTATTGTACTTTTGAAGCTCTCCTGAATTTTCTGTTTGCAAATTAATTTGTCAATTCCAATAGAAATAAAAACTTTGTTCATTTTTAACTAAGAATTTTTTTAAAAATTGTCTTTAGACTTGTGTTTTGGTATTGTGGGTGATAATTTCCGAAGGTCATGTGAGAATTATTTTATATTTCTATACAATCTTGCAATTATGAGAATGTTATGCTTTAATTTACTTTCTAACTCAATTTTATTTCATACTATCCCTGAAATATAAGTTTTGCTGATGCAAAAATTGCCAATTCATTTTTTTTATAAATTCTACTTTCATGACTGAAATTTTTGTTACTTCTGTTGACATAATAGGCATTTTAGTTTGTTGTATTGCCTAAAATAATTTTAATTATAATAGGTTGTTAATGCAGAACCTGGGCGAAGTTCTGTTATTGATTACTCTAAATCAGATCTGTGGACTGTTGGCACGATGGCATATGAAATTTTCGGAGGTGCGAACCCATTCTATTCTTCAAATTCTTCAATGAAAAGTAATTCTTACAATGAAAATGACCTGCCGCCCTTACCAGCAAGCACACCTCTTGTGATCCAAAGACTGGTGAAAGATATGTTACACATAAACCCAAAACAGGTAATTTGCACTACATGTCTGCTCAAATAAATAAACATTTGAACATTTTAAATTTCCATGAATTTCATTGCTATTAAAATAAGCATCCCAACAATTTTAATATTCAGGAGGTGTTTAATTTTAAATGTTTTTTAACTCTTGATGTTGGCTGATAAAAATGTATACTTATACTATGCCAGATATTTAAAAATATTTGTCTTTTATTCTAATTGGGTTTCACTGTGTGTATGTATATATATATATATATATATATATATATATATATATATATATATATATATATACATATATCCTGATTTTACTTATTTCAACAGACCGGAAAGAAATAATATTATATGTTGGAAAACGGTAAATTGGGGTCGGAGAAAAACTAAATAGAGCATGAAATAACGAATAAGTAACATGCCTTTTATTTCTTCCTTTACAATAGTTTTTTTTAAACGAAATCTGTTACTTTGGTATGTATTTTGCTTTTACTAGCTATTTCATTAACACCATTCTGCACTGATATGAGTTTGTAAGTTTTTTAGTATATCTAATTTGCAATTGACGCATTTGACAAAAATATTCATTACGAACACAAACAGGACTATTTGAGGTTTTCTATCTTTGTGATCTTTAAAGATAAGAGTAAAAATTGGAACAGATTTGAAATCTGCAGAAAATTTTACACCAAATCAATATCACAGGCAGTCCGAATTTTATGCGAATTTACGACATGCCCGTGTCATGTCTGGTGGAAGTGGGACTCATTCATAAAACTATTGTTATTTCTTTTTACTGTTTTCAGTATCAGTAAGGACACAAAAAGAACTGTCTGTTATTTTAAAACATGACTATTTTAAGAAAATCGCTTTGAGTTCTCCCCGTTGAAAAATTGTAAATGTGGAAATATTTCGAAGGGATAATGTTAAATACAGGATTTTTTAACATTGAAAGTATAGGAGATTATTTGGGACCAATGAAAAATAACGTTATATTAAACAAGAAATAACTTTTGTTAAGAAATAACTATTGTTATTTCTTTTTACTGTTTTCAGTATCAGTAAGGACACAAAAAGAACTGTCTGTTATTTTAAAACATGACTATTTTAAGAAAATCGCTTTGAGTTCTCCCCGTTGAAAAATTGTAAATGTGGAAATATTTCGAAGGGATAATGTTAAATACAGGATTTTTTAACATTGAAAGTATAGGAGATTATTTGGGACCAATGAAAAATAACGTTATATGCGGGAAATCGTTAATTGTGGTTTTGTTAAATCAGTGTTTCACTGTGTAAATATACCCTGTTTTGAATAGATTAAACCAGATATGATATGAGATTAAAAAATATGGAAATAAGATATGATATGATAACATTTAAAGAGTCTTAATGTTATCCTATCAACAGTGTACAATTCTAAACTAAGAAAGTGTGCATTTCTTCCCCATAGTTATGCTTGTTGTGTACCTATTTAATGTAGAAATTTTCATTTTTGATACATATTTTTCGTCGACTCAGCAGAAACTCATTAACTGAGATAATTTTTTTTACTGTACAGCTGTGGGTGCTTAAAGACTATTAGAGTTTAGTTCATAAAATCCAAATTATGAGAATTTTTATTGTTTATCTTTAAAACAGATTGCAATATGACTCAATTTTTCACCATCCTGAAATTAAACATTTGTCACCAAAAACATCTCAGTTATGAGTTTCTGCTTTAAGCCACCAAATTGTGCATGTTTTAAATAATCAAACTTGGAAAATTTAAGCTTATCTGAACATTTTACATGTCTCCCATAAATTTTTTATTCACTTACTATACATCACAAAGAACCATATCTACTTAATTATAAAAGCACAGATATAATTGAGAGACAAATCATTCTTAAATCCAGAAGTAGGATTGCTATTTTTCGAAAGCATGGAAGCATGCTCATTGCTCAGGAGTAAAAATATCTCTTTTAAATTACTTTACTACTCTGCTTCATCTGAGTTTATGCTGCTTTCGACAAAGCTAATCGCACCTATTTCTTCATCAGCTGTTTCATCTGTAACAGCTTTTTGAGTTTCGTTTCTCTCCCCCATTTTTGTCCTATTGTTCAGCTTATGGCTATTGTTTATATTTTGTGTTAATTGGTTTAAATTTGTATTTCTACATTAAATTTTACTCATGATGCAAAGTGCTTGTCACAATAAGCTCAAAATAGTTGCATTGAATTAAAATTTTCAGAGCGAATTAGCGTCATCTGACTGTGGCTGCAAATTATGAGGGGTCATCCTTGGATTTTTCCCTTTGGAATTGCTCCTGGACCATCCCCAATAGCCTGTTGTGTTGTTCCAGTGTGACATTAATTCAGCATTCATAAGTTTTTGCTGCTTCTGAAGCTAACAAAAGGCATCAAATCTGTCAATAGGTCATTTCTTTACGAGTACATCATTTTAATTTTGGATTATTTTTAGTCCTTGTTCAATTCCATGCTGATCACAAAATTGAAATATATATATATATATATTATATATTGCCTTACAAAAACAATCAAACATAAATAATGTTTGATTTTCTGTATTTGCTTGTTTGTCAATTCTTCAGCTTGTGTTCCGTTAAGGCATTACATTTGATTAATTATTTTTATTTTAGCGACCCAGTCAGAATTTTGTAGCTACTGTGTGCCAGATCCTCTTACATGCTCCTTCAGATCTTATGACAAACCCTTGTGAAGATTTATCCAAAAAAGCACTGGAATGGATGTTTTTGATGTCTGCTGAAACCTTCCTTGAAGGATCCGTGCATAGCACCATGCCCTCTTCTGTAGAATTTGAGCTGCGTCATACCTTCTGCACTCGCATACAGTATTTAGAAGTGACTCAGGCCCTTTCATACATTGTAGATGCTTGATGCTGTGCAACTTCAAACCCCAGTGCATATTTAGGGAGTTTTTTGATTATTAATCGAATGGGAGAATTTATTTTGAATAACAGCAAATGCATACTGACTTTAAAATGCAATATTTTTAGAATAATAATGGACATATTGATTTATTTTTGTGCATAAGAAGTGCATAGAAACTCGTTTTGAAATAACATGTGTTAATATAATAAAAAATTGATGTCTAATTTGTGTTTACTGTCTTTGTACTAACTGCAGATACATTTTATTGTCAATACTCATTCAAGTAGCTTTAGACCTATCCTTAAATTTTCTATTAGCATTCCAATATGGACTGCTTTTCAGATGTTAAGAAACCAATAAATAATTAAAAAAGCTGGCAAAAATTTAACCCCTTAACGTATTTGCCCGTGTCTGACAAGGGCGAAAGTTACTGTCAAATTTGCACATGCCCGTGTCTCACATGAGCGTTTTTGTATATCGCGTTATTTTACTTCGAATGCCTGTCTGAGATCCGTTCTAGTAAAAATAGATGGGCTAGATTATAATTAAACTTATTTACCATAGATGGCACCACTATGCAGCATTTTTCTAGTGTAAACCACGTGGTGCATTTTGATGATTAGCTATAAGTTTGTTAGGAATTCTTTGTTATACAGCAGTTGTTTGGTGTGGAAAAAGTAATATATCCATTTTTATTGCGTTAAATATCATAAAAGTAAACAGTTACCATAAATTAATTTTTACTAAGTGTTTTTGTAACTTGTTTAGAAAAAGTTATCTGAGAGGGGTAAAAAGATATGGAAAGAAACAAGATACTACTGTAGGAACTGTAATGTTGGACTTAGTGACGTACCATGCTTAGTGGTATATCATACCAAACTGAATTTTTAGCCATTCTTACGCTTGTAAGTATGACAATTTGATTTAATTTAATTTCAAAATCACTGGAAAGAAGAAGGAGGGGGGATTTGATTCAGCTTTTCAAGTTTGTAAAACAAGGGGGACACAGAGAGATTAAATTTCAATAGGGATAACAGAACAAGGGGCCATGGGTATAAATTGAATAAGACACATTTTAATTGGGATTTAAGGAAAAACTACTACTTTAATAGGGTAATAGACAGTTGGAACGCATTGCCAGAAAATATAGTTAATTCAAAGGGAGTGTACGAATTTAAGATACAATTGGATAGTCAGTGGGAATTGGGAATTCATAAGGCTTGAGCCTGTAGCTGGTCGTCAATATTTGTATTTGTATGTAATCAAATTGTTTACACTTTGTTTGAATAAAAAAAAAATTTATAACTTTTACATCACCCCCTGCTTTATAGTCACCTCAAAAAATAACTTACACTATACCTATAAATTCATTTTCTGTAAAAAAAAACCTCTATCATTTTTTACCAGTTTTTTCGAAAAAAAAACTCGTGCTTTAAGGGGTTAAAGAATTACTCAGAAATTAAATAGTCCTAGATAAAATAAGTTTTTGAAAAATTGTGTTACCACTTCCAATCAGCGAATCAATCTAGTTAAATTTTGTGAGTACCTAAATATGACTTAATTTTTTTACTCTGAATATTTCATTCAAGGAGATTATTGTCTCATGCAAAATTCTTTCCCAGATAGACAAATGTAATAAATGGCATTTGTTCAGCAAGGTTCCCACAAGTCAGGAAAAACCTGAAATTGTCAGGAAATTTTATTTTGTCCAAAAAATTTCATGAGAAATTGCACATTTTCGTCTAAAACCTGGAAAATTGTCTCTGACCTGAAAAATGATTGATCGTGCATCTCGGGCACTTTGGAGAAGAGTAGTTAATAAGATTCGTAGTTTCGTATCACCTTATTTTATAAATATAATTTTTCGCCCGATTTTAAAAGAAACAGCTAATATTTAACTGGTGAAGAATTTTGTTTTGTCCACTGGCTTAAATTGAAGATTTTTATGCTTATGATAAAAATTAATCACAAATTGATTTAAGTCAACTATGTTGGATAATTTGAATGTTATTTTAATGCAAAATTACCATGTGTTACCAAAAAAATTACCAAAAATTTGTGTACTAATTTTTACAGGTATAATTCTTAAACTGGTTTTTAAATGCTAAATTATTTCTTGGTTGACCTGGAATTTTATAAAAAATTGTCTGAAATACCTGAAAAGGGATCAGGGAATTTAAGAGTGGGAACCCTGGTTCAGAATATTTATTTACGTAATATTACAAGTTGGTAGAGTGGCGGATTAGCAACTAGTAGCAAGTTCGAAACTCGATCCAACCAAAGACGATCATACATGTGGGAGCTGGTTTGTGTTAAATCTGCCTTGACCATAAATGTCCTCAAGTTGATGTGTTTTAGAAATTTAGAGAGGGGCGTTCCAGCTCAGGTGTGACTTCGTCATCTGACCGAGGTTCAAAATTACGAGGTGCGCTTGGATCTTTGACTTCATAATTGTTCCCGGATTGTCACCAATAGCAGTCATTTCTCTTATGCGAAGTTAATTGAACTACCTAGCTATCGTGCTTGAATGTGTGATGTATGTGTGTGAATGCGTGATTTTAAATACAAATATTTCCTTTCCATTGTGTGTGGGGGTTGCAAATATGTGGAATGAAAAAGAAAAAGTAAATAGCTTTAAATAAGTAAAATATAGCTGAAAAAGGCATTGGTCTTTTTCTAAGAAGTTTATTGGATAAACAAAAATGATAGAAATGAGAAAGGTCTATTTTTAAACACAAAATTGTTAAATCTTTCATTTTAGCAAGCTTTAAACCTACAGAAACTACACATACCTTATTGTACTTGACTGGCATGCTTGATGTACGTTACAAGTTTCAGCTCACGTCTGACTAAATTCTAACGAAAACAATTTAATAATCTTAATTTTTGTTAATCTGCACTCTGCCATTATTGAAAGGAGCAGTTTCATTTACCAACTAGCCATTGCGTGGCCAGTAGCATAGCAAGGTCAGGTGGTACCAGGTGCGGAAATTTTCTTGTCACCCCCATTGAAATTATTAAACAAAAAAAATATACATTTATACAAGAGTTATTTTCTGGTTTATTTATTTGCATTGAGACATAAGTACTTTTGACTTCCACTAAATATTACTAATTTTTCTAACTTTGTTCTCTGAAAATTTTGAAATGACATCAAAATCAATTCCTTTTGCTACTTTGTTTTCAATTGACAAGATAGCTAATGCACAGAGCCGAGCGAGCTTTACTCATAGTGAACCTAAGATAAATCTTGATTAATTTTTGTTTTGAAAACTCCTCACATGATGCTACTGAAACACAACGTTAACAAAATTCACTAGGCTAAAGTTAGGTTTGGTACAGAATTTAAAAGTTCATATTCAACAACAAACTTTAAAAGTCTTAAAGAAGACATCTTTCTTTTAAAACTTTGGCAGCTTGTAGATGTGTTTCTCTTCTTAGTCGTGGAATCTCTAAGGATATCATCTTCAGAAAGTTCATCATAGTTTACGACCAAGTTTTTATATTAACTATGGCAGTTCTTAAGTTGTAATCAGATTCTTGGCCTTGAGAACTGCAAACGGAACTGTTATATTTCCATGTCTTCACAGCGAGTGTCCATTTCTTGATAAAAACCTGTCAATGCACTCCAACACTGATCTTTTCAATTCTTCATTCAATGTCAATGGTTCATCTTGAGTCTTTTCTCCAGCCATCATTCTCTTTCTAATGATTCTTCTTTTCACTAAAGGAATATCCATCTCTTCACAAGTGTTCGTTGGAAACTGTAGTCTTTTCTCCACGACCTCCTTTCGTCTTTCAAAAATATCTTCAGACTTTTCATTTTGATAACACATTTCTCAAAACTTATCTCAGCAATCTGTAGGTATTTTGAGCGTGGCGTACTTCTAAAACACTACTCCAGAAATACAAAAAGCATAAAAAAAAAATGACAAATCAGGTACTCTTTGCAAAAGCGTTTGCGCTACTCCTCTGGTTTCGTCAGTTTCTGTGGGATCCACAAAGTTCTGCTATGGCATCAACAATCTATTTAATATTAGCATATATAGGCGTTACAGCTTCTTACTGAGCACTCCATCTTGTATCTGAAAGGCTCTTCCTTCCTCCAATCCCAGGTGTAGAATTATATTCAGTGTTCACTGTTCTGCAACACAACTCCAAGCAATTGCAATTATTCTGCAGGCATTTTGTTCAATTTTGAAAACTGCTGTAAAATAAAAAAAAAGACGTAAAACAAACTTATTGGTTAAATATGTATTACATATTTATAATATAATATAGAGATAAAACACATCAAAATTAATTAACTTATTTTATTTAAAACCAGGGCATAAACTATATAACCAGGCAAGTTAAATATTTTGTCATTGACGTAGATGTGTCATTTATAAAGTGTTTGTGGTTATTAGGGCGGTGTAGGGAGGTTATTCCGTAGCCAGAAAAGAAAAAAAGGTGTGGCAAGGAGCGCGTTTTGCACTGCAGAATATCGTAACTTATGATTTAAAAAAAATCGAACACAATTTTGATAAAATTAAGGAAAAATTATTTTGCATAGGCTGTTCTGTGACGTTCGTCTAAGTTTTAAGCTCTTTCTGCTCCTGGGCCTCCAACATTAGTTGCAAAAATCGTCCATTTGTGTGAAAACTGAGAAAAAGCAGTACAGACTTTCTAAGGTCCCAAAAAAGGTTACCCATTTTGAAATTGCTACAAATAATGCTTTAAGATTAAGTTTACGAATTCTCGCTTCGACATGTTCTATTTAATAGAGATGTTCTTGCAACCTTAGTTATAACCTGAATTATAAAAACTGGAGAGTAACCTGAATCATCTCACACACACACACACAAACGGAACAGACTTCCCTTATCCATACGCTCTCCACTACGCACTGTCGGATTCAGCCGTGTTTCGTTGCGTTTGTTGACTGAACGTATACGTTTTAATACGCATTTTTTGACTTATTGAAGTTAATCGTCAAACAAAGTTATTATACTCGTTAAAATTTTTTTTTAAAAGTGTCGTAAGCCACTCTCTTTTTTTAAATGTAAAAAAAAAAATTTGTCACCCCCTGTCTGTGATGACACCCGGGGCGGCCCACGCCCCACCGTACTCCCCTTCCTACACCACTGTGCGTGACCAGCACGGCGTTGCACGGAGACGGGACAGTTCTTTTCGTGGGGCCAGGTGTTACCACTGCTCACTAACCCCTTGATTGCTACAAATTTCTATTTAGTTTGCTCCGCAAACCAAATGGGAATTCGTAGCCTATTGGATAACAGCCATCACGGTATTACCCGTGGATCAGCGTGGTCACAATTTCTTGCGAAAATATAATTATTTAATTGAAAAATTATTTATTAAAAGAAAATCATACGAATAAGGTATCTGGTGTAAAATTTTCCGCAGATTTCAAATCCATTGAAATTTTTAATCTATCATCAACTTTTACAAAAAAGAACTAAACAATGCCAGTCACATTTTTTTTTTAAATATTTGTTTTGCTTCCCTTGGCTGGAATTGTTAAGGCGCAGGAAATGGAATCTGTGATTTCTCGAACACGGTCGAAGTCAAATTCGTTGGGAACAAATATAAAAGTTACAATTTAAAAATTATATATTCAAAGAAAATCTTATTTTAAGGTATCGATCTAATGTGAAATTTTCCACAGATTTCAAATCTGTTGAAATTTTTTCTCTATCTTTAACGCGCGATCTAGGAAATAGAAAAAAAGAACTATATAACTCCAGTTAAACCTTTTTATTTGTTTTGTTCTTCGGCTGAAAGCGTTGCTCGGAAAATCAAACGGAAACACGGAAAAAATTAATTTGGAGCCTGTCATATATTTATGCTATTGCCATTCAAAGGAAAACAATAATAATTAAATTCCATTGAATTAATTATAAAATGTTCTTTATAGATTTTATTTTAAAATTTGTCTCGACCCAAAAATCGCAAAAAATTTGGACTACCTGTGTGTCAAATCCAATTGCTGTAAGTGCCATAGATTCGTCAAGGCAATGGATAGGGACACACACACACAGTCAAACACTTCTTTTTATAATTTTTGAGATTCTTGTTTAAAATGTAGCATCTAAAATGGTTTTCAAAATTAAACTTAAATATTCATGTTTATGTAACGATATTGGAGAAAATGGAAAACTCGATATATCCCAATTTAAATCCGCTATCGGATCTTGCGCCATAGAACTAAAACTAACCGAATTTAAATTGTCCTTTTCATAAAATGATCGGTTTCCACATATCTTTGAGCGAAAATTAGATTTCAATACACAGTGGACAGATTTTGCATGAGAATATTCTAAATGCTATGCATTCAACGTACTGTACTCAACGCATCGATTGAAAGTGATTTTAGCGCCTCTAGCGGGCAAGGTAGGAAACCTAACGCGTCAACAATGCGAGAGAAACTAAAATCGAATTCCATGTCGTGGCATTAAAAGGAAATATATTTATTTTTTCACGACTATAGCACGCAGTAGCTGAATGTTTAGGCAATGCTTCTCTATATCGACTCACGATGGAGAACAATTCGCATACGTACATAAAGGTTCATTCAGTTTCAGTAGATGCATTTTTCAGTCTTGTAAATCAAGTATACAGAATCGTCTCGTGTCATTTTCTATTTCTGTTCACGTTTTACCGATTTCGAATTAACGGCATTTCGCGCCGTGCATGCGTGTAATTCGTGCGTGCTCATGTCGTTTCCAACTGCGCTTCAACTTAATTGTAGTTTGGGTTTTATCTCCATCTGTTGGGCCCCGATTGGAGGTAGATGTAGGTATTTTAATTAACGTCATACTGGAGCAACACAACGGTCTACTAACGACGGTCCGGGATCAATCCCAATGGGAAAGATCCGAGTCTCCGATTGGAAGAGTAGCGGATTAGCAACTGGAGAGTTTCCGTAGGTAGGTAGTTAATTAATATGCTTGGACAACACAACGGTTATTGGTGACGATCCGAAATCAATCCCGAAAGGAAAGATTAGACGACTCCACGTAATTTTAAACCACGGTCAGATGACGAGTTCAACACATGAGATAGCACCCCACTCTCCAAACTTCCACGCCACTCTAACTTGAGGCCACGGTAGATTTAACGTGTACCACCCCCTGTGTGCACGGTGGTTTTTCGTTGGACCTAGTTTCGAACTCGCAACCCTCCGGTTAATCCTCTATTCTTCCAACCAGGCAATCTCCGCCCAAGATATATCAAAGCATCTGCATAGACCTAATTTTTACCCACATAGGGTAGGGGGACATCGCCAATATCATGGAATCGGTACCTAAGAGCATTGATATTATAGGTACCGAACCATGATATGGCCATATTGTAGTATAAATTCTATTTAGACCCAAGAGGTATAGATAGGGTCTGTATGCCAGTGTGTTTATAAATAAATCTGACTACATTTGTAATAGTGAATCTGTACAATAAAAGTGTGGAAAGGAGAAACACATGTATAGACGTTGAACATGAGTACTTAAGGGGTCTGAGAACCCTTAAAATTGTCGAAATCAACGCCATTTTCAAGTAATCAACCAACAATGATTTAATATTTTGCATTGATTAGATTTTAGGCACACATATACATACAGGGGTTGGACAAGATAATATGAACACTTGTGAAAAAATAGAAATCGAAAGAAACCTCATGTATATTCCTGCCCTCTAGCAGTGAAGGGTGTCATTTAGCGGATGAGAAAGTACACACATCAGTCTGATACTAGCAGTGGTAGAAGTCAGATGTGAAATATATTTATGTGTTAAAATTGCGTTATGGCTGACCTCTCTGATTTCGAAAAAGGCATGTTGGGGTCCGTCTTCCTGGAGCCTCAGAAACGATAACGGCCACCCTTCTAGGTGTTAGGAGAAGTATAGTGTAGTGTCGACTGTAATGTCAGCATATTTGAAACAGGGAAAAACATCATCGAAAAAGTCGACCACTGTTGTGCAACGGTGGTCGAAAATCGAAGCTGAATGACAGAGATGGAAGGGTTTTGAAGCGGATTGTGGCAAACAAAACACAAGACAACAGCATTTCAGGTAACATCTCAGATGAACACACATCTACAGGTAGCAGTTTTATCAAAAACTATCCGGCGTGAACTGCATATGGCAAATATTCATGGTAGAGTGGCTATTTCAAAACCATTGATTACACCATGCAATGCCTTGAAGGGACGAATATGGTGTCGCGAGCATAAAAATTGGACGCAACAACAATGGGAGAATGTAATATGGTCAGACGAATCGTCGTTCACATTATTCCCGACAAATGGAAGTGTTTACGTTTGAAGAACGCCACCAGAAGCCTATCAAGTTGACTGTCTTCTGCCTACGGTTGAGCTTGGCGGAGGTTCAGTGATGATCTGGGGAGCGATATCACATCGTGGTCTTGGCCCACTTGTTGTTCTGAATGGCCGTATTACAAAAGAGGATTATGTCAGTCTTCTGGCCGACCATCTTCACCCAATGGTGCAAACTGTGTTTCCTGATAAACGACCAGTCTTCCAAGATGATAATGCCCCCATTCACACCTGTGGAATTTGTCCGAGTCTGGTTTTATGAGCACGACGATGAAATAGAGCACCTCATCTGGCCCCCTCAGTCCCCTGATCTCAATATAATTGAACCTTTGTGGGGTATTTTGGAAAACAAACTGCTCAGTCTATTCCCCCCTACAACTACACTTTCTCAATTAGGGACTTTATTGAAATTTGAGTGGGAACTTATCCTTCTGAATATTGTACGTGACTTGTATTTGTTAATTCCACGTCGGATACAAGCTGTAATTCATGCGAAAGGAGGACCAATGGCATATTAGTAAAAAAAAATTACTTTCCACAGGTGTTCACATTATTTTGTCCAACCCCTGTATAATCAAGTATGAAAATTCATAAACAGCGTTAAAAAGTAATTAATAAAACATTTAAACTAAACGAGGGGAGGGGGGTCAAGAAATATAAGCCTTCGGCCGACACGAATATTGCTATCATGTTTTGTGCAGCATCATTAAAGATGAAATGAACCTAAAACCTTCATTTAACATTTTTTTTATAATCTAAACAATCGTTGGTTTTTAATATACAAAAGTTTTTTTAATTTATAAAAAAAATTAAGAGAGTTTGAGAACATTAAAAAAAAAATTTCATTTTTCTCGGCAAATATATATTTTTTAAAGTTGTAAAACAAATAATTTTCAAGATTTTTTCAAAATAATACTATATTAAAAACTGTTGTCCCGTGGTGACGTCATATTACGTGGCCCATTGCGGGGTTTCGACGTATGGATCTCCAAGGTCCATCTCTTTCACACACGCATCTCTGTTGTGGTATTACGCCCCATGCTAGTGGTGATTTCACGATACGGAAGTCCACCCTTACGGAGGCCGATCATGTGGCCCCTTTTAAACTCCGTTAGTTACTCGTATTGCACTCTGCGTGTTTGGCGAAGCATACTTACTTATAATCAATCATTTACAGCAGTCAATAGACAATACACACATTTCAAGGCATCTTTACAGTGCTTTGTATTCACGGCTCACTTTGTAGTTTAGAGGGTGTTTCTCGGGCCACACATGCGTGGTCGCTTTGTAATTCTAATCATTTGCATATCCTAACCTCTTTTGCATTTCCTGCAAGTTTCGTTTAATTTGCATGACCCCTTCATGGTGTTGCAATTTTCACAAACAGTTGTATATTCGAAACTTAAGATATGAGCGGGGTATGATATACAAATAATTAGAATTGAAGAGGGGTTGTACATTCTTGGGGCTCAGCAGCGTTCTCTAAAATATGTAAGGAGTATAAAAGTGGAAACGGAGCGCTGTCTAAGAGATACACAAATAATGTACAGATAGCGAGCGGTGTAAATTTCTCCAGCAATCACTTAAATTCACATCACGTGAACTCTAGTGTAGAAAGGTGATTTCATACAAAGACTGATTAAATGAATAACTAGTAGAACAAAATTTAAATTAATCGAAATTCAATCAAACATGTAATGCTGATTAGACTACCAGTGAGTGGCCTCAAATAAGTCACAAAATAAATTAGGCTACTGTAGTTTTTTCAAGTTGTGTTTACAACAGATAGTCGTAGTCTGATAGTCTCATAGTGGTGGGATGTCTTTAGTATAAAAAAAAATACTGTACATATCGCACCTCGGCAAAAAAATAAAATATTTGATGTTATGTCATTGAAAAATATGTATGAGGTGCCCCAGCGTGTTATATTCCTATTAGATAAAATATAATAGCAGTTACCACCTTAAATACTTACCTAAAATTTAAAAGAAGCTAAAACTATTTCAATATAAGTTTTATATTATCATTTAAGTTGATGTTTCTCAAATTCAGCAATTTTGAGTTGTGTCACTTTCGTTGTCGGGCTGCGATATGTATATAATGAATCATTGTAGCAAGATTTCGTCCCGTAATATGTAGTATACCGCTCGACCAGATCTATTGCAATCACTATGTCTCGTCGACAACAAAGAGCCATATGAACAAGAACGATTGATCAACCTGCATGTCGGCGGATTTTTTTACCCTGTTATTGCTGCTCGTACGAGTCATAATGTCACTGAAGTGATACGTATAGCTGAGAATCGAAGAGAACACATCGTATAGTGGGCAACAAAATGTGTCGACTTCGCGAAATGACAGACATCTCTCGTTCGCATGGCAGTGACAGAACGTTCAGATTCACAAATGTTAGCACAATAATGGAGCATTGCAACAGGTGTGGTATTATCCGCTTCCACAATTCAAAGTCGACTACTTCACTGTGAATTGACTGCACGCTTTGCGGCGGCTTTCCTTGTCCTTGACCCATCAATTCCTCAGGCTACAATGGGCTCGTGAAAACAAACAATGCTGACCGTTAATGCGTCATGTTTTCGGACGAGATTTGCTTAAACGTGTGTTAATGATGACCGTGTTTGCATTAGAAGGTATTTTGGTGAACGCAATCTTTCAATATTCATTGCAGAGCTTCATAACAGCCGAATGTCAAGCGTAATGGTGTGAGATGAAATTGGGTAGAATTGACAATCTTGGCTGCTATGAAATTGATTGTAATCTCAACATCTGCTACACCAGGGTAGGTCGGAAGTTGCATAAAGCCGGTGCAAACATCCAGTTTTTCAAAGTGCGGCGCCACTGCGCGACACCGAAGCCCAACTATGCACACACAACCGTGAAATGACGCACGAACTCATTTCGCGCCATTTGCGATAAATATTCTATCGAAGAAAACGTGTTTATTTCGCTTATTTGGTGTAAAAAAGTATATTTTGAAACAAAATAGACGTTACTGGATACAACCATTTATTAATTATTACTTATATTCCATTTGTTTATGAAAACAAGGTACTTCAGAACGGAGACTCGTGTGCGGCGCTGTGGGGAACTGCGGTAAAAATTGCACTCAAATCGGACGTGCATCGCCCCAGCGGCGCTGTAGGTATGTGTGCACTGCTCCATAGGAATCTAATGTATCTCCGACCGTACTTGCGCTGCGGTAGCGGCGCCGCACGTTGAAAAACCGGATGTGTGCACCGGGCCTTAACGTCAAAATGGAGCAACACAATCGATGGTCAACACCTGAGCTTTGCAGCTGCAGTCTACTTTTAAAGCGGTGGCAACGGCCTTGGCGATTTTTTTTGGCGCACTTCTAAAGTTGCCAAGGAAAGAATTATTTCAAAAATCTTTTTCTTTCACAAATATTTTTCTTTCTACAACGGAAAATGAAAGCTTCAAAACACATTTGAGAACGTTTTGAAAAATATGTTTTTTAAAAACTTTCCCAAAAAGTAATAAGTTTAAACAGAAATTTTTTTTACAAACGAAAGTTCCTTTTAAACGTAAAATGAAGGCCCCAAAACACGTTTGTGAACGTTTTGAAAAATGTATTTTTGAAAAACGTCCACAAAAAGTAATAAGCTTAAACTGAAATTTTTTTTACAAAAGAAAGTAATTAGTTTTAACGGAATGTAAGAAGTAATACAACTTGATACTTCTGAACTGTATCGTGAAAAAAATTATAACAAAAAAATTCAATAACAGGCAAAAAACACTAAATGAACCAATGAAATCAAAGAAAACATATTTTAAAGGACCAGTGCAATCAAAGGATATTTTAAAATTAAAATAACCAATGGAATAAAATAACCAATAAAAAAATAACCAATTAAAATAACCAAGAAAAAATTTCAGATGAGCCAATGAAATCAAACGATTTTAAAGGATTTTGAAAGAACTTTTTAGAATAATAAAAATAAAAATTTAAACTTTCCGTTTGCCGAGGTTGCTATGAAAACTGCAACAACCGTAAAGACAGATGGGTTGCCTTAACCTACAACTCACTACTAGAAGTGAGCCAAAAAAAATCGCCAAAGCCGTTGTCATCGCTATAAATGTAGACTGCAGCTGTAAAGAAGTAAAAATCAAAACTTTTCAGCACTTCTGAGGCTTATAGTATATTTAAGCAGAATAATGGCCGGTCACATGTTGTTAAGAATGGTAAGGCCTCATCACGGCAATATTTACTGGTTTGGAACGTTTCCCAGGCATGTTGCTTATCAAACATGTCTTAGACATGGTCACACAACAACTACCCCTCAAAATCGACATCCATTATCAATGAACTGGGTTCAGTGTAAAAGCAACCTGACAAGCAATTCCCTAGGAACACATCCAAAACATCTTTAATTCGATGCCATGACATAACGTCCAAAGCAACGGTCCGGCATAGCATATACGAAGCAACGGCTCGGGGTCCGAGGTCAACATCACTGACCACCGGTAATCCCGCAATATCAATCGGAGTGGTCTCCCTCCCGTATAGTTGGTCTTTTAGGGGTGCCCAACAGGCCCCTGGGATTCAACTGCCTCCCAGAGAACTGGCGGGACGAGACACAAAAATTGTTGCAGAGCGCGAACTGAGCTGAGGAGTTTTTTTGTGGTGTTTGGTCAACGTCCGTCTTGTGATGATCCTTTTTGGACTTTTTGTAGTGCCCACAACCAAGGGGTACAAATCTCTGATCTTAAACAATGCAAATTCCTGTGTTTTGAAATAAACGTTAGTTTAATTGTAATTTTGGCTGCGTGTTTTTTGGCCACATCGCGCAGATCACTACGTTAAATGTAAGGAATCTCATTGCAGCTCGGAGAGGATTCGCCATGTACTGATAATTTTAAGATAAGAATTCTGCGTTCAGATGGCAAAATGTTTTAAGTCACTTTTCCCAAAAAAATGAGTAAGTCCCATCCTGGAGTCTGGTTTGTTAATGTTTAGAAGGTGGCAAAATATTGTAAGTCTTTCTCTTTCAGTTTATGTGAAAACAAAGGTAGAAAATTGTAATAAATCAAAAACGGCAGAAACACATGTTGAATCTTGAATCTTAAAATTGCTATCACGAAAAATTAAAAAAAGTGACTTATAACATTTTGCCATCTGAGCACAGAATTGTTTTATTGTTTTTTAAAATTTAATGGTTTATATACAGTAGTACCAACGATAAGTGGTATAAAGTAATCACATGATTTTTTTCGCACTCTTTAGTCATATTTCAACTGTATTCTGAATTCAAAATTCGAACTTGGAATTAGTAGTCACAAAATAATATTTATTATTCAAGTTTGACCCAACGCGCGGGAAGTGGAGGGATACTTAGCACGATTAACGTGAGGTATTTTCACGTTCCAATGCGATGTCAGGTGCATTTGTTTCCGAGAAAGTTCATGATCCCTGAACTTGAGAAGGCAATTTTCATCTCGTAATGCCATACCCCGAGCACTGCACGAAATCGACACGTTTTTCTTCGTAAGTACTTAATCCATCAAAATGGCTAATGATTGCACCTCCTTCGAATATTCTTTAAGCATTTATTATTCAGGTTTTATTTATAAGCTGAAGAAATACTATCTTGTCTTAATCTGCAATTTTTCTTGCTGATTTCATTAAGCAGTATGTAAATGAAATAATGATTAAATTTTCTCAGTTTCTTACGTGATGTATATAGAGTATGTCCTTAACTACACCCGATGAGCCCGATTTGCCTCCCAGATATACTGTGGAATTTAATAAAAAAAAATTTTTAATAATTTTTAAGACATAGGTGCTGATTAGATAAAGCTTTTTTCTCGTAGGGGGTCAGGCGTAACCAACTCGTCAACACAAAACCATACGCGTAAGAGAAATAAGTTATATCGAAGAGATTGATCTTAGGTCGGGAAACACAAGATACGGCCCTCCAAAAATCATTCCTATTGGACCTGCAGACCAGATACGGCTCTCCGAAATTAATTCGTATTAGACCCGCAGACCATATACGGCCCTCCAAAATGCATTCTTATTACACCCCCAGACCAGATACGACCCACTGGGTGGGTTTAGTCGGGCCAATGTCCAGATACAGCCACCAAATATTTTGATAAAATCAGCAAACCACACACACAGATTCTACACATCCAAATGTTTTGTTGAGACTTGCACTCCAGATATGGCACCCTAGACAAGTTTACCTGCCCCGCAGGTCTTCTCCGGTCCTCCAAACCTTTTATCAGGCCCACAGACATGATACGGTTTTCTGGAGAGGTTTACCCGGCAAACAGATCAGATATGACCATCCGAATAAGTTTACTCTCCGAACAGACCAGATACGAATTCCAGATATTTGGAAGAGAATACTCTTAAAAATAAATATTTAAACTAGCTCACGAAGCTTAGCGTTATTTCGCAAATAAATACATTGAAATTTGAGTCAAAGCAGGTTTATATAATTAAATTCTTGCTTTATTTTGAGCAAATGGTTATTAAAAATGAATAATTACATTTCAGAAACGTAATGTGGTTCATTGAGATCTCTATCAGGGTTATGCAAGGCGGATAATATTATGATGCAAAAATGTTCTTTTGTTATCTGTGATGAAAATTTATAATTTCATCGTAGTAGCAGATTTAGGGTATTTTAACTCAATTTTGTACGAATTGGGCTGAAACAAATATGCATTGCGCAATGTGTGTAAAAATTCCATCACAGTATTTTACATAATTTCAATTTTTTTTAATTTTTCCTTATTAGTTTTGTATTGTCTATGCAATATTATCGAAAAAATATGTCTCTTTTGACCCAGCCTCGAACTATTTAACTAATTTAAACCTACAACTGTAACATTGTTAACTGTAAACATAGTTATACTTCAAGCTGTCTAATAGAACGAAATATCTGGTTTAATTTGTCACTCTAGATCATAATCTTGCAAATCAAGAATAGCACGATTTTTAGTTTGTCGGTCGGCTTGCCATTTGAAACTCGTTGTAAACCAGGATAAGTAGACTCGACACTTCAGCCTGACAAACAACCCTGTGCAATCCATATGCAACAGAAATAAGTGTTTGAAACATATCTGTGTATCGCATATTGCTATCTTTCTCAGAGCCCTTCATTTATAGATTAAATAATTTCTCTAACTTCAACAGCTTTTAGCTTTCGGAATAAATTGAATCTAAATTTTGGAAGTACACACGACACATTCCTTGTTTCAATATTTTGAATTTACAGTTTAAGCATTGTAAATAGCTACGAAAATAAAAAATAGTCACGAGAAAAAATTATTATCGTATTCAAACTGATCTGGAAGGAAGCTAATTTTTCTTTTTTTTTTATATCCAGACTTAGCTATTTCTTACTCACTGAATTAAATTATCAAAAATATTGAGACTTTTCTAAGCAAGATTACTGAGGAATTGATGTTCCCCCTCCATTTACAAATGCTTTATTATTTTTACAGTATAACAAATAAATTTGTCTTTTTAAAAAGAGTTCTGCTCTGTTCTTCACAAATATTGCGTTGCACTGTACAATATCTCATACTTGAACCTACTATAACAAAATGTGGAGATGCAGTGGGAGTTTTGTTCAATAGTTTAATCAAATGCTAGCTAATTTCAAAGAGGTAATTTATTTTTTGATAATCTTTTAATGTCGCGAAAGTGCAGGAAGCCAACGATCGTTCCATCCACTCCAAATTCTCACTTATATTTACCCCTTGAAACAACAGCCACACATCTTCGGTCTCCTTAAACAACGATATCGTCAACAAATCGACTCCTACGCCCAAACAAACCGACAAGCCAGAGTAGTGCTTTCCAGATTCCTTACCAGCTTTAAGTCCAGTCGAGTCCTTTACCACTAGGCTAAGGTCTGAGGATTCTCCTTAATCCTAAAGCCTGCGTAAGGAGATAAGAATGTTTTATCGAAGTGGGATAGGGATTAGAAAGACGAAAATAGCTAATTTGGGTTTCAGGAGTCCCGAGAACCGACAATCGATTTGGATGTAACTGAGTATACAGATCCTGTTAGATCTCATCTAGGGTATATATACACCCAAAGGACTCTTGGGTATCACACAAGTCTAGAGAGCTGCTTGCTGAGAATCTCCCTACCTTGTTGGCTGCAAATTGTACTGAGGAATTGAAATTCAAGATCAAGAGGTATGTTGAAATGACTTTTGAAATCAATAGACTGATAAAATGTCCAGAATACTTAAACATTATCGAACTATATAATTGATATCTCTAGAAAATTATTAACTGAGGTATGAAATGATTAAAACAAGTTAACAAAGTTTGATGGTGTAGTGACTGACCTTAAACTGAACTAAATGTTTTATTATGTTTCGGATCATAACATTTAAACTTTTATGTTCTTAAAACTGAAATAAGTATAAATTCTTAAAACTGAAATAAGTTTGTGAGATGCGAAATCAAGACAGTTTTTGTTTTGGTTATTGATCATAATAAAATTCAAATAAAATTCGTATTATTATTATTATTAAAATTATTATTGATCCTAGTAAAATTCAAATCTATGTAATTTATTGGTAAATAAATGCACCAGGCTTACAAACATTAACAGAGGTAGTTAAAAATAACGGTAACTAGAAAGTAATTCAATCATACTTCAGATAAATTCTCAGTTATGATAATAGAAGAAAATGCGTTCCATAAGGAATACCCATTGTTAGAAACTAATGAATTTAGTCAAGAGCATTTTGACAGAATATGATTCACTTTTATTACTAATTTCACTAAGTGTATAATGCTAACACAATGTATGTAAATGCAATTAATTGAACGTTTACATACAATTAAGAAAATATATTAGATGTTTAAGAGAAAAGAGATTTTTATTGTAAATACAAATATGTGATGAATTCTAGAGCCACAATTTCTCCTTCGCTGTTTTCTAACTGTAAACTTTCCTTGAATATGTATGTTAACATAAATACTCAAGGAAACTCTGCATGTCTTGTGCTTGACACAGCTTGGCTGAATATAGTCTTTGTACCACCAAGTTCAACAAACTCCAGATCTCTCACAAGCATTGTGCTCACAGCTCCAGTACTATCACCTCCAACTTTTTCCAGTTCTCCGTCTTAAAAATATATATAAAAAAAACTATACTGTTTCATCAGTTGTCTTCATTATAAATTTTCTTTGACATGTATACATTAATTTATTCATTTACCATATGTATTGCATGTTATATTTATGAGTACGATTAATGAATATTTTCACATCCTTGCATCTTGGTCGTAATCTGAATCGGGGTTCAACATTACGAGGTGTTGTCCTCTGATCTTTCCAGGAGCGTCACCAATAGCCATAGTATTTATACATTAATTAACTACCTGCCTTCTTGCATCTAGGAGCACTGTTAGCAACCTTATCTCTCGAAGGAACCATTCCCATTCTATTAATTTTACGTACCGTCAATACCTAAAATTCTGAACATTATCAATGAGAAATGTTTTATAAATACAGAATAGAATTGAAAAAAGTATTCATATATGTGTTAAACTAAACAGTGTGATGGGCACTGTGGTAACGACATAATGAATATGTATCACTAGTAAAGAACCCACAGGAGAGACTTATAAACTATGAGGAAATTAAAAGTCAGTAAAGAGATAAGTATGTGGTAGACGAGAAACAAATCGTGAAAGTGCTCAATTAGCATATTTAGAGTTGGTCCAGTTTTAATGATGAGTCTGTGTCTCGGAACTCAAGCGAGGACGAAATAGCTAGTAAAAAATATTGAAAAAAAGTGTTTTTAGGGATTTTGCTAGACGCTCAAGAAAATTGCGAAAATGAATCCCTTTTCGAAGGGGCTAGAGAAGTGAATGTTTTTTAAAAATTAACCAACAATTTATGATAATTTCATTTGATTGATTGAGGTCCGTTTCTGAAAGAAAAAAAAATGAAGATCTGGAGTTAAAGTTGTTTCCATTAAGATTAACATAAATATTCATTAAAAGCTTTCAAAACTTTAATTTCAATAAGAAATGAATGCGTCATACACACACACATATTGCAACATAGAATAAAAAAAATTCCAGCCTTTTGGAACGTGAAAGTAAGATTTGTAAGAAAGTAGAATTTGTTTTCCCACTCATGTTTAGACTTCGAGCTCAATAGGTTAATTCATGCAACAATTTTTAAGCCCTGAAAACCCTTCCTTCAATCAAATAATGGAAATAACAAATTTTAGTTAACCCTCCAAGTGGTTTCAACAAGATATCTTGTCCATCAAGGTATGACCTACTTAGCTAATGGAGAGATATCTCGTCATCAAGATATTACGATTTTTTGATGACGAATCAAGATGTGGTCAGTTTCTTCCAATGACGAGATATCTCGTCCATCAAGATCGGGTTAGTTTTGCTAATGACGAGATACCTCGTAGAGACAATCAACAGGAGGGTTGTCAGAGACGGTCTTTTGAATGACACCGATTGGAACACTAGGGATGCAGTGTTTTACTTTTAATTCATGAAAGTTTTTGTTTCATTTGGCTTTACTATTCTTCAATGGTTAATGCCGAAACTATAGATTTTCGAAAAGCAACAACGCGTATTAAAATTACAAAATATGATTGAAAAATATGTTTCGTTAAATCTATTCAAATTGCAATTAAATCAGGTAAATAGACATACAATCAAGTTCGAAATAGATGCCAAAGTTTTTCTGAATAAGTTAGGATCTTTTAAAAAGCTCCGCTAGAAAAATAGATGAAAGACATTGCTCTGAAGTCGATTCGAAAAGAAAACGTAGGAAAATAATATGTTTGGAAAGGCTTATGTGTGGTGTATTGGTAAAAAAAAAAGTCCCATTTCGCTCTCGAACGTATCACAGTGAAGTTCTATTCACCTTTGAAATACGAACAATAGACTTTTAAAACTGTGTAATAATTCTTTTATAGTTACTACTAAAGATATATCTAAAATTATTAGTTTCGTTTAGGCAATACTGTCCTTAAAGGATTTAATTTATTAACAGAGA
This sequence comes from Metellina segmentata, assembly GCA_947359465.1. Taxonomy (NCBI): domain Eukaryota; kingdom Metazoa; phylum Arthropoda; class Arachnida; order Araneae; family Tetragnathidae; genus Metellina; species Metellina segmentata. The sequence goes on along the minus strand of OX375876.1, from coordinate 61,126,922 downwards.
ATAAATATATGGTGTGCTGTGCATAGATTGAGAAGACAATTGAAACCTCAAAACTTTTAATGAATAATTTCTATAGAATATACTTTTTAATTAAAAGTTCAATAAGGAAGTTATTGAAAATGAGTTCGTTGGAAACAATGTGATGTTAGATTCTATGGATTTTTGTTACGATTGAACTTTTGTAAATTTCATATACGGCTTTAAATAGTATTATATTAGCATTACGTCAAATGTTCTTGCATACTATATAGAGCTCTAAAATAGATCTACATTTTTAAATCGTTAAAATTTGAGCATAATGATGTATTGAATAATTGAACATTCTTTGTTCATCACGTATTGTAGTTCTGAAATAAAAAAATTAAAAAAACCATTTTAATTTGTACCAATTAATTTGTAGACTTAATTACTCAGTTGATGGAACATTACCAGTTTTTTGAATGGGCACTACAATTCGGAGCTCTAGAAAATTGGAATAAGAAAACGAAAAGTGTATTTTGAAAATGAAAATAACACCAAAGAAAGTGCGTAGTACTAGATACGCAAGCATTTATTAAGATCAGAATACATTGCTTTTTGCATTCGTGTATGTAGAATACTTATAATTATATTTTTTTTGTCGCTAAATCTATTCATTTCTAAACATTAAAAATGCAAAGCTTGTACAATAAACAAGATCTAAAGAGGAATATGTCTTCTTAAATTTTTGCCACACGTACATGATTCTTATATTACTCTGTATCTTATGACATTAATTCATCCTGGTTAACTCAAATTGTATATTTTTTATAGGCAGATAATGAAGCTCAAAAGAAAGATGCTTCAATGTCTGATCTTTTTTCTGCTATCACTTCAGTTCGGAAAATGTCGTCTACCTGATACTCGGAACGTACGCATATTATCCTTCAGAAGCTTAATCGGTGACACAGGAAACCGAATCCGAAGTATTAATACAGAAAGCGTTTATCTTGGTAGATACCGAACTCTAGACAAAAGACAACATACTTTACCCACTCCTCTGAATATAGAAAACGAACCGACGAATAATTCCGGAGAAATAAATTTGAGTATCCTGACGGATGAACCTGCAGAAGTACTTCCTCAGTTACCTCCAAGTACCTATAAGACACATAGGCAAAGAAGTAGAACGATTCCTAATTCCGCATGGAGATCGAGCCGATTTGAGGCTAATATGCGTAGAGTAAACTTCAAAGAATTGTCAAATCTATCTTTCAGAGACTTATCAAAAGAAACTTCAATTCAGAATAATTTCAAAGCAAATGAAATGCGTTTAAATGGAAACCCGAATCGCAAACAGAGAAATAATAATAGAGGTATGGAAAATCGATTAAAGGTCCATGAGCGTGAGTATCAATTTAGAGGACAAGAAAGATCTCGGACGGATACTGTCTTGCGAGAACGTGGCAATGCTAAACAACTGTCTAATAGACGCACAGAGATTCCCGTGAAAGATCTGTTGAAAATTGATGCTCCAGACAACTTTATGCGTACGACGAGAAATGTCTTACGAGAACACAATTCTAAACGACTGTATAATAGACGTACAGAGATTCCTATGAAAGATCTGTTCAAGGCTGATGCCTTAATCCTCACGATGCGTACAACTCCAAGAAAATCTGTTAGGATTTCAAGGCGTGCATCAGCACAGTACTTTTCAGAGTGTCACGGAAGGCGGTCTATTCAAGATGCAAAAACTGAAGAAAGGCGATTTTACTTGAAAAGCAAGCATGGTGCAAGAGGACTAAGCAAGTCAAATCCAGTTTTACCGTCTACAGAACGAGATATGATGACCAATGCTGCTTGGTTTAGACAGGAACGAAATTCGTTGGTTTCTCGAAGAGAACTGAAAATTCCTGCCGAGGAAAGGGGGTTAAGAAATACCCGGACTGATCGAAGGAACACCCGGACTTATGAGACTCAATCCAGGAACGTCGAAGAAACCTTACGTAGCAAAAGGAGCGATAGAGGTTCTCGAAGGCGTTATAGAACTAAGGAAAACTCTAGAATACAGTGGGAATTTGTTGAAAATAATGACAAAGAATTTCGGCACAATAAAAGACAGTTATTTATTAAACAAAAGAAAAATGCTGATTCATCTGAAACTTCACGACGAGATTTAGTTGTTTCAAGAAATATTTTCTTGGTTAAGTATGAGCGAGGAAATAATAGGTACATGTCATCTTCACATGAAAGAGATTCAAATTGGTCTGTTAGAAGAATCAGGCATTCAGGCAATCAAAGAAACAATCAAAACAGAAACGAAATTATATTGAAAAAATCAGACGAAATAATCGGATCGAGGATTCAGAGCGCACGGAGTTCAAGACTTAACGCTCGCATCGAAAATGTACTATCTCGAAATTATGAACAAACTCGCTCAAGGTACAACTTGGAACAAGCTCGTTCTCGAATCAATTTAGAACTAGCTCGCTCGCGAATCAATTTGGAACAAATTCGCACACGAATTAATTTGGAACAAGTTCGATCCAGAATCAACATGGAATATATTCGCTCTCAAATCAACATAGAACGAATTAGGTCAAGAATCAATGTGGATCATATTCGATCTCGAATTAACATAGAACAAATTCGCTCCCGCATCAATCCAGATAAAACTCGTTCAAGAATAATTGTGCTACAAACTCGTTCAAGAATCAATACAGAACAATTTAGGGATAGCCGTTTGAGACAAGTAAACTTTAGAGGTGATCGATTGTCAATAGAACGGAAACAAATTATGGATATATCCACCGCCCGTTCTACACGTAATGACCAGATGGGAGGACGTTTCAGAAGTACCCCAGACTTTAGAAACGAAAGGATTCAAACGATTTTACTTAGTACCAGAGTGCGAATGCAACAGTCAAATGAAAAAGATAGATCACTTTTTAATCGAAGGGTTATAAATGAACACAGAAGAATGGTAATTGATAAATCTAGGAATAGCAGAATAGAGGATCAATTAATTGAACGGAGGCCAGAGAATATCAGGAACGATCAATACGAGGGTAATCGAAGGATTAGAAGCAACCAGAGAAGAATTTCTGCTTCAGCCGAGAATAAGGAATCATATGGACTCTTTGAAATAAGGATGAACCAAATGAAGGACCAAATAAATGTTAACCGTAGAAATCTAAGCAGTCGAAGGAGGATAATTTCAGATTTGAGAAATAACGTAATTGGTGGTATTTTAGAAAAAAGATCTAATGATAGAGTAACAGAAAATCGAAGAGTAGTATCCAATCAGAGAAGAGTAATTGTAGAATCATCCGCAAATAGCAGAATTGAACGCCAACTTTTTGAAACTAGACGGTATAACCGAGGGCTAAACCTAGTACGAAGTCACGAAATTGAACTTTCCTATAGCAGAAAAAGTGATATTGCTGGACGAAGCACCATGTCTTGGCTATCAAAAAACATTCCTAGAGATTCATTTACAACTGTAAAACAAAGAATAGATGCAGAAACAAGAACACCAGCATCACTCCGTGGTTCCCGAATTAGAAGGGAAGTAACAACTAAATCCATTGAGACCCAGGAAAGACGGTTGGTCACTTCCACAAGATTAGACAGGATTCATAAGTCATTTATTCCAAGCGCAACAGAATCTACGAATCGAAAGGAATCTCATCGTCGCATTTTATCATCTCGAGGGTCAATAATCACTGCAAGGAAGTCAGATCCAACGAATCGAAGTTCAGTCTTAACTGAACGTTCTTTAAGGGTATGTATTCTGTGTCTAATTTATATCTACTTTCTACGTACAATATTTCTCGCCAAATAATGTCTGAAGGATCATACGATATACACTACCCTACTATAATGGACTGGACAGAAAGATGTGATGGTAAAAGGAAATGACTATATGCTTTAATAGGGAGATAGTCCCCTTACGTGCTGCAATTACACTAGCATTCCTTCTGGGCATACTTTCAACAAGGTTTTGATACACATCCATGGGCATTTGTGTCCATTTCTGCCGCAAGAATGTCGTCAGCTCAGCTGCAGGTTTCGGACGTGGTTCCCTGGTCCGTAAGCGTCGCTCTAAGGTTGCATGGGTTTAGTTCGGGACTCTGAGCTGGCCAGGGAAGACGTTTTACATCCGTATCTCGATACCACTACTTGACAGAGGCTGCAACATGACATGGAGCTTTGTCGTCCTGGAAGTAAGATTAGTCCATTCCATAAAATTGCCAGAGCGTAGGAAGAACCTGATTGTCCAAAATGTTCATGTAGGCGTCGGCGTTCAATTTACCAGGAACAACATGCAAAGGTCCCAGGCCATATCACGAAAAACACCCAAAACAAGGAGTCGGATTTTGTGCAAATCCGATGGCGTCCGATCCATTATTGTAGAGTAGTGTATCTTGGCACGAAAAGAAGCATACTGTGAATGAATATTAAATAAAAAAACACTAATTATGGAATAATTGACCATCCGGCCATAAAGCCCAAACAATCAAACAACGATGGAATACAATATAATAAAATAAGCTATTATTATATCTTTTACATCGCTTTTGTGTTTTATGTGAGTAATTAACATTGATTGCAATACTTATTAACCTCCGCGAGAAAAGTTTATTTGTTTCCTACACTAGAATTATAAAAATAAAGTATTATAATTCCAATGGTAACACGCACAAAAGCATAGATAATGAAAAATCCTCATTCGTTAAAAACCATGTTTTCAATAGTATCTATCATAAAATTAGTCTAAATAACACTAAATTGCAAAGTAGAATTTCTTTAAGAAATTAATTCCAAGTAATTGTCAATAGAATGGATTATTATATAGGTTATAGAAAACACAAATACCCTGCTGTGCAAGTGAAGATATAAAATGGGTTAATGTATGAAGGTTTATAAGTATTTTGTCAAGTACAAAAACATTAAGAAAACAGGAGATGAAAATTTAACACAGATTGAATTTTAAAATATTCTATTTGTCAAATCACACCTTCGAGAATCAAATGAGTCACTGATATTTTTGTCCGCATAGAATGCATCATTTAGAAGCATCGTTCAACTGATGACTATGAAAACAACTTGTTTGGTTCTAAATGTTCTTCTCTTAGCATTTCAAGCACGTTACTTATGTTTCTTTTTTTCACGAGTTTTGCGTTCGGTAGATCATGTTTGGTGAAACGGAAAACTTTTCTAAGCTTGTTGACAAAATCTGCAACAACCAAATTGCATTTAACTATATTCTGATTTTACTCTTTTATATAGGAACAGCGTAATTCTGTTGCATCGCATAGCTCAACGTCTTCTAAAGAAGCTACTTGGTCATTGTCTGAAATTTTAATCCCAAAGTAAGCAAACTTCAAGTAATTTATTCCAACAAAAATGTTTTTAAAGGTGGTGCGAAAATTTTTCCACTTCAATAAAACAGTGTTTGAGACTGAATCAAATCTCTTTTTTTTCTTGTATATCATTAAGTGATGCTAGGCCCAGAAGTCTCTTTAACATCCACATGCGTAAAAATCTCCTTTACTTTTTCTTTATGCCATTTTATTTGTAAGGAAAAAGCTTAATTTTGTATTGTAATTAGTAGAATCCAATAAAATCTTTCAATCGAGATCATCTTGTAAATGTAGTTCATGATTGTTTAGATAAAATTCGTTGCTTAATCTAGTTGGTGTTGACCTGTTAATAATCATATATTCATTCAAATTCACTCTTTGGAAATTTTATTACGAAAATGCTGAAAATCGTGTTCACAAAACAAGCCAACTACCTTCCACACCATGCCAACATGAGGTTGATTGTTAATTGGGTGGTTTTGTGTTGATGCGCCCATGTTTGGCCAAGCTGTGTCAAACACAAAGACGACTGAAGAAAAAAAAAAGAAAAAAGAATGGTAAACGAGGGGAAAAAAAGAAGGGAGGACAGATCACTCAGATACTTTTGTGTTGTGATGCCCATACACACCTAAAGAAGGTGTGCCCCTGAGATCCCCAACGTGAGGACACGTGGAGCCACGACAGATTTATCATGCACCAGTCTCCGCGTACACGACGGTTTTTGGTTGCAGCGAGTTCTGGTTCGAGATCAAACCACGGTCAGATGACGTTAGCTTGACAGAAAATGTCTCCCATACTTGTAGGAAACATGTTCCGCCGCAGAAACACTTCTGCCATCTGCATTTAGTTTGACAAATAATGCCTCTAATAGACATCATAGCTTTTAAGGAAGAATTTACATCATTTATAAAAGCAGTATGATTGTAAGCATCAGTGTTACGACGATTAACCCATTTTAACTATTCTAGGAGAAGCACCATAACCTCATTTGTATTAAATTCCCTGCTCGGATTGGCCATCATTGCTGCGACCGCCGACGACACAAGCAAAGGCGTTCTTTCCCGTGGAAGAGCCCAATTTGTGGACCATATGTCACGTCTGATGATTTCTCTCTGACAGAACCAATGACGCTTTAACTTAGTAATGCTTCATAAATTAATTGAAGTGTGTGTGTGATTGAAAATAATATAGTCTCACAAATTATGTTGCCTGCTGAATGTGAATATTGTAGATTGTCGTAGTTGTGAAATAAAAGCAATTTAAGGACCAACAGGCCATTCGTTTGATTTGTATGCTAAGTGTTTATTTTTTTCAATGGTGAATCTTATTTATCACACTAAAAACAATATCATAACATTTTGTCTCATGGTAAGAAATATTGTGATGGTGTAACATAGTGACCACAGTTCATAATAGTAACCGAGTGTTGCATGCATTTTTATAAAGAACTGCAAGACCCTCGCATGGTATCTGGGATGACATTTCTAAGGTATGAAACTCAACACAATACCTGCCCATTGGCAAATTTGTGATAAAATTTTTTGTTTCCAAACGGCTGTCTGGATAAGCCTACAAAAAGTTACCATATTCCAAAACCATCACTAATTCTCAATTTTTTTAAATCCCACGCGCGAGCGTTTCTACATTATATAATTTCTATTTTTTTACTTTAGTCGTAAACAGTATCTGGAGTTTGGGAGTGATTATGAATGCTTGTTTTCTTTTCCTATAAAATTAGTTACAAGTCATATTCAAAAAAGTTTTAAGTAGTAAGTTTTATTTATTAAAATAAATAAAATTGTTTGTGTAGCGAAAGAACTAAACGCTTTAGATTTTATGATTGCAAAAAGCAGTAATTGCCACTTTAATCGAACTTATTTTCAATTATAAAACATATATTGTTATTGCGTAAATATTGAAATAAATTACCAAATAATGCAAATAAATAGAACGCTGTTAGTGTCTAGGTTAAATTTAAATGACAGATTTTTGTGAGCACAGCTTTTTATTAGTGGCCAAAGAAACTTCACAAACATAATTATTTTTGTTTTAATTTTGCACACCACATTTCATACACCACGAAAAAAGATTTCACGCAATTTGCAAATTGGAAACTTTTTCTTTCTTGAAATTACTAAAATGCAACTTCAAAATTATTTTTGAATTCAAGCAAAAACAATAAAGATTTTTTAAACAGTTCTTTTCGCTAATCTTGAACACCATTAGTTTACATTATAAAACAAATGGGGAGATGTTATTATTAATATTCATTAATCTTTGTACAGTGAGATTGTATATGAATACAGTGAGATTGTATTCGGAAAAAATTGAATACAAGTTAGACGGGTATAAAAAGAATTAATATAAAAATGTGATTAAAATTGTGTAATTACGGGTACTGTGCAAGATGATTGCTCTGTCTGAAACTCAAACAGAATTAACCTTCAAATACGGATTTTGTGAGTAGAGATGTTATGATTTTAGTCTTCGTAAGCGGATTTCGATAATTTATCCTGCATACAGTATCTGCCAATTGGGAAATAGACTCGAAGGTTAGTGGGGAATGTGGACACTTCCGATCATTTATCTTATGACGTCATGAAGATGACCATCTGTTCGGCAGTAGAGCAGATGTCAAACATAGATTGATCTTTTTCAAATCAGTCAAAAACCACTACATGGGTAAGAACCTTCATTTCATATTTTCTTAATTTTGGGGATTGAAAACTATATATATTTTAAACCATTTTATTAAGGCTTATACAATTTGATTAAGTTTAATTTACTAATTATTTGGAGAGACTGAAAGTCCTTAAAATGCAATAAATTGTATCCATACATTTTGGTTTAGAATTTCTTTAAAAATGAGTATACAAACAAAAATTTGACTTTATTACACCCTGACGAACGAATTTCAGACATTAATTAGAGTTCAAACAAAATCTTTGTATACATATTTATAAATAAAACTTGCCAAAGCTGATAAGCAGTATATATTGAATTTGTATAATACCTTTACATTGTAGCAGTTTTGTAATATAAAAGAAACTACGATGGATTTTTTAAAGTAATAAAATACGGTAATAATATTATAATTATTTATGCTACGTACTTTTCTTCTACGAATGTCTATTCAATAGCTCAGATAGAAGTGAATTGAAAATGTAATTAGTATTTGTATTGCGTCTGTATTTATTAGTTTATGGTACAATTAGTTAATTACGTAAACGTAAATCGTGCTTATATAAATTACCCCTTTATACCAAACTCAGATTTATTTTCCTCAGATTTACTTATTGTTTCTTTACAAGAGCAATAACTAACTATATATGCGATACACGGGGATTCGCGAAGTAGCGGAAACTATTTCGGAAAACAGAGATCCAAGTTGTTGTCTCCTAAAATTCTCCAAAAGTTTAAAATGGCTTGTTCCTTGCTAGATTTTGAATACTTTCTTTTTCATAATCTTAGAGATAACATGTGTGTGAAATGATTTTGCCATTTAAAAACGAATCTATATAAATAAGAATGGAGTGTTTGTTTGTACATTCAATATTTTCGACCCATTTCAAGTTTTTTATCCGTTTTGGACCCTTCTGATGCCGAATAAGCCTTTTTCTCGTTTGGTGTCTGTCTGTCTGTCTGTCCGTCTGTCTGTCTGTCTGTCTGTATGTATGTTGTGCCCTATACACGTCCACGCGGTTTAAGATATTTTCATGGAAATTTGCATACAGTGAGTACTTATCTTCATTTAGTGAATGGAATTGGTTGCGAAAGTCTGTCTGTCCGTCTTTCTGTTCTTTGCTCGATTTTGTGTTTGTGTGTTTGTGTAAGCATCACATAAATTGTATTCCAGATATTTGATTGTAGTGTATTTTATTTTATACATTATCTATTAGTTTAGTGAATGCAATATTAAACATTTCTTTATTGTTATATTTAGTTGAGTTTCATGCTAAAACACCTGAGTAAGTATACTTAAATCAACCATAATTTGGTAGTTTTGGAAAAATTGGAATGTCTATTGAATATTACGATTACTTCGATTGCTTTACCAGTACTGCTGAAAAAGTAATTATTCTTCAAAATTTTTTATTTTTTAATGGAATTTGAGCTTTGATACTTCATTTATTTCGAGTCTTCTTTTTGTTCTTTGCGAAATGAAAACGAATTCGGAATATTTGAGACAGACGATATTTTTCAACGAAGCGAGAATGAACAAGATCGCGTGAGCAGTGATATTTTCTGTTTATTTCGCTCTGAATTAATTTCACATTTCTAAATTTTGAGCACTTTTAGTTGTAAATTGTGGCAACTGTGCGAGATCAAGAGATAAAAATGAATCACAAATTAATATCTTTAGAACAATTTTTCCGACATCTTTTATTTTGTTCTAATTCACTGTTTTCTGTTTTAAATATTTATTATTTTAATAAATGTGATTTCCTTCTCATCACACGTAACAGCACCACAAAGTATTAGAGTTAAAAATGTTAGGTAAGTCAGTATAAATTTTCTGTAAATTTTAAGTGTAGTTATGCCATTATTGAAAGAATAATGCCGTTATTCAAAGAATAATACCGTTATTTAAAGAATAATGCCGTTATTTAAAGAATAATGCCGTTATTGAAAGAATAATAAAGTTTAAAAATCCAAACTAGAACTTTTTCCAACATTAAAAAATTTGTTGTAATAATGACAGGAGAAGATTGCAAAATTTCACAATGTCGCATACCGGAGGTAAGAGTGCCACAAGTAAAAAAAATATTGTTTTGTTGACTATGAGTGCGAGAGCACTCGCCGAAAATCGTAATTTTAATTAATTAAGTTGAACATGAAAAGAACTTAAGAAAGGGAATTCCAAATCTCCCTCAAAATCGTCTTTTATAGTAGTAATCTTAGTATCACCTTTCGTCATTTTGTAGCTTTGTCATACAGCAATTGTGCGATGTATGTGAAATGAATTACATGAATGGATATGCATGTGTAAGATTTGTGTCCAAAGTAAGTGGTAGAATTTATAAAGATGGCGAAAGGTGTTAAAATATTATTTTAGTCTACGAGAAACTTAAGTCATTATATATTTTGATCATCTCTTCAATCTAGAGTAAACCAATTCAAACCGAGTAAGGTCGGGTATTTTGCTAGTTAAGAATAAAACTGCATTGCATCGTAGCTTTAACATGTATATTTTCTGGAAATTTTGCTTTTTTGCTGACGCAAAAAAGACGATATTTGAAGAAGGGCAAAAGTAGTTTTTTCTATGACCATATGCAGAAGTATGCAGAAGTATTAGTGGGTAAGTAACATTACAAATGAAGTATCCAATTCGCGTGCGTAACGAACAATTTGCGTTATCCATGAAAAACCTGATTAATTTTACATTGCAACGAAAAACATAAATATAAAAATGTAACGAGTAAAATATTTTTTTTATCGTAGCCCTTTTTTGTCAAAAAATTCTTGTAATACATTTTTTCACATTTGATGGAATAAAATTTAAACATTTGAATGGAACAAACTCAAGCATTTTCAATTTTCCAACGCGTTTATCAAAATAGATTTTACTGCTATGAACATCTCATTTTAGCGCAGAAAGTTGAGGCTTAGTTAAATCATAGTGCAGATAATATATGTATGTTGCATAAATTATATAAATACATGTTTGGAATAGTTTCTGAAATAAAAGATTTTAAATCTGAGTTTTTCAGTTAAATACAAAATGGAATTGGATGGGTGTAATGTGATGTTATATTCAGCATGTGCAATGTAATATATGGAACTACAAACTACAGTCAACTTTTAAGAAATCTATACTATCTATATTTAATTAGAAATTATTTAAAAGAGAGAACACTTAAGAGGCTATTTGTATTATTATTAGAGTGGATTCTGTATATAACCCTTTTTGTTGTGGAATAGCTAGTTACAGTTACACAGAATAGAGCAACTTACATCCTTATTGTTTATTCTATGCGCAGATTTTCTACCAATGAACAGAATAATAAGATAATTTAAGAGAAATAATTTTAAGGAAGTGAGACAATTCGTAAATCACGACTAGTAATAATATGATTTGTAATGTAAAATAAAGTGCATGTTTATTTGATTTTCTTGCAGTGGACAAAAATGATTAAATCGAGAATCAATGAAGTACTTTCATCCTGCAGTTACTGATACATTTTATGATAGATCCTGGATACAGAATGACAACAACTGTATCTAATCAATTATAACGCAGTAACAATTAATGCATCATCTCAATGAATAACATTTATAATGAAACCCATAACTGCAGTAACCATTTTTCCGAAACTGCACGAGTATCGTTTGGATTGTCTTTGGTGTTCGTCTTCGTCGTGGGAGGTGCAGGAAACTGTGTACTAAGTGTCCTCGTCACCCGCCACTCCAGAATGAGATCTGTCATCAACATTCTACTCGCCCAGATGGCTGTATCCGACGCCCTCATTTCCATCTTCTGCTCGCCACTGGATTTATTCAGCATCATCTTACATAGGTGGTTATTCGGGGAACTGGTCTGCTCTCTGCATGCTTTCTTCCTATCTGTCTTCATCGTGCACAACGTTACTGTGCTGGTGATCATAAGCATCGACCGCTACTTGATTCTGGTGCACAAAAGGAACCATTTTCACGATTGCAATTCGCTGGCTCTGGCCCTTGGATGTTTAATTTTCAGCTTAACAGTGTCTAGTCCGCCTTTGTTTGGAATAGGCCACTTCACGTTATCGAACTGTGCGCGGATCCACAACACTGGAACTGAAGATTACCTGTACTTTGGGCTATACTCGAGTCTTCTCTTTGTGCTACCGTGTGGGCTTCTGTTGCTTGCTTACGTTCATATAATTGCCACTCTCCGGAATGCAACACGCAGAATTCGCCCGGAATGCCACCGTGTGGACTCTATCAGGAATACAACGACGTCCGACAGCATAGATGTGAGGTTCAAACAGAGGACCTTCTCTACCATTCTGTGCTTGTATGTGGCTGCTATGACCTTCAAACTTCCTCTAGGGATATCGCTTTTGGTGAAGAGTGTGAGGGAGTCCTTGACTTGTCCAACGCCAGTCTGGATTCTGGTGATGACGTATCTGAACTCAGCGGTGAATCCTTTCATATATGCGTTCAAGATAACTTCCTATTGGATGGCTCTTACCTGCAAGTTTCGCATGTTTAGGAACCGTGTCAACAGTCTAAGAGTGAGTAGGAGACGGAGTAATCCAAAGAATGTGTATAGAATATCTGACGAATATACGAGTTCTGTTTGATTAAGTGTCTAAGCAAACTGATTTAAGCTGATTGAGACGTGTTATATAGGTGGTGTTATACAATATTATTGTGAGTGGATGTATCTTTTATAGTTCCTCAAAAAAGCAGAAAGCTTGTATTTTATAAAAAAAAGATTGAAAATTAAGGGCAAAAAAAAAAATTTACACATATGTTTTTTATATTTTGGTTTCATTACAACACAGAATACAACAATCATAGGTTTCAATCATATTAAGCAATACATTTTCATGAAAATGTAATAAAATTACTTAAAAAATTCTGAAAGCTCTTGTAACTTCATTTAAAGATTTAAAGGCGGGTAATTCTTTTGTGTTTATTTTTAATGTGTTAATTTAAAGTACTGAAGAAACATCATTTTGATTTGTGAAATTTGTAATAAATAAAAATATTGATACCCATTATAAAGTTTAAATATTTCTTTTGTTTGGTATATGGATTTACTTAATTACTTTTATAAGTATATTTTTCTTTTCATACTAAACTACATTTGAACTTCGAGATCCAGTGTTAGATTAAACGAAGGACACTAGTTTTATGTTTAGTAGACGAATTCCTCAGGAAATGTCAGTAAATATCCCAAATACACATAGTTTATCTTGTACAAATGCATATCCCTGTGTACATTGGTTACAGTTTTATTCTTCTAAATATAATGAACTTTTGAAACTTTAAAAATGGACTACATTTACATACAGTTAAAATACGTTTACCGTACCTTCGAACCCCAGTACTATGATACTGCTGCATTCTATGTAGAATCCATACATGAAAAACGGGATACATACACAAAGCTAGTATGTATCCAGTTTTCATGCACTCAAATAATTTAATTACGATATTCATAACCACCGCGAGAATAACATTTATCCGATAAACAGATGAAAATTGTAATTAAATTCACAGGATAACATGAAAAGTTTTCAGAACAACGACTAATAAAGATTGAAACTTATAAAGGGTCGTCAATGGGCCATTTTGGTGGAGCAAGGACATTCGATATCATCAGTCAGAGTCAACTCACTTTTTTAACTAAGCCTTTCCAGGCCGCATGCATTTTTATCTGTCTTCATATTCTTCGCTTCTTGAAAGGCTTAGTTATAAAAGTGCGTGTGAGTTGTGGAATCACTATTCAAAAACAGCATATTTAAACTCGCGTGTCTTCTGGTTACTCTTCTGGTGACTGAAATTACTTCTGTCCTGATGATGGTGGACGTCTTTGTTCCACAGATATGGCCATACGATATTGTATAAGTTTATAATTTTTATTAGTTGTTTGGTAAAGTGTTTAATTCTTGCTAACAGTATGAGATACCTGTGATGAAGGAATGAAGCAAAAACGTTTCCGGGGTGAATTTAATGACTAATAAAATATTCTTCAATCAGTCTACAAAGAGATTTTGTGGAAGGTTATTACTGTGACATACTTAATGTGGTTCATGCATTCACCAGGACCCATGATCCTGGAACTAGGCAAAGATCATTTGTAGTCTACTTGTAAACCATTTATAACTATTCCTTTTTCCCGTCTACGTGATCTCGAATATTATGTCACATCTTCTTACATCCATTTGTTTTAATAAGCGCATCATGTAATACGGGCGATTACATCAGAGGGCACAGGAGGGCTTAAGCCAAAATGCGTTGGCTGCTTCAATTTATGAAAGTAAATTAGGGTCAGGAGGAGCATCGGGGAAGATGGCAGAACTTCCGCGAGCAACGTCACAGACTGCCCAAGGCCGGTCCGCGCGACGTCATGTAATGAGAGCCATTAAACGAAGCCAAGAGGAAATTCTGTTTTGAAGCTCCCTCATTAATTAGTCTAGCGCGAAGTTTAGAGATTCGGAAATGAGAGTGTTATCAGTTAATTTGAAGTAATCGACCCCGATCAAAGGCCATGGGAAGGGGCGGACGAGGAGATCTTAGGAATGCCTTCAGGAGAGGTACGTACGAGTGCAAAGCAAGCAAAGTTTAATTGGATGTAAACGCTTTACACCAGAGGGACTCGAACATACAATTGTTTTTAAAACGATATGACGACTGATAGGACTTGACTGAAATTTATTGAAAGAAGGTACCGAGAAGTGTTTAACACCACTAATTGTGTTCGTAATTCATGAACTATGAAACCCGATTCAAAGCAGATATATGTATTACATTTGTAGGTACCAGTTGATCTTACTCGGATCAACTGGTCCCTACAAATCCCGATTTTCTACAACCTTCCAGTATTATATTGTTTTACAGGCTGAAATAATGTACAAAGGGTTCTTACATAGTCCATTTTATTAAGTCCACAATGTAGGTGCTCAAGGATCAGTTAAGCTCAACACGTTCTGTTAAACCGGATCCTGGAGAAGAGAATATTGAAACTGAGCCAAGTTTTGAATATTTAACTGACAAAGTATATTGTTAACGCCTCATTCCGAATTGCATTTAATTCATGTTATTTTCTGTATTCGCACCAATATTTCGTATTCTTAATCGTATCAGAATTCATGCATTGTCATCTATTGATATTCATCTACTAGAATAAGTAGCTACTAGAAAAAAGAACTGTTCTTGTAACATATCGCACTCGCAGAATGGGGCGTAGTCCGTGTAGTATCTAGCAGATATCTTTTCAAAAATGTTGTGTTTGTAACTACATTTCACATTTCCTTTTCTTAAAATATTATCGCATCACATTTACCACATCGGATTCATCACCATGAAATTGGCCTGTTTTCAACGCAGAAACAGTTGTTAGAATCAAGCCTAAACTGTTAACTTTCATTCTTAGTTTGACTTTGTAAAAAGTAGCAATACATCATGAAAAGAGAGAGTTCGACGGATCTTTGAAACAAACATGACGCTTTGAATAGTAGCTGTGAAATTATTTTATTTTAAGTTTATTATAGGAGAAAGGAAAACGGCTATAGCTCTTGCAAATCTCATAAACTAGTGCCAAAATGGATGATTTCGCATTAGATTTACTCTTCGCAGTCTGGAACTTTTGTTTTGTGATCAGAGGATATGCTTAACAGCTTCATGGTATCATGTTTACTAACTTCGTACTTGTTCTAAATCGGGACTATTCCTGGCGTCTCATCGAACTGAGTGCAACTTGCAGTTGGGCTTAGAAGGAAGTAGAAACCCGTTAGAAGAACAATACGTAAACAAACGGTTGATTGTTGGAACTCACATTAAAGGAATTATAAATTTAGAAAAACTTGGGTATGTGTCATCCAAATATTTAAGAAACATAATTGATCAAATTAAGAAAAACAATCGCGCACTTGAAGTTCTAAACTATAATAGAAATGAACTTTCTGATGTTTTGATTTCAAATATATAACGCAAAAACTCGATAGAGAAACTTTTAAACAATATGAACAAAGCAAACAAACTCATCCTGTGTATAAATGTGAATCTTTCTTGAAACTATTTCAACTGTTTAAGCAATCAACATAGAATATCTAATTGTCATTCTAATCGTTTTTGCAAAAAAAAAAAAAAAAAAAAAAAAAAAAAACACTGCAATCCTAAACATAATTTTCTTTTAAGTAAGAAGACTACCTCTTTAGGCGTTCACTTGGATGATTTTTCTCAGACCATTCGTAATCCGACTCATGATTTAAATCCACATACAGCTGACTTTAAAGCTCAGGAAATAGTAACGCCATCCCCTTCATTCTCATGTACAAACCACCAAACCAAAACAGTTCTCTTACCAACGTATCAATTCTGGTTTTAAATCACTCTACTGGTACCTATTTTACCAGCTGAAGCAACTCTAGATTCTGGCAGCATGTTAAATTTGTTACCTCAGAATTTACAAATCGTTTAGGAATTCCTCAAAAAGAATTTTCTTTTGTGTTTCCAGTTTTTTCTGACGGGAAACGTTTGTCAAAACGCAAATAAATGCAACTATTTCCAACGTCAATAGATTGCAACCTTGGAATTTTTAGTTGTCTCCAAAATCACAGATTTCTTCCTGCCACTGAGCTAAATTTGGAAAATATGGAAGTTCCTCAATTAGCAGACGTGAATTTTGAAATACCTGTCAAGATAGACATGCTCCTCGGAGCAGTGATATATTTTAGTGTCTTGAGGGAGGGGCAATTTCGCACATCAGACAGTCAAATTACATTTTGCAATACAGTCTTCGGTTACATCGCAACTGATTCCACCGATTCCATTACTAATATTCCGCATTGTGGTTTTATTTCGTATACATAGAATACTGATAAATGTCTGCAGAAGTTTTGGAAACCGGAAACTATCGATGACAAAACCGAAATTCTCAGTAAGGAAGAGAAGTTGAGTGAATATAACTTCGTTTAACCCACAGAAACAATGAAGAAAGAAGATGTGTGGTACGAATGCCCATTAAAGAAATTGACGAACTGGGAGATTCCAGAGTTTTGGCAGAGAGAAGACACGATCAGCTATGGAGAAGATTAGGTAAAAATACAGAAATGCACAATCCAGGATGGAACCCCCTCAACCAAACTTATCGCTAGCAAATATCGTGTAGCTTCAATTGTGATATCTATACCCCGTCTTAAACTACCTGCTTGCCTACCTTTATCCCAATTAGTAGAGAAAATAATTGCGTCACTGAAAATGACTATCGATTAAATCATTTTGCATGGACTCAACTATCGCCCTTGCTCGTATCTATACAAGACGAACAAACTGAAAACTTTCGTTGGTAATAAAATGTTTAAGATTAAAAGTTTGACTGAACATTATCAGTGGAAACCTGTATCATTTTACAACAATTAGGCGAATATTATTTCCCGTGGAGCGTATCCTGAGGACATTATAGACAACAACAACCTGTGGTGGCATAGTCCCCATCAAGTGAAGACATTCAAAGTAGCAATGACGTTTTATAAGACCATACTTACTTGTGTGAAATGAAACGAATTCCTCTCGTGGTTTCTTTCAGTGCAGAATTTATCTCTAACTTCCTTAACCTCAGTAACAGTTTCGTTAACCTCATTCGTATTTTTAGTTTTATTTACCGGTTTATGAACAGTGTAAAAGGTGAAAATTATGTTGCGGGTTCTATTACAATCAAAGAACTCCAGGAGGATTAATTTAACTTAATCAAATTTATACAGGTATCTTGTTTTTTTGTGGTGAAATAAGATCCCTTCAAAGGGAAGAATCTCTAAAGAGCCAGGTAAGTTCTTTGAACCCTTTTTTAGACAATGATAATGTGCTTAGAGGGGGTGGTAGATTGTGTAATTAAGATATGTCATTCAATGAAAAACACCCAATCCTACTTCCAAAGAATCGTAGAATTACCATTCTAATAATGTTACATTTTCAAACAAAATTATACACGTAGGGCCACAAACCCCTCTTTATCTTGTTAGACAAGAATTTTAGCCTTTGGTTGGAACAAACACTGCCAGAAAGATAGTTCATGGTTGCATCACTTGTCATCATAAAAAAGCCTCAAGGAACTGTAAAAAGAGGCATATCTAAACCTGTTGTTACCTGTACTGTAGTTCTTTATTGTATATATGTATAATTATTTACTATGTTTAATGTTAGTATATTTAAAGTGTTTTGAAATAACCTTTCAACGTGGGGCGGGATGTTAACGTCTCATTCCGAATTGCAAAATAATTGTATTTAATTCAATTTCTTTTCTGCAATCGTACCCAATATTTCATATTCTTAATTGTAACAGAATTCATGTATTGGAATCTATCGATGTTCATTTACTAGAATAAGTAGCAACTAGAATACAAGAACAACTGTTCTTGCATTCTTGTTGCTATTCTGCACTCGTAAAATGGACGTAATCCGCGTGTATCTCTCAGATCTCTTTTCAATAAAGTTGTGTTTGTAACTACATCGCATTTCTTTTTCTCAAAATATTATCGTATCGCCATTTGACCATATCTCATTCTTCACCACATATTAATCATCTGAGGGGTTTACACCCATATACCCTTTTTTCAATCATTAATCTTCAATGTATAACTTCTAACCAGACCAATAGATGGCGCAGCTAGTCTGCTATCGGACTTTGCGCCATAAGATCTAAATCAACCAACCAACCTAATCAATAAAATATTTCCTTGGTTATTTCAAATGGAGTGAAAGGAAAGGAAAAGAAAACGTAATCATGTTGAGGAGTGATGATCCACATCTCGTGATGGGTGTTCAGAAGTTGACGAATACCACTTTCTTCAGACATTAGTCCAATTAGAGCTTTCGGGGCACAATGGGTTTGTACAACTTTAGCAACCAGAGAGTTGTGAGTGGCACTCGTTCAAATCCTCCCAGGGTGTGTTTCTCCTCTTCTATGTCATTAAATCTTTCCTCATGTGTGCATGTCTATTGCTCGGCATTGTCATGTTTGACGCAGCATGGCCAAATATGGACCGAGGGCCTTAAAACTCTACCAATTAGCCCCCTTATGACAAAAAATACAACAGAACAACAAATAAAACTTAGATACCTAAAAAAAACAATATTCTTCATGTACGATTCAGAATATTTAATCCTGTAAGCGGTTCCGACTACATAACTTGTTCATCGAGATCTGACCAATTTTGCTACGTGGGTTATCTCGTCACCAAGAATGCCGACTGAATTCTGAACGATGAAGGTATTGCCATTTTTATCACACAATTTGGACAAATTTCTTCTAATGAGATATCTCGTCCATCAGTTTTGATTATGACGAGATATTTTGTCCATCGAGATCTAGTAAGTCTTGCTAATGACGAGGTTCCTCGCCAAGACAACCACCCAGGAGAGTCAAATTGAATATGCTTGCCATTTTTAAACTAGTAAAAGTTAGTTTAAGGTGAGCATTAGGGCACTCTTTACCGTTACGCTGCTTATCCAGAGCATTCCTCGTCATCAGAATTTCAAATGGGAGACAACCACCTAGATGGGGACACGATGATGATAAATACACACGGCTCGATTCATGACTTGAGGCGACTCATGTTAATTGATAATTATGAGCCGGGACCGGATTCACACCTTTTGTTGGGTAGACCACGGTCATGCACCCCCGCTAGGACAATGCGGCCGGGAATTTCGGGTGGAGTGTCCTATGGACCATTATCCTTCTACTCAAGGCTCTCCCTAGCCAGTGGCTAATACGCTGTGGGTTTTAAATAACTAGGTAAGGAGGGGTTTGCTTCCATTCGGAACGGAACGAAACGTGATGGTCAAAACAACGATTTTGTTGTAGCCCACGGGACGGAACGAACGGACCACGATGGTCAGAACAACGATTTTGTTGTAGCCCATGGGACGGAACGAACGGACCATGATGGTCAAAATAACGATTTAGTTGCAGTCCATGGGACGGAACGAACAGACCATGATGGTCACGGGAGTGTGTGTTGGTGTTAGTTAGTTAGTTAGAACAGCGATTTTGTTGTAGCCCATGGGACGGAACGAACGGACCATGATGGTCAGAACAACGATTTTGTTGTAGCCAATGGGACGGAACGAACGGACCATGATGGTCAGAACAACGATTTTGTTGTCGCCCATGGGACGGAACGAACGGACCATGACGGTCAAAATAACGATTTAGTTAAAGCCCATGGGACGGAACGAACGGACCATGATGGTCAGAACAACGATTTTGTTGTAGCCAATGGGACGGAACGAACGGACCATGATGGTCAGAACAACGATTTTGTTGTAGCCCATGGGTAGGAACGAACGGACCATGATGGTCAAAATAACGATTTTGTCTTAGCCCATGGGACGGAACGAACGGACCATGATGGTCAGAACAACGATTTTGTTGTAGCCCATGGGACGGAACGAACGGACCATGATGGTCAAAACAACTATTTTGTTGTAGACCACGGGACGGAACGAACGGACCATGATGGTCAGAACAACGATTTTGTTGTAGCCCATGGGACGGAACGAACGGACCATGATGGTCAAAATAACGATTTAGTTGCAACCCATGGGACGGAACGAACGGACCATGATGGTCAGAACAATGATTTTGTTGTAGCCCATGGGACGGAACGAACGGACCATGATGGTCAAAATAACGATTTTGTCTTAGCCAATGGGACGGAACGAACGGACCATGATGGTCAGAACAACGATTTTGTTGTAGCCCATGGGACGGAACGAACGGACCATGATGGTCAGAACAACGATTTTGTTGTAGCCCATGGGACGGAACGAACGGACCATGATGGTCAGAACAACGATTTTGTTGTAGCCCATGGGACGGAACGAACAGACCATGATGGTCACGGGAGTGTGTGTTGGTGTTAGTTAGTTAGTTAGAACAACGATTTTGTTGTAGACCATGGGACGCAACGAACGGAACATGATGGTCAGAACAACGATTTTGTTGTTGCCCATGGGACGGAACGAACGGACCATGATGGTCAGAACAACGATTTTGTTGTCGTCCATGGGACGGAACGAACGGACCATAATGGTCAGAACAACGATTTTGTTGTCGCCCATGGGACGGAACGAACGGACCATGATGGTCAGAACAACGATTTTGTTGTAGCCCATGGGACGAGACAAGGCCAAGGATGCATCCAACCGGAGGGGAGATCTTCAAATCTGGGCCAGGGTTACGCGATCGGTATAGGAAGCGTCGCTAGAGAAAAAACGGGCGCAGGCACAAATGAAAAAAACAACGAGGCAAAGAACAAGCGTAAAAAAAAAGATCATGGCAGCCAGGGGGACTGATGCTTCAATTAAAATGGTGTTTGTTAGCGGCATAGGATGTCATGTGACATCGTCACACCTCCTGTCAGAGTACCATTCTACGACGGGCGACCGTCCGCTAATCACTCGCTCCACACACTGTCCGGGTTTTTTAGGATCCTGGCTCACCAATAACGTTTCTGTCGCCGGACTTCCGTTCAATACTGCTTGTCTGGGCCCCGACGATCCGGACTGAATGTCTTTTCTATGTGTGTATGGATCCCTGCCTTTCTGGCTCCACTGAAAGGATCGGGCACCCTGCACTTACCCCCATAGCAAAACTTCTCGCAGACTTTTGTGTGTCAACTTCTTTCTGAAGATCTGAATCTCAGCTTTGTGTCTTTTAATAGGTAAGTAACTTTCCGATTGTATTTTGCTGTCATCGGTTAAGATTTGTAGGATACGCTAATTCTGAACATACCGCAGTCCTTGAAGTGGCGCTGTGTTTGGTGCGGCTTGGCTAGATATGGCCTTGTACCATTAAAACCTAACTAACCTAGAAGTGTAACAGCTCAAAGCAATATTTTAAGTCCTCAGAAGGCACATCGGAAACAATACCATTAAAGGAACAGATCCACAGGGCTGTGCACAACCGTGAAAATGAATTCTCATTTGTAATAGCACCTCCCGATCCAGAAAAATAAATCATACATAAATTTATCTTCTCAAAATATATTTGTTTTTAAATTGATTGTTTTTATAAAAGTGATATATTTATCTTAAAATATATATATTTTTGAAAATATTAAAATTAGGTTGATTTAAATTTCTTCAGTCATCGCTCTCGGAATAAATTTAAAATCATTGCCTTTGCGACATGTCTGCTGAAAGAAAATAATAAATTTTGAATGTTACGTCGTTGTAAAAAAGAAAAAGGCTGCTTGTTTTTAATTTAAGAAAATTGAATGAAAAGTCGATTGAAAGCAGTTAGTTGACCTTCATTATTTTAATGTTTGGCCTTAGATATTACGTTTGCGAGGTTCGATTAAATTATTTTAAAATTAGAATATGTACTCATTCTGTGTTATCATTGTGCGTAACAAACTACAGTGCGTATCGAAATGATAGGTCCACTAGTAAAATCGAAAGTTATGTTGGTAAAAAAAGTTTTACTGTGTACAAAGTACTATTTTATAAACTACGTTAGTTCATAAAATGAAAAAATTATGCATAAATAATATATAAATCATAGGAATTATACGGAAGATAAAAATTATGTGAAACAGCTGTTTCAAAAAGATAGGTCCACTGAACCAAACATCGAATTAGTCTTCAACTAATACGAAATTTTCCCACCGTTTTTCAGAATGAGCTCATAAATTCTATTCGGCATAGTTTCTACAAGTTTTTGTAAAGAGTTTGTCTCGATTTTTGCCCAATCGGAGGAAATAGCGTTTTTTAAGTCTGTAGTACAGTTGTACAGCCTTCCGCCTGCATACACTGCTCTTGTGAGTATGGCCCATATGTTTTCAACCGGATTCAGGTCGAGGCTGCAAGGTGACCAATCGATAATATGTACATCATTATGCAGAAACCATTCAAAAGTGGACTTCGCAGTATGCACAGGAGCATTGCCCTGTTGGAACATAAAGAACGGGCATCCAATGTGCTCTGATTGTGGAAGAAAATATTGTTCAAGCAGCTGTTGGTAGGCTGCAGCATTCAAACGATTGTCTACAAATGCTATATCAGTTTTTCCTGCACGTCCAAATCCGGTCCATACCATAATAGAACCACCTCCAACTTGCCTCTTCGAGAATATCTCTCTATCGGTACGCAGATCGTGCCAGTAATACTGCCAGCCATCTGGATCATCCAGGTTGAATTTTTTTTCATCACTGAATGTCACTCGATGTCAGTCTCCTTTCCAGGACATCACTTCCTGTGCAAATTTCAATCACTTTTTTTTTGTGCTCTTTAGTTAATTTCGGAGCCGCTTTCCTCTTCCAGTAAACTAAGTTGTCGAACTTCTTTACCACTCTATGGGCCGTAGATTTTGATATTGGAGGGTTTTGTTGCCTGACCAACGTGGATAAGCTCGTATTTTCAGATTTTAAATCCTTTACGATACTCCTTCTTTGTCGAGGTGTCACTTTTGATGGCCGCCCAGATGTTTTTTTAGTGCCATAAGCATTTTCAAGTCGCACAAAATTGTTTACAACATTATGCGATCTGTTTAAAAGTTTAGTTATGTCTCTTTTCGATTTTCCACACTTCTTAAATGCATCAATTTCCCCCTGCTCAATCAGCGGAAGACTGCAATGACGAACCATTTCATTTGATTGCAATGTGATGTTCAAATCTGTTTAAATACCTCCACAGCAGCCAGCTTAATCAATCAGTAAGACTAAACTGTGATATTTATGCAAATTTTGTGGAAATAAACGTTTTGGTGCAAAGATTTATAAAGGTGGACCTATCTTTTCGAAACGATCTCAAAATGAAAATTTGCGTAAAATAAAAATGAATTATTTATTTTTAACAAATTGCTTCCTAAATAGTTATAACGATTAGTGTATAATTATCTCCACCAAAAAAGTGATTCTTATTCTAAATTAAGAGTCGAAACTTTGAAAAATGCGGGTGGACCTATCATTTCGATACACACTGTATTTATCATTCTTAAAATCCTGCCAACTTTCAGAAAAGTAAAATAAAATTCCATTGACATTGCATTGAATTTTGAAGTAGCCTTTATTTCAGAATAGGTGGTATGCAAGACAGACTTTCGCATTAGCCCATGAAGATATCATTTAAGACACTCCTTTTAGGCATTTGATTAAAAATGTGTTTTTGCATATCAGACATTTTCTCCCGAAGAATGATATGAGGTTTGACTCGAACAAATCCGCTCATAATGCGTTTATCTATATGAACATCTATAGAGTTCAAATTCAAGTTTATTCAACAATTCTGAATAATAAACCTCTTTTATGCCTTTCTTTGCCCAAACCCTATTAAAATTATAATAAGACTAATTCGAGTAAAGTAGACTACCATAAAACCAATTTCTTTTCGAAAAGATATATAGTTTTGTTTACTTCTGTTAGTTCTCCTTAAATATTGTATTACGAGAGTAATGTATTTTGATGCTTTGTCTCACCGCTAAACATTTTGTTTTATGAACATGAATGTGTTTGTTTTTTATATGGTAAGCAATAAGTTAAGATAAATCATATTACTGGTTGTGCACATATGAGGTACATGAAATATTTCAGGTTATTTTGGTATTTTAACACGGAAATTAAAAAACTTTGATCTATTCCTGAAAGTTTCCGGAGAGTCCTTTTCACCGCCTAGATTATATGTTGTACCGTTGTGAAAAAATATCCCTTTTTATTTCTGTCAAAGGAATTCATCTGTATCCATAATTCTTGGGGCTTGGGCATGGCTTAGGTTATCCAGAAGATGGTATTGAGAAACACTGAACTGCCGAGAAGAGCAGTTATGATAATTTCGAATTCAAGGTGTTCGATGGTGAACCGACAGAGATTTGGATTTCCAGAGATATCATTTTCATGGTGATGAATGATTGAATAATGTGTCTACTTGGAATTATTAAGACCAGTGCCAGCGCAGTCATGAGTTCAAATGTCCAAATGAAACACATTATATAAAAAATACAACAGAAAAGGTTCTGTCTAAAATTAAAATACTGTTGGGATTATTTTTAGGCTGCTGTTTTATTGTTTTACCGAAGAGACCATGCTCCGTGTTAATACGTCACACTGTCTGCAAATTAACAGTTGTAAATTGCGATATTTACAACGAAAATTCTTTGTTTTTCCCTCCATGTGGTTTCGACGAGATATCTCGTCCATCAAAGTCTGACCAATTTTGCTAAAGACGTGATATCTCGTCACATTGCTGACTTTTTTGCACAATGATGAGATCAAGATCAGAGCAGTTTTCTTCCAATGACGATATATCTCGTCTATCAATATCTGGTCAGTTTTGCTAAGGACGAGATACTTCGTCGAGACAACCAACAGGAGAGGAATGAATTATATATCCGACCACATATTGGAGCAGTATGCGATGAAATGTACGATATGCGATGTGTACTCCGTTTCTGCATGCACATTTCGGTAAATTTATTGTCTCAGGACTGATGTTGGATCATGGGTGGCTTGATTAATACATACGAGAATATACGAAATATTTGTTCAGATATGTTGGGTTTTCAAGGGCATTTAAAATAGTAGAACAAGAAGTGTCGATGCAAATATCGTAATATTTTAACGGATCTATCGGTGGTGAAAATTTTAGTGGATTTAATTATCAAAACATATATGGATGCACTAATTCTTTTCTTTTCAAAAAAGTTGTGTTTACTCAATATATCTATCACTTCGTACGTTATTACGACAGGCACTTGTAAATTACAAAGTTTACGAAATCTATGGGCGAATCCTACCCTTGAAACAAAAACATAAAAACAATTTTAATGGTGTATTTTTGGATCGAAAATTTCCCTTTTTTGACCAGCCTCTATTACAAAAATGTGTTCCAAACTGCCACTAGTTGTCTTTTCTGCTTGGACCTTTATTTGCCTCGGAATAATGGGGTAGTTTAGTATCAATGAGGTAACTCGTCATCAGCAAAACTATTCAGATCTTCATAGAGGAGATATCTCGTCAGTAGCAAAACTGACTAGATCTTGGAGGAGATCTCGTTGAAACCTCTTGGAGAATTAAAAGAACACTTTTGTGGATTAGTTTAGTGTTGTAGACCCGTCTACATATTCGTCTAGGAAAGGTTTGATTTTGTGCTCTGCAGTCATTTACTGTAAGAAGGCTAAATGGTAGACCGTTCTGAAGAGATAAAAACTTCCTCGAGGAATTCAAGGATGATTTAGTGTCAATAGTATTCACAAACACTTCAAAACTGTAAATAACACAACTGCTTGGGGTTTAACGTGGCAAAGGAACTCTAAAAATAGGCATTCGTCTGGATGACGATATTCTGTCGTAAAAAGCTTTCCAGAGAAAAAACGATTCACAGACGAAGAAACGATGACGGAATATAACTTTAAAAAAATAGGTCAAGGACGTACTCGATTAAGAAGAACCACACGATTTCGAAACGATGTTCTGTTTAATCTTCCTGCATTATTACAATTAGGGATAAATCATTTGCGACATTTGATAAACTTTGCCAAATTTTATTTTTAATCGTGCCCTACTTACCTGCAATTCCGTGTTTAAATTCAAATAACTCTTGAATGTATTGCCCTCGAAAGTTATACTTATTTTGAAGGGAACATTTGATGTGTGCTAATTAAGCAAAAACTTGCTATTTTGTAATGGATTAATGACTTTCTACTTTGATGTACGGGGTATTTGAATTGAATAAAACACAAAATATATCTAGGAAAGATTTTAATGAACAATTTAAAAAAAGGATTTGTTTATATTTGTATTGTGTTGTTGCCCAACTTCTAATGATCAACAATAACTTCAAACTAATTTAGGGATACTTATAGGTACTTGGAATTCAGTTGGACGACTTAAATGTACGATAAGTCCATTTTGCTTTCATGAAAAAATTTTATGTCATGGGATATTGATCTATATCTATTCAGGACAATGAATATTTTCGGTTATATAAAGAAACTATTTTGGTTGAATGTGTGATAAAAATGCAATTGCACGATGATTGCTTACGTCGAATGTAATTATAACTTTAAAATTGTTATTTTGAATACCATATTTTACCTCACTTTATAGTCTTTTCAAACGATAATCGTATTTAAAAATGCTCATTGAAATATTTTCTGTATTGATTGATTGGACACAAATAGGACTGTTCAACAGATTCATTTCAGAATTCACTGTTGATTTAATACAAAATGTACTGAAGAGAACGTTTCTGTATTAACAGCATATGGATCAGTATATACAGGATTTGTTACTTGTAGATGTATTTCAGAATAATATCCGAAATTACAAAAGCTCAATTCATTTAATTTGAAGTAAAACGTACAATTTTTGGCTTACATTGCCAAACATAAACTGCACATAAAGAAGCTGTTATGCATTTTACATAAAATTATTGGTATCATAGTGATAGGCCACAAAAAAAATATATTTCCGTAATTAAAAATTCCAAACAAAAAATTCAAGACCATCAAAAGAATTTCTGAATGTTGGAATGCGTCTGTAAAACTTGAAGTTTAAAACAAGACAAACTTTTGAACAATTGATAAATATATAATAAAATTATAGAATTTTTTCAAATTTAAAATCGCGATTCTGAAAATTTTGAAAAGTGGCTTACTATTATGTTGCTAGGAGCACTTCAATTGGAACATGAGTACCCTGCTTTAAAAGATAAGATTTAGGCGTTAACTAACATTGAGTACTTCAGATTTCAAAGAAGTTAATCTGAAATTTCAATCGTGCTTGGATTTGAATTTTTGTAAACCAGTCTAAATCGGTATAGGATGTTGAGACTCACATCTACTGGCATTCCTTTTTATAGTCTCTTGTGTTTATGATTGTAGTTAGAATTTATTTCATAAAGAAGTTGTGCGTGGTGTTGAAGGCTGAGAGTGGGGTACCAGATCAGGTGTTGATTTCGACATTTGGCCATAGTTCAAAAGGTGGTCCTCTGATCTTTCCCCTCGAGACTGATCTCGGACCGTCCCAATAGCTCGTTGCTATTGTGCTACATTAATCATTCCTCCATACATCATTCGATTTTAGAATAGATTTTTCTTTTTAATTTTTCGTAAATAAACTTTAAGTGTAGGTGCAGTCTATATATTTTCCAAGGTACTACACACATTATACTTAGTGAGGTATTTAGGTATTGTAATTAACGTCGCTCTGGAGCAACATAACGGCCTATCGGCGAAGGCCTGGAATTAAAACACGAAATGGAAGATCCTTACTTTGTGAGAGACTCATCCACAGGAAATTCAAGAGGACAGGGTTAGTGGAAGCTGGTATTTGAATTTCCGTCACATAGGAGCAACACAATGGTACATAGGTGAATCATGAAGGGAAAGAGCGGAGGACAACACCTCGTAATTTTGAACCTAGGTTAGATGACGTGACCAACAATTGAACTGGAACCTCACTCTAAGCTTTTGAAAAACACCAACGTGAGGACATTTGAGACCATGATAGTTTTAACGTAACCCCACAAGAACGACGATCAATGGCTGGATCGAGTTTTGAACTCGAAACCCTCCGATTGCTCATCCGCAACTCTATTCCCTGAAAGAAAGTTTTTAAACGATGGATTTTGACTTGAAGGGTTCATTTTAAATACACATTTAATACTTTTATTAGAGAGATTATCTATAAATAAATAATTAAATCTGGAAGTTTATTGTTGCTATAGATGTCAAATCACAACTCAGACGGAGATCGTCTTATAGGTCTCGTTTCCGGAAAAGTAAAAGAGATCTTCTTCTGAATGGAAACAATCCCCTCCGTACCGAGTTACCGAAAACCCACAGCGGATTAGCAGGGAAGGTCTCTAATGATAAGTAAAAGAGATCAAACAGTAGTGATTAGATCAAGTCAATCAAAAGAAGTGAAAAATTGCTGAAAATTGCCTCACTTCTTCGAATATTAGCACTTACAAACAGAGAGGTACCACTCGGAAATGTTATATTTAGTTTTAAACGAATAACGTGTGTACCAAATTTACTTAATTTACAAGGTATCAAATTTTTTTTCCCGTCATAATTTGCTTTTAATATTTTTGGAAAAATCTTAAGAAAAGGCTGACGGATCATTTACATTTCTCGGACTGAGGACGTCAGCTCATCACAGGATCAATGTAACGAAACTAACGAACAGAGCATTATATTCCTCTTAACACTACCGTACAGGCAAAATTCCAAAACAGACATGCTTTGTTGTTTTTAACTCTGGCACGATGCTAATGCCATTATTTATCACAAAAATCAACAAATACAGATGATTTCGTTCTCCAAAAATGTCAAGCAGTTGTCATCTCGTTTGTTATTCCCATCATGGAAGATAACTTCAGTAGTGGGGGAAAGAAAGAATAATGGAACAAACATTTGAGAGAAAGAAAGAAAACCTTGATCTCCGAGTGACGGTCGGGGACAAAGGTTTAATTTCCCATCAAACACCCACTTCGCGTCATGCTTGACGTCACTTCCTGTCTGTCGGACTGACGATTATGCTATTCCTTTACATTCGTCATCCTCCAGAACGCTCTTTTCATTCATTTATGTTGCTTCTTTTTTCCAAGTCGAAATTATATCAATCGTAAATGTAGATGTGGGAACAAGTACTACTCTGTTCGTAGTTCCAGCTTATCTCTTTTGAAAACCGATGTCGGTAACTAGCCTTAATTGTCAAATGGAGCCCAGAAGAACTTGCCGGAGAAGGATGGTATCTGAATGTGGAGTCAGTTCATCAAGAAGACCCTTACTCATCGTAATTTGGGAATAAAGTTGTTTTAATGCGAGAAGAGTTCAGAGTGGATACTGAGATAAAAAGACCCGATCTTAATTAGCGAGGGTGTGTAGATTAGAGCTTGAGATAAGGACCATTTTTCTTATCTATAGAGAGGTCATTCTTGAGTCTCAAGAAAGTCATATTTATTCGCCTACGAAGAATCAAAGAGGTTTTTTAAAAAGATAATTGCGTTTTCTTGCGATTTAAGAATCTGGCATTTCAAACTGTCTGGAATTTCAAAGAAAGCACTGTCGCTCAATTTAGAAGTTGCGTCAATGCGTGAAAAGTTTTTAAAGTTTTGTTCTGAAAACTGTTATAAAATTTGTTTAAAAATTAATAGATACACGGATATGTTCTCAGGAGATTCACTGTTGTGAAAATATAAACTTTTGGATGTCAGAACCGCATTGAGTCTACTGTTTATCAAAAATAGGTATGTGTAATCCGTAACAATTAAATTATTATAAAAATGATCGTCACCTAAAATATAATCTAAGTCTTATTGAAGGGAATATAAGTTGGTGTCTTTAAGCGAGTCTCAGATCCAAACCCGTGTGGGAAAAAAAGGAACGCATTAATTACGCAGTTTAAAATTTGCTTCCATTTGCTTATTAAAAAATATTAGATTGTATTTTTGAATTTATTATTTTTTGCTTAGCTACTACCCTTAACAGTGCACTTTAAATGCCTAAAAACAAATTTTGGATGTTTCTCCGCAGTTTTATTTCCGTAAACAATTTTACAGAAATTTGAAAATTTGATTGTACAACATGTAATTTAAATTATAAACCTACGAAAAGTTACATGAAACTGAAAACTTGAACTAGAATTTCGTCTGAACTTTTTTAATGAAAGAACAAAATTAAAATAACTTATTGAAAAAGGTTTCAATGAAATGTCAAATACACCACATTTCACCGGTTGTTACTGTTTTAAATTTTCGAACTCCTCCAAAATAATTTCAGTGCACGAATATATGAAATCATCAAAACAATTTTTAGAAAATATTAATCAAAACGCAGAGACAATTTATTCAAAAATGCAAATTTTTTTATTTGTAACAATAATTGTTTTATTTTCCACAAAAGCTGAAGTTTTAATGAATAAGAAAACGAATTATGACTAGTGTTGTAATCGGAGTAGTTTCCAAGGGCGTTAGTATTTATGAGACTAGTAAACAACTAGAAATAGGAAGAGGAAGAAAAATTAGTTTCTCCAAGGTCATGTAAATGACACTAGAGATTGCAATATTGCTTTGCATATAAATATTCAGTGATGTAAAAGAACAAATGGAACAAGACAGGTTTGAAGGAAAAGTATAACTTCGAAAGGAATTAAGAACTGTCAATTAAGGACGAAAAACCACAGACAAAATATCACCATCTCTTAAAAATTAAATTGAGATTGGGTATTGTGATATGATTATATGTATGTTTGCTATGTCAGAAAAATATCTTCCAGCTCTTCTATTTTTTCAGCTGGGGCACATTAACAAAATTCCACTTTTCTGTTTTTACCAGCCTCTGTTTACAGTAAAAAAGACGATCGAGTGATATTTTTAGGTTGCCTTATATCATTAAATATGCTGCCCTCGTTAGTTCAATTCACTTCAAAATCGAAGACAAACTTTTACCATACCAAATGAAAATGTACAAAGGTGACATTTATTTTGGGGTAGAGGAAGTAATTCATTTTTGAATCATCCATATTTTATTCCATATACGAGAATTAAGAATTAGAGTTCGAAAGCTCCATTAATTTATCATTTGAAATCATGGCACTCACTAAATTAATAAAAACGACAAAGTAAAAACATTAATTTCTATCAATTTAAATAATCTCAATGGATCTTTTTCTTATAGTATTTACAGAATTGCGATTGTTTCTAAAAGTAACTTGTTTTGCTAAGCTTGCGAGTGGCACTTTTATGCCGTTAAAAATGTTGTCTTCGTTGGTATAACTTATTTCAAAATTTAACAAAAACTATTAGTATTGATAACAAAAATGTGTAGAGGTGACAGCAATTTATTCAGGGAATATTAATCTATGAAATGTATAGATCTTGGTATGATAAGCTATCGTACAGCAATCATGTAACTATGCAATACCATACATCAAGTTTGTATGGCAAATAACCATCCAATTACCATCCTAACTAAATCGTCAATGCAATTTGTTATAATTGTGTTTGCTATGACTAATATTTGCAGACATACAATGCGAAAAATTCAACTACTCCTAAGCTTTTATTAAATTTCTGATTTAATGTTCAGATAATTTAAAACGTGTATTTTGCGTGCAATTGGGTTATTTTTTTCCATTGTTGCTGCTTGTATAGCATGATGACAAGAGCATCAGTTATGCGGAATCTCTTATTCTTGGGTATTAAATTTAAGAACCTATCGCAAAAAACAGGAAACACAGAAACAAAATGCAGAAAACGTTTAAACTTAATTAAATTTATTGCGGGCAAAGATTGGGGAGCCGATGCTGTCACGTTAAGAGATACCTATTTGACTCTCATTAGACCCATCCTGGAGTACGGTTTTCCTGTGTACTGCTGTGCTTCTGCCACCAATCTGGATAAATTGGAAAGAGTTAAACTAAGTGCTGAGAGAATAATTACTGGACTCAAACGTAGTTGCCCTAAAGAAATTGTCCTCTTTGAGGCTGATCTTCAACCTCTCCAAACTAGAAGAAAGACTAACCTCACCAATTACTTCAACAAACTTTCTAGCTATGGCCATCACAATAAAACCTCTGTATACCTTAATAATTGGCGCAACAATCAGCGACTGAAGAAAATCAGCCCAGTCAGTCATGTTGAACTTCTGCATTTGCCTTCTGAAGACGTTGAGCCCCACTCTCTAAAATCTTGTCTGAATCCCTCAGAGGGAATCCCCAGAGTCCATTTCCACTTCGGCTTTTCTGCTCCGGTCACAAAGAAAGATCTTATTCCAGCTCATCTTAGGCAACTAGCATTGGAAATTATAGGCGAGATTCCCAGTGACGCCATAAAAACTTACACAGACGGCAGTGGACTGGGAGACCTAGCTGGTAGTGGTGTCTTCGTTGAGAGACCTGGGCAAAATTATTCCATCTGTCTCCGTAACCCTGATTTCACTTCAGTCTTTAAAAGTGAATTAATAGCAATTGAACAGGGCATCGAAGCTATAATCAACGAGTGTGACTTTGGAGATCTCTGGATCCTATCGGACAGTCTCAGCTCTCTTCAACACCTACACAATTGGACTAAAGTTGGAGACAAAACAAGCATCTCCATCCTTCTTAAACTTCAACTTATTTCAAAGCACCACGACGTTCATTTTCAATGGATACCATCCCACGTTGACATCTTTGTCAATGAACAAGCGGATCGCTTAGCCAAGGAGGGCTGTAGTCACTCTACACCTTCCTGTTCAGCTCTTACCTACTCAGAGCATCAGTCCAAAATCAAATGTCACCTATCAAAAAAGTGGAAGATCCCTCCCTCTCACCACTGGTATGCGGCCAAGGAACCGTGCTCTTCACTTGTTACTGTAGGCGATAGAGCGTTTTGAACGGCAATTTCCAGATTGGCAAGTGGACACACGAAGAGTCTCTCGTACGTTGAGGGTAGAAAAACTTATGCAGTCTGCTCCAGACGTCAAGCTCAGCAGGCCTCTGCCGAACATATCCTAGACTGCTTGGGTTATTCCAAATGTACTTATACGCTACCCCACTTCTTTTCATCGACTTTTTAAGGGTCAACAATTTATTGGATCTTGCCTGACTTCATCAGACAAGTGGAGGATAAGGAACAACAACAACAGAACCTATCGTTGTAAATTAATACAGTAATTTTGTTTAAAGTGTTATCAAATTAATATTTTCAAAATTATAAATATGTGTTTGACATGAATTTTAAAGCTTGAAAAATAGATATGTTTGTTATGAAACATTTTAAACTACTTTTCTCTCAAATTTGTATAAAAGCTGAAATTATTAACGAGATAAAATCTTAAAGCTGCGTTATAAATAATGGTAGGGTTAATTATTTTATAAAACATAACTCCGATACACAAAACGTTAGAAACTTTTATAGAAGAATATATTTTCTATAACCATAATGTTTCCTTTTTATGAACGTTATCTCCTTATGAATATAATAAAACGTGTGAATGTTGTCCGTCTTGGGCGGTTTGATATATTTGAAACTTGAAACATATTTAGAAAGAATTATGGATATGCAATAAGTCTTATTCCCATTTTACAAATCATAAATATTCACAAAAACAATTTATTTATGTAATGTAAGATTTGTAGTACAAAAATATTAAATATACCTACCCCGAAATGATTGAGAATATCATTAGTAACATAATAAAATCGCAATTAAAAGTTTCAATATTTTGTTGAGCGAAAATTCCAAGAAGAAATATTAGAAGAAACAAAAAATACTCAAACAAAAAATTAATCATAGAAGACGCTTTTTACAATCGAATTGAGTGCGAAAAACAAAACAAAAAAAAAATGAAATATTTAAAAGAGTTTTGTGATTTTCAATAATTGAATAATTTTTTCAATGCCATTATATTGCAATACATTTTTAAGTATTTCTAGTTTTGAATATTCTAATTACAAAAAAAGTTGTAACGATAAATAATTTTGAATTCTTACGAACTCCATCTATTTTATTTAATACACGTGGAACAGGAAGTGCCATTATTTGTCAACTGACGAGAGACCGTTTTTCATACAGATCTGGGCGTTTATTGTAGTTACTGTGGATTCCCAAGTGAAACAAGCTAAGTCAAAAATCCTAATTCTGAAAATAAGAAAGGAAAAAATTATAATTTTCAAGCAATATGCGAAAACTGCAGTTTTATCTTCATCAAATTATTTATTTATCTTTGTAGCTTCATTATGATTATGCATTTTTATAGCAACTTAATAGCCAAATTAAAATAAAATATGCACATTTAAACATTTTTTAATGTATTATCCAATAAGAAATATGACATTTATGTAAAGAAACAATGACAGTAGATATTTACCAGTCAAAAGATCACCCCATTTTGGTCTAAAAAAATTAAAAAACTCATATTTGAAAATTTTGACTCGATGTGTTTCATTTATAATTAATTAAAAAAAATATAAATTATAAATGAATATTTTTTAATAATTATTTTTATTTTCAAATATTTTCTAAATTTTTAGGTAGAGCCTTTGAATAAAACATTGATTTTAGAATCTGACACTTCTCATAAACAAGCGAAATATAATACCTAAATACTAGAATCATATACCTTGTTAACTGAAAGCCCTACTACAACAATGGACAAACATCTGGTCTATTCCAGAATGTGTACTTTCGGTGTCTGCAAGAGCTCATTTGTGTTCCGGCCTTTGGCCTACTAACCTTCAATGTTTTAAATTATATTTATGTGGATATATTTAATTTATATTTATGTTTTATGAATGTAGTCCAAAATTGTACTGTTTTGAAAAACAAGAGAAGGCAAGGAAAAATAAAAATTAAATGTTAAAAATATATCTTGATAAACACGGTACTGAATAATATGAATCCAATGTTGAAATGATGTCTTGATTAACATGATTTTTAATAATATGCATCGAATGTTATTTGAGTTTTTAGTTCAAAGTTAAGAGAGTTTCAATTCGAAAAATATTGATTTGAGAACTACATTAAACATAATTTTTTTTTAACTAAACAGGTAAATAGGGGCTGACATATTGTATTTTTGTGCAATTATTTCTATTCAAATTTTTATTTTCATTTTTATCTGGATAGGTTAGTTATTCCAATAAGAATCAGAATTTTTGAAAACTGATATTTTTCACCAACAAACATAAAAAATATCGGATTAAAAAATATTTCTACAGTGGAAGAATTTTGTCTTAATTCGTAAATTTTCAAAAACTGATAATAAGTATAAGAATCTAATTTACTTTAAAGCTATCTTCAACACTATGTATTTTGAATAAAATTGGCTCACTCTTTACTTAAAATTTGGTAGTGCTTGGTCCTTTAATGTTTAGATCTAAGAAAACACCCTGTTTGTGTGTGGTACAAATTGGGATTAACATAGAAACATGCCTCTATATCCACATTTGTTACTTGTGTAGCACATATTTGTTTCTTATTAGTAAGATTTATCTAGTAGATTGGGGGTGTATTCACTCGATTTTGATGCAAGCAAAAAGCAAAAATTAAGTTTGGGGAATATTGATTGTAATCATTGTCATCTTAAAAATTGCGTTTTTTCAAAGATGGCACCTATCATTAATACTACGAGTATATCCAAAGAAATCCTAGCCTGTGTATATCAAACCAATGCTATTTTTGACGTTGTATTGAAAATTTTCAATAGGTCAAATAAATTTATTTTAGTGTTCAAAATATACATTTATTTCTGTTGGCTTATTGTTTTTGAGGAATTTATTATCCGTCTAAAATAATATAAACATTTTTTACAGTGTATTTAGATCGTCGGGCTAAGATTTTGATGTCTGAAAAATGCTTAATAAAATTCATTTATGATCCAAAACTGCAAAGTAATTATAAAAAATATAATTTCTAAAGCAATTGCATTTTTTGCAAAACATTTTATAAAAATAAAAGGTGCGAAGACAACAACTGCTATAAAGGATATATTCTATACGACAAAAATATTTTTTAAATGTCGTTCCACTTCTTACAGATTCTTCGACAAACTGGACATCTATATTTTATTGATAAAAAATTACCCTGTAAAAAATAAAAATAAATAAAATGCATATGAAATATATTTTTGACCGTTTCTAGGACAAATTGAAAGTTTGAATTTTATTAACATATATTTGGATATGTTTTCTTTGCTTTGGTTAATATAAATATTTTTTATTTCATCAGTCAAGAATTGCAAGGCAAAGCAGAAACCATCTGTCGATTTTTAAAAGAATGGCTTTCAGTGTTGTCTGAAAGCAAAATGTTAAACATGGAAAAAGGTTTTTTTTAAACTTTTACGAAACTGAGCGCTCTTTGAATTAAAACCACTGTAACTCAGTCTTCTCAAATTTTACCAAGGGAAACATTTTTTTTCCCAACGATAGGGAAATACAAAAACATGCCCTCTGACTTGAAAACCACCAAAAATACAAAATAATGGTTAAAATATAACCAAAACATAACGAGAAAGACCGAAAAACCTGAAAAAATATTTTACAAAGGCATATGTATCAGCTTAGTTTATTTATGAAACACATTTCTATTCACTCGAATAATGTTAATTATGTCAAAAAAAATGCAAAATTATCAAAAAATTAACCCGATTTGGGATTAGCAATAGGAGAGTCACGAGATCGAAACTCCATCCAACCAAAGACCGTCTACACTGGGTTTCAGGTAGAGCACGTTAAATATGTCAAGGACTCAAATATCCTCACTCTGGCATAGTTTGGTAATTTGGCAATTTTTTGGTAATTTGGCAATCCCCTAAGGGAAATATTCGAGGACAACACCACGTAATTTTGAACCACGGTCAGATGACAAGGCAACACCTAAGCTGACACCCCACTCTCCAAACTTCCACATCAACCTAAGTAAGTTTGGAGGTAAGGTAATTTTTAATTAACGTCGTACTAGAGCAACACAGCGGGATATCGACGACGGTCCGGGATCTTCCCTGAGGAAAAGATCCAAGGACGAAGCCACGTAATTTTGAACCACAGTCAGAAGATGAGGCAACACCCGAGCTGGCACACCAATCCAAACTTCCACACCAACCCAACGTAAGGACTTTCGGCCGCGTCAAATTTAAGGTGCACCAGCCGCTTCTCCCATAAGCATACAAATATCCATGCATTGACTCGGATTCGAGCCAGGAACCTTCCGATCTAGAGGTTAACACTTTAACCACCAGACCGGTTGGTCCGCTAAGAAGTTTGGAGAGTGGAATGCCAACTCAGGTGTTGTGCTCGTCCATCTGAAAGTAGTTCAAAATTTCGAGCTGATGTCCACAGGATTGCTCTCGAAACGTCGTCAATAACCCATTATGTGGTTCCAGTGTGACACGTTAATTCAATCTACCTAGCCAACTTATACATCCAATGCGTTGATCAGTTTCGATTTGGGTTTTTGAGTTTCATTGTCAACCCACCAAGTGGTTTTGAAGAAATATATCGTCCTTCACGATCTGACCAATTTTGTATTTGACGAGATATCGTCATCGGGATACTGCTGAGTATTTTACCCCGAAGAGGTTTTCACTTGTCAGCTTTTTCCAAAGTGCGAGATACCTAGCCCATCAAGAATTGGCCAGTTTTAATAATGACTAGATACATCGTCCAGATAACCACCAAGAGGGTTAAAGAAAGCAACAAAGTGCACAGGTAAAAACTGACGTTGTTGATAATCCACTTAATCAAAGTATAATATGGTATCAAATGTGTCAGTTCATTTGACAAAACGAAATGACAGAACTTGATTGAAAGTCGTGAGAAGACAACTTGTAAGAACTTTAAAGAGTATAGTTTTCTACATAGGTTCATGAGGTTACATAAAACTTGTTACCAGTGTAGTAAAATTGGTCTCCTCTCGAAACTGGATGTGAGGCATATAGTCTTGGACCATACAGGACTTACAAATATTACGAAATGTACGGCATATGACGTGTATTTATATAACCGAGTCACACACAAACAAGGCATTTCATTAACATTGCAACAAACAATCGTGGTTCATTTTGTATTTTATCGGGATATTGCTTTTTTACTGGTGTTCACTGGTGGTCAATATACTTAATATGGCGTGAATTAGATGTCCGTGCCACACGCATACATAGAATTTTAGTGACATTAAACATAAAATAATTATGGTTCTTTCACTGGCTTCATCAAATTCTAAACCAAATTATAGCTAAAATACAACTATAATGAAGATAAAAATCGTAGGGACTTGAGGCTCTGTACCCTTCCTCCTGCATAACAGAGATGAACTTAATTTTAAAATACGAACAATACAGCTTTAATGACATAAATGTCCTTGTTTTGAATTGTTTGGAAAATGAGATTTCATAATTGGATAGGGAAACTTTTTCTAAGGTGACACCATCTGGAAAATAATAATCTGATCTCTTCCAAATTGTCTCCAAATTAACCAAGAGTATACTCGCAACATAACACACACAGTGTATGTTTAGAAGATTCAAAAATCTAACCTTTCTTCAAGATAAGAGTAACTTGAAGTTCAATATCACTTAAATTACACAAACGTGAAATATAAGTACATTGCAAATTGCTATTGAGAAGAGCTTCAAAAAATGTGGTCAACATGTCGACTGATATCCATGTGACCTCTCGTTGAAAATTTGACTTAGTTGGCTTATTTAGCATCTACTAATCTAATATATAACATCTTATGACAAGGTCGATATGTGAATGCACATTTTTATAAAGTGGCGACGAAAATGATGAAATCGCCTAAAAGTTTACTACTATGTTGCGCGTACCAATCAAATCGATCGTCTATTGATGAATCAATAGATGGCCGTATTCTAGTGTCCCGTGGAAAAATCAGATGAGGAATGTTTGATTTCCTCGATATTTCATAAGTGCTTTACAGCATGCTATGCAATTTCATAGTAGGTAAAACTTTAAATCCGAGAGTGTGGTGCGTAAAGTGTCGAGTCAAAAGATGTTTCGCACAAATTATCTTATTCAGTTTTTTGCAAAGACAGATTTGTTATCCTGTGTTACGTTATGTTTTATATGCAGTAAGTTAAAAGTGAACAAACGTGTTCAGAACGTTTTACGAGCGTGATACAATGACAACTTTATAACAGGCTTTAAAGGGAAATGAAATATGTTTAAATTAAATATGGGGCAAAATCTGACATCGCAAGGCAGCAAATCGAGAGTATTTTCGGATATTTTTCTAAACAGTTTTCTTTAGCTTTTACAATATGAAATATGCGAATTAAAATATCAAAGAATTCTCTAAGGTTTGAGTATTAAAAAATCCATGAAGAAAATAGTACTGAATCCCTGTGGTTGTACTGTCTTGGACTCTTGTGTTCATACAGTAAAATCGGAGACAGATCACTTCAATAGCGACGCTCAATAACGACTGGAAGCCATTGATTTCCATTTTTTTTAGCACTACAGGCCCCTATTATATCTCATTCATTTGTGTGCTTGCAAGCATTCTCTGATCAATATGGATTCGACTGCTCAAAATATGCGTTACAAGGTGATTGTAGAAGTACTGCCTACATTTGAAGCAATTACCATGTTATATTATATATTCCAATTCACCGATGAGCATCTCGCTATTTATATTTTTACTGTGTCGATTGGGAATGGATTTATGATACAGAATTCAAAGGTGAAAATTATTCTCTTTTTTCACTAAAATTACATATTTTTGAGTTTTTTACTAACCAAACTGAGCAATAAAATAATTCCAACATATTCGTCTAATTAATTTCAGGTATTGACAAAAAATTGTTTTAATAATTTTGACAAGGAAGTATCCCTGCTAACCATTGACTTTCTAATAATGAAGTAGACGCAGTATGTACACAGCTTCATGTTTTATCTTCCGGATATTTTCCGAAGATCTGTCACGTGGTTGTGGGAAGAGTATTTATGTTAATTTGTGGCAAATTATTGATTGGTTAAAGTGATCACAAACAATAGTATGAGTTTCGATAGCCAATACACCCAAGTCGATTAGAAGCACACGTCACTTACCCTTGTTATGATCAAAATAACTCGTCGAGATAAAACTGTTTTAATTACACAAATGGGATAAAGATCCAAGTAGGGACAATGTCACCAGTTTCCCAGAACTGGTGACACTTTTTAACAGGTTCTTGCACCAGAAGGCCTACATACTTTAGGGAAACCAACCGGTCTAGTGGTTAACCCTTCGTTGCATGATTTTTTCTTTATTGGTGAAATATATCAAGGTGAAATAATTCATGTTCAAAATTAAAGGAAAAATGGTTAAAAAAAATCTTAGTATATATTTATTGTATAAATTTAGCAAAAAACAATATAATGGTATCACGTGGTATTTTTAAAATTAAACGCAAACTTTTTCAGAAATTGCTCTAAAAATAACAGAAACACATGTTACAAACCTTGCTTCCACTCATTTTCACTTTTTTAGCACAATAGAAACTCAAATATAATAAAACAAAATTAAAAACGAAATCATACGTTTATTGCAACTACAACAAACAGCGGAATGACAACTTCAAGCTCGTTTTAATGATAGTGACACTTGCTTATTTTTGACAGCTATGTTTTTTTTTATGCAATGGACATTAAAAAGGTATCCAGACACGATCCACTTAAAGTGAACTTGTTCTTTATATAATGTTTGGGCATTCAATGTTATGATGGAAAATTCCACTTTTATGCAAGTGTTAAGGTTTTGCCCTCTGGATCGGAAGGTTCCTAGTTCGAATCCGGGGTCAGGGCATGGATGTAAATTGTGCTGTCCTTTGTTAGGGGCAATGATGGTCCTCCCCCTTTGGGCCCCTTCACAAGTGAACATCACTTCCGGCCTTGTAGTGTCCAAGGACAAAGTCCAGCGCCCGCCATTGGAAAAAAAAACTCTAGGGCAGTTCCCGACGCGAAGATAAACCCCCAGTATGGTTAAACAAGATTGCGGGTTGTACTTAATTCACATGTAGATATGGTTTACAGATATAGTTACATAACCAATATATTTTGCTTAAAATATTTGAGGATAGGATAGTCAAATCCAAACCATTTATTAAACAGAAAAATCTGTCGGAATTTTTTGAAATCTAATATAAAAACTTAACACAACACACTGTTCTGATTTATTAAATAAACGAAAGATGCTCGACATGCTGTAAAAATTTCCTGTCGATCATTCCAATATTTTTACAGACATGCCAACCAGGCGCATAAAAGCTGTTCCGAGAAAACATGTTTAAATTTTAAGTACTGTTAACCGAAGCACATACAGTGCTTATAGTATTTCCCTACAAATCTCTATCCCTGCTATACCAGCTCCATACAGTGCGTTGATCTTTTGAATGCCATCTTTTTCGTTGACAAATAGTTGTTAATCGTCTCTATAACGTTCATTTAGATACTTTTATGAAGCTCTAAATTCTACTTTTACACGTCGAGGTTTAATGGTTTATAACTGGACCCTTTTTGTGAATTTCGAATTCTAATTTGGCACACATGTTCGTAAGCTATTGGAGTAGAATTACGAAAACAAAAATCGGTTTTGTTTCACCGAAATATAGTTTAATTTTCCTTAATGTTCCGAAAGCGATGGGGAATTTTAGAAAACGTGTTTCGTTCTTCAGTGGTGTTAGGAGAAAAAAAAAGAAACGTTCTTTATACTCGTTTTTATCAGACTACGCTATCTTTTCACCCAGTTGGCTGTCGGTCAAGTACCTGGGAGAAACTCAACTGAAGAAAACTATTTCCAACTCGGTCGTCGTACCCATGGTGTAGTGGTTATCACATCCGCCTAACACGCGGAAGGTCCCAGGTTCGAAACCTGGTGGGTACATGCTTGTTTTATTTTATATTTTTATGTAGTTTTTCATCCGTTTCTGATCGGTAAAGACAACGTTGGTGTTAGTGGGAAGTAAGCACTTTTTTTTGTAATAAAATTTAGTTTTACACTCCACCACTTTGAAGTTTATCTTGTATGATCTGAAACTAAGAAAACTTTTTCCAGTTTTTAATATATTTGTGCTATAGTTCCATAAAATATTTAAATAAATATATTTTTTTTTATCTAAATAAAAAGGGAAATCCATACTAATTTACTCCTTATACTATAATTAAGTTGCTATAATTAAGTTACTATAATTAAGTTGTAACTCTCCTATATACTTTTTGAATTCCTTACATCTTTAAAAGTACATTGAAGTTCAGTAGTATGGATATTTTCCCTTTTCTTCTCTAATATTATAAAATAAAGTGTGTCTGTTTTTCGTTATCACAGTCCTGAAGAATCTATGGCACTTATAATAATGGGTTTTGGCACATGGGTAGTCATAATGTTTTGCAATTTTTGGACCGCGGGGAATTTGAAAATTCAATCTAGAAAATTTTAAAGGTATTTAAAGGAAATTTAATTATTACTATTTTCTTTAGAATGGCAACAGCATAAAAGATCGCAGATTCTAAGTTTATTTTTTCAGCTTTCGTTTGATAATTGATTGCGTAGGAACGATTTGTCAGTAGACTAAAAAAAACAATAAAGTTTTAACGGAAGTTATGCTGTTCTTTTTTTATCTCCTAGATAGTTAAAGATAAAGTAAAAATTTCAAAGGTTTTGAAATCTGCGGACAATTTTACATGAGATTAATACATAAAAATATGATTCTTCAAATAAAAAATTTTTTATTTGAATATATCTTTAATATTTTTTCAAAAGATTGTAACGTCACGTCAACTTTTGCGTTCAAAAAATAAACAGATTACATTTCCTGCACTCTTACGATTTCAAGGAAAGCAAAACAAATAAAAAACATTTTGACTGGCATTGTTTACTTCTTTTTCTAAAATCGGGAGAGTTAAAGATAGATTAAAAATTTCAACGGATTTTAAATCTTCGGAAAATTTGACAACAGATATCTACTTTATACATTTGATTTTCATCTAATAAATAATTTTTCAATTAAATATTTATATTTTCGCAAGAGATTGTGACGTCACGTCGATTGGATCTTTCCTTAGTTCGAAATTGGCCGCATTTCACAATGGGGTTACCCGTGGTAACCACGGGCTACTCTATTATAGCTGTTATCCAATAGGCTACAAATTCCCCGTTAATTTGCGAAACAAACCAACACCACGGGCAACTCCGTTATGGCTGTTATCAAATAGGCTTCGAATTCCCATTTGATTTGCGAAGCAAACCAATCTCACAAAATCTCACAAAAGCAACTGGCACGGGTAACGCCGGGCTAGCCACGAAGGGGACAGTTATATAGATATTTAGATAAGTTAGGCTTGATAAAA
This sequence comes from Metellina segmentata, assembly GCA_947359465.1. Taxonomy (NCBI): domain Eukaryota; kingdom Metazoa; phylum Arthropoda; class Arachnida; order Araneae; family Tetragnathidae; genus Metellina; species Metellina segmentata. The sequence goes on along the minus strand of OX375876.1, from coordinate 61,083,112 downwards.
AAATCACCAAAATGGCAAAGCATGCAGGAATGTAATCAATCAAAATTTTATTTGGGATACAATGTGTCTTAAAAAGACAGAAGGATGTTTTCCAAAACACGTTCCGACACAAAAAAAAAAACGGAGCCAATTGTTACATCATCATTTTTTTAGTCTTTCAAACAGTTCCTAACTTGAAAAATCTATTAATCCTTTATAAATTCTTGTTTTCTGATTAGTACTCGCATTGTTCGTCGATATTTACTGATTTCCTGTGCTGTATTTAACATCATGTTACGCAAATTTATTACTCAAAACTATTTATGTAAATTGTTAAGAAATTTACTCATTTATTACTCTTTTAAGGAATTATTTACGATGCACCACCATCTTAAAACTTCCTCACATAGTTCCATATCTAACAAAAACAGTAAAAGTATTGAGTGGTATTTTATACTAAAATATACTAACATTTCATAACAATGGCCGAAGATTTTGCGTCATGGAACATTTCATGTCATATGCATGTCATAACGCCTTAATCTACTAGCGTTATCATTTATCATTTTGGCAGTTCTTGTGAAACCCATAGATTTTACATAATTTAGTATTTAGCATGCTGTTATATATCGCAGTTTTGTTTTTAGTTTAAGTTTGTTGGTTTGCACAATCATTTGGTTTGTACAAAGAAACCATCGATTCTTATTTTTCGCAAGTATAAACGACGTCGGTTTAATACGAAAATAAATAAAGGCATTGGTCATTCCATTTCTGAATTAATGTGAAAGGCTCATTATTAAAAGGGTGCCATAGAAAAAACATTAATGGTGATCGCCGTGGATGGTCTCCCCCCAGCAATGACTTTAGGCACCGCATGATAAAAAGGAATAGTATCCGCGCTAAAAACGACAGTTGTGGAAATGCCTTGTTTTCACGTTATTCAAGGAATAGATTCGTTCAAATAGAATGATTGACTGGTAACTCACGGAAGAGGGGCCACACTCGACTTTGTCATCAGGATCATCGCTTCATGAACAAAACATTCACATTCCGATACCACACAATACATTGCTAGACAAAGTCCCTCAATCCTTGAAAATCCTTAAAAATTATTTAAAATTGAGTTTTCTGATTCGGGTCCTCGTAAAGTTCTCGAAGAACACCGAAATTTCGTTTTGAAAGTTCTTTATTTTGGCACTGGAAATTATTTAAAGCAAACTGCCTGCAATCCAAAACTTCACTTTCAAATTCGAACTTTTTTGCGTTTCATTGATATATTCGTCATTTTTACTGCATACTGCTTATTGATTAAATAATATTATTCTAACTTATGCATAACGTTATTTAGCTAAAAATATTTTAAATTACAGTTTATTTTACTTACTAAAATGTCATTTCCACTTAGTCTCTTGAAGTTTGAAACTTGTCATTAAGGAATTGAGGCCAATGGAGTTCTTGAAATGTTCTTGAAAAAAAGATAAATATGGCGTAAAAGATAAAATAGCGGTGGAAATTAGAATTCAACACAACTCAAGTTCAAAAGAATCAATGTTTTAGTAAATGTGTAGTGTTGTAGTTACAATATAACTGGCTATTGACGACGCTCCGGGATCGATTCCCCAAGTGAAAGATCGGAGAACACCACCACGTAATTTTGAATCACGGTAAGAAGACGAGGCGCACACCTGAGCTGGAACAACACCTCTTCAAACTTCCACAACACGCCAACGAGAGGACATATGAGACCCCAAACGATTTAAAATACACCAGCCCCCTTTGAGAACGACTGTCTTTGTTTGGATTCGAACTCACTACCCTCCGGTCATGGTGGAAGATTATAATCCACATTCTTTTAGTCATTTAGAATTAAATTCGACTTGGGTATACTAAAGAAAAATGCAATCTTTGGAGTCAAAATTGAAAGGAATGGTTTACTCTCTGGAACATCCTAATAATAGAAAATAAATAATTAATTCAATTTTTTTCAAAAATAAAAGATAAGTATATCGTTGTGATTACTCTGGTTTGGTAGATCGTCTAGAAATCGAAAGATTTCGGCTGTGACAAGGAATCATGGGACTAAATATACTTACTTTTGTGGCAATCACCCATTCAACATTCCTCAATGTAACCAAAAAATGTACTCATTGTTTTACAAAACAATTATCTAACGAACACAAAGAGTTTATACGTTGCTAACTAAAAATATTCATTATTTCAATTCAACATCGGAACAACACATAATCAAAAGTTTTTGGTCCACGGCTCTCTTATCCTAAATCTCAGCGTCAATGCATAAAATAACATTCAAATGAAATAAATGTTAATTAATTTTATTTGATCATGGATTGAACAAATTTCATAACCCTAAATTAACAAGTTTTATTTCATTAAAATTTTCACCTTCCTATTAGTATTTCAACCTTTGCGTTCTTTTCAAAAGTAAAAAAAAATATCAACCTACAATCTTCAGTTATTCTATTTAGGCCCTTCTAATGTTACATCCGTATTTTATCATCCAAAAAGTGATTTCAACCAACGACTTAAGTTTCAAAACCAAGATATAATATAATATTTTCACAAACAAAAAAAAATGTATATTTTGTAATTTTATTCTATGGAACACTTGTCGAGCAGTGATTTTCAGAGCGCAATCACACTTTTGAGTCTTCCAAGATTGTTGATCTCTGGCCTTTTGGGAGCCACAGCGCAATTTTGAATCTCTAATTTAAGTGATTGAGTTTTAATCTATTTGAAATATTTGCGTTTATATATTTTTAAACGTGATTTTACCCATGCTGGCAGCTCTACTCCAAACCGATGACTATTTATTCTCTATTGATCTTATATGGACGAGATATCTCGTCCATATATTGCCGATTTGTTTTATGTTTGTGATTTCTAAGATTTGGTCAGTGTTCTTTAAATCTCGTCCATCAAGATCTGGTTAGTTTTTTGATGGTACCTTGATAAATACCTTGATAAATACCTTTGATAAATACCTTGTTGACACAACCACCTAGAGGGTTAAATGGCAAATGAAGGTAGAGGAAAGGCCTACCTGAATCCCGAGACTCAAGTATAAATATGCATTTACACTTGTGCGTCACTCCGAAAGCATCGATCTCAGGATCAGTCAAACCTATGAGTGACGAGAACGGAAAGATTCAACGAATGAATCATTGCCTTTCTTGTTGATCATTGATATGATGAATTCCTTTTTGGATGGGGAATTTTTGCTGTAGGTAACGAAATCACGCGTCTTAAAACTCTTTGAATTACCCTCCCTAAAAGGGGAATACTGCGACCTACAATCGCTGGGCCAATTTGATAGAAGGGGTGCAGTGAGGGGTCCTTATGGCTGGCTGAGAATGCCTAATGTTTGTTTCCCATGACCATGGAAAGCGAGCCTTGTTTTGCATTACGATACATTGAGCAAACTGCTTGAGGTCCTTTATTTGCTTTATATCCTTATAAACTGCTTGGGGTGAACTGCTCTATATTCTTAGTGGCCATCATTGGGCCGAAAAAGAGAAGTATATATTTATGAGTTGTTCAACACATCTTATACAAAACTGTTCTTAATTACAAACACGACAATCGAATGTAGAGCACAGCACATTTGAATGCAGTCTGAACAGAAATTGTAAATCTATTAAAATTATAAAAAAAACCACATCAAAACAAGATCAAATTTATTTGTTCGTTCATACTGCACAAAATAATTCAATAATAAATCAAACCGAATAATTGATAATTATTAATTAATACCAATAATAATTATTACTTAATACCGATTTTCTTGTCCAAAAATTCCACATAGAAAATATGTGATGTTTATACGAGATAAATATTCCTTCAGTTGTGACAAACGGCGATTGTGATGAAAATTCCCGTACAACAGTTAAAATACTGTAATGAAAGCGATATACATAGACTAAAATTATAACTTAATTCTCCTGGTAGTTGATGAGGTACCTTATCATTAACAAAATTGATCAAATCTTGATCTCGTCATCACATAAAAAAATTCGACAGTATCTTGATGACAAGATATCTCGTCATTAGTGAAATTTGGTGATCTTAATGGATGTGATACTTCGATGAGCCTCTAAGGTAAATTTAGTGTTTGATTTAAGAAATCGTATAGCTGAATCAATGTATAAAATTTAAGTAACAATCTAATACCAATCTAGATTAAATGAAGTTATATGTTTGGATTATTTTACAACTACAACCAAATAAAGATAAGATTTTTAGATGGAACATCGTATTACACTGAATCTACATACTAAATATACGCAGTCGCTTATGTAAGGTAGAATATGATATTTAAAAAAGAAATATTTTCATGAAAAGGAGGTAGGTCGTGTTAATTAACGTCGTGCTGGAGCGTCATACTTGGCAGTTGGGGACTTTCTGGATTCCCAGAGGAAAGATCGGAGGACAATAACTCGTAATTCTGAACCACGGTCAAATGACGAGGTAACACCTGAGCTGGCAACCCACTCTCCAAATTTCCACGCTACGCCAAAGTGTGAAAAGGTAAAAAATTATATTGTATAAGTGTAATAACCGGCTCATATTCCAAGAGATTTTGCTACTTCAGACAAACCAAATCGAGCCCCTGTTTTCTCAGCAGCTTTGTTATTCCGTCAATCCTTTCTGATCTTTGATCCTTTTCATTTGCATGACATTTTTCTAAGGATTGCTTGCTCGGATCGTGACAAATTTTGCCGTTTTGTGTAGATTTAATTTTAATTAAAAATTGGTCTCTGGCGAAATATTTTTATTTCATTTGTTTGGTTCTAAGGAAACGCGACGTAGCGAGCTGAAAATAGTTGCGGTGACCTAGATATTCCAGACAAAATAAGCTGTGCAAATTTCATGGTACAAGCTTTGTTCTCTTCACGTGCATGCGTTTTTACCTCTTCCGATTGTTCGGCACGTGACAGCTTTTGCCATTTTGTGTTTATTGGGTAAGGTTGTTCTGTAAATCTTACTTCTATGTTTCTAAGGGAACAACGCAGTGAACTGAAAATAGTTGTATTGACAGAAATCCTAGACAAAATGAGCCGTGCGTATTTCATGACACCAAATTCCAACACGTTCGAGAGTTTTTGCTGCTTCAGATAGACAGATTGCTTGCATCAAACGTAAAATTATTATGCAAAGCGGACATAGGAAACAGGTTGTTCGGAATTTGGATTGTGATTTCGATCTTCTCACTAGAATTTAATTTGTTTGATCCTTAAGGGTGCTTCTGATTTCCCCTAGAGATGTATAAATGTAGGTCAACCCTCTAAATGTTCTCCTGGTTCATCTTGAGACCATTTAAATAGGTGTAATTTATTTGTATTGATTGATTAATTTATCCAGTTGCCTAAGTTATTGAATTAATCCAATGAGGGAGTGTTAGGATTACTTAATCTTCGTATAGCTGCTCTAAGTAATATTTAATAGGATAAATATGCCAAATTATCCATATAAGAACAAACATTCAATGAAATTGAAAATAGGAAAAGGTTTGGAATAAATTTGTGTCCAGCCCTGAGCAGATTTTCTAATATACATCTGTATAGACTGGTTTCTTAAATATGATAATTTCGAATGCCAGGTATTTTTCATTGGATTAAATATAAAACCTTAGCATACTGGTAGCAATAGAGTAAAAGCTTCAACAATAAATAATAAAATAGATAAAATAAGATGGTAAGAAGGCTGTATACTTGTATACTGACTAAAGCTAAAGAAAGCATTCACCATCATCATAATCAAATTTAAAAAGGGGAAACAAATTTTCATAGATAAGTTTTTAAAACCGAATTGTTTCTCTTTTTATTTTGGTTCCAGTGAAAGATTCGTTTCTCCGAAAATGCCATAGATTTGTTTCATGATCTTGTTAGCTATTTGAGAAAAGGCTGTTGTTCTGGTTTCGAGTCAGCAAAGCACAAACAAGCTCAGTTCTAAACATCGCAAATGTTTGAGAATTTCATCTTTGCCGTGTCTATTTTGAAGAAACAAAAACTCCAGTCACAGATCACACTTGGATGTTTGTGTCCTGACTGGCCCAAAGGAGGTTAATGTTTGCGAAATGTGTTTTTCGTTTCCTGGAAGTTCTCGGTAAACATCAAAGGTTTCTCATGTTGTCACATCATTAAGGAGATCCTGAATGCCGTTTCCTTTGTTCAGTCCTATTTGTACAGCGTCGTCCCACGTGGCAGCGTTTCTCTATTTAATGCGAATGTTTTCGCCGGAAGAATAGACAATTCACTGATCTAGCAAAATGGACTACCCAATCAAGATTTGCTGTTCTTACAAGTGTAGACACGATGTTATGTTCAGTTCATTTTTATATACAATGTAAACTATAGAATTCTTCAGAGTTGTAACCCGTTTTTCTATACGTTCTATTGCAACATGACATGGAGCATTGTAGTCCTAGTAGGTAGATAGTTAATTAATATCGCGCTGGAGAAGCACAATGGCGACGGTCCGGGATCAATCCCTAAGGAAAAGATCCAAGGACAAGGCATCATAATTTTGAACCACGGTTATATGACGAGGTCAACACCTGAGCTGGCACCTCACTCTCCAAACTTCCATACCACTCCAACGTGAGTATATTTGAGGCCACAAAATATTTAAAGTGCGCCAGCCCTCGTGTACACGCCGTTTTTGGCTGGACCCAGTTTGGATCTTGCAACCTTCTAGTTGATAATCCATTGCTCCTCCCACTGGGCTGCAGCGACCCCTATAGAAAATAGCCAAACAAAAATTCTTGATTGTTCCGAATAAAATTTTAGACTATTATTTAACCTAAGTTTAAATGTATCACTTAAGTATTTAATTTGTCACTTGTTTTCCTTATTGAAATTTATCATACTGCAGTTTTTAAAATACACGAAGTTAAATGCTATAGTTGAGATTATAATAGTACATTATTCCGAAACTTAGCTCGCACATACTTATATTTTGTTAGTGGTCTTGGAATCAAAGGATTAATTACTTAAGTCTGAGATTTTTGCCGACCAACCGGTCTAGTGGTCAAGGTGTTGGCCTCTGGATCGGAAGGTTCCTGGTTCGAATCCGGGTCAGGGCATGGATGTAAATTGTGCTGTCCTTTGTTAGGAACAATGATGGTCCACCCATTGGGTGGACCATCATTGTGCCTTCACAAGTGACCATCATTTCTGGCCTTGTATAAGGATACAATGACTTCGGTCAATTCTGTACTTCATTGTATTTCTGTATGGTATCATGTATTGTATTTGTCTTTGCAATCTGTACCCAGCCTTGCCATTGGAAATTTAAAAAAAATGACTTAAGTCTGAGATTTTTATGGAGTTTTTATTATTTTTATTATATTTTTAAAACATATTTTAAAAGAACAACGTTTCTCGTATCGTGATACAGTTGCATGCATTCGGCGAAACGCTGGTGCATTTATGCGTGTTGTTATACACAGAAGACGGTTCTACACATCTCGTCTTTGGGGAACTGGGTCTTATTGATACGCTAGAAAATGAAGGCAGACACTTTTTACGTACAATCTTGACTTATCTTTCAACTGGACAATGCTCATCCACAGATCGCCCAAATTCTCTACCGTTTTTTCAGTAACCAACAAGTATCACTTTCTCCTTGCACTGCTAGAGAGTCCGATTTGTACTCCTTCCAATACACACAGTATGTTATTGCGAAAAATTGATCCGCATGTCATCACCACAGTCCCAATTACGAATTTGTGATTTGAATACGTCAATTTTAAAGTATATTGTAAATAACAAACGCATTTATTGCAATTTCTAGATGTATATTTAAAATGTGTGTTTTAAATTTTGGAATAATTTTGATCAACGTGAATAATAATTGCGTAAAGATATTTATTATACCAGATAAAGGCATATATAAATTTTATAATAGATATCTTCATCAAAGGATTCTCCTTAAATGTAACAAGGAATTTTAATTCATCAATAACAGTAAAGCATTATCTTAATATTTATTATATGTATCCTTTTGAACTTTTGCTACAAATCGAGAACCTCAATAAATTATATTTTCAAAGGTAGGTAAGTAGTTGAATCATTGTTCAACTGGAGAAACATAATAGCCTATTGGTGACGGTCTGGACGCCACGAAAGCTTTAACATGCAACAGCTTCCACGTTCACGTCGGTCTTAGGTTGGATCGAGTTTCGGTTGCTAACCGGTATTTCTTTCAACCTGGCTACCTCGAATCTATGTTTTAAAAGAAAAAGAAAATGACATACTTCTTCAAGAAAGCAAAACTAATGATATTTCTATAAATAGCTCACTGCTTGTTGATCAATTAAATTTTTTGAACATTCACTCAGCACTAAATTAAAACCTTCCAGAAATGTTCAATACTTGGTTTATGTATGCCGGAAATGAGATATGGTAGGTACTTGAATCAAAGTCCACTATAGCAATGGAACGAGACTTTCGCGATGGTCCGGGATCAATCCCGAAGGGAAAAAGTCAGAAATGGAAGCTGTTTCTTCACAACTGTTTGTGGAATTTTCAACATCTTGAAAAAACCATACTATTAAAATGAATTTTTTGCCACATATTACTGATAATACTGTACATACGCTATTAACTTTTTTCAAAACAATACAATTATAATCTAGAAAAATCAGTTTGTAGTGAAATCTCAAACCATGCATCGTGGCATCGAATCAAAGAGGCTTTATATATGTTCCTAGAATTGCACAGTTCATTGGTAGAGGCTGCTGGACGTCCTTGACTGGCTGCCGAGTTGAAATATCCGTGACATCTTCAATAGGCGGAACCTGCCATGGCTTTTACCTTGAAGGCTTTAACATTCTTTGCAAGATTCGGTGGGGCATTCTGCTGCGTGGTTGCTGATTGTAAGATTACACTACATTCATAGTAGCCGCGATCGCCAATGGTACCGAATAGCGCCCCACAAGGTTGTGATGTTATGCGTATGACATTCAATCGTTACGGCACTCTACAAAGCATGCAGGAAGTTTGCGCCCACCATGTTACATTATATATGAGCCTATGAGGACGTCAATTGCATCTAAAGTTGAAGCAGGACTCGTCTGAAAACACGACATGTTACCAGTCAGCACTCCATTGTATTTGTCCACGAGCCCATTATAGCCTGATAAGCCGATGGTTCAATGTCAATGGAAACCACCACAAAGGTATGCATTCTGTCAGTTTTTTGGGTATCAGACAACGTCAAATTGTAAATACAGACAATTCATATCTAGCACTTGTGATGAAAATGACCGGTTCATTACTACGCTAACGAGATGCCAGTTATTCGTGGCCTCGTCACATTCCGTGGTCCAATGTTGTATTTTCGATGTGTCCGGTTCTCTTCAGTACACTGCTACCCATCACTGTCATGACGTTATGTCTTGTATAAAGAAGAATGTAGTGATCCACAGATCCACATTCACATATGCTGATCATTCCTCTCCGTTCTTAGCAAATGTTGCTCCCTTTGTCATCGACGAAACGTTGTAATTCCTGGAGAAGCACTTGCAGCTCGCTGTCCAGAATACACGTCTTGTATGGCACCTAAACAACACTCTATACTCCTAACAAGGCAAGATACATGGGGCACTTTTGAGTTCTGGCATGAGTGTTCACTCTACAAATCTAATCCCTCAGTTGCATATACTTATAGTTTTAAATTAATACCATCCTTCTTTCACAGTGTTTCAGTTTTCACAAATAGCAGTGTGTAAATAAAGGTCTATATCACTCTATAAACACCTCACAATTATCAGTTGCAACATCGGTAGTTTTCTATGAGACACCTTTCTATCGAATTCTGTCAAATATATATAATTTGAACTCTGTTGCTCTATAGAACACTCTATAGCTTTTTAAAAATTTCAATGTGATAGCTGATAGATTGCAATATGACAACACTCTATTTGACATTAAGCTAATTAGATTATATAATTTTAGTGCATGTGTTATACTAATTTCACATCGCATTTTAGTTTTGAGAGTTTAATAGTATCTTGTATAAAGTGTATATAATTGTACAGTAGGTAAAATATGAACACCTTTTGTTTTTCACGTCCATGGACTTGATGTATATTTTCTAGTAACATTTAGTTTGACTATGCGACTTCAGGGACAAGAATGCAAGAGGAATAGGAATACTTTTTTGACTGGCTGCATTCCACCTCTCTCTTATGTCGGCCTTACGTAAACTAACGTTGTTTGGTGGGGGATAGTTTTAAAAAATATTTTGAGTTTCAAAACTTTTGGTGAGTGTGATGATAGAACCCCCTTTTTCTTATATTAAACTTTTTACCATTTGAAAAATTATTTTGAAATTGTGAGCTTTTTTTACCTTTAGTCTTTTAAATTAAGTATCAAATAATTATGTATTAGAACAGGTCAAGTGATGTACTTAGAGATATTTGCAATTGAAAGATTGTTAAAGATCGTTAAATGTCTGGATCTTAAAAAAATAAAAAATTATAATGTTTAGTATTGACTTTGTTGCCAACACATTTATTTTAAAATCTTATTATTTTTATTTTTAACGTAAAATCTGATATGAGAAAAATACATTTTCTAATTTTTTGATTCTTAAAACACCTAAACACACCTTGGAGTACAGAGATATTGTTGGCACACATGGTATTTTGATAGAAACTGAGTACGATAATACGCCGGATTATAAAAAATGATTCATCGGGTTTTGGAAGTTCTATGATTTCCGAGATATACATCTCACTCGTTCGTACCAATCATGTAGCAAAAGAGAAATTTCGCGCGTGAGTCAGGTTTTTTTGCGACACATCAGTCGAGTATATCGTACCCTCGACATGTTATAGGTGTTGTTATTTACGAAATTGAAAGATTGCTTTCTTATTCTAGCAATATGGGGCTCTACATATCCTTGGCAAACTGCGTTGCGTCGCTACCTGAACGATGAACTATACTCTCACTGAATTGGGCGATGTGGCGGGGAAGATTTTCACCAAGACAATGTTAGGTAACAAGTTGCATTCAAAGTTCGCCTGGAGTTGCCTTATTTCGACGAAACATTTCTCAACAATGTCTAACGGGCTAAATGAAGTTTTTTGAAAAATGATAGTTGGGATGGGTTTTATGGTGTTATGGCCTAGTTGGCCAAGCTGCATCGAACACAAAACAAACGAAGTAAAGTAATGAAAACACACACAAGAAAAGGTTTACTAACCTTGAAGAGAAATACACCCTGGGAAAGTCACAGCAATCAAACCAGCACAACTTAATACTCGCAAACTGATAAAGCAGTGGACCGACCCACGACGACCCGAAGAAAAATACGCGAGTTCGAATCCAACCAAATACCGTCGTGTACAAAGGGGGCTGGTGCACGTCAAATATGTCGAGGCCTCAAATGTCCTCATGTTGGCGTGGTGTTGAAGTTTGGAGAGTGAGGGGTCATCTCAGGTGTGACCTCGTCATCTGACCGTGGTTCAAAATCACGTGGCGTTCTCCTCGGATCTTTTCCTTCGGGTTTGATGCCGGACCGTCGCCAATAGCCCATTGTTTTGTTCCAGTGCGACATTAATTGAAATACTTACCTCACTTTCCGAAGAAAAAGAAAATGAAAACTATTTTTATAATATGCATGTTTTGGGAAGAGCTTCATAAACCAGGATATGCGGCGGAAATCAATATATTGGTAGCCAACAATTACCTGCGATGTTATCCCCCGATCAGTATTAACTGGTATCTCCTTGGCTGGTACAGTATAAATGGTGTACTACAGTAATGGCAAACCAATAATAGCCTTCCTCTCCCACCCTTATGCACTCTGCCCTCGGGGGCACATTTTCCCTTGGTGTGTACTGTCCCCCATTGACATGCTCTTTTCCCCATAGAGTTTGCTGTCCTTCCACCGAACTTGGTATAGTGGTCGAAGAGTAAATATCTGTCATACAGTAGGTATTGGGTTCAACCCCCCGTTTTTGAGCGCATCGGTTTTGCTAATTTCCCTTTTTAGGAGAATCGGTGACTTTCCCACAGTGTGCACCTTCACAAGAAGACGTCAGTTTAACCCTTGTAGTGTAAAAAGAGTCAGTTATCAGGCATTAGAAACAAAAAATATACATAAGGTTTGGTTGATTTTGTTTAACCTTCTGATCACCACGAGATTTCAAAGTAGTGTAGTAACGCTTTTAACCAACAACCAAATAATGGCACATGTATTTGTTGTAAGAATCTTATGATATCAAACGTATCTTGATATTCCTTTGGTCAAGACCGTCAATCTTGTTAGAAGCATGCAGGGTTGAAAGCATATGCCAGAACAGTAATATATATATATATATATATATATATATATATATACATGTGAACCCCACACAATGGTAAACTCGTTTTGTTTATAGAGCAGTTTGGCATGATACAATCTATGGTTCTTAACCCTCGAAGGATTTCAACGGGTAATCTCTTGCATTAAGATCTGACAAGTTTTGCAAATGACTAGATATCTCGTCATTAAGATGGTGCCGATTTCTTATGAGGGCAATATGAATATCTGTCCAGCTTTCTTCTTGTGATCGTGTTTCCTTCTAATGACAAAATATTTAGTTCGACGAAATCCGGTCCGTTTTGCTAATGCCGAGATGCCTCGTCGACACAACCACCAAGAGGATTAAAGCCCAACCCTTCTGTACCAGGCCCACTTCCTCAGCAAGGAATTCCTCCACCAAGGAATATCTCGATCTCGTAATTGAAAGAAGAAAGAAAGGGATAATCAACACTTGCCTCATCCTCAATGACCGGAGAAGACATTAAAATTTCATTTCCGCATCGCGGAATGAAAAAACAAAGGCATTCGTCCAAGCCTCCTGAAGCAGGCGTAATTTGATTATAATAACCAAAGGGCCAACTGGGGAAGTCGGCCCGCACTCCAACTCGAAAGAAGGGTTAGATGCAGAGCAACGGCGAGGGAAAGAACGAATGCAAAGTGGAACAGGATGCCAGATGCAGAGGAAATTGTGCTCCTCAGCCTTCCTGTTGGACATCACCGACGACTGATGAGAAGAGAAGACGCATCCTGTTTCACAGACCACTTCAGCCGCCTGTCAAGGATGGGTTTTTGGAGAGATTTTACGTTTCCAGCGGTGTGTAAGAGAAATACCGGGCATTCGGTTTCCTGGAAGATCCATCTTATCTCAGCTTATACCAATCTTTGACAAGTACTTGGACAAAGTATCAGATATCGTAGGATTACAAGGGAAACTAAGTCGAAATTTTTTCAAGATAGCAGCTTTTTGACTATTATATTTTATTTGCATGGTTAGATTTTTTCTTCAGATACACACTTAGTGAGTATAATGTTTTCTGTACGTTTTACCAGAACTACGCTTTTGACTTTTCACACGTACAACGACGATATTCTCGCTGTCTTACATCTCTTGATGTTTGTCTCGAAGAGGTATCACGTCTTTCGAAAAATTGACCAGATCTTGATGGACGAGATATCTCGTCATCGTAAGAAAACTGAGCTTTAATATCGTCATGATAAAAACTCTGCAATATCTTGAAGACGGAATATCACGTCATTAACAAAAATGATCAGACCTTGATGGACTAGTTGATCTAGTCGAAACCAATTGGTAGGTTAAGTATTACCAATTCCTTGAAGCACGATTCACACGTTATCAAGAGGTATTTTTTTTTTAAATTTTGAGTATTATTTCGGAACAAAATAAATGTATATATATTTAAGTAAATTATAGATGTAGAGAAATTAATTTTTCATTTGGCTGAAATTTTACAAAATAAATTAGAGGGATTTTGGATTGACAGTAAATTTAACTCAGTTTTTACACAATATGTAAAAAATATTATCATAATGCATTGAAAGTTGCCTTTTGTATCACTGATTGAAAATTACTGTCATAACCGAACAAAATAAATGTAAATTATCTTTTTAAATTCCTTTTCGCTTTCATTCCATTATATTCAATATATTTAATTGAAGAGACTTGAAGAAACTAACAAATATAGGTCATTTTCTACTTCCTTATTACTACTTGCATCCATTTAATTTTTTCTTTACGTTTATATCAATGTCTATTTAATTTAACGAGGTCAATAAAGGGAATAAATGAAAGGGAATTAGCTTTGTTTATTACTAAGAAAGTAGTTAAGTAGTTCTTCGTTTATCGCGCGCGCGCGCGCTCTGCGCACAGAAAAGAGATACTTAAAAAAACTAATGTTCTTCTTCACTTAAACTTTTTAAAAGACACAATGCTAAAGAAGCACTTCATGGGTTATGACCGATTAATTTAGATGAATGCATTTTCCCCTTTACTCTCAAATTGGTTTCGACGAGATATCTCATCCATCAAGATCTTGTTAATTTTGCTAATGATGAGATATCTTTTCATCAAGATATTACCTATTTTTTATTTTGAGATCCAGATCTGTTCACTTCTTCAACGTATCCCATGCATCAATATCTGACTAATTTGCAAATGACGAGATATCTCGTCAGCATGTTATTTCCGATTGTTTGATGAGGAGATAAAGATCTGATCACTTTTACTCCTGACGGGATACTTCGTCGAGATAACGACCATCAGAGATAAATTGAGCCTTTTTTGCCCTAATTTTTAACTAATAAAAGTTAATTTCAGGAGAGGATGGCACACCCATTTCGTTACATCGCCTATCTAAGGCACTTCGATATCCATAATATCCAACGAGAAAATATTTATGCACCTTAGCAGTCTTAATATACTTAGAGCAGCTGCATGTTCAGCTGAAATCATCTCAAGGACGTAGGGCAGCAGGTGTCCAACCTACCCTGAAAGGATTTAGGACATTAATGAAGTTTGTTCTCTTGAAGTAATGCAAATACAACTGCATTGAGAAATTAATTATATTTTAATACAAGAGCAATTTCATGTTACGTTTTACGGTAATAATGAATTATTGTCACTTTAAATCGTGATGATATTTTCATTTCCGTTTTGTAAACAATCTGTTAAAATGCTTAACAGAAATGTATTATCCAATTTGATTTGGATTTTAAAACTAATTATATTTCAATATTTGTGTTGGAAATTTCACGTTTTCGTTTTTCTGTGATGATAAATTGTAATTTCAGTTATGTCTTAATGAATAAAACTTCTTAGGTATTTACCAAGACCTTAAATTCATTTTTACAGTTTTACTAATCGGTAAAAAAAATGGTAATGGTAATTTTAGTTAACGTCGTACTAGAGCAACACAACGGGCTATTGACGACGGTCCGGGATCAGTTACTTGAGGGAAAGATCCGAGGACAACACCTCGTAATTTTGAACCACGGTCAGATGACGAAGCAACACCTGAGCTGGCACCCCACTCTCCAAACTTCCACGCCAACCCAACGTGAGGACTTTCGGCCACGACAAATTTAGGGTGCACCAGCCGCCTCTACACCATACGTTTACAAACATCCATGACCTGGCCCGGATTCGAACCAGGAACCTTCCGATCTAGAGGCTAACACCTTAACCACTATACCGGTTAGTTGGCAAGAATTCGGTTGGAAAATAGGTAGTAAATTAACTTCGCATTGGAGTAACACATCGTGCTGTTAGTGACGGTCCTGGATAACACCACGTGACTTTGAACCACGTTCAGATGTCGAACAGTTCGTTTAGAGCTATATAAAGCAAAGGCGAGTTATATATATGTTTTGAAATTTGTGAAATTTTCTTCTGAAATGTTCAGCAAAACTAAGCAAAATGGGTTGATGCTAGACAATGCAATTTCACATGAAAGGCATTGTCACATAATGTAATGTCTAGTGTAATTTTTCAATTACACTAGAGTTCAAAACCTTGCGAAATTCAACTAACTATCTCATTTTTTATGCTCAAAATTCCGATACACAATTTTGCGTAACACTTGGAAATGCATAAGTTATAGTCACATTGAGTAGCTATATAATTCATTACTTTTTACAGGACGCAATACCACGGGGAGATTTTTTACTCTCCTTAAATGGTTTTGACCTTCGACAATTCACTTATGAGTTTGTACACGCACTGCATATGGAAGCGGGTTATATACGCTGACATCTGCCACATTTCTTTCACTAAATAGTAGCTAAATAAAAGTTACGAAACGTAATTTCTATGCGTGGCTCTTAAGGATATTGATAAGAATCGTAAATCCTCGTGACAGCGCCGATCATAAAAACGAATGCTGATCTTAATGGAAGAGCTGGCATTCACACGCTGCTGCTTGTTTTCATGTTGTGCTTACCCATACTCACAATTGGACAGATGTTTTTATTTTTCGCTGAGTTACATGGTGGCGTACAATTCGGTGGTTATGGGAGAATGAGACGATTCTGTTGGTTTTAGTATGCTGGAGATATTGGTGTGTGCTGATGCACCGTGCGACGATGAGGCGAGTAAGGACATTTCTTTGATTTTCTTTCCATTTCAATGAATAATTATCAGGTACCCCGCATGTTTGTACCTTGTAGGGTTATGCAAATTATCGTCATTCTCAACACCACATTTGCTGACAGAAATATTCAATTCCGATCGGGTTTTGTAGATGGAATAAACGACCTGGATTGACTGCAGGACTGTTGTTGTTACTAGGCATAAAAAAGAACATCGTGTGTTACACCATGAGACCTGAGGCCATTTTAAGAATGGCGAATAAACTGGTCTTGGGGATGACTGAAACAGATTTGTTGTGCTCGGGCCTTGCCTTAATTAGTTAAAAAATTAATGAGTAATCAAATAAGCTTCGTAGAATGGTTAATGAAAGAAAATTGCATATGCGTAACGGTACACTGTAAAATAATCATAAAGTGTTTTGTGTGCTGTACAGGAGAATTATCATACAGGTTTTTTTACAGCGACATGCAGTGGAGACATACTTTTTTTAAGTATAAACTATTCTACATATTGTGTGAAAATCGCATACTATATGTCTTCTTTTTATAATGTTCTGCTTTACAAACCTCGAAAAAGAGAGCAGTGTTTTTTAGACTATGGAATGGTAATTATTTTTACGTAAAACAGGAAAACAATAAAACATAAAGTAATATCTTTTTTTTTTGTGGATGTGGCATTTTCTAACTGATGTTTATTGAATCGATCGTAGATGTTACGGCAAATAATTGTTCAGATTAGATTCCTGGCGGCATTTGGAATTGTTGCTGGTGTAAATTGTAATTGTCAATCTTCAAATAAAACATGCAAAATTATTCCCCAAGTCTATTATCTCGTTAGACCTGAGGTCCACAAGAAACAGCAGAGGATAATGAGTCGACTTTGAAGGACAGACGAGACATAAGATGTACTCGGGCGAAGGCCTGTTTTAAATTTTATTTTGAACGTGCAAGATCTTGACTTGATGTTATGAACTTAACTTGGAGTAATATTTTTTTATGCTTTGAAGATCAACACACACACACATAAGGTAGGAATTTGCACCAGCAGCAATTAAAAAAACATTTTGACTAAAAGAGACAGTAATAATTCCCACCTATTTCCATAAACTATATTTAAAGGACTTAATTATTGGTTTCCAAAGCCTATTACCACAATCTTAGGGGACAAGAAAATCTGAAAAGTTTTTGTACTGAAATGGGAATTCCGTTTAGTGAGAGCAAAATTTGCCTTTTCTTGCCTTTATAAGTGCATGCTACAATTGTATAAAGGGGATAAAAGAGAAAACAATTTCCATGTGTGGAGTTGAGAATTGATTCACCCACTCAGGTTACATCTATTTTTTGAGTTCGTCATTCAAACAGGTGCAGATATGGAGGAAATATTTTCAAATCCATTAGTTATGCATAGCTTTTGAGAACAATTTTTTAAGAACTACCCTCACCCCAACATCAAAACTGATTTTCTTAATCACGATCTTTTTTTTTTTTTAAATTTTAGTTACATTTTCTTTATGTTTTATTTAATTAATTTATTAATAAATTTTACTTATAATTTTGTACAACGGCAACAGCGACGAATGTTGTCGGAGTTGGATATTAAAACAACAGAAATCTGATTTGAACAAAAAAGTTTGCTGTGCATATTGAATGACATCAGTTAAAATTGCTACACCACAACAGAAACCGTGTTGGCTCATTTGGAAGAACAGCGGAATAGCAACTGGATGTGTGAGAGTTCGAAATAAAACACTTTTACATCTCTACAGCTAGTAAAACCTTTATGTAAATGGGGATTGGTGCACGTTAAATCTGTCTTGGCCTCAAATGTATTTTCATTGGCGTGGTGTGGAAGTTGAGAGAGGGGATTGACTTCGTTTTCTGACCGTGGTTCAAAATTTCGAGGTATTATCTTCTGATCTCTCCCTTTAGGATTGATACCACACCCTCACCAATAGCACGTTGTGTTGCTTCAGTATTAGGTAAATGCAACTAACTATCTAACTCATTCAATTTTGTAGTTCGAAAATGATACTGTTCGAAACTAGTTGTTAAAAATACACTCTCAGGTAAGGTTGCCAGAACATCTCTTTTAAAGAAAACACGGCCTCTTTTTCCGCTCGGATCTTTTTTTTTTCACTCTCTTTTTTTAAAAGTCGTATCTTTTAATGTGCTTTTTTTTCGGTTGTTCACTTTTTGTTCTCTTCGTTCATAATTTCGGATTGTGTTAAAATATATATTTCGCATTTCAAACATTGTGCGCTTATATATTCACATTGCCTACTATATCGTTATGTGTGTAAACCACAACTATTCAAATACGTGCTAGATCTAGTACAATAGAAGATCAAATAGATAACCAATGATAATTTAGATTCGTGTTAGAATAATATGGATAAGAAATGTTGTACTTATATCAGAAGGAACAGTAAGACAGACGATTCGCAGCCTTTTTTAGTTTGGAAGGAAATCGTGTTGCTAACTTAGCCACCTTTTAGCATTAAATAGAAGTCGATAACTCAAGTACGGCTGCTTACTTGTGTTGCTTATCGGTATTTGTATTAATTCGGTTTATCGGTTTTTGTACTATCAGTAATTTTAAATTATAATTTTTCGTGTTTGTTTATGTGTTAAAGTTAAAAGAATATAATATTGGTTGCAGTTAATTTATTAATCGAAATTATAAACAGTCTACATTTGGAATTGTGTAGTAGGTATAGAGTCTCATCCATGTACACTCATTGTCCATAAATTAAGGATAATGCCAGCTCCAGCAAATAAAGGTTCAGAAACAAAACAAACGTGATTTATTCATGAAACCCATTTATAAAACTAAAGCTAAAGAACAAAAAGAGATGGTGATGTATGATACCATTCATAAAAACTACGATTTTTACTCACTGGAGCAATTACAAAATATATCGACCTTACAAAAACTCAACATGACATGTTGTTGTTGCACATCCCCCTGGTGTAGGAAAGCCTACACCAGGTCCAGAAGGCCCCGTCGTGCCAGATCCCCATATACCTGCAAAAAGTCCTGATCAACCAACAGCTGCTTATACGAAGCGCCAAGACAGAGAAGAAGGTGATCAGGACTGGCAGGTAGGGAACAGGAACAAGGAGGGAAAATTCTCTCCCCGTTCTGAAATTTGATACTTTTAAGATGGCCACTTCGAAATCTGGCCATGGCCGATTGAAAAGGCCGAGGGCCACAGCATGTGATTGAGAGTCCAGGGTGATTGCCAGCATACCAATGGTGGGATGGCGTACGGCGCCACAAGGAAAGCAAACGTTGTTTTCCCAGGGAGTGGACCTCAGTGGGAGTGAGGCGATTCAAACAGTCCATAGGGAGATCACAGCCATTCTTGGCGAGTACATCGGCTGTCTCGTTTCCATACACCCCGATATGCGATGGAATCCATTGGAGGCTTATTGGTGTTTTCAGGCCAATCTCGCAGAGAAGCTTCAGAATATCCTGATCTGGGATGTCAAAAATTTGTGGCCAATTTTTGAAATACTGTATAGCACTCCTACTATCAGTCAAAATCCAAATACAATTTTTATCAGTGGACTGTGCATAATTAAGGGCTGCACCAATTGCTATGATCTCCGATCTAAAGACTGAACAATGGTCAGGGTTTCGGATGCTGCATTTGACCTTGTCCTCAGCGCTGTTGGTATGACGGTTAATACATTGTATGTCTCCCACGCGATGAAATACAGTCCGTACAACGCCTAGGCATGGTGAAGATAAAATTATCGAGCTGATTTTGGGGAAGAATACTCCACTCAGCAAGCAATGCTCTCCGAAGTTCCGGTACACATGTAGGAGGTGGTTGACGGGCTGCAACTCGTCGGCCAAGCATATACCACACATGCTTTATTAGATTCAAGTCAGGTGAGAATGCTGGCCATTATATAAGGGGGATATCCACATATTCAAGGCATTCGTTTGAAATGTTTGCCCGGTGAGGACGGGCGTTATCATCCATAAACACAAATTCGGCGCCCATGGCACCCCTAAACAAACGTACATGTTGTTCCAGAATGATGTCCCGATAAATTTGGCCTCTCATGGTTCCGATTTGAACATGTAGATCCGTTTTGGAGCCCAGTATAATTCCGCCCCAAACGAGCAATCCTGCATTACCTTAACGGTGTCGTTCAATGATGTTGTCTTGGTAGTAGCGGGTACCTGGCGTTCTCCATATGAACGTCCGCCGTGAATCAGATTGCAAGCTAAACCTGGACTCGTCGGTTAACATTACATAAGCCCACTGGGACGATGTCCCCATTGCATGTACTCTACTCCAGACTAACCGCTGGCAAAATTGAGTTGCCGTGAGCGGAACACATCAGACAGGCCTGCGAGCATATAGACCAACATGTCCCAAACGTCTGTAAACGCTTTGCCTTGAAACTGTCGTACCCGTGGCTGAAAATAGCTGACGAGATAAGTCGGATGCTGTGCACTGTCTATTTCTTTTTGCAGTTACTGACAAATAGCGGTCGTCATACGGCGTTGTAACTCTTGGGAGACCTGCACTGTATTGTCTACTGACATATCCATCATTTCGGAATCGTATCCAAAGCCTAATGACACTTTGGCGATTCCAAGTTCCACTGAAACTTCCGTCTGAGTACGCCCACATTCCAGGCGGCCGATAATTCTACCACGTAAAAAAAACATCGACATGCGTCCTCTGTGACTATTCGGTTGTGGCACTGATTGGCTTACAGAACGCTTGTGAACAATTTTACTTCTTTGCTACCATTTCTTATATGCACCTCTCTTTCACTCTCGTCATTGTGACGTACTATCGGCGTCATCTGATGGCTTACTGTAATTTGGATATTATTCTTGCAGATGTGTACGATAATTCTACAGGTGAAACTTTTACTTTGGAGTTCGATTTCCGTGTTATACTGAATTATCCTTAATTTATGGACTTGAGTGTATTTTGAGACATAATCTTGTCAGAAACTTTTCCCGTAAGCTTTTCAAATGATCGAACTCTCTTTCGGATGTAATTAAAAAACTTCTCTGGATTTTCATTTTTCCTGTTATCTCTCTGTCCTCTTTTTTTCAAAATAATTTTACCAAAAGTTCTCTTTTCTGATATTTATCTTCTGTGGCAACCCTGCTCTCAGCCAATACCACCTATTACGATTGGTTGCGTTTTATGACGAACGATCCATATTTTCCCATGCTGACGACCACTATACGACAAAGCTAAGTAAATCATCAGTGTAATAAATTATTTTAAAGTCACGCCAGACTTAATGTGCACTAACTTCTGCGCACACGAAAGTTTTCGCTTGGACCTAGTTTCAAACTCGCAACTATTACTCTTCCAAATGGGTTACTGCGCCCCCCCCCTGTTACATAGAAAAGTAAAGTGATACTGATATAGCAAAATTCTGTCGGTTACCTACTGACTTTAGCGTGGCATACTCAGGGACATGAAACATCGCGATCTGATCATCTATGAGGTTCATATTTCTTACTTCTGCATCAGGGCCACCCTAGGTGCAGAATTATATTCAGTGTTCTGCAACACAAATCTAAGCAATTGCAATTGTTCTTCAGGCATTTTGTCCGAATTTGAAAACTGCAGTAAAATTAAACAGTCGTAAAACACAATTATTGGCTAAATATGTATCACATATTTATGATATAAAACATCAAAATTAATTAGCTTTATTTAAAACCAAGGCATACTTTCAGAATTTGCATTTCTGTCGATGATTTTTGAAGTTAAATATTTTGTCATTGACATACAATGTGCCAGCCCAGGTGTAACCTCCTCATTCGACGGTAATTCAAAATGACGTGGCTTTATCCTGGAAATTTTCCCTTAGGGCAGTGGTTTCCAAACTTTCTGTTACTACAACCCCCTGTAAAAAATGTAATCTTAGCGCTTCCCTCCCTATTTCATTACAAAAAATTAAAAAACAAGGAATTGTCAGAATTATAAAAAGGTTTTACTATATATTTATTTTTAAATTAATTAATTTTATTTTTTAATTAAAGTTTTATTTAACTTACGACATTTTGCCACCTTCTAAACATTAACAAACCAGACTCCAGAATGGGACTTACTCAATTTTTTGGGAAAAGTGTGACTGATGATAACATTTTGCCATCTCAGCACAGATATATAAAATCAACACAGTTCATCAATCCATTTCACCGAAGTAAAATATTTTCCAAATGAATGTTTATTTCATGTATATAACAGAGTTATAGTCAGATAGACGGCGGTAAATGCTTAAGAAAATAGGTTGTAAAATTTAATGATATGTTGTGAAAGTTTAATTATATATGTCGTAATATATATTAATAATGTAATATATATGAATTATGTCAGGCCTCGAAATAGATTTTTTAATACAGGTGCACCTTATGCACGTAATTTTTTTAATTATATGCACAGGTTATATTTTAGGAGCACATTTAAAAAATCGTAATATAAGAGGATTAATGTAATGTAAACTACTTTATGCGTTGGGTTTGCTTAGATAGGTTAGTACAGTAGATAGTAAATAAAAGTATTTAAACATCTAAATTCTCCCTTCTCCGGCGCAAGACTGTCGCGACAGTCACTTCAATAGAGCCATTTGGAAAATGCTTCGATCATCGAAAAGTTCTGGTGGCGGTGGCTCAAGTAAACCTTCCTCCTGTATAAACCCGTTACGGCCCAGCGATTTTGCTTTCGCGTTGTGTGAATTTAGGAATTTTAATTACTTTCCTTTGGAGCAAGAGAGGTCGATACTAATATTTTGTTCCAACATCAAAATAACATTAAACACATTCCCTCTCCTTTTTTTAACGTGCACCTAGCGGGAAAAAATTAGGGGCACAATTTTATTTTCATGTGCACAGTGCACCTGTGCACCCGGGTATTTCGAGCCCTGAATTATATATTACATTTCCTTTAAACTACACCCGCCTCCCTTTGCACTGGTCTGCGCCTCCCAATTTGGAAATCGCTGCCTTCGGTGTTTGATCACAGACGGTCGACTATAACCCATTGTGTTGCTCCAGTGCAACGTTAATTAAAATACCTACCTCTTCTGTATCAATAAAAGTTTCTTTGCGTGTGTAGTGGCCAGGTTCGAAGAGCAGTTGTTTAGCAACTAGCGGGTTATAAGTTCGAAACTAGATCCAACCAATGTACAAGGGGGGCTGGTTAAACATTTCATAGTCTCAAACATCATCACTTGGTGTGGAAGGTTGGAGAGTTGGGTTACCTTACTTCAACTTACTTAGTAACTTACCTGCCAGGTAAGGTGTTCTCGTCGTCATCTGACTGTGGTTCAAAATTTCAAAGTGACCTGCGATCGTTCCCTTCAGGAGTGATCCCGTACTTTCACCAGTAGTCCGTTGTGTTTGTCCAGTGCGACGTAAACAGCTCATCAAACAGCAGATCCAACACTATAAGTAGGTACTTGAATTAACATAGCACTTTAGTAACACAACGGACTATTGGCAACGGTTCCGGATCAATACCAAAGAGAAAGATCCGTGCTCAACCTCTCGAAATGTTTCAATCGCCTCCCGTTTGCTGGCTCCCACTAAACCCTACAAACGTGAGGACATTTGATGCCATGGCGAGTTTTAACGTACCCCAACCCCCATGTACACGACGGTAATTGATTGGAAAGACTTTATAATTGGCAACCAACCAATTGCAAATGCACTTCTCTCCCAAAAGGCAACCCAAACATTATGGGGAAGACAGTGATTTCACATCTATTGCATTGTTGTAGCTAATATGTTCAATGTTTGTACTAATCAGCTCTGAGTGTTTTTTTTTTTGTAACTTCAAGTTAGTAAGTAATAATAGCTAGTATTTAATACAAAACAAGTAACAAGTAGTTTTGTAACTCAAAGTCCTTTTCTCAAGGACTGTTGGAATTAGCATCATTTTGTATTTTTAAATGCCCCTGTGGCAACTTAGCCACAGATCTCCAGATAATCCCTACGAAAGGGAAATTGTAACGCGCGTCTTCCCTACCCGATGGGGAATTCGTCAGATTGGCTTGGAACGTGGTATCAGAAAGACCACGTCGGAATAACCTCTCACTTCTCTTTGTGTTTCATCGTCTTTGTGTCAGTGTCATGTCTTGTAATAAATATATGTTCAAAATTGAAATGGACTCGATATAATAGTTATTATGTCGCAGCCCCTTCGAAGTAAGAGAACAATTAGTTATCTAGTGAATTTCAGAGCCAATTTCACCACAGTCGCAATTAGGGCTGATTTAATGCTAAATCTTTTGAGATAAGGTGGGATAGGGCCAGGTTGGTGTAGAACTGGGTTAATCTACCTAGGCAACTTTTGTTTCTGTCATTTGTTTTTTTAATTGAAAAGCCTGTCTTCTTTCAGTCTTCCCATTCTGTTTGTTTTCGTAAGCAATTTGCTCATTGAGGATTTTAAGGGGTGGCTCAATGGATATTTGAGGTTTGTTTTGCTAAAACGTCAAACCAAGCAACCCATAAATATACAGCGGCATGAGTTTTAGAAATTTTAAATTTATTACTTCAAACTTTAGAGGTTTAGGAAGTGTATTAATGAAGTTTCAGAGTGAATATACTTTCGAGACGGATAAAAGCTTGATTTAAATTTGGTAGGTAGGTATCTTTACGTTACACAGCAGCAGCACAACATGTCATTTTTGCTACGGACCGACACTTAGTGCACCTTGTAATTGCAAACTATGACGCGCTTGTTAGCGCGAACTATGACGAATTAAATGGGCTCTTATTAATAACGAAGACTAAATATTTTTCTAAGTGCTTATAAAAGTTTTTCAGACCTTGTAAATAAATGATGGGCGGCTTATTTGCAACAATTTTTTAGTCATAGAGAATAAATATGTGTTTGAAACAAGGAGAAACGATCAAAATCGTCATTTTTAATCTACTAATGAATTAAACAAGCCTATCGTCAAGTTAGAGCAGAAACTAATTACCTGACATCTTTGGAGACCCTACTTGCTTATTTTCATGATGAGTAGGAATGCATTGAAAAATTGTGATCGGTTTGAAGGATTTTTTCTTTTAAATGGCTATATATAACTTTACACTTTTTTAGATAATATCTAATTAATAATTCTTTTTAAAAAAATGTCGGTTAATGCGTTTCTGCTCTAGGTTGACGATATATTTGCCTTTCTAAAAATCTTTGAAGCGCTTAAGCTCTCTCTCTGCCCTTAAGGAAGTGTAGTAAAAACGTGAAGCAAATAAAGTTAAAGATGATATGTAATAATTAAGTAACCTTGTAATGATGCTTCCTCAATTGAATTCCAATAATATTTTATATTGTTCGGTTTTCTAACAAACTTAACCAAAATAAATGTATTGGCATTGAAGTTAAATGCTCAAAATTTTTTTTAACTTCCTTTTATTCATTGCTTATTTTCCGAATGCTGCCATACACCTGAACTAAATTACCTCCTACAGAATATGCCTCGTGTTAATCAAGTCTCCAAAACATGCTACCTGGCCACAATCCTTTTGATTAATATTTGGATGCACTATTTCAAGTAGGGAGTGTATTACGAAATGTAAACATTGCAGGCACTTTAGTGACCATGACATGTGATTGGATAATATCTGTTTTGAATTACTACTATCTGAGCTCAATTGGAGACAAGAAATGCTCATACATTCAAAATTCTTTTCATTCATATTAGATGACTCTAAAAATTATTCCTTATATTTTCTGCATGACTACTGAGTGTACTAAATGTAATACTACTGATATTACATTTTTAATATGCAAATTTTAATGTAGATAAGATATTTCTCGGCGAGTTTCATGCGAATTCATCCTCATATGGGAAGTTTCGGATAGTGAAATGGCAGACAATGTTTAAAAAGTTTGGATTGTAATTAAGTTAAAAAACTTGATTATCTGATTTCTTATCCTACTTTTTTGAGAGTGAAACATTTACTATCTATCTTGGAATAAAAATGATTCAGAAAAGGCTGGGGTACAGAGTTATTCAACTACGTGTAATTGTAAATAAATATTTAGCACTCTTTTTTTTTTCTATATCTAAATTCTGAATTAAGTGCAATTAAGTGTTGAATTATTTATTAAAAAATCGTTAAATTCATCAGTGAAAAAAAAATATCTTTGTATCATTTAAAAAATTTGCGTTTTTTAGAATCGTAACGTTTATATAGCAATAACTTGGAATACGATGGAATTTTGGTGGTGTGAAACCATATTGTAAAAATATGATAAATTTATTGAAGATTCATTTGCATTACGTAAATTGTAAAAACGTTACTGACATGATTTTTCTTTTGAGATTTTTAACAGCTGGTCTATTATTATTTTAAAGTTGTGTGATTATCAATCTCAGCTAACAAGAATCTTACATTGACTTCTTCAAGGCTGTCTAAGTAGTTATGTTTAAATGCTTTCTTCTTAACCTGAGCAATTTCTATCCGTGGAGTTCTCTTGATAGAGATTCAGATCATCTTCCTAGTCCTCATACGTGTTTTACAGTGGCGTCTTGACTTCCCTAATACCATAGGAGTCTGAAGAGAAAATCTGGCCAATGACTGATAACTTCAGACCATCACAATCTTTTTAAACTTAATATGCAGTAAGGTATCCTTCTTCAATCGAGATAAAGTCTCAAGGCTTTCAAGATATTTCTCGGCGAGTTTCATGCGAATTCCTCCTTATATGGGAAGTTTCGGATAGTGAAATGGCAGACAGACTTGTAGGGTCAGCTTTACTTTAAATTTGCCCGAGGGAAGGGAACTTACTTTTCAAGAAATAGACTCCTGTATACAAAAAGCGAGTTTGAGATAAGGCGCTACAAAGCTATTGATATAGAGGGCAAAGACCAGGAAAAAAAAACTTTAAGTTATGTAGAAAAGAACGGTTAGCATTGTCTCGAGAATAAAACTAGTCATACCAAAGCTATGAACATATGTGGCTGCAAATAAGATTCGTTCTGATTATTTGAACTGTCAGGCTAACAGCAATGCTTGTTAGGACCTCCACGCACTGCAGTGATTCGAGGTATCATGGAAAGACATTCATGATGACCGGAGGCTTTTTCACAGTTTTTGCTGAAGGGCTATCATGGATTTGATCTAATTTTGATCTCAGGACATGAAAACAAACAGTGGCACATTAGAGAAAATTGGAATACTGAAATTGTTTCCCAGTCAAAATATCTGGCACCATCTTCAGACATCTTTCACTAAAACCTTGGTTCAGTCAAGAAAATCTAACCCGTTGATTGTTCTATTAAATTGAAGAAGGTGAAAAGGTAAACCAAGAAGGTGTGTTTAGGGTTGTATGAAAGTTTTAACAACACCTTCCTGATTCTGGTCTGTGATGTTATTTCAGTATCATCTCCTAATCAAACTTAGAAAGTGTGACATTTATATCAGTAGAGATATGTGACAGGTATATTACAGAACTTATTTTTATCAAATAATGCACATAAAAATGCATTGAAGTAATGGTATACTTTACCCTCGTAAACGTTCTTATACACTCTATAACAAAAAAATCGACACACCAAGAAAGAGTTAACCAATTTCGATAAAAATTCGTAGATGTAACGAACATATATAGAAAACCAAACGATTAAAATTTCAGAACAATTGACTGATTTATTTCAGAGTTTGACCATTACAAAGGGAGGAAGTCAATAAGGCGTTGGTCCACCTCTGGCCTGGATGCAAGCTGCCACCCGGCGGGGTATGGACTGAAAAAGTTCTCGAATGGTGTCCTGTGGAATTTCTCGCCAAACTGTCCCCAACTGTCGGGCTAAATGGTCAACCTTCTGGGATGGTTGCAATCGCCTTCCCATAACGTTCCAAATATGCTCTATGGGAGAGAGATCAGGTGACCTAACTGGCCAAGGAAGTGTTGGGAAAGCTTGAAGACAATTAATAGCAACACGTGCTTTGTGCGGTCGGGCATTATCTTGCTGAAAAGTATGTCCGGGGTGTCGCAAAAGGAACGGTAACAAAACCGATCGTAGAATGTTGTCTACGTAACACTGTGATGTAAGTGTGATAGAAATGACTACTAAAGGGGTCCGGCTATCAAAGAAGACGGAACCTTTGACCATAACTCAATGTTGTAGGCATGTGTGGCGTGCGATAGTAAAGACAGGATCCACACGCTGCCCTGAACGTCTCCATACTTGTCTGCGGTTGTCGTCAGGACACAGTTGGAAACGTCCCTAGGTACCACCGTTCCAAGTTAATCAAGCCCGGCACCATTGTAATCGGACTCCATATTTTCCAGGCGTGATAGGTAAGTGGCGTAACGGTCGGCGCAAGCGCAAATTCCGCAATCTCAGTCTTCTGCAGAGGGTCATGTTGGACACATGTGTGCGGGTCACTCATTGGATAGTTGCTAACGACGAATCCGGTGCTGTGACAGCTGCTCTGGCAATCACTCCGTCTTCTCGTTCTGTTGTGGCCCGAGGTAGACTGCTGCCGTCCTGACGCTGATATCTGCCGTTCTTGACCCAGTCTTGCCAGCATTGTCTAATCGCCGCATCGTTTCGACCCACATGTCGAGCGATTCTTCGATTCTTCCAACAAGACTCCTTTAATCCGATAGCACGACCTCTTTGAAGCTCAGACATATGCTCGTAATGAGCATGAATGTTTCTGCGAGGCATTGTTACAGTTGACGTAAGTATCCGCAATCGAAATGCAACAGAAATTTTGACCACAGATTAAGAATTATTCCTTATAGACACCTGCTGAATGCGCAGTTCCAATGCGTTGGAGATCCCATTATTCATTCATTGGACACCATATTTTAATCATTTGCATGTTCGTTCAAAATGTCTTTGCATACGAAATTTCATTACAATTGGACAACTCCTTGGTGCGTAGATTTTTGTTATAGAGTGTATTTTACGAGAGTTAAATAATTTAAATACATTTTTATTTTCAATCTCATTCCAAAGAGTGAGATTTTTAGGTTTTTCTCTTACGGAAACTGTTTTTTTTTCTCTGATCTCTGATTGGTCAGATTTGATCTCACCCATCAAGATCTGACCAATTTTACTAATTACGAGATATCTAGTCACCAATAGCCGATTTTGTTATCACGAGTTCTAGATCTGGCCTGTTCTTTTCATCATCGTGAACTTTGTTTATTCTATGACGAGACATCGTGCCAAGACAGCCACCAGAAAGGCTTATGTTGTGCTCGCAACTCACTAATGCTCCATTACATTTTTATCTGTTCCTATTGATCCTTCCATTAACTTCTTCACTTGGAGGAAACTGAATTTGGTGAGGATATACGAGTGTATTTTCACAAACGTTTCAGAATCTCCTCTCAGCACGATTCATCTTATCTGCTTTTTGTACCTGCCTTTACTGTACCATTATCGTCAATAAATCGGTGTCATTTCTGCTGCAATAGGGATCAGTGAAGGATCTAGTGACCTCTGCAATGGCGGATTGTTGAGTCAGGCATTTTAATTAACGTCTCACTGGAGCAACACAACGGGCTATATGCGACGGTCCGGTATCAAATCCAAAGGGAAAGATCAGAGTACAACATCACTTAGTTTTGAGCCGTAATAAGATGAGCTGGCACCCTACTTTCCAAACTCCTACAACACTCCAAAGTGAGGACATTTTAGGCCACGACAGATTACTTTCACCAACCTCTTTATATACGACTGTCTTTGGCTGGATTCACATGCAATCACCGGTTTCAAATCCGTTACTCTTCCAAGCGGGCTTCCCCGGCCTGGACGGATTGTTGAATCCATTTGCGTAAACCTGTGCATCACGGAGGATTGGTTCACCAAACAACACGCTCCCTACCTCATATTCGATGCACAACCCAATTATAGAGCTAATGTATTCATGCCTAACCCCGGATATGAACAAGAAACTTTTCTATTCAAAATTTAGCACTCTGATCCCTAAACCGTTGAGAATAGTGCCCCAGTTGGGCTGGAATTAGTAACTAGCGTCAACAAAAATCTAACTATTGAATTAAAACGCATTAGATAATTTGTTTCATTCCGTTCATACTTAAGATTTTAGGTATATGTCCCATCTGCATGATAATGCACTATAATTTGTTGTTTTAACCCTTTGTTATTTTGTGTATGGTAACTATTATTCTAAACACTTCAACTTCCCTTATATGCGTTGTGATACTTTTATTTCCAACAACTTTCCTGAACAAATCACTCTCAGTTGATCAAATGCTCCACATGATGACAATTCCTATGTGAAACTATCGATGGTACTTTATTTTGAGAAATTTTTCTATTCTGTGGTGAAAAGAAACATCTTTCCACTGTTAACATTTTTCTAAGCCTCCACTGGTTTTGCTCTAACCCAGTTCATGATCTAATTCAGGAGTAGCCAAACTTCTTTAACCGTCGACAACCTTCAAAAGTTGCTTGAC
The DNA here is from genome assembly GCA_947359465.1 of Metellina segmentata. Lineage (NCBI taxonomy): Eukaryota > Metazoa > Arthropoda > Arachnida > Araneae > Tetragnathidae > Metellina > Metellina segmentata. Next base: position 61,052,255 of record OX375876.1, on the reverse strand, counting down.
TTTTATCAACCCCCTCTATTTTACTATTACGTAATTATAATAGCTTAAGCAAAAGATACCCTTAGGTTAGTTTTTTATTTTTTATTTAATAGTTACAGTGTTTATTGTATGTATAATATAGTATATATTATTATATTGTATTAACGTCAAAGTGATACGTTTTTGTTTTCAACGTCCTTCTTAACATCACATATTTGATAGGAGGTATAAATACCGTATAATTTTAAATTTATTTAACGATAGCAAAATAACAATATATGAAAAATACAATATTCCTTATATAAGAAAATAAGGCTTTTATTAACCTTGTATGCAATTTACTAACATTGTCAATGTGAAGGATGGGATTCGTGACTCTTGACAAGATTAGCAATGTTGAATTACCAATATTTGATTAAATATCCGAAACAATTTTCATGACCTTGCTCCATCTAATAGGTCCTATTCATGTTACTGCTCCCACGATTCACTCTTAATTGTGTTGTCATTCAGGATGGATAGGATTGACCGTACAATGATGTCTTACACTTTTCTATCAACCCTTGAACCTGAATCGAGCCATAACAACTTTATATCGACCACTGATCCAATTCATCAAATCTTAGAAGCTCACATCGCATGAGTCTTTTCGATCCTTCACCTCACTAGCACAATAAATATAAATTCCTGTTGAAAAACTCTAAGTAAATAGGACGTTTCTTTGGGTACACATCCAATCATTTTGTGTACCTCTTTTGATAAACACTCCTAGACAGGTACCAACTAAAAGCACAGATGTTTAGAGAAATCAGATCAAGGCCAAATAGGAGACATGTGAAATAAATATTGTTGGAGGAGCTGAATAAGCTGAAATTCTCGAGACGTTTGCTAATACTCAACTGGCTTGACATCAAGTCGGTTGGCGGAAACTCAAGTTTCTTTTGACAGAAAAAATCGTTGTAGTTAAAATAGTACTCCTTTCTCCCCAAACAGTTCTTAGATTGAGCGACATGGAAATAGGTTTTATAAAACTAAGTAACCATCAAACTAATACAAAGGTTCCCAATCGGTGTTGGCGCGTTGCGAAAGTTCGAAGTGTGCCAACTCAGGTGTCGACATCATCTGATCGTGGTTCAAAATTACATAATGTCGTCCTCGGATCTTTCCCTCCCGGATCCCGATGTTGTTCCAGGGCGACGTAAATTCAACTATCAACCCAGCGAATTGAATCGATTAGCAAAATTGTTAGTTTAATATGAGCTGTTTGACTGAAAAAGTTTTATATCCAAGATGGTAATGGTAATTTTAGTTAACGTCGTACTAGAGCAACACAACGGGCTATTGACGACGGTCCGGAAGCAGTCCCTTAAGGGAAAGTTTCGAGGTAATGGTAATGGTAATTTTTAGTTAACGTCGTACTAGAGCTACACAACGGGCTATTGACGACGGTCCGGGATCAGTCCCTTACGGGAAAGATCCGAGGACAACACCTCGTAATTTTGAACCACGGTCAGATGACGAAGCAACACCTGAACTGGCACCCCACTCTCCAAACTTCCACGCCAACCCAACGTGAGGACTTTCGGTCACGACAGATTTAAGGTGCTCCAACCGCCTCTACACCATACGTTTACAAACATCCATGCCCGAACCCGGATTCGAACCAGGAACCTTCCGGTCTAGAGGCTAACACCTGTAGCCAAGATGAAAGAGGATTATCAACCGGAAGAATGAGACTTCTAAACTCGATCGAACCAAAGACGATCGTGTTTCTGGGACTAGTACACGTTAAATTTGTCGTTGCCACAGATTTCCTCACTTTGGGGTCGTGTCGAAGTTTGGAGAATGGCGTGTCAGCTCAGGAGTTGACCCCGTCATCAGACCATAGTTAAAAAATTACGTGGTTTTTCCTCGAATAATTCCCTTCGGGATTGATCCCGGAGCGTCGCCAATAGCCGGTCTTGTGATTCCTAAAGATTTCTCACTTCCACCTCTTAGCGAATGAGCTGTAATTTTCCTCTTGGATTTAATGATTGTTATATTCAGTAAAATTTAACTTATCAACTTGATGTCCGCCTTAACTTGCCTTTTTTACTATGGTTATGGACCCAGATAATTTGTTTAGTCATTGATCATTACTCCAATTTCCAAATTAATAATAGTTATTGTGTGTTACTCTATTGCGACGAAATTCAACTACCTATGTACCTATCAAATATATAAGTATAACGTTTTAAAAATATTGTTTCTAACATGACTTCTACTACATGTATCGGAACTTTGGACTTTCCGATTGTCCTTGTCTGGAGTCAAGTCTCTTAATGTACCAAAATCTTTATTATCCCGAATCTTCGATTCGTTCATTTTCTACTTTCTCCGAGTCAAGATTTCACTTTTTCTCCACCTCAATTCATAATAACCCCATTTATTATCCTTTCTTGGTCCTTCAGGTACAGCCCTCCAGTACTAAAGCACTAGCAAATTACTATCAGTGCTCTACTTATGATATTTCCGCATTGGTCTTTTTTAGATTTCTCAACGCAATTCTGTGAATTGTGGTTTGAATTCTCAGAAGTTGATTCTTTACTGATAGGACATGGAAAATCGTTCCAATTTGCGGCCTCGAACTAGTTCCCTACTGACCTGGCTAGGATTTTAACATCTCTTAATTTTAAAACTTTCGTTCGACTGGAGGTTTCAAAGGTCAAGGAGGTGCGAAAGGATTGAGAATTTTTGCCCTAGATCATCGAGAAACGAAAACATTCCTTGTCTCTATTTGAGACATAAAGTAGACGCAGGTTTTGTCGAGAAAAAAAATTTAAAGTTTTTCTGTCTCCCTTGAATGGCTTTTTTAAATTCTTACTTTATGCATATTTGATGCAGAGCTTATGATTTTTGTATCTAGATATACTTCCCATATTTTCCCGAGAGGTTTTTGGTGCTTCAGGCAAACCAAACCGCGTCCAACTCGTTAGAAGTTTCTTTCATCGTCGACAGATTTTTGAGCTTTGTACGCTTCACGGGCTTGTATTTCTTCTAGTTTCGTTTCCTCGGTTTGTGTTTTTGGTTGATTCGAATATCATTAAAAATTGGTCTCTTTCCAAGTAACGTATTTTGTCAAATTCCCTTACTATTGTTCTAAGGTGGCAAAATGAAAGTAATTGTTTGAATTCAGAAATTCTAGACTGAATAAGCTGTGTAAATTTTATGACCCCAGAACTTAGAGTTGGAGAGTTTTTGCTTATTCAGATAATTATTTTTTCTGCTTTATACGTAACTGCAAGACAAGCAAACAAATAATAACTGGCATTTTAAAATATATCGAGCATGATAAGTAAATTAATTTGTGTATGAAATTGCTTATAGTAAAGTATAGCAGAGTAAAATAGTTCGATTCCAGCCTGGATGTATTTATCTCATGTGTGCCCGTTTCTTTGTGTGTATGTCCATAACTTGATATCCCAAGTTTTATATCTGTCGTATGACAAAATATGAACCTTACTCCATAAAAACCCAATGAACCAACTAAATAATGAAGAACTTAAGATCAAAACCTAACAGGCCACTAACATATAATATGTAATGTTTTAAATTTTGAATTTTATAATATTTTACAAATAGGTTTACAATACTGGCTACTTCAAAGATTCATAAAAACATCAAGATCTAAAAACGACTTTGCAATACCTATCTATCTTTATTGGTTTATCACAATATTAGATTAAAGATTTTAATGATCTCTTGTTCCAAGTATCTTTCCTGGTAAAATGATTTCTTCATTATAAAACGTTTGGAAACACCAATTCACATATTCAATACATTAAAATGCGCTTTGTGGCACATATTTAACATTTCACTCCTCGTTAATAATTTTCTCAAACTGGAAGCTATAAGTAAGTAGTATTTCTTTCATTCAATTTTTAAGTTTAAAAGTTAAGAAAATGTTCAAAGTCACCTTTTAAACCCAATGGTTTTGTATTGGTACTCTTCAGCAACCCCCAAAATTCCTGAAATCGAATGACTTTTTAAGTATTGTAAAAAGCATCACACACATTTTGAACGCGTAATCATGAACGCCTATAGAAATTGTGTAAATTGAATCCTTCTCAGTGTCTTATCAAACGTGAGTAAAATTATGACGATAATTTGTATTAAAAATATGATTTTTATTAATAATTGTGTAGTACGTGTTTGTCCTAAGGAACCTTCTTGACACAATCCTATAACACTCCAAGTCATTTCGACAAGACAGATATCTTCTCCATTAATATAGACCAACTTGGCTCTAATGACAAGATATCTCATTGTCAAGATACTGCCTATTTTTTTTTACGATGACGAGATACCTCGTAGGAGATTATGTGGATTCAGTATGGCGCTGGAAATCAGTAAATCAGTAGGCATATTGTATCCATATGTTTTTTTTGCTTTAAATTAACAATTGATAGTCCAAATCAAATTACTGCGAACAATGCATTGATGCTATTCTGGGAACAGTAATATTTTCAACTAATGAAGAAATTTCAAAGTATGTATTTAATAATGGATGACGACCAGTGATGGACACGGAGCCATTGAGAAATAGGAAAATTTCCGAGCAACTTTGATTAAAGAATCTGACAAAAAAAGAATGTAAGAATTTTATAATAATAAGTAAATAAGAACCCAAGAACAAATAAATAAGAACACAATGATAAGTAAAAATTCGAACAATACAGGTAAACAAGAATTGGAAAAAAAAATTATATGTAAACACAAAAATCTAATAAAAATAATAAGCAAGAACAAGAATGCAATTTCAATAATAGTAATAATAAGTAAACAAGAATATGATAATAATAATAGTAATAATAATAAGTAAACAAGAATATAATAAATATAGTAATAATAATAATTAGAAAAATAATCTAATAAAAATAATAAAATTTTTAGTAAACAAAAATCGAATAAAGGTAAACACGAATTCAATTTTAATAAGTAAACCAGAATCTAGTATTTTATGTAAAAAAAGAATCTAATAATAATATGCAAACCAATATCTAGTATTGCATGTAAACCAGAATATAGTATTATGTAGCTCTCATAGAGTTACAAGACAATAGATGAAAACAAGCAACACTTCCAAGTAATAATTTATTACAGCATGCAAAGAACTAACGTATTGACCACTACAGAACTGCTGCTCAACTGCATTGAGAAACAGTATTAATACGTTCTCTTTTCTCGTTTAATACGTCACAAGACACACACACACACACACACAACAACTAAATAAAGTATTCATACACAAAAAAAAACAATGATAATCATCTGGATAGAGACGCTACATTATTCACTCCCAAATAACTCAGTTACGATACAATAAGTTATTTAAAATAAAATAAAAAATCAAACATAGAATTATTTGTTTATTGTCCATATCTTGATGAAAATCTAATCTGTCTTCCGCTGCGAGAAGTCTTCGGTTCGATTCCCTGTAAGGGAACTCATCGTTCGTTCATCAGATTCTTTAATGGACAGTTGTGGAGTAAGATCTGCAGGAGAGGAAAGTTTCGGATTTGATGGTTCTAAATAATTGGCGTCTTCATTCGGAACCAAATAATATGCTGGTTTTAGCCTATCAATGGAAATGTTTATTTCTTTACTTTTTATTTGAACGGTGAAATATTTTTTATTTATTTTGATTACGGTAAAAGGTCAGTCATCTGCTGGTTCGAGTGGTTTTTTAACTCGATCGATTCTAACGAAAACATGGGAACCCGTATTCACAAGTCCTTGCTAACAAATTTCTTTTGGTGAGTCGTTTTGCGAGGTTCAAATAGTTTTAGCAATTTCATTCACTTGCAAAACAACCAGTATCCAATTTTGTTTTAGGTTTATCGAAAATTCATTTGGTAGTTCGATGGATTTTTCATTAAACCATTTGTGCAAGGGAACAATTCGTATCCTCGCGTACTGCTGCAAGTATTCCTAATAAAACAGTTTGTAAAAGTTTGAGTCCATTTGATAGAATTATGAGCTTTATTCTCAGATTTTAGTGACCGATGCAACCTCTCAATTTTACCGTTGCATTGAGGGTGATAAGCTGTAGGATTCTGCAATTTAAAACCACACACGATACTTAGATTTTCAAATAGTTCTGACCTAAATTGAGCTCCTCGATCAGTTATTATGCAGTACGGCATACCAAACCTTGTAATCCCATTTTCATAGAATGCTCGGGAAACTGTTTCAGCCCTAGAATAATTTATTGGGATGACTTCAATCCAGCCAATAAAACGGTCAATACAAGTTAGACAAAAAATTTTACCATCTGATGGAAAAAATGGTTCGATTGAATCTATATGTCCCACACTAAATCGTTCGTCATGTTCTTCAAAAATTCCAATTTTGGAGCGTGTGTGTCGTGTAATTTTACTCTTTTGACAGTTTATGCAGGTTTTAGCCCAATTTGCTACATCCTTTAAGGATGTTCGCCCAGATAAATCTGGAAGTCATCTGCTTTATAGTACTTTTTATACCCGAATGAGCCAAACCATGAATTTCATCAAACATTATCCTTCTAAATATTAGAGGTAACAAGGGTCTAATGTTTGAAGCTGAGGTATCACACCAGAGAAGTATTCCTGACGGAAGTGGATATTGCTTAAACGCGAATAAAGTATTGCTTAATTTGTTAAGCTCTTTCGCAGCCAATTTGTTTATCTGCAATTGTATCATAATCTAACCCGATTATGGATTCTATCCTAGACATAGAGTCTGCAACAACAGTTGTCTAGGCGAAGCCTGTTCGTTTTTCTGATTAAAAGCAAATATAATTGGCTTATGATCGGTGTATAATAAAATTCTGTCCTTCTAACATATGTTTGAACTGCTTAATTGAGAGGTAGATTCCTAAAAGTTCCCTATCGTAAGTGCTGTACCATGTTTGTGTTTTGTTGAGATTTTTTGAAAAAAATGCGATCGTCTTCCAATTTTTTCTTCAAACTGCTGCAAAACAGATCCTACAGCGAAATATGAGGCATCTGTAAATAAAGCTACAGGCAAATCAGGATTAGCAAATGTTAATAATACGGCATTCGCTAAATCTTGTTTGTATTTTTTGAACATTTCTTTAGTTTCTTCGGTCCACGGAATTTTTCTCGCGTCTTTTTTTCTTGCTCCACGTAAATAATCGTTTAGTGGTGCTTGAGTATTAGCAGCATCTTTTAAGTAACGACGATAAAAGTTAGTCATGCCGAAAAAAGTGCGCAATTCATGAATTATTTCAGACAATTTATAATCTAATATTGATTGAACTTTAGCGGGAAGTGGGCGTGAAGCTTATGGTGTAATTAAATACCCTGAAAATTATAATTTCTTAACTCCTAACTATAATTTAGAAATATTAAACCATATTTTTCCAAGCGATTAAAAACTAATTTCAAATTATCTTTATGTTCATCTACAGTGGAAGAGGCTATCAAAATATAATCTAAATACGGAAATATGAAACTCAATCCACAGAAATCTTAACTGATAAAGCGTTGAAATGTCGAAGGCCGCGTTTCGTAAACTAAAACTCATAACATTAAATTCGTAAAGTCCGAAAGGTGTAATAATCGCAGTTTTTTGCTTACCTTCTTCAGCAATCGGTACTTGAAAATACGCTTAATATAAATGAAATTTTGAGAAAATCTTACCTTTTAAAATATGTTGAAAGTCTTCAATTTTTGGTATCGGATAACGATCAGGAATAGTTTGGGCGTTTAATCTTCTATAATCACCACACGGTCGTAATGTACCACCGTTTTTATGCACTAACTGTAGTGAACTAGCCCATGGCGATTTTGAAGATCGAATTCTGTTATTGTCAAGCATATATTTAAATTCCTATTTCGCAATTTCTAATCTTTTGGTATCTAACTGTCGAGCTCTCGAATATACTGGCTGATCTTTAGTGGCAATTTTATGTTTGACATTGTTTTATCAACAGATTAGGTTTCATAAAGTTTGGGTACAAGAAAATGATATCGGAAAAATTAGAAGACTGATTCATAACACTTAAATTATTTTCTGCCTCTATAGATGAAATTTCACCAGTTACAAAAAGGTTAGATAGTCCATCAATAAGGCGTTTTTTGTTAATATCTACCAACAATTTGAACTTATTTAAGAAGTCATCTCCAAGTATACACCTTTATCCACTTTTGCTATAATGAAAGGCCACTGGAAATCATGGCGAAGTCCCAAATTGAGTGTCAAAATTTTATGTCCGAAAGTTTGAGTTTTTGAACCATTAGCAGCATAAAGTTTGAAAGAATTACATACTTTGTTTTTCTGAAGCTGTAATAATTGATACATTCGCTCCACTACCAGAAAACGCAAGCTGGTGTTCTTGTCCCTCACAAATAAACGCGGTAATTGCAGCAATCTTGAATATCATCAGCAGCAGAGCTCGCCGTTCCTTCTACTGCTGACTTATGTTTTCAGCCGACTTCCAACTGCAAGGAACTTTGCATTTGTTTGGATAACAATTAGCCCCGAACTTGAAATGGTAATAGCAGTATTTGCCTTCTGGGTTGAATCCCTTTCTCGGACGATTTCTATTTCGCCTTATATTTGGAATACGAATGTCAGTTCTAGATTGTCTGACAATGTTCAGAGCAGAGATTTGTTGTTCTAAAGAAGAAATTTTTTCGAAGATTTTGTTGTTTCCGAGTTATTGGGAGTTGCAGAAAAAAGTTTCGTTTTCGGATTCATTTCCAAAATTTTATCAGCCATAACTGAAAGTTTATCAAAGCTTTCTACGCTCACCAACAAAATTTTCTGAATGGATTCCGGTAATTTTTCGAGCCATAACGTGCGAAAACCTTCTCGGAGATGTTTATTCCGCTAAGCGATTTTATTGTACGTAGCAATTTACTAGGCTTTGCATCACCTAGTGAAATTCCAGTAAGTAGACACTTGATACTTTTTTCTTCGCTTTCTTGAAAGGTATTTAAAAGCCTTTCCTTTGCTGAAGAATACTTGTCACTTCGACCACTTCGGATTATGTCTCAGATGTTTTCAACCACTTTAGGTTCCCTCTGTGCAACCAGGTAGTTGAATTTCGTTTCCTCTGGCACAATATTCGCGATAGAAAACTGGGCTTCCACCTCATAAAACCAAATTTAAATTTTTTCTTCCCAAAATGCAGGAATTTTGATGCTCAAGCGATTTGTTTCCAGGGTCAAATCAGTTTTGTCTACTTTTGTAACCATGCTTCCTTTTAGGGCGGTATCAGTGTCGTCATTTTTGCTCGTTCTGCTGCTTCAGAAAATATTGTTATTCCGGGTCACCAATTTGTAGCTCTCTTAGAGTTACAAGACAAGAGATGAAAACAAACAACACTTCCAAGTAATAATTTATTACAGCATGCAAAGAACGAACTTATTGACTTCTACAGAATTGCTGCTCAACTGCGTTGAGAAACAGTTTTTATACATTCTCTTTTCTCGTTGCCACAAGACAATAACTAAATAAAGTAATCACAAAAAAACAAAGATAATAATTTGGATAGAGACACTACAATTATACACTCATGTTCATAAATTAAGGATAATGCCAGTTCCGGCAAATAAAGGTTCAGAAACAAAACAAACGTGACCTATTCATAAAGCCCATTTATCAAACAAAAGATAAAGAACAAAAAAGATGGTGTATGTATGATAGCATTCATAAAAACTACGATTTTTGCTCGATGGAGCAATTACAAAAAATATCGATCTTACAAAAACTTAACATGACATGATTGGTATGATGGTTAATACAGTGTATGTCTCCTAGACGATGAAATACAGTCCGTACGACGCCTAGGCATGCTGAGGATCAAATTATCTAGCTGATCTTGGGGAAGAATACTCCACTCAGCAAGCAATGCTCTACGAAGTTCCGGTACACATGTAGGAGGTGGTTGACGGGCTGCAACTAGTCGGCCAATCATGTACCACACATGCTCTATCGGATTCAAGTCAGGTGAGAATGCTGCCCATTCCATGCGGGTGATATCCTCAGATTCAAGGCATTTGTTTACAATGCAGTCTGATTCACGGCGGACGTTCATATTGAGAACTCCAGGTACCGCTACCACCAAGACAACATCATTGAACGACACCGATACGGTGGTGCAGGTTTGCTCGTTTGGGGCAGAATTATACTGGGCTCCAGAACAGATCTACATGTTCAAATGGGAACCATGAGAGGTCAAATTTATCGGGACATCATTCTGCAACAACATACTTGTAATTCTGCCCCAAACGAGCAAACCTGCTCCACCGTAACGGTGTCGTTCAATGATGTTGTCTTAGTGGTAGCGGGTACCTGGCGTTCTCCATATGAACATCCGTAGTGAATCATACAGCAAGCTAAACCTGGACACGCCGGAAAACATCACACAAGCCCACTGTGACGATGTCCACATTGCATGTTCTCTACTCCAGGCTAACCGCTGGGGACAGTGAATTGCCGTGAGCGAAACACATCTGACAGGCCTGCGAGCATATAGACCAACATGTCCCAAACGTCTGTAAACGGTTTGCCTTGAAACTATTGTACCCGTGGCTGAAGACAAGTGACGAGATAAGTCGGATGCTGTGCTCCGTCTGCTTCTTTTTGCAGTTACTGCTAAATACCGGTCGTCATTCGGTGTTGTAACTCTTGGGAGACCTGCACTGTAGTGTCTACTGACATTTCCATCATTTTGGAATCGTTGCCAAAGCCTAATGACACTTTGACGATTCCAAGTTCCACTGAAACTTCCGTCTGAGTACGCCCACATTCCAGGCGGCCGATAATTCTACCACGTAAAAAATCATCGACATGCGTCCTCTGTGCCATAACTATTCGGTTGTGGCACTGAGTGGCTTACAGAACGCTTGTGAACAATTTTACTTCATTGCTACCATTCCTTATATACACTTCTCTTACACTCTCGTCATTGTGACGTACCATCGGCGTCATCTGATGGCTTCCTGTAATTTGGATATTGTTCTTGAAGATGTGTGCGATAATTCTACAGGTGAAATTTTTACTTTAGAGTTCGATTTCCGTGTGATTCTGAAATATCCTTAATTTATGGACTTGAGTTTACGTAAACAAGAATCGAATAATATTCAGGCAAGAAATCCAAATCTAATAATGAATTCATAGTAGGATTTTTGTGTAATATTACTGATTTTATTTCCTGGCATTAATAATTTGAAGGATATCAATTTAAGTAACTGATAATTCAATAAAAATGTTACATATTTTTAGCTTGTTTTTATTCTTTAAAATTGTTATTTTGTTTGTAATGCTTCGTGTCCAGATTTAGCATAATCTTTTTTAATATTATAATTAATGTTCCACATTGAATAGAAAAAAGGGATTTTTTTGTTACGACAAAACTTAATTCTTTGAGGTAATGTTGTCTAACTGACCAAACCTGTAAAATTATACTTTATTTTCCGTCTTATTCTTTTCAATAACAAATTTAAAAAGATTAAGAGCGATCCACGTTAAAACAAAACTAAAAAATGTGATGATGAAAAAAAAACTTTTAATAACGTTATCAACTAACAACGTAAGGATATAAAAATTCTAACTTTATTTGATTACTAAAGTAAAGGTTTCAGGTGATTTTCTTATGAAATATGTATCGGATTAGATATTTATGACGGGAAAAATGAAAGTAAAAAATATATGATATAAATGACTATTTTTGTTAGTTAAAAAACTATGTGTGGATACTGAAATTACCCTAGAATCATTAAATATTTTCACAATCAAGTACCCCAAAGAAAAATTTGTTGTATATAGATTACAACAAAAATAATGCACAAACGTACAGTTCATCTCATTTATTCAAAGTACGGAACACCTATCACGTTCGAAACCCCTCGTGTATAATTAAGTTTTTCAAATATTCTTTTGTTTGTTCTTTGACCACGAATTGGTTGTAGGTGAATGAACCTTTCCGTGAAAAATGCATTCCTTTCTGCAAGCAGTTTTCAGTACCTTCTCTCATTAATTGCATAAAATATATTTTTATTGTGACTAATGGTTTATTATAAAATTATTCTAAGTGATAATGTTAGCACAATTAGAAAGTAACACGCACACCAATGTATGTTAAAATCTAATTACTAGAAAATATTAATGAATGAAAAAGGAAATATATTAATGTATTTAATGGCATACCATTATAATTTTTAATATTAAAGCTTCTAAAATTTGCATAATTCATTTTACTGTTTAACAAAATGGCAGTCAAACCAGTTTGTATTTTCTTCAGACATAGTATTACATAAAACTTTCAAAATATCTTTATTTTTATATGAAGGATAACTTACTATGATTTTATGATGAATAATTAGAAATTTCGTTCATAAAATTATTCAATAAGTGTTCAATTGTTTGCTCATTTAAAATTATAAGAATATTAAACTGTACTTTGTGTGACAGAGTATTACAATACTCCAATATTATACTCAATGGATTCAAATACAAAACCAAATACTTATTGTGTCCTTTATGAATTTGCGTAAAAGTGTCACAAAATACACACTCATAGTTATGAAAACAAAAATTGTTTGACATATAGTTTAACGAATTTGAAAATATGTGTAGTAAAATTCAACTATTAAATTAAAAATTATTTAGACAAAATATGAAAAATGTAACTCCACTCAAAAAAGACTAATTGAAAACCTTTCATAATTTAATGTCAGAACACATATTGTTAAAACAAATGATTTTTAAGTGAAATTTTCATATTTAATTTTTGTATATTTTATTGAAACAAAACACATTTAAATTTTAAAAGAATTGTTCGATATCGTTTGATAATTCACCAACATATATTTTAAATCAAATTATCGATATGCATTCATGACTTTGTGGCAACGTTACTCTCACTTCGCAAGCGATAAGTACAGTGCTATACCACAACTTCAACTTTCAGTTCCCCCAATTCACCTTTTAAAATAATATTTCGCATAATTACTGCTTGTACTATGTTCACTCATTGGAACGTTTTACTTCTATGTGTAAATAAAACTCATAAGTAGCAATCTGTAGTGGTGATTCGTCATCTTGTTAACCTAAAGATCCACAAATAAAACAAAGAAATGACTTTGACAGGGAAAGTCAAAGCAAATAATGTACCATGATTACTCTGACTTTGTTCTATTCCTTAAAATTCTTTCTATTCACTTCCATAAGAATTGTTCCAGATTTTGTTTACTTTTCCAGACACGCACAGATACCAATTGCCTATGTTTTTTTCTTAAAGATGGCGTATCACAAAGAGATTTAGGAAATCGATTACCTATTTAAATAATTAAATCGAGGAATTATTTTACTTTCACTTATTGTCTCATCATATATTTAATCAAGTCCGGCGATTCAGTGGAACTGCTGAGATAGTTCTTGATGCCGATTTCAGAAAGGAATCAAATCCATTGTGCAACCGAAATTTAAATTTGTAGTCTACATTTGTTTTAAATTTTATCGAACACCAGATCAACATAACAAGATATTAGCAATTAACACAGCTAGTAACAACCAGGCCCAAGCAAAGATTATGCAAGTCATGAAGTTCCTGTCGGAAAATATTGAACTTCTCAAATAATAGCCTCGCATTTTTTTAAACTTTACACAACCAATCTACGCAGTATGTCCATAAAAATCCACTTTTACCTGTCCTATGAACGGGGGTTAAGGGGGACACCAGGGGTGCCAAAAAAAAGGACATGGTTGACGTTCAACTAAAAATGTGTCCTTGCAATAAGAAAATGCTGACTCGCGAAATAAAAAGATGAATCAAATGATGAAAATATAGACGGCTTTTTGTGCAATTTCCGTTCAATTTGTTTGAATATAAATTTATTATTATTTTTTTATCTGTGCGATTGATGGTCTGGAAATTTTTTAAAGGATTTGTTTTGTTTTAATTTCGAACAGGAGGGTTTTAACTCAAGTGTACGAGTATAGTGATACGTAAAGTTACTGAATTCTTAGTTTCCACACTTCTAATATTTTTAATTATTATTTGAACTCTTTTACAGCATCTGAATTATATATGGGTTCTGTTTCGGAAAATACCTTTTAAATTGAAATTTGACTCACCTTGAAAAAATTAATAAGATTTAGACTTACAAAAAAGATATTTGAGTACATTTTTTTCTTCGAAATATGATTTACAAAAAATACATATCGTGATCTTACAGGAAAAAGACATTAATTGCAGACGTTTTTATATTAACGAGTGTTCCTTATTGTTTTATGATTTACAGTGTTTCATCAAATGCAAATTTTCTATTTTGTTGACTTTTATTGTACAGAATTTAAAGTTTTAAACTTTTATTTTGGGTATAAATCAAACCAAACAATTCGAATTTAACTCTTTTTTTTTTTGCACTGTTGGCATATGTGAGTTTTTATTGTGTGTGCGAGTCCACAATACCATTTATTTTTTATTTTCAATCAGCTTCTTCTACTGACAAATGAAATTTCTTAAATTCCATTACGACGTCTACCTAAATTGTAACGTCATCTGACCGGGGATTCATATCACTCGTTAGATCAGGAAAATACGGTGGATGAATAGTTTGGATTTCCCATTCAGATGGAGGGCCGTGGTAGCCCGGTTTGAAGAGTAACGGACTTGTAACTGGAGGGTTGCGAGTTCGAATCCAACCAAAGACCGTCATGTACAAAGGGGGCTGGTGCACGTCAAATACGTCGTGACTTCAAATGTCCTCCCGTTGGTGGGGAAGTTTAGAGAGTGGGGTACCAGCTCAGCTGTTGCCTCGACATCTGACCGTGGTTCAAAATTATGTGGTGTTGTCATCGGTTCTTTCCCTTCGGTTATTGATCCCGGTTCGTCACCAATAGCACGTTGTGTTGTGCTCCAGTGCGATGTAAATTAAATATCTACCCATTCATCCAGACGGTCTTAATTTTTCTAGCGTTTCATACATTTTAAAATATGAGCTGGCGAAGCCTGATCAGCTCCGCACTTGGTACAAGTCATGAAAACCTTCTGGCCCTGTTCGTAGGAGAGACTCCTCAAGTGTCCACTGGCAAAACGTGAAATACAAGTCTGCTGTCTTCTATGTCCCTCAAAGAGTAGGGCGCCTCCAGGACGAATTCTCGAATACCAGTCATGTACTGGAGGGACATTCCAAATATCTTTAGACTTCTTCCTGCACTCTTAGAACGCTTCACTATATGTACAATAGGTTGTTTCATTAATACCTTTTTTCAAGCCGTGTCAGTTGCACACAATACTGTTTTTTAGTGATAATCTCAGTTTCAGAAAGCAGCTCATAATTTAAATAATATTTTTGATAACAAGATGAAATTTATTTTTCCATTCATAAGTGAAGTTTGAAAAATTAAGTCGACATTTACTTAAAGCAGTTTGAAAATTCTAATAAAACAACATACACATCACACGAAATGCGTAATAACTGTAAAAAAATTAATTAATTTATAACTGATGAAAACCGCATATCTAATGGAATGGTTTAGTATTTATTTTCGTTAGATCTTGATTTGGAATCCAACTTTTGTTAAGAATTGTATGCAGATTGACGAAATGAAAATTATAGAGTTGGGTTGCTTTCTTTAATTTCAAATCGTAAAATCATTATTTTTTAATCTGTGCTCTGAGCAGTTCGTATTTTTCTGTTACAATTGAAACTTCCAGTTCCTGATTTGAAGAGTGGGGTGCCAGCTCAGGTGTGACCTCGTCATCTGACCATGGTTAAAATTTTGGCGGCGTAGTCCTCGAATATTTCCCTTCGAATTTCATAGAGGACCGTCTCCAATAACGCGTAGTGTTATTCCTTCAGTGCGACGTTAATTAAAATAATTACCTACCTTCCAGTTCCTGAAATATTGCAGTTATTTATTCCATGTTTTAGCTTTAAGCCCACGTATCCCCCAAACAGTTGGATTGAGGGCAACTCACGAAACACAAAAAAAAATTGGTGGGTTGGGTTAGGTAGCACAGTTGATAGAATCGCAGTTTAATAATCGTAGGGTTACGAGTTCGATACTCGGTTCAACCAAAGACCGTCGTGTTGGAGAGGGCAGATGAATCTTAAATCTGTCTTAGCTCAAATGTCCTCACGTTGGCATGGTGTGGAAGTATGGAGAGTGCAGTGCCAACTGAGGTATTGACATCGTCATCTGACCGCGATTCCGAAATAATAGATGCGGACCTCTTATCTTTCCCTTCGGGATTAATCCCGGACCATCGCCAATAATCCATTTAATTTCGTGTATAGTGTACTGTCACTATTTCAATAAAACACAAACGAGCAATGCATCTGTGCCTGGTTATCCCTGACCTACTGATTCATTTGGAGCAATGTTTTACTTTTTAGCACTATGCTTCACCTGGATACTTCAAAACATTTGATAACCCATTAATACAAAAATAAATATGGTATTTAAAAGGTATGCAGGTAGGTATTTTAATTTACATCCCTCTGGAGCAAAACGACGGGTCATTGTCGACGGTCCGGGATCAATCCCAAGTAAAACATCCGGGAAGAAAACACCACGTAATTTTGAACTGAGCTCAGATGACTAGGTAACACTTGAGCTAGCACCCAACTCTTTAACCTTCCACACCACACTAACGTGACGACATTTGAAGCCACGACAGATTTAACATGCACCTGTCCCCTTTGTACATGGCAGTCTTTGTATGTATTCGAACTCACATGTATTGAGAATGAAAAAAAGGCATTGTTTTTTTAACAGAACACAGATAAAGACTAAATAATCTAATTGCTGTTAACATCCTATTTTTTTAACTATTACTTCCTGTACGAATCATGGAACTATACCAAAGAGTTTTATCATCTGGAACATGTACCAATTATGATACTTGAGGTATTTCTCAGTGTAGCGTGACAAAATTTACTGACAGAGGTTTTTCTGTCAGCTGGAATTACCTTTACCTAATTTTATAAATATAACCACAGAAGCTCTATAGATCCTTTCACAAACGTAGATGGGTACATTCGGATATTTCTCTTCATCGGGATTGTCATCATGTGACCGTGGTTCAAAATAACGTGGTGTTGTGCTCGGTTTTCCTTGGGATTTGATCTCGGACCGTCGCCTATAGCTTGCTGTGTTGCTCCAATGCAACGACAATTCAATTACTTGCCTAGCTGTCGTGCATGCCCCCAAAATATCGACGTTATTTGTATAGTGGCGATGGCAACAACGAATATAAACAATATAAAATCGATCGTGATGAGATTAATTCGCCAATTTTGTCGTTTGGTTTAGATCCGCTTGATTTGATATATGGAGCTGCATTATGTAGGTAAAACTACTCGAGGAGATCTTACCACTATGATGAAATTCTTAAGCAGTCTGATGACAGAAAGCAATAATAAATTTAGAAGATGGAAATCAGGGCAAAAAAAGAAAATATAATATTTCGCATAAAATTGCCAAATTGCCTTAGAACAGGAAAATGGGTTGACACTAAAGGAGATGTTTTCAAATATAATTTTAATAACATGCCTGAGGCGTGCTTTTTTGCTATGCATTCTGTTGGATATAAGAACTAACGAAAAGTAAACGAAATGTTGTTATATGCTGTTGTATAATTCTTATTTTTTTAGAGGTTTGTGTATTATATTTATCAATATGAATATTATGTTCTAAAAATGAATTAAAATTAGTCTTGGAATAGGGATTAAAGGCACTTTGCCATCAATAAATAAAACAATTATACACAGAGCAGATGCTTTGAGTGGTCTGCTGGTGAAATATATTTATTTACGTATACGTTCTAAAGAATTATTAGCTTTACTTGTAATATTCCTTTAATGGCTTTTATAATTTAGGTAATGATAGTAATTAATATTCATTCGAACATTGATGTGTCTCATCATTGGAACAGACAGGAAAACTTCACCAGATAATGTAGGAAACAACCTTCCTTTGCATTCCAATTTACAGTTTCAGACAGGTAATACTTTACCTTAAAAGACAATTTGGAGCAATATAAGGAAAAGTACATTTCCGTATTGCAACTAAATCAGGAAAGACAAGCGGTCTCAAATTTTAGCTCCAAATTAGCATGAAATAACCTTAGTCGTGAACTCGAGTTCGGAATAATTAAATACAAATTCATCAGTCTCTCCAGAACTTTTCCTTACACAAATACCATTTTTTCCACGAGTTGCGCTTCTTGAATTTCAACTGAACCCTGACTCACACCAAATTGTGTGGAAAGTTGCCAGACTTCTTTTTTTTTTCGGCTTCATCTTTCTGTGTTTGTTTAATGCTTAGGGATGGAGTTCGGCTTGGCAGTGCGCATGCGTCGGCCGGAACCCAAGCACGTGCTTCCGATGCCCACAGCACTGTCGACACACATCGAAGCCGGCTGTTGATTCCAGTGCACGTGGTGTGGTAAGCGCGAACTCTTTGAAAGCCGGGTGTTGTGTTCGGCGTTGTTTGTGGTTGACAATCGATATCTTGTTTGCCAGAGGGATGTAATCGAATCGATTAATCGCTGAAAAAAATTGGGATTAAATCGTTTGTTTTGTTGCGTATTTTTGGTGAGTATGGATTCTGTGGGTAATTTTAAAAAATCTGTAAAAAGTTTGTAGGATCTGTAATTGGACCAAATATACGTTCGATTGAAATTACCTTGGCCGTTCTATATTTAGTATGATAGCCTGAAATATTCAATATCCTAATAATGTCTAAATTATGCGTAAATATTCTTTAAGTTTCTAGAAAAAGTGTTTCACGTATTTTTAAAAAAAATCTGATATTAATTTTGAAAAGAAAATACCAAATAAATATGCGTTTGGATATTTGTTAATTTTATATATGCATAAATGTGTATACATATATAGTTCTGTACTCTACATTCAATCATTTATTACTACAAGAGGAGAAATCACATCAGAGTATCCAATGTCTGAAAAAGAAACAAAAAGAAAGCACTAAATTTCAATAAATAAATTTAGAAATTTCAATAAATAAATTTAGAAATTTCAATAAACAAATTTAGAAATTTCAATAAACAAATTTAGAAATTTCAATAAATAAATTTAGTAATTTCAATAAACAAATTTAGAAATTTCAATAAATAAAATTAGTAATTTCAATAAATAAATCTAGAAATTTCAATAAATGAAATTAGAATTTTAGAAATAAATTTTAGAAATTGTTAGCTCTGTTTAAGCAAATCTAGCATGAAGCATTCTTATTTTTTTCTCAAAATTGCAAAGCTTCAAAGGATGCAATTAATTCCATCGTTAATCATCAGACTTCTAAATACCTAACCTTATTGTCTACCAAACTAACACTTGTATTGTTTACATTTCTGGAATCTACTTTGACTTTAAGTACATTTTACTGGTTTACACTTTTTACTAGGTTTTAACATACTTTCATTCTGGCGAATTTTAAGAAGACCCAATTTCAATAATTTTTATTACCTTTTGACGCTTTGATACCTTGGGTGTATTCTCTCATCTGTTTCAGTAAAACTTTGCTTGTGTGTGTATGTCTATCCCCTGTCGGCTGTCTTGTATTTCGTACAACGACCAAATATGGGCCTTGAGTCTTAAAATTCAACCAACCAATCAGTCACCGATATGGTCATCAAGATGAACATATTTATTTGCAGCCAATTCACGATTTCTCAATTAGTGTACTCTTCAATTTTTGTTTTTATGATAAACCAAATCTGTAAGCTAAATTTTTCTTAAAAAGTAAAAAAAAAAAAACTGCATTTTTAGAAAAACTTGTTTTATTTATTTTTTTATAAATAATTTTTTTTAGTTTTTATAAGTATTCTATTTTTTACATAAAAATTACCTAAGACACCTTTTGAAATATTTTCATAGAAAAATGCATGTGACAGATTATTCGCAATATTTAATAATTCAAGACCAACGAACGCAATGAAAAAATAAATGAAAATAAAACCAGAAAAACCTGGTATCTGTTGAGAAATATTGCATTTCACAGAACACTCTAACGAGTTAGAATAAACATAAAATTAATTTACCATTCTGGTGCCCTAAAATTCACTTTCTTTCCGTTGAACATTTTTTACCTTGAACGCAATATTATATTTATCATTTTATTGTGTCTCAGTAGAAAAAGAGAAACAAATTCCCTTCTTAAAAAAGCTAAACGAATTATTTACGACACTAAATGAGGAATTTCCTTGATGGTTCCTGATGATCTCGTTTGTTTCTTGAGCTGTGATTTTTAATGCGAAGTAGCTTTTCCTGTGTGTTCATAGTATACTTTACTGATTTAATCATTTATGATTCTGTAAATGGCATTTGACGTTTCCAATCACGGAAAGTTTCGTCATTATTCTTATGTCTGGAATTCTAGTTGCCACTGAGTCTTACTTTTGTGAAGGGGTGTATTCACTAATATTCAAAATAATACTAAAATAGTAATGTGAGGTACTTCTATTTCTCGAATCTGACGACGATCTGAAAAGTATAGACTCTGTATTTGACGGAAAATATTTTATGTCGCCCATGGCACAACACAAAGACACGCATTTCTTCCTGATGACTTAACAAAATGCAAATCACGTTTACTCAGATGTTAGCAGCAAGTTGTAAGTAGAAAAACCTTGCCCATTGACTTCAATTCGAGTTCCTCAAAACAGAAAAGACTAAAGGACCTTGACTGGATGACAAAAACCTTGAGACTGGTTGATATGAATATTTATAACAACCTCTAAATAATGGAACGAAACCACTAACCGATTATACAATCACCATATCCGTTTATTCTCATATAACCAAATAAGAACGCACTGGATGCTCAGGTCGTTAATCAGTATATCGTTATGCTCTATAGCCAACAGATGATATTCTTTCTAGACAACTTTGACCTCGCTATGAGCTGAAATTCTTTTGATTTATTTGAGCATAAAACTCAAGGTTCGTTAGTTTTTTTGAATGCAACTGAAGAGAATATTGGAGTCGACCCAATCGAATGAAGGAAGAGATGATGTAATTATCGTAAAATGTATACACACACACAGTCTTTCGGCACAGGTGTGCGATTTTCTATTTGGTAGTCGAGAGTGGGTTGGAGCGTAAAAAAAACCTCAAGTCTCACGTTCCTTTTTTTTTCTTATCTGAATTCATTCTTCGGCGGTATACCTGTCAATGCTATTCTGAGATGCCGTTTTTTCATACGCCTTTAGCGACGAGTTTTTTCGGTCCATTGTTTACTTGTTTGCACTACTTTTTTTGGGACGTAAACAGAAATAGAGCTTACGTTTTTAAGCCGGGAGCCAAAATAGTACAGACTGACACACATTTAGACATTCTGTTGCATCTTTCGGAGGTTTTATAGTCCATTAACACCACATCCAGCATTGAAGCTGATACCATTTACTAAGTTCTTAGGTTTTGTTATAAGCACAGAGCTGTGTAAGAAAAAGGAATTGTTCAGACTAATTTTGGTTACAATAGGTTGCTTAATACATACAATGGCAGTTTCGAAAGTGTGCTTATTTTTTGTGATGCAAGACGAGAGGTGATGCATGAACAAATGCGAGTTGGCTTTTGTTTTATCCCTAGAACGTTACGTGGAACATCCTTATTAAATAAATACTAGTGAACTTAAATTATTAAAATTTTAAATGGAAATTCCGAAATTTGCTTATTTAAAGTTTCAATTCTGCATTAAGTCGCTAAACAATTTTGTTAATGTATACACTAGAGTCAAAACGAAATATATTTTGGAATACACATTACCATGGTGATCTTTTAATTGTTTGTATAAGATAACCATTATATTTTTCTGATTACCATTAACTAATTGTAAATGTTTTCCAATAACTATCAACCGCTTTCTACCTTCAATGTGTTCCTTTCAAAAAAGTATAGATGATATGATTAGATTAATATTTTACATTGGAAAACAATTCAACACCATGTATAGATGTTCGATGTGTCAT
Source organism: Metellina segmentata (assembly GCA_947359465.1). Lineage (NCBI taxonomy): Eukaryota > Metazoa > Arthropoda > Arachnida > Araneae > Tetragnathidae > Metellina > Metellina segmentata. Next base: position 61,030,285 of record OX375876.1, on the reverse strand, counting down.
TTTGTTTACTAGGAATAGTATGTTAATACTAAAAAAATCGAACTTTTTGTACGGACCCTTTATAATAAAATTTTCTGTTAAAAATTATTCCTTTCATCAAGATAGCCATATAAAGAAAATTATTTTTATGTGTACAATAAAAATTGAGATTTTGAAAATGTTTATATCTGTTCAGCACAGATACTGTTCAGCAACAAGCCAAACAAGAAAAGAAGTCATGGCGTAAAATTTTATTATTATAACAAAGAGAATATTTCAGTAAGAATTATGAAACTATTTTTTTCACCAAATTGGACGTAGAATGTTCTGTAATTAAAAAATTATTTATAAACGGTGATGTAAACTAAAAACATTGCCAGTGCTTGAAAATTATTTCAGCACTTTTTCTAACGCTTTTACGACAAACAGTTGTAAAAAATAATCACCTTATATCCTACCTGAATCTCAAGGTAAGGGAATTTTAATTAACTGAAATACGAAAGCTATCAACGTCCTTCTACCTTCAAAGTGTTCTCCCTGAAAAGCATAGACGATATGTCTGACCAAATAATATACTTAGTACCATTAAAACATTTTGACAGTTTCAAAGTAATCATTATCTCATAAAATAAACTGCCATTCAGTGTTTTGTTAGCAAATGAAAATTGAATATGTATTCGTCATCTATTGATTGGAACAGGTTTCTCTTGCTATATATTCTTTACGATTTTCATATCTATGACAGTAATCTCTACTATTATAAACGGAAATTTTGTGAGCGTGTATTTTAAGACGATTTATACCCCTTACAGTCCTGAAATTTGGCACACAGGTAGTCCTAATTTTATGCAAATTTTGTGCGAAGCCCGAATTTTAAAATTTAATCTAGATAATTTTAATGAATTTATTGGCATTTATTTATTATTTATTTTCCTTAGAATGGCAACAGTGTGAAGATATCACAGATTCCAAATAATTTTTTTCCTTTCATTTCCTGAGCACAAACAATTCTAACGCGAAACAAAACAAATTTCAAATTTTTGACTGGCGTTTATGTCTTTTTTAATTTTTTAGTCCAATTTTCTATCTTTGCGATCGTTAAAGATAGAATAAAAATCTCAAAGGATTATAAATCTGCGGAAATTTATACAACAGATCGATACCTCAGGTAGTCCGAATTTTAAGCGAATTTGCGATATGCCGCGTCATGTTGGGTGGAGGTGTGACTTGTTCTTAAAATTATTGTTTTTTCTTTTTAATGTTTTCAGTATCAGCAAGGATACGAAAAGAATTGCCACTCGCAACGCCGTGCTGACCTGCTAGTACAAAATAAAAGTAGTTTTACAAACATTAAAAATTTATTTTCTTACTTTCGTACTTGTAAATTTTGTACTTATTAAGTGATTGACTGGAAATGCAATGAATGTTTTTCTATACTTTGATGGAATTATTTTTTCAAGATAATTTTCTTTCGAGTGTTTACTTTCGCTATATTTTATTCCCGGCACATCTCTTACTTTAAAGATAAATGAAGTGCTTATTTTTGATCCAGCTTAAAAGGTATTCAAAAGATAGCCTAACAGTCAATATAAGCTCTCTGCTCAAAAAAAAGTTTTATGAACATTTTTATAGCTTTTCTCAAAGTTTTGTTCATTTAATTTCCTGAAAGCAATAAAAACAGCAAGAAGTCCTACTTTTTTTTATCACCATTTAAAGTAGCATCGTAATCCACCATGAAACTTGATTCGAATGTATAGAAATTTCAAACTTCCTCAAAGCTCAAATACATATCCCTAAGAATTTTTATGGGGGTAGATGAAAACTAATAATTCTTTGGAATTTGAATTTAATATTGACCGCTGCAGTTAATAGAAAATACGATCCACACTGAGATAAAGTTGGGTTAGGAGAAAAGTATTGATTTGCGACCTCTTGGATCGGCAAAGAATTTCGGAAGTTGAAGAAAGTTCGATAACAATAAATGTGTTTTTTATTGCTTTGTTTTTCCCTCATAAAATCTTTTTTTTTTTTAAAGTAGAGGGATACATCAATTATAAATGAAGGACATTGAATTAATCAGTAACTGGATACATCATTGAACCTTACATAGATATAATTTTCAGATCAACGAATTTAGTGAACAACTTAAGTTCTGTCAAATACATGAAAATTATTTTTAAAATATACTTATTCAGTACATTAACATTATTTTGCAAACTAACTTACATTTAGTCATATTTAAATTTACTAAAATCTATTAATAGAGTATTAATATTTAAAAATATGTCTTTGTAAATACATAAAAAATATTAATTATGCATACAATTTTAAATAAATGTTTCAAAAATGCCGCATGAAAAATTACTCGTGCTAACGAAGTAAATCATTCTTATTTACCTCGTGAATGTAGTAAAAGAAAAAGACACTCATACATAATAATATTAGCGATGACGAAAAATGAATGTGTAATTTAGAGCAGTCTACAATGTCGTTATTCAAATAAAAGAGGACGTTAATTTGGAAAACCTTTTTAAAATTAAGCTTCTTTCACCGCACTGAATTAGAATTACCTATAACAAGGTTTAAAGTTTAATGATAGTTCAGATTTATTTAGAGTCCTTTCGGAACAAAATGAACAAATAAAAATACATTTTAAAGAATGTGCTGAATGGAAAAGAAATTCTGTTTAATTTCTAGTTTGTCCACTTTTGTAAAATATTTTCGATATTTCCTTTGTTAGTTAATGTACCAGTTAAAGAAAACCGGTTTTGTAAATCTATTGGTGTCTGAAAGTGTAGGAAACAAAGTAAAATTTCAAAAGTTTCTTATAAATGTCACACATTAAGCAGAAGATTCTTTCGTTTTATATTTCTGAAAGTGATTTTCAGGTGATATGTACAACCCCGCATCTGTAATTCGAGTTCCAGTACCAAATCAGATAAGATGGAACATCTAAAATAGGGCATTTTATGGCCGCCACAAAATCACTGCGGTTCCTAGTACCAAGTCAGGTTCCGATTATTTTATGTATATGTCTTTGATATACATTATTCAATGCGTAATTTCCACCAAATGTATAAAGGTTTCTACTTTTCTTTGTACAATTGTACACCTTGATTGAAAAAAACGAAGGAAACACTTTTTTACATTTTAAGCCTAGAACACAAACTGCATATTTGCAGTACAAAGACTTATCATATTTCTTATGGTGGAGACCTTGGAGTTCTGTACCATAGTACCGGTGACCCCGTGGATACCCTGGATAGATGTCTGTTTTTAGAGTTCTTTAGATCTCTGCTAATAATTTATGTATATTTTTGTCTCAATAATTATATTTTAAAATCATGTTTAGCAGATTAATTTCAAATTTATGTTACAAAAGTTCAGTGTGTGACATAACTAGTATTAATAAGCTAAATGCTTCAGTTTATCAGCATTTTGTTCACAAGCTGTAAAATGTCCAAGAAGCATTATTTATTTGATATTATCTATACCCTTATTTTTGCTTATTTTAGAATCATTATCTTCAAATATCTATTTGCAATGAAATTAAAATTAAAAAACGGAATTACTCAACTTTCCGAGCAACTAAATCATTAAGTACTCCAAATAGTTCCTCACAAAATCCGAAACTTCCAAAAATAGAAATGAAGGGATGTATTCGCTATGACAAAGGACGAAAATGTAATATCGATTGTTGCTGGTTTGTTTAAAATAACGTTTAAATAATTATTTTAAATTTCATGTTGTATAGAAGGTTAACCAATAACTAAACTATCATTAATTCGCGAAATATTTAAGCAAATTAAAGTTTTATACATGAATTATACAATGTCTAACAAGCGAACTATACAGTAATGTTTTGCTTATTTTTACATCATTCTGTCCTTTCTCTACAGGAAATAAAAAAAAATTAATGAGAGCAAGTACTTAACTTTTCAAGTTCGAAAGTGTGTTTAATAATAAGTAATCTAAGCCGCTCCTCAAAATGCGTAACTTTTAAAAATTGAAAATGAAAACAATGGATCAAGGGAATGACAAGGGAAGAAAATAGATTATAGTGGCCCGATTTTCGAAATCCAATTATTGCACCATTGTATCGGCTTATAACCTCAGGAAACAGGTTCTTCTCATTAGTTTCACGGATAGAGAGATTTCATTACCTCGTATTTTCTATGTGCTCTCAGAATACAAAAAACATAACAAGCTTGCTCTGATAAACGTAGTAGAAAAACGGGAATTTCTGGCTCCTTTTCCATTTATCTTGTGCATCTCGACATAATACGATAGCAGAAGTGATTTCTCATCATGTTTCTCAGGTGCAATTACATTATTTTTCCTTTAGGTTTCGTTGAAGAATTCGTAAAATTAATTATAATTTCATAAATGAAGTGACTATGTTTCGCCTTAAATGCTTAGGTTTTAAATTAGCGACATTTAATGCATTATTACGGATACTTAAACATTCATTTTAGCACCTTTTCTTATCATAACTTTTTCACCATCAACATATAAATGTAGCTAAGAGTTCGTACGTAGAATGTATAACAAATGTCAAAATTAACATTTTTCTAACTCTGGAAAGAGTAATAGAAATTTACGTTCATAAAAAATAAATCAAAATTAATTCGATAGTCAAATATAAGGGTTGTGCTTCGATTATTTTTAATGTAATACTCATTGGCTTTAGTACATGTTTGATTTTAAAGCACTTTAATATTTTTTCTTATTCTTGTAACGTAATTGATACTTAATTGATTTTCTAGTTTGTGTTTTTTATTTACGTTTAAAAATAATCCTATGTTTAATTTAGTAAAAAACAATGTTGTCTTCATAAATTAGTTTTTTTTACAAACCTTTTACTAATAAAAATACCTGATATGTATTATTCCTTGCAAACTAATTTTGATTCAATAAAGAGGCTTTTTTGCTCCAACCACATATGCATATGAATATCGCAAAACAGGTGAATACACGAATGAGCTTATCAGTTACATGTCTGGCTTTTCCTCAATTTTACGCACTCATCGGATTTTTATGTATTCAGCCAGCTGCTCGAGAAACACCATTACCCACAAACTACATAAATTTGTTTCTAAGTCATTTTGTTGCACTCATCTTAAATTCTCGCTCATTACTTACCGTATTAATTGAACAATTGCGGATTTTTTAGATGGGCAGATCTAAATCATAATTTTATGACAGAATCTCCAACACACATGACGGATATCTTTGAACGTGCACTGTTATTTTCACGAGACACTGTTTTTTTAGTTACTGTTGTTACACATACTGTTATTTAGTTCCTGTTTTTTACACATACTGTTATTTTATAGTTACTGTTGTTACACATACTATTATTTAAGTACATTTTTATTCTGTTTTACAGAATTATAAAAGGAAATGACGTAATGAAACTAAAAGAATAAGACCGAGTGAACTTATGTTCACACTTGAAATTTTTCGATATAAAAATTATGAAATATTTAGATGCATTGCTGACGTATATTGGTAATATTAAAAGTACTTCGAAAGCATATATTTTCAAAAATGAAAAACTTATGTTTTTATTCTTTCATAGTTTGAAGAAGAACGATTTTAAAATAAAAAAATGATATGCAATAATAGTTGTTACATTTTTTTAGTTGCGTGAAATGAAACAGGTTTCTACATTTTATTCCATGCAAAATATAGAATATGATACTATCATTATTAATGTAAGAATGATATCCAAATATCATATAACAAAAAATCAACATGAATGGTTTTTGAAATAAATAACAGATAAAAGTACTATGAATGGCATTTCAATAAATAATAAAAATAATATCAAGGCATTATTACCGAAAAACGTGTTTCATCGATTGTAATATTTTAATATCGCACTTTTTTCTGTAGGCTGTAGATTTGTATGAGTTGAAGGACTATTTACTTTCATAAATTTCACTCGTAAAAGGGGAATAAAAATCTTTGTCAACTGAACAATTGAAACAATAATTATTTCTGTGTTTTAAAAGGTTTCTTGATTCTTTCACAAAAAAACAGCATTTCGTGGTAAAATGTTTATATCTTTACTTCTTAAAGTCTAATAATTTAGTCATGCGACACATTTTACTTTTAACTCTCCTGGCGGTTGTTTCGACGAGGTATATTTTCATTAGAAAAAAACTAACCGAAACCTGAAAGACGAAATACCTCGTCATTGAAAGAAAACGGACTAGATCTTAATCTCGTCAACATACACAAAAATCTACACTATTTTGTTGACGAGATATCTCGTTATAATTAAATTGATTAGATGTTCATGGACGAAATATCTCGTCCAAACGACCTGTAGGCTTGATTTTATTTTGATCAAATACAGTCTCAAAAAAAAGAATCCCATATACTTCTAGCGAGATGATTTATTGCAGGAACGGTTGAATTTTACATGTTACTGGGGAGTAGAAAATAAGACACAGCCATCTGAATCAATGAAAGTGAAAGCGAAAAAAATTCCTAATTGGATATATTTCGGATCAAACAATGGTAGTATGTAAAGTTCAAGGTTATGATTCTTGTTTGGGTAAGCATTTTTAAGTGCATTCATGTGTAATTTCAGACTGATCTTACGCAAGTCGAGCTTTTCGTTATGAATTTACAACGTTCTCCCAGGACATTCACAGCAGACAAACCTTCAAAAGTTTATTCTCATTCATGAGCTTTTAAATAGGCTCATGACGTCAGTAAACGCTTTCAGGTTTTACTATATCAGTAGCTCATTTTAAGCATCTACCAGAAAACGCTACATTGACCATTGTTTCTCTCTTGATGCAATGGACAAGGTAGTGGTATGCAACATGTATACTTTAACGTCTCAGGTTTTTGACTGGTTATGTTTGAGGGATCACTGTTTCTTAAAAGTGGAGGCATAAATATAGCAATGCACAGTTATATAGAGGTAAATGATACAGCAATTAATAAAAATATATAATATGGCTATAAACATATACATTTCATTAACGTATGTAAAACAGATATCACAAGTTTTTTGACAAATGGCAGTTAATGGATATAAACCATATAAAATCAACCGCTATGAGAATCATACACTAATTTTGCAGTTTAATTTAAATATGCTTGATTTGTTCCAGAGAACTGCATAATATTTCGAAATTGCCATTGAACAAGAGAATGGTATGCAATTGAAACAAACTTATCGTAGTAACATGGCTGATATGTAAACTTTTTGTGATGCACATATGGAAGTGCTATATTCTTTCAAGCTGCGCCAGACTATGTCAATGATCATTTTTGGACTGAAATCGTTTTACTAACTGTAAAGTGTAGTATGCTTGTTTATTCTAAACAATGCATATAGGTTTTTGTTCAAATGAAACTTTTCCCGGAACAGTTTTTTTAATGGAATTTCCATCCAAATATTGCTTTTTTTTATCGTCCATTGTTATCGCTTACAAAAGACGTAATTTAAATTCAGAAAGTTACCTTGAACGTGAATAAACTTCATATTTCTGCTCGAATATGTTAACGTCATCACCTTTTCCCGTCAAAGAATTTGATTCATTTTAACGTTTTGAAAATCTTTCTCAATAAAGAGCATTTTTCTTCAATCGTGAATCAGTGTGAATTCCTTGAACGTGTCGAGTTTTACATTGTGAATCTGTTGATTAATTCAGTTTAACAATTTTTATCGATGAAACATTTAAAAAAATGTAGAAAAATTACGACTGAAGCAGTTTACAAAATAAAATGAAAAGAAAGAATTGCGAAATCTCTGTTGTATCTCTGAAAAATATGAATTATTTTTAAGTCGATCTAAGTGTTAGTCCCCAGGCAAATACCCGTTGTTGTCCCCAGGCAAATACCCGTAGGAAAAGTCCCACCTACGTGACTGGAAAACTGATAGCTGATAAATTCCATAGAGTACGATGTAGTGGATTATTAGATATACTCCATGAGAACTAAAGAATTTCTTTACAATTCTACAAAACTTAGCACGTGAGATAAGAAATTTGCTAGCATTCTGTGTGTCCTCGGAGATAGTGTGAATACCCTGTAGAAATAGTTTTGGTGAAGCTATCGCCACATTAGCCTGCTCACTAGCTAGCCAAATTAACCATTTTCCCCAGAGTGCGACGATGAGATTTAAAAATTAAAACTTTAATATCAATGGTTGGGTCCGGTTTTTTTTCGCAAGAGCCATATTTAGCCAAGCTGCGCCAAACACGACAAGAAACAGGAAGGAAAAAAAATTAAAATAGCAGAATGATAGGCGAGGGTAAAACAGAAGAGAGGACGGATCAATCGCGTACTTAAAGATTATGAAACCCGTATACACCCAAAGAAGATGTGCCCCTTAGGGATAGAAATAGAAGAAAAGAGTGATGCATCACTAAAAAAATCGAATAGGTCTGTGTGCATTAAAACCCAATTCCTCTCTAGTTGAGGAACTGTATGAACTCTGAGACTTATGTAATAGACTTACTTAATTCGAATTAGAGCTTTTTCAGTAGAAAGGAAAGGCAGTTCTAATTCGGATTGTGAATGCTTTGTTTAGATGACAAAACTGCGACAAAAGACAGAAAGGGAACGTTGCTTTGGGTGCCTGTTTTTGTTTCTGCTTGCACTCCATCAACATGACAGTTGGGACTCACCCAACAAACAGATCTACCGCGCCTGCTTCCTTCGGGCGAATAAATCTACGAATGGAAGCAGATGTAGAACAAAGCACTGCCGCCGACAGTTCAAAAAAGGATTTCGGACTCATTTAACACGGAAGTAGCTGGAGTTGGTACAAATGGAGAGTTTAAGTCGATGACAGTGATGGGCCCCTGTGATAATGGAACCGAGGAATGGTGCTGTCAAGTGAATTTTCATTGGTATTAAGAAACAAAAATTTATTGCAAAATGCGTCTTTATGGACATTAAATTGAGAGGATGGTTTTGGGAATCTAACACCATCACACACTTTCGCGTCTAGTGTCCTGAGAGTACCAGTTTAAATAAGTGTGGTTGGGTTAGTTGTTTACGGGCTTTATAGTACAATGGACATATTTAGCCAAACTGTGCCAAACACAAAAGTCAACGCAATGAAAGAGAAAGAAAAAGCAAAAATAAAGGGTAAGCGAGGGTAAAAATGAATGGGAGGAAAAATCACTCAGGTAATTCGGGGTTGTGATGCCTATACACGCCTGAAAAAGAAAGTGTGGTTGGATTGAATAGAGCCTGCCATCAAAGTGGCATGTCTATCCAGAATGTTACAGTTATTATACCATCTATACACATTTCTTCTCTTCATTGTTACATCTGCACAGCATTTTCATCTTTACCATCCTACTATACAACACGTTTTTACGACATGAAAGAAATTTTTAATTTCTTGAAGTCAGGATGAATCTGAATCTCCCATGCATATAGTTTTGATCCGCAAGCCCTTGTTACAAGCAATGTTCCTGAGATATGCGAAGATCTAGTTACAGAAGTCCCCCCCCCCTGACGGAACACCTGTTTGTTTTCATCAACATTAAAATGAAAATGTAGAGCATGTGGACGGAATAGCAGTTGTAATATCTCATTATGGTCAGTCATATAAGCTTACGAATCGACTTGGACCAGTTGGCTATTGAAGCATAGACCAGTGCTCTTAATGTCGCTGGATAATCAATAATCTATAAATGATCTGTACCACATTCGGATTCATGCTTTTCCCAACAACCACATCACTAATATCTAACGAGAGCATACTCCGTCTATTTCCTTAGAATATGTTTATTTTGATAGAGGTATATGGCTAAAGCACGACATTATTTGAGTATGGGCATTATGCAAATGTTTGGGGATGGATTTAGAGAAATTTATATTCTTACTTTCTTAATGAGGCTATATTTAAGAAATTGTAGTTAAATTTCCAGTTTGGCAGAACTGGGAAGTGTGGAAAGTTCTTTTACTGCAAATAGTCGTTTTTTAAATAAATGGTCTGGCTGTAGCCCGGTTGGAACAGTAACGGATTAGCAACCGGGAGTTGCGAGTTCGAATCCAACCAAGCACCGTCGTGTGCAAAGGGGGCTGTATACACTTTAAATCTATCATGGCCTCAAATGTCCTCACGTTGGTGTGGTGTGTAAGCTTGGAGAGTAGGGAACCAGCTCGGGTGTTAATCTCGTTATCTGACCATGGTTCAAAATTTCGAGGTGTTGTTATCGTCGCTAATAGCCTGTCGTGTTGCTCCTGTGTGACGTTAATTCAACTTCCTATCTGTATGTCTTGGATTCAAATCAGGGTTTGAAAGCGTAAGGATATCGGTGACTTTCTCTTATAGAAGTAGCGGACGCTGTCCACAGTGCTCCCTCATAGTTCACCAGTTTGCTTCCTGTAAGCCTAAGATGTCAGTGAGAGCGCTTGAACTGATATGTTTATTGGTCTGTGAAAATAAAAACGTGGCTTTTTGACTGAGATTTTCAGGTATTAGCATATCTATTGACAAAAATTTAGAAATTACACTTTTATAAACTTTTCCATCCCGTGTGATTGATGTTATCCTTTCATCTACTATTTCGTGAGTGCTCAGTAAGATTTGCCATGCCTGTATTATAATATATTATCGCATCAAATTAAATATATAGCGTGATGCTATTTTACAATAAGGCTATATTGTAATATAATATCATTAACTCATTATATCGACGATTGAATGATATTTCAGCAGAATCGAAATAGAAGTGTAGAGTTAATGCAAGTGAAGTTACACAATTTTCTTCTTGATACTCAGTTTCAATTTATGACGAATAATACTGTTTTATGGTTTGGAAATGGTTTACTGCATATAAAATGCAAAGATTTTCCGCTCGCCGTAAAACTGCTAGACTGAATATAAGAGGGATTTTAAATGGTAGGAAGACCAGGCTTTTACTTCCTGTTATCCAATGGTCTCGCTCAATGAACAGCGGAGTTACTTTAAAAATGTGGAGTCTTTCGAAATAGGTTCAGATATCATAAAAAAATGCCAGATCCATACGCATTTAGCTTTTCAAAGCTAGCCTCTCCTAGAGGATATATGATACAGCCAAATTTTAATGTATACTTTATAAATAGTTCATCGTAGTGAGACTTTATTCTTTTGTACTTTCACCAGTTTTTAATTTTTGACTGAGATGAGCTTTGGATTTACTATTATAATGTATAAAAAATATTTTTCACTTGAAAATTTTTATTTCATAATGCTTAAAACAACTTAATTAAAAAAAAATTTTAAATTTAATTAAAAAAAACACATTTTTTAAATTCTTATCAAAGTATAGAGTGTAGTTCAAGTAGAAAACAGGACCAATTGTTTGACTATCAGAGCACAACCCTATGTTGAAACAGTATTTTTGTTATGACAAACGAATTTCAAGAAAGAACGGGTTATTTTTCAATGGGGGGGTATGGTTTTCAATGTGAAAAACAATCTCTGTCTGAGAAATTACCACTCGCGTTGCGAGAAATATGTGACCGAAGAACGACAGACCAACCAATCAGCATATGTGAGAAGTAAAAACGAAAGTACTTATTGGAAAGATGACATATGACTGAAATAGAGAAGTAAAACCGCAAGATTCACTGAAGACCTTTTAAGCAAAAGGTGAAAACCAAACACCCTTCCTAAAACGAATAACTTCCGTTGATGGCAGAACATACACATTGCAGCAAAGCGTGAAATGAACCTAATCTCTTTGGACATTAGCAACGCCACTGAATTCAGGCAAGGGTTCATCCATCACATTTGAAGGGAGACATGGCTCTTGCCGAGGCATGATTCAGACCCTGACTCAACGCGGCTTTGTGATCCTGTTGCTTGCGATAACGACAAACGCGACTCGCGTCGACAGAGCAAACATAATATCGGAAATCTGATGAGGACGCTATTTGCACATCGATCGGCAATCTTTAGTGCCAATGTTCTCTCCCACCCCAGGGCTGACGAAAACTGTCGGGGAGTGTGAAGTGAAGAGAGCAGGGTGCTTGAAAGGGGCTCCTTGTGGGGTAGGATGTAGACTAGTGAGTTTGTGCCTCTCACGGAACTTGAAGTGAATGGATATGTTTTGATCGAAACTATTCGGTGATCTTTTCGCAAATATAAAGCAAAGTACAATACAGAGCTGCAAGGATTATTTTTCATACTGGGTCGTGCAATAGCGTAACCAGAATTTGATTTCGAGAGGGACTCAATGGGTTTAAATTTGATTTGCTATTGAGATTACGATATTTTTAGATTTTTAAAGTCTTTTTGTTGTAGCAAAACTATACTAAACAGCTTTTGTATTGCCAGATTGTCGTCTTGTAAATAAATATTCTTATTATAATTGCAATAATAAAGCTTTGCTATGAGTGTGGTAAAAGGAGGCAATAGGAAAAATTAAATATATATGCTAGTTAGAGTTTCTTAAATACTTATTTGTTTTCATGAAGGGTCAAACATCTCACCTTGTACTGGGGAGCGTTTTTTATCTAGTACTATCCCATCATCTAGTTTTCTACTGGAGTCGTCCTTCATCTACGTAGTATCGGGATCCATCATCTAACCTTGTACTGTGGTTCATTACCTATAGTGCCTAGTCCTAGTGCCAAATCCATTAATTTAATCTGGGGTTTCCGTGTCTCAAAAGGTTTGTCCACTTCACTAATAACCTTCGAGTTGTAGGCGGCTTTTTACTGATGCTCAGAATGCACACACACACACACAATTCTAGGCCGATCAAATACATTACAGACATGTTTGTATTTCTCTATAGTGTTGAATCTTTATTTAGCTACAAATATCAGGATTTTAAAGTTTTAACTTTCAAACCGTTTTGAATGTAAAATATAACGAATTAAAAGTAAATCACATTTTAACTCAGCTTTTCAATGTTTCCCTATATTGTCAGTTAACCCTATTGCTGTGAATATACATATATAATAAGACTACTCGATTTATTTTAATGACGCAAGGTCCACACTTGACCAAGCTCTGCGCCAAACAACGTCAAGTAAAGACGTAAGATATGACCAAGTTGATAGCTTATTGAATATCAGTTCTTCCATATTAGCGTAAAATAATTGCACAACTTGCATTCTTTTATCATTAAATTATTCGTACATTTTTTCATTAATATTTACAATTGAAATTTTTGAGTTTGCAAGACCTGTTATGATAATTTCATCAATTAATGATCAATTAATGATTCATCGATAATTTATAGTTTTTTTGTAGACATCAAATTTTGATACACGAAGATGTCTCTGAACATGAAATAAATGATTTATGTTTTATTAACTACAGTCTAAAATTGAAATTACGAAATACTAATGAATTTAAATTTTTAAACAAAAGTTGGCGATGAATTAATTGTTCCACAGTTCTGCTTGAAGTAAGTGTGTAAATCAAAATTATGATATGGGAGTTCTTGTAATTAAAATCTTTAATTTACATTTGGCTTTTAAAAATATTTTGTTTGCATTATGTAATACCTTTTGAGCAAAAATCAACCACTTTGTTCGTTCCTCTCGTAGCTAGTGCCAATAAGAACTCTACATCAGAGCCAGTTTGACTTCTAGCCATATTGAAAATGTCACATGTCTTATACATGTTCATATCAGTCCGTTACTTCATCCATCGATCATCAAATTTTTACGCTACATAGGAAACACATTGTCCAACAGTCTTGTTTACATTGTCTAAATGAGGATGTGTAGTCACGCTCTCGTGAGGCACTACAAAAGATCTCGCAACGCAATGTGACAGCGTATATTGCAATACTTGTCATTACTAGTTGCCTTGAAATACTGAAGCATTGAAATGAATGGATTTGGCCCCCTGATGGAAATATTTACTGTGTTAGTGTTATAAAGTTTCGAAGGCTGTAGAAAATACTTTTACTGATGTTTTGAGTAGAATAAAAAAAATGTTCGATTGTTTGTAAAAATAGTTACTGATGGTTTAAATGGAATGAAATGTTTGTTTGTTTTTCTCTTGACTGGGAAGATTAGTTATTCGTTTTGGGTGGAATAATATGCTTCGCTGTTTTGAAGGCTGCAGAAAACTAGTTATTCATAGATTTGAGTGGAATTTCATAATCTATTGTTTGAATAGCTGTATGAATAATAACTATTGGTAGTTTGGTGTGGAAAATAAATATGCTCCACTGTTTCGAAGGTAGCAGAAAAATTAGATACTGGTGGTTTTGGAGGAATGAAAGGTTTCACTGTTTCAAAAGCTACAGTAAGATTATTTACTGATGCTTTAGGAGGTTAAATGGAATGTTCGTCTGTTTTAAATTGTTTAGGAAGATGAGTTGCTGATGGTTTGGGGGTGGAATAAAATTTTACGCTGTTTTGTAGGTCGTAGGATGATTAGTTAGTGATGGTTTGGGGGTGGAAAAATAAAATTTTACGCTGTTTTGTAGGTCGTAGGAAGATTAGTTAGTGATGGTTTGGGGGTGGAAAAATAAAATTTTACGCTGTTTTGTAGGTCGTAGGAAGATTAGTTAGTGATGGTTTGGGGGTGGAAAAATAAAATTTTACTCTGTTTTGTAGGTCGTAGGATGATTAGTTAGTGATGGTTTGGGGGTGGAAAAATAAAATTTTACGCTGTTTTGTAGGTCGTAGGATTATTAGTTAGTGATGGTTTGGGGGTGGAAAAATAAAATTTTACGCTGTTTTGTAGGTCGTAGGAAGATTAGTTAGTGATGGTTTGGGGGTGGAAAAATAAAATTTTACGCTGTTTTGTAGGTCGTAGGAAGATTAGTTAGTGATGGTTTGCGGCGGTGTTGTGTGTGTGTGTGTGTTCCGTAGGCATATGAAGATAAGTTACAAATGGTTTTGGAGTGGAATGGAAAAGTTCGGCTGTTTCGATGGAACAAGGAAAGATGTTTGTAACTGATGGTTTTGGGTGAATTAAAGATTTTCCTCTCAGTATACTGAAAGAAGAGTATGTTTAGAAACGAAAACCTTAACCAATTGGCAGATGTTTTGTTTCAAATGCAAAATGCCATGTTTTTCTTATATATGTAGCAAAATATTTTTCAACTGTTTCTACATATACATATGTAGAAAAAAAAACACTGTGATTTTTTCTCATTTGGTATGATGAAATGTATGCAAGTAAAATATGAACACATGAAAGCATTGTGAACATGTTCTTGTAAATATTATTCTTATCATTAGAAAAAGGACAACGTGGCATTTGGTTGTTAAACTATTCAATCTGGTAATACATACTAAGAATTCACATAATTAAACTTAATTTTTGATTTTTACATTGATTTCCGATGTCAATCAATTGGGCTGGTTTTGGCATCTTCATCAAAAGGTTTCTGGTTCAAACCCGGGGTGAGCAACGGATGTTTGTCTGTTCGAAATGAATCTTTGATCTCTCTATAAACAGGGTTGTGCTTTGAATGTATGTTATTTAAATGCGGTGCAATGTGAACCCCTCACGTGGTGCATCAGAGTAAAGCCAAGTAGTTCATGATTCTGCCCTTGTGATGTCATTATGACTAACGTTCAATTGGCTGGACATTTGCAAAAAAAAAAAAACATATATTTCCGTACTGTATATCTCATATCTCGTGACTGTAAAGTTTAAAATTATTTGCCGTTTCGTCTTAATTTTAACTTCTCCAAACGCTTTAAGCTACGAAAATTCATTTAAAAGGTTTCCATTGTCTTTTAAGTCCGTTCAATTTGAGGAACTAAAACTATTTTCATATAGTGCAATTCCATTGGGTACAGACACAAGAAATAAATGAACGGTTTGGATTTCGTTTACACAAATGTTTGTCCCATTTATTTTGTAGCTTTTGTGTTTCAAACAGAACGCTTTCACCCTATGTAAACTAAAATTAGAATACCTCGAACGTCAACTGATTTCGGCGAACTATTTTGTTTGGCATGAGAACAGACGGAACATAGAAAAAGGCTTTAGTACTTTGTCTATCTTAGTCTATAATATCTATCCTGTTTGAAACGTGTTACTCAAAGTCTCTGATAATAAATAGGTTCTTGTCAACTTGTGAGATTAAATCCACTCAAATAATGAATACCAGACACGTTTTCAAGCAGACACTTGCTCAAGTTGATATAACCTAGTTTGGGAACTAAGCGTATTTGCTTTGATCGCATCGGGCTTTTCAAGTCCATTTTAGTTTTTGAATAACGGTTAAATTCATGTTAAAAATATACATTTCCCTTAAAGACTGAATTCAATCTCCAGCTACTGGTTATTAAATATTGTGGATGATGTCAAAGAGGGACGAAATTTGGAAATAAAAAAATTTATATCCAAGAAATATATTACTTTATTTGTTTACAAATAAAAGAAAAACTTCCTGTAATTTTCAATTTTTATAACAGTGTTTTCAAACGAAATGTTTGTATTCAATTGAACTTGCTTGAATAATTTTAAAATTTCCATTGTTTCAATAACCTTTATATTTTAATATATTTTCTGAAATTCAACGTTGATAGCATTTTAAAAGATGCAATTTTAGTTTCCTTATGGAAAAGCACCATTTAAATTAACTGTGAAACAGAAAGCAACGAGCTCATAAGATACATTATTATGAGATCGGAGCACAAATGAAGAAAACATAACACTGATTAGCTTAGCTTTAGAGATGCCTCACCCGAAAAAGTCGCTGTGTTAAAAAAGTACTTATACCCTAAAAACGCAAGATTGATCCCTAAATTTATGACCCAAACCAAGATTATTAAATCACTCACAGTTACTATGTCCCACTCACATAATTAAACGACTTCATAAAATTTTCCATCGGCCTTTCTCATAACTGAAGTGATGCTTTTAATTGAATGAAATTAAACAAATAATAAGATCTTATTATCACAAATAAGGAATATATACGGTAAGAAAATCCATCGTTCGCGTTAATGGCTTCAAGGTAGTTAATGACTTTCAAGTTAAATTTCTTTAACGTGAAGTAATTTGATTCAATCAAGCTCAGTCCTTGTCTATGTTTCTCGGTAGGCGAAATGCAATAAATTAAAATTTAAAAAGAACATAATCAGTTTGGTCGTGGCTAGTGTCAGACATATATCATTGTGTGGGAAACAAAAAATAAATAACTAAAGATTTAGCTTCTTGAATTTACAAATTGAACTAAACATAGCAATGCGAATAATTTCCACATTTCCCGTACTCTCTCTTGTCCTCGAGTCCCAATACTGTGGACAGGCCGTTACAGACAGTGAGCTTTCGAGCAATAAAAATTTAGTTTCTTAACCCTTTAAGTGGTTAAGACGCTATATCTTAAGAAGATTTTACTAATTTTGTTTTTGACAAGATACCTCTTCATCAAGATATTCTGCAATTCTTTCATGATGTCTACATTAGATCTGATCAGTTTTTTTTATGACGAGATAAATCGTCGGTCACGATTCGATTAGTTTTTTCTAATAACAATCATGTCTCATCGAAACAACCATCAAGAGGGTTAAATGTATACAATGGAATACCACATTGCACTTCAAAAACATTTCCACATTTTCCGAAAACCACGAGTCTCGATACTAAAATGGCGCAACTTGTCCATTTCTGGACCTTGCGCCATTAAAACTGAACCAACCAACCCGATACTTTAATCCGGACGACCGGTTGTGAGCAATGAGCTTGTAAGCAATGAATGGAACGGCGAGGATTTACCTTTTAAAAAATGGACTAAATAAAAAAATGAAACTAGTAAAAGATGGAGGAATGGATTCCAGAGCGAAAACTTTCCATATTTCATGGATGCCCTCTTGTCCCCAAGTTTTGATACTATGGTACAAGCAAGTCTTGATACTATGGCACAGGCGAGTCTTGATACTATGGTACAGGCGAGTCTTGATACTATGGTACAGGCGAGTCTTGATACTATGGCACAGGCGAGTCTTGATACTATGGTACAGGCGAGTCTTGATACTATGGTACAGGCGAGTCTTGATACTATGGCACAGGCGAGTCTTGATGCTATGATACAGGCGAATCCTTTTATTTTTGTGGGGATCCTGATGAAAACTGTTGATAAATCCATATACCGTTTTGAAGAATCGCCAGCCGGGCAAGACAGCCCACCCATATAGCTTCTGGAAAAAAAAGAAAGAGAACAAATACTTAAAAAACAACTAGATAATGAATCTTGAGGATTTCCCTTTTGACTTGAACGCTTTATTTCGCATTTATTTGTAACGGGCCCAACCGCTGACAGATCCGATCTCGTGGGAAAGATCTCGAAGAAAGAAAACAAAAACCACCACCAGGATTGCCCAATTGCCTTCTTTTTCGTTCATGTGAAATGAAAGAATTCACACAGCTTCATTTGAGGGGGAATCCTAGCTTGCGTGGGTGAGTGACAGCATGACATCGTGACAGGGGTGGCAGTGGGAGGATGTCCTGTCGATGTTATCTGGAGCAATAAAGCGCCCTCTGAGTGGCCACTTCCTCCTGAAGAAGACACAGTTCTTCCAGGGCTTCTGTTTATCTCGCGTTTCGCGGAGCGTTATTTCTCACGTTGCTTGCCGTATTCGTGAAATTGCGATCGTAAAAAAGGTCGAGAAGGCACGAAGTCCGCGTATAAACAGATTCCCCGTTTCTTAAACGTGTGGCTAAGTGTGGATAACTTAAGCTCTTGATATGCATGCGGCGTCTTGGATTTATTCTAGGATGAAACAAAAGAAGGGATGTTGTCGTGTGAATGTTATGTTTCGTAGAAATGCTATTTTTACTCTGCATCTGCACTGAAGCCGACCAACCGGTATAGTGGTTAAGGTGTTAGCCTCTAGATCGGAAGGTTCCTGGTTCGAATCCGGGTCCGCGCATGGATGTTTGTAAACGTATCGTGTAGAGGCGGCTGGTGCACCTTAAATCTGTCGTGGCCGAAAGTCCTCACGTTGGGTTGGCGTGGAAGTTTGGAGAGTGGGGTGCCAGCTCAGGTGTTGCTTCGTCATCTGACCGTGGTTCAAAATTACGAGGTGTTGTCCTCGAATCTTTCCCTTAAGGGACTGATTCCGGACCGTCGTCAATAGCCCGTTGTGTTGCTCTAGTACGACGTTAACTAAAATTACCAAATTACTCTGCACTGAAACGATATTTAACGAAGCGGTGTCTTTTTAGAATTCATGTTGAGTGAAAGGAATTCAAAACACACGTGTTCATTATAATTGTTTACTCGTCTAGAGTTATACATTGTACCTGTGCTCTCACAGTTTTGAGATAGCAATGTTTTACAATTCTATAAAAGTGCACATTTAAGGGTTTGGTGTTTACTAAATATTCTAAAATTGGGTGTATGTCTTCTGGTGTAGTTGTAATTTTGCGTTCCTTTAGAGAGAGATTTTAGTGCACTTCTTAAATAGAACTTTGGCATCAATGGTTACTGACTGATTTAAACAGGATTTATGAAATGATGCAACTTTGGTGGGAAGTTAAGTTTGGAATTACACTTCTCTTATGTCGTATTCACCTAAAACATTGCAAGGCAAAGAACGAATTATAAAAATTAGAATTCATGATTGAAAATATGTAATTCATGACAGCAGATTCGATGTTCCAGAAGTTTCTCAGCATCGTTAAAAGTATTCCTCTAGATATATAAGTACTTACAAGAATATTGTTTCAAACGGAGACAAGTGCAATTAGAAGCAGGACATTGTCCCTTTCCTATCTTCTAGCTTAGCTTGTCCACATATGGCCCTTGCGCCATAAAAACTCGATGAAACAAACCAACCTTCATATCTTTATAGCTTTGGGTTCCACCACACAACACTGAGAAATGGGAGACCCCAACCGTTATTCCTTTAACTACCCTCTCTCAATAAAATATCATAGCACAAGGCCAAATGCCAAGTTCATGAATACTGGTATGAAAATGTTGTCTGCAAAAGGAGTGCTAAACACAAAACTACCAGTGACATGTTCTTTAAGGACAAG
Source organism: Metellina segmentata (assembly GCA_947359465.1). NCBI lineage: Eukaryota > Metazoa > Arthropoda > Arachnida > Araneae > Tetragnathidae > Metellina > Metellina segmentata. The sequence goes on along the minus strand of OX375876.1, from coordinate 61,010,364 downwards.
GAGGGAAAGAGACTGTTTGCGTGAATCTGCAGTGTGATCAGAATCAAAATTTTGAAAATATATACTGGTTGACGTTTTCCTCAACCATTCACAATTGCTTCCGGAACTGCACGTTGTTGTTTTGCTTTAAAAGAAACCTTGGAAGCTAAACACACTTTAATCGTTTCATAACTCTTCCTATGACTCTGCGATATGTATTATAGTACTCGGCTTTATTTAATGCTGTTTATATTGCTATGCATTGTTTCAGAGCATATATATGTGTGTCCATATTATGCGTTGAACTATTTTTAAATTATCCTGTTTGTACTGCTGTTTTAAATCACACTGTTTTTATATTTTGTTTGTAAAATTTTATGTATTTGCAAAGGGGGACATAAATCAAAGTTTTCACAATGTTGCTTTCAATGTTTTCTACTAGTGTTCAACATCTTTAGAAGTTTTCTTAATCTTGTCAATATTTTACAAATCCTTCCTTTATAATAAAGTCCGCTTAAAAGAGCCTTTCGCATGGTTGTAAGCACGTTAATAAGTACAATTTCTCCGCCTAAAAAAGTACGATTCCTCTTATCGATGTATACACTTCCCAATGGAACGCTTATGTGAGCATGTGTCAATTGATTCAGGTATACAATTGAAGGATTTCAAACAAAAAATTTAGAGAATCGCGTGTTGTGTACGATTTTGCAAAGACTTTTCCTCATGGCGATTCATTCATAAATTCCCACTTAAGAGCTCACCACCGTTTGTGGATTTATTCCTCTCTTCCCAAAAAACTCAGTTTGCTTCCACGTTTGTTCCGATTAGTTCAATAATACAGTGTTTTGTGTTTTTTCTACAGGGCTTACGTTTTCCCCATGATAGCTCAAATGAAAACATGAAATAAAACGATAGGAGTAGGGATTGACGAAAACATTGCAATAGCGGTAGCGAAAATATGAAAATAATTTTGCGATTCTCTTATATTTTTACCAAGTATTTTCCGTATTTTTAGCAACTGGGATGATGAAGAAGTGATCAAGAATATTTGTATTTAGTGTTTTATATTTTCTACAGAAAATATATAGATTGTTAGAACTTCCCTTTAGCAAACTTTATCTCTTGGACCAACTCTAGACGACTAGATGAGTTTCCAAGCTTTTGTGTTGCACCCCCGTAACAGTGTCTGTCAAATTGCATTTTCATTCGTAAGCGCAATTCATTTTAAACTGTCACCAGACGGTTACTAGAAATGTAGAGCTCTTTCGGTTTCCAAAGTTTTGTTAAGTCTGTGAAAGGGCGAGAAGCCAAGATCAGATCCAATGTTTACATAGTTTTGTTGGAAGTGTTTTTAACAGTTCAGGAGATATCATTCAGAGAATTTCTTGGAACTGAATTCTTGGCTTTAATCTTTATTAACATATGTAAAGAAATGTTATTGGCTTTAATCTTCATTAACATACATAAAGAAATGAATGCTTTGGCAACCTTTTTTGAAGTTAAAACTCATGCGATATTTATAACTTATAGTTTTTCATCCCCTTGAGAGTAATCTCAGAATCTTAAGTTTTTCAAACAACTATGAGAAAAATACAAAAAATCTACTTATTCCAGGCCTCGAAATACATTTTTTAATACAGGTGCACCTTGAGCACCTAAGTTTTTAAATTAGGTGCACAGGTGCGCCTAGCGGTAAAAAATTAGGTGCACAATTTTATTTTCATGTGCACAGTGAGCCTGTGCACCCGGGTATTTCGAGCCCTGACTTTTTCGAATAAGTAAACATCGCAAAATTTCATGAGATTTCAATTTTATACTGGGAAAACTAATGTAAACATGAATGTATCACATAAATACAGTGAAGAAATGAATCTTTCCCATAAATCATAAATGTTTTGGAATTATATAATGATGAAATAAAACAAAGTTAGCAAACAAAAAATGACATAAATCTTATCAAGTGCCTCGACATTTTTAACCCTTTGCCGTTCTCCTTAAACTTCTCTTATGAGTGCTTATTTATTCTTTCCTTCAGATAACAGTTTGTAGATATCGTAAGTCCTAACATAAACACATTAATCCCTTTTCACACACCACCTTTCACTATCTTTGACACAGAAATGACTATTTTTGTTCTAAGAAATTGTAAAGGAATTTTATATTAGAAATTGGAAATTTCGAAATGTTTGATTTCATTCCACTTAATGATTTTCGGAAGCGGTTCGTATAGGTAACTTCTTAATGATTTTTACTTCATTGACTTATTGAGGTTGGCAGTTGAATTTACGTCGCACTGAAACAACACACAGACTATGACTAATAGAGGAAATCATTTTAAATTAAGTGTTATTGATTTTGCACAGTGTATTTTTATTTAAAGTCTGAAATCGTAGGATTGACTATTATATTGATAAACAAAAATAGTAGACTTATTTAATGTCATTTATTTCCGAAACAGCAACTCGAGGTCACAACCTCAGTCAAAGGATCTTAAAGATCAAATGGATCAAAGCCAATGGATGAAATTGAAATTGAGAACACTTGCTAACACTTTGCATGCCGACAACATTCTTTGAAGTGGTGTTAGTTGAGTGAAATGAATCGCAAAAGTAAACGTTGAAGTTCTTCACCGGTTAGCAATGAGTTCGTAACCTATGGCCTTTAGTGCTCAGTGGGACAAAGATTGCATGCCGCCGTTCTAGTGCACTCTGAATGCTTACGAATGGATTTTTCTATTTTGGAAGAATTTTTATCTGCCTCATTCAAGCTTGCGCAACTTGATTATTTGTCCAACTTCCCATTTCCTGTGACACAAATAACCGCTTCCGGCACGCCTCTTTCCATTGAACATTCAAATAGCTTGTTTTGTTGTCCTTTTGGTACATACTGATTACATACGTTGCCTTGAAACGCTTTGCATTGGAAATGGTGCCTAATTTTAAACTATGTGCCCTTGCACTTGTGTCAAGTTCAAATCCGGCGAGTGCTATTTTTTATAACGCTGTATTACATTTCGAAAACATGTCGGAATTCTGAATAAAAATTCTGAGTTAAATTAAGTTTAAAAAAAAAGAAACATATCGTGAGTATGTGAAATTTACTCCCCAAACGAAACTGTTACCAAAGGTAAAATTTTTTTTCGACTATGTGATCTTACGCTTCACTATTCGAATGTAAAACCGGCGAGTGTTCTCTTTTACATGTGTGGGATGCTACGGTTACAGTTCAAAGTTGTGTTGTAAAACTACAAATAAATTATAGGATTCGAAATAAAAAAAATACTAGATTAAATGAAATGAAAAAAAGAAACTAATCGTGAGTTTCATTAAATTTAATCCCAGAACTTTAATCTAGCCAAATGTCAAATTTTTTCAACTGTGATAGGACACTTTTCATTTCAAGTTCAAAACCAGCTAAAGGTTTAATGGTGTGTGTGGGATTCTCTACATTTACGTGTTGTTAAACTATATATAAAACTCATAATATGAAAAATCCAGAGTATAAATAAATAGAGAGAAACAATACTGAAAATTTAACACCCTAAAATCAATCTATGTACCCCAAATGTCAAATATTGTTTTCATGTGGTGATGTAATGAAATTATATTGATCTATAATTTGGGAATTGAATAAATTTAATTTATTTACACACAGAGACATTTACAAAACTTGTACGTGTTTTAATTAGGTAACGCGCAGAGCTAAATAATATTTGTAAACTTCTAAGGCGCAAGCACCAAACCTGACCGTTGCGCCCAAACCGAACCAAATAACCGAGTGGTAAATGTAGTATTCTCTTTTCATAAAAACAAAAACATACTGACTAGATAATCACACCTATTGATTTTAAAATTTCTTGGAAATATTTTATTGGTCAAGGTTTACATGAGCCGTTTTTAACGTTCTTATGGCGAGACTTTCGAGGTCCGCTCTGCATAAGCATTAAATTATGTCTATTTATTCCTCTAATTCAAATTTTTATCTTTGCGATCGTTGAAGATACTTGGAAAATTTCAACGGATTTGAAAGCTGCGGAAAATTTTACAGAACGATACCTTAAATGTGATTTTCTTTAAATAAATAATTCATTATTATGTAACTAATTAATTATTTAATAAATAATTGAAAAATCAAATGGTAAATAATTAAATAATAAATCTGTTTTTAGTATCGAACTGCGTAGAATTTTACGCTGATTTGAAATACGTTGAAATTTTCACTCGATATTCAACGATCACAAAGATAGAAACTTGACTTAGAAGAATAAAAACATAGTTAAATGCTTACAAAAAGCGGACCCCAAAAGCCTCTCCAAACACGCGTAGAAACGCCGCATGTGGCCTAAGTTGCTGAACGGATAAATGTGTGTGTCACCCTCTAAGGATTAAATAACAAAAGAAACTTAAATTGCTAACAGTTCAATAGAAGGGATTTTGAATAAATACGGTAGTTGCAAAGTGAAATGATGTCTCATATTTCTTTTCAAATATATTATTTTATTATGGAAAATTTCTCAGGGTCTGTGCAACATGAAACATTTTGATTTACGCTGAACAATTTTATAGATAAGTTGATTACATATATTCAGTTTACTAAAGGCAAATAAATAAATTAAACGCCCAGGAATGCTAATATCTTGTGAGAATCTACCTGTGGAGCGTATTATTTCAATGCGTAATGTTTGTTTATGTGTAAGTTTAAGTAAGTTAAGTTTTTATATCAATGTGTAAGTTTATGTGTAATTGAGAGTAAACAGTTATAAGTTTTTTTTTTTCGATTTCCAGGACGGGGAAGAGTAGAGCAGCACCAAGATGCCTGCAGATTCCAAAACCGACGCTAATGCGAAAGTTCCAATGATCGGCACTGCAGTCACCAGGCTAGCGGAGGCTCCATTAGGATGCTGGGAAGGCGTAAGTTCCATTCACGCTTCTCACATTATTAGAGCATGTTAAAAGATCCTTTCGATTCCTGTATTTCTGATCATTGCAACATCCAAGACTTTGAAAATGACTTTAAAATTATTTTTATAGATTTAAAATAGTAGTGTGTCCTGAAATTTGAAGAAGTGCAAATTTCGTACGTCTAAAGCGTTTTTTCTAACAAAGCGCTACATCAGTGTTTAGTGTTATGTGGAGGTTTACCAACTATTCTTAAATCTTTACCCTTCTGTCAGGATCATAAGGCATTTAGAACTTATCTAAAATGTAGTACTGAGCAAGTTATCTTCTGGCCTGCGTTGGTCTGGCAAGAAAATATCTATATATGCAAGTCCTGATGTAGTGTTGCAATTTTTGAGTTCGTGTCTTGTTCATGAGTATTTGTGTTCATGGACTTGGTTTAGCTGTTTGGTTTGTACATAAGTAATAAGTAACAACATCAAGTATTTAGTGATTAAAATCACGAATAAATTAGACGTAAAAGATCAATTTTAAAACTTATATATTTTGTTTCTAATTTTTTAAGAATAAACTTTGAATAATCATTAAAAATTTCTAAATAATCATGGACAAGGAGGCGGGAACGTTGTTTGGAATAAAATATATCTCCGATTGGATTGTTTATTTTGATGAGCTCTCTGTGTTAGATACCTCATTCTCTTTAAATATTGAATGAGTCAAAAGAAACAAACTAATTCCTACTGAAGTATATATTGACTGTTCTGGTCTATGTTGTTGCGGTGATAAGAGATAATTTCTATGGAAGTCCTGATTTAGTGTTGGACTTTTTTAGGGTTTTCGGACTCATATTCTCTCGGAATAAGTAACAACAGTTTTGTTTACATTCTCTTAATGCACGTACAAAATACGCAATATGTTTCCATTGATGAAATATAAAGGCCTTATTATCTTCACACTGTGTTTATTTACCAGAGAATTTTCCAAATAAAATACTAGGGACCACTTGTTTCTTGTATAAGCTAAGTTAAAAGATCACTGTATTAGAGAAAGATATCTAGATATGTGGCTGCATTATCAAAAAAGCCTTATTTAATATTTTATGGTATGAGTTTAAGGCACGTAACGTATGCTTCATAAGATAAGTAAATATCATTGTTAAATAACACGCAAAGCATCAATTAAGTCACTAATATGCATAGCAATGGCAAAAATTCATAAGAACTGTATTAGGGCAAGTCTAGAGCTTTTTCTGATTAAAAGATGGATGTATATACCAGCGTCCAAATTAATGAGGCTTCGAACTAATTTCAGATCATAGATACTCGAACTATATCTATATAAATAATAACGAAGTGTTTGTTTGTACATTCAATACTTTCGACCCATTTCAAGTTTTCTATCCGTTTTGGGCCCTTCTAATGAAAAAACCATCTTTTGCGCGTTTGGTGTCCGTTCATTTGTCTGTATGTCTGTCTCTCTGTATGTGCCCGTGCTACCCCGTCCAAACGGTTCAATATATATTTATGAAACTTTCCATTCTGTGAGTACTTACATTCATTTAGTGACTGATTTTGGTTGCGTTAGTCTGTCTGTCCGTCTTCCCATTATATGCTGAATTTTTTTTGTGTGTTTGCATTTGTATCACATAAACTATTATCCATTTAGTTTAATATAATGCTCCTTATGTTATATATCACATTTTAATTTAGTGAATGTAATATTAAACTGTTCTTTGTTTATATATTTAAATACGTTTCTTGCTAAAACATCTGAGTAAGTATACCTAAATCAACCATAATTTGGTAGTTATAGAAAATGTCCAATATTTATTGAATATTACAACTACTTGGATTGCTTTACCGCTACTGCTAAAAAAGTAATTGTTTTTCGAAATTTTTTTTTTTATGGAATTCCACTTTGATACTTTATCTTTGTCTAGTTTTATTTTTGTTCTTTGCAAAATCTGAAATGTATGCATATACTTTATGTATCTAAACTGTATAAACGATTTCCGAATATTTGGAAATTTTTTCAACGAACAAGAACGAAACGGACACTTGTGTTGGTTGATCACGCGTGCAGTGATATTTTCTGTTTCTTTCGCTCTGAATTAATTTTGCATTTTTAAATTTTGTGCACTTTTTAGCTGTAATTTATGGCAACTGTTCCAGATCATGAGATAAAAGAGAATCACCAAATTAATATCTTAAGAATAATTTTTTCCCCGACAGCTTTTATTTTGTTTTATTTTGCTGTTTTCTGTTTTAAATGTTTGCTATCTAAAAAAATTGCATCTCCTTTTCATCCCACGCAACACCAACACAAAATATTCTATTTGAAGAGGCAGGTAAGTCAAAATAAAGCACATTGTAAGTGTAATTTTACTATACCTCTTCGCAATAGCACATACTGTTGTTTTCGATATTGTAAGGAAACAATTTTCTACACTTGGATTCATAATGATATAAAGGATAATTTTTTTTCTCATTGCCAGACGCTAAAATGGATGAAGATAAATCTCCTCCTGATGCTGACCATCGTCGGCGTTCTGGTGGGTGTTTTAATCGGATTCTTGGCGCGAATGGGAGAATATAGTGAAGATGTGGTAGCCCTAGTCTCTTTCCCTGGAGAAATTTTAATGCGGATGCTGAAAATGCTCATTCTTCCTCTTATCATCTCATCTATGATATCAGGTAAATTATGAAAATGACACTCTCTTGAGATGTGATATACACACACATCATCTTAAGAAAACACACCATTTCTTTTTTGCAATATATTACTATATATATAAACATGTTATACCTAAATCATATTGCACCAACACAATACAAGTATTTTCCGAATAGTTATTTTTTTGAGATTGTTTAAAACCAAAGTTCAAATTAGAATTGAGCAATCTATTTTTGGAGGTAACAACATGTGTGATGAGAAATAAAATTCACTAAGAAATTAAGTTCATTAATCGAATGTTGAACCACATTGTTCGAGCAGTTTCATTTCATGTACAACCCACACTTTTACAATTGAGTTATAATTACATTATGATAAAAAAATCGATATTTTCATATGAATAAGTAATATTACTTGATGCGTTATTTTATAAACATATAAATGTAGGGTTTTGCTTCAACAGATGACAGCACCGGAGACCGCGAGTTATGACGTCACGTCAGGACTTTGGGAGTTTCTCCCGCTTTTTTCATTTAACCCTTTCTCCAACGTTCGTGTAAAGACGTGTCTCGCTGTGCTTCTTCTGTTTTCATTATTATGTCAATCTACCATCACCCCTGTCAATAGATATTTACCTAAAATCTCTCCTTTGTTAAAATACCTTAGACCATTTGCTACTCTAATTACTCCGTGTAAAATAAATTGTTTCAAAGAGTACCGGTTCTTCCTCATTACTTTCTAATTTGTGGAACCAGATGACCTTAACACAGTAATGAGGGCTCCTGTCTATGTGATCCCATCCACATAAATTGTCTATTACAATTCGTAATCTTTCTAAATGCGTTTTGAACTAGAATTGATTATATGGGCGAAAATATCTGGACATCCATGCGCCTGAACTAAATTAAATAAAGCTTAAATACACTATGTGCTAATATAAATTGGAACACCTATTGTGATCGGGATGAAACTGAGCATGTGTGATATACATGATGTGATAAAGAATTGATCACATTACCAAATCAAGAGGACTCTATTATTGTATAATTGTATCTGAAAATTGTACCACAGGAGAACCTAAGAGTTTTGTTCGACTTCTTTTTATTAGTATTTGGGGACGCATACCCTCCGCTACGATCAACTCAAGTCACTAGGGATGTAGAGAAGGTCCCTTGAAAAAATGTGGCAAAGGTCTGTGCAGTTATTGGCAAGAATCATTTCTCACATGATCGTGTAAACGAAATTCAGACGTCTTGCCTACAGCGAGCTGACAAGATTTATCACTGTTTACATATGTAGCCGGATGTTAGTGTCCTTCAGGTCAACCCTACTTGAACTCCTTTGAGTTTCTTTATAATGGGATGGATTGAAACTTATCCCTAAAGTTTCGGCCTGCCTTCTAAAACCTGCCTCGGGCTTAAGCTTACAAGGCTTTGAGTGAAATTCCCACACAGGCATATGTGTCTTTTTCAGTAACCGTCATGATTTTGACTTTCACGAACCTACATGCATCGTCATGGTTCTTATGCCTGAACCCTTGGAGACCATTGTCCAAACCCTTGGACTCTATGACATGCCAGACATCGGCATGTATCGTTACCAGAGAAAACTTTACAATGTAATAATGACCTTTATGATGTAGTTCTACAAAAAAGAGTTCTATAGATTTGATATTGTTATCACTTGTCTAAATTCCATGCATGTTAAACAATCTTAGTTTCATTGCGATAGAGCACTGACTTCTGTGTGTTTCGATCTTGAGGCTCAGTGTTCCTTTTCAAACCGAAACGTGCAAGGATTATTATGTGCTCATGCGCTGATTCCAATCTCCTCTCCTTCAGGTCTTGCTCAGCTGGACCCCAAGTCCAGTGGGAAAATGGGTGCCAGAGCCCTGGTCTATTACTTCTCCACCACTATCCTCGCAGCAGTGGTAGGTATAGTTCTCGTCCTCATCATCCATCCCGGCGACCCTTCCATCAAGGAAGAAGTAGGCACAGGCACTGAAGAGAAGAAAGTCTCCACCTTAGATGCCTTCCTAGATCTCGTTAGGTAAAGGACTGGGACTATTGCTCTAACAACCAATATACAAATTTTTATCCTTGAAGAATCTGTACTGTATCCATTCAATGAACTTCACTACCATGTTGTAATATTCATTAGAAATACTTCTATTTCTATTTTATGCAACATTAAATTTGATCACCGAAAAGGTTCACATGCATACATCCGTTTTGCTAACTGCAGTTTTCCATTCATGAAATTTAACCTGTTTCGACCTTCTTGTCCAATGGAATGAATCCTAGAAATCTTTCAACCAATCACTGATTTGGTCATTTGTGTTTCTAGAGTACAACATTTCTCGGAAATATTGTGACGCTCAGAGGGTTATGCAGCATTTGAGACTTGTTAAATCAGTACTGTTTTAGACTTGTTGAATCAGTGGTTCTTAACCTCTTCTGACACCTTATACGCTAACTCTTTCAATTTCCACGACAATTGTATTAACCCCAGAGAGTCCAGGAAATTACCGAATAGTGTGCAAAGATTATATGGGTCCGAAATGTCGAAACTGGATAAAAATTATATAGGGTAGATGCTGATTAATTGAGGGTTATATATGCGAGTTAATTCTTTAGAGGGCTAAAATGAAGCAGGTCAAGTGGTTAATACTTGAAAAGGTTGATTTTTTTCTCATATAATGTAACGACATTGTGAATATAAATTAAAAATAGCAGACCCAAGCACGAGACGGTCGAGTTATTTCGAGGTGAAGGTTAGCAGAGCTGAAAATATGTAAGAAACGGCAAGAAGAGCGTACGAACAACACAATCAGCAAATTCAAGTTTGATTATCAGGCTTCAGAGAGAGGAATGATGTGGCATTGAATTAATGAGTGCAGGAACTGGATCTAGAAACAATAAGTCATTGAATAGAAGTGTATCAGGTTTTGGTTACATATTTCCAATATATATAAAAGATCTTCGAAAACATGAGTTAAATTTTTTTTTCTAGGAATATGTTCCCTGAAAATCTGCTGCAAGCGTGCTTTCAACAGGCCGAGACGAGTTACTCGAAGGAGAAACCGAAAATTGTGAAAGTTTCGAATGATTCCGAAATAGGCAATTTCATCAATGAGACCCAGTACATTACAAAACGATCCGTTATCTACAAGGACGGAACGAATGTCCTAGGTAAAGTATAGGCCTATTGGTTTTGATAATGCTCTCTTTGTAATACAGCCATCTAATTTAAATACCTAAAATATCTACAATATCAAAAATAGGAATGAGGAATTTTAATAAATAATTACATAACACATACTACCCTTATACAGAACTATATTGATATCTAAACACGTATTTATTTTATAAATAATTTTATTTCACTTCAAGCTTATTGCTTATCTTAATGCATATTTAAAATTCCTAGAGTTCAAAAATCATTGGACATTACGGATACATCCTCGGCATAAACTCATTAACTGACATTTTTTACTTCATTACTGTTTATGTACTAATTATTAAGTCAAATAAAAACAATGTATGTTGATAGTTTTAAGTATCTTTTAAAACATATTACATTATGACAACGTATTTCCATTCATTATATGAAAAGCTGCATTTAGTGCCTCAAAAATAAATGTTAGTTGATGAGTTTTTTCTCTATATCGACTAAATCCATATGTAAATAAAAATAATAATGTAAAAATTATATAAATAATAAGATTAATATAAGGTGCTGTTTCTCGTCGCCTGGTACCAGGAACTGTGATAATACATCCAAACTGATAATTTTGTTACTTTATGTCTTTTTAGCACCGTAATTAAGTATACAGAATAAATTGTCCATGTTATCATAATGGGTCAAGTTACTGATATTAATGCTAATCCTATTTGACGTTTCTTGTATTTTTAAAAATTTTTTGAAATGTATACGTTTTTATTTTTATATTATCATTCTTCATTGCATATATTTGTTATGTCTCTTCAGCATTTTAAGAAGTGCGGCAACTAAAAGAATTTTGGGTGTGAGGCATTAAACCTATTATTAATATATACATTAAGTACTTAGTGGATGCCGACGTTAGCATTCTTTCTAGTATCAAATGCACTAACAATCATGAACTGAAAATAGAATGCATGGGCAAGCTTCTTAAGCTAAGCAAACTTCTTAATAACTATGTAGTAGGGAAGAGTGGTGTACCTAAGGTACAGTCATATCTAAGGACAGTCACTGTAAACAATATAATAGGAGGGAATTTCGTTTAAACTGGTTGGTAACACTGGGCTTGTATGTATTCAATCATTCATGCTGTTTGAAGGTGGTGACTTCAACAGATAAGTCGTATTTTACATTTTTCTATTCTTGCCTACCAAAAGAAAAATGTTGAAGTAGTTTTCTCGATTTTTTTTATTATTCTTTAGTGTATTTTATACAGGCACACACGGTATAGCAATCAATTCTACTCCTTTTCAAGAGTTCATATTGTGTGTGTGTGTTTTGGATCATTCACCCAACTTCAACCCTGCCATGTTGACGATCGAATTCAAAATGGCCAGCTGTTGAACCAAAGGACACTTTTGCTCGTCAATACCTAGGGACAAAATACGCTGCTGTCCCTAGGTCCAACAGCGGATCGTCAATGATCTGTTTCAAAGCTAGTTTGAAATGTTCAGAATGTAATATAATTCATCGGTAAAAAGATTTAGCATGTGTCTATGTAAAAAGGTTGCAAAAAGGCAACTGTTTGACATTTCATCGGAGGAAGATAATCCAGAACTGCTATCTGATTTGGCATCTGAAGATTCTGAAACCTATCTTCAGAAAATCATTGCCTGCGATAGCTAAAATACGACCGCAACATTTCTCTGTTAACTCAAATACACAAACTCTGTAGAACGTGTTTAATACCGCGACAGCCAAAATATGACCGCGACATTTCCCTGTGTTACCTCGAAAACAAACCCTATAGAACGTGTTTCCTTATCCATGTCCATTTATTGCAGAAAAACAAACTTTACATTTTAAAATTGGGGCTTCGAAGGTCACTTTTAGAATTAGTTGTGTGCCAATTCTCATGGCTACAGATTGGTATGAAATAAGGAAAAAAATATCCTCTGTTTTCTGCAGTTTTCCAAAGTATAAGTGTACCACATTTGGTGTGGATTGGTCAAACTGTGTAGATTCGTATAGAGAATATACACACACATTCATACACATATCCTTTTTAATATATATGGATAGAGATAGAGATGATGAAGTCTGACATGATTGTGACCATGAAAAAATTTCACTGAGCTGTGTTTTTGTAGTAAAATTCAAGTCTGAAGCTCTTAAACTAAAATCTAAGCCTTTTGATATTAATTTTGCATAAGTACTTGATGTTTTGAAATTTTAGAAAAGAATCTCAATTTTTGGAGAGTTAATTTCTTTTTGATTGTTCAATAAAAGTTTGAATTCATCCACTGTCCCTAGGTATGGGGAAGGTGTCGTACCAAGGAAGAGTGAAAGAGGTTAACAGTTTACCATTTTTGATCTTGGTAAAAAAGAAAATAGCCACCACTAAAATAAGAAATAGGTAGTAAAATACCTCTAGTTCAACAAGAGTAGCAGCAAACCCCTCTAATTTTGATAGAAGCAATTAGAAAATTCAAAATAAATGTTTATATCTCTGGTATAACATCGTCCTTTTCTGTTTCCTTTCTTTTACCTCCCAAAGCCTTGTAAACAACTTTATTCTATAGAAATTTGAATATTTTTCTATTTATTTATTGAGATGATTTTGATGTTTTAAAAGAATAAAAAGTATGTAGTGTTAAGGTTGACTTGGTGTGATTATGCTAGATCGGGTTGAAGTTTGAGAATTGATCCTTCAGAATAATATGGTTAAGGAGAGGTGAACTCGATTAGAATTACTAGGTGTAAAGTGTATGTGATCTTGTTTTATTAATGTTATTATTATTCAATCCCCCTAAAGGTCTGATTGTGTTCTGCATCGCTTTTGGAATCTTTGCTGGAAACATGGGACCTGATGGACGCGTCATGGTACACTTCTTTGTCGTCCTTAATGAAATCGTCATGCGCATTGTCTACCTTATCATGTGGTAAGAATTGTAATGGAAATTATTTTCAATTGGGGATGTGTTAAACTTAATTTTCTAAACATATCGATTTTTAGTTACTTGGATGGTTTATTTCAAGATTTTACAAATGCTACTACATTTTTTCCAACTTCCTTTCGAAGTTTAAAAATTTTTACCAATTACATACTCAATTAAATAGACTAAAGTATTAAGTTTTGAACTTTTGTCTTCTCAAAATGAGCATCCACAATTCTAGATACAAATTCTAAGAAACTCATATCTTGGTTGAAAGAAAAACTTTAATTTAAAACTCAATTTTTAACAATTGCAAAACATATTAAGCTATAACATTTTACAAAATCATAAGAAAATCCTGAAGAACTTTGTGATTTTCTAGTTAATTTTATAGTAATATTTTAGAAATAACAGGGTGTGGTGAACAACAAAGAGGTCGTTGTGAGTATAGACCGGCTGAAGCCTGCATTTTTGTGGTCGCCGGACTACACAGCTCCCGAAACCCCGAAGGGCCGGACGACAGGTTCGGGTCGTCGCGTCCGTTTTGGCCCAAGTTAAATCTCGTTGTCACTGGGGGCAAGCTACAACTCAACTCTCCCGCCGGAGTGAAGGAAGAAAGGAGAAAACTCGAATTGTCAGTTTTCCAAGCGATACGTGTGGATTGTGTACGATCACACAGTTCTTGCACGGACTTTAATTTCGTTACCTTTTGATTTTTAAGCAATGCATTCGCTGTTATTTTTATGTTGTGTTTAATAAAAACTTTGATTTAGAAGAAGTGACTTGGTCTCACTAAAAGGGCAATATTATACTTAACCCTTACTTTAGTATATATGTTTGGAGCATACATATATTACAGGATTTATAATATATTCATTCCTGAATATATCCGTAAAGTTGCGAAGCATCAAGTTTCATAATAACATTAATTTAGAAATTTGGAAAATCAACATTGTCTGTGTTGGACCTTTTCACTCCAATTAATAGTTCTTTTTATCTTGTTTAATTCATTGAATAATTAATGAGCATGTTCACCTTTTTGCTTTTATTCATGCGTTTTTGCAATAAGAACCATTACAACGTATGTTTTCCCCTGTAATTTAATGCCACGTGCTAATTGAAAATATTTTAAAAAGCGTGTTGATGTTGAGCAACACTTAAACACATATTTTATACGATTGTGTGTGAAAAGCATAATAACCATAATAATTAACCAGTTTTCAAAATATTCCGAACAATTTTAAAGATTTCATAATTTTATTGATTCATTCATTGTTTAACAGATCACGTTACCTTAACTTTTTAAGTTCTTTGCACTCATTAAAATAACCAATCTTTTTTTGAATCTCGTCATCTGACCTAAGTTCAAAATGACACGGTTGACACGTTATTTCAACTACTTATCTAACTCTTTTGAATATTTCATTTACATTTTTTGTCACGGAACACACTTAAATGGCATACCACTACGTTACCCGGAGCTCTTCTATTGGTTAGCTTCCATTTGAAATTAATTACGAGTGAGGCAATGAAGCACAATTCAAATCTATCTGATGTGTTTTCACCTAGGTATTCTCCATTCGGAATCATGTCCTTGATCGTAGGAAAGATCATGTCCATCGCTGACCTGGCTCTCACAGCTCAGCAACTAGGTCTGTACATGCTGACAGTAATCATCGGCCTCCTCATACATGGCGTGATAACGCTTCCTGTCATGTATTTTGTCATCACACGTAAGAATCCGTGGACGTTTTTCCAAGGAATGTTGCAAGCTTGGGTGACAGCTCTTGGGACAGCTTCAAGGTCAGTGCTGTGTTTTTTTTCTTCTCAGATCTGATTGCTACTTTATGGATGATTGAATGGTTTCGTCTGCTAAAGAGAGTTATTAATCTTTAATCTCTTACTCTTTTTTAACTCTCTTACCCTTTTTAACTGTCTTGCCCTTTTTTACTCTCTAACCCTCGTTTAACTATATTATTCTCTTTTAACTCTCTTGCTCTCTTTTAATTCTCTTACTCTCTTTTAACTCTCTTACTATCTTTTAACTCTCTTACTATCTTTTAACTATCTTACTCTATTTTAACTCTCTTACTCTCTTTTAACTCTCTTACTCTATATTAACTCTCTTACTCTCTTTTAACTCTCTTTAAAATGAGTTCACTGCTGTACAACTTCAGCAGCAAAGGATCAATTTCCCTAATCAGAAACTACGAGAGTTATTATATATTAGGGAAATTGATCCTTTGTTGCTGAATTTGTACAGCAGTGAACTCATTTTAAAGAGAGTTCTTAAAAGACTCATCCAAAAAAAGCGTTCTTTATTATTTCTATTTTTATGTAGATTTGTACCTTCCCTTAATATCTAATATTACTTAATCCTTTACCAGGTTAGTTAGGTATAGGATTTTGAACGTTTATACCAATTTTTGAAATAACACCAGTGTTAGCAGTTTTTAATGTTATATTTCCAGGTTTCTGAAATTATCTTCAGTCTTGTGTTCAATGTATGTCAAGTATAATATTTTTAAACTAGCAGAACCCGGCATAAGAACTGTCCTACATTTTCTTAATTATTCTTATTTGTTGATTGGAATGTCGTTTATCACTTTTGTTTCCTGATTCAAAGTGTCTCTAAAGCCAAGTTGATAGATTCATGGATAAGAAATCGGGTGCTTGAGGATTCGAAACTAGATCCAACCATAGATCGTCATGTACTTGTGAGCTCCGCTGGTGCACGCTAAATCTGTCGTGGCATGAAATAACCTCATGTTTTGGAATGGAGTGAAAGTTTGTAGAGTGGGGTCCCAACTGAAGTATTGATATCACCATCTGACCGCGGTTTAATATTACGAGATGTCCGTTCAATTTCAATGTAGGGATGATCCTGGAC
Organism: Metellina segmentata; assembly: GCA_947359465.1. Lineage (NCBI taxonomy): Eukaryota > Metazoa > Arthropoda > Arachnida > Araneae > Tetragnathidae > Metellina > Metellina segmentata. The sequence continues at coordinate 60,993,826 of OX375876.1, read as the reverse complement.
TGTAGGCAACAGTGTTACTCCGGCGCGACTTTAATTTATTACCTACCTTCCTGCAGCTCAAATCAAGCATATTCAAACACAGAGATAAAATTCCGTTAATGTTGGTTTCATCTTGTTTATATCATTCGTCAATATGCGAAAACCGCCGATTTCTGTGCTATTTACGTTAGTTAAATAAACATTACCCTTCAATAATGAAACGAACAGCAAGATGAGATGGTATAAAGGAAATAATTCATGCTTTAATAGGGGGATGTCCCCCCCCCCACGTGCTGCAATCACACTAATCCTTCTGGGCATACTTTCAATAAGGTTTTGACACACAACTATGGGTATTTGCGTCCATTCCTGCTGCAAGAATGTCGCCAGCTCAGGTGTATATTTCGGACGTGGTTCCCTGGTCCGTATGCGTCGCTCTAACGCGCCACACAAATGTTCTATGGGGTTTAGGTCGGGACTTTGAACAGGCCAGGGAAGACGTTTTACAACCATATCTCGATGCCACTGCTTGACAGAAGCTGCAACATGACATGAAGAGCTATCGTCGTGGACGTAACATTCGCCCATTCCATAAAATTGCCAGAGGGTAGGAAGAATCTGATTGTCCAAAATGTTCATGTAGGCGTCGGCATTCAATTGACCAGGAACAACATGCAAAGGTCCCAGGCCATACCACGAAAAACATCCCCAAAAAGTAGTTGGATTATATGCAAATCCGCTGGCGTCCGGTCCATTATTGTTGGGTAGTATACATATAAGTGGTTTTTACCGGAATTGTAATAATTGTATCTCTTTTCACTAAATGCAGAACTGTTTTCTTTCAGTGCTGCCACGCTCCCCATCACTTTCAAATGCTTGGAGGAGAACAACCACATCGATTGCAGAGTGACGAGGTTCGTCCTGCCCGTCGGTGCCACCGTCAACATGGATGGTACGGCACTCTACGAAGCAGTCGCGGCGCTCTTCATCGCCCAGATGAACGGGATCACTTTGTCTGCGGGAGAAGTCATCGCTGTCAGGTGCTCGCACTTTCCGTTTTCCTCCGCAACTCGGCCGTGCAATACCGGCAGCGTATTTCACGAGCAAAATTAAACTTACCTATCTAGTCATATTTCATACCCCCCCCCCGTTACTTTAGAAGCCCTGTCTGTTTATGTCAGTAATTTTCAACCTGTGGATCTTGTCGGTACCAGCCCGGTAGGAAGAGAATAAAGAAATCTAGAATAACGGAACGTCATCAATAGCCCGTTGTGTTGTTCCAGTGCAGCGTTAATTAAATACCTACCTACCTTTTAATCCATAAGTAAATCGGGCCGCCGTAGCCTGGTTGAAAGAGCAAGGGACTAACAACCGGAGTGTTGCGAGTTCGAATCCAACCAAAGACCGTTGTACCGGATGAAATGGTGTGGTGACTGAAATGTAATGGTAGCGTAAAGGAATAAGATCTTTGGTTTCATCACAACAACATTTATTCTAACCTCCTACAATTTAGCAGATATTTACAGATATTTTTGGTACAAGAAGGGTACGGCAAGTTAGCGAGCTTGTTCTCGCTCTCAGGTCTCAGTAGTCTCTGTGGAAAATTCTAACGTCTTGCAGGACGCTTTTGAACGGAAAAACAGACGTCGATGGAATTTTGAGTATTCTCAAGTTGCTTGAGATTGATGAGATCGTGATGTAAGTGTAACGTCAGATGAAGAGCGTTTGTTTCAAGTGCCCAGAACTTTATGACCGATGTAATGTCAAATGGAGTGCTGTAATAGTACTTCTAGGGTTAGTTATGGACAGTTGATCACTTGAAAAGAGTTTAATGATCTCCAATTAGGGCAGTGTGGAATACATCTGCTTTGTGTCTGCTTGATCAGAGAAGCCGCGTTTTAAGCGGTACATTGTCGGTATACCGTCGTGTACAAAGAGGCGGCGTAGAATAATCGGTCTTGACCTCAAATGTCTTTATGATGGCTTGGTATGGAATTTTGGAGAGTGGGGAGCCAGTTCAGGTGTGACCTCGTCATCTAACCGTTTTCAAAATTTTGGAGTGGTGTACTCGGATTTCTCCCTTTTGGGATTTAATTCAGGACCATCCCCAATAGCCCATGAAATGTGTTGCTCCAGTCCGACTTAATTGAATAACAAAATATCTTATTAGTACCAACATAATAATACCATGAATAACATCAAAATACTTCAATAAGAGTAGTTAGTAATACTGTTGGACGGTGTATCGAATAATTTAAATAAATTTGTGGTTGTGAAGGTTATTATTGGCACGCACAGTTCTTCGTAGCGCCAACGACCATTTCAAACCTAAATTTACAATACATGGAGAAAAAATATATAGTTTTTGGTAGTGGGTGTACGTAAAAAAACAATGTTAGTTCATTGGTCAGGGAAATGAGTTAGTGTACAAAACTATAAAGTTGAGGTAGTTAAGATACTTTTATTTTTAGTGGACTTAGTTTTTGTACAGGTAAGAAAGTTATTAGGAATCTTACCGATGATTCATGAAAACTAAGAACTGTGTGAAAACTCTCAAAGTATTATTTAAATTATGTCTTTATGGGTTATAAATATTCAAATAGCTTACAAATATGAATTCCTAATGCTTATATTAAAAAAAAAAGTTAGTTTTTACTTAATCTAAAATAACGTCTTTAAACACCTTTTTTCAGTTTAACCGCTACAGCTGCTAGTATTGGAGCTGCCAGTGTACCCAGTGCAGGGTTGGTAACCATGTTATTGGTGCTGACGGCGGTAGGATTGCCAACTCAAGACATATCTATGATAGTTGCTGTAGATTGGCTTCTGTAAGTGGTTTTTTATTTGTCTGCATAGATAATCCTATTATAGTTTTGCATGTTGTTTCAACTTGTAACGCGAGATTCTGTTATAATCCATTTAACTCATGGACAGGTTATCTTATCTTGATTATATGTTTTCTGACTATTCTTTCAAAGCTATTAGTGTCGTTGTGGGACCGTATTAGAGCTTAAACCGCTTAGGCGAACTTATAACTTACCACCCCTATTTATAGGCCGCATTAACTTACCGAATAATTGTGTTTTGTCTTCTGATTTTAGTATAAAACTAATTGGTTATTTTTGCACATGAAACAAGAAGTGAAAAACATTTAGAAGTACTTAGTTTCGACTACAAAAAATCCCAACATCCCAAACAAACCCGCTCTTGAACTTGTCGTTCCTGGCTGCAGGCTATTTATCATATATTACAGTATGTTTGACCTCATTCCTTAAATAGTTTGATCATTGTGTCAGAAGACATGATCACCAAGTTCTTGGAGGCCGAATACTTTGGATCCTAATATTTTTATGGTTGGGATCTGGGCCTGCCTTCACAATATGGAATTAATATTCAACATGTACTGATAGTATTGATAATGATATGTTTTACAATACAAAGTTCCGAAAATACATATAGTATATAGAGAAATTGATTTGTTCTTCTCTAACGATTTATGTCATTGATATAGCCACAGGGGTTTCAATAAAAAAAAACTTGATATTTTAAGAATCATATAAACTGTTTCATAAAACTCCATGATCAAGTAGTCCTGAAAAAGAGGGGAAATTCTGACTCAGAGGAGATGCAGGTTGGATCTTGATACCTTGTTGCATCGTTTTAACGTAACGCACAATGGGTAGATGGTATAGAGGGTGGTAGGTGACAAAGGTGCAAAATGTGTGCAGACATTCATGCAGAGATAAACGAAAAATTCTACTCCGAACAGTTTCGACCTCAACGTCCAAGAAGCAGACAAGGTCTTGTATTTGGGTCCCTTTGTTTTGCGCAACTCGGCGAAGATCTTTTTGTCGGAACAGTGACCTAAAACATATGTATGAGAGGGCAGTCAGGTGCTTAATGGTTTTGGTTCCATGATCAAGTGCACAAAAATCTTTCGAAATTTCGATTTTTTAGAAGTTTAAATAAACTTTTATACAATTCTATTTAAAATTATGTACAATATTATTTAAGGAGACCACGTTGAGCAGAATTATTTTAAATAATTCTTTGAAACATACCTGTACGTTTTGAAGTAAGGTTATTTTTCTGCTTTAAACTTCAATATCTCAAAATGTGTATTTTTCCCATTAAAAGAACATTTTTTCAAAGGCTATTCATGCAAATATGAAAAAGAATTGGTTTACAAGTGTAACATATTTTAGCATCGGCATTTTTTCTATCTGCTCAGAAAAGTTCATTTTAGTTGTTAAAAAAGATAAAAATTGGTCATTTAAAAAAAAATAGCTAAGGGAAATTTTTTTTTAAAATGACTTAAATTCTTGTGTTTAAGTGTTTAAAGTCTTCATAACGTGTATAAAAAATTTAACCGTTTATCATTACGGAGATAGGATTACAACAGTCCCCTTAATAATCTTGCTCCCCATCTCCACTCAACTCAACTGGTCTACCGACCATGCAAAGGATTTTTGCCGTAATTTTTTTTAACGTATTAGATGCCTAGGTGTGGACAGGAATACTATTTTTTTGCAATACATATAAGAAATTTTGAGTAATTAAATGCACACGCAGGTGCTGCTCTTAAAAAGTTTTGCTGCGAGTGTTTTAGAGACAATTTAAGCGTCGTTATTTTGAGATGAAAACAGGTTAGGCGTAAAGAAAATTTTTTTCACATTAAAGACGATTGGATTTTAAACCGGTTGCTACAATTCAAACTTCCTAGCAGCCAGAAATATGCATATTTTTTCGCAAATTTGTAGGATTTTTCGTTGTAGTGAGGAGTAATACATCTCCACAGACTCAATAATTTCATAAACACCAATAAACACTTTCAAATCGAAGAAAATTTAGTTTTTCTATTATTTTGGGAGGGGGACGACTGAAGCTCATGTAACTACCTCATAGGTGCCCTGTTGGTCCTATAGCTCTATACTGGACTGTATTTTAACTAATGCAATTCGTTGTAACAAAAACAAATTTTACTGACGACAAACTTAACAATGTTGTGGATGGACCACTCTCATTAAGGCTAAGGAAGCCTGGTACTAATTAGGGCTAAGGAACCCGCGTTTTCATCAGGTCTAGTAGAGCACCTCTCTCCTCCGTGTCTGAAGCCTGAATTTCACCCCACGCGCTCACACAGTGCCCTTTACAATTTATGATAGATTTAACATGCCCCACTGGATATTAATATAATTTTCTTTTCAGGGATCGTATCAGAACATCCATCAACGTCTTGGGTGACGCCTTCGGTGCCGGAATCGTATACCACCTGTCTAAAAAAGAGCTTGACCAGATGGATGCCGACATGGCAGCCCGGGAAGAAGTGGAAATGCTGGATACCAGGAAGTTCTCCATCGGGACGAGGGGAAGCGTCGGTGACAAAGGACACGCATCGAACCAGAAGTCCCCCGAGGAGAGTCAGATCTAAAATAATCTACCTTATCTAGACTTAGGAAAGGAACAATCAGAGGTCGAACAAAACCCTGAAAACTGTGTAATGATTTCAGGAGGTGTTGGTTTTGCATTGAGAATTACGTGTAATGAAAGAAGCGATGCGTTTCACGGCATCGTTGTGTGTGACATTGTGCATTAAACTGACGAATTATGTGTCGGTCATAGCGAACTGCGTCGCAATTAAATAAAATCCAATAAAAAATGGGGAGGAAGATTTGTGCTTTTTTCTCATAAGTTGGCCGGAATACTGCCATTTTCCATGATACCCTGCATGCTACAAGAGAATATTGATTAGTGCTGCCATCTATCCGCATATTGTGCAAACATTATTATTACCAGGCTGTCTTTTCTTTCATAGTGAACCAACCAGTTTAAACTGAATAAACCATTTGCTCCAAATCTTTTATGCTTTACAACTGATCATTAATTGCAATGTATTAAAATGTCTTGAGATTGCGTTAGTAAATGAACTACCCACAATGCAATTAAATTATCAGCAGCAAAGATTTATAAATTTTGTTGCTGGTAATTATCAGCAAAAAAAATTAGATACATACGTAAGTAGGTACATTCGGCTTCTCAGTATTGGATGAAACACTTACAAAAGCATTCAAAGTAAACCACCTCAAGAAGCACTTGAAAAATACCTGTACAAAAGTAAAGTTAGTATCGTTAAATTTAATTTTCCCAGCATTTTATTAGTCTCCAATATTTCTGTAAATAAATTGTGGTAGTATTTTTTTGTTTTCTAATCTGTATCTGTTTAGCGCAGTTTTGTATTTTATTTCTCTAAGTTCGCGTATTTTCTATATACAATTCAACACGTAAGGAACAAGCTTTGCTTGAATGAAATAATCTCAGACATGAACTTCAGAAACAGGTCTGTAGAGTTATAAAAATATTACTTTTTTTTTTATAAAAAAATAGACTTAATATTGTGTGTCTGCATTATCATGTGTGTACTTGAACTGTACATATTGTAGTTTTTAGATTCATGATAGCTTTATTGAAGTGCATATTAACCGATTTTTCTCATCTGCTTTGTATTTCAATAACATCAGTTGTATTTTGCAAAATAAATCTAATAAATATTTTGCTCCAAATTCCTCTGTTTTTGTTAGCACTAATTTGTATATTGTTTTGAAGGTAAATAAAAATATCTCTTAATTTGCCACTCAGTCTTTATTTTGACACGTAAATACCTGGATTTTCAGAAAAATGTTCTCTTGCCTTTTATCAAATATTTCAATAAAATTCTTTTTGCCCTCCTGGTGGTAGGCTGTTTTGACTAGGTAGCTTGCCATCAACAAAACTTACCAGATCTTGATGTACGAGATTTAAATAAAACTGACCTGATCTTGATATCGCCATCATCAAGAATATTGGCAACATCTTGATTGCGAAATATCTCGTCATTTTCAAAATTCGTTGGATCACTATGATCTCGAGAAAGTTCCTTGGAGGATTATGCCTCCAAGTGTTTTGACGGGATATCTCGTCCTAGATATGATTATTTTTGGTTACGACGAGACATCTCGTCTAGATAAAGGTTCCTAGAGGAATGAAGGTCCAAGTAGGAAAAGGGAATTGCTCCTTGCATAGAATTAGTGAAAATTTGAAAAAAGCTTTTTGCACCAGAATAGGTTGTCCAGTTTGAGGTTTGACACTATAAAGCAGTTTTAGACGAGAGGATAAACCACAAAGGATAACACGTTATACAGAGGCTGTTCACACATTTTTTAGACAGTGTATATTGTATTCACAAAACTAAATTACATAAAATTCTTGGGTTTTCAATGTTCTATTTGATAGCCCTTATTCTGAACTATCTTTCGACACCGTTATTTCCAGGATAATAATGTGTTTTGAAGTGTCAGAAGAGGTATTCTATCCCATTCCTCCTGAACAGCTTTCCAGAGTCCTGTAAGGGTTGTGGGACGACGTTTGGATAATGCAGATTTTAAAAGTCCGAAAGCACAAAAATCCATCCAAATATCATCGGGAGATTTAGTAGGGATATCAGTGAAGGGTATTTCCTTGATACCGGTTTTTTGTTCCATTTCTTTTAGGAAATTTACAGTGGATTTTGATGTGTGACTGCTAGCTTTGTCTTGATGGAGTTCCACAGATTGATGGCACTGTGGATAAAGCGATGGTATTTCAATCAGAAAAATTGCCGATAAAATATGTTCCTGATAGTATTTGGAGTTAATCTTGACATTTTTTCCACTCTCTTTATTTTTAACTTGCCATTATATGAAAAACCAGCAACAATCATGAATTCCTCAGAAAAACTTTCTTTCGATTCTGTGAACCATGTACTTAAATTTTTTCCCCTTTTTATGATAATAAATGGCTCTTTTTTTGCTGCAATCATTTAAATACAACCATGATTCATCTATTGTGACAATTTGTTTCCATTTTTCTTTGGATAAGTGTTTATCATATAGAATTCGGCAGCGTGTCCTGCGTTCAACGATATGCTTTGGAGAAAGACGCTGCACATTGCGTTTTTTCGCTTTCTTAAGATTTAAATCAAATTTTATCATTTTGTTTACAGTGAACACCGAGCATTTTAATGATTTTGCAACTGTCCTTTGACTAAGGGGATTTTCTTTTAACATCAAACAACGTACCTTTGCAATAGTCGAAGATGTCCATTTCTTCCTTGGATACATGTTTGGAATTTTTGTTCCACTTGACGCTCCAATTTGACGTTTTTTTCCTTTCTTGTTGACGATATTACCTATCGACGCTTTAGTTATCACAAAACCATGACTCTCACATCGTTTTTGGGTAACGGAATATGAATATTTATCTTCGGAAAGAGCTTAAATATAGCCTTCGAACCACTGCTTCGTTAAAAACGCCATTTTGAATAAAAACAAACCTCTCAAGCCGCAGACGATAATTTTGACTTTTAAAAACATAGTACAACTGTAATTATTTTTTTTTTGCAGCAAACGATTTTTTATTACTGCTAACCAAAATCGTCTAAAAAATGTGCGAACAGCCCCTGTAAAAGCAAGTGATAAATCTTCGCGCCTTATGACTCAATGCATTTGCAATTTGACACACAGACAGAGCCGTTCTTGTGTAATGCGCTGAGTGTGCACTTTCAAGTAACCAAAAATCGGTTCGACTTCCCGAAACAGGGGCGTTATTCTTTCAACTTTAAGTATTTAATTAAATTTTCGATTTTTTATTATTTGATACTGATTTGGTGCTTTGTAGATTCTATTTGCGATTGTTATAAAATATACTTTTTAACTTGCATATTTTGTCCTTAATTTACATTTTAATGTCCACAACTCACTCATCAATGGCAGGGATGTTTTAAAGGGATAAATCACGAACTTGGGAAATCCTTAACAAAATAATGGTGGAATTAGAAAGCTATCAAAACGCGTACTGGAGACGTAACAGTTTCTTTCATTACGTCTGAATATACGTCTAAATACGCGAATCCGAAAACAAAAGAAAACTTCATCAAGTCTGATAGCAATCGAAAACTTAAGCCGAAAAAAAAAATAGAATACATGCCCATTCGAATACACATTTAACATTATGGAATGCAAAGAACTACGAGGGGAAGATTAGGCCTTCCGAAATTGATTTCTGAATACGTGCCTGAAGAGGGCTTACATTTAGAAAATCAAATGTTTCTGAGAAGGAGCGGTTTTGCAAGTCGGCAATTCATACTTGAGGAACAGCCCTGGATATAGAATTAATTCACTTCATGTCACATAAGACAGTCTTTTCCAAACTTTTTCGGTTCACGGATCCCTCTACCTTAATATAAATCTATGGGACTCCTTTCTCTGCAAATTGAATTTGAATTCACAGTGTATTCAAAAAGTTCCAGGACCGATCGCACGCAAACCATATAACACAGATGATATTCTTATATTTGATATCAAGTTTCTATATAGTCTCCTCCAATTCAATACAACGCTTGGAACGAGTGTACAGGCCCGTAAACGCCTTCTGGAACGCTTCCACTCCAATTATTGAGTTCCGATGTCACAGCCTCTTCAATATCCATTATAGACTCGATCCGTTGCCTCTTCATCTTCAATTTCAACTCGGGAGATAAAAGTATCCGGGAGGGACAGATCTGGTAAGTGCGGGGTGGTCAGTGCTCACAACCTGCCTTCTCGCTAAAAATTGCTGCACAGTGATGGACTTATGAGACGGTGCATTGTCATGCAAGAGGCACCAATTTCCACTTTCCAACAAATCGGGCCTCATACGCCGAATTCGATTCAAAAGACAATCCACAATATCTTTGTAGAATGCTGAGGACACAGTGAAACCTTGAGAAAAAATACTCAGCATTTCCATCATTTCAACTTGAATATGGGCAACCTGATCTCTTGTGGTCTTCGGTCCAGTCTCTTCAATCTCTAAACCTCGAAAACCACTCAAATACTCATGAACGACTCAGAGCATCGTCACCTTTCGCATATTTAATCATTTCGTATGTTTCTGTGGCTGATTTTCTTAATTTGAAACAAAATTTTATATTCGTTCGCTGCTCCATTTTTTTATGACAATGACGCACACACATGCTTTACGCAAATGAACGCTGCCAAATCGGAGCTAGTCAGAAATGAATGCAACCACTTGCGACGCTTAACTGGAAGTCGTTGCTACGTCATTCCGCCGGTTTTGCTGAGATAGAGCCATCTGTTCGTTTTTACGAGCGGGAGCCCTGGAACGTTTTGAATAAACTGTCTATAGTGCATTTTTAAGGATATATTTAAATACTTAAATAAATTACATTTTAATTCAATAAATCATTTAAATTTCAAACAATTGTATTACACAATAACAATGTCAATTATTTTTCAAAATACCAATATGAATTTTATTACTCAAAAATACAATTTAAATTTATTGAGGAATAGTGAAGAAATAAGTAGGTACTAAAAAATATCTGTAAAATTCTTGCTCCGTTTCAACATCGAAATCTTATTAGAAAATAGAAAAGATGTTAACGTTGGTGATTAAAGGGACGCACATGTACTAGGGATGCGACATCGATAGCAAAACATCGATGTTCAAAATTAAAACTTTGATGTTGATAATACATCGACCCAAAAACATCTTTTTTTTTTAAATTCAATGTTTTTAAACTTTTTTCTCCATTTCTTAAAACTGGTTTACCAACTATTGATGCGACATCGACAGCAAAACATCGATGTTCAAAATTAAAACAATGGTGTTGATAATACATCACCTCCAAACTATCGATGTTTTTAAAATTCAGTGTATTTAAACCTGTTTCCCCATTTCTTAAAACTGGTTTAGCAACTAGTGATGCGACATCGGCTCCAATACATCGATGTTTTTTTTCTAAAACATCAATGTTTAGAAAACATCGACATCGATGTCGCATCCCTACTTGTCAGACCCTTCATCCTTGGTCACTTTGGTCTAAAGTATGTTCAATTTGCTGATTATAAAAATTATGCTACTTGGTTATTTTTAAAATTTTTATAACGGTACTTTTTTCATTTAAAAATAAAACACCGACAACGTAAAAACATCGACAAGTATAAACATCGATGTTACCAAAACATCGACCCCAATACATCGATTTTAAATACATCGATGTTTTTTAAAAAAACAACGATGTTTTGAAAACATCGACATCGATGTCGCATCCCTAACATGTAGAGCATTTTTGGTTTGTCTCTTCTGATCAAAATCGAAGTTTGTCATCCAATTAGTTATCTCTAGGTTTCCGAGACAGGCACCGCAAAAAATATCGCCTCCATTTAGTTTTCTATCTTACCGAAAGACCAACCACCTACCCAGAGGAGTGGATAGATAGTTTTATTTTACGTCACACTGGCAATTGCTAAAAGCTCGGGATCAATCTTGAAGGGAAAAATTCCAGAACACCACCACTTAATTTTGAATTACACACAGCTGGCGAGGTCACACCTGAGCTGGCACCCCACTCTCCAACCGTCCACACACACCAAATTGAAGACATTTTTGTTTTTCCGATACTCTTCCAACAGGGCTTTGAGGAGTGGGGGAGAAGAAAATTTCTTTATGTACTGCTCCAGCCCAGTTTCGGTTCTTTGCGCGACCCACTAAAAACGTTTACCAGATCTTCTCCACTGTTCACTAATTGAACACCATTTTTCACTAATTGAGCTGTTGGTCTCATTCGTACAGAGTAAATATGATAGGGAGATATAGGCAGGTAGGTCTTTGATATATAAGTGTCTTATTCGCATACCTATGTAAATATCGTCAACAAATCTTAACAACGCGGCTGTGCTACGTGAGGGGGAATATTATCCATAATAGGTAGTGTAAAACGATATATGCATGGAGCATTATCAAATAGAAAATTAAGTTTTTTTTTATTATATTCTGACAAAAAACAAAAGTCGATTCACTTTCATAAAGCTACTGATACAATTAATACTAATTTACTGATTTTTTCTACTCTTCCTCTATATTTCATTTGATTAGAAAAACTCTAGTTGACAAATGCTCTTTGTTTTAAATTAATTCTAATTTGTATTCGCTGTACCCTTTCTAGTATGTTCAATAATTTCATGCAAATCTGTTAAAACATTGTTTGAATTGTTTTGCGGGAACATAAATGGAGAAAGGAATAAGCATGATGTTAATTTTCATTTAGACATCTCAATAGTAATAATAAGGAAAGCAAAAAAAAATTCAATAAAATAATGTAGAACTTATTCCAAAAACTAAAAATAAATTTGTTCATTGATTTTTACGATATTTAGTGTTTATTGTTACTTAAACTTAACCCCGTGAGTTTACCTCCCTTCTCAAGCAAAATATTCACTCTGACTTTTTCTAATTTGAAATTTTAATGCATCAGCTGCTTTTGAAACTGAACGCCAGAATTTAAAGGAACCCAAAGTTCTTGAAAATATGCATAAAAGTAAAGTGGCGAAATTTTTTCTCGCACTGTTATTTAACGTTTATGGTTCCACCACAAGATGGCACTGCTAGCTCTTACAGTACCAATGGAATTTGGAAAACAATGGTTTCAAGAAAGAGCTGAAAAGGGGGAGTCTTAAGTAAAATTCGATGTTCTAAAGGACTTCATTTCTTATTTTAAAAAAAATCAAAAAAATTTTTGTTTTTAAATTGTTGGCTTATTCTATCGGATGGTAAAATAAGGTTTCGGTTGGACTATAACTATTAAAAAAGGATATATACAATATTTGCTTTTTCGGGTCTAAATGCGCCCATGTTGCTTTCAACATTTTCGACATCGAAATAAAATTGAGCCTCACTTCCAACAAAATAATTTGTATAGCAGAAAAAGACAGTGAGCTGCAAATAATCAAATGAATTAAATGATGTTATATTTAGCTCAAGTAACTAGTATTTTTCTTTACCATCTATCCAGGCACTGAAGATGCACATGAAAACATTGTTTTCATTTACTAGCACAGTTTTCCACTTAATAGATTAAATAATATCAATTCAGTAATTTCTGTTTTATTAGTGTAGCAATAGTTTAGATTAGGCTATTTTCAAATAGAGCTTCGAGCTATTCTTCTGCAATTTAGTTAACTTTTTTCTCTGAATTCGTTTTTTCTGGAATTCACCATTTGGGGATTTTAAGAATTTAAATTTTCCACAAAATCAGCGAGGAACTCTTATATACACAGAGTTGCAAAAGTCATCTTTTCATTTTATCGCATATATAACAGATGTGAATGTGAACACGGAATTCGTGTTGGTAAATTGAGTTTGTTTATCATGCTCTCTTTGCTAATCATTCCATCAGTTTTCACTTGTAAATCCCTTTGAAGTCACCCACGACGTAACAGTTTATGCTTTTTAATTTCCTTATCCGTTTTCATGTTTCGGTACATTTTATTGAAAAAATTTCCCCGACTGCCAAATACCAAGGCAGACCCATTTATCTAGTGCTATACTGTCAATACTGGAGATTGAGGCCCTCTCGGGGTCAGGTTCTTCATGACCTTATCAACACCGTTTCCCCGACTGCCATTCCAAGGTGTGAACTATAGTTTCCATAACCACAAGCTTCTCTCCTTCTAATATAAAACAACGGCATTCAATGTTCTAACGTTTTCGTATGTATCTTCAATATTTTTATGAACCTTTTATTCCAAAATTTATATCGCTATTTCATATTTACATCTCTTTCTTTATTCCAAAACCTTATATCGTCATCAACTTCCAGATTCATCTATGGACAAATTGATATAGATAAATTTGCTGTCCCCAACACTAAGTTGAATATCCTTTCCATTGTCAGAAATACACACAAAAAGGAAAATAGGTACTTGTATGTTTTTTAATTGATGTCAGAAATGAAACAGTAATATTAAAACAGGTTGCGTTTCAGCTTATCCATACATATAACAGCTATCATCTTCCACGAGATTTTTCCCTCCGAGATGTTAACCGCGTCAAAAACTGCTCCGTAATAGTCAACATATGATGCAAAAACTTGTTCCCAACTGTTTAGATCGTCAATCCCCTTGGAGTAATAGGGTTGTTTTTTCTCAACATGCTATCACGTCAATAGTTAAATCTATCACATCTTAAATGAGATACGTCTCCGAAACCACATGGAGGGTTAAAACATGACGTTCTTCCATGAATATATATGTATGTTCCAACGATATAAGTATGCCTTAAATATTATTCATGCATTACAATTTTACGAACCGAAAATTATCAACAATATTAAAGATTAGATCAGTGGTACCAAACTCTTAAGTTCAAGGACCCCTAGAAAATTAGAAAATTTCGTGTACCCCTTAAGATTGTAAATGTGTGTAAAGCATATGTAAGCCTATATAAAACCGTAATGATACTAATTTTTTACCTTAATATAGCGAGTAAAATGTTTTGAACTGTGTTAAAGAGTTTGTAAAACTTTAAAATTTCTAATTAAGGAATACTAAATGACAATTTATAGTTCTGAAACATAAAGCCTTTGAGTTAAGAAATAAAATAAACAGTAAATGTTATACACTCTTAAGTCTTAAATTAAATCCTAGTTTTATGTACTCTCTTACAGTCCTTCTACTCATAAAACTATTAATTTTGTTTGAGTAATAGTGGTATTATAGCTGCGGTGATATATCACAATCATCAGTCACTGGGAAATACTCTCGAAACTGCAAGATCAACTGCTCCTTTTTACGTTTGTAATAATTGCATTCTAGAATATAACAGCATTTGTCAAAACATAAAAGTTAGAAAAATCATGGAATATTTTATTTTTCTTGAAAGTTGGATAAAAAAATACAATTTGTTTTCCGCGGAACCTTTCAATCGTTTTGCGGCCACTTGGAGATACTTTACCACATATTGTAAACCATTGGATTTGCTATAGATGATGATACCGGATCCTACTACATGTCTTATAGTTGCTGCAGTGAATGTTTAACCCTTATAGTAGTTTATCTGTACATCGAAAACTGCCATATAGTGTTCAACTCTTCTGGTCCAATCCTGGTACAAACAATCCACTTCTGGGCCATGGACGTTTTGTTTCCCCTACTTGGATCATCATTGGAGTATTAAGGCAGTTTTGTCTAGACGAGATATATCGTCCTTAACGAAATAACCAGATCTTGGACAAGATATCTCTTTGAAATACTTGAATGGTTAAGTCTCGTCTTGTAAAAAACAAGATTCACTTAATTAACTTAAGATTAGGACTTAAACTGATCATAACTATCAAAACCAGATTTGTTTAATTTTTCCTGAATTTTACAAAGGCAGTGCTTAGAAACTGAATCCTTGTAATTAAAGTTTGGAGAATGGGGTGCCAGCTCGGGTGTTGCCTCGTCATCTGACCATGGTTAAAAATTACAAGGTATTGTCCTCGGTTCTTTCCCTTGGGGGATTGATCCCGAACCGTCTTGAATAGCCCCGTCGTGTTTTCCAGTACTACTTTATTTAAAATACCTACCTATCATATAGTTATCAAAAATTTAAATTGAATATTAAAATAAGAAATGTAAATGCATGATTTTAGGAGTACTTGTTGATCTTATACTCAAAGATGCCCTAACGTTTCCCAAGGAGTTGATGTTATTTCCAGAAATTCTCACCGATTAAGGAAGTAAAACAACCCAACAATTTAGCTAGTTATACTGTAAAATGTCCAAGAAAATTCTATTTTTAACTGGAAGCATTAAAAAAAGAACTGTATTTTTCTTAAATACTTTTGGGACGATTTCATACCTTGGTAGTAAAGCATTTTCTTCTATTAGTGTGCGATATTATGTGTAAAAATGTGGAACTTTAAGGGTTTGGTTATAAAAGAAAATTCAATATCCGTAAGTATTATCTGACAGATTTCACATTTTTAAAATTATTAAATCTCGCTTTGATTTCACTCACATTTTCTTACTATCCAAATCCCTAACAAACAAGTATTATTTTGATGCGTATAAACTTTTTAAAAATAAAAATCGACAAAACAAGAGCTTTCGAATTAGTATTTAAGTAAACGGCTGAATTACTACTCAAAAGCAGAAATTATACTTGTGACCCTTTCAAATAACACACTAAGTCTCAGACAGCAACATTTCTATTCAGAAAAGTGTTAGTGATAACGCATCAGTATTTTACTGACAAAATATTGAATTCGTTTCTATATCACTCGTCATATGAACTTGAATAGAAATTGCTATGTGTTGCCTTTGGATTTTTTCCTCACTGTTTCCAAAAGCTTGTTATGTTGCTAAAATGGAAAGATAATTCAACTACTAACCTAATTATGTTTTTATATTACAAGAAAAATAAATCTGAAACTGAGTTTACAGCAGTAAAATTGGAAAAATGTCCCACTTCTGAAAATAATTTAGTTGCATGTAGATTCAAACTATCGTTCAAACTGGGAACCGTTTAAATCGATGTAAAACTGCAGACGACATTAATTTTAATGAACTCAAATTTTACAAATTCCATTACCAAGTTCTGTCCAAATAGCTCAAAACTAGTTCTCTTTTAATGAACTGTTAAATTTTTTGTTGATCGTTTTTTGGTCTGACGGAGTTGGTGAAAAGTAGTCAGTAATAAGTTGCCTTATTGATATAATACTGAAGCTTACGATTAAAGGAGAGAATACGACTTGTGATAACATAAAATTAAGAATATGATACCGCAATTGCTAGTTTTGTTTTTGTTATTCCAGAGTTTTTCCACACAGAGAAACATTCCTACTCTTTTGATTTATTGAATACTCCTGTTTTAATAAAGATTCGTTCACGCAAGCTACGGAAGTTCTGTAAATGTAAATTTTAAGCTGGTACAAGTCTAGCAGATGTCCTTTTCCTTCTCCTAACTAAATTGTAAACTTTGCAGTGTCAAATGCAGCTGGTGAGTCGAGGACTAATGTACTACTCTATACCCGTCTGTAATGTAACAAACAGGTCATAAATCAAAGTAATCTATCGATTTCTCGTAGTTTCAAACTGTATTTCCCAAAAGCATACTTTTAAACACGTCCGCTCGATATCTTGGCGTAATGATACGAAATGTCCTTCGCACTATTCATTTTTCAATGTCAATCTCAATCGTTATGGCTTATGCATTTTACTGACGATCAGAGAGATGTCAGTAAAATGCATGTCATCCACAAAAAATATTTATTATCAAAAGCATATAAAAAAACACGACACCGTAAGTGAAATCAGTTTATTAGAAAAAATTAACTTATTGTAATGATTATGAAGTCACTTTCATGTGTGTTGATGATTGAACAGAACAAAAAAGATGACATTTTTAAATACAAGAAAACACACAAAAGACAACATGCATCCTCGACAAAGCAAGGCTTTTGGCTTGACAGGGATGGGTTGAAGTCAGCCTCAATCTCAATCGCAAGCACTTTGGAATTATTTTCAAAGAAGCAAACGTTCTAAGAATTTACTTGCGTTCCATAACGTTCCACTTCTGACGAACATAGGGTGATAAATACAACTGAACAGTGCTGAAAAATATGTATACACATCACTCTTGGACTGGATATTAGCGGAAAACAGAATAGTGATGAAAATAATAGTTATGGTTGCTTGCTACAAGAATCCTGAGAATGGTTTCAAATTACTTTCTTTTCAGTTTCTATGAATATAAATAGTTAAGATTACGAAAATTACTGATTTCTTTTCTTAAAATTGATCATTGATATGAAAGCATATGAGATACCAAGACTTATAAAATGTTTTTTTGCGTAGTTCAAAACTTCAGTGGTTAGAATTGTTAAACTTCATAATTCTGCAAATATATTTGCTTAGAAAAAAATGTAAAAACTAAATTATTTCGTGGTAAATGAGCAATTCCGTCTGTCCTGTCGCAGTCCAAGTTTACAAACAAATGAAGTTAATTAGATGAGTCACTTAAATAATGATTTATAAATAGTTCATGTCTTGATTTTCCTTGGCTGGTGTTGCCTTTCTTGGAGTAGCCAGCTACGAATCAAAAATACTAACAAGAATCATAGACCTGTAAAAAACAATTAAAAAGGTGTCATTTTTACAGAGCAATGTAAAATCTAATAAATAGTATGACATTAATGAACTTATAGTTTCAAAATGTTTTTATTCGATTGACAAAGAGAAATTGTATTCAATAACCAAATCATTTTAAAATAAAATAAGATGCGAAAGAAGTATCTTTACAAATCTGGTACTTTTAAAAGCTTTCGTATTAAAAAAAACTTTTTACAACGCTTTACAAAAAAATATAAAAAAATTTAGAGACCATAACCAATTAATAAAATTTTTCTCTTCACGAAAGAAAATGAACATGAAATAAATAGAGAATTAACTTAGATTACCAGTAAGCGTAGATATATCATACAATACACATGTGTAATAACACAGTAAAAAATATCCCTAATTAATCATCAGAAAAGAGTATTTTAAATGACTCCATAATCCGTTCACTTAAACTTTTTGTCTAAATGTATCAGTTAATCGGAGAAAGAGCAAAAGTTCTGTTTTATAAAAGGGGATTGAATATTGTTTTTGCATTTGAAATGACGATGAATAAATATTTTTGAAGTATCTTACCTGAGTTCATTAGATAAAATTCCTAGTTTCAGATCATACAAGGTAGTTGGGTATAACGAAGAGAGAATCCGTACTGTGAATTGTTGGCATTGAGGTGTGCGTCGCTATTACTTTTCACTCTCAGCATGAAAGGCTTACTGCGAGCTGTAAAAAACAATTACAATTCAACTGAAATCTATTGAAACGCTGAAAGAGGGTTGTATGAAAACAAGCATATTATAACCATTGATACGTGAATCCTCTAAGTGGTTTCGACAAGATATCTCGTCCATCATGATTTGACAAAGTTTGATAACGACGAGATATTGCGTCATCAAGATATTGCCGAATTTTAGAGGACGAGATCAAGATCTGGTTAGTTTTTTTCTTATGACGAGGTGTCCGTCGATCAAGATATGGCCAGTATTTTCGCATATCAAGATATCTGGTCGAGACAACCACCAGGAGGGTTAACAAACAATTAATATTTGTTGAAATGAATGCCAAATTACATAGACATGACACCATGGAGTAGATGAAGGTTGCACCTTCTGTCCTTAAGAGGAGCGTGAAACTTGATATAGCAGTATAGCTTTTTCTATAAGATGACCGTTCCTAACACGGAAAACCAGCTGTCAGATTTGGAATCAGTTTACCTTCTCTTCGATCTCTCTTAGTCTGGTTCTTACCCCACGGCCTGTTCGGCTTGGACACTTTGTGGTAGTAAACTATCGTCGACATAGCTGTCGGGGTGGACGCGGAAGCTTCACCACCCCGACGAGGTGATGAGCCCTACATGCCTAATCCTGACCACGTACTGCAGTACTTCTGGGTATCGAAAAAGAACATTCGACCGAGTCTTTGTTTGGACGATTTTCTCAGGGCGGGTGACATCATGGAACTGATCCAATTTTGATCAGGGGATAGGAAAAATAGCATAAACACAATGTGACATTGAAAGTGTTGAACCAATCAATCCCCTTTTCTGTCTGGTCATTTGGTACACTTTTTATGGTAAGCTCTTAATTTATTTAAAGTTGAGGCAACTAAACCAGCTGAACGAACTTGCCATCGATGGCTTTGTCTATGCTGATAGTGATTGCATGTACAAATCAAGCTGTATGAATGGCTGAGTGGCTGCTTATGACATAGCAGATACGATGGTATTCACAGGTATCTAAACAAGGTGTGAACTGTCCTGTATTGTAGGTTCTTCTACAAAATTAGATATGGATATGTTTGACTGGAACTATATTAAGTTTTAATCAGAAAGAATACCAATGGAGCGACAAAATGATAGAGCTTCCTACTAGTTTTGCGTTGCTGAAAATCTTACACTAATTGATCGATTCATATCAAACGATTGCATCACAAGCACTTAAGTTATTTATTGATGCGCATTGGACTTCTTCTGGACTTCTGAGCCCTGTGTGACGTCTTTGACCTGAATGACCTCTAAGATGTTTTCTAAGATTATTTCAACCAATATAGATGGGATTATGTAGTCATTAAATGGGATGTATGGTAAAAGTCTGAAGTCACAACTCGGAAATCTTGTGATTATTATAAAAATAAATAAAAAAATATTTTAAATACAAATCCTTTAAGAGATAACAAACATTTCATCATTCTGACGTTTAGAGGTACCGTAAAGGACATAAGGGGCCCACAGCCCCATATAAAGCCTAAAAGTGATCCATTTTTGCAATGGGCAAAGGAAAGGGAAAATACCTTTTGTTATTCTTGCAAGATATTTACCCATACAGTCTTTATCATTTTTTTAACATTTCATTGAGGCTGTTGTTTCATGTTGCTGAGGTTCAGTCAAACATTTTTTTAGAATGCTGCCTTTGGTATGATTAACAGCAATTTCTCGCAAAATGAAACTGCGCCTCTATTAAAATTGTGTCTTTAAATGCTGCGTCTGCTGAATGCAATCACTCATTTAAGTCCTCTACAGGCCATTTATCAGAAGCACTTCCGCAAGTCATATCATTACACTCAAGCCCTCACTTCAATGAAGGTTAAACGATTTGAACGTTTCAAAAGGAAGGTCACAAACGCCAATCCTACTTACATATCAGAAGGTCCCTGTCGTGCAGCCTTGTTCCACAGAAGCGATCTTCCCCTGGTCCCATGCCATCCTCCGAACCCTGGTCGATACCCACGAAGTCGTCCTCGTTGCAAATGGAACCGCTGGCTCCACCATCATGGGGCGCACCCCAGGAGAACGACCCGTGGTTCTCGGTTTCCCATTTGATGGAGCAGAAGTTCTCTTCTACTCTCACACACGAGGTGTACCGGAGGTTGCTGAGGTACCGGACCTGGCTCTCTGCCCGGGGTCCGTAATTGAAGCTCCTCACTACGTCGCTCGGGTTCCTGAAGTACTGGAGGCATCCCGCTGGGGCTGGAAATGGGAAGGTTAATTTAAGTTGTTTCCATGGAAACTGAGATGTGTCGATATTGGAAAAAAAGACATTCTTAGGTGTGAGGCACGCACCGCGAAATTGAGCTTTCGGTGTCGTTCAATTTCGCCGATTGTGACAGAGTTTGGTGACTGCGTAAAGTATGTCAGAGAAAATTCTGATAGTTAAAATATTCGCGTGAAAGAATCTGTAGGTCTGACTACTTCGTAAAATTTCCCCGCCTTTAAGCTTTGTAAAAAGTAAGATTAACTCTGAGTTAATTAAAGCAATTACTAGTTAATATGAATTCACACATTGATTAGAATTAATAGAATCGCTTAATCAATTAAATCTAAGCGTCGTTAATATTGAGGCAGTGCAACCGTATTTGTAAATCTAGTTCTCTGTAGGCCAATAATATTTACTTTTAAAGTGAAACATGAGAGGTAATCAAAAAGCATGAAAGTAAAATTCCATTTTCATCATTTTATATGTATGTGATTAAGCATTTTTGTTTTTAAAGTTGTTGAAGATCTTATAAAATTTTGATTTTTACACTTATTTTAGATTTTTAGAAATTTACCCTTTCTCATTTAGATCTCTATCTTCACTAAACTAAAAATTAGAGGTTTATCTACAGTGGAATTTGTTTCTGGTAAGGAAAGCTTTTGAAACAAATTTGAAGTATAGCGGATGTCAATTTGGCTACCCACTATTGGTTTTGCATATAAAGTTTTTAAATATAGCTTGTAGAACATTAATTCACCTATAATTTGTGACTTAATTCGATGATAGAACAACATACAATTAATTTAAGAATTGAATCTTCTTACAACAGCAATAGAAATTTTTTATTCAATTTATTGGATTAAATGTCTTTTAAACGTAAGGAAACAAAAGCACAAGTTTTTCACTTACCCATGTTAAGACTTCCACATTCAATCATGGAGATTTTAATTTTCCATCGTCTTGACATCTTATCGCCATTACTCACAACACTCAGAACAACTGGATTGCCTGACCCACGTCCCATATCAACGTATACTGAAAATTAAAATTAGTTAAACATTTATTGTATTAATCGAAATAGTGTAGTGTAGTAAATAGGTTCTGAATGAACAGTCTAAAGATTGATATTGAACTTAGAGTATTCATATGGTGAGGTTATATAAAAAGTAGTATAGATAAAAAGTGCATTATAATACAGTTATAAATAAAAGTAGACACTCAAGTTAGACGAATGCACACACATCGTAGTTGAGATACGTAGATAACTTGTTTTATAGTTTAAAGAATTTTGAGTTTAATACTCTTCCAGTATCGAGACAAGAATGTTCTTTGCGAAAATATTACAATTATTCCCAATAATATAATATCAATAAAATTTTCAGAATACCTATTCGAATCATCAAGATTATTCTCTTATTATGGGTTTATATACTAGTATTAATATGTAGAATTGCTTGATATTAACTTTTAATGCGTAATTTCATGTTAATTATAAAAAGTACTTATGATCCAAAAACATTAAATTTTAGATTCTTACTCTTGTACACTTAATAATGAAGGCCATTTAATGTTTAAACTGAGAATACCAATTTCCAAATGAGTATTTTCAACACGCCCCAACAAGAATAAAATAAACTTATAAGTGTTGTATGCATTCCATTACTTTTTTTCACATGGTCTCAAGAACAGTCTATAACAATATCAATCAAGATTGCATTTTAACGTATATAGGGTAGTAAATATTAATTAACTTCAAAGTCTGTAGTTTTACCGAGGGATTTGGGTTTTTAAAATAAAGGAATGTCAGAAAAAAAATATCAAAACACTTTTGCACATTCTTCATAAGCAAGCTATTTGTTGTGAATGTGGTTAAAAAAGTTTGACTTTCCTAGGCCTATGTCAATTAGGGTAGACCAGAAAAACATAAGAAAAACACCCGATTTGATAAAAAAGAAAACATTCAAAAATCAAAACATAAGAAATGGAACAAAAACTGTACAATAAATATGGAAGGCCAGCAACGAATCACAAAAGCTAACAGCTGCACTTTTCATATTTAGAACGGAATATGGTTGCTTTGCGGCACATCTGGAATGGGTTGGAATGTATTACCACAGGGAAGGTATAATTTGCAGTACTTTACATTTCCTCATAGATGAGGATCAACTTTCATCCTGGCCGGCCCTGGAATTCTTTTCAACAACAGACTGGGAGACCTCTCCAAGCCAAACACAAAATGTTGACCCGAACCTTTATATTTGCTATAGAAACATTGCCTTAAATTTTGACCAAGGTTTCGGTAGAGAAGTTTGACTAATAAACCTTCTTTATTAACTATGAATTCAATGAATAGTTCCATGTATACTTACAATGTTGACCTTTATTCTCTCCGCACAGTATGGGTAATCGTTCTCCAACGGTCGTCCTCACCATGAAGGAATCTGTGGTGCAGAGTCCCATGTCATCTGGTTCGGAGAGGAAGAACTCGTGCATGTCTAACCTCAGTTGACACACGTTGTCGGGCTTCTCTATCGTTACTTGGCAAGTATCCGTGCCATTCTCGTGATTGGGGTAATTTCGGTTAACGAAGACTGTTTCGTTTTGGCTTGTGATGTCTCCGCAAGTGAATTTGGCTGAAATTTTAATGAAATTTATTATTATGTAGTTAGATTTAGGTAAAGTTACTCTTTAAGACCATAAAGAAAAGCTCGAAAAATAAAATTTGGAGGGCTCCGATAACTCATATCTGGTACCACCCTGAAGCTTTGCTTAAATATGCATAAAATGTCAGACCACCCTTGCAAGACTTGTGCACAACAAGATCTGATCTCTATCCTTCGTTTAGGGCCAGAAGACATTTCCACCTTGCCTAAAATGTAAATTTGAACAAGTCTCCCCATTTCATCTTCTGGCCTGAGTTAGTCTGGAAAGGACGAATCTCTATGGAAATTTATCTCTATTAAGTCTCTATTGGAATTTTTGAACGGGTTTGTGTTCATGGATTTGTTTCTGTTTAGCTTAGCCATGAAGAATAAGTAACAACAGCAAATATTTAGTGATTATAACTATAAATAAATTAGGTGAAGAATATAAATATATTAAAACATTTTACACTACGTTAACATTTTTTTAAAGAATGAACTTTGAATAATTATTGTTAGAAGTTTCTAGTATTTACGAATAAGGAGGCGGAACTATTTCTGTTATAAAGACTGGGCAATGAGTACTTCGTTTCGATGACATCTTTGTAGATACCTGATGAACTTTAAATATTGAATGAGTCAAAATGTATTCATTTCAACTGAAGTAACAAACACTTGCAACATAATTTCCACGGCCTTAAAATTCTCCAATACGTTACATTACTTTCATAGCACCGACATATTTAATTCGAGCTTATGTTACGTCTACATGAGGCTCTAATAAATTTAACAACTAATCTACTAAACTGTTGATATGCAGAACCAATCTGCAGAACCGAGTCCATGCTTTATGATCAGTTTTGACTCGAGAAATCAAAACTAATTTGTGAAAAGGAATATTTTTATCGTTAATCTATCCCATAAATTGTCTTTAGAACACCAATATATAGATTTATTTCAATCATGTGTAGTAAATTTATGGCGAAAAATCAAGATATAAGCTATTAGGCTAACGAAACCCTCGAATTTGACGGTTAAATGTTATACAGGTAAATATAAAAATGAGACACGTGTTGTGTAATCATAAGCGCAATGTAACATTTTTTAACCTTCTTCGTTCTCTATGACACCACAAATGAGGTCGTATGATCTATATATCAAATGATGGTTGATGTCCAAGTAAGGGACCAAACTCCTTGTTTACTGAACACTTTTATGGACACTTTTATAAACAAGAATTTTACGAAAATACGCCCCTATGAAAACTCAGCAATTTGGGTGTTATTTGTGCCCTCCATAAATAATTTCTTTCACAAGTTGGTGACTTTGGACAAGATGTAGCCCTTCAAGACCCTTTCATGAAATGGCTTCAACCACAGCTAAGCTAATTGTATGTTTTATGTATAAAGTCTTCATGAGAATGGAGACATTATTGGACCCATAATCGCCTTATAAAACTACTTGACAATTTATAGAAAGACGACTTTAAGTTGCAGCTATAAGTATTTTCCTGTAAATACGCTTCTTTAGATTCCACAGATGCGGCGAAGACAAAAATACAAAAATTAGCGAGCCAACTCAGCTTGCTAAAATTTCAAACCCATCTCGGATGAATCTTGCAGAGAACCTTCACGAAGTTTGTGAGAATTTTTCCAGATAATCTCTTCCATGTCACGCCTAGTAATAAGAATATACATACGAATCGAATCCTCAATAAGGGTTCCGTGGGGGTTCTCAGCTACACATCATTACCTTAGAGAACCGGAAAATGGAGGTAAAAAAATATGAAGGGGATTGTGCGATATTACGCTGCCTTTGCCTCATTAATAATCCATAAACTGTTCGCTCAGAGGTAGCCGCTCACCTGAATCTCTGATACTATTTGAGCATAAACGATAATAAACGCTTGCACGGTGCTTAAACTTCCCTCTTTTCTTTACACAAAAGAAGCAAATGATCTCGCATTAAATTCCTCGAAATTGCTTTATGAAATCGGAAGTACGATTTTCAGATTCTTTATTTCCACGTAATGGTTCTCTTTGGGGATCGTATATAAACTTATATTCAATTTATGAGGACACCGCTTCCTTGTTCATTGACTCATCTTTGCAAATAATTTTATTTTTAAACTTTAAATGTTGATTGCTTGATCCCAATTCCATTGTTTTATCTTGTACTCAACATGTACACTCATTTTCATTTGATGTTTCGCATAATACATCAGTGGAGGGACTATGTTGAAAAACACATAAGGACCAATATATTTGAAGGTTGAATGGGTAAACAGATACGAGGGAGCATGAAAAACAAAATCTATAAGTCACCCTCCCTATTACTCAGACATCGAAAAAACAAGTGGATCTATGATAGGCGTTTTCTGTAATGATAAATGTAGGTGTCTGTTGTGAAAATGTAGAAGAACCTGTTTACTGTAAGCATTCCGTTTTGTGTAAAAAGTTTTCAAATTTTCTTAGAATAACATTGGATGTATAAAATACTTAAAATATATATGATATTTACTTACATAAGCAACAGGTGCTTAAGCCTCGAGCACATGTTCCAATATTAGTTCCTTTACGTCGATCACAGTCATTAGCATCACTCAAACAAGTTCCTTCATCTCCAGATATACCTTTGCAAGGCGAATTTTGATATCGAATAATTGTTATAAGATCACCTGAAATGAAAAATAGCACACAGTGATTCTCTAAACATCATTATTTAAGTAGAAACTTAGCATATGTTTTCTTCCATTATTATTTTAATATTTATTATTTCTAATAGAATTTCTTTAACGTCTATGACGTACCATTATTATTCATATTTAGAATATTTCATAGAACAATTAAAATACGTTTTTATGAATACAATTTCAAATGATTTATGAAATAATTACAACCTTACTCTTTGAATCTGTACAAAAACATTATAATAAATCAGAATAATTATTTTTATGTCATTATAATGAATCAAATAAAATAAGAATGATTAGATCGGGTGTTTTATTCGGATTACAAAGTTAATAAAAAACATTAACAAATTATGATAAAATGTAATTTGATATTAAAACTATTTCAATTAGTATATTTTGAAATTTTTAAAAAGATTAAATGAATAAGAAAATTTGAATTGTTAAATATTATTTATTATCCAATAAATTTTTTAAATATCTTGTTTTCTGCCTTTCTATGCTTAATCAAAAATTTAGATTAAAGTGTCGCTTGAAAAATATTAATAAATTTTTAAGTCAATCACTGCACAATTCAACTTGACTTTCCTACTTCGTTCTTGACCTGGTTTTTAAATAATTTTTATGCGTATAAGTATGTTAATTTATAATTATCTAAATCTGAACACAGTCTGCTTTTAATTTAACGTTGAGTACCATCTTCGTTTGAAGAATTGTTTTAAAAATGGAGCAATGTTCATTCTGTGTTCATTAATATGGTAAAACGTTCTGTACTTATAATTGTTTTTTATATTTAACTCAAAGCATTATTTGAACATGGCACTTTAATATAACTATAAAGTATTTGAAAGCTTATTATAATTGTGATAGATTAATATCAACACTTTGGAATACATGTATTGTTTATTTAATTAATAAACAAGAACATTTTTAATCAGCCCATTTTTTTACAAGGAATATATTTTTCACAGTTGTGTACTTTCACATATGCTGTATAAAGGTTCTTGTATATTACTTTGAAATATTTTGTAATACGTGCATATTATTTTCCGTACTTAGAAAGATACTGAAAGTTCTTGGTTATATTCGATAAAACGACGGATTCATTGATTCAGTAATATATGAGTAGAAAATGTGTATTTCCAAAAAACCCCATTTCCCTATAAGCCAAATTTTAAATGAAAGATACAAATGTATTATGTTACATGCATTTACAAAGTTTTCTTTGATGATTAATGTTCATAATATAATTAAATTTTATTGTTCTATTTTTTTAATGTTATGATCTTTCTCTAAACTTAATTTAATGTGAATGAATTCTATTAATTTTTTTATCACAATACATAACATAGATTCGAAAGAGTTTGTAAAGTGTGATAGGAAGTATGAAAAAAAATTTCCTCTGGTTCTAATATTAAATTATACTTAATTACTATTATCTAATAATTTGAATTAAATTAATTAATATGATTTTTTGCTACTATGCTCCTTACAACTATCTCGCACCACTGAAGTCCCATAAGGCATAACAATTCTTGCAAGTAAAATAATATTTATGAATCGAATCACTTACAAATGATGCAACAATAAGCAAAAATATTCACTTACCTAAATTTGCTGGTCTGTTTTGTCCATTTGTTACATCTGGTAACAACAAAACTCCTATGATGATGACCACCCCTACACCAAGTTGCCTCCACATCCTACAGTACTGTGGAAAGAAATACAAATATTCAATTCCAGATATCAAACTTTTCTAAGATAATTTTATTATATGGTTTAATATTTCATACATATTCTAGAAAATAATATAGCTTATTTTATAAAATTCGCTTTCTGGTTGTGATTTCTGTGGATGATTAGAAAGATCACAGTTTGAAATGGAATTCTGAATTTGAATGAAAGTAAGGATATTTACTGTTAAAACGTAGTTTTGAATTTTAGAGCAAAGTGAGAAAAGTGATTACGTGAGTAACATCTTTTTTGTTCTGATCAGTACGATGAAAAAATGGCATAAAATGCAGTACATTTAAAATTAAATTAAGGTGCATCAGTTAAAAAATAGAAACTATTCATTTTATTCACGTGTCAAAACTAGTCTAATAGTCATACTAAAACCTAACTTGCCTTTATGTAATTATGTATTAATGAGTATTCATTTTGAATTTTTTTGTGAAAATTTTCTTTAAAGAGAAATATTGATAGTGAATCTTCTTATTTATTTACACAGATCGTTAAACTATTAATTTTAATTGTATACTAGTTTTGTCGTTTTTATACTGATTTAATACAAAAAGCCCCATTAATTGCATTACAGTTTCCTATATTTACGCATTTGTAAGTGCTCTATGGCTATTACGGAATAATATATCGCTTCACTTTAGTTATGAAATAGAACTGATACCCATTTTTTATTTTGTAATTTTTTTTCTCAATTACTAACACCAACCTTTATTGGGAAGAACTAAAATAAATTAAAGTAAACAAAGCTTATAAGAGCTAGAGAAGAGAATAGTAAGATAGGGAGAGAGAGAATGGGATAGATGGAGAGAGAGAGAGAGAAAAAGAAAGATAGGGAGATGGATAGAGAGGGAAAGAATGGAATAGATAGAGAGAAAGAGAGAGAATAACAAGTGTGTCTTTAAAATCATAAAAATTAATATTTCACATAGATTTTTTCACATAGATTAATATTTCACATAGTTCTTTTACAGTTGAAAGTAATCTCATTTCCTAGAAATTTTAAATTTATCCACAGGTCATCCACAATTGTATCTCTTTTCTGCTAATCAGCAGTTTTATTTAGAAGAGGTAGACATATAACCAAAAATAGAGATGAATTATCAGCACACTCTCATAAATGTAAATTAGCTAAATATATATATATATATATTGAATTTACACTTAACTGTTGATGTGATGATAGTTAATCTCTATTACACAATTATTTGATAATTGATCATTGAGTTTGCTTGCTACTTTCAAATGGAAGATAAAGCATAAAAAATTATTTCAAAATTAAACCATATATAGGTGCAGGTTTGATCAATCACTCTTTTGTCAGTTTTTGTCGCCCAAGGGCTAATTAGACAAAAATCTTCCCATAGATGCGATGACCCCTTTCAAGCTCAGAATGCAATTATAAAAAATAAATATGTTTTATAAATGAACTTATATTTAGTTAGGTAAAGAGTTTAGACCATATTGAACATATCATGTAAAAAAATCTAAATGGGGATTGTTTATCTATATCTTAAATAATATTTGACATCTAATATCGTACGATCATATTTGATCTGTGAAACATAAGTACATTTAATATAATTTTCTTCTGCTTTTACAAGAAACTGGATGTAACACTATTTTCAAGAGAAAAATAAAGTAGAAAACATTCTTAATTACACTACCACAGATTTGATACCAACGAAAAAGCGTACTTTCTAAAAGGAAACGTTACTTTTTTTTTTCACTTGAAGTCAATATAAAATTGACAGCATTCTACATCGCTTTAAGAGCAAAATATTTTACTAAAATTTAGAATTCTGCAAAGAAGCTGCACGGCTCGGAATCGTTGACCGAAAAACATGAAAATTTTCAAGGTCAGCCATGCCTCAGTGCACCCGGAAGCAAAAACCAAGTCACGTGAGAGAAGTTTATTGAAACATTGCCACCGGCCCAATCTCTGCGAGAGAAAATTCCTGTTTGGAAGCATCCGAACGTGAACTTCTTAATCACTTCCTTAGGCATGGAGCCAAACCGGTGGCAGTTATTAATAACTTAAAAATTCCTGTATAATAGTTTAGCTTTCTTCAAGCCATTACTCTCTGGATGTCTGCTGGTAAGAACAGAGAGCAAGGAAAAATGGATAAACATAGAGCCATTCTCTCTCTTAGTCATTTTTTTTTCGAATAATGAATCATTAATCCAAGAAAACTATTATTACATAGCGTATAAATATTTATGACTGTATGAACAAAATGGAACGAGATGTGTGAAAAGAAATGTCTCTAAAATAACTCTTATTTCGAGTTTTGCTTTTTTGTTGTTGACAATTTATGCCTTAGAGCAATAAAAATGTACTCAATCTATTATCCTTTGATTAAAGCGATTACCCTTTATACTCATGTCATACAAGAAGGTGATACTTATTTTTACGTCTAAATACATTCATTTTAGCATGGATCAAAAGTATTAAATAAAAATATAAAACGTCCGAAAAAAATGTGTGAAACATCAGCTGTATTTTACAAACATAACAGCTTATAAAAATATGCATTATGTTGCTTTATATACTCCAAATAAAAAGATATACCTATATACTTTCATAGAAACATGAAACACACATGCACGAAAACTTGAAAATAAAGGAATTGTATCTTTTTGCTTCATACTAAAAAGCAATTTTTTGGAAGTTTAAAGCATTAGCAATTGTTGGTACTGGACGAATAGAGTATCATATCTAAAACCACAATTTTAAGGATTCCAAGAAGCCTTAAATAAACAACAATTATTACGATCGTATTCTCAAATAACAGCGAATTTCCTCTGCATTCAAAGAGCAGATAAATTGAAATTTAACATTTATACTTACTCTTATTTTCTAAGTTAACCAAATAAGGAAAAATCACGAGAACTTCCACCTTTTTTATCCCGAAATTGCTGTCGATTAACTTAAACAAGAGAGGGACCCTCTAATAAGATGCCTACTTACCTAAAGTGAAGAGATGTACCGTCTTCCAAGAGCCGATCTGAAGGTGTGTGGGGCACGCGTCACGCAAACCCAATGTCTTGGCAAATCCGGAAGTCTGACCTGACCTTGCTTTATACTTCGCCCGAAGCAGGTTGATTCCCAAATCTCTCTCGCATCCACCCTCCCGAAGCAGTCGCGTTCGTATCTCAAGCGAACCATCACGGTCATTGGCCCTTTCTCGGGGTCAGGTAAGGCGGCCTCCGGCTGTGTGGTGACCTCCAGTCGCATCCACCAACCAACCTTGAGCAAGGATGGTGATGCAGAGTGACTTCACAGAATCCTCAAGACGAAATTCTTTGTTGTTTCGGGGAGGTAGCCCACTTTTTTACGAGGGTGTTTGTTGTTGAGGATGCGATTGCTGCGAGAAGTGACATCCACGGGAACTCTATAGGCACCATGCTGAGGGGGATGTCTTTCTTCCTCGGTCGGGGAAATCCGGGCGTAATTTATTGTATTCGACGATCCAAACGAATTGGAATGATATGGATTGTGTTGTTATTGTTTTTTTTTTCCTTCTTTTTTTT
The DNA here is from genome assembly GCA_947359465.1 of Metellina segmentata. Lineage (NCBI taxonomy): Eukaryota > Metazoa > Arthropoda > Arachnida > Araneae > Tetragnathidae > Metellina > Metellina segmentata. Next base: position 60,962,319 of record OX375876.1, on the reverse strand, counting down.
TTTCATTGAGAGACGTCTGGCCTGCTTGACGCCCGTTCTCATTTTCGAATTGAGAGTTTTTGTTGTTGATAGACGAGCACTTTCAAAGACTTGTTTACACTTTCTTGCTTTCTTGATTGAACTAAAAGTTAACTTTTAAAAGGTTAATAGAAATGTAATAAACTGTTTATCCAATCGGAAATTATTTTAAGGACAGTTGAGTACATATTATTTTTATCATAATCAGAGGTAAACATTTTTCATAGCTCTGGAAACGTGACTTATAAATTCTTATCATGTGTTAAAACTCATTCAAAACGCAATAAAATTGAAAGCAATAGAATACATCTAAAATGGTATGGAATTTTCTGAATTGAAAATATTAAATAATATTTTTAAACTTATTTCTGAATATGATGGCATTTGTATTATTAAATTAATGAAACCCAAGACATGTAAGATATAGAATTCAGTCGAACCTTTTCAATAACAAAACTAAAACACTGTGTTTCAAATCAAAAACTGTTAGAGATAAAAATGACATTAATAAAACTAACAGCATAACTATTTCGAACAGAAAAAAATATCACTATAATAAAAAAAATTGCAAAATTTGATTAAAAAGTTTTAGTTACAACCTATTTAACTGATTACTTTTCGTTCAGTTGTAGATTTGAACCAAGAATCTTCATAGTTAAAATGATAATTTTAATTTTAATTTGCTAATTTACAGGTTTCTCGAATCATTCTTTTATTTCAAAAAACGTATACAGTTTGAAAAACAGAATTTATAAGACCAAAATCATTTGTGTAATTTAAAAGAATTCGAATGATTACGATAGCTTTTTGGAAAACAACTGTGGCGAGTGTATATCTTGCAGTGCATAACGGTTTACGGAAATAGTTGGAATCATTTAGCATAGTAAAAGTTTTAATATAAATTCAAATTATTGAATTTCAATAAGATTATTTGAAATTCTTACACAAACCCAATTGAAACAAAAGTTACTCTCGTTTTCAATAGATTTCATTGAATTAATAAATTATTTACTTTGAAAAATGTCAAATAGGTTGTACTGTAATTAAAATCTTAGTTTTAATGAGATATTTTACTTTTATAAGTCACAATTGCCTTTTGATAAAGTATGTTGAAAAGAAAATAAATTATTTGTGTATAATTAAAAATATTGACTACTATAGTGTTACAGGCTGTATGACCTTCATTTAAAAATTGACAAAACTATACTCACAACGTAATAATGTTTGAAAGATATTTTAATTAATACCTAATTTATGTCGTTTTAAATAATCTTCATAATTTTGTTAAACAAATACACCAAAATATAAAATTTCAGCAATTTATTACAATATAGAGCTCATTGAAGCATTGCTTATAGCTTCAAATGTAATGTATTTCTTTCTGGTCGCTGTATGACTAAATATTATGTACCATTTTTTTGATGGTTTGTTTAATAATTTGGATGCAGTTAGACTTTAATTTCTCAAGAGATTGAATAGTTGATTTGGAATGCAAAGAAATTATTTAAACAACTTAACTTACGCATGTGATTTACGACAGCTTGTAAAGCTTATACAACTTAATTAAACATAGTATATATAATTATGATAAGTAAAAAATACCTAATAAGTTATAAAATATCAAACTTAACTTTCTGTAAACTAATGTTGGCATTTTGATGAATTATTACAATATAATTTATTTATTGGCATTGATTTATTCTGTTTTCATTCCCGATGCAAAAATTTTATGTTTTCAGATGTTTTTATTCAATTAATACTTCCAAATAGAGAATGATAAAATGGATAGATAACTAGAAGAATTTGCATAAATTATGAGCTACAAACTATCTAAAAATCTACATATATATGATAATTCTGTAGATACAGATATTCTACATATTTTACTAAGCACATATAAAAGACATTAAACGAAATGAGTAATAATAAAAGATAAATTGTGGTAAATGTGCAGCTGTTCTTTTGCTATTCTTTGTAAAATTATAATTTACTTTTACTGTATTTTTGGCTCCAGTAGTCTGTTGTCTTTCCATTGGAAATAAAAAAAGTATCATCAAAATGCAAAAAAAAAATAATAAATAAAAATAAGTAACTTGTATTTTATTAAATAAAAACTTTTTGATGGACACTCTAGTGACACTAAAAATTTAGGCAGTATTTTTTAATCTAAGAATAAATGGGTATTGAATCAAAATTATTACTGGCTGTGTAACGATAAAAACCTTCATTTGTCTGTGAAGTTTAAAATGCTAAAAAGCTTGAGGGTGATGTTTAAAATACCATATATTAATAAAATTAAAGAAATTCACATAAAATGAAAGGTTTAATTGGATAGCCTGCTTAATAATTCCTTTTCGATAAAAATCGCTCAAATATAGTTGTATCTTAGATGGCAGATCTGGGATAAGGTGCTGTTTCTATCTTCTCACATCCATTTTTATTGATAACACTTTACATGCGTCAATTCTAACGATATTTAAGAAATACAAGAGGTTATCATATGTAAGTAAGCTCATAACTTTACAAATTGAATAAATACAGTAACTGTTTAGACATTTCGGCACAGGTGTTTGAAATAGATAAATAATTAATTTTGTGTAGGTGTATTGTAACATTTATATTTTAAAATTTTATGTATAGAATGTATTGTTCTTTTTATGAAGCACACGATGTTTAACAATATCGGCTTGCCGGTTCAAATGATTTTTATTTGAGTAAACATTTCTCCATAAATACTATGTAAGTAGAAGTTTTCTATTCAATTGTTCATATTAAGATTATTGCAAGACATTAATATTGATTTCACACACAATAGGCTTGCTGCAAGACAGTTTTTGGAAACTAAAGAACAATTTTTATAATAATAGATATGATAAGTATGTTGACTACTTCCCGGATGTTGATGATAAAAATATTCATTTAGAAATGACAAAACTTAAAGTAATAGTTATGAAACGTATGTTGATGACAAAAAAAAGACAGGAAAAATTTCCTAAATACAAAAAAGATTAAAAATAAAAACACGTCTTTTCGCTCAAAGGGAAAATCCTCTAACACATTTAAAATTTTTACTTCAAAAAGTAGAAACAAGTACATCTAAATATGAACAATTAATAAACAAGTATATCACATTTTCTTTATTATTTAGGGGGCTCCGGCCCCTGTTCGCTTACGCTCGCCAAACCCCGGGGAATGCTACGCAATCCCATTTGGTTTGCTTCTCAAACCAATACTCCTTTCGAAAGATGAATCTCCTCTGATGGCTAAACTATCTTAATAATTGGTATAATCCGGATTTGACTTTCCGGTCCATGACATCACAGTGAGGGCTTCGCCCCCTGCTCGCTGACGCTCGCCAGTCCCCGGTTATTGCAACACAATCCCATTTGGTTTGCTTTGCAAACCAAGAATCCTTTCGGAAGTGATTTCCCTTTTTCTTACTTTAACTCTTAATATATCATAAACCAATAGCCGCATTAGTAAAAAATCTTCTCCGTCTTCTGTCCTGTACAATTTTGAACAAACCATGTTAATCTTGTAAATTTCTGATAACCTTCCTGATGGATTCCTCCATTTTGTATCTTGTCATTTGCAAAACTGAACCTATCTTGATGAACGAGATATATCGTCATAAAAAGAAAACTGACCAGATCTTCAAAATTTCCATCATAAAAAATCTTAAATATATTGATGACGATATATCGAAATTGGTCATTGGTGGACGAGATATATCGCTGAAACCACTTAAAGGGTTAAGCTGAATTGTACTAAGTGTTTTGAACAGAGTTCCCAAGAAAGGTTGTCATTGAATACATGCTTTATTTTTTTTCCAAGTTACAACTCTCAAATTTAGTCTCCTCTGTCGATAATGGTTTAAAAGTTGCCATTTGATAGCGTAATCAGAATGAAAATTAATTTTTTTTATTAATAAAGTGACAAAAATGCATAACAATGATCTGAAATTTTTTTCCCAAAAAATATTAAAATTAAAAGAAAGGTGTTTTATTGAATACATACACAAGTACTCGAAATATTTTTAAGTAAAGTGCTCTTAAAAATGAACCAATCAACAATTTTTATTAAATTTACTTTGCTGATCTCTTTCAAAGAATGGGGATAGGGAAGATTTATATAAATATGGGATAAAATTACTTATTTCAATTTCTTTGCTTTTATTTCTAGCACTTTCTGAAGAACAGGAATATTTAATTTTCTTGTTAGTTCTATTGACTAAAGCCAAAGAGAAGACTTTTTTCTGTAAACTTAAACTTCCCATTTCATATAATTTGAAACGATCAAGATAAACAATTTTCAGCTCAAATTTGATTTTAATGATGATTTATTGCATAAATATGATTCACGCGACAAATACAAGTATATAATTATGTTCCCTTAAATCTTCCTCTGGTGTTCAAGGAAGCTTGGAAGAAAACTGATAATATCTTCTTCTTAGCAGTTCCTCAATATTCTCTTAACACGTCCGTAAAAAGTACTTGAAATAAAAACCCTAAAAGGACACGAAGGTCCCATTCACAAAAATTATCGACCTCATTCTGACTAATTTTACTTACGCCTTCACATCAGGATTTGAATATTAGAGTACTAGGCTTTTGTGTCAATCACGGGAGAAGAGCTAATAAGTTCTCTGTGACCTGGCAAGTGTTAGGGTTTTCCTCTTACCGCTGCAATAGGAAGTACGACCCAGTCAAGAGCAGAAGCATTGCTGCACATTCTTGCAAGCAGTTTTTATGGAAGTCTGGAGGCATCTTCTAGATAATTGTCTATGCAAATTCCTCTTATGATGCCGGTTACAGGTGTTTCAAATTTCAGGTATGTCTGCAAATGATTAACGCACCGAGAAGATTTGCACGTGGACTTAATTACCCGAGTTTCGACGTTGTGTCATACTTCCGTCATAGCTGATCATGACATGTAACACAATTCTAGATTTACTGGGAATTAAGATCAAAGATGGGCGTCGTTTCAATTCGCAAGGCAATTTTCAAGTGAAGAGCTGGTGCATAGATTTCACAGTTTTGTTCTCATCTACAAAATAGGTTACATGATAATACTAGAATTGGGTATTATGATTCCCATTCTGTCCACTAAATATACTGCAATGTATTATTTAAAACGTATTTACTCTTGAAAATGTTATAAACCAATAAATTTCATATTTCAGATTTCTTAATCTTTTAAAACTTTCATTATATCGAAACTACTTTGATTTTAGATCGAAATAGAACTATTGAACAAGGCGAAATGTAAATTTAATTTGCCTTATATCAATACCCGCACGGCGTTGCTCGTGACAAAGTTATGCTTTCATAAAGTCAGCCTCACTGTGATTCCGACAAAAACAAATTAAATATAAACTAACAAAAGATTATATAAATGATAAAAATCAAATATCGGTATATTTTAAAAAGTCTTAAAACTAATGAAAAAAGCAAGAAAGTTAGGCTTTTAAAAAGCCAAAGCTAATCACCGATTCCGACAAACAACGTTAAACAAAACCAAAATTATAAAAACTTTAAAAAAGTCATAAAGCTAAAAGTAAAATATCGCTATACTTTCAAAAAGTCATTAGGCTCAAGAAAAAAAGCAAGAAAGTTATGCTTTTGAAAAGTCTTGACGCTAAACCAAATTAAACAATAATAAATAATGCTTTTAAAAAGCAAGAAATTACACAACCTGAAAAGAGTGACTGCAATTGGCAATAACTCAAATAAAAAAGAACGGAAAATTCTTCCACTTTACAATCCTCCAAGAGTTAAGAAGAAAAAATGTAAAAGATCCAGTAAAATCAAAGCAAAATCGGAATTCCTTTAAAAAATCCAATAAAATCAAAGCAGAATCGAAATTGCTTAAAAAACAATTCCAATGAAATCAAAGCAGAATCGGCGGCTCTTACCAACTCCAGACCGTGAGTGGAAACTTGACATGCGTCCAAATAAAATGAAGAAACGCGATGGGAATAAAGCTCCGCAAAAGAAGAAGAAATGGCAATAAATAAATTAAAGAATGTTCTAGATTGAATTTTAAATTTCGGTCTTCGAGATGCATTCTGTCACCTTTAGGACTACCTGTGTGCCAAACTTCATGACCGTAAGTGGTATAGATTCGTCTGAAAACACACACAAACACTTCCTTTTATAAAAGTAGAGATAAATATCTTCTACACTACTGGTGATTCATTTTATGAGAACCGAATATTGCTTAGCCAATGCACAGTTAACATATTATTAAGAATGTACACACAGAAGTATACAGAATGTGGATGAATCGCCGAAGAGTATTGACTCCGCGTGTTTCAAAGAGAATGATACGCTCTTAATTTTCGTAATTAAATTCCCCAGTTTAGAATCTCAATTGCGTTTAAACGTTTCTATGTATTCAAAATATTCATTAACTAGTTTTATTTTACTATTAGATAACAAATGTTGAACTTATGAGTGATTGAGCTCCGTTCATTGATAGTTAGGAGTTTTGCTTAGAGTACAAGCGATTTTCTTCCTCATCGCAAAGGAATTAAAGACAGTTACAAAATTACGGATAACTAAATTCTTTTTCTTCGAAATATTGAGCACAGCAAACTTTTTACTACAAATATTGTAGATATTTAAGATTTAAAGAATCGAAAGCTACTAATTTTAATTAAATTTAAATATAGTTTTAATTCCAAATTTTATTACTTAAATAGAAGGTTCAAGCATTTCATAAAAATCAAATGATGTGATTAGCTTTTTCTAAGATAACCTTTTCTAACACTAAAAATAATTAGTAAAATAAAAAATATAATGTATTACGAGTGTAAGAGTACAGCATGAAAACCTAATAATTATGTTTTAAAAACCTGATAAAACTAACAAATTTTTACAAGTGATATTAACTTCCAATTACTCACACGATGTTTGAATACTTGGGAATACTATAAAGTACATTTGCATCAGTAGTTGGGTTTGCATCAGTAGTTCAGTAAGTCATGATGACGAACTGTCAAGAGTTCTTTCTTGTATCGTATCATCCATCAAGAGTTTATGTTAATCAACTACAACAGAAATAATGTAATTTTAAGATCCTACTTCAAAACAAAAATTGTTCCATCATTCATCGATAGCTAAAGTTTTTTAAGAGATTGATATGCGGCTCATAATTACCTTCTCCCCTTTCACACTTCCTCTGGCGATGTTAACTTGAAACACTTTTTGCTGTCAAGAAGGTTTTATATCTGTTCCTCTTTCTCTCTCTTTCTAACTACTATTAATCCTATTTAAAGGACCTGAAATTAATCCTTTCAGTAGAGATTACTGATACCTATCATTTTGGATTAGCAATTATAACTGATATCAATTCATCTTAGTATTCTCAATTCGTTCTTACATATTTTCGAATAGAATTTGTCATACACTGGCGGATAATAAAATACTAACACCAAGAAAATTTGTTTAAAGGAATGAAATGTAAGCAAAGCATTTGTCGAGGTAACATATTTATTTGACTCAAATTTCAAGGTCACAGGTTAAAGTATGTGCCAGAAGAGCAATTTAAAATTTAAAATAGTGGCACATTAATTACCGTGGTAGTCGCCACGAAGCATGCAAACGTGCATAGATTGTGTCGTACAGGTGACGTATGTCACTTTGTGGGATAGAGTTCCATGTTGTTTCACTTGATAAGTCAAATCAGAAACAGTCAGTACTGATTGTTGATGACGTTGGATTTGCCATCCAATAATGTCCCATACTTGCTCGATGGGAGAAACATCTGGCGATCTCGCAAGCCAAGACAACAAGTTGACACTCTGTAGAGCACGTGGGAAGACAGCAGCAGTATGAGGATTAGGACGAGCGTTATCCTGTTGAAAACAAAAAACCCTTAAATACTGCTCATGAATAGCAGCACAACCGGTTAAAGCACCAGTCTGACTTACAAATTTGCTGTCAAGGTGCTTGGGATAACGACGAAAGTGGTCCTGGTGTCATAGTAAATTACTCCTCAGACCATATGTCCAGTATGTGTACATCGCAGACAGCTTGGTTCCAAGCGCTCATCTGGCGTCCTTCTAACCAACATACGGCCATCACTGGCACCAAGACAGAAACGGCTCTCATCTGAGAACACAACATATCTCCCCTCCGCCCTACATTGAGCTCTAGCTTGACACCATTGAAGTAGCAGATGGCAGTGATTTGGAGTTAGTGGCATGAACACTACAAGTTGTCTTGCGGGAATCTGTGCCTCCAGTAATCCATTTGTGACAGTTCGCTGTGTCACTCTGGTGACTAAAGATGCTCGAATTTTTGCTGCAGATGCCAGTGCGATGCGCCACAGCCATGCGGCGAATACGGCGGTCTTCCCTCTCAGTAGTGGCCCACGTGAGGCCAAATCCCAGTATTCTCGAGACAATACTTTCCCGTGACCACTGCTGCTAAAAATCATGCACGTTGGATATATCCTTGCCAAGTTTTTTCTGTAAAAACCACCTTCTCCGCCTATTACATGGCCTCGTTCAAACTCAGTAAGCTGCTGATACTGCCTTCTTCGTCTCCTTAAAGTCATTCTTGACTCGAATCTAGCTCACAACGCCCAATCCGGACGATAAATAACGCTCACGAAGTTTACATCTCGTATTTAAAGCAAACGTGATTTGAATGTTCATAGTGGCGCTACTAGTACCACTCTTATTCGTCTAGAGCGAAATTTGAATAGGCGTCATCTTTCAGTTGTGCAAACACGCCTCCCAATTATGTTTATCAAATACAACTCCTTCTTGTTGCTTGGATTTTATTTTTCGCCAGTGTATATGTTACAATTTTTGGGTTATACTGAACTCTCTTTGCCTGTGGAATAGTTTAAATACTGAGGCTTGCATTAGCTTCGTGATTTATTTAATTTTACCACTTATCAATCCAACTTGAATTGAAAATTAATGTTGAATGACGATTTATTAAGTTCACTGATCCTTAACTCTCGCTCTTGTTATTTAGCAATTCAACATATCGAGTGTGGAACTTTACAATAAGATGGAACTGAAAATTTCATTCATGAATTGAAGATTTTAATATTAAGAAACAAGACTGTATCACGTTATTCGTCAAAGGTGTTCAAGTGTCAGTTATGTGGGCTGTAATATTCTGGATTCAAAGAATTACCCTAACTGTCAACAAAGAATTACCTGACTGTCATTCGCATAAAAAATGGTTTCAATGAGTTAAAAATCTGTCCCTATGGGTTCACTCAAACAAAAAAGCTTTCTAATTATTTGGAATGTACATTTGAGCTGGAGAGACGGCTTGATTTTCTTCTTTAACTTGATTTTTAACTTAACTATCAAGTTTGTTGTTGTTGTTGCACATCCCCCTGGTGTAGGAAAGTCTACACCAGGTCCAGAAGGCCCCGTCGTGCCAGGTCCCCATATACTTGCAAAAAGTCCTGATCAACCAACAGCTGCTTATACGAAGCGCCAAGACAGAGAAGAAGGTGATCAGGACTGGCAGGTAGGGAACAGGAACAAGGAGGGAAAATTCTCTCCCCGTTCTTTCCAAGTTTTGATGAATAGAACAGCTGCACGCCCAGATAAATGTTTCTTGTAAAAAAATATCAAGCATATTATCTGAAAACAATCCAGCAAGAAAACCACTCACATAATGGTGGTCGGTATCAAACTATTAATTAATCATATGTTAATTCCCGTCTTATATTGCTGCACCAATTTAGAGGATGCCGCAGCTAATTGTAGAGGTCTTCTGTCTGATCCAACTGTACAGTTTACCCTTCGGCTTTATTCAGCAAACGATAAATGTAAGCTAGATCGAGCGATTGAGGAGGTCAATGCAGCAAAAACAAATTTTACGATCTTGTTTCGAAATCATTCGTGTCTAACATTCTTTAGTTGGGTTTGGTTTAATGTCGCAAGGGTCACATTTGGTGAAGCTGCGGCACACTAGACAGTAGACAGACTTCGCGAAGTAATGGACATACGCGCACCTTTTGGAAGTCAATGATTGCGCGCGCACCACACTAATAAAAAGACACAAGAAAACCCAGTCTCCCATAGCTTGTAGACTCCTGATGATGATTAAATAATTGGTTATATTTTGGTGTTATTTACTTATATTTAGAGCTTCCATCTGATGATGTAGCTGAAATGTGGTTTATTAGAATACGCTATCTTTTAACTCTGTTCCCTTCCGATTATTTTGTGCAATACTTTATTCATTGCCACATTCTTCTTTTGTGATTATAATCAGAGACTTTTTTCACAAAGACTTTTTAGTTAGAAATTTACAGATTACTCACATATATACAATAGGAAAGTAAGCTAAAAATGTCGAATTTAACGGGAACAATGTATCATAAGAGATAGCAATTTTTCCACCACAAGTTGGAAGAGGGGACGAAAAGGTTAAAAGACGTGAGATAATGCATTCGATAAAAGGGAACGAAACTTGAGTTAGACAACAACAAAGGTCAGTTCGCGTTTCCGCTGCTAGCTGTGAATCTCGCTAGGCCAAGGTAAAAATCATCAGCTCAGAAATTTTTTGCCCGACGCAGTGAACTTCTGGCCCCACTTTTTCTCCTCCAATGCTTTTTATTGACACGGTCAAGGTCTTAACGAAGGTCAAAGCGAAGATATTCTCTCACATAAAGACGAAAGTCACGTTTACCTACTTCGTCTTTTTTCTTGCTCTTCAGATGAAAGTTGGTTTTTGACTGCAGGTATATTGATATACAAAAACCTATTCGTTTCGCCGTAAAACAATTGAGTATTCCTCATGCATTGAACATTAATAATGCAAGCATTATCGATATTACCTTTTTTTTCGCAATATAACGAACTTAACTTGTATTCAAGAGTGAAGTTTGGATGCTATTGCTTTCACGAATAAGAAACTGAGTACATTAAAAGTACGTAACGTGTCATTTAAAGTAGAATAAGTACACATAGATTTTGTTTGAATGTTATCAACGTCACCTTTCCAAGTAAATTTTTAATTTGCTTGGATATTTTTCTTGAACTTTAAAGTTTTCGTTTTTTTTTACTCTAGTAAGGCTGAGAGAGTTACATATTTTATTTCTGTTTCGAAACTGTATAGGGCTTATAGCAGAAAAGTTGAGGGAAGGTGTAGGATGAAAAAAATGCCTTGTACTATTTAGATTACACTATATTTTGAAAATCTAGATTGAACATTCGTCTGGGAATAGAATTACATTTATTAGAGCTAATAAAAAATTAGAAACAGTGTATTACATATTTGAGAAAATTAGAGATTTGGAAACAGTTATAAAAAACGCATTTTGGTGAACAGATTCAAAAATGTTTCAAAATTTTTGAAATCTAATCTTTTATTGTGGATTGATTTTGCTGGAGAAATTTTACTACTTTCTTCCCTGCTCAGTGAATCAATATTCCAAAAGCCTTCTTCTATTTAAATACGATCTGAATTAGTAGCATAAATATTGTATTTGTTATACAGCATTTAGTGCACAAATAAAAATCTATCTTACTTGAATATGTATTTATACTTCATATATATATTGAAGAAATTTGATTTATTCATAAAAATATATCCTTTAAGAAATAATATATTTAATTCAAAATTGTAAAAGTACCAAAAAATATTTTTTTGTATTGACTGTATTATTATATTGGTATAATGGTCAATACAAATTTGTTATTCTCAACCATCAATTCATGAAAAATAGGCCTCGTGTTGTACACTGAAACTAAGGAAATTAGAAGGTTTATTCGTTAATATATAGTTACCTTAACAAATTTAAGTTACTCGATTGTTTGCGGTCAGTAAGTATGTGTAATACGTTAGTTTTGAAAATTTCAGACTCTTGTTGATTCGGACATTCATCGATTTTCTTGATGTTCTGTTACACTATTCAACGCCCGATGTGAAAAAACGGTTATCCGCATGCAAACTTACAATACGAAATAAAATTTCGAATTAAAAAAAAAAAAAACTAAATTTTTGTACATGGCCTTTACCATCTCATTTCGAAAGACGGCATTGAATTTTCAGGATAAATAAAACATTGACAAAAAAGATCGTTGTAAAAAAAGGGTCTCAGAAAACTGTGTTACATTCAGACGCAAAATTTTATACCGTCTGAATGCGAAATTTATGTCAAATTATAAAGACTTATTGGTCGCAGTATCTTATATATATATATATATATATATATATATATATATATATATATATATATATATATATATATATATATATATATATATATATATATATATATATATATATATATATATATATATATATATATATATATATATATATATATATATATATATATATATATATATATATATATATATATATATATATATATATATATATATATATATATAGATATATAGATATATATAGATATATAGATATATATAAGATATATAGATATATATAAGATATATAAGCAGTATATATATATATATATATAAGATATATAGATATATATAAGATATATAAGCAGTATATATATATATATATAATAATAACATAAAATATACAAAATAACATAACACACACAAAATAACAAAAAATAACCAAACAGCCGGGGTGCGAAACTCGAAACTACCCATGCAAGTGTGCTGAAGCTGCAGACATAGCATGGTAAGCAATATAATTTCAAGAACACAAGAATTTCTAAAACACACAAATGTAACAAAAGTCTTAAAAAATAATATAAAATGAAGAAATGTTGGTGGATCAGGGAGGAGCCTGACCCAAACAACATAAAATGGTGTTTTCTACATATGAGCAGCATTAGGCTGAAAAAATTACTCATACACTCCCCCAAATACCACCAAAAATCAAGTAAAACAAAAACAAAACAAAATACCTTAACAGAGCAGGAACAGAACGAAATGAAACCCGAAGCCGCAGCCGGGATATCAACAACAACAAGCCTAAAAATTACCACCAAATGCCATCAATTACACAATTTAACTTATGTGCTAACATCATACCTCCAATGCAACAAGTCAAAAAAAAAAAAATTAATAATATGAAAATCCCCAGCCCCTATTTAAAAATATATTCATAAATAGTAAAAAATAAAATTGAAAAGCAATTCCCATGGCTCTGAGGAAATTACGAAAAATAATTATTCATGGGTTGTGTAGGTGTTGATATTAATAAATCTTTCAAAAATATTATTAAAGAATGAATATTCATTCTTTAATCCACTTCTTTAATTCTTTAATCCAATTCTTTAATTAATTCTGATCCACCAACATTTCTTCATTTTTTATTATTTTTTAAGACTTTTGTTACATTTTTTTAGAAATTCTTGTGTTCTTGAAATTATATATATGCAATGTGCTCTAACATTCTGGGTTGACATGTCACCTTGGTGGCATGCTTTACTCATTCTACCACACTTATTGAAACTGGTACAGTGTCTCACAACACTAGGCACTGGACTGTGTGTTGGTGTTAGTTAGTTAGATAGGTCTAAGTTAATATACCAAAATGGGCTGGGAAAGTATTTACTAGAGCTCTGAGACAGCAATATTCAAATGAGAGTTTCAAAAAGAGTCAGTGGTCTGTGAAAGAGGATACGACGAGCAAAATTAATAGTATACTAAGTGAATTGAGCTGAAATAAAAGAGAGAGAGAGTTTAGGAAAGACATGTATCTATCAATATATAAAGTTTTTTAAATAATTCTTGTTTAAATGCGCTTTTGTAAATACAATTTGTACTTACATTATAGTCAATATTTAGTATTGTATATGCTCTTGTTGATATTGTCTTCTGTTATAATGTAATTCACATCTCATGGTAAATGACTATCAGGTATGATTGGTTAAGGATTTAATATTCTTATTCTCATGGAATAAGTATTTAGCCTTGTTATATATTACCCGGGCTATTGCCAATAGCCCAATGTGTGGTTCCAGTGCGATGTTAAATAAAATACCTACCTACCTTGTTATAATTTAATAAAATAAAATTGTTACAGCAATAAAAATATTAAAAAAAACAACACGAGAAAAACAATGAACTGATAAATTTATTCCGTAAGTTACGAGTATTCGTAGATATTATATTGAACTGTCAGCTATATTTATTTTCATAACTCGAAAATTCCTTCCTTTAGTTATCCGCAATAAATGTTCAAGAAACTTTAATCTATAGTAAACTGAAAATATTTTTGGGATAAGTAAATATTTGGTATAAATAAGGATCTACTAGTTCCTTGGAAACGTGAGACCTAACTTTGCAAAAAAATATTGTTATCAACATCCTGACACATCGGCAGCTCTTCGAAGCAAAACAAAATTTTGAGATCGAAAAGCAAACATGCAGTCAAGTGTCATCTGTGTCCAGTACGCATGACTTGTGATTGTCACATAGATATCATAGCAGGGATATCTCCCTTGCGTCAACAAATCAGATACCTGCGCCAGATTTAGTGTTTTGACGGGACAAGAGCGGAAAAGGATGTAGACGCCTTTGCTTGCCGATCTCACACTTGGCTTGAGTAGCAACGAAGCGATAGAAGGGTTGCAGATTACTGTTTGTTTGAGTCACCGTTTCCTAGCAACAGGGATGCGATCCTCCGCCTCCCATTGTTACTCCTCGTTATCTATTCCTAAGTGGGATTCATCCGCTTGTATCAGCTGGGAACTGGTTGATCTTAGTACAACTTCCGTTTCGCTTTATTGGTTTGGCATGGTTCGAGGATCGGAAATACGAACAAGGATTTGTATAATTTGGTCTCAAGAGTCAGAAATGTTGATTTTTTTTTCTGTTTTAGAACATGAAAGCAGTAATAAGGTTAAAGTGAAAAAAAGCACAGTAAAAACGATAGATTTTCAAAGAGAACTTCAAACTAGAGGTCTTTTCAGAGCTACACACCAGGCGGAATACGAAGATATTTCGAAGATTATACATATCGGGGTTATCTTAAAATGTAGCTTATTGCCGTTTTAGCAACCTCAAAATCTAATTGGCGTTTACCAATCAACTGTGGTATATTAATCTGCAACTCAATCTTCGGTATTTTAATTGCAGATGTGCTGAAATCGAATTAAAAAATAAACCAACTGACATCACATCGTAATAAGTACAGGAACACGTTCCACTGTAGAAAAACTAACACCATCTATATTTAGCTTGTCAGAAGATGTCTCTTATAGAAACGTTCTTGTAAGGTATATAATTAAAAATTCGAAGCTTAACTTTAGACATTGACGCATTTCCAAGAGATTATGCAAAAGCTTCAATGTGGAAATTGTTATAAATCCAGAGATATGCAGGATTGATAACCATGGATCTCTCAGACAACCAACTATAATTTGGAAAGATCAAATAAGTTTGTAGCAGTAGTGAATATGAAAATTGTACAGACGTTCAGAACAATTCATACTACAAGGATCACAAAAAGATCTATTGAAGACATTCAGTTACCATTGAGTTCAGATGCATTCGAATTATGAGATTCGATCAAAATTTGGTATGTTTTTCTACTCACCCATCTTTATAGGGATTACTTCTCTGTACATGTGCTGTGTAAGTTTAGTACTATATTTGTTCGTGGTGTGCTCTGAGAACAGAACTATAAACATCAAATTAGGCACTGTTGTCGAGCATAATATTGAATACTGAAAGTAGAATTTTTATCAAATCGGTTACAAAGGTACATTAACAAGGAAATTCTGTGTTGCGGAATAAAATTTAACCTATTTTAAGATTGATGAAGGGCTTTATTTTAAGGTTTATAACCTTCAGGAATTTAACGAAATGTTCCGAGTATTTTTATTACATTATCAATAGATCGAAAGGGAAAAAACCTCCAATTTATCAAGTCACTTTTTGGATGATTCAATGATCTCATCGAAGTGGTTTTGTTAAATTTTAGTGCATTCCAGAATAAATTATGACCTTGAATTTAAAAAATAGATAGTTATTTATCAGTAGGACTTAGTGCTGTAAGAAACCTAATTCGAGTACCATCTGAAGTGAACGTGTGATAAATACGCATTTTCGACACGTGCAGCAAAGATAGCGATAAATAGATGTATCCTACAAAAGAACTTTTCATTGACTAGCATTTAAGTAAGAACATTTGTACCAAATATTATTCACATTCTAAATCTTATCCTCCACTGGTTTATAAGTCAATTTTTAATAATTTTATGTGACAAAATATTAAGACTTCAAATTCTAACATTTTGTGCATATAAATTCTTTTAAACTAAAAAATGTTAAAATACAATAATTATTAATGCCCTTAGTTTATTAACAATAATGAATTTTTTAAATTTTGTGGTAGAAGAAAAAGTAGTTACAAAATGTTGAAAGTTTTAGTTAGTTAAAATTTGTTTTGAAATACGTAATGTTTAAAATTTATCCACCTTTACATCTTCACCGAGATAAAAACAAATTGATAACATAACCGCTTACACAGCTGCTGCATACATTTCTGATTTCGATAGAATAAGAAAAATGAGAACATTCACGGCGATATGCAAAATTTTATTGGAGATAAAGTGCCAAAAACAATGTATCAGATCTTTATATGATATAATTTTGTACATGTAGAGTATTTACTTTTCTACGACATAAGAAATTCTGAAATTTTGCAGTTTATGCAATAGTATAGGGAGTTAAATACATATTTACAAAGGTTGTAATACATATAAAAACTATGGCGTACATATTAAAAAACGGAATTTTTAATAACTATAACTATAAGGTACTGGTAAAATATCTGATGTATAAACAAGAGAGAGAGATAGTTTTTTTATGTTTTATAATCATAGTTTAGGAACAATTTCGTAGTTATTCTATCTTAGATCGGATGAAGTATTCACAAACTAGTGGGGTCGAATGAGTGACATTTATACTTCTCACCAGTCTTACGCATCTTTCGACTACCTGTGTGACAAGGGTATCGAAAAATCTGAAAAGTTTGCATAGATGAGGAACTTGTACAAGATTTTAGTTTTTCATTTGAAACTGTATTAAAATAGGTTTTATCTACTAAATCACAATATCGTCAGTTTGGTGAAATCAATCGTATAAAAGTTCATTTTTAGAATTTTAAAGATTAATTTTACTTTAGTCATTTTTTAGTAATTCTCCTTAGTCCCAGTTCTGATATAAGGTGGCATTAATCCTTGATCATTGTAAGAAACCATTTTGCTGAATGAGTGAACGCATAACAGGTATTAGTTCTTAACTGAAATAACGAGGATATATGTAAAGTTGACAAACATTCAAAGCTCCAAATTTGTAGAAAGGATGGTGGTTTACCATATATCACATTGGTGCATAAACTCATAACATAAACTATAAAATAATTTTAAAATTCAGTGACGGATTTTTTCATGACATGCACTCTTGATGCTACTAACTGTTGTATCCGTCGAGCTTGTAATGATTCTGCAGGTTGACTATTAGCTAAATTTAAAGTACTTTAACAAATGTATAATTATCAACAATCCAAACTTATATCCTGTTGGTCAACCTCGGATAGATCGAAAGAAATTGTCACGGATTGTATGTAAATTGCGTTTTTTGCACTTGGTTCATGCTTTGCCCTGCTTACTCCCAAATGTACTTCATAACTTTCAGAGGCTCCATCGAAGTGTTGGAATAAGTGCTTCAGAATCAATTCGCTGGCATACATTCTTTAACAAGTCTTGCCCACAATATTGATCACACTTCCTTGTTAGTGTTTGAAACATTTTAACTTAATACTACCAGTTATATTTTACTGTTATCTTATTTCATTCGCGATTCCCTTATCTGTATTAGAATCATTTTAAGGCTTTAATATGTTTATTAAAATGTTTGTGATGATTAAAAAAGTTCGTTTGTACTTAATATTGGTAAATTTAGATGCAGCACGTTTTTTTAAATTCTTTCGACAGTCAGGGATACATTTCGAAGCTATAGACTTATTATGCTTCCTGTCTCTTCCTTCCCATCCAACCAATATTATTCCTTTCTAAAATAGTTTCCACAAAATCCAACTCACTTTATCAAATAAAAATCCATTGTCACTTTAAGTATTGTCTTGTGGCCAGTACGGTTTGTTCTACGTGTGTGTATATAAGTAGATGTGTTACATGATATACTATTCAACAAAATCTTTGATGGTCTTTGAGAGTTACTTTCAGATTATATAGTTCTTATAGTATCACAGTTCACTATAGTATAACTTAAAATAAGTATTTGTCACAGTACTTGGTACGGAAGTTTTTCTTCACATTTTCAGTTACCACGTCTAATGCTTCCATAATATTGTATTTTTGCCAAAATGTTGGAATTTAAGATCGTGTATTTTAAAAAAGCAAATAATACTTTAATACGCCCACAATTGTTGGTAAAACTGAAGTTAGTTTACATAGAGTGCCACAAATATACATTCTACTTGTTGCCTTGAATTCACAATATTTGGAACAGCTCTTTAATTTTAATTATTTGAAAAAAAATCTGTTGGTGGTTCATGTGCTCTTGTGTATATTACGCTTAGAATTATTTACAAAAGGTATTATGGACTTTTGGAATAAAGGGGGGGGGGTGTCTGGTGTTGGTAACTCAAGTGTTTGCAGCTGCAACAGTGATTTCAAGTGGGTAAGTTCCAAGTGTTGAGCTCAATATAGTTACTGGCTTTTGATATATTTATCTTTATTTCTGTGGATACTAAGGACATAATTTAATTAGACACATTGTTAAACATACTTACTCATTCTCCAAAAAATGTATAAGGTATTACAAATTAAAATAATGTAATCTTAAAAATCGTACTGTAAATTTCTTTTTTCCATTTCATGCCTATTACGTAATTATGTAATGATTGGTAAGGGGAAAAAAGTGAAGTACGTTTTTAAAATATATGCATTTATGTAAGGTAAGGGCCAAATGTTTAAACTTATTGCAATAGTGATTTCGAATATATACATATATGTATATATATATGTCTTGATCTCGCAGTTGCCACAACGTGCAACTAAAAACTGCCCAACATTTACAAATGCAAAATTAATTCAGAGCAAAAGAAAAAAAAATGTTTACTGTACATAATGAATATATATATATATATATATATACATAGCAAAATATTGTAATACCTTTCGCCATCTTTATAATTTCTACAACTTACTTTGGACACAAATATACCAAATGCATATCCCTTCATGAAATACATTTCATATACATCGCACTTGCTGTATCACAAAGCTACAAAATTACGAAAGGTGACACTTAGGTTACTACTACAAAAGACAGTTTTGAGACAGACTGGAATTACCTTTCGTAAGTTTTTTTCATGTTCAACTTCAATTAGTAAAAACGACGATTTACGGGGAGTGATCTCGAACTCATTGTCAACAAAACAATATTTTTTTTGAGGCACTCTTGCATCCGGCATGCGACATTGTGGAATTATTCTATCAATAACGGCATTATTCTTTCAATAATGGCATAAAAACACTTAAAATTTGCTTTATTCAGACTTACCTGCCACTTTAAGTCAAATATTCTGTGTTGTTGTTGCGTGTGATGAAAAAGAAACACAATTTATTAAAATAATAAATATTTAAAACAATAAGCAAAAGAAAACAGCACAATAAAACAAAATAAAAGATGTGGGAAAAAAGTTGTTCTAAAGATATTAATTTGTGATTCCTTTTTATCTCTTGATCTAGCAGTTGCCACAACTTGCAACTAAAAACTGCCCAACATTTACAAATGCAAAATTAATTCAAAACAAAAGAAAATAAAAATTCTGTACATAATGAATCAACACGAGTTTCCATTTCATTCCCGTTCGTTGAAGAATATCGTCTGTCCTAAATATTCGGAAATCGTTCACATTGCGTAAATAACAAAAATAAGACTCGAAATAAATTAAATATCATAGCTGAAATTACATATTTTTTTATTTTAGAATAATTGCTTTTTTAGCAGTACTGGTAAAGCAATCAAAGTAATTGATACATTCCAATTTTTCCAAAACTACCAAATTATAGTTCATTTAAGTATACTTACTCAGGTGTTTTAGCATGAAACTTATCTATATATAACAATAAAGAAGTGTTTAATATTGCATTCACTAAACTAATAGTTAATGTATAAAATAAATTACATTACAATCAAATATCTGGAATAATATTTATGTGATGCCTACACAAATACACTAACACAAAATCGAACATAGAACAGAAAGACGGACAGACAGACTGTCACAATCAATTTCACTCACTAAATGAAGATAACTACTCACTGTATGCAAATTTCCATGGAAATATATTAAACCATGTGGACATGTATAGGGCACATACAATACAGACAAACAGACACCAAACGCGCAGAGGCAGATTTGGAATCAGAAGAGTCCAAAACGGATAGAAAACTTGAAATGGGTCGACAATATTCAATGTACAAACAAACACTCCATTCTTATTTATATAGATTCGGCTTTTATATATAAAGCGCCAAAATGAAATGCTTGATAGGTAGGTATTTTTAATAACGTCATACTGGAGCAACTTAACGGGCTTTTAACGACGTTTCGGGATCAATCCCCAAGGGTAAGATCCGAGGATAAAATCAGGTTATTTTGAACCAATGCCAGATGAAGAGGCGACGCCCAGGGACGGACCAAGATAAATGTATTGCATATGCGAGATGATGATTTGGTGCCCCCCCCCCCCTCCATTTCAAAGATTCGCCGTATTATTTCTCTCCTCCTTAGAATCGCCAACTGTTTAATTTAATTTATTGCAAAAATACGAATTTTCTATTGACAGATTTTTTTTGCTAGACCTTCACAAGCCAATGTACACTGGTTTAAGAAATTTTGAGAATTTCCAGACTTGGTCTATTATCTCTAGAACTACTGTACCGATTTTAATGAAATTTGATATGTACATACATTGAGACAATACAAAACAAATAACCATTCAATAAATGTAATACACACTCGTGATCGTGCGTAACACTCGTTGGAGTCGGAAGGTATGAAACAGAGGTTGCAGAATAAACAAAAAAAGGGGTTAATAGATGGGTTAATAGGGGGTATGGTCCCCTCTTACAGATATACAGGTCTCGCAGCGTGATTTCATACTTGAAATAAGGTAGTTTATCATTTCCTGTGGCAATTGGTCCCACGCGTTCAGAACCGCTGTTTTCATTCCCTGGATGGTTCTCGGAGTGGGGTTGCGAGTTGCAATTGCCCTCTCCAGAGCGTCCCAGACATGCTCTATAGGGTTACGGTCTGGAGATCTGGCTGGCTAATCCATCCGGCGAATATCCTCACTCTCTAGAAATTCGTCGACCAGAAGAGCTCTATGTGGCCTCGCGTTATCGTCCATTAAAATGAACTCAGGGCCAACTGCACCCTGAAAAGGCGAACATAAGGCTCCAAGACCTCATCCTTATACCTCACACCAGTCACACTGCCTCTTTCAAAGACATGGAGATGTGTGCGGCCATCCAACGTGATGCCTGCCCAGATCATTAAACCTCCTCCGCTATAATGGTCGATTTCGCGGACATTGGAGGGTAGGTAGCGGGTCCCTGGTTCTCTCCATATGAACGTACGGCGAGAATCGGTGTTCAAGCTGACTGAACCGGGACTCATCAGTGAAGAGAACGGTATCCCATTCATCCATACTCCAATTTCTCTGCTCTCTGCACCATGATAAACGGATTCTCCTGTTCGTAGAAGTGAGCGGGACGCAAACAGCAGGTCTTCTTGCGAACAACCCTCTCTCATGAAGTCTTTTGGAAACAGTCACCCTTGATACACGGGTTCCTGTGGCTGCATACAAGTCACGAGAGAGCTGAGAAGCTGTAGCATTCCTGTTACGCCTCGCTATAATCGACAAATGGCGATCTTCTCAGGCCGTCGTGGCTCTTGGATGACCTTGCCCAGGCTTTCTCTCGATGGATCCGGTATCCTGGAACTGTTTTCATAAGTTAAACACGACGCTGGGCGCTAAATTAAACTCTCTACAAATTTGGACATGAGATTGGCCTACTTCTAGCCTCCCCACAATTCGCCACCTCATTCCATCATCTAAATGTTGGTGGTTACTCATTTTTACTGTTACAATTTGAAATTAACCGATTGCTGCAAAATAACACCAAGAAATTCGCCGAGGTGTGCCAGCGAACGAAATGCGTCTTAATTTACGCGCGCTTATAAAACCTGTTTCTATACTGGCTCCGTCTACACACACGTGTACGCTTACGTATTTGACGTATAAGATTTGCATTTTTGTCTAGAAGCAATGGTTTTACATTCAGTTCAGTTCTTTTCACATGAAATTCGATAGAATATGCAAATTCTCTTAATTTATTTCACCAGTGTATTTTGTGATATTTAACACATCCATTGTACTTAAAAATAGTTATGCCATGGTGATTGATTAAAAAAAAGTCAATGATTCTTCATTTGAAATAATTCATTTTGAAATAATTCAATACAGTAAATTCAACATTACATTTACATTATAGCATAATATGTAGTCACCGGTATTAAACATACCATCACAGTAAAAAAACGATCCACCTCCTTTTTTCGAGTACTTTTCATACTAGAGAAAATTTAAAGGTATTCAAGGGAATATGTCCTCTTCAAATAATATGTAGTCACCGGTATTAAACATACCATCACAGTAAAAAAACGATCCACCTCCTTTTTTCGAGTACTTTTCATACTAGAGAAAATTTAAAGGTATTCAAGGGAATATGTCCTCTTCAAATTCAAAACCAAAACAATTTTACAAAAAGGGACGTCTTCATATCAAATTTCGAACAAACAACGAATTGTTTAATGAAAACACCATGTTTTGATGCTATAATCAGATACTGCATTGTTAAATTAGTCTAAATAAGAAATTTAACTCATGATAAATGACTTTACTATCTATATCCGAGATATTCAATGCCAAAGTTAGTTTGAATTTCAGGGATAATCTCCACATAGAAAAACGCTATTCGTAGATCGAGAAAGTTGAAATTTCGTAGGGGAATGCTATCAATATTAAACTGGTGCGATCATGGTCTTTGATATCATTTGATATTTTAGAAGGGAGGGGTCTTAAAATCACGAAAAATTGATATCGATAAATATGAATGGCCCCTAAAGTTAATCAACTTCTTTTTGTGTGGGTTTTGGGCACCAGTACCATACATAGAGGTCTGGTACACTTGGTAAAGGTATGACGACCTGGCGGCCCCATGTCAAAATGTATACAGGAAAAACTGGGACTAAAATTAAAAACCTTAACTTTATAGACTACTTTATAAAATAAGCTACATGAAAAATTGTGATACCTCAAACCTATAACTTAATTTTTTTTTTTACTTTTCGCGAGGCAAAATCTGTGATATGTCGTAAAAATCGATATTTTCTGCCACTTTTTGTGAAATGGATGAAATAGCAATGTTTGTCAAACGTTCTTGCCCCATGCTAGACCGGATATAGTTTTTAACATATTTCAATTTACTGAACTGCGCTCACTGGACAACACTATAACCAGTAGGGTTTTAAAAAATCCTGAGGCCGGAAAATTCTGCCACCTCTGTGTGGACGATTTTATTGTGTCAACCGGTGCCTCTTTATTGCGGCCAAGATAGAGGATTAAAGTTATCTAGATACGGTACTTTTCTCGGCGCCCTGTGCGACCACATCTGTCGCATGGTCCTTTGACCGGCCCTGGCAACACCAGAACTGGCACCTCATTCTCCAAGCTTCCACTACACGCCAAATGAAATCCTTGAACGCCAGGTATGTTCTGGAGCTGGTGTTCGGCGATGCCTTCATGTGCAAGACAACAATAGTTGCCTTCATCGAGCAAAGTTCTGACACCGAAGTCAAGGGGTTAACCCTCTTGATTTTGTTTCAGCAGAGTATGATTTCGAAACCAGATCTGAGCGAGGATGTTTGCAGTGTTTGTAATCTGCTTAAGTTATGGACTACGGTCTAATGTGCGTTCTTAATGAGTATTGCAAATGGAATGGGGATCGTTGTTGAATTTGAATAGGTAAAGTTTCAAACGGGACAATATTTTGCGCAAAAAACCTAACGTTGTGAATTTTCCTCCAAAAAGAGGCACATTTGTTTTTTGAATTGGATCAAATAACATCCTCTTACTCTCGAATAATTGGTCCGATTACTTATTTTATGTATGGTAATAGCCATTATTAATTTTTTTATGTAAAAAAAAGAATATGTTAATTAATAAAGAATGAAGAATTTAATTAATAAATAATGAAGAATTTAAGTAATAAATAATGAAGAATTTAATTAATTTAATTAATACATAATGAAGAATTTAATTAATTTAAGTAATACATAATGAAGAATTTAATTAATTTAATTAATAAATAATGAAGAATTTAATTAATTTAATTAATAAATAATGAAGAATTTAATTACTTTAATTAATAAATAATGAAGAATTTAATTAATTTAATTAATCAATAATGAACAATTTAAGTATTTTAATTAATAAATAATGAAGAATTTAATTAATTTAATTAATAATACGTAAAGAATTTAGTTCATTTAATTACTAATAAATAAAGAAAGTAATTAATTTAATTACTAATTAATAAAGAAATTAATTACTTTAATTACTAATTAATAAATAATTTAATTAATTTAATTACTAATTAATAAATAATAAAGAATTTAATTAATTTAATTACTACTTAATAAATAATAAAGAATTTAATTACTTTAATTAATAATACGTAAAGAATTTAGTTAATTTAATTACTAATAAATAAAGAAATTAATTAATTTAATTACTAATTAATAAAAAATAAAGAATTTAATTAATAAATAATAAATAATTTAATTAATTAAGAATATTTTAATTAAAAAAAACCTCATACATCTCTCTATTTTTAAAAAATTGCAATGGCGGGTTACAAAAGAGAAAACTGAAGACGAGAAACAGAACAAAAGCAATGTAAAAAAAAGGCAACAGAAGAAAGTCTATGGACCCATTCGGTCCCTCGCTTCCCAGTATCGTTCCCACTAGTTTGTAGCGCAGAGCGCAAGACAGTGTCGAGTTAATGAAGGTTGCAGAACTTGTAGCGTGGATCGTCAACGATGCCGATGCGATGTAAATGCCTTACAAGGCAGTCATGGCCAGGCGAGGTGGAATTCTGCTACGGCTTACATTCTAGGCCAGTCAGAAAGATTTGGATTTGTTTTCACGAGGATTTCTGGTAATTCTTTCCTGAAATATCTTTTTCCAAGTTCTTCTTAAAAATTGATTTAATGATTGCCTTTATATTTTGAAAAAGGATTTCATCATTAACAGTTTGGGTAATCGCTGCCCCTTTTTTTTTGGCCAGCAGGTCAGCTTTTTATTACCCTCTATGCCGCAGTGGGCTGATATAAAAAGCGTTAAAACCCTTTTTAAGCGAAATATTTTTTTAGTTTTATTTATTGTTTTATTTTTATTCACTCGTTTCAGAACTTTATCTGTGCATGAAATTTCGTTAGAATTGTTTGTAGACTGTGTCGAGATGTAGTTTTGCACACATAGGCTTTAGGACATAATTGTACAGTGGTTTGATTTCTTGGGAGATTTGTACACTTATTCACAATGAAGGAAGATATATATAATAACTCAAGAAATAGTTCTGCATTACTATTTAGCAATGTTTCTATATGTATCTAAATTAAAAGTTTTATCAAACAGCTTTTCATTTTAGTATAAATGTTTGAATGAAAAAAGTGCCATGTGCATGGATTTTTTCTCAAACATCTCACTATTTTCATTTTCAATAAAATGTAGTACATTATTGTCATAAATAACTGGTACGCTTTCGCCAAAACTGATAATCCAATAAAACAATGTGTATTATATGTAAAGTATCTTTCAACTTTTTTATGCGTCATTCACTGTCTAAAGTTCCTCAAGGATCCTCATAAACAAAGAACGTATCTTATTCATCTTCTTATCAACTCTTATCGGTCATTCAATTATTATATATCACTATTATCTCTACACATTTTTATAGATTATTAGAATATCGTATAATTGTAAGTGATGCCCCTCAGATCCTTTTAGAAATCTGACTGGGTTGTCAGATTCATGTGACCTTCGTATTGAATAATCGCGGTAGCAAGACACAATAATTACAACACCTGTACTTGGTAGAAAATTTTTTTATGACTATCCTTCATATCACACTTGTACCGTGACACTAGGCTGCATCCAAATTATTCTAATAACTTTTAACTAAAGATGAGTAATTATGATTGAATTTTACAAAGTTTACAAAAACGAGAGAGAGAAGTTATGGAACTCTTCTTAGCTTAAAAGTTAATAAACCTAACTGTAATATATTTCTCGAAAATACATTGAAAAGTGCATCATGATTTATGGAAGGCACATAAAAACTATTTCAAAATAATGAAACATAGTTCGTTATATTTATTAATTAATAAATACACATAATTGCCTAAGATAGAGGGAAAAAATTTCTCGATGTCCATTGAATAAAGGTCACGAATGTAGAAAGATTTATACATGTGCATATATTTATCTTAACTGTTCTGTATCTCCGATTTTTCTGACATGTAGGTCTTAATTCATTTATACAAATACCTCTTTCGATGGAATAGTGAACGAAAGTGCAAAATAAAAAACGCGGAGAGACATTGTTTTAAGTTATTCAATACTAACTTTATCGGCCGAAAATATCTAATTTTAACGAAACTGATTAAATGACCCATTTTCCATTTGGTAACAGTGGAATTAGTGCTTGAAAAAATTATTGAAATTAGCTTTAACTGATAATTTAATACTTATAAAAAATTTACACAAATTCATTAATCAAAAGTAAAATATTGTTTTGATTTTTTATTTGGCAAATTCATTTTTTAAAATATTCCACAATAAAATCTTGATTCGCATTTTAAATTTTAAAGAAGCAACCATTTGTACCTATTTTATATGGTGTTAATTACAACGTTTTAGCCCCAGCATCCGTAGCGAGAATTACACTAAAGGTATTTATCAAAATAGTTCAAATATTTTATCATATGCGAATTACAACAGTTAGCATGTTTTAGGTTTGAAAATCTCATTTAAAACGACTACCTCAATTACAAGAATTCAGAATGTGACTCATATTCGAAGTAAAGAAATATATATTTTTTTGAATTATCGTTTGATTAGAGCATAATACCATATTACTACAATATGAATTGTTACTGTTCTCATAAAACATTCCAGTTTGTGCAAACAAACAAAACATCTTTTACTAAACCTTTCATGAAATCTTTTATTTTAGACTACGCTGAAATAACATCTTCTGTTTGGAATTGAAATGCAAAAACATCATTTTTTTTATCAAACATAGATAAAATATGATTGCTGTTATTTCACATGAAAAAAATATCACTGAAAGAAAATAATAAAAACATATGGTTAGGATTCAGGTGTCCCACTTCATAATTATTTTATTTTTTGTTGCAGCATAAAGAAATGCTTGAAGATTACCTGATTATCTGGCAAAATTATTAAAATATAATTTTCTACTTTTTTCAAGCCTGTTTAAGATTTTATATGTTATGAATCATACCTCAAAACCCTTTTTTAAAATTTCAGAACAGGTCATCCGTGAAGACTGAATCAATAACTAAAAGCAATAGTCTCAAGCAACATGAGTTAAAAACTCGTCGAATTCAAATAAAATAGATATATTCTATCCCCATCCAATTTTTTAAGAAATCCATTAATAACTTTGTTATTTCAAGAAAAAAGAACCATTACTTCATTGCTCAATATATTCTGTGTCTTGAATATGTTAAAAAAGGGTTCAACATTTTACAATATGCCAGACGACGATACTTTTAGCTATACGTTGAACCAAATAATTTTTTCATCGCACGAGGGATGAAAAATGAAGCAAATCGCACGTTTGAAGCCAAGAACCGCACGTTCCTAAGCAAAATTGAAAAATAAATATAATATTTGTTCTAGGCTTAGCATTGCTGGGATATTGCGGCCGAATAAAAAATTCCAAGCTATTCCTAGCTTCCATGGAACTTTTATTTTTGCCACAGTATTTTTATTTCTAAAGCATTTTCCCTACATGTCTCTATCTCTTTCGTATTTTGGTTTGTGTTCTTTCTGTTTCTCAAGAGAGAAAAAAAAACTGGATCCCTTCTCTCTATTTCCGTTTGGCCCGCCAATAGGGAGCCTTTGGTGGCGAAAAACCCCATGATAAATGCCAACACCTCGGTATCGGCGAATTATCAATTCAGTTCACGATGGTAAAGGACCGATTGCGGACCGTTGCTAGGATACGAAATGGCGAATGTGGAAGCAAACACAGGCCGTGTTATCGGTGATTTGTGCCTTCATGAAGAAACTCCCCACCCCACACCTTCCCTTCTGTCTCACCTTCGTGGTAGCCATTCAAAGATTCAATGAAACGAAAATGTTTCGTTTTCGGCTTCCGTGACACTGTTGAGTTCGTTGTCTTTGTAATCAAAATCTTTCTGAGATGAAGTCATACGAGATGTTCTATGCAGCATATTTTATTCACTCAGATGTTTCAAAAAGTGTGATTAGTTTTCTAGAAGTTAGAAACATTTAGACAAATATTAACATTATGGTAGGAAAGAACACAATGACCGATAGTGGATAACTACAAATAATGACAGTGTTACATTTATTCAATGAAGCTCAAAATCACATAGGCTGGTTAGATTTTAAGGCTCAAGGGTAATATTTGACCATTTGACGAGAGAAATACAGCCAGATAGGAATCGAACCTACAACCCACTACAATTAACAGGTTGCCTTTGCCAGTTTGTATACCCACTGTGCCTAGGACGATCCAAAATAACCATAGATATATTCCTTTATTATTTACATGTTTCCATCTAATACCAGTGGAATTGGAAGTAGTTGAATAAACGCAGTACTCAAGCAACAACACGGGAAATTGTCGATGGTCTGGGATCAATTCAGGAGAGAAATATTCGAGGACAACCACCAGCTTCTGAAATTAGGTAGGTCTTTAGTTGAGGTCACACTGGAGTAATACACGGGCTATTGACGACAGTCCGAGATCGATCCCCAAGGGATATAAATAACCAAGGACAACACCAAGTCATTTTGAACCGCGGTCAGATGACGAGATCACACCCGAGCTGGTGGAATTGATAGTTTTTACTGTCTCCGTTTGTTACCTTGGTTATTGGTAATAAACGTGTCGCACTGGAGCAACACAACAGGCTATTCGCAACGGTCCGGAATCATTCCCAATGGGAGAAATACTATTACAACACCACTTAGTTTTGAACCACGATCAGATGACGATGTCAATAACTGAGTTGGCACCCCACTCTCCAAACTTCTGCACCACGCCAACGTGAGGACATTTGAGGCCACAACAGATCAGATTTAACGAGTACCAACTCCCGGGTACACGATTGTATTTGGTTTGACCAAGTTTTGAACTTGCAACTCTCCGATTGCCAATCCGTTAGTTTTCCAACCAGTCAGCCCGCAAACCTTGTTTCTTTGGAGATATTACTTTTCATACAAACCCCAAGGGCTAAATATTTAAATGTTTCAGTCAATATCTCCCTTTTGAAAGATAATTATATTCATGTGACTGATTATGTATAGCAAACGTTTTAATTTAAGAGTCTTAGTTGCAAGAGAAAAGGAGGCTGTAAGAGGTAGGGGTGTTTAATATACACAGTCCAGTCACATCAATGTGACCACCTGTCAAAAGCCAGAGTAACCACCTTTGACCTGCGAGACGTGCAGGAAGAGAGTGAATTAGGTTTCTGAAGGGGATGTTCAGCCATGCTGACTCCAGTGCCGTGCCCAACTGCGCTAGATTACCTCCCTCCTCCAGCCTGAATCCTTCCGACAATTGTTGCAGGGTGTTTGATTTCGGACGTTTCACGCGGTATACGCCAACGTCCATCTGTCCGATGGAGCATAAAACGTGATTCATCGGAAAAAGCCACCTGTCGCCTCTCTGTGGACGCCCAGTTGCGGTACGGCGTGCAAATTCCAGCCTTCGTCGCCGATGAACAGCAGTCAGCATAGGTGCATTAACCAGGCGTCTGCTGCGGAGGCCCATGCGCAGCAACGTTCGCTGAACCGTTGTTGAGGATACACTCTAGGTAGCCCCTTGGTTCATCTGGGCGGTCAGTTGTTCAACAGTTGCACGTCTATTCACTCGAACGCATCTCCTTAGCCTTCGTTCGCCACTGTCATCTATAGCCCGTGGTGCACCACATGTGCCACGCCGCTGATTTTGGATAGTGTCATTTTGCCATGCATGGTATACTTTTACCACGGCGGCACGCGAACAGTTCACAAAATTAGCCGTTTCCGAAATGCTTCCACCCTTGACCTGAAAGCCAATAATCGTGCCCTTTTGAAAGTCGGATAAATCGCTACGTTTCTGCATTACGCCAACGATTGAAATGTTTTCCGATGCCCTAGGACATCCTTTATATACACTCCACTGCAATGTGCTGCCACCTGCCTTTTGTGATTGGTTATTTTTCGTTGACGTCGAAAATAGGTGGTGGTCACATTAATGTGACTGGACTGTGTATATAACTGCTCATAATACACGAAGGAAACAATTACTTTAACCTAATTTTTTTTGAAAAGTTACAAACAATGTACATAACAAAGAAAAATAATACGAATATTTACAGAGAGGAATTCCGAATCATTAGAAGACATAGCACATAGAACATGCTACTCCGTTGGCAGTTCATCGCAGACTAACTAATTGGAATGCTTTCTTCTAGGGGCGCTATAGGGAACGAGAGGGGGAAAGCTGCAATGTTCGTTACAAAGCCTTAATAAAATTTTAGTTATTGCAATTTTATACACATATGTTTCATTGTAAAATCAATGACTCACAGTGAGTGTAAAAAGTATATTAAGGTGAAATTAACTATCGATAATTTAATGAAACGAATACCCATATTTTTCTTAAACTACATATTTTGTTCAGTGCATAAAATATCTTTGACGACTAATAAGCATATAGTTGAAAAAAACTATAGAATTATGAAATGAAAATTTGTACAACTCTTGGTCAAATGAATATTATTATGAAAAAGTCGTTGGGGTGCCTTAAATTGATTACTTTTAAAACATTTAATTATGAAATCAAAATCTGGTAGCATATTTGAGCGATAGCTTCTCTAAATTTATATAGCGTTGGTTTTAAATGATTTTGGCAAATAAATTTTGGTTATTTTTTCCCCAGATGTCAGCGTAATCATCAAAATTAATTTTCATAGAAAGGAGTTTTAGATCTATTAATTCTAAATATGGGAAGGTGGATAGTTAACGCGTCGCATTGGTGCAATACAACGGGTTATTGGTAATTGTCTGGGTTTAAACCTTAAGGACAACAACACGTAATTTTGAATCATGGTCAGATAACGAGTTCACAACTGAGCTGGCAGCCCACTCTCTAAACTTCCACACCATGCCATCGTGAGGATATTTGAATCCACGACAGATTTAACATTCACTAATCCTTCTAGTACATGATGCCCTTTGGTTGGATTCGAACTCGCAACCCTCTTTTTGCTAATCCGTTACTCATTCAATCGAGCTATCAAGGCCGTTCTAAAAAGTACAAATAAACC
Source organism: Metellina segmentata (assembly GCA_947359465.1). Lineage (NCBI taxonomy): Eukaryota > Metazoa > Arthropoda > Arachnida > Araneae > Tetragnathidae > Metellina > Metellina segmentata. The sequence continues at coordinate 60,930,631 of OX375876.1, read as the reverse complement.
GAAAATATTCTTAATAAAATAAAAATCTGGCATTAGTGCAAGTGATATGATGAGTTTGGATTGTTTTATAAGTTCTTATGACTTACGAAAAAAAATTATTATTATTATACTGGTTTTCAAGACAGACGTGTTTCTATGGCTTCCAGAAGACGAATGGTAGATAATGAGAACTGGCGTTCTGTAGGATTCCTTGAAGCAGGGAAATCAATCAATGATGTTGCTCTTTTCTTCGGCGTTCATCATTCCGTCCTTTCAGGATTATGAAAACAATTCCAAACAAGCCAAACAGTTGTCCGAAGAACTATGGCCGCCCGCCCAAGGATTAAGATCCCCGCGGAAGATCCATGTATTGCTGAATTGGACTGTGTCTTTTTGGCCTAACGTTATGTTCACGGATGAGTCGAGATTTGCCTTGGAGCCAGATGACAAACGTGTAAGGGTCTGGAGAGAACAAGGCACACGCAATCGGCCAAAGAACATCATCGAGAATCACGAATTCCGAGGTGGAACTATCATGGTGTGGGCCGGGATATCGTTGGAATATCGCACCGACCTGCACATCGATATCAGTGGTTCTGTGACGGTTTTACGGTATTGGGATGAAGTCCTAGAACCCACTGTGAGATTATACGCTGCAGCAGTTAGCCCTTCTTTCGTTTTAAGCGATGATAATGCACGTCCCCATAGAGCTGACATCGTCGACGACTACCTAGAGAGTGAGGGGATTGCGCGTATTGTTTGGCCGGCGTACTCGCCCGACCTTAATCCCATTGAAAATCTTTGGGATGCCCTCGGCCGTGCCGTGTCTGCACGTTTCCCACCCCCAGCTACTATCACAGAGTTGCAAACTGCTCTACAGGAAGAATGACGATTACTTGTCTCTGGGATGGTTGATCATTTCATGAAAAGCATGATCGCACGATGTAAACTTTGTATGAGGATGTCGGTTTTGTTTATTTGTTTTGGATTTATATATAAACATAATTTTGTTAATGACTCCAATATGACTTCATCTTATAATTTATGAAAATTCAATATTGCTTTCATCATTGCATTTAATTCTTTGTTTTGTTTCATGCCTAAACCTATTTGCTACTTTCCTGCTGCATTTCGTGTCAATCAAAGCTGTACTTTTTCTCGTTTTTTACCTTTCGTGCTTAACTTTTGGCAGTGAGTTTATCAGACTACAAAAATTAATTTAACTTCACTGGTTTCATTGTACACAGAATATTCTTGATCCATGGGCCACGTTAGCCCTGTAAGAAGAGTAGCGAATTAACAAACAGAGGGTTGCGAGTTCGAAACTCAATCGAACCAAAGACTAGTGTTAGTTGAGGTTGGCGTAAGTTAAATCTGTCGTGGCCTCAAATGCCCGCATGTTGATGTGGTGTAGAAGTTTGGATAATTCGGGTGCCAGCACAGGAGCTGGCCTCGTTATCTGACTATGGTTCAAAACTGCGATGCTTTGTTATCGAATTTTTCCCTTCGTGATTGTCTCGAAAAGTCACCAAAAGCCCGTTGGGTTGCTTCAGTGCGACGTTAGTTAACTACCTACCTCCTCTTGATCCACCTCTATTAGTTTCGTGGCCGACCAAACGGTATAGTGGTTAAGGTGTTAGCCTCTAGATCGGAAGGTTCCTGGTTCGAATCCGGGTCAGGGCATGGATGTTTGTAAGCGTATGGTGTAGAGGCGGCTGGTGCACCTTAAATCTGTCGTTGTCGAAAGTCCTCACGTTGGGTTGGCGTGGAAGTTTGGAGATGTTTGGAGAAGACGTCGTACTAGAGCAACACAACGGGCTATTGACGACGGTCCGGGATCAGTCCCTTAAGGGAAAGATCCGATGACAACACCTCGTAATTTTGAACCACGGTCAGATGACGAAGCAACACCTGAGCTGGCACCCCACTCTCTTAACTTCCACACCAACCCAACGTGAGGTGTTGTCCTCGGATCTTGCCCTGAAGGGACTGATCCCGGACCGTCGTCAATAGCCCGTTGTGTTACTATTGTACGACGTTAACTAATAATTACCAATTACCTAAAACATTGAATGAGACGAAGAACATTTAGTTTTCAGTAACTGTATTTATTTTGTTTAAATATATTAACATTTGCTGTGCCCCAATATTATTTTGATCGACTGAATACTATCTATACTAATTTTGAACCCATTTTCTCAATTCAGTTGTATGTTTCTACGACTGACGTTCAAACCTGTGTATTCGAAGAAATATTAGTTTTTAATGAACTTTACAAAAATTCTAATACAACAATTTTGCAGTCGGTAACTTTAAAGATTCTTGGATTAAGATTTTTTTCCATTACCTTTTTATAATACACATAACAATTTGTATAAAGATGAGTTTTTTTTTTACAAAAACACGTTACCTAAAAAACGTAGTTTTAACCTTCTACTTCCTACCATTGTTTAGTTATCAAGATAAGCAAAATGAAAAACGGCAAAGTTTAACGAAAACAATCCGAAATACCAAGATAAAAACTTTAATACGCCAATAGATGCAGTTAAAACCTGTACCAAACGTTTTTAATAGATAAACCTTTGACAAATAAAAATCCGATAAGAATTGTTAGAATTAATTGTATCAAATCAAAGTGAAAATGAAAACCCAAACTGACTAAATAAATTGTGTTTCTTTCATTGGATTTAATTAACTAAAAAAATGTAACATTTAAAACAAATTACAAAAATGTAAAGTTTACACTTTATCCTCTATCAAATTTTTGTCTGTCGAAGATTTCAGAATGTTTTCATAGAAATGGTGATGAAATTAACTGTATTACTGTAAATTTTAAAATTATTCATTTAAATCATTCGCCACAAAGATGACGAACCCATGCTCAATATTGAAAAAATATCTTAAAATTGACTATTTAAGTAAGTTACTTTAAAATTGGAACATAAAATGGAGTTTTCTCTTAAAACCTGCCTGAAATTTTAGTTAGCGTAAGATTCAAGGCGAAATGTCTTACAAAGACTACGATTTCTTGTTCAACACGTCCACTGCCGATCTCGTGGCAGTGCGTGGTGTGGCGTGAGGTCTCAGTATCCAGTCTCGCGTTCGCGCGGGATGAGCTGTACCACATTTATTCTCAGTTTCAATTGGCATATGTTTAGGTGTTGGCGTGGAGTAAAGGTGAGAAGCTAGCTGTATAAAGGTACATGGTTTCGAATTTATAACTTTTATAATTTATTTGTTGGCTCAGCTTTCGCCAATCTATTCTGGTATTGGCGTACTTTCAATCATTTGTTATAAAAAGTCGACTTTTTGGGAACACCTATTTCTACGTGACCGGCAGCGAATGTGTTAATTGGGTTTCACATTACCATGAGGCTTTGACGCATTTTGTTAGGTATAGTACACTAATTGAATCGAACCAAGATTTTTCTCATCCGTGTTAAAGATTTTCTTGATCCTAAAATTTTTCAAAAATTTGCTTTGTCTTGACGATTTAACTTTAGCCTAAATGAGGATTTCTTAAATGAATGTAAACTTGTCATTTCACATGAAAAAAATATGCGTAAATGTTATACGAGTTGAAGTTCAATTCTATATTAGGCTGAGTAAAAACATCCAACTACTAAAATGGCATGCTACTTGGGAAGTTCATGCAATCAAGTAAACTAAAAAATGATGCATGGAAAGGTTAATGTGCTGCCTTCTACGAAATAAGTTGCAACAGTTATTTATGAAATAAAAACGGCCAATTATATCAGCGACAAATTGTTTGCTTGGGTCGTTCTTACATTAAAAGTGAATCATATATAAATAAGTTACTAGTAATGTGGTACATATTTAATTAACGTCGTACCGGAGCAGTACAACGGGCTAATTATAAGAGTTCGAGACCGAACCATTAAGGGAAAGATCCGAGAACAAGTAATTTTAAACTACGGTCAGATGACATAGAGTATCGGGGTGAACATATTTTACTTTCTCTGGACGCAATTAAAATAAATTATTGCTTTTGAATATGTCAAACCATTTTCTTTTTTATAGTTTGAAAATGTATAAAAATATACTTTTATATGTAATCTGTTAATTTAACATATTTTAAAAACAATTCTTTTGTCTATAGATTTAATAATTTTTTATAATCACTATAAAATAACTTTGAAATAAGAATTCCACCCCTAAAAACCAGAATGTGGTAAAAAAATTGTATTTTTGAATCAGTTTTGTTTGTGTGTGGAACGAAAGAGTAAACTATTTCGTTTCTTTACCTAACGATGATAAATTCAAATGTTGCTTTTCAGAACGCGATTGTATATTTCTTGTGCCCTCAGTCTGAAAATTTCATTCAAATCAATGTAACATTTCAAATTAGAACATTCCTCATACATTGAAAAACATCTATTTTCTTCAGAGATGTTCTTGTGAATGATCTCAAGAATCTCAAAGTATGTCTAAGCATGTCGCCTTTCTTACCATATAAATGTTAATCGTGAGCAGACATTTCACTACACAATTAATGTTAAATAGATACTTTATTTATACAAAATAAATACATCGACATGGTTTCATCATGTCTTACACCCCTTTATATAAAATAAACCGATATCAAGATCCTTAGAACTACAACCAAGTCTGAACATGGACAAGACAAGCATCTGTACATCACAGAATAAAAATAAAATAGTAAATGAAATAAAACAATCCTTCTCCTATATACAAAGCACAATTCCAGTCACTTCATATGATAAGTTCAAGAAAATGATACGTTGGGATAAGGTGAAAGAATATTCGCCATCGTCACGTATTTTACGTAGTGAATACCTCCATGATAGGTCGCCCGGCCATGTCTTTGGGAAGGACGCAGTTGCCCTTTAACTGATAGGGTTCACGGTACCTCTTTATCCACTTTATGTCATCGAGACACTCCACACTGTTATCTAGAGAGAAAAGTGGTATTTAACATCACACATAATCAGCAAAAGGCCTTATGTAACTTAAAATACAGCGTGGATGCAAATATATACCGAGATGATATCGTTTTAAGAGCATCTTTTTTGCAGAAATAGTACTCCCTAAAGCGAAATATTCACATTCTATGCATTCTATACTTATTCACACATTGTATGTATTCTATACTTATTCACACATTGTATGTATTCTATACTTATTCACACATTGTATGCATTCTATACCTATTCACACATTGTATGCATTCTATACCTATTCACACATTGTATGCATTCTATACTTATTCACACATTGTATGCATTCTATACTTATTCACACATTGTATGCATTCTATACTTATTTACATTGTATGCATTCTATACTTATTCCCTTCCAAAGTAATATGCGTTTTGATAGAAATACACTATGTGAACAAAATCGACGCACCAAGGGTAGGTAAGGTAGGTAATTTTAGTTAACGTCGTACTAGAGCAACACGACGGGCTATTGACGACGGTCCGGGATCAGTCCCTTAAGGGAAAGATCCGAGGACAATACCTCGTAATTTTGAACCACGGTTAGATGACGAATCAACACCTGAGCTGGCACCCCACTCTCCAAACTTCCACGCCAACCCAACGTGGACTTTCGGCCACGACAGATTTAAGGTGTACCAGCCGTCTCTACACCATACGCTTACAAACATCCATGCCCGAACCCGGATTTGAACCAGGAACCTTCCGATCTAGAGGCTAATACCTTAACCACTATACCGGTTGGTCGGCCGACGCACCAAGGAGTTGCCCGATTGCGATAAAAATTGGTGGGTTGATGAATGATTTATTTCAGAGTTTGACCATTAAAAATTGAGGAAGTCAATAAGGCGATGGTCCACCTCTGGCCTGGATGCAGGCTGTTACCTGGTGTGGCATCGACTGATAAAGTTCCTTGCGAAATTTCCTACCGAATTGTCTCCAACTGTCGGGCTAATAGGTGAACATTCCGGGTTGGCTGCAATCGCCTTCCCATAACGTCCCAATTATGCTCTATGGGAGGAGAGATCAGGAGACCTAGCTGGCCAAAGAAGTGTTGGGAAAGCTTGAAAACAATTCATAGCAACACATGCCGTGTGCGACCGTGAATTATCTTGTTGAAAAGTCTGGGTTGTCGCAAAAGGAACGGTAACACAACAGGTCGTAGTATGTCGTCTACGTACCGCTTTGCTGTAAGTGTGCCATAAATGACTATCAAAGGGGTCCGGCTATCAAAGGAGATGGCACCCTAGAAAATTGTTGTCAGGATCGTTGCTGTTGTCGTCTGGATACATTTGGAAACGGGACTCGTCACTAAAGATTATACGTCCCCAGTCAGCGTTGTTACAAGTTGATTGAGCCCAGCACAAGTCCAGGACAACTCCTTCTAGGTGCGTCGTTTTTTTTTTATTATAGAGTAGTATATTACCAAAAAAAAAATGGAAGCATCCTTGTGTAGTTTTATTATAGAAGTTAAGCTATTTTTAATTCGAAAGTCATCATGCAAGTATTAAGTATAAATATCGGTATAGTTGAAATAGTATTTCTTACGGTATCAAAAATTGTGGAAAATACCTTACTGGTGCTATTAGTTACATAAAGTTAAGGCATACAATTGTATCGTATTAAAATTATTTTTCGTTTCCACGAGTGAGTATTTATTTAAGGAAGATTAGTCAGTTAGATATTAATCCTAGACAATGCTACTCTCAGATGTTATGTACAGAGCTTAAGTAATGTAACTCATCTTTGGGGAAGTAATAGTATCGTGTGATCTAAAAAATATAAGTTTGACAAAATTCAAGATGAAGATTCTGTCTTTGTTTGAAGAAATAATTGTTCATTCATCAAGGCGAAACGAAATTCGATTTTGACACATATTTGACAGTGGGATTAATCTTTGCGATCTGTAAGGAATACATTTCGATCCGCAAACGGTCACTTTGTGTGAAAAATTGTGATCAATTTTTCTAACATAAAATGACTGCGTAAGTTTTTATTCTCGGAAATAAAGTTATATCGATCCTGCATGACCTTTATAAAGCATCTAAGACTAGTTCTCAATGGTTCGTTATTTTAGTTATGCTATGTATTGATATACCAGTAAGTCATTGAAAGAATAAGAAACGATTATTCCATTGCAATTGGATGTAATATTTTCTTCAAAATAATGTCACAAATATGAAAATGTTGGTTAATTTTAACGTTATAAGGTTCAAGATCCTAACACAATATAAAAAATATGAACAAAATTACTAATAAAACGTGTACTGTGCATATTTATGAAACAAATCTACAATGAAACATTGATATAACAATGCTACTACACATAAACACTACTTATTTGTTATTTTAAATTGGTCTTCTTCAGTTAAATTAGTAAATATACAAGAAGCATTTACTTGAACATTTTCGGTATTCTTAAAAGTTGAATATACTTCAAGTGTAGGATTATCATATGTATTTAATGACATGCTTCTTGAAGTCATCTACTTTTTAAATTTGCTAATATGATTAAACATTAGACTTAAAGAGGAAATATTGATTTATTTTATACTTTAGTGATTGAAAACTAATCTTTAAAAATAGATGCGACTGATTCTTGTTTTACTTCCATATTAGATCTTAAAACGACAAGTGTATAATAATATTATCTGCACTGAAACAGTTTTAATAATTACCAAATCAGACACTGCGAATGTTTCGTTCTTATGGAATTTTTAATCTTTTAAATGGTTCAACGTGTTCAGTTATGAAGTAAATCAAATTCTTACATAAAACACTGGATATTTTCCGTTAATTAAGTGTAGACTAATTATGAGATGCGAGATTCAAGTGAACAGATTTGAAATTTAATAGTTAAAATCAAAACTTAAGAGCAAAATGCCTTGTATGATGTTAAATCAGTACATCTCTAGTGTTATAAAAGGAAGTGTCTGCGTGTACTGTCCTGACAAATCTATGGCACTTACAATAGTAAAATTTGGCACGTAGTCCGAATTTTTTGAACGAAGCACGAATTTTAAAATTCAATCTAGAACATTTTAAAATTAATTTAATGCAATTTAATTACTGCTTTCCTTAGAACGGCAACACCAGAAAGAAATTAGACTGAATTTATTTTCATTTCAACACGTTTCAATTTGCGAAAGAACGATTTTAAGATGAAGGGGAAAACAAATTTAACTCCTATATCGTTAAAGATAGAGTAATCTGAGGAAAATGTCGTATTAGATTGATAACTAAAAATATGATTTTCTTTAAATAATAAGTGTTAAATTATAACTTTTATATTTTTTTGCAATACGAACACCCCTACGAAGAATGACCTCCGTTTGATTCGAGAAATCATATTCCATTTCCTGCTCTTAAACGATTCCACAGCGAAAAAAAACAAAACCAATAAAATTTATTTAGACTGACATTGTTTATTTGCTTTTTGTAAAATCGGGATCGTTAAAGATAGATTGAAAATTTCAACGGATTTGAAATCTGCGGAAAGTTTTACACCATTTTGATTCCTTATACATTTGATTTTCTTTTGATACACAATTTTTTAATTAAATATTTATATTTTCGCAAGAGATTGTGACGCTACGCCGATTGGATCTCTTTGAAATTCAAGTTTGGCCGCATTTGACAATGAGCGTTGCTGTGGTGTTGGTTTGCGAAGAAAACATAACAGCAACCACGGACAACGTCGAAATGGCTGTTATCCAATAGGCTGCAAATTCTCATTTGGTTTGCAAAGCAAACCTACACAACGGGCAATGCCGTTATGGCTGTTATCCAATAGGCTTCAAATTCGCAAACCAAATGAGAATTCGTAGCAATCACCGTGGTTTAGTGAGCAGTGGTCACACATGACCCCACGAAAAGAACTGTCACAGGCAACGCCGTGCTGGCCACGCAGTGGCAAGTAATTAATCATTAGATGTTGTAACGAGGTTCCGTCACTTGCCAGAAATCTGATTTGTAGACTAAATAAGCAGAGATCATAAAAGTCTATCAACAGCCTATAGTTTAATTGAAAATTCCCAGTGTTTGAATGACATTTACAGATTATTTAAATTTAATTGCTTTTTATGTAAAAAATAGAATTTATTTCATTATACTTTATATCGATTGCAGAAAAAGTAATTGGAAGATAAACTGTAGTTCTCGTGCAAATTCTGACATATGGAGCTATTGCTTTACTTTATGTTTCAAAGATACAAAATTGAATGCAAGCTTAAAGTTTTCTGATAGTGGTTTTACCTCGTCCTATTGTTTCACAATCGATGAATGCTTGGAACGGAATGTGACCAAAACCACAAGAATAAGCGCAATCGTTTTCATTATCATTTGAATTACACAACTTTTCTCAATTCACTGAACGAAGTACGCTACAAACTTTTTTATATTACATTTTCTATTAAATATAAAATATTAGCGCAACAAACAAGTTAAAGTTCAAACAGTATAGATTCATGTTCTGAAACTGTATTTGTTTTGATGGGTGCAACACTTGAATTTTCTAGGCTAAAGATTGAGGCTAAATAAATCAGAAAAGCGTACTGAGATACCTTGAATACAGTCCATTCACCCTATAATACTGGCCATTTGTATGTTTATTTTTTCGTGCATTCTAAGTATGACCACTTAAAAATGTATTTTTCTGAATATGTAGTAAGAGAAGAAATCAAATGAAAAGACAATTCCATTAACTAATAACTATAAAACACAACACTTACCAATTAAGAACACTAGTTGAAGCTGTTCCCAAACTGGTTGCCATGTTGCTTCCGATAACTTTTTTAACTCGTTTCCAGTGAATATAATTTCTTTTAAAGAAGGCATTTCAAAGAAAAAATCAAACGGCAAGCTGCTAATTTCATTGTAACTGAAAATGAGAAAAAAATTAATTACGCATCATAGCAACATTTTGTTAAAAAAAAAAACACATTTTGGTATAAGCATCAGCATACTGCTACACTATTATTATGAAAACATATCGCACTTTTTCGAGAAATGAAACGAAAGTTTGAAATTCTTCAAGCCTATTTTAGTTCTGAAATTAAAATTTCATGAATTTCGAGCCTTAGGTATGCATTAAATCTTTCGCACATTTCCCGATTTCATATCTGGTTTGAGTTGAATTTAAATGCTTAACTGAAAATCTACAATCAGTTTGAGCTGTCACTTTTTCGCAAACATTTTTTAATACGCATGTATTGAAAATAAAACTTTTTTAGATAATTTCTACCGAGAGGATAGCTGATTTTTGATAACATGAACCATGTGTTTTATATTCAAGTTTTAATCAAGTAACTTAAGTTTAACATATTATAAGTAACCATTTTATGGTTGTAGCAGTGTTTTGGTAAGAAAGCAATGCTGAATTGTTAACTTAAACAGAAAGAGCTCTTTTTACGTTGTTGCAGATATTTATTACAAATTACATGTAGAATAACTATAAATTAGGAGAGAATTTTTCCAAAATTCTTATGTAAGCTACTTAAACTATACGTCAGCATTACTTAAGTTTTCCGATTATTTCTCAAGATTTTGTTCTATCTGAACAGTCACATCCCGCTTAAATTCACAATGAATCTATAAGCAAAATAAATCTATGCAAAAGTTCTTGACTATTAGAAATGATCAAGAGCTTTTGCTCATAAATATATTTTGCTTTGGAAATCTATCTTATAAATAGTAAAGGCCTCTATTGTTTAATCATCCGTTGAGTATTTAGTACGTAAACTTCATTGTTAAAGTTCTTATATACCTACGTAATACTGAAAATAATTTTTACCTCAGATCAAGCCTGGTCAAGTGTAAAGCCGGACGTGGTAGCATTGTTCTCTGAATGATCTTGATCCTATTATCAGAGAGGGATAGAACCCTTAGCTCTTTCAACTTGGCGAATGCGTGACTTTCCATCTCGGCAATCTCATTATAGTCCAGAACAATCGTCTGGACATTGGGCACTTTTTCATTCAGCCATTTATCTTCCACTTTCTCCAAGTGATTCGACTCCACGTACAGCTCATTCAGCTTGGTGAGCTTTGCCAAGGAAAACCTCACGTCACTCTTGATCATCGACTTCTGGGCCACATTTAGCACGTTCAAAGAAGAGTCCAATCCACTGAAAGCTGGTTGCGGGAACCTCAATTTTGATTTCTCCACACGAATCTCTTTGATCTGCATGCCATTGAATAAATCATTGGGAAGGGTTTCCTTGAGGTACAGGCCATGCAAGAGAACGGTATGCATGCGGTAATCTCTCAGGATTCTGAAAGCTTTCATTAGATTGGAACTGGTGTTGAAATTCGCGCAAACAACGTGAAGGCCATATGCAACACGCTTACAGGAACAGGGCAACAAATCTTCGACATTCGGACATCCTAAAGAGGCACAAAGCCCAACAGTAAACAGGGACACGAAGATACATAGCACTTTGAGGGTAGCCATTGTCAGCGAAGTGAAGGAAGGCTCGTTTCTGCAGTGTTCGCTCTTGCTATCTTTAAGAGGAAATGATTGGGCAGCTTACTACCTGTTGGGATTTATCAGCGAGCGATTGATGGTGCCACGTCTGATAATTCCCCCTTTTATTTTTTTAGTAAAAGAAGACTCTTATCGAGTCAATATTTTAACTAGGCGGTATCGTGTCATTTGTTTAAGATGCATGATAAGCTACTGTCCTGCTCGTGATGAGACGCCAAGCCAACGGAGGAAGCCGGAACAGTCCGGTTCCGTAATATTTGTACTGCTCTTAAGAACTGATAGTTGTCAAAGTGTCTGTCGCAATCGTGGAGATCAAGTTGAATTCAGAAAAAAACAAGATCCGCTCACCGTGGAAGGTTCTAGGATATAGAGGGTTCTGGGTTTCCGTAATTATATCAAAACGAAACCAAACTTCATAAACGACCTAGGATACAAAATAAAAGATATCTCCTGTGTTGTCTGCTGTGCAAGAGTTGTAGACTTGTATCCTCGAGTTGTGTCAAAGGGGGAGGGGTTGTTGTATTAACGTCACACTCGAGTTATTGGTGACTTCCGGGATCAATCGAGAAGGGTATTCGGTATTTTTAATTAACGTCGTACTGGAGCAACAAAACGGGCTATTGATAATCGAGAAGGGAAATATTTGAGGACACCTCGTCGGTCAGATGACGTAGGTTGTATCAAAGGTAGTTAAAATGTTTTCTCATTCGTTTCTTTTTCAATGATTGTTCCAGAGTGAAATGCCCAAAAAAACTTGAATGGGTGCATGCGATACAATTGCATTCGAACAACGTGAAACGTGAAAGGTATGACTGTATTAATCAAGTAGTTAGCTATTAAATCAGAAAAATTATTTGTACGCATATCTCAATTGTGTTTTAATCTTTTGGTGCTATCTGAATTCTACAATAAATTTTACTACATTCAAGGGAACGTACTAATCTCTGTACTTAAATCACAATAATCTATTTTATACCATATCGTCATTAGACCATGGTTCAAAAATATTTCGAGATGTTCTTCAGTTCTGTACCTTCGGGTTTCATTCTGGACCGTCGTCAATAGCCCGTTGCGTTGCTCTGGTACGACGTTAACTAAAATTACCATTACCATTACCATTACTATTATATAAATGGTAATTGGTAATTTTTAGTTAAAGTCGTACCAGAGCAACGCAACGGGCTATTGACGACGGTCCGGGATCAGTCCCTTAAGGGAAAGATTCGAGGACAACACCTCGCAATTTTGAACCACGGTCAGATGACGAGGCAATACCTGAGCTGGCACCCCACTCTTCAAACTTCCACACCAAACCAACGTGAGGTCTTTCGGCCACGACAGATTTAAGGTGCACCAACCGCCTTTACACCACACGCTTACAAACATCCATTCCCGGACCCGGATTCGAACCAGGAACCTTCCGATCTAGAGGGTAACACCTTAACCACTATACCGGTTGGTCGGCATTATTATGTAAATGATGCTGGTACACATTAAATCTGTCATGGCTTCAAATACCTTCACGTTGGCGTGGTGTGGAAGTTTGGAGAGTGGGGTATCAGGTTAGGTCTAACCTCATCATCTGACCTTGGTTCAAAATTATATGGTCCTAGGATTTTTTCTTTCAAGGGTAATCCCGTAACTTCACCGGGCTATTGGTGACAGGCCTAGATAAATCTTTAGGGCAGGTCGGGATTGATCCGGAACCGCAGCCAATAGCCTATGCTATTGCTCCAGTATGACGTTAATTGAAATATCTACCGACCCGAAGGGTAATGGTAATTTTAGTTAGCGTTGTAATAGAGCAACAAAACGGGCTTTTGATGACGGCCCGGGATCAGTCATTTAAGGGAAAGATCCGCGGACAACACCTCGTAATTTTGAACCAAGGTCAGATGACGAAGCAACAACTGAGCTCCCACCCGAAGGGAAAATAAACTAGTCTAAATGTATTGAGGCATTCTGAAAAGAATGCAATAAATATGCAAATTTATGACCAGACCAGTTGGTCGAATCCAATTTGGTATTTAAGTATCTTGTAAAGTATGGTATACTATATAGTTATTTTAAATTAGACATTTTAAAGGTAATTCCCAAAAATTTGCATATTTTATTTTATGATCCGAGATCAATCGCGCCGACCTGCCTTTCTAGTGGATAAGGTGTTCACCTCTAGATCGGAAGTTTCCTGGTTCGAATCCGGGTCCGGGCATGGATGTTTGTAAACGTATGGTGTAGAGGCGGCTGGTGCACCTTAAATCTGTCGTTGCCGAAAGTCCTCACGTTGGGTTGGCGTGGAAGTTTGGAGAGTGGGGTGCCAGCTCAGGTGTTGCTTCGTCATCTGACCGTGGTTTAAAATTACGAGGTGTTGTCCTCGAATCTTTCCCTTAAGGGACTGATTCCGGACCGTCGTCAATAGCCCGTTGTGTTGCTCTAGTACGACGTTAATTAAAATTATCATTACCATTACCCATTACGGTAAGTGCCATAGATTCGTCAGGAATTTGTTTGCGGGAAAACAAACAAACACTTCCATTTATAATAGTAGAGATTATTTATATTTCATTTGTTTATGACACGGTACTTCAGACCGGAGAATTGTGTGCGGCGAGCTGCGGTGCCGTTTGGAACTGCGGTATAAATTGAACGCAAGTTGGACGTGCGTTACCGCAGCGGCGCCGGTTGTATATGTGACCTACTCTCTTTGATCTAATGTATCTCAGACCGCACTTGAGTTGCCGCAGTGGCCCCGTACGTTGAAAAACCGGATGTGTCCATCGTGCCTAAATCAACGAATTACTTGTGTTGAATAGCATACGAAAACGTGTTTTAAACGCTACGGTACGCGGTAACCCGGTTGGAAGAGCAACGGATTAGCAACCTGGGGGTTCCGAGATCAAATCCAGAGAGGTCTCGTGCGTCTTAAATCTGTCGTGGCCTAAATTGTCATCACGTTGGCATGTTGTGGAAGTGTGGAGAGTGGAGTGTCAGCTCAGGCGTTTCCTCTGACCGGGGCGGTCATATGGTGGTGTTTACATGGTGTTGTAATCATAATTTTCTTTTCAGGGACCGTCACCAATAGCCCATTGTGTTGCTGCAGTGCGACGTAAGTTCAACTACCTTAATTAAAAATACCAAAAACAAATTTTAACGCTACATCATGCTCAGTTATGTGCCTGGTAATGTGCATAGAACCCTGTAGAACACAACACTTCAAAAATACGAAGCCGAAATTCCAAATTTTATGTATATTGCGTTGAATTGTAAAGAAAATATTGCAGTAGCAAACATGCGATTTTGATGTATTGTATAAGATACCTTAAGTTGAGTAGGTACGCAGGTATTTTAATTAACGTCCCACTGGAGTAACACAACGGGCTATTGATATCGTTTTACATAGGCCTCCATTGGGATTTAGGGGTGTGGTAACCTGGTAGTCAATCCGAGGGTTGCTAGTTTGAATCCGATCAAACCTAAATCAGTCGTGTATGTGGGAGGGTTGGTGCACGTGAAATCTGGAGTGACCTCAAATATCCCCTCGTTGGCATGGTATAGAAGTTTGGAGATTGAGGTACCAACTTAGGCGCTGACCTCGTCATTTGACCGTGATTCAAATATCTTAATTCCAATAGCGCGTCTGTTGCTTCAGTGCGACGTAAATTCAACAACATTCTTTCCTGTAATAAAAAGGATGTATCACAAGCACGCAATATTTAACTTACATCACGTGCATCACGTACAAATTTTTTCCCTTTTACTGCATTCAATGAACTGAAACAACACAACGGGCTCCAGTTGGAGAAACACTAAGACAGGGATAATTTTAGTGTCTCGCCATTTCAAAATCCCATTATAACCTATTTATAATGTTTTACTATCCTTGCAAGTCCAATTTTTTTGTTTATGAGATGTTTGGTTGCTGCTTGGAGTTAGTATGATGCTTACTCTAAACTCGTTTTAAAAGCTTCCAAGTTTACATCAGTTAGTTATAAAGCCTTTTGTCGTGGAATTTTTATCTATATATATAATTCTCTTACGTGGCGCGAAAAAAGTTATTTGTTATCGCGTTTTGGCAACACTGTACGATTATTTGTTTACCACGAAGACTCGCGCCATAATTGAATTTATAGTGCTATCGGATAAAATTTTATTGAAAAAAAAATTAAATATTAGTCAGCTGTTGCAGCTTACAAACGACATGCTGGGTATTCGATTTCCAAAGCAGCCCTCACATTTCGAGTTAAAATTTGCTCAAAGTTTTAATTTGAATTTGTGAAAATATTGGGTGCTATAATTATTATATGCCCCAATATTTGTTATTTACAGTTTGTAAAAAAAAGAAGAAGTTTATTAACTTTCTCCACCTTAAGCATATTTCTTTTTTCACTCACTATCGCACCATATTAGGGAAAAAAACTCATTCTTATAGGACAGATGTCGCCATCACTGACAAATACTTAGTCACACGGTTATTTTTCTTAATTTTTACTATGGTGCTTTTTTTATTCAAAAATAAAACATCGACAATGTTAAAACATCAATGTTAAACAAACATCAGGTCCTATAAATCGATGTTAAATACATAAAACATCGATGTTTAGAAAATATCGACATCCATATGGCATCTATACTTTACAGACCCTTCACCCTTGGCCACTTTGGTCTAAAAGTATGTTCCAATTTACTGATTATGAAAATTATGCTACTTGGTTATTTTTTAATTTTATAGTGGTACTTTTTTTTTTTTTAAATAAAACATCGACAAGTGTAAACATCGGTGTTGAAAAAACATCGACAAGTGTAAACATCGGTGATAAAAAAACATCGGCTCTAATACATCGATGTTTATTATAAAACATTGACGTTTTGAAAACATTGACATCGATGTCGGATCCATAGTGTGTTTGTGTGTGTTTTATAGAGAGAGAGAGAGGGAGAGAGAGAGGGAGAGAGAGGGAGAGGGAGAGAGAGAGGGAGAGAGAGAGGGAGAGAGAATAAAAGGGATTGAGGGAGAGAGAAAAGGAGAGGGAGAGGTATATTAAGTGAAATTAAACAAATAAAAAATAGAAATTAATTTTCTATCAGGCGTCGAATGTTTATTACTGTGCTGTGTGTTCTCATTAGGACATATGTTTGATTATTAATCCCATTAACATACAGACACTCCTTTAACCCTCTTAATCATTGCAATGAGTTTTTACCCAATGATAAGACAATAATCCAATCACATTTTGCATGGAGCTGGCCTTATTAGGTCGCCACGTTTTTTGAGGGGCTATTTAAATAAAAAAAAATCAAGAGATGCTCGACCTCGCTTGTATTTGCTTTCACTGTGATTAAACTAAGATTAAATAAACAAGATTAGTTACTTTATCACTTCATGTTATTGTTAGTTAAGTGGCAAATTATCGTTTATCTAGATTTCTTTTCCCGTGAGAAGAGTATTTTGATGCAAGTAATAAGTACCCTTATCGCTTGTTTTTCTCCTATCTGTAAGGGAACTTATTAAGAGGTTAAATTTATTTAATAAGTAGGCCAGTTTCTTTTGTAAAATGTGTTCCGTTTCAGACGATGTGGTGTTTACCTTTTTTATGCTGTCTGCAAACTTGAAAGGATTAAACATCTGTTCAGAGTTGTTTTCTTTCAATGGAAGTGATTACGTGATCTAGATATTTCTGAATTTTTTAATTGCCACTATCTATTTTTTTTAAGAATATTTATCTTTCTCTTTTTTTATTCTTCGTTTATTTTAGCAAAGGAAGTACTCACAAATGGTTTCCTTTCATGTTTAGCGTTTTTCAGTTTTGTTTCGAATTCGAAAATAATTGAAGAGCTTACAAACCTGAAAGTAATATGATACTTCTCAATCAAGTATACATGCATTAAAAAAATTTAAAAAGCAAACTGTAGAATTAAGTAATGAATTGAGTTTAATGCGAAAATATCAAAAGTTTAAATGATACTCAGAACAAATATACGTATGGAAATGTAATATTTTTGTAAACGATAGGGGGGGGGTTTAGAATATCAATTTTTTGCAACCGTCTAAGCTACAGAAAACTCTAGTACTTTGAGCAACTATTGTGAAACACCAATGACATCCTTCGTCATTGAGACTGTTTTGTTTATAAAAATAAAATGAAGGCTACCTTTTAGAAGAATAGAAAAGGACGACATAGTTTAATGACCAGGAACTTTAGCATTAAAAGCATCGAAAAATTCTATTGTCTATTGGCGACATTTTGAGTTTATTGAACCACGTTTTTTTTTGTTTTTTTCATTTCCCCTCTAAGCTGAAGCTAAAGTCTGACAGATAGCCTGTATCAAATGTAGAATTTTTTCTGGAAAACTTTTACTTTTATCTTTGAGGTTCAGGTTATTTATAATTTATTTTTACCCACTGGGGGTCAAGCATACACTATTCCACCATATGACCGGCATTTTTTTTTCTTCATATCTCCAACCATAGATTTCTTGAGTAATGGAATCCTTCCTAGGTTATTTCAATCAGTATATTTAGGTATTAAGTGAATTGTTAGGTAAAAATCTATCGACCTTCTTATGAAATAGACGGAGCATGTGCGCGAATCTATGTTATTTCTCCCGGTCGCTCGGTTCGAAGATCTGTCACGTGGTTGTGGAAAAAAGCATGTATTCTACATTATTGATTGGTTAAAGTGATTATCCACCGTGCTGCAAAACACTAGTCCGAGATTCGTAAGCCAATCGTCTTACTTGATTTATAAGCCCTCGTGATTAAATCTTCAGAGATTTTATGACTGCTGCCTCGAACCACAAGCACTCTATTTCCTTAAAAGGTCAATAACTACTATACTGCATGAAAATTTCGTGTCCCTCGTTCACAGGAATTAACAAATGTTACAAAATGTTTATGCCCTCATTCAATACTGTAGTAATGTTATCCTTTAATATATTCACAATTTTGAGGCAAGATAGAGTTAAATTCACGTAGTTAAATGGCGGGATATATAAGATACAGGCCAGATTGTTGGTAAAATTTGTTGTTGTTAAAAGTAAAATGTTAAGTATTGTTGTTATAAGTGTGCATAAGGTGTTATAATATGTAAATTGCGAATTGTATACATGCTTATTAAAAAATGCAAGTCAACCAAGAGCTATTAAGATTCAAACTATGATATGCGCTTAGGATGTCCATAGATATTGTTCAACGAAATATTGTAGCCTCTCCTTAAACTTGTAGTCTCTGTGTTGTTGCTAAATATTCTCTCACTTGTTCATTGAAGCAATTATTTGTATTCTAGGTTTGGAATTCGGACAAAAATTAATGTTTTAGGCACAATTGAAAAGAACAAACAAGGCGGAACAATTTTCTTTCTCCCCTCCCCTCCCAGTGGAGTTATTATTGGAGTCAGTTATTTTCTTATACGCATGCGCGTGATACTCCCATCTGTGCATGTGCCCCATTTGAAAACGGTAGCATCTGGTATAAAGCAAAAACAAGAGCAGTTTTATGTGACTACTTGTAATATGTTTTAACTGTTATCTTTTCTGTTAAAATAAATGCTGTTCGCTTTTGAGATCTTATTTTTACATTTAGCTGGCTCTATAAGGAATAATATATTTAAATCATAATATTAGTTAGGATAAATTACACATTATATACTTAACGAATATAGCAAATGTAACATTTTTAGTACTAATTGTTCGCGATATTTTTATTGAATTACATTAAAATAATTGGTACAAAATAATGCAAGCTAAGAAGCGTTTATTAACAAATCACTTTGCAGAGTATATTTACATTGGCGTCTTGCAGTATTTTAAAAACAGTAAAATAATTTCATAAGGCTCGCACATAACACGTTTGGAACCTCATTTCCGTTCCAATTAGGATCACAAAAAACATACAACAAGTGAAATACAAACAATATATATCGAAGTACAATATGAAAGGCTCATTTATAAAAGCGTTCATTGTGTGGTAACAAGACGATCATAAAAGCGTGGCTGGTTAAGCAATGAGTTAGCTCTTAGTTTAAAATGAAATTTAAGTTCCGTAACGTGTGGCTAATATGTTTTTGGTGAACTTAGCCACCACTACAAAAATTAATTTACAATACAGTAGTACATACAGTAGTGTATCCCATCTCCACCATGAAGTACTTTTTGGTAGACAGAAATTTCACTGTCTTTCACGTGTCCTTACATATCGGTGAATGGAGGATGTGATTATGAACACGCGCATTTTCTACAACAAGTCTGATGACGCTTCTGGTAAATACCAGATGGTGCTCAAAGTAATCGACACGTATTTCTATGAATGGCCTTCAAAGAGTAGTTCAATTTCCAATAATTATCACTTTTCAACAGCTCTATGAAGAATTGTGATAAACTTCTATTCCTATTACGGCTTCAATCTTCGGTGCCACTGAGCCGCATTTCAACGAAATACAGGCTGCATTCACACTCGGCTACTAAAGGGAACACAGAACAGTCTGCGGTGGAAATCATCCATTGCATGACCATACAGAAGAATACTTGTGATCTTAATACAGCTCTCCCGGTCGATTTCAATTGGCAATCAGTCAACTAGTGGTATCAACAATCGAATGTAGCCATTTTAAATTCTGGAGTTGGAGTATTATGGTGAATTTAACCACCACTACCAAAATTAACCTGTAGTACAATATTATGTATAACAGTGTAACCTATATCCACCATAAAGTACTTTTTGGAAGACAAAGTTGCACTTCTTTCACGTCTTGCTAAATGGTATTTAGATACTAAATGCTATATTAGAGAACAAATTCGTTGACTATAAATTCAATTTGAATATAAATTTTATTAGATGGACTTAAAACAATTCTGTGCGATGCGATTTCTAAAATGTATACTTTTTAATTAAAAATCAGTCTACATTTCACAAGGAGTTCTAAAAAATATGATATCAGTTTTCGATGTCTGTTTTTTCACAGTACTTCTCTCCTTGGTTAGTTGTTACGCTCGTAGGGAGACGAAGAACTCTATTTCTCAGTGTTCTAATCGTCAAGGAAAAACTGGATTTCTATCAGTGTATTAAGATAAATTTAAGGAAATTTTATTTTCAATAAAAATGCATTAGGATGAATATTGTGAAATACACATTTTAATTAACAATAAAATGCTAATGTAAATTCGAAAATTCCATGGAAATTTTCTTATTAAAGCTTGGTTTATGTGCAGAAAAATTCAAAAACTTGAACTGAAATCTGTTGAACTCAGTTTTTATGTTTCTATTCTTAGTGAAAGAATTTTCTTAGCTTTTATTTGCACTTTACAACTAAATATTTTGTTCCTAAATTGTAATGTGATGAGAAACATTTTGATTTGCCTTTCAAAAAGGCCATTTTTGCTGTCCTATCACGTCGTGTGACACGTATAAAACGATAACAGTTAATAAATTTTCAAATAAATTATCTTTGATGCTACACATTCTATTCACAGCAACATTATGAAGGAAATTCGAATAAAAGGTAGACATTTCGGAATTGCAGAACAATTTTCCTGTCCATGAAAATTCTAAAACAATTTAGTTTAATCAAAAATGTCGATATTTTTATTTTATAGGTTCATCTACCTAAAACGAATATCAAAATGCCTCATTAAGTACACACAAAACTAGATTTTTACAAAAATGATTATATAAAAACATTAAACACACATTGGAGACAAATCAATTGTTGGTTATTGAAGTATTTATACAAAGCAAAAGCATATATTATATTCAATTAGAGTTATGTTATTTTCCGTTAAATTGACGTAAGAAAACTATCCAATAAACACACACTTAAATCAAAGAAATTAAAAATACATTGCATAATTTCATGATATGGGAAAAGAAATAAATAGTGGTAAATATTTAAAATTTTTATGATATATACTAAGATAATTGTTGAACACATATTGAACACTTTTTAATCAAATTTAATATTAAAATATAATATTAAAATTCAAGCTTTTTTTGAGTAGTTCTCTTAAAACATATTTTAACTAAAAAGCACATGATACTTGAGAAATCTTAAAATTTCCACTTCATTTTGGATTAGAGATTGTATTGCCAACACTCGAAATTCATAATGTTTAAATAGTTAACTATTTAAATATAAATACAAATGAAATCAAAATAATGCACATAAATGATGGATCAAATATTACAAATTATTGATGAATCCTTGGTAATCAATTTGATTGTAAACTTTTTCGCCATAGTTTACCTCAACCTTTAATGTTTTGTTTGACACAATTTAAAACGTTGTAGTAATTTCATAACTTTAACATTTGAAAACTGAGGTTTTAATTTTTTTGGTTCCTTTTGTTTCAATCGTATTTTTTTCTTTCATAGGTCAATTTTGTTCTATGATGTTTTGTTTAACACAATTTAAAACGTTGTAGTAATTTCTTAACTTTAACATTTGAAAACTGAGGTTTTAACTTTTTCTCGTTGGTTTTATTTCAATCATGTTTTTTTTTCTATTATACGTCAGTTTTGTTCTACATAATTTTTTACTTGTATTTATATATTGTATAATTGCACGGATTTCTTTATTTGCCAGCTGCATAATCTGTACTTTTGATCTTATTTTGCTGTAATGTAAGTTAAATAATCCACCCCTGAACTTTCACAGAAGCTACTACTCCCTCAACCCATACTCCGTAGCTCTGCATTTTTTATATCCTGATTAAAAATATACTACCATTCCAGCATTTTTTTTGTAATTAATGTTTTGTGATATTTATAGTTTTACAATAAATGTGTTTTATAATTTCACCTGAGCCGAACTCACTTTCATAAGATTTATGTAAACAAAATAACAACTGAAAAACGATCTCATACCATTAAATTTTATTACATTTCAAATATGCAATAGTGAGTGCAAACGTATTTTGTTTGCTTACTAATAATAACGGATTGGATATATTTACACCTATCTATGGCCAACTTCTAATCAATATATGCTTCTTTAAATAATCACTACTTCTTGATTTATATTTTTAACTTAAAAGTTATTTCATTCAAAATCATGATATTTTTGTTAGTTTTTCTGAACAGATTGCTTCAGCAGTGGACGTCAAAATAAATGGGTATGTTGAGCTAAAAGTCGGTACCCTAAGAGCATGAATATTTATTTACTTTTATGGTTCATATTTTATGGTTGAGGCTTGCGATTCAATATGAATTGGTGTGTTAAAATTGCTTCAAAACTTTGATTTACTGTTCCCAAAACACAGAGAAAGTTTTCAGACACATTAGTGTTCCAATACAAAATGAAAGATATCAACGAACTTTTACTTTGAATTGGACCGTGATAAATTAGAAATTGAATGAATTGTATTTTTGAGGAGGGTATAATGAATTCATTATGTAATATTTGAGTTCATTTTCCTCTCGCCGAGCGACCTAAGCTTTGAATATTTAAAAATACAAAATCTCGATTATTTTTTACCGTTGTCGTGCACAATTATTGATTGTCACTCAAAATTGAGCAGCAGTTATCTAGAATTTCTACTTTACAAACCATCAAATAACTAATTTTCCCTGCAAGTATATAAACTCGTAATCTCTAATTTTTCGATTTAATACGCTTTTACAATAAATTTATAAAAAAGTAAAAATTAATTTAATATCTCTCTAATCCATTCTAAGCATTTAAGATGCAAAGATTTTTGAAAGTTTATTATAATTATATCTATACCTAATATCAACAGCGTATATATCATATAAATTGTAAGCTACATTTCCATGTTTCATGTAAATGCTAACAATAACTATATTCAAATTCCACCAACATCGTTACAAACCAAAAAGCTCATCAACTACATATTTAACTTTAAACATTTTCTTACAATTAATTGTTATTATATACTGTTTTCATGCCCAAACGTTTACAAAACAAATATCAATAGCATCACATCAATGCAATTTCAACAGTTGAATAGTATTCTTTAAAAAAAGAGAGTAGCAATCATGTTGAATACCGTTTTCTAAGACATATGAACGCAACATTTACAATTTTTCATTGCTCTTCGGATACAAAATGATAATCTAGATGGTATTATGTCTTAGGAGCCGATTGTGTATAGAAATTTGTTTACTGTTCTTAACAGAAAATAAGCTTTTAATACAGTTTATCACACTGCATTAAATTTAGTAGAAAAAAGGCCTTTTGCTTTACAGGTGGTTTTAGCTTTCATTTAAAAGACATTTTGTAAATAAAAGAAATACCAAAACATACAACCAACTATACTCTAACTTTACTGCAGTTTGTTGCGAGATATTTCATTTTTAATTTTCCCTGAAATTTAATTTAGTGTTAACTTAATTTATGAATTTTGTTTAATAACATTTAGTTACATATTTTCAACCTTCTTCAAATCTACGGTCACTACTCCAGAAGCGATAAGATGTTGCAGAAGTTATACACTGAAAAGTATAGGAGGATATTAAATATTTACTTCCTAGTATAAAGTATTAGTAATGTGATATCTTTCGAGTTTGTTGTATACATTTTCAATAGTGCAGCTTCTCTTTCATTAGTCTTCAGGACATAATGGATTATGAGAAACAGTTTCACCACTACAAATGACATTTTTTCAAATTCACAGAGTTTCTTACCTAGCTATTGTTCATTTGTACATAATTTCACTTTGAAGAATATTATTGTGAAAATGTGGCAGTCGATGTAGCTATTTTCATTATGATATCACGACAGTTAATCCCGAAAATTAATATTGAAACATTTTCATTAATTGAAAGCGTATGTCTGTTAACGAGCATCATTTCAATACTTTCAATTGAGTTAGTTTAGAAAGAACGTATGAAAGCGCTCAAAAGATTTCAATACAAGAAATTGAAAGTTGTGTGTGATCAAGTAAAATTGAAAATTTTCAATTTTGATTGAAGCTTTTTCACACCTAATACTTTAAACACGGATGTCGTCCGAAGTCATAAAAACATCTCACAACTTATTAGCCAAATATACAAATATAAAAATATGAATGAACACTTTAAAGAAAAATCTGTTTTAGGAATATATCTTGAGCATGGTACGCTCCACTCACTTCATAGCTATTATTAATGACCTTTACAGTCTTGAGTACTAAAAAGAATCAGTATTTTATGGAAGTTAAACATTCGAAAACTGAGAAAAGTAAAACTTTGAAATAAGAGCTCCTATATGCAGAAATGGATGTTCTTCAAAACACATAAAATCTATTTGTTGTGCGAGAGAAAGAGAACAGAATAAAAATGGATTCCCTTTTTTGCTGATTTCATTTGGATTCCATTTTGCCTTTTAAAATGCTTCTCGACGATACGATCCCACACTTCGAGAGAGATAGCATTCCTGTGAAACAAAAATACAATTTCATTATATATCTTACAAAGTTTGGCAACACACACTTAATTATAATAAGAACTGAATTATCTGGAGTTGTAACCTCGTCGTTCTAGAAGTCCACTGAATGAACCTTTGGTTTTGCCTCTTGACACCCAACTACGAACAAACTTCCATATTGTAATTACGAATTCACAAATGGACTTACATTTATTGAGAATTCATTCATTAAGCTATAATAAATTGACGCATTCTTTGAATATTCACAAATTGACCTGTACATGGAACATTTACCAATTGATTTGTTTTTATGAAATTCCAAATTGACTTAGGCATTGAACATTCTCAAATTGATATTTCAATGTAAATTCGCTAATTAACATATTCATTGATCATTTTCAAATGGTTTCAATAATTCAACGTTCCCAAATTTACTTATTTATTGTTCATTTAAAACTAAGACTGGATACAAAAAATAATTTTGCCCTTAGTTGACAAAGCAAACTTAGAGGTAAAACAAAGGTTTACATATGTGGATTGGAACTAAGAGTTTTATAGTTTTTCATACTAGCAAAACAGCATAACTTCAGTTGTACGGATCAATTAGAATCGACCCAACGTCTTTAAATTGAATTTTTAGTAGTTAAAAGTATCAATTATGAGATCCGGCACTAGTTACAGTGCTAAATCTTATGCAATGCCGTCGAATGGATCGTACCCCTCCAAAGCACTAATTGAAGAACATGGGAGACTGAATTAACCCGGAGAATCATGGGAACCACGTCGCATATTTGTTAAAGTATGTAAAGGAATATGTATTCCTGAGGGACATCAGGGAAGCTGGTTCGTAATGGCGTGCTGTCTTGAAGAAACCAGGAAACTTCAGGCAGCCAACTTCGACGTATACAAGATTCGGACTTGTACCCAAGCAATTTCAGACAACCAATTTTGTAAGAACGACATCTTTGACGGGTTTTACAATGTTAAGAGATATACATTTTTATAATAATTTTATATTTCACAGAAACGGAATATTGTTGTTCTAAACAAAAATATAAGTTCTTGTTATTCCAAATACAAATATAAATTGTTGAAATTAAGACTTGATATTATTTATTTAAGATATTTACGTGGTTTGAAAGGAAGTTTGGGCTCATTACCTAGTCAGATGACGGACCCAATTGATATGTTGGATGTATAAAGAAAAAAAAAACTTTTAAGTATTCTATGCATAATTGTTCAATTTTTTCTTTTCCTTTCACGCTTATTGTACAGTTGGTCCTTAGTACCAGGTCTGAGTAGAGCATGGACATCCCTCATTTGGGGCGACTATTCTTTACCCTGACTGAATTAAATTCAAGCTATCAAGTTTCATGGTTATAGTGTCCCTTTAGTTCTGTTCTCAATTCTTTCTTATTCGAATTTACGGAGCTTTTAATTTCCAGAGCTCTATCAGTAATGTTTTCAAGAATAGAACATCTTTCCTTCAGACATGTTTTGTACACCTAATCTAGGTCAATGCTCTTCCATTCATGTCAAATATAGTGTATTTTATAGTACTGTCTGTCTCTGGTCAAATATTTAGTAGTTTGTACATGTGACTTCATTTAACAAATGAACTTTGGGTGTGCATAGAAGCATTCTGGTTGACTGTCCTCTCAAAATGATATCAAAAGCCTCTTGCATTGAATACAAAGTCCCGTGTAGGTTAGTATTTCAACTGGAAGCTTCACCTGATTCTGAATTTTGAAAATAATTTTGTATAGGTCTGCACGTGCAATCTAGTCGGCTATTTACTTTAATTTGTTATGCGTGAAAATTGAATTTGAATAACGAGGTTCCTTCTTGAAATTGTAAATTTTGTAAATGTAGTGAATAATGCATAATAGTTTACAAATATCAAAATTATGTATTTAGCTTTCATTAAATTGCTATAAAAATTGCCTTATTGTACAAATGTGTGAAATTAAAATTGATTTTGTCATTTGATTTAGGTTTATAAAACAAAAGAAATAATTTCATTCTTCACTGTAATTTTAAAGAATAATGTTATTCATTTATGTATTTAAAATTACAGTGAAAATACTTGCTCATATTTCATGCTACATGTTTCCTTCAAATTAACAAAAACTGAATTAAAGATATCTGAACATTTGAATTACGAATTTGGTACTAAATTCCATATTAAAGATTTACAATGCTTTTATATCTAGACTTATATAACCTTCAAACAATGAAGAGTATACAAGCATTAGTAGCAAGCTTAGCAAAACAGAGTATACAAGCTAAAAGTGAAGGATATTAATATCATTGACTTTTAGGAAAAAT
Source organism: Metellina segmentata (assembly GCA_947359465.1). Taxonomy (NCBI): domain Eukaryota; kingdom Metazoa; phylum Arthropoda; class Arachnida; order Araneae; family Tetragnathidae; genus Metellina; species Metellina segmentata. The sequence goes on along the minus strand of OX375876.1, from coordinate 60,903,507 downwards.
TTGTATTGCTTGTAGTTCCTAGATAAAATCCATGAACATTTTAAAAGTATTTTGTTAATTAATACAATAAGCATCCTTAATGAAAATTTTGCTTTTATATATGAGGGCTTTTGATTTAGCTATTCGTAACCTGACGTGTGGCCCATTACTATCTGCATCAATGGATAGTAGTGGGAGAGATAATAGATTTGTATACAACGAAACGTGCTTAAACATTTACACTCATCTATGCGGTCAGATTTCTCTTCGTCTTTTTCAGAGTTGTATGAACAAGCAGAACACACACAATTAAACGATTTCCCTTCACGTCACAAAACAAACTGTAAACTCATCAGGCGATAAGGCTTCTCTTTCGTAAACGCATAGCATATGCGTAATTCTTACGTCTGAATAACGTCATGGCTACAACTATTAAGAGAAACGAACGTTACCGTTCGATTAAGCGCCGTTCGAGTGATAAATCATCATTCTAAATGTTCGTAATTCGTAATTAACAATGATGCCATTAATGTTTTCACTATTCACAAATGAGGCTATATTTAGATATTGCTTGGGTTTTTTCGGAACAAAAAATTAAATTTGTTTCTCCGTTTTCAACAGTTGGTCTCATTCGAATAATTTAATTTTCCGTCTGTTTCGCTTCAACGATATAAAACCATTTTTCTGTCTATCCTTCTATACATATACCAATTTAAGTATAACTCAAGATGCATCATTTTTCGAGGTATTTAGTGCTTGCATTCAAGTGATATGAAAAAAGACAGATATATTTCTCTTCGAACTGTTAAAATTCCCCACAGCCGAATTAATCAAATAAGAAATAATTCTACAAAGATTTGTAAACATTTAAGTCGTCTACTTTTTTTATTGAGTAATTAATATTTGTAAGAAATTGTTTTCCACACTCATTAATTGTTGTGGAAATTTAAATGTCTTTTCGAAACAGGACACATTATGTCAAAATTATGTTATAAACACATTATGTTATAAACAAAGTATAAAATTAAATTTTTATAGATGTATATAGCATATAAATATTTTGTAGTATATAAATCTATATTATTAAAAGATTTTAATATTTGTATAGCATATAAAATTACATTTTTAACTATTGATAATATTAGATTACCACGGATTTTCATATTTTCTTTTATTAGCTTTCATCGTTGGTATTACAGTTTTCTCTCACTTTTCTCAAAATTACTTTTTGAACTGAGGTTATAAAAAACCCAAATTATTTTCAATACTTTCGAAAGAAAAAATATTACTTCTTAAAATTCCTCGATATAATTTAAATCAACTACTAAAGGATTCCCTATACTATAACACATATAAAGGGAAAATATTGTTTTAATTCAAAGCTCGGTTGAAAACACTTTGAGTGACTTTACTTTTAGAGATTTTAAAAACTGTATATACAACTGAAAATGTACAAAAGATCAAGTGTTCCCCAAAATATACATATACTTATCAAAACCCTGAATACATTGTTTCAGCAGCTTTGCTCAAACACGGCCCTTATCCGTATAAAAAACCCAGTTTCATACTAGATTAGAAGTTACCATCAACAGTTGATTACACTGCCATCTACTGTGAGATAAATGAATGAAACTCGTTTTAAGTATAAAAAAAATTCTTATTTATTTCGAAAAAATGTGTAATGCAATTACTGAACTGTTGAGTAACTTATTTCAATTTTATAGAAAATCGTAAATTCATGATATTTTAATGAAAATTTCAAAATAATAAATCTGAATTGTTACGTCGTCCTTGTTTAGTGAAAAATGATCTTAGATCGATAAAAAAATATACTTCGAGGAACAGTTGTAAATGATATTTCTAGGTAAAGCAAAAACAGGTAATTAATTTGTTTTATTAGCCTTTCAGCGCCTTGTAGTCTAAATTTGAAATTGAATGATTCTTAAGACAAAAACCTTGAACGAAACTTCTGAGTTAATTTTTGAATTTCTTCCTCACAGTTAAATTTCTCCTTCACAAGGACTACCTAGAGAGATTTAAAACTTAAAGCAGATTCTAAACATTCATGAATTTGAACCCAGACCCATTGAATTAAACTCAAGAGCGAAAAACCAATCGGCTACTCCACCGGCCTGAAAATTCTAAATAAATAAAAATATTTATCTAGTTTAATGAATTAAATGTTTCAACACAAAACTGTACCACCTAACTTTAGAATAAAATTTCGGTTAGTTTTATTGAATGCAAGCTTTCCATTAGCTTTTCAAAGACTGTTTTGCAGACCGATGATTTTTGGAATAGCGTAATTTACCTATTGCTATGTTAGGGGAACATCTCTTTTAGGCGTGTACGGGCTTCACCGACACAAAGTACTCGAGCTATCTTTTCTTTTCCCATGGGGTTTACTGTATTTAGTAAACATGAGGGTTGTGCTCCCTGGATACCCAACCCACTAATCTGTTCCCCATTCCCTCTTTTTTACCCTTCTTTGAGATTGCTTAACAGGACAACGTCTTGAGTTAGGCACATATTTCTAAGTTGATCATATGCGCCGTTATTTTTGAAAATGATATAAGCCCATTTTTTCTTACATTGAGATATTTAAGGGTTTGCATTTAAATTACTTTTAAAATATTGGCAAACGTTACTCAATTCGGATGATGTTTTTAACACTATAAACCTGTTACATTTTACTATGCAATAACAATTATTAAAATTGTTAAAGAAAATAAACTCCTTTTTTTTCAAAGTGGACTAACACCACTTTCAAAAATAACGGCTCACATATTAATCGCACTTCCAAAATGCAATTATGAATGAAATATTAAACTTACAGATTGCCCATCAAATGATAACGATGATCGTGATAGGATGATGGGTCATTTTATATCTGACCTCCCCATGGAGAGCATAACTATGCAACACAGAATATCAAATGATTAGATATTTATATACATTAGCCCTTAACATGGTCAAAATATTTATTGAATGAATCTAGAAAGGATTCTGTTGGTCAAAAAGTCTAAAACTGGTTAGAATCAAGAAGGGAAAACTGCAGCACAACTATGCAACAGAATATCAAATGAATAAATGTTTATATACCTCAGTCCTTAACATGCTTCAAATATGTATTTAAAGAATCTAGAAAGGATTCTATTGGTCAAAAAGTCTAAAACTGGTTAGAATTAAAAAGGGAAAACTGCAGGTTGGTATTATTTTATTGGCAGGTACATATTTATGTATTTAGCCTTCCATACTCCATTCTCCTTAAAATCGCTACGATTTCTCATTGAAATGGTGGAGGTCCATTCCAATTTCAAAGAGGCTGGACGCTCCCCAGTTGTGCCCCAGCACCTAAAATTTTCAATTCAAGCTTCTGAGAGATATGCACCGTGGAACCTGCAGTTTTCCCTTCTTGATTCTAACCAGTTTTGGACTTCTTGGCCAATAGAATCCCCTATAGGTTCTTTCAATTTGTATAGTTTGATATATAGTCTTTAAGTATTTTATTGCGTAAAAGCACTACAATTATATTCTTTATTAGTGTTGCTCTTTTTAACTAATCATGTCGCAATATATTCATTATATGTGTTGTGAGGTTAAAGTAATAGACTCTGGTATCACGTTATGTTCAGAGAATTAAAGATAGAGCGTTCCACAATATTTTAGTGATAGAATATATGGAACATTTTTTTTGACTCCATCTCAGCTCCTTGTAGCTAGTTGACTCATTTCCCTGGAGTTTTTGTGTCTAGTAAGGATTTTACAGGATGTTTTTATCTCGACGGCCTGAAGTGTGAAACGCTTAGCCTCAGCCTCATTAGCGCGCACGAACTTTCTAAAGTTAATTACCTACTGCATTAATTAGTCTTTCCCGTTAAAAAAAGCTTAAAGATAAACGCTTACGTTGACACCACTTAAGAGCATCAACAAAAATAAACGATGAGAAACTTAGTAACTTTCTTAATAAACTGCTTTTTTTTTTAAGATTTAGAAATATGATAAAACTACCATAAAGCTATTTCTTTGTTTAACCAAAAAAAAAAAAAAAAAAAAACGAATATGACTTGGTTTTCGTAAGGGATGGAAGTTTTATTTAACAGTTTACAACCATATTCAATATAATTAATTGCATTTTATTTTATTTTTATGCAATTGGTCCAAATCGATCTAAAAATTTTAAGGAAATGGTGCATTTTCAAAAATGCAGATAATTCTATTGAAAACAGTAGGAAACAATCCAATGAATTTGTAGGTAAATATACGTAAAAGGCGGATACTTATAGTACTGTTTAATCTAAAAAAGTTTTTTTTTGCATTTCTTAGGGTTCAACTGAATTTAAGTAACATACACAAACGTTTAATCCTCTTAGAAGGTTGTTTCGACGAGGTATCTTGTTGTTAGCAAAAGTTACCGGTTTTTTATGTGCGATATATCTCGTCTTTTAGAAGAAAGCAGACCAGATCTTGATCTCGTCATCATAAAAAATTGGCAGCATATATATTTTGATGTCGTCTTGACGTTTGATCATGTCCTTAACAAGATTGGTCAGATCTCCATGGACAAAATACCTTGCCATTAGCAAAATTGGTCGTATCGTGATGTATGAGATATGTATTTCCAAAAGCATTTGGATGGTAAAGAAACACTTCTGTAAATTTTTAAACATTAAATTATATACCTCACACACAGAAACGCATACTAATGCGTTATAATGCATTTAATCATAAAGGACATAACTGAAATTTTTTATTTTGCATTCGGAAAGAATGGGAACTGTTCAATACTCTATGATTTACACTAAATCATTGGGTACTCAAATCAGATTTTTAATAATGCCATTTTTAACTCTCTTTTTCATCGAAGTTTATTTTTGATAATGACATTGCAGAATTGTCTAATTGCATTTTGAACGAATCATAAAACTTCAAATGATGTGTGTTAACTAGCATAAAGAACGTTGATTTTTATTTATTTATGCCTTCCCACACTTTTTTTTGTTTCTATTTTCTTCAAATAAATCTTTAAATTGTCTTCTTACAAATTTAAAGTACACTCACGTCCAAAATTTTCTTTACAAACCCAAAAATAATTAATAATATTCCATGAAATATACCCAATCGATATAATCCATTTTTGCAAAGAATGTGTGTAAGACAAGCGTTAATTGGCATTATCCAACCAAAAGTGATCAAACTTGACATATTTGTTAATTGATCTTTGAATAATTGAATTTGTTCTTTGATCTGCAAATCAAAGCGTTACGCCATCCGACGGTGAATCAAGCGCTTTGCGCAGTGAATATATAAGTGATCTTCTGCAATGCAGCGTTTGATTTCAGTGTACAAGAACTCAAAAGGGTTTGTTATGGCTCCGAAGTATCATTTGGAAGAATATGTGATGTGACGCATATTCGGCTGCTTAGAACCAAGTCGTATAATCGTGGAAGCAGAGATGTGTTTGAATATTTTGAGATTAGACTGTCTGCGCTACTGTCTGTCTTGAAAACAATTTCAGAACTCTGGAACTGTTGTAAGAAGGCCTGGACAAGGTTGTAAATGTATAACAACTGCTTCTGAAGATGGCATTAACTGCCAGTCGTAAGAAGAATTCTACTGCTCGGCAATTAAGTTCAGAGCTTGCAGCCGCCACAGAAACTTGTGTCACGACAAACTGTATACAGAAAGCTTAATGAAAAATGCCTTTATGCCAGAAACCCAAGAGTATGTGTTTCACTGTCTTCACAACGCAAGAGGGATCGCTTTAACTGGCGCAAAGAACATCAGCACTGAAGTCAATATCAATGGACCCATGTTCTCTTTACTGATGAGTCGAGGTTTAGTTTAAAATCTGATTCTAAACGTTTTTACATCTGGAGTGAGTCAGGAACGCGAAATCTTCCTTCGAATATTATGGAATGTGACCGTTTTGGTAGTGCAGGTGTGATGGTGTAGGGAGGAATAATGATCGATGGACGTACACCCCTACACGTTTTCAGTAGAGGATTTGTGACCGGCCAAAGATATCAGGATGAGAACTTGGAACGTTATGAAAGACTCTTCAGAGATGCATATGTATCTGATTTTTTATTTATGGACGATAATGCTCGTCCACATCGAGCAAACCTCATTGAGGAATTCCTTGAAAATTAAGCCATTGAGAGAATACTGCGGCCAGAAAAATCTCCTGATCTGAACCCGATAGAGAACTTATGGGACTACCTTGGAAAAGCAGTTGCACGGAGACATCCTCCTCATAGAGATATAAAAGCCCTGAAATCCACATTCCTGGAGGAGTGAAACTTTTTCCCCCATACTGTGGTTAACAACATTATTGTCAGCATGAAATCACGTTGTTATATTTGTATACAAGTCAGGGGCGATCACATTCCATATAAATTCATAAGTCTTAATTTTTTTCTGAGTTATTCATTTCTTTTTCTGAATTTTCCTTGTCACATATTGTCATTTTTACTGTTTCATGCTGCAGTTTTATATCATAATCAGTGTTCTTAATTTTATTTCTTTGTATTTATGTGTTACGATGTTACGTCTCATTCCACACAAATTCACAAAATTAAAGTTCACAGTTTCAGATAAATCCCTGATTCTATGCATGCAAAGTTTATTTTAGACACAAGTGTATTTCGTCATAACAACATGAATTCAAAACAACACATCTCTGCAAACAATAAATTTGACTTTTCTCTTCTGCATCTGGATTTGGCTAAAAATACCGTAACAAGTCAGTGGCGAATATATATATATATATATATATATATATATATACACTCTCATCCACCTAATCCAATCGATCCTTGCACATAGATGAACCAAAGCCGGGTTACTAAGTGTTTTAAAGACTAGTTTAATTTTTCATTAAATTTACTGTCATAAGTTTATTGCACCTAGTACTTAAAATAACATAAAACAAATATGATGACGGTTCGAAATGTTATGGTATCATTTATTCATCTTCGTGTGGGGACATTAAAACTATTAAATTTTTTGATCTGATTTAATGATATTCTCGTCGATGCATGCTGTTTTAATCCCAATAATAGCGTTACATCGGTGTTACGCATGTGTGGGTGCTTCATTACCTACAGCAGTTTTACAAACTGTGGGGCGCGAGATTATGTTTAAAGAGGCGCGACGCTATTACCAGAAATGTTATTTTCGAATGAAGCTTTCCTAGTCATATTTTCCCATGAAAATAAAATTCCAATTGATGTATGTCGGATTAAACAATATTAACAAGAGTTCTATATTCTGAACTGCATTTCAATGAAATTCTGTACTTTTTATAAAAGAGAGTACTTTTTATAAAACTCAAACACTAAAATTAGTTACACTTGAACTCCTGGAGTTCTTAGAGTATACAGATCCACCGAAAATGTAAAACGAGCCTATAGAAATTGAAAAGTTTCCACTTCACTTTAGAAATTATTATACTATATTAAAAATGTATGTTGTTTGTTTTAGGATCCAAGATTTTGTTTGAACATATTTAAAAAGTATTATTACTGTTATTTTTATTTTACATTACGTATAAGAACGCGCCTCGAAATTTTCAGCCACTACTTTGAGAGCCCAAATGCTTAACACATTTCTACCGTGAAACTGAAAAGATAATGTTTTATTATGAAGTTACATTAAAATCTGAGAATTCAGCTTATACTTAGTGACTCGAAAGAGTATTAGAGCAAATAATTCAAACATTTCATTCAAAGTCAGTTACTATTCTACAAATTTCGAAGTATAGGTTTCAAAAAAGTGAAAGATTTCTTTCGATGTTAGAAAATTATTATTCTTTACGAAACACGTTTTATTACACGAAAATTTGATTATTTTTCTCTTGGTATTGTGGGAAATCCCTAATCTATTCATATAGCAGTGAAATATTGAATGCAAGCAAGTTTAGTATTCAAAGCTTAATTTCCAAGTATCAGGAAAAATTTAATTGAAAATAAACAACAAACTGAAAAAGGAGTCCAGAGTATGTGAATGTGAAGAGAGTTGTATCATTAGGAATATTCGTTATTTCTTAAAATAAAAAATGTTAAATTGATTTTTGAATTCAAAATTTTTTTTAAATGTCGTTTAAAGTGAAAAAAAAGTTGACTTCTATGATCAAATTAAGCTATACTCAATTAACGGGTAACGAAGAGCTTTAGCACAAAAGAGAAATATCCTATATGAGGCATTAATTATCATCGATTAATATATTTAACACGATTACACTTGTAGATTAATCCTTTTTCTATAACTTTCAGTAATGATAGTCCAATACTGGAAATGGTTGATTTTAGGGTTTTATGGCGCAAGGGCTGTAACCCTTGCGCCATAAGACCATGCTTCGTCTATCACAATCGAAACTATGGCCATGCTTTAATAATCACAAGTAATATCAAGTAATCGATACACCTATAGTGAAAGTTTTATTGACACAGAGGAGAGAAATACACCCAGGGAAATAATACTGGACATGATCTGAAAACTCCTATTCCCATAATAATACATAATAGATGATCAGAGCAGTATTAGTGCTTTACTGACGACAGAATTAAAATTTGATTGAGAGTAACAAGGGTCAAATTTAAGTACTTAAGTGCAGAAAAGGGTAAAGGATGGGGTTGTCAAAATTTAAACTTTATCGGATACGGATCCTACCCGTAATATCCTCATTTTTAGATTATTATACCCTATAACACGTCTAAATTCATCGTAAACCTTGTATTAAATACAGACTTTAATTGCATTAAATATATTTGTGATTAGTTGCAGTATAGGATTAATACAGTTAACATTTTGTATGAAAATGAGCTTTGAAAATAACTCCTTGCAGAATAGGGAGGGGAAAAGATGACTTGATGATTTGATGTCTTTTCTCGATCTATTGGGCATCGCTTTAAAATGATAATCACAAAAAAATATAAGAGCGATGCCGAATAGATTAAGAAAAGTCATCAAACGTAAATTAGAGGTCCGTCTATAAAGTTATTCATTTTAGTATAAACTGTCTTATTTCATCTCCAAATGGCACAATACTTTTTAGCACACATTTTATTATGAACCCATGCAAACAAAATTTCATAATTCTTTGTTATTCTTTTATTGTTGCTTAGTAAGTTTTGTGTTAAGCTCTAATATGTCACAAAAACCATTACTTGAAGAATAATATGCATAGTTTTTATGAATTTATCGAATTTATTACATATATTTTGTTTATCAATACGTTTAGTCACTACATGTATATCTTCAAATGAACAATGAGTAGTTCTATGCTTAGTAAATGAACACTCAGACTCCATTGTCCATATAGGATAATTATATTCACCAAATAGAATATTGAAGCTTTTCACCTGAAGATAGATCTAGAGCGATAGATCTAGAGCCAGATAGACCAGATAGATCTAGAGCGAGTCAAAATGCATTTGACCTGACGGTAGTTTGACTAAATCTTTTTTCTTTATCCAATTTCCTTCTCTTACCTCTAGGCCATATCAGTCAACGCACAGCCTAATGTAAGTCTGAAGTGAGAGCTATGGTTCAAAAACACCAGCTACCTAATCTCGCTAATCCACTACGATGTAAGTGCCTGTATAGTCAGCAATACCTGGTTAAAAATTTAAAACAAGACTCCTAAAGCACAGGACAAAGAACCTTATATATGAGCTTTATTTCTAAATAAAACCTTCCAATTTGATCCAGTAGACATCTATTTGTAGGTTGATGGTATATTACTCCTTATAAATGACCATATATGTCTCTTGATCTTACGTGGGCCATAGCTACTTCCGTATGACCGGTAGAAAAATGGAAGAGACAACTATTATGATTCGACGGCCCTCAGCGCATTTCAAGTTCTTGATGTTGGAGAGTTTACATTGCACTTGAGCAACGCAACAGGTTATTGACGACGATCCGTGATCAATCCGGAATGGATAGATAACATCTCTTCATTTTGAACCGTGGTCAGATCAACTCTTGAGCTCACATCCCGCTCTTCAAACTTCTACACCACGCCAACGAGCGGAAATTTCAGACCACGAGAAATTTTACGTGCTCAGACGTACACGGCGGTCTTTGGTTGGACCTACAATTCACAACCCTCCGGGCGCTAATTCGGGAGTCCAACAATTTAGTTACGTAAATCTGTTTACTTTAGGGAGATAGAATTGTACTTGTATTTAACTCTCCCGGGTGGTTGTCTCGACGAAGTATCTCGTCATTGACAAAACTACCCAAATCTGGAATGACGAGATATCGCATGATTAGAAGAAAATTGACCCTCTCGTTATCATCAAAAGCAGAAGCAATTTCGTTATCATATACATCGATATACCATCAATCTCGTATGCATCTATCCATAAAAAAATCGCCAGCATCTTGATGACGAAGTATCTCGTCAAAAGCAAAATTGGTCAGATCTATATGGACAGATACCTGGTCGAAACCACTTGAGGGGTTGATGTTGGCTGTTAGAAAGAAAGAAACGTACCTCATTACTCCTGGCCAGAAGGGCCCTCTGCTGCTCGGGAGTGCTTCGTACCTGCAGGTCGGGGTCGGAAGGGACGTAGTAAAGGGCCTGGTGCGTGGGAGCGTACTGCGTGAGCAAGGGGCGAGACGTGGACAGAAGGGTCGTGAGGGCCGTGAAGCTCGGCCGCCGACCCTGGTTGCTGAGCATCCGGCGGGGGCGCCGCAGTTGGCCGTCCAGGTCGTGGTCGTAGTGCGCTTCCTACGGGCAGTGAGACCAAAAACATTCACGGAAACATTAATGGGTAGGAAAAAGAAAGGAAAATGATACAGTGTATTTCTTAGGGTCCCTGAATACCAACATTATCTGATCCAAAACCAGAAAGAACTGACTAACGAAAATTCAGAAAAGCCGCTTCTATAAAAATAGTCTATTCATCTCAATCCTCCTACTGGTTGTCTCGAAAAAATGTTCCGTCGTTATGAAAACTGACCAGATCATGATAGAAGATACATCTAGTCATTTTAAAAACAAAACTGGATATATCTTTATCTCGTTGTCATAAGAAATTCGCAACTTTATTCGCCTATTCGTCTCAATCCTCCTACTGGTTGTCTCGAAGAAATGTTCCGTCGTTAGCAAAACTGACAAGATCTTGATAGAAGATATATCTAGTCATTTTAAAAACAAAACTGGACAGATCTTGATCTCGTTGTCATAAGAAATCCGCAACCTAATCGCCAATTCGTCTCAATCCTCCTGTTGGTTGTCGAGAAGAAATGTTCCGTCGTCAGCAAAACTGACCATAGCTTAATAGAAGATATATCTAGTCATTTAAAAAGCAAAACGGGCCAGATCTTGATCTCGTTGTCATAAGAAATCCGCAATCTTTATTCGCCTATTCGTCTCAATCCTCCTACTGGTTGTCTCGAAGAAATGATCCGTCGTTAGCAAAAACTGACCAGATCTTGATAGAAGATATATATAGTCATTTGAAAAACCAAACTGGCCAGATCTTGATTTCGTTGTAATAAGAAATCAGCAACCTATCTTGATGATGAGATACCTCGGCATTATGAAAATTGGTCAAATCTTGATGGATGAGGTATCTCTTCGAAATTACTCTGAGGGTTGAACAAAATCTCATAGGATATCATAAAAACCCACTTGGAGGATTAAGACCTTGTACTCAACCCGAATCCGCGACGTTTTCGATACATCCAAGTCGTCGGTAGTCAGTTTCTAATGTATTTAGAATGATTCGGGATTGTCCCAGATTTTGTTGGTTGTGAAGGGATTCTTAGATTTAAATTTTCAAGCATATGTTTTAGCTACAGTTTAACCCTCATTGAACGAACACCTGCTTTTTATGTGGAAAGAAATAATCACGAGTTTTTACTAAAAGTATCTCTAAATAGAGAAGTTTGTTCTTGTTTTCCTCTGAAATAACCATTGTGACTACAATTAAAATATTTTAGACCTTGAAAGTTTTAGAACATACTTAAAAACCGTTTTTTTTTTATGTCTACGCGTTACGTGATTCACGAATAGTTCAGTATTGCTTTCCCCTACGACACATACAGTGACTAAATAACCCCATGTATTTGGTTTAAAGAAGCCAGCCTAGAAGGAAGATTCAACTCATCACGAGTGTCAAAACAGGTTAGAAGTCACGCAGGGAAGACAAAAGATTACATAACGAATATATACGTGTGAACCTCTCAGAGAGTAAAGTCAGCTGTTGGAACTCGTCACATATTATTAACTTATATCGAGCATTATTATACATGTTCCAGACTTAAAAGACTTAAGCCCCTTTTTTATTTTTATAATAGTCAGAAATGAAAAACTATATTACGTAAAAGTGTAAATGAAGTTGGATTCGTCAGACTGTGATATAATAAATCAAGCATTTTACACTGAATTTAGAGTTTTTCTATATAAATTATACGTGGCATTTTTTTTGATGCAATGATCGTACGATATCAAACAATCAATTCATAACGAAATCTCATTTGCACTTATAACATAGTATATATATATATATTTGGAATTATACATTTCTATACGTAATTATTCTTGCTTCTAAAAACGTTTACTAAAATAGTGTTTTAATATATCTTCCATATAAGGACTTTACCTTATAACGAATATTTTTGACGGGATCTTTCGATTTCGTTAAATATAGGTTCAACTTTATTTCACAGCCGCGTTTACCGACATTTGTTAGTCGTGGAAGACTTTCTTTATATATTAATGACAGGAATTAAGGTATACCGGAAATTAAGAATCCATCCCATATAAAACACTGAATGCATTTAGGATGCATCTTACGAATTTTTAATTATAAATTTCTTTAGTTAAAGAAAGAATGGAGCATTATAAATTATACTTGCATTATATTCAATATCAAATATCCTAAGAGTATTTTTCGCTGCTTAACACTCATTAATAATATCGGACCTTAGTATACAAAATATTTAGTAGAACGAATTAATATCAAAACTACATGGTTAACTAAATATGGGATCAACACACAATTTTTTAAACATTCGTATTTACTTAGAATGGACCTAAAGTTTTCACAATAAAGTTTACATTAATTAACTTTAATTTAATTTAAAGAAAAGTAAAGTAAATTAATTTAATAAACATTTTCGAAACGCTGCTGTGTATTACATAATTATATCTTAGAAACACATATATGTTGCAAAAGAAACGAAGTATGTTTTCTTATCATGCATTACATTACGTAAATGCTTTTTTATAAAGTTGAGATTTGACTGAGGGTTGCATGAAAAATGCTTTATAAAAATATCAATCGAATACTTCTGTTTTAATTTATCAATTCAATTTTGTTGTAAAAGATAATCTAAGCACAGATTGCAGTTCACATGAATGATACTTATGCATGTTTTTATGTAAAACTATAAAATGTGAATAATTTTAAGACATTTAATTGGTTGAATTAGTGTAAGAGTTCTAATTTTCAAATACGAATATTGCAAAAGAGCTCATACAATTTCATAAAAAATGCATTAAAATGTTTGAAAATCCATCCAAATACTTCACAGAAGCTATTAATATTTGTATCAGCTTACTAATATTTATCCTGAAATTTCACTCAGTAATGGTGAGATTTACTGTTAAATCATGAAATTCAATTACCTGAAGCTTCAATTTTCCATGCGCAGCACAAATAGTAAAATTTTTATTTGTGTGAGTTTCTTATAAAACAAAATATTCACTTACAAAACTAAATAAAAATTTTAAGGAACAAAACTTATTTAGCTGTATTATAATCATTTTATCTCCTATGTTAATGACATTTTAACAACATAATATGTGACCATGTTAGAGTTAGTTAACATTTCGAAGTACATTATTATTGTGATACAGTCAAAGTTGTAAACTATTTTACTTGTTCAACTCAAAGTAATAAAGTTTTCTGAAATATGTAAAAATGTTTCGTATAATCTATATCGTTTTACAAAATACTATTTTGAAATGTGAAATGAGTAAAACAATCAATCAATCAACATTTGTGTATAGTTCTGCTACATAGTTTTACATAGTTACACAAGCATTATTCATATAATTTTTGACATAAAAATGAGATAATATGTTACTGAAATATATTTTAAAAGCTCGAAAAGGGTCTGAGAATAGGCCTATAGAAACTATTCATTATATTCTAATTTATATTTAGATATATTTAAATGAAAACTTAAAAGAAATATTGCTCTCTGATTTCTGAAAATTCTCCCATCAACCTGTCTTTGCAAGATACATAAATAGTAGCAGTAAGTTAATAAACGATTTTAAAATGAAACATAGTAGTGTTTCTAGTTTGCATGGTATGAAGCTTTCAGATGAAATCTACAAACTGATCAGTTTTAATTTTTAAGACAAAATATAGCTATAATTTTTCTAACATTTAAAATAATTAAAAATTAATTCATAATTGTTATACAAAATGTTTTTATGTGTTAATTATAAAAAGCTTTACATTGCATAACTTATAATTTTTTCAGTAAAGAAATCTATGCATATTTAAATTAATTTAGTAAAACATTTTCATATTCATTGAAAATGTTAATAATATTCTGCCCGCTTGAAATTTAAATACGGATAGAAGTTCAATTGTTTTGTTGGTATGCATTTTTATGTGAATATCCTTTGCAAATTACTAACATCAGAAGCGAAAATTATTTTTCGCAATACTGTTGGGAATCAATTTTCTCTTTAAATTATCTCTTGAACCTGGTATTCGTAAGTGCATGACTTTTGAATTATTTTAGTAAAAACGTCTTTCATAGTCTTACAAAAACTATTATTTCACGGCAACCCAATCCATAGGAAACTCTTTTCTGATTGATAATTGACTTTATCTAGACAATTTCTGATTTGTGAACCCCTTGCCTAGATAAAGTCAATCAAGATTTAGATGCTATATTTTTAACAAAATTTTTTTTTCGAAAGTTTGCCCCAATGAAGTCAATGGATTGTAAAATGTCATTGGGTTCGAGGTTAACAAAAGTAGTCTGATCATGGTAATTACCCTAGTTGTCCCGCATTGAATCCATCCTTTCATCCATGTTTTCGTCCTCGCCTTACAATCATCGTCATAGCCTTTTGTCATTTCCATATACATGACTTTATGATTTATAGCATTATTTTCCATTTCATTGATACGAGTACGATTGAACCGAATAACTTTTATCAAGTTCGAAGTTACTCAGTTCTATTCTATAACTATTGAATGAGATCGTTATAAACAACAGATCTGTTGGTCAGTTATTAGCTAGAAGAACAGCTTTCTTGGTATTCACGTCATAACTGTGCCGTCCATTAACAGTATGTACATAAAAATGATTAAAAGCCACTATCCATTTATTAGATAAAAAATTACTTATTTTCTTAATTATGTACCCAATAAATGGGGCTCACTTTGTCGGATTCTTCAAAAATTTAATGTAACTGAAAGAATAATTTTCGTAGAAGTTGAATACGGTTCGTTAATAACCGTTACAGAAAAGCGATTAAATAAATATACTTTTAGTGGGTACAAAGTTGGGTGGTTGGCATCGAGTTTTATGGCGCAAGGGCCATATTTGGCCAAGCTGTGCCAAACACAAAACAATGTCAAGTAATGGACACACAGAATGAAATATTTACTGACACAAAAGAAAGGAATACACCCAGTTAAATAGGACTTGACAGGAATCGAGTCTTCCCAGCCTACAAGGACAGAGATGGTCAAAGCCTCTGAATTCCATTCGCAAGGCGTCTACAAATTTACATTTCCCATTACATTTTCCTAGAGTGGCAATGCTGAAGATCGAAATTGGATCCTCTTCATATGCCTCGCTCATTCCCAGCTAAGCATTGCTCTTCGAGGAACTCTGCTTACCTCTAAATCGATGGCGATGCCTCCGGCGACCGTTTTCCTCTTCCGGAGCTCGGTGATGAGCTCCACGAATTCCTCTTTCAGTTCCTCCATGCGGTGGTTGAGGGCCTTCTGGTACACGGGGGCAGGGGCGTACTCTACGGGGTGCACGTACCCCGGGATCGTCATCACCTCCAGTTTCCGCGTGATCTCATGTAGCTCGTCCTGCACGGCGTGCAGCTTGCTGTTGATCTGGAAAAGCACAGTCATTCAGTTTTCTTACGTTCGTGGAATGAATTTTCTCTGAAAATCCCCTTTCAACATTCATGCTTTTTGATACAACAATAGTGATCGTTGATTCGATTATTCGGTACACTTCCTCGTTTTGAGATGCTTAAATTAAGGCGGATTCTTCTAAACAGGTGTTGGTCTAATTAGTTCTAGTGTAGAAAAATATGTCAAACCAAGCCAGATCTAGATTGATGTGATGGTTGATTGTTTGTTGTATGTTGCATGTCACGATATACTACTCAATTTGTTGAAAAAAACAGTAGGTATACTGCATCTACTCTAGAAAAAAACAAAATTAAATAACCTTGAGACTTGAAAAAGGGCAATCGAATTAACAACGCAATTTAACAACACGACGGGCTATTGGTAACGGTCCTATATCAATTCTGTAGGGAAAAATCCGAGGATTACACCTCGTAATTTTGAGCCACAGTCAAGTGACGGGGCAACTCAGGGATCATAACGAAACAATATGTATTCAAATTAAGCTACTCTTAGTGAACTCGAATAAAAAAGCTTGTTTGGATGCTGATGAGGCTATTCTACCGTTTATTCAGAATTAGTCATTCAACATTTGAAGAAAGAGATTGTGGTAAGTGTAGTCACCAGTACAAAAAACAACTTACAATGTAATAATACACAAATAGCAGTGCAACCCTTCTCAACCATGAAGTACATTTTGAATCATGAATTTTTTCATTTTAGACAGAATTCATTTTCGTTTTTTAGGTGAGAATGAACAATGAAAATTCAATCATACTACCTCAAATCATTGTTGAGTAAATGCCGATCAGTATATATGTATACACAACCAAGTGAAGATAAAATTTAAATTTGTAGGTTTTTCGAAAGCAGTTCCTATTTCCGTTTTAATACATTGGAATACATAATGCTCTTACTTTGCCAAGGTATCAACAAGGCTTTTAAGCTAGAAATTTTAAAGATCGAAAATTCGAGTCACGATCTCGGATATACCGGCTTTCAGAAAGACCCAGAATACCAATAGAGCTGCAATTCTTTTGTATCATGTCACTTCCTGATTTGCACTGGGAATCAAATGAATACATTTTGTAAAAGTATCAATGACCCGACGCACATTAGAAATAACTTGGATTTCAAGGTTTTGCTTGTGTAATTCCAAACTTATGCAATTTTCATTTCTAAAAAACTGGCACAAATACCGATGCATATTGAAATAATTTTCGGATGATTTGATGGGTACTTCGTAAAATCAATGATTTATTGCACTTAGGAACATAAATCAGCGTTTTACAAGCCAGGTTCGCACCTGTATTGTAGTAAAAGCAGTAACATAAGATCGTAGTTTTATTAAAATTAGTACTTCATACTATTTCGAATGTATGCTGACAATCAAAATGTATAAACTTTCTCGAGTAATAATATGGTAATGGTAATATTAGTTAACGTCGTACTAGAGCAACACAACGGGCTATTGACGATGGTCCGGGATCAGTCCCTTAAGGGAAAGATCCGAGGACAACACCTCGTAATTTTGAACCACGATCAGATGACGAAGCAACACCTGAACTGGCACCCCATTCTCCAAACTTCCACGCCAACCCAACGTGAGGACTTTTCGGCCACGACAGATTTAAGGTACACCATACGCTTACAAACATCCATGCCCGGACCCGGATTCGAACTAGGAACCTTCCGATCTAGAGGCTAACACCTTAACCACTATACCGGTTGGTAGGCGAGAAGTAATAATATGTGTGTTGTATTTGCAACTTGACGTACCTTAAAATGCATAACTTTTCGAAAGCCACACTTGAAATAAATAACGAAATATCTGCTTAGTTAAAAAACGTTATTTGTTTTTACCCTAGAAATATAAATAGGTTAGAAGATTATGAATTTACAACTATAATTTTCCATAAACATTCTTTTTTATTAAAGGGATATTAAGAAATAATCATGTGTACTCCGATTTAGAGCTTTGCGACAACAAAATATGCCATTTGGATCTATTTGGAAAGGAGTATAGGCGATCTACATCAATCATATAAGAGGCCTCCATAGATGGAGGTAACTGAATAAACGTCGCACTTGAGCAACACAATGGGGTGTTGATGAGGTTCCAGGATCGATTCCATTAAGAAAGATCCGAAGACAACACACAGTAATATTCAACAATGGTTAGATAACGAGGCCAACATCTGAGCTAACACCCAACTCTATAAATTTCTACATCACACCAACATTAGAACATTTGAGGTAGATTTCACGTGAACCATCCCCAAGTAATGACGGTCTTTGGATCGAGTTTTAAACTCACAACCCTTTGTCAGCTATCCGCTATTCTTCCAACAACGCTACAGTGGCTCATGTTGCATTTGAGATCATTATACGGTATAATGTATATTTATCACATTCCATATATAGTACTGAAATGTTAGTACTTAATTTGTTGAGTTTCTGTGAAGACAGTTAACTCATTTCACTTTGACGATGCGGAAAGGGCTTCCAGAATTTTTGTTTTTGTTGTAATATGTCCTGGATACGTATATGTGATGTTCTATGAATATAGAAAAAAACTAAGTTTAATCAAAATAATTTTTCATCGTATCCATTTTTTTCAATCAAAAAGTCAATCAGTAGAGCTAGATGATCTAAAACTTTGTATTTGAATAAATATGTTACAGATTGATAAAATCTGTTTTATTACTAAATGAAGCGAATCACAATTCTATAGCAATTTGAATTCCATACCCAAAAGTGCATTAAAATTTATAATTCCTCTCTTGAGAAGGTTTAAAATACAGATTTTTCACTTATTTAACGAGAAAAAAAAATGTATATTTTATCGTGTCTATCCATTGGTGCGAAAAATGAAGAGGAGATAAATTTTCTTTAACCACTATATTTCTAGCAGCCTTCTCTTCATTGCAAACTGAGCGCTTTTTTCCCCTGTTGCATTCGCAGAAAGGGACAAAAGAACTTATGTAACAAAAAAGAGTGTGCGAAAAACTGAACGAGAGAGAGAGAAATACGCGTTTTTATAATCACAAAAGAAACTCTTGGCCTGTCATTCTGACTAGACAAAAATATTTTCAAAGAACATCGTGAAGGGCAATTTTATAAGAGCATTATGAAAAAACGTGGATGGTACTTTGAATGACGTTTTGAAAGCATTAGTCAGTGAGAAAAGAATGGAGTTTCAGAACAGCCCATATAAGAAACGCACAATAGCAACCTTTCATGTGCGCTTTTCTTATCTATCAAAAACATGATATCACTTTTCCTTCTCTTTTATCGATTATATATTTCTCTCTATATATCGCTCTTTGTCCCTATTATACACTCAATACATTCTTTAAAGGAATGGCTTCTTTTTTTGCTCATCATTGCAGATTATTGAGCTTCTGAGAAGATTTTTCTGTAAAGCGAAATATAGAGGTCGCTAGTGTTTGAGGGGAAGTACGTACTTCCTGTTTTATTTTGAAAGTAACGCAATTTGGCATGATACTAGAATGCTATTTTAGCACTTTGCTTATAGAATTGATGGTAACTTTTTAATTGCTCATTTTCTTTTTTAACCTAACCTCCTGGTGGTTGTCATTATCAAAATTGACCATATCTTGATGGACGATATTACAAATTAGAAGAAAACAGACCAGATCCTGATCTCATCATCAAAATATCGATGACGAGATATATCGATAAAAGCAAAAGTAGTCTGATCTTGATGGACAAAATATCTCGTCTAAGCCACTTGAAGGATTAAGTAAACGCATGTTTAACATTATTTGGTAATGATTGTTCAAGCTATAATTATAAGTCAGGCTTTAAACCTAAGTGTTTCTCGTGAATAATTTTTTTGTCATGGAACATAATGCAAAATTAATGCCGGTTAAATCAATTTCGCTTATATGTGTTTGTTGGGAATCGCCAATTTTTTTATAAGTGCTTACTGCGGCTATGTTACGTACATTATGAAATATATACATAGACAAACTAGGATTAGTTTAGAACAAAATAATATTAAACACTGTATTATCTTCATTATAAAAAAAAAAAAATACACTTCTTAAAGAAACCATCAAACTTGTGAATTTTCTACTGTCAATCGTTGAATATAGAAAATGCCGCCTTCTCCGAATTCTAATTAAACTAAATTAGTTTAAGGTTCCAATCTAATTAGCTCTCGTGTAGCAAAGGATGACCGTATAGGAACAAATGAAACTCAAACTAATTAAGCTTAAGACGACGTAAATAAATACCGATATTACCGAAAATGGATTTTCTTGGGTACCAAAAGTACCCATCTTTGCAGAAGCTTGCGGTTGCAATTTGTTTTGTTTTAATTACGACCTAAACATCATTTTACAAGTTATCAAAAAAGAAATACCTTCTGTGAGCCCATAATATTTATGAAGTAATTGCAAATACAACTTAAAGTGTTGAAGAATTTAACTGAAATGTAACGTTACACCTTTAATTATATGGTTCTCGCATGATATTTATCGAGGTTACTTTAAAATGCCCTTTCTCGCTATTTTGGCGATGTTTCAATTCAATCTTATTTGCGTAAACCAGTAAGCCATCACATAAATAAGGGGAATTCAATTCTTTTATTAGCGGCGTGCTGAAATCGTGTTTGAAAAACGAGCCGTGTGACGTCACAATCGGAATACATACAGGAACAAGCTCCGCCACGTACATTTTGCATCTTTCAAAGAGGTAGTCAATTAAAAGTCTCAAATTCTTGAAAATGGAACACTCTATTATCAGATGATTCAGTTGGTCAAGTGACTATACTGTTGTCTACTACTTTAAAGATTTAACTGTTAAGATTTAACTTTAACTTATTCAGAGTTATTTATATAGGGAACATGTCTATATTAACTCGAAATATTGTTAAATTTTATGATTTTTTTTAATACTAAAAACGATAGAATTGCAGTGCGTGATAATTAATTTTTTTATGAATGTAAAATAATTTAATTGTAGTCATTGGTACTCATTTAATTTCCTAAAAATGAGGACAAGTGATATTAACCAACATAACTAACAGATCAAAGTTCAAAACTAGTCAATGAATTATATGAATTTTAAGACTGACTTCTATATGAAATATACTAATTGAGAGGATTTTTCAATTGAAACAAAGAAGCCATATAAACGACGAAGATTTTACTTCTTCTGTCCAAATGCAACATACGTATTGAGATTGCTTTAAAATGTAGTTTAGTAATGTTTTTTCAATGTATAGGCATTAGCAACGGTTTGAATTGGTTTACTCTAGATAGAAGAGATGATCAAAATATATAACGACTTATGTTTTTCGTAGCATAAAATAATATTTTAACACCTTTCGCTATCTTTTTAATTTCTACAACTTACTTTGGACACAAAACCTACATATGTATGCATATCCATTCATGTAATACATTTCACATACATCGCACTTTTGCTGTATGACAAAGCTACTAAAAGAAATGACGAAGGTGACACTAAGGTTACTACTACAAAAGACGATTTTAAAGGAGTTTTGGAATTTCTTATCTTATTTTATATGAAGGTTATTTTCATGTTCACCTCAATTAATAAAAATGACGATTTACGGCGAATGCTCGAGCACTCATAGTCAGCAAAACAATATGTTTTTACTTGTGGCACTCTTGCATCCGGCATGCGACATTGTGCAAATTTCGCAATCTTCTCCTGTCATTATGACAAATAATTTTTTAATATTTGAAAAGTTCTAGTTCGCGGATTTTTTAAACATTATTATTATTTCAATAACCGCATAATTTCACTCAAAATTTTGTTTATTCATACTTACCTGCCACTTTAAGTCGAATACTTTATAATTGTGCTGCGTGTGATGAACAGTGAAATACAATTTATTAAAATAATAAGTATTTAAAACAGAAAACAAAAGAAAATTACGTAATGAAACAAAATAAAAGTGGTCGGGGAAAAAGACTGACTTCTATATGAAATATACTAATTGAGAGGGATTTTCAATTGAAACAAAGAAGCCATATAAACGGAGAAGATTTTACTTCTTCTGTCCAAATGCATCATACGTATTGGGATTACTTTAAAATGTAGTTCAACAATGCTTCTTCAGTATATAGGCATTTAGTTTCATTTGTGTTGACCAATGAACCATCATATATTAGGTATTATTTCTATGGAATATTTATTGACTGGGCTATATATATATATATATATATATAAAATTGAGCTCGAAAAATAACCGGACTATCGTCACGTTCAGGAAAAGCAAGTATTGGCCGAGAAACACTATCGCCAACTTTAACTTAACAAAAAATACTTCACATAGGCAGACATAATAATTAACAAAGGAATAAGCTTAAAATTCCGCCTATATATAGAAAGGTTTCATCATACCACCGCAAAATTACTACACAAACCGGCAAAATTTGGATGAATGAAACCTCCAGACGGTTTCTAAGTCCCAAGATCTTCAATTTCAAAAGATCTCATTTTCCCAAGCGACTGATTGAGTCCTTTATGTTTTCATCGTGTATTTTCTTTATTTCCAAAGCTCTATTTCGGAGAATAATACTTACGAGGGGAAGACGAAATAGCTTGAGAGGAGATTTATGGAAGTGAAAGGATATCAAACAAGTCCTCACCTCTTTGACTGGAGGCTTAAAAATTTCTTCCCGTCTTCTTTCCGCCGTGAAAGAGCTCCTCCTCCGCTCTTGTCCGGGAATTTTCCGCTTCGCAACGATGCTGTACATTCGGTCCAACTTAAATGGGAAGAGATGAAAGGAAAAGTTAGAATATATTTTTTTTACCTTTTCTTTTTTACAATGTAACTTAGAGCCATGTTTTTAAGAAGTAACGAAATTGTTTGTTTTTCTATTTATACTCAATGAAAGTAAAATAAAAGTGATTTTATTAATACTTGAGTTGCATCTATGTTCGTGAGTTGTTTTCTGTTACAGGTTTAGGTTCGGAGTAATAAATGGTACCTTTTCTCTGACCGTCATGAGATTTTTTTATTAGTGTGGGGTTGCTTTTACCCTACAACACACATCATGACTAAATAATCGCAACTGTTGGTTGATAGAATCCTTGGAAAGTATTGGTAAATAAGGTCAAAACTGGTTAGAATTCATGCAGGGAAGACTGCAGATTGCAGAACTATAAACCCAGGACTCGAAATAAAAGATACAAAGATTTTGAATACTTGATATGTATATTTTATGTGTTAATTGAGTAAAAATAAAATAACTTCATGTTACGAATTCTAAATGTTTGACTGCTTGACTCATTTATTTTTCCTTCTTGCCCTCTATCTCTCAAACAATGATTGAAACAATTATTGGACAGAAGGTTAACACTTTCTGTACAATAATGGTTCGAATAATTTTAACATGCTACTATCCTTTATAGCATTTATGCACTTTTACGTCAAAGATCCATCTTATGTTTAATCTTGACGGGGCAATAAACTACATTTGGGGCTGCTGGCGTTCCCCACGGAACCTACAATATTGTGAAAATTCATATAGAGACTTCTTTAGAAGATTAATTGGCTGAAGTAATAAGCTAGATGGGCCAGCTGACTTTTTCTCTGGGGAGCATATCAAACTGGTTAATCCTGAGAAAGTCAGAAACGGCGACTCCTGGTGTGTAACCTGGTTCTGGTAATATACAAAATCGAGCCACCTGACTTTTCCATAGAGTAACCTACTAAAGTGTCAAATCTTCCTAAGGAGAAAACGAGGACAAGAGGGGTGGGTGAATAACTTGGTCGAGCTATCTGAATTTTCCCTTTAGAAGACTGGTTATAGATATACTGCGAATACAATAATTTACTAAACTGGTAAAAGGGACTGTCGTGGCTCAGTGGATATGCCCGCTGCACTAGCAACCTTCGAGTTGTAGGAGGCGCATGTTCGATTCCTGCCAGGCTCGTTCTTCCCTAAGTATATTTCTCTCTTCTGTGTCAATAAAACTTTCACTGTGTCTGTCTATTACTTTATATTGTATGTCTTGTATATGATGCAGCATGGCCAAATATGAGTCTTGCACCATAAAAAAAACCTGAAACCAACCAACTAACCGAACTAGAAAAAATTTTAAGAGGAGAGAACGCCTCTATATAACTTGATCGGTGTGATAAACCAGGTCGGTTATGTTGCCTTTTCCCCAGGTAAGCTACCAAAGTGGCAAATTCGCATAATAGCCCCTCAGGGGCACATCTTCTTAAGGTGTGGTATGGTTACCTGGTATACCCTAGTTATCTATTCTTTTCCCATAAGG
This sequence comes from Metellina segmentata, assembly GCA_947359465.1. Lineage (NCBI taxonomy): Eukaryota > Metazoa > Arthropoda > Arachnida > Araneae > Tetragnathidae > Metellina > Metellina segmentata. Next base: position 60,879,097 of record OX375876.1, on the reverse strand, counting down.
TTTACAATCTCTGCTAAACATGGGGGTCAAAAAATCCCCCAATTCCCAAACAAACTTCTCTCCTTCCCTTTCCTTTCTTCTTATAATTAATTGATGTAGTCTACCTTGGGTTTGGTGCAGCTTGGCCAAGTATGGCTCTTGGGTCCTAAAGTAACCAACTTCATAAGTACAGAACCAAGTCTTCTGGAGGGTTATCTGGTCTGAATAATAAAACAGGCCGGGTCGTCTGACTTTTTCCTAGAGCCCCTATCGTAGTTTTTAATCCTCATATAGATAGAACGAGGATTCCTCTGGTGGGTAACTGACCACGTCATCTAACTTTCACCAGAGGAGACTACCAAACTGGTAAATCCTCATAACGATAGAATGAGGATTCCTAACCTAACCGGGGTAAACTTGGTAGGGACATCTGACTTTTACTCAGAAATCGAATCATACTCGTAAATCCTCATAATGTAACAAGGCCTCCTCTGGTTGGTTACCTGACCAGGCTATCTGACTTTTTTCCTAGGGAGACTAACAAATGGGTAACTCCTTATAAGTATAGAATGAGGACTCCTCTGGAGAGTAAGCTGAACGGGGTTATAATCGAGATAGGCAGCCTACCAAAGTTTTAAATCCTCATGAGGGATATAACAAGAATTTCTCTTGTGTGGGTAACAAGGGGTTTTCTGGGGAGAATATCAAAACTGGTAAATCCTCATTCGGATTCCTAATCAGACCAACGTAATAAACCTGGCTAGGTTATCTGACTTTTTCCTAGAGAAATCGCCCTTATGGGCACACCTTTAGGTGTTTACGGACTTAACAACCCCAAGTTATCCGAGTGGTCTTTCCTTCCTTTAATTTCTACCTTCACTATGCTTATGCATTGTTTTCTTTTTCCTACCCTCTAAATGTGATAAGGTCTTGTGTAAGTTTGGTCTGTCTTGTATTTGGCACAGCTTTGTCAAATATGAATCGTGTGCCATAAAACCTGAAAACAACCCACCAACCCAAGAGGAGTCTAAAATGGTCCTCATAAAGAAACGTGGTTCCACTTGTGGGTAATCTGGACAATCATTGAGAACGTGCAGTACTCACATGAGTGGTGAAACCTTTGACGAGTATTTTGGGCGAGGCGATCGTGCCACTGTCGGCAGAGACGCCCACGTAGAAGTTCCCGGCGTAGGAGAAGACGCAGAAGGCAACAGGGACATCCGGATGCGAGTTCATCCAGAAGGTGACGGATTTGAGACGGCAGGAGGCGAGCATCACGTGCCTCTCCGGGCCGGGAAGGCTGCAGAAGGACAGGCTGGCGTTCTTGAGCACGGTCCGCACTAGCCACTGGCACAGGCAGGCGGGCAGGAGGGTCATCAGGTAGTGGATGGTGCTGTACATGACCACAGCGTCGCAGGAGCCCTTCAGGTCCTCCATGCACTGGTGGACGTCCCAGAGTCCCGGGATCGCGCCTTCTGTGTTAGTGGGAAGTCGGGCGTTGACCACCGTGAAGCCGGTTCCCAGTTCTGGAAAGGTTTCCATGGAAGTCGGCTCGTAGCGGAGGTCGAGAGGAATGTTCACCTACGGGATTATATTTGAATTTTTAAGGAGCAATACAAGTTTCTAAACTCCAACACGTTGGAGCACACATAGCAAAAATTGGAAACATTAAAAAAATGACTTGTCAAGATTCACAATTTTCATGAGTGTAAAAGATAGTTAGTGGACATTTCGGCATCCACAATCATCAGGATAGAAGTAACAAGAAACGTGAGTTTAAATATTGTTGTTCGAGATTAAATAGTGTTGCTACGACTCACGTTTTTGATGAAGCCTTTTAAGGCCGAGTATAAAGGCGAGGAAACACTAGTGTCATTCACTAGAGTGTTCGACCACTTAAAAATAGAGAAGGCTTCTCTGATGTTCAACTCAATGTATTAGTCACGAGTTAACTAGGTTTTCATCTGTTTATATCGCTTATTACCCCTCCTGGTGGTTGGCTCAACTAGATATCTCGTCATTAGCATCTCACCAGTTCTCTATCGTCATCAGAATGAAAGCGGTATTATCTTGATAACAAAATATCTCGTCGCTCTCAAAATTCGTCAGATCTTGTGATATCTCGTCGAAATAACTTGAAGGGTTAAACCTTTCAGGGGTGGTGAAACGACTCGCGTCCCACGTTATTGAAATGGTTAAGACTATAGGAATATAAAATTGCTAGGGTACAAGCACCTACATATTTATTGACGCTCGGACTTACGATCGACCAGACTATCTCTTTTCTTAGACCGCTTTTACACACGCTAAAACCGGACCAGCGCCGGCACTCAAAGCGATGTAATGTAATCAAATAGAGGATTTCACACATATCCCGGTTAGGCAGATTGCCCGGTTCAATAGCCAGCAAGTTCAGTCGAGGGTGGGCCAGACAGATCGGATGCCGGGATGTTTTCATGTACATTCTGCCGGTCTAATAATTTGATCACCCACTGTAGCTTATTCAGTTAAGTACTGAATAAGCAACAGTGGGTGATCAAATTATTAGACCAACAGTGAAAAAAAATGTAATTGCTGAATTTAGGATAAAAAATATGTCGGATACATAACAGGCTGTAAAACCAAAAGTCCTGCCAACTTTTTATTTAAAATTTGTAAGTCAAAGTATGTCAGTAAACAAAAAAATGTAACGAAGTTTCTTATTAATAGTAACCAATTGAAAAGTAAAATTGTTCATTTATGCAGGAGGCTCTAATATTATGACCATCCTGTATAGTTATCGACACCTATATTTTTTTTACTCCCCTCTTATCAACCAATTCACTTAACAACCTTGTCGTAGAAACAGAACTAGGGCGTTAAGTGAGGAGTACCTGCATCCTCAAAGTACTAGTTTCGACGAGATATTTTGTCCACCAGATTTGAACAATTTTGCAAATGATGAGATTTGTCGTCAACAAGATAATACTGATTTTCTTATGATGAAATCATATCTGGTCAGTTTTTATGTGATAACAAGATATCTCATCCATCAGTATCTGGTCAGTTTTGCTCTCTCCGGTTCAGTTGAACAAGATATGCCTTTAAATCTCTTCCCCATCAAGGCAAATAAGGAACTTGGAGTCAGCCATTTGTAAATGATTCAAGTTGGTCTGAGTTACAAAACGCCTACTCTGTCTTTTGCAGGACAAGTGGCACCTGCTCTAGGAATTTGGCTGCTAAGAATATAAATAGTCTCCTATTTGATATTCTGATATCGAGAAGTACTCAAGATGATCAGTGTAAAGTAAGGGTAACACCATCCTGGAAAATATTTAGTTACCGACTAAATACATCAAATAAGGAGAGTAACAGTTCTTCGTCAAAGAATATAACAATATTGTGGACCATATATTATTCTGGAAGCATGGTGGTGAAAATCAGTTCTCTGTTTTAAGAGACTGAGGTCTCTTGGTGGTTGGCAACTCCGACGTGTTACTATATCTATTTTTATTTTAAAGAGGATATGCATGCTTTTTAGGCAATGATCGATGTCTACATGATGTTTTATTGCGACGATGATTTATTGGAAAAGCTGACTGATTTTATTTCAAATATTGTTTGCTCCACCCAAATTAAAAGGAATTATTGAAAAGAAACTTAAACTTCTCCTAAACACAAATGCTTCGATTTAAAGATGCAATGTTATGCGATTAAAAAAAATTTGAATTACCTGAAAATAAATATATGCATCGTGGGTAATAATATAAAACATTATCTTAAAGAATAAATAAATTTCAGTATTCTTTAATATGATCTTTTTCTACTATACTAAAAGATGTAACGAAGTTCCCATATACTAGTCTAATCTGATTACTTAATATTTTGTATATTATGTACACAAATATCATTGATGTTCATGGATGGGTTATTCCACGCAAAATGAGCAAATAGGCTGTGGCTGACACATCACCGATTTTAATGAAAATTAGTTTCTAAATAGATCGCATATAGTAAGGAGGAACTGCCAAATATTAAATGTCAGAAATGGATATTTTATTTTTTATTGAATTTTAAAATTCAAGGTCACACAAATATAGATTTTTGTAGCACTAATAGTAGCCTGTTTGAGACCCAATATTTCAAAAAGTTATGGACACAAATTATAAATTTTTATATTGTTACATTCTTCAGTAAAAGTTCTTTCAGGAAATGTCAGAATTTTGTTCAATATCCGGCACTTCTCGTTCTGAAGGATCGGCGAAAATAGAGATTTGTCCAATATGATACCAATTTCAAATTGCTCTAGTACCTCTAAAAATGGAAAGACAATATCAAAAATATTTCTTAACAAAGCCCTTCTTCTATATAAACGGTAGGTATAATTTAGTGATTGTAGTCCTTTTCCTTATTAAAGAAAAATAATAATAAAAAAGGAAAATAATTGAAAACGGCGATTTTTCTGTATTTTTAAATACAAATTTTATTGTGAAGGACAGCTCCGAAAAACTCACAAATTTTCAGTATTATGTGTCCAGATGTATATTATCTGTCCTGAAATTTTCATCATTGTGCTTATTTTCGTCCCAGGAGCATTTTTAACTAGATGAAAACTATAATTTTATTTTATCGCATGATGAAACAAAACAGGCGGAAACACGCCATTAAGCCATCCATCTCCTCATTGAAAGAGATGCTATTACATTCAATGACAGATAATAGAATAAATAAACACTACTAAATGAATTATGGTTATAAATGTGCTTGGGTTGCTATAAACTGATAATTTTTTGCCGAACCGAAAGCTTTCGAACACCGGCGAATGTTCAAGTGGCAATCCATAAGTGTTCCATCCATTGAAATGATCATTAGTCGGTTAGAGAAGTCTTTTGGATTTTCTTGTAGTTTTTAGGAAATATTATTACTATGTTTGTGTGTGATTTTGATAGTAAAAGAGATTTTAAAATTCCTGAACTTTCGAACTGTGACGTGGGAGAAATGGTGTAAGAAAACTGCCATAAAATCCATTATGTAAAAGAAACCGGTTTAAAAGAACTTTTCGAACTTACAGATAAAGCCAGAGAATTGTTGTATTTGAAATTAGGTAGGAAGTTTGAAAACATTTGTCTTCACCATGAGAAAGTGTATTTACTGAAGTATACTTACTTATTCCGACGAACTTGTTGTAATCCTTTTAAAAGCCACAAACGTGCCGTGAAAAAGTCCCTGCGAATAATAACACTAGATATTGCCAAGAAATCAGTTGGATTGCTCTCGTCAGGTAAAAAGATCTGTCTCACATGTGAAATTGGTGTTACAAATTTTATTACAGAAGAGGATGCAACAGATTTTGATTTTGAAACGGAAGCTTTAGAGAAACAGTACGAGAAACTCAATAACAGCCTACAGAACTTGGGAAATTCGCCTGTTAAAAAGGTTCGTAAACTCAGCATGACTCAAAGAAAACATTATGACAGAAGAAAATTACAGAAATTTGTTTCAACTGCTAAAATAAATTTGGGAACTGTTTTGCAAGTAAACCTTAATAAAATTAATAGTACACATGCGACTGATAGTAAGGAAGATTTTTTATTGTTTAATAGAACAGCTGAAAGCAAAGTTTGCTGAAACAACATCCCCTGCAGAAATAATTCAAATTCTAATTCTTGTTCCAAAGAGCTGGAGTCTGGAAAAAATAAGGACAGAATTTTCTACCACATTGTATTTAGCAAGGAAAACCTGCTAAGAGACAAGGCAAAAAAGTTAATGACAATATTATTGCAATAGTTATAAACTTTTACGAGTCTGATGACATAAGTCGGCTATGTCCAGGAAAAAAAAGACTATGTTAATGTAAACACAGATGAAGGTAAAGTCCCAAAACAAAAAAGGTTGATTCTTTGTAACTTAAAAGAAGGATACCAGCAGTTTAAGGAACAACATGGGAGTGCAAAGATTGGTTTCAGTAAATTCGCTGAATTAAGACCGAAACATTGTGTACTAGCTGGAAGTAATGGTACACATTCCGTGTGTGTGTGTGCACCATACATTAAAATATGAAACTGATGTTACACGCTATTAAACCTCATTATTCTTTGCTAGAGCTAATGAAATTATATGTTTGTAACATTGAAAAGGAAAAATGTATGTTCGTAGAATGTGATAAGTGTCCAAAAGATCAATTTCGTGCTCAAATAGAAATGTTTGAGGTTTTCCAAAATTTAGAAGAAATTATTTAGAAGCGTTGGATTTCGACCGACAGATCTACTCTAATCACACAAGTCCAGTCAACAGAAGAATTTCTTGACTCACTTGTTGAGAGTATGTCTGGATTGACAAAACATCATTTCATTGCTAAATCGCAGTCCAAATTTTTGAAGGAAAAGAAATTGACTGTTTCCCAGGAGGAGTGCATTGTACTCCTAGATTTTTCAGAAAATTATTCATTTATTGTTCAGGATGCAATTCAAGGATTCCATTGGGAAACTACTCAAGCTACACTGCACTCATTTGTACTTTATGGGAAGGATAACGAAAACAGGTTTCAAATCCTTTCAATGTGTGTTATTAGTGACCATACTAGACATGATACATTGAGTGTATTTGCATTTCAGACTGCCGTAATCCCTTTTATAAAAGAAAGGTTTCTTTCTGTGAAGAAACTTAACTATTTCAGCGATAGGTGTTCAGCACAGTATAAAAACAGGAAAAACGTTTCCAACATTTGCCATCATGAATCCGATTTTGAATTGAAGGCAGAATGGCACTTTTTCGCTACAAGTCATGGCAAAAGCCCATGCGATGGAATCGGTGGAGCTATCAAACGGTTAGCCGCAAGAACAAGTTTACCATACAACAATCAGATTTTAAATGGAAAACAACTATTTTCCTTCTGTACTTCAACCATTTCTCAAACATCAAATTCTTTTATGTGCCTTCAACTGATGTTATTCAAATTGAGTCTTATCTTTAACAAAGGTTTAATGAAGTGACCGCAACCATTACGGGAACTCGTAACTGTCATTGCTACATTCCTATTCCATATTGTACGACACTAATTCGAGTGTCATATTTATCGCAATCGCCAGGAAAAGAAGTAAAGAGTTTAAAAAGAATTCAGCAGCACAAAAAAAATCACGTTTCAATAATAGAAGAAGCAAAGTTTAACTTGTGAGTTTTACCACATCGTGAATTTGAAAAGGTAATTAGTTAAAATTCATAATTTCTATGATACTACGTTGAAATTTTTAAGCTTGTTTTGACACTCATTTTTTCTGTTTTTATAATTCACCCTTCAAGTTAAACATCATTTGGTATTTCTTTGTTGAATTAGGGTTTGATTATCTATATTTTATTTCACTGTTATCATTGAAGTTCTCGTAACATGCATAGAGTGGGAAGCAAATGTTGTGATTTTGATTTTATTATTGTTGCTTTAGGACTCAGATTACAATCCTGATTTTTTTTTACAAGTAATATACATTTTAAACTGTATTCCTGTGAAATGTCGGTTTTGTAAAAGCTGTCCTTCATTTGATTTCTTATGCCTATTTAGAGTAGAAAATTATCATTTTGTACTTTTCGTTAGCTATTTTGAAGATGAAAGAATTAAAATACGACTTCCAAACTCTATCAGTAATATTATCATATCTAGCATTGCAACTGGCATGAATTTAAAGTATGTCGTAAAATTTCTTTAGCCCATAGAAATGTTTTTTATTCCGTCAAAAATGACAATTTTCCATTTTTTGCAACTAAATTGTGGATTAAATATGATGCTTAAAAAGGTTGTTGCCACAGTGAAAAAAGAACATTTTGTACAGATTATAAAAATGTAAAACATGTTTTTCTACGTTAAGTAGTTTTTGAGAAACTGAACTTCAAACATGCAACATTAAGCGATCTCGCAACTGTTCTTCAAAGTTGGAAGTCCTAAAAATGCCTCCAATTTCGAAAATATTTAATTTTGAACCTAATTCTTTTGGATATCGTTATTAATGCATAAACTAAACCTCTGTACCAAATTTCATGAAAATCCATTTCCATACGGCCACGGGTTTTTCCTGATTTTTGCTCATTTCACGTGGAATGACCCGGATGGTTTCGCAAAAAAAAGTGTATTCTGTTTTCATCCTTGTTTTTTTTAAAAATAATTAGATATTGACCTGTGTATATAGTTTTATGTCGTTGACAATGGTTGGTAGGTAGGTAGTTAATTAACGTTGAACTTTAGCAACACAACAGGCTATTAGTTACCAATGGACACCCATTATACGAGGGTAAGTCACAAATATCCACACTTTTTCAAAAACGCATCTTTAGGTTTGTCACACTGTCTTCTGAGTATGCATATGAAAAGTTGATAATACTGAGGTCACTTCACCGACGTTTTACCTTGATTGCGTCATTTTTCTTGCCTTCTGCTTCAGTGTAAAGATGGCATCTCCATTAACAGTGTGCACCACGAAGAAATAAAGAGCAGTGATCCAATTTCTGTAGTCGGAAGGTGTGCCAGGGGATTAAATTAAAAGTAATCGGAGGCTTAGAACACAGTGCGGGAACAGTGTTCTACCACGTTAAGTGTTAATGAGGAGATAGAGAAACCTGGAAGAGGCCGGACAAACGTGATGCACGAAGGAGCAGGGCGACCGTCAACCTCCATCACAGACGAGAAACGGTGCTGGATAGTTTTTGACTTCCCTCGTATATAAACGTTGTAGGAACCAAACTTTTAAACAGTCATGCTGTTTATGAAAATAATTACTAGGATAATCAAATAAAAAGTGGAAATTCACACTTCGTTAACACTCGAAGGTATTCACATGTATATATTCGTTAGGTTACTTAGTCTCCCCTCCGTAAATTCTAACTAATTTTGACCTTTTTTATCAACAGAATCCATCCTAGGATTCAGTTGAGCAATATATGTGGTTATTTTGTCTTTATGTGTGTGGTGACGGGAAAAGCAATAATGCACTACCCCGAAATCCCATGGCGCTCATAGAGTTAATGTTGTTTTACCTCTACCATTCTTAATATTTCTGCCACGATTCACTCTAACGATGGGTGCGTATTGATTAACACAAACATTTTTACCATCTAGAGAAAACGAATACAAAGAACTGTAGAAATGCTATTTTTAAATAATATAAAAACTACGCAAAAACTTAACAGTTCGATGTCTATGTTGAAAATTGTACACATTAATACAAGTTTCAGATAAGTGTAAAGTGTAATGGAGTTATTTAAATAATATTGAACAAATGTACTTATTTCTATGTAATTTAATGCGTTATGCACCGACCATAGAGTGTCCCACATGCGTTGGTCATATATGGTTTAGCAGGTGGTTTTAATGTAGTTAATTTTCTAAAGATTGTAGATAATTTAATTTATACCACACTGCAAAAACACAACGAGCTATTGGCGACGGACCCGGAGGCATTACCACGTAATTTTGAACCATGGTCAGATGACATCAACTTTTCAACTGGCACCCAAAATTTGACACCACACCAACTTGAGGTCATTTAAGGCCACAACAGATTTAATCTTTTATCTACTGCTATAGAACAAGCGCGATTCTTATAACTTTCAAGATACAACTGATGTACTGGCCGTTATTTAAATTTTTTCTTTGCGCGCGATCATGGAACAGCTGCTGTACCGGCCGGAGTCTAAAGGTTAAAGTTCACCAGCCACTCACGTACACGACGATCTTTTGGTTTGATCAAATCTCGAACTCTCAACCCTCTGGTTGCTAAACTGCGACTCTGCCAAGTGACCTACCACAGCCAGTAACATTCTACAGAATGGAAAATGTTGAATACCATGATGCAAATATTATGCTATAAGTAGCACGATAACATGATGTTTTTGTCTCTTAAAAAGGACAAACTACGATAACCAAGCATTTTTACTGACATCTATATTTCTCGACGATAAGTTTGCCTTCAGACCTCAAAACTGGTTTTGTTATTCAAACATCAATGTCATTGCTTTGTTTACGTCTGTGTTGAACAACTTTATCGGATGTGATTTATCAGTTTATGTATATGCGAGAATCCACTAGAGATTATGTTGATAGTATATTTTTACTGATCTTTAGCATACAATGAATAAAAGTTATCTAAAATCAAGCTTGTAAATAGGAGTATCTTTTTTACATAAATATATAATGAAGGATACAGTAAGTGTTGTTTTGTTTACTGTTCCATTGATTTCTATTTACATGTGACAATGCACCACAAATAAAGTGGACGCAAAAAATGACTTTTTCTCCAGATAAAATTCTAAATAGATAATGAACGTTAACCTTTTAACTACGGCTATAGATATAACAAGTGTGATTATTTCTTGGGGTGATTCTTATAACTTTCAAGGTACAACTGCTATACTGCCCCTATTCTAAATTATTTCTTGGCGCGATTCTTATAACTTTCAAAGTACAACTGATGTAATAACCGTTGTCTAAATTCTTTTTTGGTGGATCAAGGTACATCATGTATCTACCGGCTGTAGTCTAAATATTAATGAATGTTCCCTGAGATGAACATATCTGTAAATATTTCAAATTTACATTCTATTTTTAAAAAGAAACATTTTTGCTTCTCCATACATCCTGCTGAATTCGTTCCTGTGAATGGCATTTTCCACAAACAGTATTAAAATGGACTAAAATATTAGTTTTTATCTCTCTCTCATATTAGCAAAATACCTGACTTTACTCGGTTTGAATTGGTTTACTCTATATTGAAGAGATGATCAAAATATATAATGACTTATGTATTTATAATTTCTACAACTTACTTTGGATACAAAATCTACGCATGCATGCATATTTATTCATGTAATACATTTCACATACATCTCACACTTGCTGTTTGACAAAGCTACAAATTGACGAAAGGTGACACTAAGGTTACTACTACAAAAGACGATATTAAGGGAGTTTTGAAATTTTCTATCCTATAACTTCTTTTTATGTTCACCTCGGCTAATAAAAATGACGATTTACGGCGTATGCTCTAGCACTCATTTTGAACAAAACAACATTTTTTTACTTGTGGCACTCTTGTATCCGGCATGCGACATTGTGGAATTTCCCAATCTTCTCCTGTCATTATCACAAAGAATTTTTCAATGTTTGAAAAGTTCTAGTTCGCAAATTTTTTAAACGTTATTATTATTTCAATAACGGCATTATCCTTTCAATAACATCATAATTACACCTTAAAATTTCGTTTAGTTTTACCTACCTGCCGCTTCAAGTCGAATACTTTGTAGTTGTGTTGCGTGTGATGAACAGGAAATAGAATTTATTAAAATAATAAATATTTAAAACAGAAAACCTTTGAAAACTGCAAAATAAAACAAAATAAAAGTTGCCGGGAAAAAAGTTGTTTTAATGATATTAATTCAATTTAAATTAATATTAAAAGTTGTTTTAATGATATTATTAATGACGAAATGCCGACCAACCGGTATAGTGGTTAAGGTGTTAGCCTCTAGATCGGAAGGTCCCCGGATCGAATCCGGGTTCGGGCATGGATGTTTGTAAGCGTATACCAGCTCAGGTGTTGCTTCGTCATCTGAACATGGTGCAAAATTACGAAGTAATTGTTAGGAGCAATGATGGTCCTCCTACTGGGTGCTCCTTCACAAGTGGCCATCACTTCCGGCCTTGTAGTGGCCAATGACTTCGGTCAAATGTGCCCGCCATTATAAAAAAAAATGATGAAATGTTTATATAGAGCATCATGTTATTGTATCGGTGAAGAATTTCTAAACGCGGGATTTAATGAAAGGAATTATCAGAAAACAAAGAGCACTTGGGCTCTTGCACCTTGCTATGGTTTCCTTTTTCATGTGATGGATTGGATTTTAGATTTCACTGCGCAAGACCCAACAAGGAACAAACTGCGCCAAAAACAAGATGATGAAAATGAAATTAGGGAAGACAGCGTGAAGCTAGTTCAAAAATTTGAAAATCTGGGTCAGAAGTAGAATATTAAATTACAGGTATAAAACTGTCACATTTTTTCTTACAAATATCCTATAAGTAGCACTATAACATGATGTTTTCATCTATTAAAAAGGACAGACCCAACGATACGTTTGCCTTCATATCTCAAAACTGGTTTTATTATTCAAACATCAATGTATGTTAAGGCTTTGTTTAGGTCTGTGTTGAACAACTTTATCGGATGTGATTTATCAGTTTATGTAAAATATAAAATAAAAGTAAAAATCAGTTTAAAAAATAATATCGTATATAAAAAAACTTACTTGAAAAGTAAAATATTACTTGGAAATTTGAGGAACAAGGTTTGAAAACTTGAAATTTTAACTGTGAAATGTTTTAGAAAAGTAGTTATTAATTAAGTTGAATAAAAACAAACATTTTGAAAATATTTAAACAACACTGTTATCAAGCTCGTTGCCTTTGATTGACTCGACGCCAAACAAAAGCAAATATCACAACCCTTGCTTTCTAAGGTACAAATATCTAGCACAAAAGGATGAAAAAGAATTTCCATTGCTCCAGCTGTTATAGAACCTTCATACTATCAGTATAATTGTAGAAGTTACAGTGAGTACTACACGACATCTACTAAAGGGCGTAATAAGTTGCGATTGCTTCCAAAGTGTATGTAGAACGGGAAGCATGAAAGCTCTAACTGTGAATAGCGTTACGAAATGCAAATTATACCCACCATTCGACCCAACCGCGAAAACAAAAGCGTTATACTGACATCGGGGAATGCTGAATAATTGATCAAAAACAGATCTTGATGTGCCAGAGGGAGTACTAGGCAAAGTGGTAAATATTGAACTTAAGGTGTAAACTTCCATCATGTGGACAATTGCGGTTTTTCAGTTTGTTGGAGCCATAGAGGAAACATAAAAGTAGAGAAAGCAATGGTAACCTTTTAATGTTCCCAGGATCATGGGACCAAAACTATTACTAACGTGGTAATTAGACTACTTATGTCTGCCGAGTGGAAGAGAGTCATCTGATTGGTTGAAGGGGAAAAAAAGCAGAACCATTAATTCATCATTTGATTGGTCCGTGAGGCATAGTACACTGCTGGCCACCCAAATTGCAACACCAAGAAAGACAAGAGATATCACAACAAAATTTATTTTGTAGATAACATGTTGACCAAGTATCAAATGATTAAATTTATAGACTTCTGTGAAGTGTGGTTTCTGCCAAAATCAGTAGCCAGAGTAGCCGCCAATGTTGGAGATCACCGCTGCCACACGCCTCGGTATTGATTCAAAGAGGCTTTGGATGTCTTCTTGGCGTACAGCAGACCAAGCAGCTTCCACACGTTGCCAAAGTTGATCTGGTGTGGCAGCTGGGGATGTAATCTGAGTCAATCGTTGAGCAACCATGGACCACATGTTTTCTATCGGCGAAAGATCCGGAGAGCGAGCTGGCCAGGGAAGCAATTCAATCTGGCGATTGACGAAGATCCCTTGGACAATGCGTGCCACGTGTGGTCGCGCATTATCCTGTTGAAATATAGCTGTGGGCAAGCCCTGAAGGTAAGGAATGACAACTGGCTCCAACACCTCAGAGATGTAGCGCTGGCTGTTTAAAGTACCGGCAATGCGTACTAGAGGAGTGCGAGAGTGATATCCAATACCGCCCCATACCATAATATCCGGTGCAGGACCAGTGTGGCGGTGCTTAACGCAGATGTTCAGCATCCTCTCTCCACGGTGTCTCAAGACTCGAATCCGACCATCGTGGTGTTGCAGACAGAAGCATGACCCGTCAGTAAAGACAATTTCATGCCATTCTGCCGTCCACATTCTTCTTTCATCGCACCATTTGCGGCGGAGACGTCTGTGGTTCTACGTCAAGGGTAGACGAAGCAATGGACGGACAGACCACTCTGTTGTGAACGGCGTCGAATGGTACGCGCAGACAGTGGATGATACGTTATAGACTGAATGAGCTGTGCTATGGTTCGTGATGTGGCTGAGCAATCCGTCACTGCCATACTCACAATATGCCTGTCATCACCTGAAGTGGTGCACTGAGGTGGATGCGATCGAACACGTCGGTCCGTCGTACCCTCCTGCATCCAACGATCCCATATCCGCATTACAGTTATTTGGTTTCGTCCAACACGACTACCGATTTCCCTGAAAGATAATCCACAATCTCGGATGGCCACTATCCTTCCTCTGTCGAACTCGGATACTTGATCAAAAGATGATCGCTGTTTTCTACGAGGCATAATTAATCGTTTTTTGAAAAAAACACAATTGCCGTACTTGAAATCGTCGAAATATCCAAGCCTTAAATAGCGCTTTGATGTGGCGGCACAGGCGCGCGTGATGTGCGTCTGTGCTGAAATTCTAATCACTTACATATCTCACCTCCTCTAATGCATGTTGTAAATTTCATATTATTTGCATGCTTCCTTCAGGGTGTTGCATTTACGGTGGCCAGCAGTGTAGTAGACTAACGATTTCATCACTTTTGTTGCCATTTTATAAAAATGCTCATTCACACACCTACCCTGTCCTACGATTCTACATCGCCAATAGACGTGATAAGAGGACAAATCGGGAAACCAAGTCAATTTTACACAGAGCAGTCACGTGATTGCTAGTCGCTCTTTTGGAGTTGTCTCAATAGCAATGACCATAGGTCTATGATTGGGGAACGATGTAACATCGCTGATCATGGAATTTTCTCGCTCAAGTAAAAGTCGTAAGGAAGATTGGAAAGCATTGGATTGTCGATAAAACTCGAGTAAGAGTTATATGCCTCAAAGGATACGATCGTGTAGCTGAAATCTTGCTATAAAAAACGGCAATTTTCATCTCAGATAATGTGTGAGCACATGACTTTCCGCTTAGAGCATGTTAACTGGTGACGAGTGGAGTGTACCAGAGCATATCCTCGAAGTAAAGTGATCAGATTGGAAGAACTTGGAATCAAAATACTATACGCCTGCAGCCAATGCAAAATAATACGACCGATTGTGACACTCGGATTGATGTCAGATCCGCTCTGCAAGATATATTCAAGAGAATTTTTAAAATATTAATTAAATTCTCATACTTCGAAGATGTAAAATATGAGGTAGGAAGGAGACTTCGTAGTTCATATTTTGCCCTTTGTCGTTGTATGGTAGTTGCTGGATGTGCATTTAAAACTAGCTGTCCTCAATTCTCTTCTTTTGTGACTCATAAATAAAGTAGGCATGGGATTTGCTCAATCACTAACCATTGCCTTCTCCACTAAATTTCCTCACATTGTCGTGGTGGAGAAGTTTGGAGAGGGGTGCCAGCTCAGGTGTTGTCTTCGTCATCTTACCGTGGTTACTGTTACAGAGGCACTGTTCTTGGGTAAGAGTATTGTATTTTTATTACTTTTCATAACTAACAAGAATCTTATTCGACACGGAAAAAACCAGACATGTTCCACTAACATTTCCTACGTGACATAATTATTTCGTGTATATTTTGACAGTTTGAAAAATTATTTTTGCCCGCATTTGTAGCTTATTTCAAGAATGGCAATAATACGCAAACTACGTCAAGAAATACAACGAAAAACGTTGTTCCCTGAATATTTTAAATCAAGCAGAGTGCGAAGTGGAGTACTAGTTAATGTTTCAAGGAAATGCTAATCTCATCCGGTATGAGGGGCAGGTTATTAATCAAAAAATAAAACTTTAAAAATTTCTGTAACTGTCATGCATTTAAGAGTTCAGCGGCAACATTTTCAGCAGGGAAAATTTTGCATGTCTGGATTATGCAAATGGACTAAACAAATGACTGCAGCTCCTTCTACAACGAAACAAATTTAATGGCTACCTCGCCAGACAAAATCCATTAACCATCGCTGTTTTTCCCCCTTCTGCTCTTTAGTTCATTACAGTATTTTTCAATTTCTTGCAGTTTAAATATTCCCAGAAAAGATCCATCCGAAGAAAAAGGAACAAACCGAATCGTTGATTGCGAGGTACCTCAATATCCGCATTTTATATCGGAATTTAGTCTTGGGCTGATAAGATTGTGAGTACCTACATACTATACAGCTCATTTGCAATTACTCTGGTTATTACTTTGGAAATGATAGGGGCGTGACCACATTTCTTTCGCTTTGAGTGGACAACGTGAGCGTCAGCTGCAATAGCAGTACTCGTGTTTTGTTTGGATGGGGTGTGGTATCCGGTGAACTGGCGTATTTGTACCCGTATCAAAATGATTAAGTTAAAAAGCAATGTTTAATCATCTAAATTGCCAGGATGTAGAGTTTTGGGCTCATGTGAGCTTACGTCATATATCCCGTTAAGTGAACGAACTTGTATATTTATAACTATCATAAATTAAATAGAAAGTACCGGTCTAAGTGGTTGGTTTGCTGGGTTAGTTTTGTGAAATGTGTTGCACTTCTATAGATAAAGGGGGGTATCCCGTCTGCAATTAGTGAAGTAAGGATGTTTCACTACAATGTTGTGGGAGGGAAATTTTAAGTACAATTATTTACCTTATTGGTAGCTGTCTCTACGAGGTATCACGCCATTAGCAAAACTGATCAGATCTTGATAGCTGATATATCTCGTCATTAAATGAAAACTAATCCTTGATCTCATCTCCATTAGAAACTGAAGCGATCTCGTCATGATAGAAAAAAATAGGCATTATCTGAATGACGAAGCATATCGTCCACATCGAAATTTGTCAAATCGTGATGAACGAGATATGTCGTGGAAACTATTTCGAGGATTAAACTTACATTTCAGACTTGATCAGGATGCGCGAAAGTTGAGAATAGGTGCATAAGGGTTCATAACGTCCGCCGAAAAAGTCTGCTATAGCTAATATAATATACAGAACTAGTCACTCGTTTAAAAAGTTTTTACAAGGTAAGAAGGCATTTAATTAACGTCGCACTGGAGCAACACAATGGTCCGGAATTAAGTCTGATGTGAAAAATCCGAGGACAGCACCACGTAATTATGAAACTAATTTGACCACCAGCTCTAAAAACAGAAGACGACGAAGAAAACATACATATCAATCTTGAATTTCTTACTTACTCTGTAACATACTCGTAGTTCAAAATTACGTGGTGTTGGCCTCTTATATTTCCCTTAAGGGGATCCCGGATCGTCACCAATATCCCGTTGTGTTGCTCCAGTGTGACGTTAATTAAAAAATACCAACATTAAATACTATGTTCAAACAATATTAAGAATTTTTTGCTTATACGAAGACCTTTTCTTCCATATTTAATATGACCCCTGCTAACAAACGCTAGCCAACCCAAGGAGGATTGCTTTGCAATCCACATTGGTTCACTGCGCGAACTAATGATCGCTTTGCTCGCATCAATGAAGCCATGTGTCCTAGTAAAAGGGATTGTTAAGAAAATATGATATTCAAATGTTTGTGTGTGCATTTTCCCAGCACTTGAGCCACCCATGCACTTTTTCACTGAGTTTGTTGCCGAAAGTTGTAGTGCAAGCGTCTTGTTGAACTAAAATTGTTGGCCCCAAAAATGGCCGTTTTTTAAATGGCTCTGAAAAGAGCCATTTAAAATATGCCTTCTTTGATATCTATAATAAGCTGTAACCAACTCGACTAATATTCCTTTTTTTTTAATACAATTTCATCCGATAACGCTATGAATTCAATTGAGGCGCCACGCTTCGTGGTCAACAAACAATCATACAGTGATGCCAAAACGCGGTAGTATATAACGTCTTTTTTGTGTTCCACGTAATGGAATTATATATATACTAGGGGGCTACCGCCCACTGTTCGCTAACGCTTGCCAACCCCCGGTACTGCTTAAGCAGTTCCTTCGAATCGCTTCGCGATCCAAGCTCGCTTCGCTCACTCATCGGACACTAAAATATTTTTGTTTAGCTTTGTCAATATCACAGAAAGAATCGCATCATTAAGGGAATTCTTTTGCAGTAAAAATATATCTGGGATAATATAGTATGTACAAACACGGTGCCAAAAAATATAACCTATAACATTTACACGTTGCAAAGAGTAAGTAACTTTTGTCATTCTATGGGAGTAGTGAGAAAGCGAAAATCTTTCTGATGTAACATCATTCCTAATCTAACCTATAATACTCGGAAACGTTCGCTTCGACTTGGGAATTCACCCTATTAACTATTTGTTGCTCGCCTAAGCCTGTCGGCAGTATTTCTGGCTGATCTACGTTGTAATCTTTCATCAAGGGATTCCCTTGCACGCTGCTCTCTTCTACGCAAATTATATTCAACAGATCGCAAAAAACTCATTTTGACTAACGAATGTTCCTATAATGCGTAAGCGAATAGCTCAGCAACACAGCGAAATGCTCAACGCCCGGGTTGAGATTCGTAAAAAAACTGATTGGTGCCAACGGCAAGAAAGAAATAAACACCCTTTTTCCGTCAGGCGTAATCGTTTTATATATGGAGATATTTAAAAAGAACTGAATTAAAGAACTTATGGATAAAGTGAAAAATACAATATTTGAGATATATCGAGCCGAACATTTAAAAAATTAAATTTAACAGAAAAAACGAAATACCATGGATTTGTAAAGGAAACATTCAAAAACAATAAAAAATTAATTCAAAAATATCTTATTAATAGAAATGAAAAATTAAAATACCCAAAGGTACTCAAAGTAATTGGGTATCAAAAAAAATAATAATTAAAATATTATAATTATGGGGGCTAAAATAACAATTTTAAATGAGTACGAAAAAGTTGTTGTGAAAAAATGTTTAAAATTAATCAGAGGTGTCAATCATTAGAAAACGGCGGTTCCGGAACAATATATAAAAACCAGAGGCCCCCTGCGATAATAAGCCCCTTTATTTTCAAATTAAAATCATAAGAAAGACCTCGTTACTATAGCAACGTCAGGAATACCAGGCAACAACAAGGAATAAGACACGTGGTATGGATACCATTATAAATACGGATTCGTAAATAAACTGACAGTTGCCAACCGGAAGAAAGAAATAAAGACCCTTTTTCCGCCACGCATAAGCGTTTTATATATAAATGGATTGTGTTTTGAGTGGAATGTAAGTATTACTAAAAAATGTATAAGCATGAACTAATAGAGAAAGAATTGATTTGAAGTAAAATTTTTAAATACCTATAATAAGAGTTATCGAAATTTTACCAGCATTATCTCCAATCAGATTAATTTTTACTCTTGGAAATCTGATGTCCATATTTTTCAACAAGTCATATCACACATTGTCTCAAAGAACATTTCAAGATATTACTTGCACATTAACTTGAAATTGTAAAATGAACTAATTTTGTACATTTACAAAGAATTATTAATTTTATCTTAAATATTTTAATCAATTGCAGCAAAGATATATCTACAGACCGTAGCACTATCCTATCTAAAGTGATCAATACTATGATCAAAGAGAATTTCTTTAAACTTTCGAAACATCGCTTTAAGTATCCGTTGCTCTTTTTAAAGGTTTAATCACTCAAAACACATGGAAAGAGTTTTAATGTGCTATATAGTCCGCTCCTGCTTAGTTCTCCATTCAATTTCCATTTATTTCACTGGAATTTAAAACCACACTGCTTCGCTCTCTTCTATGAAATAATGTTTAAATTTCTTCACGTATCTGTGAAATGTCGTAGCAATGTAGAACCGTAGAAGTATATTACATATTACTAGAACCGAACTTTACAGAACATTATAACCAGAAGCCTATATCGCATCGAATATTCTATTACAAAAATATTAGTAATTTAAGGGCACTGGGGACAGCAATGATAGGTCATAGAATGAAAAATTCAATTATGAAAAAATAAATAAAAACAATATATTTAAGATCAATGGATTTTTTCACGCCAACACTGCCGTCCGTTAAGACTTCAGTTATTATAAAACAAGTTTCCACAAAAATTATCATCAGTATCCGGCCAGTACCAGGGTCATCATATGATTATGGTTCAAAATTAGGAAGTGTCCTCGTATCTTTTCCTTCGAAATTGATCCCGGACTCTCACCAATAGCTTCTGTTGCTTTAGTGCTAGGCTGATCACCTCGTCTTAAGAAGAAAACTGACCAGATCTTGATCTGGCCTTCATGAAAATTGGCAATAACCTTAATGACGAGATATCACGTCTAGTATACAAAATATAACTTTTGCAAATAAAGATTTATAACACTTTTGGAAAATTTACTGCACTTTACAGTACAGAAACGCTTTACAGTTTCAGGGCCATCCTCAGATCTGAACCCTGATACCACCCTACCTACGACCACCTCGAAGTGAGAACCCAAAATGAGGCACTAAATGTAAAATAATTTGCTACGCAAACTATTTAAATACGTGGTACAAAAGCCTGACAGCGTTCAACGAGGTACTAACTTGACCTTTGAACTTAAGTTTTCATCACCGAGTTGTGGCCATTACTAGCAGCCTGACAAATTGCAGTCTTTACAGGGAAATAGTTCCACACACTCGTTTGGTGACTCAAGACTCTCGAATGCATTCCTGACATTTTAAGTTTAATAAATAGTTCTTTTTCTGACATGAGATCTGTAGGAGTCATGAGAGCAGGCATATATTAAATAAATGAGAAGTTTCCAGGCCGGTTCTGGACGGGTGCCAAATATTTATTTAACGATCCATAAGCGCTTTCAGAGCTGTCACTTCTAAATCTCCTCAGTATACCCCCAAGAATAAAGTTTTCTATTCAGTTCTGGAAGATATCCGTGATCCTTTACGGATATTGAGCACTAATGTTTTTGGACATCTTGCTAAAAGGATTGATAAAATGGAGCCTGCAATTTATGGCTGGTAGTTAGTTATGGCTTTTTATTTGTATCTTGTTGAATGTCATAGGTAGGAGAAGGTGGATTTATACTTGTTTTTAGCGGTAGTATATAAATTCTTTGCAGTATCTTTACTTATGACTAGAGGGTTAAAAAACTGAAAGCGATATTTTAAAAGTGATACAGCTTTACATTTAACTAGAAAGAAATTTCGGTTATTGAAATATTTTGAAAAGTTAATGTACTTTGCTTAGTTGGAAGGGAATATTTTATTTTTTGACTTTTGTTTGGGTTCATGAAAATGAAGTGTGAACCAGACGGAAGACGAAGATCCGTCTACTTAAAAGCAGTCGCATCATACACATCGGGGGTATCTTTTAATGTGGTTTATCGTCATTTTTGCGATGTTTGGCGCTTAATGTGATAAGAGTTAACCAATCAACAATCATATCAATATGGAATTCATACTTTGGAATTTCTGTTGGCGACAAGCCAAGTGACGCCGAGTTCGGAATACGTACGGGAAACACGTTTTGTAGCAGAAAAGCTTACGCCATCTACGTTTACCTTGACCAAAGATGCCTCTCATATTATGTGATGAATGTAAAATATTTAAGCATATAATCTTAACCCTAAACGTATTTAAGTTCGCATAAAAAATGGATAAATATAAATTCGTTTGTATTTTAAAAACGAATTCAACTGTTAATATTCATAATATATAAATAATCATTCGTTTTGTGGACGCGTTTAATTATTTGTCCAATCGGATTCTCTACTCAACCAGGATGGTTGTTTGCTATTAAAATTTTAGCACTTGAGTGAATCATTTTCCAATTTTTAATGCCGTATGCGATGTGATGGAAAGATGAAATATCAAGATAAATCAGTGTATTGTGGAAACTGAGGTTGGGGCATAGTAAATTTTCATCTTAAAAGTGTTTCAGTGTTTCGTACTTGGCTTCTCCTCATACATCATACTCATAGCCTACTAGAGTAATCAGATAACCATCTTAGTTTCATGTCGTTAATTTTTAAAACTGTAAAGAATCAATTGAAGTGTTTTGCAATGTAAGAAGCAACTATTTCAGATGCATTTTAATAAGTTACTCATACAAAGATGTTGACGTAACATGTAAGCAACTAGGATGAAACTATTGTTGAAATATTAATCTTTCATTCTGTGCATATATTTTTCAGAATAACATATGTTAAATTATGTAGTACATGTCTGAAATAACCATGCATTTTTCTTCACTAATTGACTACGTATGGAGATTTGGTCTACACCATGTTAAGATGAGTTGATTATAGGGGCATCCCTTAGTTAATTATTTTAATATGCCATATTGCAAAATCCATTTGCACTTAAAAATGAATGCTAAGAACTTAAATAAATTATGTATGATAAATAATTATGTGTGATTTTGAATTTATTTAAAATTATCGTTTTCTTTTGTTAAGAAAATAAATATAAAACATTCACTGTTTTATAAGTTTACGAAAAACTGTATCTTACCTCTTTGTAGATAAGCTATTAAGATATGGTGTGTTAAAGATATATTATTAAATTAAATTTATTTTTCTCGGCAACTTAACCCCCCCCCCTCAACTGGTTTTCACGAGATATCTCGTCCATCATGATCTGACCAATTTTAGTAATAACGAGATATATCGTCCTCAAGATCTGATAGTGGTTTTGCTAACGACAAGATACCGCGTAAAGACAACATCATGACGGTTAAAATGCTTCTGTATAATTATTCAAGTTGCAGGATTCGTATTAGAACCAAATGATTATCAGAAAAAATATCTGCAGCTTACACATTTGAATGATTGCAGTTATATTTCTACTAACAATAGTATTCTATATTTTAGCTGCAATATTGTTTTCTCAAACTTGTGATATAAATGTGTGTGTGTGTGCATTAGTTCAAGAAAACAATTTTAATCCCTAAGATCCCTAAGAAGTCCCTAATTTTAATCCCTAAGAAGTAAAAAGGTGTCAACGAAAATCGTAAGAATTGAGTATGTAAATGAAAAGCAAAACACAACATTCGAGCATTGAATTAATGTAAGGAATTAAGTATCGAACTAGATGTAGGTAGCACAGATAGTGATTTTTGAAAATAGTAAATCCGCACATCAGTAATTCCTAAGCATTAACTGAGGATAACATAAGAATAAAATTAATAAAGCCGCCCTTACATATCTGAGAAAAATACCGATGGGTTTTATCATGTTTTTGAATTTTGATTAATATCGTACCACCAAGGAACGCGTCGAAAAAAGGTGCGTCGGAAGACGAAAATAAGTAAATTCAGCATAACAAATTTCAGTGAAAGTCCAAAATCTAATTTATTATCCTATAATGTGGTCCCCCGACTCCCTCCTATCACCTTCTTCACCCACCCCAGTTTTCATGGCATTCATTCAAAAGCTATTTTAAGCCCGGCTTAGAAACTCGCCTATAAAATAGTCGTAAGGAAAGTTTGGTGTAAAGAATTCTGGTGGCATAAAACTATATTTCATTTGTGTCATTAAAATGTATTTTACCTACGAACGTCTTTTTTTCAATGCCCATGAAGGAGGAAAAGGAAATTGAATTTGCAACGAGATAGTGATTGGAAAAAGTATAAGTTGGTTACTTTTAAATTCAATCTGCAGTGTTTTTTTTTCTGATACAAATCAGCATGTGTCGCCAATAATACGAATTTAAAGTTTTTTCAAATGTAAATCCACATTTAATCTTGTTCTAAACTTGAAATAACGCAATTTGTAAGAAATATTTTTTGAATTTCTGTCATTGCAAAGGCCCTTGGGGGCACATGTCCTCCAAATGTGCATGGAAGTCATGGACCAGAGGTAATTCAGTGATATTTAATCTCCAAGTGAAATTTACTGTCTTTAGCAAACGCTGGGGGGGGGCGCTCACTGGAGATACCCAATCGATCTTTTTCTTCTTTCATCCAACTACTCTTTTCCAAAGTCTCTCTCTTTCTCTTTGTTTCTGTTCAACGACATTTTTTTCTTGACGTCATGTGTTTTCTTGTGCCATAAAACCCCAAAACAACCAATCAAATTTTACTGCAAAGTACAAGGTGGTGTTTATTTATGCAGACTAACTACGATTGTTTTTCTACTATTTGAGCAAAGTCATATTTGCCCCGTGTACATTCCATTTCCATAACTTTTCCAATGGAATTGGTTATGAATGGTAGGACCACTCAAGCTCTGATTGTTTTACACTGTTTTACCTGTGTGGCTTTCAGCTGTATAGTCCGCCTTACGAAGGAGGGGATGTCTGATAGGTTCGAGGATGCCAAATAGGTTTGGACGGAAACTGGTTCCCACAGCAAAACCGCCTTGGGACGCGTCTATAAAAATCCTTTTTGACGCGTCTATAAACAACCGCCATACATGGGGCTCATGTGCAATGCTGAGTTCTTGTAGTAAGCCATCAATATCATAGCAGATTACAAGGATTTTTTTTTCAAAGAAAGATTCAAAGGACTGATGTCGATGGTGAAATGAAGTCACTCGGACATTTTGTTCAAGACAATTATACTGTCGAAGTCTTGTGGCCAGTAATACCGTTTTACTTTTGGACAGATCCAAATATCGAACAAGATGGTTCAGTTCATCCGTGCTAAGTTTATGTGGCGCAAATGTTTCATAAAAACAGGAAAAGTCATCATCAATAGTGCCACCACATGCTGACGTTTACGGTTTTGGAAATTTCGCGGATGCATGGCTAACCTCCTCGTCTGAACTGATACCAGAATCTGTAGGATGTTCTGGAATATGGAGTCCTACGCCATACGAGATAGGACGGAGAGCAGATGGTATGTTAGGGTATTCAACTGTCCACTTTTTCTTGATGATGACTCCAGAAACTGGCGGAACCATGCAGAAATAACAGTCATCAACGTGATTGGTCAGCTCCCTCCAAATCATGGGCACATCAAATGGCATTGCCTGTCTTTTGCCCTTAAGACACTGTGAAATATTTACTGCACAAGTGCAGCAACATACGTGTGGAACCCTGTCTTTATCCTGGTCGCCTATCTTGCAACCAAAATACAAATGATACTCTTTCTTAACTATTGAACTGATGGTCTTTTTCTGTGCAGCAAATGTCATTTCGCCGCAAATATAACAGAAGTTATCAGCACTATTAACTACTTGACTTGGTGTGTATTATGCTATTACTTATTTGTGTAAAAGCATGATGAAATATGCCGCAACAATTTCGTCTCCATGTACAGTACAAAGTCCCAAATCTGGACTTCGAAATCCGTCATTGTCCAAAATCCAACCGTTTTGCTAACAAGCATTTTTTTTCTCACATTTTTACATCATTCCGACAATTTTTAAAGAACAAGGAGTTAAACCTGGATTTAATTGATGAAACAAATCAAAATAACGGGCGTGTTCAAAGTAAATACCACACAGAACAATTAGATTTGCTAGTACAATTTGTTGCATTGTAATAAAAAGTTTTTTTACTTTTTTTAAAAATTATTCCTAGTTATATATCTGCTATTTTACTATTGCAAACGTAAAATTCGTGCGGGGGGCAGTTAGATTAACGTTTTTTTTTTTTTTTTTTTTTTTTTGACAAAAAGTGCAACTAATCCGAATTCTGGAATGGACGATGTCCGGAGGATTCCGGATTTGTGACTTTGTACTATATTTATCTTACTAAATTGCACTATATTACGCGATAGCGCTAATATGACAGATAAAAAGAGCATATCTCTGCAACGAGAGACAATCAACTTTTTTTAAGGTGATATTCGTGTGCTGCACGTCGAAATCATTCAGGATTGGGTTCTTTCATCTAAGAAGTAATTTCACTGTTGACCTGTGTAATTGATATACGTCGCACTCCTAGTGAATGACAAAACGGCAAACCGTGAAAATAGCGGGTTTAAGGTGAATAGACTTTTGTTTTACTCACTTTTCCTATTAATATTTTTAATTTATGGAACTATTACACCAGGGATGCAATATTTACGAATTTCATTGTTATGAAGGAGAGGGTTAAAAATTAATTTGATTCGATACTTGGGTTTAATTTCTGAAGAAAGAATCGAAGAAACTACATTTGTCTTGAAAATTTTATTCGCTGGTAGTTAATTTATTTTAAAACTAAATTTGTGTAGTACAGACAAATAGTTTCCATTTTTCAAAAATCGTTAGTCTTTTTGACGTTTTTTAAGAAAGAAAGCAAATATTTTCAACACAAGGAATGTTACATAAGAAAAATGTATGTAACCTCGACCTGCACTACAATAAAGATTTTTTGATTCTTAAAAAAAATGTCAGTTCAGATATCTTCTAACATTAGTAATATTCTTCTAAGATAGGCAAAGTTCCAAGAAAATGTGCTTTACTCTAACTTACATCCCAGCTTCAAACCTTTCTAACACTTCTTTCAATTCAGGGATTCAGTTTCTGAATGGAAACTCCAAACGTGTTCAGAATGGGAATAAAACTGTTACTTGTGCGTGTGTGCCAATTGAGGACTCTTTCATGAAAAACGTAATATAATTTGAAATAAATACAAAAATATACATTTTAATTGAGTTTATTCGCTTGTAAAAAAACCAATGTGTCAAATTAAAAAACCATTTTAAACAATTTAAAATATATTTTAACTATCTAAACAATTTTATTTAAAAATTTTTATTTTGTATATGCTATTTCTTTTATAAAGATGTCGTTTCCGGGGCATGTTTTGTCGCCAATCAATTTTTCTCGCCAAATGAAGATGGCGGCCATCTTGGCGATTCAATAAATCTAAATTTCGTTGCCATCTAAACAAACTTTCATACCTTTGCATAGGGTTGCCTGAAATCTGTACCGAAACATCAAGGTTACCATGTTTGCCAATAACTCCCCGGTGCCCCGGATATAACATAACCACTATTTCTTTTTACGAAATGAAATTATGTATGCTTTAAAAAAATGTTCTTAACATAGACATACCCCACCACAGAATGAACTCACTTCTTTAACAATATTGGGGACAAAATAACTAATTATCTTCGTTAAAATCTAATTCTTAAATAGTTTATTCACAATATATAAAATAACAAAGACATAAATGCAGCAGTAGCAACCTCAAGAACTGAAATGTGGGTCGATGAAGAAATATAGAATTCTAAAATATAAGATGAAATGTGTCGGATTTCAATTTCGAATCTTCTCGCAGAGAAATTCCTAATATATTCTGAATAATACCTTGATAGAATACAGTAGATGTTTATTTATGAAAGAATGTTTTCATTTCCTTGGAAATACTCAAATATACCGCAAATTTTCACTATTAACTCAGATGCATAAATTCAGGTTTCTAAATAGACTTAAAAATGAAATACCATATCTGGCATAGCCAGATACCAAGAAGAAAAAATGAACTTTTATTATCAGCCGTTTTATCTATTGCCACCTAAAGAAGAAATCCTTACAACTTTTTATTTGTGACGTCATTTATCGTAGGTAACCACGGATCTGATGTTACAGCTACTAAAGTGATTCTGAGAATTTGTATTGTAGACATTCTTCTTTTTCCGTAACTATTTCTGTTTTCTGATAATAATTTTTTTTAAACGGATCTGATTAATTTCACCACTATTTGATAAGTAAATAATTCCTGTGTAATATTTTCGATTAAGCTCATCAGAACGAAAAGAAAATTAACTTACATTTCAGGAGAATCTTTAAAAAGTTATTTCTTCGAATTCTTAATTATTCTCAGTTTTACATTAAATGAACTAGATTTACATTGATTTTACATTATTGGACCTCTAAAAGTGTTTCTCAGATGCATTTGTAACTTGTAGAAAAGACTGCAGGTTTTCGATTGACTTGTCTCTTGAGGAATTTCAAAAATGCTTCCATTTACAAAAATAGAGCTAATGGATGTCTATTTTATTTGTGAAACTTCTCACAATATAAATAACTCATCCATATGTGTGCACTCTCAAGACTAGTTATAATGCAATCCATGATGTAATTGCTAAGTTTTAAATTTATTAGTGTCAAAAATACTAGAGCTTTCATTTAATTTTGAATTATTGGTTTGCTGGTACTTAAAAATATTTCCTTTTCAATAAAGTTTTATTAAGTTTTAAAATCTTGATATTAAAAGGGCACCAATCATTTTAAAATAATTAAAAAATTACTCGACCGTTGGATTTATGGTCAGTTTTGTGTTTGTATGTTACGTTTAGAGAGTACTCTACTTTGAGAGTACGTGTTTCCTTTCCTTAGTCATCTGAACAGTAACTATACATTAGGGGTGGGACGAAAAACACTTTTTTTCGAAATCATTATTCTAATAGTGCGGAAAGGGTTCTCTCTGGGTTCAATAAAAACGGTGTAAAATATTTTTTTGATTGGATAATATCTTCTTCCCCCGCATCGTACTTAAATTTTGGATATTTGGGTAAAAATTGGCAATTTTTGCTCGGCGTAGGAAATATAATTATTTTTTATTATTGCTATTCTAATAATGCGGAAGAAGTGCCCACTGGGTTAAATAAGAAAGATGTAAAATATTTTTTCGATCGAATAATATCTTCTGTTTCCGCATCGCAATTGAAATTTTGCAGTTTTTGAAGAAAAGTACATTTTTTTATGTGTTATAGAAATAAATCAAACATGAAAAATAGATGGGTACAATCACTGTTTATTGCTGTATTGTATTGTACATTTGACTATATTGTACATTAAATAATAGCTGAGATGCAATAAATTAAAATAATATTTGTTAAGAATATTGTAACTATAGAATGTTATGACATGCCCATACCAAAACTTTACTTACACTTAATCAGCAAGAAGAGGCTTAAAATCAGCATTATGGTCAAATTGAGGCCTAATTAATCGGGAAAAAAAGAATGTGAAACGAATGAACCCGTCTCTACTTTGAAACCCATAAACCTTAAAGGATGATATTCTCTCTAACTGGACACACCGTCCAACTGCCTGTGTGTGACATGGGAAATGAACAAAGTCCTATTCAGGATTTTTCTAATCAGGCGAAATGGACCTAAATACGGCAATGGATGTATCACGGAGGTTTGAGGGAGAAATAATAGAAATTGATGACCTGTCAATCGATTCTGTATAGTCAGCAGCTTCAAAAATCAGTTTTGGTGGGAGAAATACATACATGTACTGACTTTACATTGGAAGATGACTCTAGACTTAATTATACGTCGTGCAGCAAGTTTTCTGATGTGCGGTATTTTATCTTTCAACATACACATCAAAGTATTCTCAGGATGAGCAAAGAATGAATTTCGACAAATTACTCCATCAACGACGTCCTTGATGTCTTGAGATAAATACCAGAATCTAGAAATAGTTTTTCACACATGCTTAGCTCCATATTTCAGCGAGTATTTAGACTTTATATTAAACCAGTTTGGAGTGTAAACTTTCATAACAAACTCAGCGATTTGTTTCAACTTCAAAGAAGGATCTGGAGAACTAACATATAGTCTTAGAACTATGTTCGCTGGTGTTAACCAGCGTGAATGTGATAATGGACCAGGACTGCGTATAGCCAGTTCATTAGAACAATTATTCAATGGTACCGCTTGAGATATTTCTAGTAAGTACATGTAATCCTTGCTTAAGTCACGTATATCAGTTGTTGGTAACTCGCCGTAAATAATTTCGAAAGTTGTCACCGGCAAAGTTTCACATGTAAGGAGCGCCTTCTCAATATTACCAAAATATGATTTTGAATCATTTGTTGGCTCATCCAACGTTTCATGCCTCAGAGTTAATTTATTAAAATGTAGGAGACATATTACCCACTGCAGAAGTTTACCAAATTTCAATTCCAAACACAGAATTAGAATTACACCGGATTTCCATCCCGTATTAACAGATGTTCAGTCTCAGCCAATTGCTAGAAGGTGTGAAAGATCTTTTGTGATCCCTTCAAAATATCCGATAATAGTCGCGGAAATCGGTTTTGCGGTGCCAAATGATGGACTCAAATGGATCCCGGATCTCAACTCCCGGATCTTCAATAAGAGATGAGTGTTCCTCTTTTGCTTTTATCGTGTATCTTTTAGCATCTACTCTGTCTTCTATCAATGTAGAATCTTTACGACCATCGAAGTACTGCCCCCTTCAACGGTAATGCCTGAGCTTCACTTTAAAACTTGAAATTTTAAATCCTTTCTAACTTTATCCTTCTCCCTTCGCAGCTTGTTTTTGTCAATCACCAAATTTGAGTTGTCGCTAGTTATGAGACCGACATCGTGAAAAACATTTGAAGTAATTGCAGCCACAGCCCGGTCCGAGACTCCAAACCTGTCGGCAACCACATCAGTTGAAGGGAGGCCAAGTCGCATTTGTGATGATTCAGATACAAACGGATTTAATTGTTTTTACTTAAGACCAATAAGAGAGGTTAAACGGTTCTATGTCGATGGTTTGTAAATGTCCAGATTTAAATCTACTTCAAATATATCTGCGGAGGAATGTGAATTGTGAACACATCTCCCCTCTTTTCACTTCCTCTCAGATACAGGCAGCATGACAAGACAAGAAAAAGTGCACTTTTTCTTCAAAAATAGCACAATATTAATTGCGATGCAGGAACAGAAACTATTCGATCGAAAAGTATTTTACACCTTTCCTATTAAACCCAGTGGGTACTTCTTCCGTACTATTAGAATAGCAGTATTGAAAAATAATTACATTTCCTACGCCGAGTAAAAATTGCCAATTTTTACCCAAATTTCCCAAAATACAAATGCGATGCGGGGGCAGAAGACATTATGCAATCAAAAAAATATTTTACACCGTGTTTATTGAACCCAGAGAGAACCCTTTCCACACTATTAGAACAGCGATTTCGAAAAAAAGTGTTTTTTTGGCCCGCCCTACATCACAATTTCCAGTTGAAAAAAAGCAGGATATTGTTAGCACAGAAAATATGAACGATTTCAAAAAACAAATGAGCAAAAATATACAGAAAACTCCGTCTATTCTAGTATAAAAACATATTCCTTGAAAATATTTATACGGTTAAAAATCTGCCATCGAAATTTGTTTCGAGTTTTTTTTTTTTTTTTTGGACAAACTAGGTTGTTTGTGTACTCAATTTGCGACTCATAATTTTATTAATCTGATATTTAAAATATATGCTTAACAATAGTTTAGAATATGTGTAATTGTTTTTAGCCTACAATTTTTTTTAAATATGTACTCTTCTCAGCATTCTTCTAAAAAAATCCAATTATTATTTATTTACGCTTTTAAAGAGGAAATAGTTGTACCTTAATTTCGGGAACCACTGATTTAAAGTTAAATGGAATTGAAATAGTATAAGATCGGTTCGTGTGTAAGAGACAGAGTTTCACATTTAGTCAACAAATAATAGATTGACTTGCGAAAACTATGTTTTCTGTTCGGAGATAGTTTAGGCCTGCACATGTCAGCATAATTCGGAGCTTTTAAGGTTAGGTACTACAATACACTAGCGTATATTACCAAGAAAAGTGAAACATAGATTGTTTCGAATTGAAGAATTACTTTTTTAATTTCTTCTGAATAATGAATCTAAAATTTACTAGGGGGTGTTACGTGAGTATAGAAATCGGCAATACTTGTACATTGGCACGATAATTTTATTAGTTAATGACCTTGATTGTAGCGTAATTCAGTAGCTTTAGAATGAAATAACTTATGCAGTCCTCACTTTATGCAATCTAAATTTGCACTAACCTAAATCTTGCCCAGAAGCGTAGAATAACATATTGAGGATCCCCTTCCACTTCTCAGTGAAACTGCACACTTGGTCTGAAGGTCATGTCAGGTACGAACATCCTCAGTTTACCCTATTCTATGTTCATCTTCTGGATATTTCCATTGGTCAAAAATCATCAGATAAAACAGTTGTAACGTTTTTTTTTTCATTTCAATTTTTCATGGAGATGGCTTTGCTCTAATAGCGTTTCGATTTTAAAGACGCATTCACGACGCCAAGAAAATATTATTTTAAAACTAGAGCTCACAATATGAATGCAAATATCGTCAGAAGGCTTGCGGAAGGGCAAAGATAAAATTAATAAAGATAAAATGTATGTAATCACAGAACAGAAGAACTTAAATATTCACGGAATTCGCTAAATTCAAATGCTTTGCGCGGGTCGATTAGTTCGTAATAATTCGCAAACTGTTTCAGTCTCTTGTGGTTGTGTCAATTATTCAGCAAGTTTCATAATCGTATTTAAATGAAAGCCACAATTCACAAACATAACTTTATTGAACAAAGCCTAACGTGCTCTCTTGGTTATCTATATCAAAACTGTATATTTCAAATATCTATAGAACAAGCACTTTTATAGTTGTGGTTACAGTTAACACATCACATCCTCCTTTTTAACTTGTATAGTAAATAATAATACACATAAAACACTTAATAAAATCAAGAAACAATCAATAACATATATAATCACTTAAATACCTGGGTCGTCTTATAGTACGACCTGATTGGCGAGCATGAGGTTTAGTTACAGTATTGGATAGCGGCGCAGTACTCGTATCAATAAATGTTTCTTTATTATCTGGAAGATTATCGGGAATATTATTGTAAAATGGATGGGAGGTCTTGGATAACCTTAAAAACTTTCTGTTTCTCACTAAGACTCTTCCAAAGTTTGTTCTAATCTTATATGACCTTGGGTTATTGGTTAAAGACAAAACAGTAGCGGGTTCCCATAATTTAGTTTTTACGTTCTGAACAGTGATTTTGTCTCCAGGCTGAAGTTCTTTCAAATTCTTACTGGATCTATCGTAATAGTGCTTCTGGTTTTGTTGCATTCTCAACAATTTTATATCGACATCTTTAAAGAGTTCAGGGTTAAGAAGTTTATTACTAATAGGCAACTTGGTTCGTAATCGTCTATTAAACATTAGCTGGGCTGGTGATAATCCTAATCCAGAAATGGGTGTATTACGATATTCTAATAATCCTACTGAAGGTCTACGATTATCCTCGAAAGCTTTCTTAAAAATTGCTTTGGTTATCCCAACTGCCCTCTCAACCATCCCATTACTTTGGGGA
This sequence comes from Metellina segmentata, assembly GCA_947359465.1. Taxonomy (NCBI): domain Eukaryota; kingdom Metazoa; phylum Arthropoda; class Arachnida; order Araneae; family Tetragnathidae; genus Metellina; species Metellina segmentata. The sequence continues at coordinate 60,846,230 of OX375876.1, read as the reverse complement.
TAATTAGGACTAGTGAATATAATTTCAATATCCCATCCCTTTCCAAAATTTTTAAATTCATAGCTGTTAAAGGGAACATTGTCACAAACAATAATTTCTGGAATTCCAAATTTGGAAAATATATCCTCTAACTTGAGAATGATTTCTTTAGTAGTCTTATTTCGAATAGGTACCGATTCAATCCACTTTGAGTAATAATCAATTAATACTAGATAGTCACTGTTATTAAAATACATTAAATCTACTCCGACTCTCTCAAACGGACGGTTTGGTACATCATGCGAGACAAGAGGTTCTTTACATAGTGATTTTTGAAATTTTTCACACACATTACACTTAGAAATGATATTTTCAATGTCTTGATTAATTCCTGGCCAGTACATTAATTCCCTGGCTCTATTTTTACACTTCTGAATACCCAGATGAGCTTCATGTATCAATATTAACATATCTTGTCTAAGAATATTTGGAATGACAATTTTGTCATTTAAAAATACTAGTCCATCAACACAGACAATATCATTTTTCAATTTGTAGTAATTCCTCAAGGTGTTGGGTACATTTTTCTTTTCAGGCCATCCAATTTTAAAGTATTTACATAGTAACTTTAAATCATTATCTTCCTCAGTTGCTTTCTGAAATTGCTTAAATTTGTTCTCACTCATTGGCAAGAGTCTAGATACAGAATGAACCATGTTCATCATTTCTGGGTCATCTTTGCTTTCCTCTTTAATATATGCTCTTGACAAAGTGTCGGCAATATACATTTGGCTTCCTGGCAAATATTTTACAGTAAAATCATATTTTAATAGTTTGAGAAGCATTCTTTGTAAACGAGAAGAAATTTTACTTATTGGCTTCTGGACTATGGAAGTCAAGGGTTTATGATCACTTTCAACAACAACCTTATGACCATAGACCAAATTGTGATATTTTTGAAAAGCAAAGACAATTGCCAGCAACTCCTTTTCAATTTGGGCATAATTATTTTCAGCTTCTGTTAAGCTCCTAGATGCAAATGCAACTGGATTACCCTCTTGTAACAAACATGCTCCTAGACCATCTTTAGAACTATCACACTGGATAGTAATAGGCAAGACGTCATTAAATACTTTTAGAACTGGTGTTGAACTAATTAACTTTTTAATACTCTCAAAACTTTTACCCTGTTCATGACTCCATTCAAATTCAACATCATTTTTTAACAATTCTCTTAAAGGAGCAGTAACAGCAGAGACATTGGGTACAAATTTAGATAGAAAATTAACCATGCCTAGTAACCTTTTAATATCGCCCTTACACAGAGGTTGTTCTAGTTCAGTAATGGCTCTAACATGACTTGGATCAGCTTGTATACCCATCTTAGATACTAAGAAACCCATATATTTTACTTCAGGGACCCTAAACTGAAATTTATCACTATTGAACTTTACATTATTTGTTTTGGCTCTCTCCAGAACCTCTATCAAAATTCTGTCATGGTCTTTTTCATCTTTACCTGCTATGATGAGATCGTCAAAATAAATTTCTACCCCATTGATATCACCAAATAATTTCTGATTTTTTTTCTGAAAGACCTCGGGGGCAGAACAAATTCCAAAAGGTAGCCTGTTAAACTTATATCTACCAAAGGGAGAATTAAATGTACACAATTCTGAACTGGGATTATCTAATGGTATTTGCCAGAATCCTTCTTTTAGATCTAATACAGAGAAACATTGCTTTCCTTCCAATTTGTTTATGATTTCTTCTGCAGAAGGAATTACATGATGTTCACGCTTTATTGCCTTATTAAGATTTCTGGGATCAAGACATATTCTTAATTTACCATTAGGCTTTTCGACCACAACTAAACTATTTACCCAGTCTGTGGGTTTGTTTACCTGAGAAACAATTCCTTTTTGTTCCAATTCCTTAATGTAAGGTTAGGGCAGGTTCCCGTAGCAATCTTTCCTGCAAGTTGACATCTTGAACTCCCAGCACTATTCTGTCTCGAATCAGGCTGGTTTCCTGCTCTCCAAAGTTGCATGATGCAGCAAGTGTCTTTAATTCAGTCAAGTACACGTCAATGGTTTGGCCGTCTTTTTGTGAACAAGAGAAAAATTTGAATCGTTCAAACACTTCATTATTTTGTGGTAAACAGTGATGATCGAATTTATTAATAACTTCCTCAAATTTTCTCTCATCACCCTCAAACTTGAATGTATTATATACATTTACGCCTTCATCACCAATTAGATTGAGTAATATGGCAATTTTGATATTGTCCGGCTTTTCCACTTTTTCTGACGCCATGAGAAAATTTTCTAGCTTCTGCTTCCACTTTATCCAATTTTCACTAATATTCCCGCTGAAACACAACTCTCCAGGAGGCTTGAAGGTCATCGCGAATGATGATAACTGAAAAGGCAAATTCACTTTACAGAACACAATAGTTCATTTTTTTTTCTTCCGAATACGAAATTTCTTAACAGGTTCCTGACACCATGTTTCAGTCTCTTGTGGTTGTGTCAATTATTCAGCAAGTTTCATAATCGTATTTAACTGTGAAAGCCACACAAACAAAATTCAAGAATATATAATACAAACAAAATTCTGTTTTAAAATTCGACAGAAAAGCCTTTAATTATTATGTATGTTTCACTGAAAAACAAGATATTTAGCGCTCTAGAAATTATGGCTCCTATTCCAAGTTTTCAAAAGTTTGAATACTTAGTTTGAAACCCACAGTCGTGATTTGAGTACCAAACAAAGATTTTAACATTTCAACTCGATTCCGAAATTGCAACAATACAGGTACAAGCAAATATAAACTGTAATCAGAAAATAATACCAGTTGTAAGAAATTAAAGACTTCACTTTAAAAATACAATTTATGCTCTTACCAAATTATTTTCAGTTTTACAGGGTGTATTTTTTTCTAATAGATGTCTAACAGAATACATGAGTTGGCCATACCTAAAGGAAATGTATCGGCAACATGCGAGATTTGTGGCAAAAATGCAACTACCAAATGTGAGATATGTCGTGTGACACACTATTGCAGCGCAGAGCACAAAGCAATAGATGCGGTATCTTTCCATAAAAAAGTCTGTAAAGAGTTGGCCCATATTAGAAAGGAACGACCTCTGCCTTCCACTGAGGAAGACAGAGTTGCAGAAAAGAATCAAATCTTGCAAAGCCAACGAGATGTCCTGAGACAATCCCAAACTGTTACCAGAAGATGGCTGTTGGAAAGAAAGCCTCTGAATGCTTATCCATCGGCAATGATAACATGGAACATGGCTAATGCACTGAAGTCGTCAGATGACACCAAGCTTATCGTTCCTGCGTGTTTGGTGTCTGAAATGTTCCTTAATTCAGGAGACCTTGAAGCTGCCCAAGAGTACATGGTCCAAGCTTCGTGGATATCACAGAAATTTGACACCATCCCCGCTACCATATTATCCCAACTGTACAGGCTGAGAGGATTAGTTTTGATGGCTTCTAAAAACTGGGATCAGGCCAGAGAAGCTTTTGCGGAATACGTTTACGCCGTGGCAATTGAGCATGGTATCTCTGATATACGAATGGGTGTACCACTAGGTCTACTGGGCCTGTCACTGCTCAAGTTCGAAAACGTTGACGGTGCGATGGCTAGTTTCCACCGAATGACTGACTACTGGTTGGAATATCTTCTGTCCCGATTTGCAGACAAAAACATGAGAATTGCGACAGAAACAGAGATGGAAGCAAACAGCGTGACAGAAGAGACTGAATTTCAGTACATGGAGTTGAAGACTGTGCTGGCTTGGGTGTATGAAGTCGTCAGAAAACTCGGAATGAATGAATCAACAGACTCAATAAATTTTAAAATATTGTGTCTTCAAGTTTTGTCTCAAATGAGAGAGAATAACGTGAAAGAAGCAACCGTGTTTAGAGAAGAGGCTATAGCAACTGCAACTCGTACCAAACAGGCTAAAGCTGTACCGAAAGAAAGACTACCTCTTCTCATGGAGATTTTAAAAGACGACTTCATATTACGATGGGAAAAGAAACATAACAGACCAAGAACTATAGCTACGAAATATCTGGAAAAGATAAAGGCGATTGATATTTAAGCATAAAATACTGACTCAAATCTTCAAAATTACGTGGTATTATCCTAAGATATTTCCCCGTTATGTTGCTATAGTACGCCATTAATTAAAATACCTACCAACTGACTGAAATATGCATCCTGTCATATTCATACTCAGAATTTTGAAACATTCGTTTGAAAACTTACTATTAAAATGCTAATTATATTACACGATACAGCTACAGTCTACGTTTATAGCGGTGGCAACGGCCTTGGCGATTTTGTTTTTCTGGCACACTTTTAAAGTCGCCAAGAAAAAATATATTGCAAAAATCTTTTTCTTACAAAAATATTTTTCTTTTTACGACGGAAAATGAAATTTTGAAAACACATTTGAGAAAGTTTTGAAAAGTATATTTTTAAAAACTTTTACAAAAAGTAGTACGCTTAAAACATATTCCAAAACACAAAATTGCGAACCAGCAGAAAACTAAAATGCAAATGTTGGGTAAGAATACCCTGAAACTTATTAATTACATAAATACAGTGGGCATGTTGAAAAAGAAAATTATTTTTAAAAGAAAAACAGCAAGAAATAATACAACCTGATGATTCAGAACTGTTCCGGGAGAGAAATGATTAAAAAATAAAATTCCACAACTGGAGAAAAGCCATTAAATTAACCAATGAAATCAAAAAACAATTTTTAAAGGATCAATGCAATCAAAGGATATTTTAAAATTAAAATAACCAATGGAATCAAAGAATTTTCAAAGGAACCAATGAAATCAAACGACTTTAATGGATTGTGAAATAACTTTCTAGAATAATCAAAATTAAAATTTAAAGTTTCAGTTTACCGAGGTTGCCATGAAAACCACAGTAACCGTAAATACAGATGGGTATCCTTAACCTACCGTTACTCGCTACTAGAAGTGCGCCGAAAAAAAAATCAAGGCCGTTGCCACCGATTTAAACGTAGACTGTAGCTTTACCCACTTGGTATACAAAATTCTTAGTTAATTTTTTGGCGCCGTGTTGCCAAGTAATCAGCTCTCTGAGTTTCTGTTCAACAAGGTTCGAATTCTAGTCTGATTGTGGATAAGGGTTCGGAACAAACTTTTAGTTAAGTTCAGGTCTGTGTATCACTTTTAACGTAAAATCTGCTCTAGTAGAGTAACAAACCAAATAAAACATTTATTAAGCTTACGTAGATATTCCTGCTACATGCTGTTGTATAGTCTTCTTTCTAGTCTGTTGTATAGCTTTCCCGGTTGGAAGAATAGTGGATTAGTAACCGGAGAGTTAATAGTTTGAAACACGGTCCAACCAAAGACCGTAGTGTACGAGGGGTCTCTTGAACATTAAATCTGTCAAGGCCTCAAATGTCCTCACGTTGAAGTGGTATGGATGTTTAGAAAGTGATGTGCCTACTCACGTGTTACCTCGACATCTAACCGTGGTTCACAATCAATGATGAGGTGTTGATCTCATATCTTTCCTTTCGTAAATTATCCAGGACCATCACTAATGACCCCGTCGTGTTGTTAAATTGCGATAATGATTATATTACCCATTTTCCCGTCTCAAAGTTATTTAATTTTGTTTTTGCTAGAGTAGATGCAGTATACCTACTGGTTTTTTAAACTAATAGAGTGGTATATTATCATGACAAATGTATCATTTGGTCAGAAACTTTTTTGGTATAATAAGTATAAAACGAAAAAATACAAAATGGTTGTGAGTAGGTAGTATTTCAATTGATGTCTCACTTGATTGATGTAACGGGCTGTTGGGAAAGGACTGGAATCAAACCCGAAGGGTAAGATCCGACTACAACACCAAATATTTTTGAATCACGGTCAGATGACGAGAAATACAAAAAAGACTAATGCTTAAGACTTATATCTTGAAACCTATCTAAATAAGATATTTCATAACTTCAAAAAATAATTTTTGTTAACAAAAGAGAGTACAGGTTGATAATGTCCTGACGATTTTGACGTTGAAATACATTTTTCAGAATCACGTACATATCAACTTTAAAAAAGCAAACGATTTTTAAGATGCATTTAATCCGTGCGTGCAGAAACCACATGAGTTCCATGTTTCGAACTTAATAGAATTGGACGTAGAAACCACAAAAGTCAGTGACAGATATGTTTTCTGCATCCAATGCACTTTTACAAGACCGTGTATATACTTTCTGAAGCCACGAATTAATGTGATTTTCTCACTCATTAAAGGTTATTGACTGATCCCGGACCGTCACCAATATCCAGTGTTGTTCCTGTGCGACGTTGATTCTCTTAACCATTACATTACAAGTTGACCTACAAGCATCATTATGTAATAGTCAGTTTCTAAAGTGTTTGGACTCAAGTGACTCACCAATTCAATTGTATAATATAATTATTTTCTTCTGAAACTTTCAAAATTAATTTTGTATTTTGCTGAAATCAATGAACTTATGCTCTCTATATTCCTTGTTTGTAAATGGGGCCTGGTTGGGAGTATAAGTGATTAGCAACCATACGGTTGCGAGTTTGAAACTCGATCCAACCAAAGACAGGCGCGTATGTTAAATCTGACATGCCTTCAAATGCCCTTGGCATGGTGTGGAAGTTTGGAGAGTGGGGTCTAGCTTAGGTGTTTACTCATATGACTGTCGTTCACAACAACGAGGTACTCTGTCCTTCGATCTTTCCACCTTGGGAATTGATCCCGGACAGTCACCAATGGTCCATTGTGTTGTTTCAGTTTGACATTTATTCCACTACCCCGCTCCTGGGTTGGAAATAGTTACAAACTCTTTAGTCTCAAACTCTTCTTTTCTCTCTCTCTCTCTCTCTCTCTACCTTCAACAAGGAAAATTTGGTTGCAACAATTTTACCATTAATTGGAGTTAGAAATGACTTTAGAATTGATCGTATACGGTCAACAATATCCCGTTGTGTGGTTCCAGTACCATGTATATTCAACTACATTTTTACCTTCCTTGTAAGAAAAGAGCTTTCAAATTATTAGGAACTAGCTGAAATGCTTAGCGCACACTCAGGGAAAAATAAGACATGGATAAACATTTAATCAACAGGGCAGTGTTAAAATTTCCTATTGAAGTGTCTGACAATGGAAGGAAACATTACCCAGAAGAGAAATGGTTTCTCAATTCTGGCTAGGCATGGGATGTCGTTAACATCTGGTTTTCTCAGAAACGACTAACGGTTGCGTGCAAGTTGATATAGCAATCTAATAATTTGCCACGGCCGATCTAAAAATAACTGGTAATAATAAACTATATGGTAATTAGGAAAGTATTTGTTTCGTTCTCCCTTTCTCGATTCATATCACTGAATAAGTTTAGTTTTTCCTGTATTAATGCTAAATTTATAAACGTTCATGGAAATATATTCAGGCTCTCCAAGTCATGACGCTTTCATAAATATTCAAACACACGCACAATGTTTGAAGTATTGATTTTGCTATGAATTGAAACAAAACGGATAACTAAATTAAAATGGGAAGAACAATATTCACATTATGTGTGGCACTTGTAGAATGGATGCGAAAAGACAAGTACAATTCGTGAAGATAAAAACAAGACTGGTACTGAATTTATTATTCAATGTTTCATTTTATTACAAACTCCGGTCCGGTATCAATCCAGATCTGACTTTACGGGATACCTGTAATTTGAGAATTTTAGACTTTAACTTGGTTTTGACAAAATTTATGTTTCATTTAAACTAACAATATCGTCACACACTTTACGGGTTTTTATTTGTTTGAGTTTTGAATTACAAACAATTTACAACATTCGGTTCAGTACCCCTAGAGTAGCTTCACATGAATATACTCTTGAGTCCCAAATGGCATACTGATAGTGCATATTAAAAGAAACTTCCGATTGTTTCATTAGGGATTTTCAGAGTAAACAAACTATATGGTCTGCGAAGATATTATTTCCGCTGTGCAAACGCTTTCTATGACATTTTTTTTCGTGACGAAAAATTATCAATTTAATGAGTGTAACTTATCATTTATAAAGAAAATAATTATTTACTATCAAGTGTTGAGTTTTTTTAAACTATTTGTTTATTTTTAAGACATTCGAGAAGATGTGCTCACTCGTTAAAGAATTTTCAGCAAAAATATGGCTGTAAAAAAATGATTCGGAAAATAAGGTTCAATATATTTTATTTCAAATAAACTACTGTACTCGACCAGTTTAGAAAACTGACCGACTCGGACTCAAATTAAACTCGGAAAACTATTTCCCGTCATGTATCTCGTATAACCTTGAGTATCTCGATGGTAAATTGAGTTAATCTTGAATCGATCATGGAGTTTTAGGAGAGGTGAATTGGCACGAATTCGAGGAACAATGAAAGCTCTAGTTCTACAAAAATAAGTAGAAGTTTAAAATGACTGTAAAATATTTGTTTTTAGGTGGATTCTCTTCAAATTTAGTACTTTGATTTTAATAGAATATACTTTCTATTTAAAAAGGAAATAAATTTATAGGTACAATCAAGAACCAAATTTTGCTTCAGAGCTATTTTTTTTGTTTTGGTTTCGAAATCTTAAAGCTTATTACCTATAAACAATTTAGTCTCAAAATTTTACGCTAAAATTTTCTGAGTTTTGCAATAGTTTTCTGATGTGTACAACCATGATGTATGATTTCAGCATTTCTAAGATCATAACGTGAAGAATTGTGAATTCAAATTTTGGTTTCGAAATCTTAAAGCTTATTACCTATAAACAATTTAGTCTCAAAATTTTACGCTAAAATGTTCTGAGTTTAGCAATAGTTTTCTGATGTGTACAACCATGATGTATGATTTCAGCATTTCTAAGATCATAACGTGAAGAATTGTGAATTCAAAATTATGATTATAGGTCATTTTGTACTTAATAGATCCTGTAATAAGGGTGCGAAGTTTCAATATTGTACAGTAATTAGTATGTTAGATGTATAGACGACAGTAAAACTAGGAACATAACCCTTCCCTTCTTGGGCTAAATTGGTCAAATTTTTGTTAATAAACATAAAATTTTTAATGATAAAAGCTGCGAAGTTATTAGTTTCTTAATACAACGAACATACAATCAGTGTTATATATTTAAAAAGAATTCAACGAATTATTTCTTTATAGAACTATGAAACCTTCCCGTTTTTACTAAAATTCGAGCGTTTTACATCCTAGTTTCTTTAATAGTTGTATTTTTTGCGTTCAATAATAGGAAATAGTCACGAAACATAAGTTTTTAGGTGTCTTGTCAATGCTTAAATCTCCTGATCTGGATTGAAGCTAAGTTCTGTTTAATCGTATGAGTTAAATATGCTAAATGTATTTATTGGATAGACGTATAGCGTTATCTCATGTTATTATGATCATAATAATTTCAGATAACGCGTTTTTCGTCAATTCTCTGTTAATTCCAATTACAGTTTAACTAAGAAAAGTTGAAAACTATCTTTGTAATGAAAATTATGAGTCTAATTTTACTGTACCTAGAAATTCACTCATTTCTAACACTTCTTTACTTTTGGAAAGAATTACCGTATCATTTTTTTAAATATCAGTTGGTTTATCTGATTTTTATGAACAGTAAGCACTCACATTGATGTCGAATTTCTAAATAGACAGTACGTTGCAGCCTAGAACCCCATATTTTTGCAACCAAATGGGTACTTCGATAGTTAATTTCTAATTATGATAAAATAAGTAAGTTGATGGAGATGAGTCATGAAAAAAAAGACCTAACACCCCAAAAGTAATTCATAAATAAACGCAACCTCCTTATATACACTCTATAACAAAAAAATCGACGCACCAAGAAGGAGTTGTCCGATGGAGACACAAATTGGTGGGTAGGAAAATTATGTACAGAATAGAAAATGATTAAAATTATTTCAGAACAATTGAATGATTTATTTCAGAGTTACAGTAACGAGCACAATAAGGTGTTGACCCGCCTCTAGCCTGGATGCAAGCTGCCACACGGCGTGGCATAGACCAATAAAGCTCCCGGATGGTCTCCTGCGGTATTTCTTGCCAAATTTGCTCCAATTGTCGGATTACGTCATCAACATTCCCTACCGGATGCAGTCGCCTTCCCATCATATCCCAGACATGCTCGATGGGAGAGAGATCTGGTGATCTGGCTGGCCAAGGAAGTGTTTGAAAAGCTTGAAGACAGTTCATAGTAACACGTGCTGTATGTGGTCTGGCATTGTCTTGCTGAAAAATAAGCCCAGGGTACTGCGAAAGGGACGGTAGCAAAACAGGTCTCAGAATGTCGTCAACGTACCGCTGTGCAGTAAGTGTACCTCTAATGACGATCAAAGGGGTCCGGCTATCAAGGGAAATGGCACCCCAGACCATAACTTCTTGTTGAGGGCCCGTGTGGCGTACAATAGTGAAAGCAGGATCGGCACACTGCCCAGGGCGTCTCCAAACAAGTCTTTGATGATCGTAAGGACACAGTTGGAAGCGGGATTCGTCGCTAAAGACTACGTCCCAAGTCAGCATCATTCCAGCCTGATCGAGCCAAGCACCACTGTAATCTGACTCGACAGTGTGCAGGCGTGAGTGGCAGGTGGCGTAACGGTCGGTACGAGCGTAGATTTCACTCTCTCAGCCGTCTGTGAATGATCATGGTGGACACTCGTGTGTTGGTCGCACGACTGATGGTTGATAGCGATGAATCAGGCGCTGTTACAATTGATCTGACAATCACTCTGTTCTCGCGATCTGTTGTGGCCCTACGTCGACCGCTACCATCATGACGCTGAAATCTGCCATTGTCCACCCACTCTTGCCAGCATCTTCTAATCGCCGCGTCGCTTCGACTCACATAACGAGCGATACTCCGATTTGCCCAACCTGCCTCTTTCAATCCAATGTTACGACCTCTTTCAAAGTCTGAAAGTTGCTCGTAATGAGCTCGAATCCTGCGGCGAGGCATTTTTTCAGTCGTTGAAAGGTATCCTAAATCGCAATGCAGCAGAAATTTTTAACAACAGTTCAAGAACAACTCCTTATATTCATCTGCTGGATGCGCAGTTCCGATGCGCTGGTGATCGCACTATTCATTCATTGGACACCAAATTTTAATCATTTGCATATTTGGTCAAAACATTTTTGCATACGAAATTTCAAAGCAATCGGATGATTCCTTCTTGGTACGTCGATATTTTTTGTTATAGAGTGTACATCAAATTTCGATACGTATCCTCTTGGTTGTGATTAAACCGTAAAATAGGGAAAGGCGCATTTTCAGTTAGTTTACAGGTGGCAAAATAACAAGCTGGCCCTGACTTCTATATTTTGAAAACTAAACAAAACGTCACATACATTGAAAGGCTGCTTGTCCTTATATGTAAAAGCTTCATATTAAAAACTTCATTTCTGTATAAATTTCATGTAGAGGTGGGGAATACAGAATTCAAACTTATTCACAAGGGATGCCATTTGACGAATGGCTTGATAAGTTACTTTTGAAACTGAATAGATTAGTCCTGATGAATCTATTGGTTGTCCACCACAATCCCACAAATTATTATGCATTGATTTCTTTTTTTTTGGTGATACCTCAAGAACAGCGTGTATGGGATCCTACTAACACTGAAGATGAACGCATAACTAAAGTGGAGTCGAGGCTGAGCGTCCATGAAAAGCCAGGTATACTTGAATATGAATCACAATTCATGTTGTTGTTGGACGTGTAAGGGTTTACTATCGGTGGTTTTTTTTAAAGCATCAACAGTGAAATATAAGTATTCACAACTGCTAATTAGGGATAGAAAAATTAGAAACTGTAAAATTAGGCAAGATAAAAAATTGTTCACAAATGTGTCAGATTTTATTTTTGTGCCTTGGTATAGCATCTAGCTCATCTGGGAAAACACCTACTGAAATTCATCGTTACATGAAAATAGTACAGTTTTGTGTTCCGTATTATAATTCCATAAAGGCAGTTTTGAAATGCGTTTTGCTTCAATTTTTATCTGCAACTCGTTAGAAAAGGAAATCGACAGACCAGTAAGACGACTTAGCATATTCAACATTAGCGATCTTGTGTAAGTTTCAGTTATCTTAGAACCTATATAGTTGTGTTTAAGAATGAGCTTTTAATTTCAGGTATCATAAACAGTTTCTTGCTTATTTCATATGAATTTATGATTCTTTTAGAGTATCGAAGCACATTATTTCGCTTTTAGACGATGTCTAAGTAAGCGAAATTAAACCTTTTTTAGAAACGATATTTACATCAATAAGACCGTGAATTTACATTTACAAGACCATGAATTTACATTTAAAGACCATCAATTTACATTAATAAGACTTCAATTTGTAAGCATCATTTTGAACTCATAAAAGTGACTTTAAATCTCGGGATACTTTGATTTCATTCCTATAGCGTAAACATCATTATTCACGAATAACTCTAATGCAATCTAATACCTTCTCAATGATCTAAGCTCTGAATCCCCCTCTATAAGCACACAGCAACTGAAACGAAGATAAAGATTCTTCGCGAGTAGTATTCCGAAGTACACTGAATCAGAGATGCAGCTCTTTTAATACTCTTTCAAAATCCTTTTCTTTCTTTTTCGGCACCTTAGAAACGGAGTCGCTTCTTCGGTCGACGCTTATTCATGACTGGATGAACTTCCCTATTATATACTTCATTATGTAAATGATACGGAGGGCTTGCAGTATTTTTATTTGTCACCGCCAACTCATTAATTCTTTAGAAATCCGGTGATTAGAACTTTAATTAAAAACAATGTCCTGATGATTTAGACTACCTTATAAAAGGTAAGGATAGATGAAAGGGATCACTATACATGACTAATTAAGGAACCTTTTGATTGCCCAGTTAAAAGTATTGGAATTCGATAATACAATGATTTTGAAAATGGAAGATCATGTTTATACTCAGCATTAAATGTTCAATGCTTATTCTAAGTCACTAACTCTTATATTCCTTAGCATTGTTATCCCATTGTTATAAACAAGAAAACTTAAAGTTACCGTGCTGATGGGCACTTCTGAATATGACCAACCTATCATCATTCTAAAAACTATACAATATTTTTCGCGCTTCCAACGTATTACCCTCATATATGCAAGATGGCTTACATATCTTTTTCTACTGAAATTGCATTTGTGATTAGTTTACCACTTTCATGCCCTTTTCCATCATAGATCCTCAATTCATATTGTAATGACTTGCATCTCATTTCACGTTCTTAGAATTACTGTCCCAATGTAAGAAAAAGTATTTTGCAATAATACATCTAACAGTCCCTCATTTGATAGCAATCTTAATAACATATCCATGATATGCATTTGGGCATATTGTGAAAAAGGTTTCAAAAACCTGAAATTTTGTACCAAGAGAAAATATTTCTTACTGTTTTTCAAAATGAACTAGCGTAAGCTTCAGCTAAACCTAGTACTGGAACACATGTTCAGGTTTATGATTCTTATTTCTCTGTTTGAATATTTCTGATCCATAAAACACGCCTAACACAATCCTCTACCCTAAATTAATGGTACTAATTTGAATTAAATCAAACCGATTAGATGAGAGCAATTTGATAGTCATGTAAAGTCTGGGAATACAGGAGTTTCAAATATCCTTCAATAGATCTTAGGGGAAGTTAGTTAGATTCATTTTCCGACATAAAGCAAGGAAACTCTAAGTAGCCAGCTTGGTATTGGCACATATAAAAATCCCACTCGTACCTCACAGTTTTAGGCTATCGTCTCGATGCGAGTTCTTTAAACCTCCGAGTAGTTTAAAAGTAAGCTCACACTTGTGCAAAAACATTTACTAAAAATATAAACAAATTCTTAAAATTTCAAAATCAAAAATGAAGTACGTTTAACCTCTTAAAACGGGTATGATGTCTCATGCCAGTTAACTGTTTTAGTTCCGACAGAAACCTTGTCATCAGGTCACCTCGTAATTTTGAATCCTGGATCGTGGTTCAAAATTTACAAGGAGTTGTCCTCGAATTCTTCTCTTCTGTGTAAAACCTGACAGTCGTTAATACCTGTTCTGTTGATCCCATAGACGTGAAATAAAATAGACTGAGCATTTCTATTGAGAGGAGCTGCAAAAGGTGTGTCCAATTTGTTTGACTGTAGTCACGTGACGTATCTGTGAAAAATTGACATGTTGGACCGACTTGGTATCTTATCGCCTCGTTTCGCAATGCGACATCTTATCGCAGGTATGTGTGCGAATCTGCATTTCTATTGAAATGACGATGTACTCTACTTCTACCAGATGACCAAACAATGGACCAATCAGATGACGAATCAATGTATGGAGATTTATACATCCCTTGTACCAATCAGATGATAAATGTTAGGTTCCCACCCGGCAGACAAAAGTAGTATAGAGAGGCAGGCAACTGCTAATTTTGGTAACATGATCCTATTAACAGGTTATCATTTCTCACTCTACTATATTTCATCTATGGAGTGCGGCTTAAAGTCAGCTCACTTTCCCAATGGAAACCCTATTCTCAAAAAAGTATTTTATCGATTATTTTAGTATTTTAAAACTAGGAACGATGAATAAAATTTACTGTCTTATCGATAATTTTAGTATTTTAAAACTAGAAACGATGAATAAAATGTACTGTCTTATCGATAATTTTAGTATTTTAAAACTAGAAACGATGAATAAAATTTACTGTCTTATCGATTATTTTAGTATTTTAAAACTAGAAAAGATGAATAAAATTTATTGTCTTATCGATTATTTTAGTATTTCAAAACAAGAATCGATTAATAAAATTTATTGTCTTATCGATTTGGGAGCATTACTAGCATGGGATCAGAACATAAGAATATAACTGAATAGGGCAACATAAATTAAAGAACATACTAAACCGTTTTCAACTTATACAATCTGGTGCCCCAGGAAAGAAGAAGTTAAGGACTCTCCTGTTCTTTCTCGTCATGTAAATACTTATTTTTTTCAATAGTGTAATTTTTGTTAAGAGTGTACATAATGACGAACAAAATCTTACCGTTACATCCGGTGGGGAATGGACACCACACTGCTGTTTGAAATAGTCTCTGATTGCACCTCTAGCAGCTGCCATGAGGACGTCGTTAACGCTGCAGTGGGTCACCTGCCGAATACGATCCACCGTAGCAAAACGAATTCCCGACGACCACCCGATGGTCCTCTTGCCGGACAACGGCTGTCGATGCGAGATAGGATTGTAGTCCCTTCGTGTGCACAGCCACGTCAGCAGAGTCAGCGGTGCCACCACCGCAGCACGGAACACATTGAGCGGGAAGGTGGTGCCACCGATGCGGGGCTTCAGCCTCAGCATCTGGGGGTGGTCTGCCAGGAAGTTGCTGAGGATCTTGATGAATGTGATGCCGTCGCTCAGGGCATGGTGCACGCGCACGATCAGCACGGTGTCCCTGGCATACCCGTAGTTCTTCACCATCCTCACCTCCCACAGAGGTCTGTTGGGTGCGAGCGGATGGCTCATGAGAGACGATATCAGGTCTCTGAGTTGGTGACGTGTCCTGACGCGTCTGGCCTCCTCGAAGACGTGTTTCTCTATGTCGAACTCGCTGTCGTCTACCCAGCAGTAGCCTGCCGAGGCGGATACTATCTTCTGTGTGAACCTGGCAAAGGCCCTCTCGCCGTTCTCGGTCGTTTTGTCGATGACCCTGCTCTGGAGGATCTCTCTGGTAGTCCGGACGTCAAGACCTCGTTCAACGAAGAACAGACAGTGCGCCACGTAACGGTTGAAATGGGAATCGTGCAGCCAGAAGGCGTCTGTTGCAGACAGGAATCCAGTGCAGCCGGCAAATCCGTACCCCATCCGACTAGCGCAGCAGAAGGCCACTGCGATGCGGACCATTCCGACCAAGACCACTGCCACGGTGAGGGTGGCCACGACTGGTAGACCGAAAGCAAGTCCGCCGACGACAAATGCCGTTGATAGAATGACAGTTGGCACGATGCTGCGCTCAGTCGCATGGTGTATCTTCTTCACCGGCACGTTCTTCATGTATTGGGGGATGACCACCGGCGTCTCCAGTGCTGTCTGTTCTGTCGGCGACTCTCGCTCGTCCTCCAAGTCACTGACTTCCATTTTTACAGTTATACACTTTGATAAAGCAGGCTGTCTTATTCAGAACATGATATTTCTATTCCTTTCCTAACTTATCGATTATCTATGTATATCCTCTTCACTATTTTTCATGGTTTCAATAAAGTTACAGCTGTATTGCTTTAGCCAATGTCACAAGTAATTCTCCATTTCAAGATTTGCAGCAACTTGACAGTGACAAATTTGTGATTTCAAATTAATTGTTTTTAGCATCTCCTGATAACGAAATGTGGGTGCAAAGATAAAGTGTTAATTACCGCTATGTTAATTATAAACACGAGGCAATGCTGAAAACTCTTGATCTTAATCTCGTATAATGGAGTGCTTTAAGTGGTGTTTTTATACACATCTCCTTTAATACAAGAGCCCAAATTGAATTCTCCCTCCCGAGTAAATAGATTCAAAGTGTCAACACTCCTTGTCTATTTGTTTCTTGAGTTACTTTGACGCTTCACAGCAGGGAAAGAGGAGTAATCAAGATCATGAGATAGATTTCTCAACACAACATCTGGTTGCTATGGAGATGAGTGGCCACGCGGTAGAGGTCTTTCATCGATTGCCTAGACCTGAAAAACGATAGAAAAAATACATTATTACAATCTATTTTATGACAAATACCAGTCTGTATGATACAATGGATATTTAGTTAACACTAAACAAACACAATCAAAAAATTTATCCCGTCTTTTAGCATTTATTTAAGAGACGGAAATGAAAATCAATACCCAGGAGGCTTTCACCTAAATAGGACCACTTTGTATCCATATTTTGTTGGTTTTTAGATACTTCCGAAGTGCATTATGGTTGCTAGCAATAAATTATGACATGCATCATGCATGCCTACGCGCATTATAGTAGACATGAGCAGTGCCTCCGGACCATTTGAAGCGCTAATAAGAACAAATTATACTCCTGATGTATATGAGGAATGAGGAGCTGAGATAATGGCTATAAATAGTCTATCGTTCTTTCCATCTGAGAAATTTCATACAAAAAAACCGAAGTAGAATGGGCCCTAAAATCCACGAAATTGATATTCGAATGTTTGGCATGTGCCCAACTGTTCACTGTATCAGACGAACTGAAAGTGCCATAAATCGCTGTAAAAGTATTGAAGTTCTTTTGGATAGTCGGAATGGTTCTTTGAATTTTTATAACTGATACTTCATTGCCCAAAATAATTACACCAAATAAGGTAATTTCGATTTTTATAAATGGTGTTTATGATGTTGTTTTATTGAATTTACATTGGTCATTTTGTTTAGTAGATATAGATTTCAATTCTCAAAATTGTACTTTTTCAGTATAACGCAAAAATAAATTTACACCATCAGTAATAATATTATAATCCAAAAACTTCATATCATTGCAAACTGCCAAAAAAGAAAGTTAATCATGATCAAAATTACTACTGTGTTATTAATAAAGTTGAAAACTAAATTTGTAAACATCTTCCGCTTCAGGAAAAGTGGTTAAGTTAGAATGGCTATTCTCAGAATCTTAATTTGTATATTTTTCTTACTCACAAATATTCAGGTTTTATTTGTAGATTCAATTAGTTTTGATTTTAAGTATGTATTAATTTTTAAATTATAATGACGTACTTGTGACTCCGTTGAACTAATTAAAAGTCCGTCTTAACCCATTTTACCTGACATGGAAGATATATAACATGAATATTTTAACATATCATCACTCAAAGTGCAAATTCTATCTTTTCTTTTATTATTGCTATGTATGGCATTTTGTGATTTCCACCTTGTGGCAAAATCTCTTATGTCACCAGCTGAACTAATAAACTAAGGAAAAAAGCCAAAGTATATAAGAACATATACAAATCTTAAGGGGAAAAATTAGTTCTTTTGCTCTTCAAAATGTAGCTTTAGACATAAGACTTTTAGCACTTTGAGCAACGATTTGATAAAAAAACAAAATATCAAGCAGATCTTGAACAAAATGTCTCACTTTGTAATAGTTTAACAACTTAAAACTACTATGTTACATGGATTCAATAGGAATGTGACAAATAAGGTTTTCTTAATGACATTTTGAAAAGACACTTTTGAGCTGGGTTCTTGGTATGAGTTTAGTCATCTGTCCATTAATATCACATTAACATAAGAAATGAGAGTAAAAGAACTAATTTCTGTTGAGATATTTTAGTTATCTATGACGTAATTTGTCATTTGTCAAAATATTCTTACTATGTATTACTTAGTGAGAAAGGTAGATTACTTTTCAACCTTTTTGTCTACAAACAGAATAGAATGAAATAAGTTCATGTTTGATCAAATATCTCGTACAAACATTAATATTTAGACTTAGACACACTGAGACGTAAAATGCAAAATATATCTCGGATATTGAACTTCACTTTCTGTTTTACACTATGGAAGGTATAAATGATTGACACAAAAGTACTAAATATCATGTCCCTGATTTCATTGAACAGAAAGACAGAGCTTTTATATCGTAAAATTTTAAATCATAGTTTTAAGTAGATCCTGATAAACTTCACGTCATCTGACCGTGGCTAAAACTTCGAGGTGTAGTCCTTGGATTTTACCTATCGGGATAGACCCCTGACTATCACCAATAGCTACAGCGTTGCCCCAATGAGACGTTAATTAGCTATTTACCTTATAAACTTCATGAAATAAGTGGGTAATATTTTCGTGACCCACTGTGTGCAGGGTAACTAACCATATATAGAAGACAAATGGATATGACTTCAATAAATTGTATAGCTGGAGACAGAGGCACAAACTTCTAGGGGCCTGTCCCCTAATTAACCTTAATATCATTTTATTATCGTTTCCCCACAAGATATGAAGAATAAATATTACCATCTAAATAATATCGACAGTGAAATCTATATAAATAAGAATGGAGTGTTTGTTTGTACATTCAATATTTTCGACCCATTTCAAGTTTTCTATCCGTTTTGGACCCTTCTGATGCCGAATCCGCCTTTTTCTCGTTTGGTGTTTGTCTGTCTGTCTGTCTGTATGTTGTGCCCTATACACGTCCACGCGGTTTAAGATATTTTCATGGAAATTTGCATGCAGTGAGTACTTATCTTGATTTAGTGAGTGGAATTGGTTGCGAAAGTCTGTCTGTCCGTCTTTCTGTTCTATGCTCGATTTTGTGTTTGTGTAGAAATCACATGAATTGTATTCCAGATATTTGATTTCATTGTATTTTATTTTATACATTATCTATTAATGTAGTGAATGCAATATTAAACATTTCTTTATTGTTATATTTTGACGAGTTTCATGCTAAAACACATGAGTAAGTATACTTAAATCAACCATAATTTGGTAGTTTTGGAAAAATTGGAATGTCTATGGAATATTACGATTAATTCGATTGCTTTACCAGTACTGCTGAAAAAGTAATTATTCTTCAAATTTTTTTTTTATTTTTTTTTATGGAATTTCATCTCTGATACGTCATTTATTTCGAGTCTTATTTTTATTCTTTGCGCAATGAAAACGATTTCCGAATATTTGGGACAGACGATATTTTTCAATGAAACGAGAATGAACACGATCGCGCGAGCAGTGATATTTTTTCTGGTTCTTTCGCTCTGAATTAATTTCACATTTCTAACTTTTGTACACTTTTAGTTGTAAGTTGTGGCAACTGTGCGAGATCAAGAGATAAAATTGAATCACAAATTAATATCTTTGGAACAATTTTTTACGACATCTTTTATTTTGTTTTACTTCGCTGTTTCCTGTTTTAAATATTTATTATTTTAATAAATGTGTTTTCCTTCTCATCACACCCAACAGCACCATAAAGTATTAGACTTGAAAATGTTAGGTAAGTCAGTATAAATTTTCAGTAAATTTTAAGTGTAGTTATGCCATTATTGAAAAAAAAATGCCGTTATTTAAAGAATAATGCCGTTATTTAAAGAATAATGCCGTTATTTAAAGAATAATGTCGTTATTGAAAGAATAATAATGTTTAAAAATCCAAACTAGAACTTTTTCCATCATTAAAAAATTCGTTGTAGTAATGACAGGAGAAGATTGCAAAATTTCACAATGTCGCATACCGGAGGCAAGAGTGCCACAGGTAAAAAAATATTGTTTTGTTGACTATGAGTGCGAGAGCACTCGCCGTAAATCGTAATTTTAATTAATTGAGTTGCACATGAAAACAACTTAAGAAAGGGAATTCCAAATCTTCCTATAAATCGTCTTTTATAGTAGTAACCTTAGTATCACCTTTCGTCTTTTTGTAGCTTTGTCATACGGCAATTGTGCGTTGTATGTGAAATGTATTACATGAATGGATATGCATGTGTAGAATTTGTGTCCAAAGTAAGTTGTAGAAAATATAAAGATGGCGAAAGGTGTTAAAATAAATTTTTACTCTACAAAAAACGTAAGTCATTATATATTTTGATTATCTCTTCAATCTAGAGTAAACGAATTCAAACCGAGTAAGGTCGGGTATTTTGCTAGCGCATAAATAAAATAGATTGTTTTAGAAACGCACACATACATAAAATTAACTCTTCGAATTGACCCCATCTAATTATTTTTCCAAGTTGGCTCCACGTCCACAAATAATGAATATACCGGGATTAGCATTCATTTATTGAAGGAAGCGTCTTCTAATGAAGTTGGATAATGTGAGATATTTGAACGCGGTACGTTTTGCATTTAAATACCCCAAGCTTAATATACTGAACTTCGAATGATGGCGGTGGTTCAGTGATTTAACCATTCTTCACTACTGACAAATTAATGGTGGATTCGTAGAATGACTCGATAATCCAATATCTGAAAAGATCCATCTCTTTAATGTTTTCCGTTTTCAACCCAATGAGCAGAAAGCGAAGTGCAAAGAAGCGCAGCGGGAGAGAAGTTACTGTCGCGACATCAGTTTTAAATGCAAATTCGGGAATTGCAATCCCTGGAGTAAGATTTACGACAGGAAACAAAGGCTTATGCACGCTTCTAGATTTCCAATGAGAGTCATTTTACAATGTTTTCTGTTTAAATCTCAAAACCTTCTTACTTTAGGTGTGTATGGGCCTCAAGCACCCTAGGTACTCTAGTGAACTTTACTTTTCCCATGTGTTGTTGTTGTTGCACATCCCCCTGGTGTAGGAAAGCCTACACCAGGTCCAGAAGGCCCCGTCGTGCCAGATCCCCATATACCTGCAAAAAGTCCTGATCAACCAACAGCTGCTTATACGAAGCGCCAAGACAGAGAAGAAGGTGATCAGGACTGGCAGGTAGGGAACAGGAACAAGGAGGGAAAATTCTCTCCCCGTTCTGAAATTTGATACATTTAAGATGGCCACTTCGAAATCTGGCCATGGCCGATTGAAAAGGCCGAGGGCCACAGCATGTGATTGAGAGTCCAGGGTGATTGCCAGCATACCAATGGTGGGATGGCGTACGGCGCCACAAGGAAAGCAAACGTTGTTTTCCCAGGGAGTGGACCTCAGTGGGAGTGAGGCGATTCAAACAGTCCATAGGGAGATCACAGCCATTCTTGGCGAGTACATCGGCTGTCTCGTTGCCATACACCCCGATATGCGATGGAATCCATTGGAGGCTTATTGGTGTTTTCAGGCCAATCTCGCAGAGAAGCTTCAGAATATCCTGGTCTGGGATGTCAAATATTTGTGGCCAATTTTTGAAATACTGATGGGAGAAAGATCTGGTGATCTGGCTGGCCAAGGAAGTGTTTGACAAACTTGAAGACAGTTCATAGCAACACGTGCCGAATGTGGTATATATTTATATATATTATATATGTGGTATATATATATATATATATATATATATATATATATATATATATATATATATATATATATATATATATATATATATATATATTATATATATGTGGCATTTATTTATATATATTATATATGTGGTATATATTATCTATATTTATTTATTTATTTATCAAGTTAAAAAAAAGCGTAGAGAAAGATGGAATAAGAAACAGAAAGATTCAATAGATTGACAGTGTTTTACGATTATTTTTAGTATAACTTTAAAAAACAGAACTAAAACATTTCAGTTAGTATATTTAACTTGCTCTCTCACTCACTCACATTTATGTACAAAATTATAATATTGTGGAAAAGAGGGTGTACTAGAAAATTAAAATATTCTTTGAGTAGTAATGGAATAATGAATCACTTTCACAGTTCAAGATAAATGTGTTTTAGGAAATAATTTTTTATATCCTTGTTTAAAAACCAGTCAATTATCTTTGATACAGTTAATTTACTTCTTTTGCTTTCGTTGAGTTCGATCTTTGCCCTGAACAAATGATAAATAGAACAACTGCATTAAATTCAAAAGTCGATTCATAAAGGTGGAAATTTCTAAAATTCCCTTGCTGAGTTTAGCACCATTTCTGTGTCACAGAACGTCATTCTCCGTTTGGATTTTCAACAGAAAGTTCCGAATTCGTTTTGGCTATAAATGCCGCTTTAAATCCAAACGGAGAATGACGCCTTACGCCACAATAACAATGTTATCGACTGATCTAAACAGCGCCCTCTACCATTTAAATATAACATTTCTAGGCACACATTTCTCGATAATATTGTTTAATTTGGGTCGCACTACCACCTTTTGCAATTTGGTCAGATACCTTCAAAACACCCTGTTATTACTGAAACCTTAAGATACAGTTATTTCAAGTCAAATGTATAGACATTAAAAATTATCAAAAAAATTAAACAAGATGATGAAATATCAATAGCTATTTCTTTGGAGCAAAGCGTCAACATCATTAGGACAGAAGTGTGCGGCCTGGATATGGAGGCTCTTTTGTAATGATGATAATGGTCGTTTTGTTCCACCAAAATAGCTATTGACAATTTGACTACCTTCATTGGTTATTTTTTAAGCTTTCAAATTTTTTATTACCACTACAGTCCATTCTGACATGTATACCTACATTTTGTTCATGTTTTCTTTAATTTCCTCGTCTGGTCTGATTATAAAGCTTTAATTATCGCATGTAATAAAAGTTATTATACCCGATAATTTCTGGTAGAAGGGCAACTAAAAAATTAAGTTGTAATTTTTAAAGCATATATTTTCCAGGTATATATGGTTTTTCCTGAACAGCCGTACTAACGTTGTACCAATCACTTATTCTAACTAACGACAGGTTTACGTGCGAAATTCTCAAACCATCTACACTATTAACGGATGAAAAGATTACATTACAAACTTAAAACTATTTTTCTCTACTACAGTTCATATTTGCCCTCATTATTTGAATCTCGTTTTTTTTATTACTATGCAAATTTCTCCACACTTGTACATAAACTGACCTTCTCTGTTCTGATAGCTTAAATGCTGTTACTACAAAATTTCCAAACATAGTTTTCCAATCCTCTTAATAACCTTCATTCTACTTCAGCATCTATTAACTTTTAGTCTAGTCTTTTTTTAGTCTAGTCAAGCTCTTAACTAATCTACTTCTTTTTTCGATTGTTCTACTTACTCCAAATCTGTTTATGCGAGTTCTTTGCTGAATTTGATTTGCCACACACGCTATTTGTCGTTTATTGTACTGGTTTATCACCGTGTCTCTTACTATTATCTCTTTTGTTTTAGAATAAGCTCTCCTGCTCTTCCAAAAAATACGAATAATAGCTTTATTGAAAGCATATTTTATAAGTTTATTTACATTTAGTAAAAAGATGTACAACTTATGAAATGGTAATTATTTATGCGTGATTTTGACCTTTTCCGTTTTCTGAGACTCGTAACTCCGTTTATAAGCCTTTATAAATTTTCTATTCATATATGAACTAAGATATTTTAAACATGATTTGATGTATGATTCATTAAAAATACAATTCAACAGCTTTTGGCAATCAGATGTATCATACAGCGTGCCTTGAAGTAAAAACAATTAACTTTACTAAGAATGGACTCCAACCTCCACAAGTGTTCCGATGAAATATTTCTCCCAAGATCTGGTCAATTTAGCTTCTAGATCTGGTCAGTGTTACTAATGACGAAATACCTAGTTCATACAAAACTGTCCTATTACTCCAAGGGGATTAAAGATCTAAGTTGGAAAAATAAGTTGTTCCTTACCCATAATTGATGACCGTTTGGAACTGGCTTTTGCACCAGATACTGGACACACAACAGGGCAGTTTCCGAAGTGAAGGTAAACTACCGTAAGAGTTAAACTCTTGAATAGAACATCTGTTTATATTAAAATAAACACAAACGTTTTGTTCTGTAAATTTTGAAACTCTTGTATATTTTAGGTTAGAATAAGCATGATTGTTTGCAGTCTTTTAGAGTTATCTTTATGTTGAATGTCCCGATCTAATTAGCCCTTTTGTAACAAAACATGATCGTAGAAAGATAAACCAAACCTGTTGTAACACTCCGTCAAAATCGACAGAGTGGAATACTATGCTTGTCATACACAGACAAAGTTTGTTTAACTACACATGCTACGCTTTCTAACATTAATACAAATGTCTCGAGCCTGACTTCTGCATTAACTCAAATTTGACGATTTCAGAACTGCATATATTTTTTCTTCGAGGCACAATATTGTCGGGAAAATCAAGAAAATAGTAACTCCAAGTTCGGTCTTTAGGGTTCAAAGTTGTTAAGTTACTGTTACATTAATAGTATCAAATGCCTTATAGCACTAGAAAACAGTGCACATTCGGTCAACACTGGTTTAGGCAAACATATCATACTTTTATCATCAATAGACAGTAATATTGTTACAGATTTCATGTTTATGGCCGCTCCCCCTCATCTGACACCCCTTCATGAAAATAATCAAGTGTTATTTACGTTATCTGAGGAGGATTAAAAGTAGGTGTGATTTTGAAGGCCGATGGTATTTGATCAAATGTGTTTTGAAACTACAGGAATTTCAAGATATCCAGATACAATCTATAGACAATTATTGTAATCGATCAACTTTTCCAACGTCTGAAAAATTGAACTTTATTCATCGTGAGCAGAGATGTAAACCACTTGACATTACTCTCTTGCACCACGTGGGGAGTCAAGTTTCAACCTCACATACGTATCATACATTCTAAGCTCAACACGTTTGTAGAGAGGCCCCATATTCACCCCGGACAGACCAATACCTATGCTAATCTAATACCGAAATTTGATTGTCTTACCCGATGCGAACTACGAACTTTATGATCCACCCTGCCCACAAGACCTATTTGATGGAACATGCATACATAAAATGTATTTAATTAAAATTATTTTCCCTGTATTCTTTGGATCAATTAGTTAGCTTTGTTTAAGAATTATTTTTTGGCACCTTTACATATGTAACTTACTAGGTAGATCAGTTTAGTAGGTTATCTTGAGAAGGTGTCAGCTAGTTAGAGCTATATATATATATATATATATATATATATATATATATATATATATATATATATATATATATATATATATATATATATAATTTGATAGATTTAAAGTATAATGTAAAATTTACTGTGCAAGATCGCCAGGAATCTCGCTAGAGACTCACAAAGGATAGTCTTCCCAGTCATCAATAAGCTTTTGGGATTGTAGGAAGCTTGAAGAATATTTACGAGTCTGTGTGTGTGAGAGAGAGATCTGTAAGAGAGAGATAATCTATAAAATCTTTAAGAAGTCCAGACCACGCGTTCCCAGGGTTTCCATCCATTTGTAAATGTTAGTCTGCCACTTTTAATGCCTAATAATAAAATTGAACCACTCTGGTGGAGGAAGATAGTTTAACTGCACAGGTGAACGGACGCTATGCTCACAATCTATTGCATGATATAGGGGTTAACTCTGAAACCACAGGATCAAGTGTTTGTTGTTACGATTCCAAACGTAATGAAGTAGATCCGGAACTGTCCATGGCGAACTGAATCATCCATCTACCTATACCACTCGATTTGAACTCGACATCTGCAAACAGTTGCAACATTGACAACAGTAGTCAACTCAAGAACCTTACTTTAGTTATGAACTTTTTGACTAGCACAG
The DNA here is from genome assembly GCA_947359465.1 of Metellina segmentata. NCBI lineage: Eukaryota > Metazoa > Arthropoda > Arachnida > Araneae > Tetragnathidae > Metellina > Metellina segmentata. The sequence goes on along the minus strand of OX375876.1, from coordinate 60,819,967 downwards.
CAGAATATAGTTTGTGAAATTTATTTTTATTGCACTTTTTACTAACGTATTGGTTGTCCTTCATTACACAAGATATATAATTATAATACTAGGGAATAAATATTTAAATTCTCGTTTTATATATCCTGACATATCACAGTTGTCTTATAACGATTTGCAACAGGGTAGTCTGTAAAACATTTTCTGCATTTCTTCTCTTAACAATATTTTTGCTCTATCTGTAACCGAATATAGTATCTCCATCTGAAACATTGTTCACATTCATCCAAATATTGTCAATATGACTTCAGTACAGTACTTTTTATGCCAAAACCATGTATCAAACGCCCGAGAACAAAAATTCACCAATATTTGAAATTTGATTGATATTTAGTGAGCTCTTTAAGAACTATAAATTGAATAAGTATGACCTATTATAGATTGAATAACGATTACGTGCTATAGATTGAATGATATTGTTATGATATTGCACGTACTTTGTCTTCAATCTTTTTTTCACTTTTTAGAATTGGTGTAAAATATTCTTTAAACTATAGACCTCCCGATTGATTTATAAAGGTAAATATTTATTTTTCTATAGTTATGCTTACCGTGGTATCTCCCAGTTGGTAGAGCAACCGGAAGGGTACGAGTTCAATAGTTATACGAAACTCAATAGAACCAAATACCGTCGTATATGTGGTGCAGATGCACGTTAAATCTCACGATACCTTAAATGTCCTTACATTGGAGTGATGTGGAAGTTTGGAAAGTGGATGGCCAGATAAGGTGTTACCTCGTCATCTGACTTAAATCTTTTCCTTCGGGATTGATCCCGCTACGTCGACAATAGCTCGTTGTTTTACAAGTGCGAGTTTAATTCAACTGCCTACCTTCCTTTAGTTGTGTATTCATAATAAAACTAGGGTACCACAGTTGGTCTAAAATAATTAAATGAATAAAACTACATATGGAATATCAAAAGAGTTTAATGTCACTTTCTTTTATCTTTCTACGGGTTATACCAGCAAAAGAAATCTTTTGAAAAGTTACATTTTAGAAATGAGGTGATTTTGAACAGGAATTTTGGAAAATGACATTACTAATTCGAATTTGAAATCTTCGAACTGTAATTCGAATGAATTTTTAATATAACGCTCTTCTCGGCTACTTTCCTCTTTTTATCCAAAATACTCCATTGGAATTTTAGAACACTGGTATTTTAATTCACAATGGGGGGGGGGGGAGTAGAATAACTCTGATTTCCTTCTACTGTCCTACAAATATCTGCGGAAAGGTAGATCTTAAAACTGTTTCTGCGTTTTATTCCCTATGACATTGCGTGCTTTGCAGCAATACGACAAGGATGTCAGAGCTTCAGATGATGGATGACTCAGGATCAGACAGAGTACCATGTTTTCTCCTTTGTCTCCATGAGACCACTAGAAAAAATAGTTTGTAGAGATTTACCGTCAAATATCTGGGCGAAATGAAAGTTGCTTCCTTTACTTTTATTGAGTGTTGGGACTTGGTAGAATGCTTAGAGAGACAAGACTCGCCAAGCTATCAAGACTGAAAAACCTTGGTCTAAACAAGTACAAAAAGGTATTGCAGTGAATAAAGCAATTCAGAATTCGAGTTTGTCGCTACACTGTAAAACATATCATTGTCTTTTGCTTGTATATTTTCTGGACATATTTGAATGTAACTAAATATTATATGCATTCTACGCACAGATTATTGTACAAATCAATTTTATCATGCTTTAAATTGCTTTTCTATGCACATATAAGTGTATATACCATCCAACTTATGTGTAAAATACTGATACAATTAATTTTGCGTTGATGAAATATTTGTTTTAAATTTAATAAATGATGCTTGGAAAATGTTTCTTTGTATATATATATAATAATTATTAAGTAGATTAGGACAAAAGCCTTAAAATGTTTGGGGTTTTAGAGTATTTTTACGATAAACTATACTGGATTTTTACGAAATTTCAATTACATCAAAGTAAATATTATATAGCTAAATTCTAGAGAGTATACAAAGACGATAAATATAGCAACGGGAACAAGATTACATTAAAAACGTTGCTCTAAACTATTGCTTATTATAGCAACTGTTAACTAGATTAGACAAATTTTATGAAAACGCAATGAAATTAATATTCTGTGAAACATTTCAGAGCCTTCGAGAAATTTCAAATTTAACAGCCTTATGCCTAATTTTTGAAAGTGATATAATGACTATCAGTTATTCAGTCTCTGTAGTGTAAAACCTTTAAGGCCATATTAATTTTAAAATACATGACCTTAAACATGTTTTCTTAGTTCTCTAATTGTGTGTCATAAAAATCAAACCATCATTAGATATCCTTAAACAGAGCGAATAAAACTTATTTCTATTTATTATGTACACAAGTTTTAGTTTGTTTTTCTTCTACGGTCATTTTTGCAACATCAGAACTAGCGAGTTTTTATAGAAGACCGCTTGTTATGACTTGTTAATCTCTTTAATAGCACACTGATACCATAAACAACACTTTATACTTATAATAAACTTTCTTTAGGAGAAAAAAATTTACCCTACATATTTTTTAAGCTATCGTACTATAAAAAATATCCTTTTTGCTCTGTTGTGAATATGTTTCTATTGAGCAAAATATTTCTTTTAACGAAGAGTAAATTCGGCAAAATATATCCCCCATACTTTGACTTTAATTAAAGAATGAACACAAATGAAGAAATTAGAATGCTTTTAAAATTTATCAAATCATAGGTATTAAAATATGACTATGGTCCAACATTTCAATACCTAAATAGATTTATTTAAAAATATTAATACAAAATAAATATAGTGTTGAATGCTTCAGGAATTATTGATAAGAACCTATACGAAATGTATCCATTATCCAAAGTATCCGTAAACAAAATTATATCTCCCATATTCTGCCTCAAGAATTTATGACAAGTCTTTCCTATATTTCTTTCGTCATCTGACCGTGGTTCAAAATTACGGGGGGGGGATCTTTCTCTTCGGGGGTTGATCTCAGACCATCACCAATAGTCTATTATGTTTGTCCAGTGTGACGCGTTAATGCACAATACCTAGATTTCTTTAATTACATTGAAGTGTTAACTTAGGTAAAGTTTTTTTCATATCCCTAATTAAATAAGAATTCAATCTCTAAAACTTAGTGTAGGCTAAATCTGTTGTTTATTGTAGTGGTAACCTGTTAAGTAAAATTCTAGGAAGTTTACAAATGCAAGAGTTGGGATATTTTGAATGAATAGTGAAAGTACTATAGTAACGTAATGTCTTTTTTCTACATCATAAGCCTCATATTGAGAGGAGATATATAAGCTTTTCTATCAGGAAGGTAGTTAGTTTGATTTCACTGTAACAATACACAACGGACTATTTATTGACGGTCTTGTAGGGAAAGATTGTAGTATGATACCTCGTAATTGTGTACCACGCCTTTCTACCAGATACTATACTTATCGTATAAACATTACATTCTTTACGACCCAAATCTATTTTAAAACGTTCCACATAGCCTTATGCTGACTCAGTGTTTGTTGTACAACTCTTTATGATGCATTTAAGTTTGAGACACTTTTACTTTATAATCATAATAATTGTAGACATTTCTGATAAAACCTAATCTAGAGTAATTGGGAAGGGATTTCAAATGGTAAAATTTAATTTTCTTAACCCTAGTGTGAGCTTTCTATTTACATAGCCCTTTTCTGACCTTTGCAAATAAAAGCTTATGCTAGAAATATTGAAGCAACAAATGGATAAGTGTAGTAGGCAGGCAGTACCTTCCATTAGTTTTCAGAATCCCAGCAAATCCTTTTTAATTGTACTCTTAAACTTTCACGAATTTTAAAAACCAAACTATATAACCTACAAAATCTTCATAATCTCTTCATACCAAATGTGAACCGATGACTTTTATGTCACTCAGCTTAATGTCACTCCCTGATGATACCGTAATAATTTCACAAAAAAAATCAATCAGGTCTAATATCTCCTGACGCAGGCAATTACTTTTACCACTAAATATTAAAGATATAAACATTCCGATCGAGACTAAAAATTGCTAATTGCTATACATACATATACCAATAGTGACCACAGACAAAAGAAAATTACTTTGCACGAATCTCCTTATGTACATGAGGATTAAATCAAACTAACTTACAAAATTTTCACCATCCCTTCAACCCTGTTGTGACTTGCTTTTAATATATTTTTTTTCATGGACACCATTTAATAGTTTCACCATATATATCCATTGATTCAAACTTGCACTGACTCAATAAAGTTATTTTATCCCATGAAGGCTCAAAGTGGAAATGCTGTGGATAACAAAATAGTATCTACATAGATCTTCGAATAATGACCAGGTTCCAGTAAACAATTTGTAACCTCAGTCCACGAGCATTAAAAATGAAAACTATCCACGAATTTCATAATCTTATTCCTACCGTAAGCTCTTGTTTTATGTAACTATTTTAATGTAATAATTATGTTAGAAAATACAATGCGTTCGAATAACCTCTTATACAGTATAGTCACCTTTCCTTATACCGAACAACTAATTGTTACCTAAATACAGCTTCTAACAGTGCCCAGAAAATCCCATTGCACTGCTGCTCTCAATCCCCATAAAATAGACATAAGAATTACCCTTCAAGAGGTTTTTACGAGATATCTCCTCATCAACATCTGATCAACTTAATCTGTTATTTAAGATACTTTGCTAATCATCAAAAAATGTGCCACATTTTGATAAGATATCTCGTTATCAAGATGCTGTCAATAGTTTGAAGATGACGAGAAACGTCGTAAAGAAAATCACCAGAAGGCTTAAGCTACACTGATTTAACAATCCTTTTAACACTACTGGGAACCATTATTTTAGATGACTCTTTTCTTGAACACCTTAATAATTTTATTAACAAACAAATTTAGGTTAAATAGACATCGACGCAGTTCAATGACCCTGTTAAGGCTCACGGCAGCAGCATTCTAGATAACAAGTGGACAAATGTCACTCATACACCTCCCATAGTGAACGGAATCCACACCAATCACTCAAGACTACTTAATCTCTCAAAACAAACATTAACAACCAAACTAGCCTATAAAATATCTGTAATCCTGTGAGCTTAAATTTACAGAATTCGTGATCATCCTTCGTGTATCAAAAAATGACCGTAAAGTGACAAAAACCAAATCAAAATCTTTTCTTGAACACCGTAATAAGTTACCGGAAAATACAATCAGGTCGAATAGCCACTGTCGCATTACACAGACTTTTCCCACTCAAAGGCAGAAACACGCCAGACAACAAACAGACAAGTGTCACACATAACACCTTCCAACACAGTCACCAAATCTGAATTCAAATCCCTTAACATTACATTGATACTCCCACAGCACATAAAACTACTAAACCAAACGAGCTTACGAACTCAAGAGCATTCCCAGTCTCCCAATCCCGGATTACACGCAGTTAGGAAATACACAAAAGGGCTGACATTACCGCAAGTTGCCGGACACATGCACCCGGAATCCTGTCGCAGAGCCACGTTGCCTCCGGGACGGCGTTCCGCCAGTGCTCTGGCGGTCCATGCTGCAGCCAGTGGCGTTGCCCCTCTGCTGGGGAGCTGGGGAACCCGGTCTTATTGATCCTTACCTACACTGGCGACGCAGGTACTCGCGTGCGCAGCGGGCCCCCCGGTTTTTCCATTCTTTTTTCTTCCCATACTTTCCATATGATCTGTCATAAATTATGGCAGAGGAGTCGTTCTATGGAGAGTTAGGCAGAGGAATTTTTCAATTTTTCGAAGGGTTATCTCCTGGATTGGGTATTTGATATGAATGATGGCCAATATAGATTTTTAAATATGTATGAAGTTTGTGCAATTCTATTGGGCGTGTTTTGCAACGGTAGGGTTTATTGCATCGAACTTAACTCTTCTGATGGTTGTCTCGAAGTGGTATCTTGTCTTTAGCAAAACTGACCCGTATCATAAAAAAAGTTGGCAGTATTTTAATGACGAGATATCCTGTCATTACCAACATTTGGCAGATCTTCATGGACGAAATGTCTCATCGAAACCACTTGGAGAGTTAGTCTCTGCTTTGCCAAATTTCCAAACTAAAGTTACGACATTTGCTACTTTAAAGAAGCATCACCTTTTTTTCTGCTTATCCTACCTCCATGATATGTCGTTAATTATGGCAGAAGAGCAGAACTACGGAGAGGTAGACAATGGAATTTTTCAATTCTTGGAAGGGTTTTCTCCTGGAGGTTGGGTATTAGATGTGAATGATGGTCGTTCATTAATATCTCGTCGTCTCATCGATGAACAAGTGAATGGATGCATATTATATTCAACTTCCTGTGATGATTTGATTATTCTCAACAGTACTTTTGAATTCTTAAACTGTTGACGGTAAATTATACAGTAAATACCTTTCTCCATTGTACTTTCAATGTACACTATATGTCCATATGTTATAAATAAATAAGACAATTTGAAACAGTGTATTCTACCTGGAATTCCTAGTTCAACGCAACTACTTCCAGCTTGCTACGGTTACCTTAGAATCATAGAAGATGAAGCGTACAAAGCTCACAAAGCTGTTAAACGACACAACAAAACTGCATACGAAAGAAAAGTGTGACTTGATTTGTATGCAGCAACAAAAATTATCGGGCGAAGCCAGGTAGTAAAGCTACTATATTATTAGTACAATTTTACAGATTTGCCTGTAACGACGTATCGTTCCATGAAAAACTGACTTCTAGTTAAATTTGGGATGGAAATAGGAAACGTTAAGGAATGGACTCTGACAGTTTTACTTTTTCTGTGTCTCTCTGGACAAAGCAGTTCAAACGATTTACTAAGCGAAATATTTTTAACCAAAGTGCAGAATGAACGCGATTCTTGGTCTAAAAGTACTTTGAAAGTAATCTATTTCATTAATTTTCATGAATTTCTGAACTCTCTGATATCTGTATCCACTAATGAGTCAGAAAGTCTCTCAACCAAAGAAAACTTTTAACAGATTTTGTACACCTTTTTCGAAATTTAATATCTCGAGAACTTTCTCCAACCATAAACTTTCTAACACTTTGACATAGTTAACTTTTTATTTCTAAAAATATAGACACTAGTGCTGTACTTTCTTTTATTCATAAAGTTTTAGGGATACAGAATTTACAGATCAGCTCGATAATTAATGTCTATAGCAAGATGCATACTTAGAACACAAAATAGATTTAAATTTAAAATTTTAATCATTTTCATTTCAAACATTTCCAAGTTTGGCGTATATAGTAATACTGTATACATAAATCATAAAATGTACTTCTTACTTATACCTTTTGATATAAATGATTTGCACCGTCTTTTGGCCCGTGCAATTTGAGGTGAAGAACCAGAGCAGGATGATGAATAAGCTGGCATAGCGGATAGCCGAGACATTAGATGATGTGCTCGGGTGAAACTGAGTTGCATTTGGAGGGAAATGCTTGCAACCTAATTTTATCATTATTGGCTTCAAGTATCCACCACTAAGCTTTGCAGGGAAGACTCTTTGCAGGGAAACTCCTTTTAACCCAAAACAACGTACAGTAATAGAGCAAAATTTAAAAGAATTAGAATGAACTTTTCCCAAGTAGAATTCACCTTCCACGATACTGCTCCTTTAGGAGTGTGAACGGAGTTGAACAGTCTTCGGTTGGATCGAATTTTGAACTCGTAACCTTGCGGTTGCTAAATTGCGACAATACTCTACTAACACAGCCCCCGTTAGCTTGGAGGTGCTTTTGTGGATAAGTACAATTGTTTTTCATTCTGTCTCGCTGAATTTTGCAGAAAACGTTGTATGAGTGGGTTTCGTAGGGGGTGACTCAGTTCAGTGAAAATGGAAGTTCTTATTTTTCTGTGCATCTAGATTAAATTGAATCGGCATTTGGTTCAGTTAGATGAAATCAGAGTATGCCAGAGTATGATTTTGCACTTTTCGAAAGGTTTTAGGTAAAAATCGCAAATGATCTATAAAAGAAATTAACTTCCTGATTAATATTTAATGGTTTTTGTTAAGTTTCACTTTATATCGAATATATATATATATATATATATATATATATATATATATATATATATATATATATATATATATATAGTAGTGCAGCAAATTCATTTCGACTCATGCTATTGTGTTGGTTACATCGTTTCTCATTGAGTTATACCTCGTAAAAAAGTTCAAAAGCAACTCAAGCAACTGGGATAGTTTAAACGAGTAATTGGCCTGCGAGAAGGTGGATGATCGAATCGACGGATTGTGATGTGCACGCAGTTGGCAGCGGTGGATACAACAAGGCACATACCAGCTTCAACCAAGAGAGGATAAACGTGTTGTCAGTAGTGGTTGTTGTACACCAAGCCAACAGTCACTGTTGCAGACATCCAACGGGCAGTGGGAACCTAACTCGATCATCCAATACGTGATAGCACCATTTATTGACTGCTTCACGACGTGATACTGAACTCACGTAGACCATTACGATGACTGCCTTTAACAGCATTGTATCGCCATCAAAGTGTGGAATGATGTCGTGCAAGACGGACATAGGGCGTCGAATGGCATCGAGTGGTCTTCACTGACAGATCCCTCTTCTGTCTGGGTGGAGACGGCAATCGAATCCGTGTGTGGAGACAACGCGATCTACATCAACGTTCAACGGTTTGTTACGCAGCGTCGTACGTTCAGAAGACCTAGTGTCATGGTGTGGTAATGTAATGTAATATATATATATATATATATATATATATATATATATATTGCGTTTTACATACGCTTTACAAGTATCTTGTTTTCATTAGAATTTTTTATTTTAATTCTCTTAAAAAACTCATTTTTTTAATGCTTCTTACATACCATAAGAAGCATTTGACAGAGTTTTCATGATAGAACATTTTGTCTATGTGTATAATTTTCTTCTTTCGTAATCAAATACTAATTTATTACAGTACAAGCTTTGGGGTAACGATTTGCTAATTTAGAAGCGTCAAACCTAATAAGAATTACATCATTATTTTCAGTAATTATTTTTATGAACTTACAGTGAAGATTTTCCCATTTGATTTCTAGATATATTTATCACTTGCACTCTGTAGAGCTGAAATAATATTGAGATTAATAACTTAACTATTACGTTACCCAATACCATTCTTTTAGTCGGAGAAAAATAATTAAAACAAAAATCTAGACTTTTTTAGATAACAAGAAACAACCATGACATTCATTCTTATCCATCCTCTTTTGTTCTTGAAAGGCATCTCTGAATCACTGCTTTCTTAAGTCTAATTTTTCTTTATATTTCTAGTAAATGAAGCGTTCTTCGTAAGATTTAGTTTCTTTTCCATCAACAATGTTGGATTGCAAAATGTTTGGACTCTGTACCATATAACCTTTAGAATCCTTCCGCTTGAGAAATGACACTCTTCATGAAACTTAATGGCTTTCTCGCGTAATTAGCCACAAAGGAAGTTTAAAATGTCTTCTCGGAGAAACGTATTGTCTAAGCAAGGAGTCCCTTTATTCCGATAATGATAATTTCCGATTGTGTTGCGTAACAAAAGAGAATGGATACTCGTTTAAACAACTGTACCCCTACGGAAATTAAAATTTGAATGAGAATATATCGTTACCATTTTGGCCACTGTTATCCCACTGAGAGAAAACACAAGCACATCTACTGAATGCTATGAGAGGCCTTTTCAGTTAATCTAAATATACAATAGATGGAAGTAGTGAATCTGAAATGGTACGTTTTAGCCAGTACCTGCAAACTTGATGTCCAAGACTTGTTTTTCGAGTGCAATTTTAGCACTTTGCCGACAAAATTTCCAAAGAATGAATTCCCAATTGATAAATTTGAATCGATTGCTCAGCGCCAATTAGATCAAACGCCAAGGTCGCCGAACAGATAAACTACATTTTAAATGTAAACTCCGATAGTTATCATGCTAGAGACATTTAGGTAACGGCAGTAAAATCTTTACAGTCCTTCTGGTTTGTTTGTTTACTCTGAAAATCCGTCTCATTTTATGTTAATCGAAAGGAGAAATCGAAACATAATACAGTTAATCTAAAATTGTTGAAGTGAAACACACGTGAAAGAAGAAATAAGAAAAAAAATGGCGAATGCCTAGTAGAAATACCGTTCTTAACTCTCTTCTGTTGTTTCTAAATTCTAAGCTCTTAAACCAAGTGTGTACCACTTCATGAGTGCTGCGAGCCTGATTGTGAAGAAAGCGGGACTCATGTAATAGTTTAAAAAGGGGGAAATGTGTTGAATGGAAAATTAACTAAAAACAAATATCATTCTTCGAATAAATCCAATGGTAGAACACCTCAAATTATTCCCCAAGTTCTTGCTTTTAGTTAGCCTGCAATATATTTTTTTTGGTTCAAAATTGAAACGGTTTCTCATTCATACAAAAGTTTTTTCGAATATGTTTTGTATTTTATGTGTGCAGTCACTTTAAAAATTTTAAGCTTACCCTGTGATAATCTTTGTAGAAATTAATACAGCACAATTCTTTGAATTGTGTTTTATATGTCGTCGAGAAACTGGACATGATTGCATTCCAATCATCACCAGATGTAGGTCAGTACATACATGGTCTAAGAAACGCGTGTCCCTGGTCTTGCTATTTTTATGTCCTTCCTGTGAATTCTAGGAAATGTAATGTCCTGCCTGTGTCAGAAAACTCAATCTACACCTTTCTTCCATAATTTTGACTGCTTTCTTAATCTCTCTTTTTATAAAATTAAGTCCACACACACTTAAGTTCTTAAAAGCCGATTCAAATTAGTTTCTCTAGTCTGATACCGTGTTAATAGATTGTAAAAACGTCGCGGGAAGGATGGACGCATCTCATGAACCAAATCCAGCCCTCTGGTCTTATGTTGTGTACCCTTTCTTAAACCATTGCGACACATTATTACAGTTAATGAAATAATTATATTCTTGGCGATTCAATTATGGTGATAACTGACAAGTAAAGCATTTGGTGATAAAGGCAGTTCTGTAACTTTAACACACTCTACTACAAATTGTGTAATGTCAAGTAATACAATCTATTCGCTTTAATTGGATTCAGAACGAGTATTACGTACAGTGAGATGGGCTATAAGTAGTTTATGAATACTGAATAATATACAATGCAATCGGTTGTCCAATATGTATTCATGAATAATGATACAATTGATAAACCCACTTTGAGAGTAAATGTTTGTGAGTAGATTCTAGTCCCAGTCTGTACAGGGATTTCAAATTCTTCGTAATCCACTTTACGCCACATGCCTTGATCTAATTATTTCACGAGTACCAAAAGAAAATGATCGTAGAACGGCAATCGAAATCTCTTTATCTCAACATCTGTCTTTAAAACTTTAAATGCGTTTTTCTCCATGATACATTTTTTCAAGATTTCCTGTTTTCAAATTGCTATAAATCGAAAACCGATAAAGTTTAAGGGTTGAAATTTGAAATACATCTTTTTCAAACATTATACTTTAATTTTGATTCAGCAAATTTGAAACAAATATTTACTTTTAAAAATATGACTTTTTTAAAAAAAATACCTTAATATTTTCAAAAATTTTTATTCAAATATTTTTTATTTTTTATTAAATTAATATTTTTTAAAGTGCTGAATCAAAATTAAAGTTTATAAATTTGTGAATAATATAATGCAAGAATTTTGAAAATTAATCAAGAATATTTTGGGTTTTAGCAATTTAAAATGACCCCTCTTTTTTTTCAAAAAATTTTAATTTAAAATTTTTAAAAACTATTGGAAAATTTTTGTGTTGTGATTTTGTTTATTAGTTAAATGGATAATCAGTACAAAATAATTCTAAATTCTAAATTAATTAATTAAAAAAAATTTCAATGTGTCCCGGACTCCCTTAACGAGCAACATCTTTAATTAAACAAAATAATATTTTAATTGAACATTAAGCATTTGCTTAATACACATAATTCGTAATATTGGGACAGATAGTCTACAATCCTGCGTTTGCATAGTATAGATGTTTATCTTAAGCAGTCGACTACGCTTTCAACATTTTCAAATGCTCGTCGTTTAAATATGAGTGACAGAACAATAAAGTGTAACCAAGCAACATCTTGAATTTGAAGCAAATACTGGACATGTGTGACAGTATCTGCTTTATGTGTATAGTCCATAATAGTGGGACTAACCTGGCTAGACCAGTGCTAGACCAGTTCAGCTAACCTGGTGTGCAATATTCGCAACGTTCTTTATCTAATTGGTCCTAATCTGATTTAATTAGTTCTCGTATTACAAAAATTCACTTTAAAGTGATAAAAGAAATGATTGATAAATGAAGTATATTCTTTCCTTTGATTGTTAGGAATATATATGGAATATTTCCATTAAAATGGCACTCTGGTTCAACATCTCCCTGTGTGTATGTCTATCTTCTGTGTTATTGAAATGAATAATTGGTAATGAAATACAAAAATCGTGTATAAGTACTTTTATATATCAACTTTGATCCAATTATCCAAAAGGATTTTAACTTTTAATTCTATTTGGAGAAGAGAAGGGTGATAACTAATTTTATAACTGTTTGAATCCATTCGGTAAATATGAAAATATTTTAAGTTAGCGATGGGCATTTTATAAAAGGAAAGAAAGTGTAACTAAATGAAACTCCCCCAAAGTGTAAATAAATTAAATAGAAAATTCTTTGGAAATGAGGAAGCCTGTATAAGAAAATAAAACGATCATTAATCTTTGAGGTAGATTTTCATGTATTTTATAATTACAAAAGAACTTTTGAACATGCATACTTCAAGTAAGCGAATGAAAAAACATTAAACTTTCTAAGAATAAATATTTTTGATTGCTTACTAGATAACAGAAATTATACGAAACATCAGTTTATCGTCAATTCTTTCAAAAGTATTTTATTATTAGCCTTCTGATTAGCTATTCCGATTTCATGAAAATGGAGGTGCTATTGAATCGCAGTCTCAACAACCAAACAATGATTATCAATGTTTTTAAGTTCCATTCGTGTTTATTTCTTTAAATGACTTTTTACATTCCTCGTATGGAATTTCGAAATGTATTGGAAAACATTCAAAAATTTTCTGGAAAATAGGTCCACCAAAGCGTATTCTATTTTTGTCCTAACCCACTCATTCGAGAATGTACATTGTTCTTAAGAATAGATAAATTTCAATGCTTGATTTCGAAAACCATTAATGAAAAATATTATAGGCATTGTGGCATAGTGGAATTCTATTTTTGCTCCAATCCCTTCATTTATCAATGTACGATTTTCTTGAAATTAGTGTATTTTCAATACTTAGTTTCGAAAAACATTGCAAAACATTCATTAAAAATACTCCATACGTTGTGGCCAACATGGCGTATTCTACTTCCGTTCCAACTCACTCATTTATCAATGCACAGTGTTCTTGAGATTAGTCAGGCTTATGTTTAGTCTCCGTTGTTACCCTTCCAGAAGAGCTCATTTAGGAACAAATTGTTTGCAAATTGGAACATGAAGCCACGAAGCAATTTAATTTGATATTCCATCTGCAGAAAAGAAGAGTGAGGGAAAGAGATTCCGGCTTGAGCTTTAACATCCAATTCAGACTTCGGAGCCAGGATTATTGTTTGCTTACTGAACTGAATGTAGTAATTAGAGCTCGGAATCCTTAGCAATTTAATCTCCTTCTTTCCATACCGTGGAATACAAAAGGCATTATTCGGAGTTGGAGGAGAGTCTTATTAGGAGAATTGCTTTTTGAAGTCTGCTTTCACACAATCACTCTGGAAGGGGATATCACCGAACCTTTTGCCGGTGCTTTTGAAAAGGAATTGAGTGGGTACCAACCTTAAGCTTTCATTTTGTATCTTTTTTCGTGTGAAGTTGTTCACTTTAATTCAAATAAACTAATAACAGGCCATGATACAAATTGAACTCTCTCTTGTGAAGAAAGATTTCGTCCAATGATTTGAAATATCGCAGCGAAAATTGAAAGATTATATTAATGAATATAAATGGATAATTTAAATTTAAGATATAGTTTGAAATAGTATTTTTGAATAATATATTTGAAATGGAAATGATATTAGATACATTGTAATATTTGAAACAGTTTTCACTTATAAGTAGCTTTAAACATTTTATAAAATATGTAAAATGGATGACATTTTGAGGCGTAATGTTATGAGACTGGTTTAAGGAATTTCAAAAGTTAGAGATTAGCTAAGATTGCACCTGATACAATAGTATCAAGTATGATAAGAAAATTATAAATATGCATAATTATCATAATTCTCTGAAATACGATTCTTCTCAAAGCTCAGTATTTTAGGAATTAAACCATATTTAGGATATTTGTTATGCTTATTTACTGTTACTTAATATTTAAAGGACATAATGCTAAAAGGAGGCATTTGAAAGGAAATTAGGGTGCATATCTATCACCTTCTACGAATCTATTTTAAATTTTTACTTCTAAAGTTAAGTTTCTTCAGGAGTGGTGAGCCGTCTAATATCACACCACTCATTTAGAACAGCTATTTTCAACGCATGTGCCACAAGAATGGCACTAAGGGGACCTAATACATTAAAAATAACAAAAATACAGAACAAAATAATCTTTTTTTTTTTTTTTTGCATCAAAAGTTGTTATTACTTTTTTTAAATGTTGTCCTAAAAAATCAAACTGCTTCTTGTATTTTTTTTAAATTCTAAGGATTTTTGTGAGTGAAGGTATCTGTGCTATCAGTCTTTCGAAACCAAAACTAACTGAAAAAAACGATCTGACTGAACTTACCGCATATGTGCGTATGCAAAACCTCTCTATATATTTTGGATTAATTAAATGAAATAGCTTAGCAGATGAAACTTTTCTTTGCAACTGTAACTGATATCGTGGCTTGTTTATTTAGAACCGTATTAGCGTGGTGGTACGAGTAAATTATAGCGATAATTTGAGAAAAAAAGAAGATTTTTGTTTTGGTTTTCTGTTTGATACTTGTAAGTCTATTATTTCTTTTTTCTAATTATACGTTATTATTAATTATGCCTAAATGTAAACGATAGATTTATGATTATAAAGGTAAGGCTCTCTTTCTTTCCCTCTCCGATTTACAACTTTACTTTCGGATGGAGATGCCAGTACACTTAATTATTTGTCTGGTGTGTAGATAGGGATATCACTTTAACAAAATGGAATGTGTCAACCACATTAGTAAACGTTTGGGGACACAATTGAGAGAGGAAGTAAAAACGTGGAAAGCTCATGGTATGACATTGGGTAGAAAATCTCATGGCAGTTTGCCTGAAAAAAAAAGGTTAAAAAATTAACTCGTTATTATTAAAGTGAAATATTGGCAAATAAAGCTGATGATAATGCCATGAAAACTGCCATATATGCTACTATTTACCATAACTTATAACAGACAAGGAACCACATCAAGTGTCCCAAGGGTTCCAATTCATGGTATTTTACCAGTCTGCAAAAGCCAGATATTTGCAAGCTCTTAGAATAACGTTCAAGGTGCATGAAACAAAATTCAAATGAGAGTTTTCTCAACATATTGGTCCAAGTTTTGAAAGGAAATTTTGTGTCAAAACACGTGTTGAAATGGCCACATCAGAAGCAATTTGCGAGTAGAATATAGGGTATTCACAACATACGTATTCAGAGAGCTGTTGGGATAAAGTTAAGATCTGATACCTTAAAATTTGGACAAATAATTAATGCTCGAGAGAATTATCAGCGAAAGAACAGTTTAAATGCCAAATTTCAACGTGTTCGAAAGTTAGTGAAAAAAGAAGTCAGAACAAAGAAAGGAATTGACTCTTAAAAAAAAAAGAAATGATCACTTATGGTCCAGGGAAGTTTTAAACCTCCCACATATGTAGAACGAAGCAAAAGTAAAAATTTTAATAATTTTTATTTACACTTTTTTAGCATAATTTTAATTTTAAAACTTTAAACTGCTTTTACTCCTACTTCTTATTTTTGTATCCATCTCATAATTGAAATGCCCACAAAGGCTTTTTTAATTTTCAATCAATTGACTTCAAATTTTTTGTTCCTTTTACATAGAATCTTATTATGAAATACATGTATGGCATTTTTAATTATTGTGAGTATAATTTTCTTTAAATATAAAGGTGCGGTAAAGTGTCTTTTTTTGTGATATTTCACATAACGTTTCAGGTTTTATTTTTTATCTCAAGATCTATTGAATGTATCTTCAATTCCATACCTGTAAATTTAGTTTATAGTTTAAAAAAAAAAAGAAAAACTTTAAAAATTCTTGAATTTTTCAATTTTTGAAAAATTTGTTAACATATTTTGAAGAAAATTGATAGTTTAAATTTGTATGTATAATTCTATGTGTGTGTGGCGTAAGAAACTGCAAAAATTTGTCTAAAAGTGTTTTCAGTAAAAAAAAATAATTTTTAAGGTTCCGGGTCCCATTGAGGATTGTGAAACGGTTTCAAGTTTGCAAGATTTATTTCATTTCAGCGGTTAAGTTCGGATTTTACAGATAATTTCAAGTATTACCCGTATATTTAATACCGTAAAAACAATGTTAAATATTATTTTTTATTACATAAGTATCCAATAAATTGTTTCGAATCTATTTTGTAAATGCAACTTTTTAGAAAAATAGAGTTATTTAAATATTGTTATTTTTTAGAAAAAAATATAAATTGTATTTTTTTTTTGCCAGATTGGGAAAGAGTATATACTATTGGCGTGCTGTCGAATTTTAGTAATTAATATATATCCCATATGATGGAGAAGGTTGAAAATGGCTGTTCTTGAAGACTCCTTGCATCTGAATATAAAATCGAAGAAATACGTTAGAAACTTAGAAGCCTTAAGCCTCTAGTATTTATGTACCGCACCTCAATTATTTCAGACGTCCCAACACCCCTGAAATTGTTAAGCAGAAAATACTGAAATAAAAGCCATACATTAAAGACAATCTTAGCGGTCAACTTTTTACAGTCGCTCTTTCATTGTTCAAAGCTCATAGACCCAATGAAATAGACTGAGCATGTGGGTATAGTCGTTGTCGTAAGATCTCTGAAGATAAAATCACGTTGACTTACGGATCGACTGAGTCGATTGGCTATCGAAACGTAGACTAGTATTTTTGATCACAGTATACAGTAACTTTAACCAATTGATAATTTAGGATTCATGCTTTTACACACCCATAACCACGTGATAAATCGTTAAATAGAGTGACCGAAAGCAATAACATCAAACTGCGGGCATTTGCTCCATCTATTTCGTTAGAAGGTTTTGTTTAAATATTTTCACGAGAAATTGCTCATACACAAAAAACAAATGTTAAATCATGGTATAAGTATGGAAACGACAAGCGATAATATTTATAAAAAATAAGTAGAAAAAACAAGCGATACTGATACAGAAATTTGTTAAAATGCGCACGAGATGGTATAATTAAATTACTAATCTATATATATAATTCTCTTACGTGGCACTCAAAAAAGACGTTATTTGTTATTGCGTTTTGGCAACATTGTGCGATTGTTTGTTTACCATCACGAAGTCTCGCGCCTCAATTGAATTCATAGCGTAATCGGATGAAATTTTATTGAAAAAAATTAATTTTAGTCTAGCTGTTGTAGTTTGTAATAGAAATCAAAGAAAACGGGGTATCTTTTCAGGGCCAACAATTGTAGTTCAACAATACGCTTGAACTTCAACTTAAGACAACAAACTCAATGAAAAGGTCAGTGGCTCGAGTGCTGGGGAAATGTACACACAAACAACATGCTGGGTATTCAATTTCCAAAGCAGGGATCACATTTCGAGTCAAAATTTGCAGTTTTCATTTGAATTCTGATTTCAGAGGCACTGTATATATCTTTTCTGCAAACAACAAATTTAGATTGGAAAAAAAAATTTTTTTTTTGGAATATCATATTTTGTTAACAATCTATTCTGCTAGGACACATGTCTTCATTGATGCGAGCGAAGCGAGCATAGGTTCGCGCAGCGAACCAGTGAGGATTGCAAAGCAATCCTCCGGGGGTTGGCGAGCTTTAGCGAGCAGGGGGCTGGCCCCCTAGTAAGTATATAATTTTCTATTCCTCGCAACGCCGTATGTTTGAGTTTTAGTCTCATTTGAATTATTGATTGGGCGGTGTTGTAATTTTGAGTTCAATTCAATTCTGATGTTTTTATTAATATTACTGAGACAGATAAACTTTTAAACTGTTAAATTTATTAATCGATGAATTCTTTGAGTACTTAATATTACGCTTCGGAATTTCTATGCATGAACAATGAAGACTAGCAAGATATGTTCCAATGCACGCGTATAGTATTTCTTATTACTCCACAAAAGATAATAAGCACTTGAATAGTAATGTGATTTCTACAAACCATTGTATTTTTTATTTTAACGGTTCTTACGCATCTAGTTAATAATAATTATGTATCTTATTTTGAACGATTGAAAAGTGTTGCTCAACAAATTAATTGATCAACTATTGAAATTTTCAGCATACAATTTAAATATCTCTTTATATCGAGTATGAACTCTAAAGTTTTTATTTTAAAGTATTTAATTTTTTTAAGTGTTTTAATGTTAGTAAAATGACTACTGAAAGTTCATTTCCAAAATTTCCAAATGTGCTCACTTTTCTCATTTCTTAGAAATTAGCAATTTATATTTTACTCTTTCCATACCAAAGATTTCATCTGAAATAAATTTCACTACATTTATTTCATAGGCCTCTTCTTTTCATCCCATTCACAGTTATTACATTGATGGATATTTGACTCAAGCATAAATGGAAAGAGTTAACAAAATGTTTTAAGGATACATAAAAATTTTTTAATAATATACTGCTGCATGTTTAAGATGCTTAACATTTTTAAATGGTATAAATATCATTAAATCGATTAAACTACATTTGATGGAATCCTTTTTAGAAAAACCAATATTTTATGTCATTAACGTCCTTCAAATTTAATGTCAGGCTATAACTACGAAAAGAACTGAGCAATGATATATCACTCATCGGAAATTGTTCGTGAGAGTATTATGACTTAATACTCGAACTGAGCTTAAATTAACTTCAGTGATATCCTACATTCATTACTTATCGTACATCCATTACTATCCCCACTATGGACAGATTAAGGTTTATTGGAAGTTGAATTAAAGTTGAGCACTGGAGCTACACAATAGGCTATTGGCGACATGAACCTTCTAATGAAATAAATAGCTAGCGCATGTGTGTGCAGTCGGTATTGTAAGATCTCAGGTGAATAAATCACATAACTTATAATCTAAATAACAATTCAATCGAAAAAAAAAAACTTGTAATTATGTAAGTTAGGCTGATGTGTCTAAAATAAAAAAATTAATACGGGCTCTCCTCACTGGGGATCTCTGATACCATGCTACTCGGACCATTGTAAAATGTAAAATGTTTTTTTTTTTTTTTTTTTTTTTACTGCAATGTGCCACTTTGTTTCTAAGGTTCAGAAATTATAAAAAATTTTGCTATGTGTAATTGTAATAAAGCTGTACAAGTGTGCAAGAAAAAACAAATTGCAATCGTATAAGTTAAACATTCTGATACACAATTGTGATTTAATGAAGGTCCGTAATCCAAATTTCTGATGGAGACCAGACAGCAGGTACGGAGAACCCTAAACTGATATGAAATTTTCTACGTAAACAAATAAATATCGAAGACAATGGGGCATAATTAAACATTCGGTCACACAGTTTGAATTTTATGAGAGGTCTGTAATCCCGTATTTGGGTTTGGACAGTAGATGAGAACTTTATGAGATTTTCAGTGTAAACATAAGCAAACCGCTAGAAAACGAAGATAGTATTCTCAATTTCCCTTTTGTATTTAGCGGATGACATGCCCAATTACGTGGTAAGATAGCTTAACCAAATCCTTTCAAATTACTGCTTTTTAAAGTCTGGATCAACTTTGGCCATCCGAATTACTTAATATCGGAGGGAATTGAAAACAAGCATCCTCAAAACGTCGTTAAACCAAATTAGTTCTTAATAATTAAGAACTAATTTGGTTTATTGACGTTGATCCAGACTTCAAAGCATTCATTTGCAAGGGTTTGGTTTAGCTATCTTACCACTTAATTGGGCATGGAATCAGCTAAATTAAAAAGGAAACTATTAAAATTAAAATTTATGATAAATCATATAAGCGACGTGCTGATATCACCTACGAAAATTAGAGTAATGTCACTTTTGAAATGAAAAACAGGGAGTATATACAATCACTTATTGCACTATAGCACCCTATGTATTCAGCTTCAAAACATCAATATCATTTTTGAAAACCATGAAAGGAGGAAATACCTGCTTGTAAGAATGTGACGAAAGAATAACCTAAATTTAAACTCCATGCGAATATTAAAAGAGATTTTCATTTAAAAAATGTTAAATTCTCCGTCATATTCATTACTTTTATCCACGATATGAAGGTACCCGAACACAGATGATTTTTGCTTTCAATTCCAATCAAAACGAATAGCAACTTGATACGCCACTCATTCAATTTTAATAGAGTCGTTTTTGTACAGAAAGGGCAATTAAGATTTATCCGGTGGAATATTGCTCACTGAAGAGTCATTAACCATCCTTCGTGCTCATTATAGGTCCTTCTTCGGTGATATATATCGACTTATATGATCCGTTGCGACGGCTAGTTAGTTTGAAGGGGATCGTTTCCCATCTCATCCGATACGAAAACAATGGGAGAATGTTGACCGAATCGAGAATATAGATCGAAGGTATGGCATTATCTTTTCATGGATTTCACTCCTCCTACTTCGTGTCTTATCTGAGATGAAAAGTTATTTAAGTTTTGTCAGAAACTTTATAAATTGTTATCTGCAAACATTTTCAAAAAGGCTTGCACTTACTCTTTAAAGGTTTAGAAAAATACACTCAATAAAGTTTCAGATTTTTGGAAAATTTTCAATCCTATCTACGGTATGAAAACGAACTTTAGTATGACGTCGGCTAACAGTAGAAACTCATTAAATTTCATTTTTGGTTTACACTAAATACTTATTTTCATACTGATGCGAAATAAATTGTCAGATTTTAATTTGTTTAATTATATGTAACACTATCAAAATGCCTATAATTTTTTTTAATCTAAAAACTAATATTCTTTAAACACCATTCTTACTACAAGATGAAACGCTAGCCCCTGCATTTACAATCCGTGATAATCATTTTGTCAAGTAAAAAGTATCAAGACATATAATTTAACAAATTAAGTAAGAAATTTATCGATTGCGCATTAAGGACTTCTTTGAAGATACAACTGAAAGACAAGAGCTTGAGAGATATCTGACCACTTATCTTTAAACGGCATGACCTGATCCTGAGAAGTTTCGAAGCAGTTGAAACTAAAACGTTTACCAGCATCAAACTTCCTATTAATCCCACTGATAGTATTTCAGAGAAATGAATGTGTTTAAACACGAAGAAAATCTTTCCCATCACGGCAACATTTCGTGAAATAAAAAAAAAATCCTCTCATTTTCATGCACTAAATAGTTTATTGTGTTGCTCCTGTGCTACGTAAATTCCCCTAAATATCTATATTTCTCATTCACACTTCAAGCGAATTTATTTTTTGACGATAACGCATTTGTCAATCGCGCCTATGTCATAGAGGGATGGCACCGTAACTCTAGTATGACACTTTGAAGAAGTAATTCCTAGCGAGTTTCCCACTGTACTGGCAACCTGAGACCTGTAAGGTTATGGTTCGTAGGTTATTCTGGGTTTATTTTTCTCTTCTTGGTATGAGTAAAACTTTATGTTATGTTGCATGAATATTACTAGAAGCTGTCTTGTGTTTGGAATAGTTTGGGAAAATATAGATCGTGTACCAAAAAAGGTCAATCAATCTCTGCCATTGATTTTGCCTCTTTTTAAGTTAACTTCTTTCTAGTTTCGCATCTCCGTCAGCTTTTCCAATAGGATTCATATCCTCTTTTCTTATTCATTTGCTAATTATTCTTATAATAATCGCCAACACAAATTAAATTCAGTAAAAACAAATACGGATTTTAAATCACTCATCGCATGTGAACTGTTTCGAGCCAGATATTTTGTTTACTTTTCATCAACAAATGTGATTTCACAATGGATTCTCGTGATAATTAATCAATATGTTCTCAAACGACAAATACAAATCGTGTCTTTTTCTTGTCAACCAAAAAAATGAGCACTAATTAACTTGAAAAAGCGTTTCAGTTATTTGTATTATTTATTTTTCACGTAACGTTTGTTCATAAAAGAAGTCAAGTTAGTCTAATTTTCCAGTATTTATTTGCTAAAGAGGAGTGAGTAGTCCTCTTTCGAGAGTGTTGCTTCCTTTGTAAATTTACTTTTTTCGAGACAACTTCTTGCTCGTCTAGTTGGTGGTATATTTTTGTATTGTGTTGGGTATTACGCCAAATATTTTGCCCTCATTGAAATACCGGTGAATATCCGGAAATAAAACTTATCTCCAGTAATTCGTGAAACTCTCTTTTCCTAAATGCAAATCACTTAGTAACCATAGAAAGCATAAACATCGCTACAACGTTAGCAATATCAGTACAATCGTGTTTGACTTATCTTCCTCATAACCTATAGTACTGTAACATGTTATTTTTAACCTTTCACTCCTAGGCAAAATAGTCATACATCGATTCAGGTTCATTAACCCTGCAAAAAAAGTGACAAAACTCAAAATTGCAGAATTTGAGAAACATTAATTTAAAGGATACTATAAAACTTATATTGAAAAACATAAGCTTCTTTTAAATTTTAGGCAAGTATTTATGATGGTAACTTCTATTTTATTTTATAGAATAGTAATATTACACACTGGGCCACCTCATACATATTTTTAATGACATAACGTCAAAAAAAAATTTTTTTTTTTACTTTGTCACTTTTCTTGCCGGGTTGCGATATTGTCCTTCAAACATTCCGTTTGCAAGAACTTGACACTCTCATTGTTCATCTTTGGCACAACAGGAGGTACTATCACAAAGTGGAGTATGGGAGATTCATTGGGGAACCCTTATTTACGCATCGTCTTGAAGAAACAGGAAATTCCAACCCGAATGCACGAATAGGAGTCAACCCGATTTTGGCATATACGAGATTCGAACTTTTAACCAAGCACTTCAGTTGTAATTATTTATTACGTAACTAGCAAAATACCCGACCTTACTCGGTTTGAATTGGTTTACTCTAGATTGAAGAGATTATCAAAATATATAATGACTTCGTTTTTTGTAGAGTAAAAATTTATTTTAACACCTTTCGCCATCTTTATATTTTCTACAACTTACTTTGGACACAAATCCTACACATGAATATCCATTCATGTAATACATTTCACATACATCGCACAATTGCTGTATGACAAAGCAACAAAATGACGAAAGGTGATACTAAGGTTACTACTATAAAAGACGATTTTGAGGGAGATTTGGAATTCCCTTTCTTAAGTTCTTTTCATGTTCAACTCAATTAATTAAAATTACGATTTAATTTACTCATAGTCAACAAAACAATATTTTTTTACTTGTGGCACTCTTGCCTCCGGTATGCGACATTGTGAAATTTTGCAATCTTCTCCTGTCATTATTACAACGAATTTTTTAATGTTGGAAAAAGTTCTAGTTCGGATTTTTAGACATTATTATTCTTTCAATAACGGCATTATTCTTTAATTAACGGCATTATTCTTTAAATAACGGCATTATTCTTTAAATAACGGCATTATTATTTCAATAATGGCATAATTACACTTAAAATTTACTGAAAATTTATACTGACTTACCTAACATTTTTAAGTCTAATACTTTGTGGTGCTGTTGCGTGTGATGAGAAGGAAAACACATTTATTAAAATAATAAATATTTAAAACAGGAAACAGCGAAATAAAACAAAATAAAAAATGTCGCAAAAAATTGTTCTAAATATATTAATTTGTGATTCAATTTTATCTATTGATTTCGCACAGTTGCCACAACTTACAACTAAAAGTGAACAAAATTTAGAAATGTAAAATTAATTCAGAGCGAAAGAACCAGAAAAAATATCACTGCTCGTGCGATCTTGTTCATTCTCGTTTCGTTGAAAAATATCGTCTGTCCCAAATATTCGGAAATCGTTTTCATTGCGCAAAGAATAAAAATAAGACTCGAAATAAATGAAGCATCAGACCTAAAATTTCACCATAAAAAAAAAAATTTTTGAAAAATAATTGGTTTTTAGCATTACTGGTAAAGCAAATGAAAGTAATCGTAATACTCAAACTACATTCCAATTTTTCGAAAACTATCAAATTGTGGCTGATTTAAGTATACTTACTCATGTGTTTTAGCATGAAACTCATCTAAATATAACAATAAAGAAATGTTTAATATTGCATTCACTATATTAATAGATAATGTATAAAATAAAATACACTGCAATCAAATATCTGGAATACAATTCACGTGATGCCTACACAAACACACAAACACAAAATCGAGCATAGAACAGAAAGAGGGACAGACAGACTTTCGCAACCAATTCCACTCACTAAATCAAGATAAGTACTCACTGTATGCAAATTTCCATGAAAATATCTTAAACCGCGTGGACGTGTATAGGGCACAACATACAGACAGACAGACAGACAGACAGACACCAAACGAGAAAAAGGCGGATTCGGCATCAGAAGGGTCCAAAACGGATAGAAAACTTGAAATGGGTCGAAAATATTGAATGTACAAACAAACACTCCATTCTTATTTATATAGATAGCATAATTACCCGTTCTTATTCGGGTTGAATTGGTTAACTAACACTGTCGTTAGTAAATTGTAATTCGTCTATAGCAACTCTAATAAAGGTACATACTTTTTAAATACACAATTTCACAAATGTAATTACATGTCATGCTTAACATTTTACATTTTTCTAGAATTTAAATTTTTAGTAAGAAATAAGTCTCTAGAGAATGGTAATGTTACCCGAAATGTATAGAATAGTTCAGAGAGTGCATTTAAATGCCTTGCATATCATTCAAAACAAAAACATTTACCAATATCATCATGCGATGATCGAAACTGTTTTTAAAACTTATTAAGTTATTACTTACCTTGATTAAAGTTATTATTGAACGAAAACCATCAAGTTGTAAATTCAGAAATACATCTTAAAACAGATTTTAAAAAAGCTTCGAACGTAATGCATGTATCTGTTTTTAGCACTGCAAATAGTCTTGGAATCTAACGGACAATAATTTAAAAACGCAAACGATTAAAAAAATACCAAGGTTGCCTTATTAGCTACCAATTCTGTTTTTAAAGATCTTGTTCTGTATGTTATAGCGTTTTATTACATTTATCGTCTGTACCAAATATTCAGATTTCGAGAAAAAATAATACTAAAATAAGTAAAGTATTAGAATTTAAATTCCGTAAAAATAATTTTGGGAAAAATATTTGCTTTTCCTGACAGTAGAAAAACAATCTAAGTAATTGTAATACTCAATATATTACATTCCAGTAGTTCCAAAACTACTAAATTACAGTTGATTTAAGTGTACTTACTCATATTATTTAACATAAACTTATCTAAGTATGTAAAAAAATAAACTTTTTATTTTGCAATCACTAAATGAAAATATCGCACCCCCTTAAGAAAAGTGACATAAGTCAAAAAAAAAATTGGTGTTATGTCATTGAAAAATATGTATGAGGTGCCCCAGCGAGTTATATTACTATTCTATAGTATATAATAGAAGTTACTACCATAAATACTTGCCTAAAATTTAAAAGAAGCTTATACTATTTCAATATTTTATAGTCACCTTTAAGTTGATGTTTCTCAAATTCTGCAATTTTGAGTTGTGTCACTTTTCTTGCCGGAATGCGATATGGTGTATAAATTGACGAAAGGTTTATTCAAATAAATGAAATAAAATTAATGTGATACCTGTAAAAAAACACAGGCATAAAATGAGATATCGAACGAGAAGACAGACAGGACAGACTAACGCAACTGAAATCAGTCACTCTATAAATGTAAGGACTTACAGTTTATGAGCACATGCAAAGTTTTATAAAAATATATTCAATCGTTCGGACGTAATATAGAAACAAACAGACAAGTACCAAACACGTAAGAGACGAGTTTTGTATCAGAATGATCCAAAATGGTTAGAAAACTCGAAATGGGCTGAAAATATTCAACGTACAAACAATCACTCCATGCTTATTTGTATAGATTTTTTTATTTGTGATTGTGCAAGATGGTCCTAGTGTTTTAATATTCTTTTAAATGTATTTTAGGATGCATTTTAAATGCAACCTTAATGGAACGATATATACTTTACATTTAAAATACAGAAAAAAATCGCTTGCTACTGCGTTACTCATTCCCACTTGTTTTCCTGAGTTACTATCTTTGTACATAGTTCTGTATGATCCATCCAGAATATTCCATGTAGAATGTTTCCCCATACAAAATTCAAAAATTCCATGTTAAATAAAGGACTACTACACCATCAGCCCATCAGTTTCTTATGGCCGACGCCTTTACCGAAACAAAACATTAATGTAAAATGAATTCCAAAGTTTATTCCGCATTTATATCACTTCTAACACGTGAACTGCAGTTTGGATTTCTAAAGCCTGTGTGTAATTCGTTTTTCTGAAAGAAATATTTAATTTTCGAAACAGTCAAAACGACAAAGTTTTCACTCTTAAAAATGACAAAAGAACGAGTGAAATATAATCACGTTTAGAGACTAGCAACAAAAGTTAGCAAAAATAGTTAATAAAACTTTTCGAGAATTCTTTCACAGGAAATATGTGAAAGTAATCCAAAGTCCATCAACGAATAAAGCACCATTCTGGACACACGGGATTTAAAAAACAACTACTGGAATAATGCCTGTGGAAGTTCTATTGAGTGCTTAACGGAAAATCACTTTGATCAACACCATGTAGTGGTAATCGGATCTTTCTCACGAAAGCGCTCTTTCGTCGTCTAATCTTCTTAGTTGAGAAAACAGACACTCCGCTTTCTTAAAGATTTTTGCAAGAAGAATGGTTTCTGAATTAGGGCGATACCTTTGGGTGTCTGATTGATGATGACCTGATTGAAGCATCATTTAGAAGAGAGAATTAATCCGATAGAATGAAAGATTTACATCTCAAGATTTTATAACTTATTGTCGCATCTTTTTAAATGTACGTAGTTGTAGAATCGTACCAAATTCTTTCTATAGATTTTAATCAATTCGACCAACTTGAAAATAATACTTTTGGTTGTGTCGGTTTAGGAAAAATTAATAAGATTAGTTATTTTTTACTGGGTGCAAATACATCATTAAAAGGAACGAAACTGCAATAAAAATACTTTGATTGATACATTCGCATGCATTCTCGCTGACCAACCGTTCTGGTGGTTAGGGTGTTAGCCTCTAGATCGAAAGGTTCCTAGTTCTAATCCAGATCAGTGCATAGTGCATATGGTATAGAGGCCGTCTGGTGCACCTTAAATATGACCGAAAACCATCACGTTGGGTTGTTGTACAAGTATGGAGAGTGGGGTGCCAGCTCAGGTGTTGCCTCGTCATCTGACCGCGGTTCAAAATGACGTGGTGTTGTCCTCGGATCTTTACCTTAAGAGATAGATCCCGGACCGCTGTAAATAGCCCGTTGCGTTGCTCTCGTATTACGTTAATTAAAAATTACCACAAATTACCCCAAGCATTCTCCGTAATCATTGATTTTGAAGAAGAAACAGCTATACATTACATTCAAGAATTCTTAACGGCTTTTACTCGTAGAGCCAGGATCAAGGTAGCCTGGTTGGAAGAGTAACAGATTATCAACAGAAGGTTTGCTAGTTGGAATCCAACCAAATACCGCCGTGTACATGTGGGCTAGTACGCGTTAAATCTGTAGTGGCCTCAAATGTTATGCCGTTGGCGTGGTGTGAAAGTTTGGGGAGTGAGGTGCCAGTTCAGGTATTCACCTCGTCATCTGCCCGTAGTTCAAAGAGCCGTTGTCTTTGGATCTTTCCCTTCGGGTTTGATCCCGAAGCGTCGCCAATACACCGCTGTGTAGCTTCAGTGTGACACTAATCGAATACCTACATACCCATAGAGCCAGTTTTCTATTTTATTCTTCAAATTAGCCAACAAAATCATAATATTTGCAAATTGATTACTGTTATGTATTACTCTTATCAGTAATTGTAAAATTTAAGTCTATATTACATTGTACTTAGCGCTTTGCTCAGGAATTCTATATGAAGATCCACAAAAGGTATATATATCCAAACGTATGTATGCATCCAAGTTTTCAGATTTAAAGAGCAAATACAATGTTTTAAAAAAATGTTTTGTTCTGTTAATCCTTCTGGTTATTTTTCTGGAGCTCAGTGGGTATGCCAACTGCGACGTGTAGATGGAGCAGGTTCGATTTATGTCAGATTCAATTCCTCATTGGGTGTATTTCTGTCTTCTTTGTCAGTAAAACTTTGCTTGTTTATTTAGGGCTATTACTTGATATAGAACTGTCAAAAGAGTTTATTATTTCTACCTCGAATACATTTTGAATTTAATCAGAATCCGTCAACTTAATCTTAGTTAAAGACAGTTGAAATAACATCCAAATAAAGAACCTCTAATTCTGAAATACAATTGAACAGTAATAAAGTAATTTTTATTGAAAATTTAATAAATGAAATATCATATACAGTGGCTCACAAGTGTTCGTACACTTCAAAAATGTGTAAAAAAGGCGTTGTAGCCTGGAATTGAATTCGAATGTGAAGTCCAGTATTTTTCATATCATCTTCATGTAATTCGGAATAAAACCTAACAGTTAAAAAAATAATATTGACTTATTTTCTTTTTATAAAAATGAATAAGTAAGGAGGCAGAGAAAGATACGTCACAAAAGTGATCGCACACTGGTGCATTTTCAGATAAATCTACATTCATATAAATCTATATCTATATTCACTCATCACTGTACCTCAAGAACTACAAGTCCTAAGAAGCTCAAATTTTGCAGGGTGAATCTTCTTATACTGTAGGGGTGCAATAAGAAAGGATTTAGAAAAAGTCGAATTGGAAGATGCCTAAAATTAACCTAAGGCTTAAGCCAAAAGCAATTCGAAATAACCATAGAAATAACATTGAGTATAAAATGATTGGTATACGCAGCTAAGATTGCTTTTTACCAGTGTTGATCAAAAAACTATTTTTTTAAACAAATTAAGTTATAATACTCATGTTTGAACTGACTTTTTACATCTTCCCATGGTGAAAATAATATTTATAAATATTTGATTGATGAAGAAAGAATATTTAAAGTATTTATTTTATATAACTAACACTGTGTAATGGAACACGAAAGCCTAAAATAAAAACGCATTGATCACAAAAGCGCAATTTTGCTTTTAGGTATCTGGCAACGTCAAAATTAATGTTTCATTTTTTAATTTAACTTAGAATTCTTTGTTTGGGTATTTGAGTTGTTAGCGAGATAATGAGGTCATATTTGAGGATTCTGTTTGCTTATAAATCATTATTGTTTTTATCAATATTTTTCGTCTTTTGTCGAATTGTTCTATTTCAGAAAATATTCAGGAAATCGAAATATAACACGTTTTTTACACAATTGTTTTTTCATAACTCTGCATTTTTTTTCAGAGATTGGAATTTTGTTTCCGTTTGCATATATGTGTTCCAGTATATTAGCTATTGCAGAAATATAATTCAGGAATTTAGGTGTTAAAATGATTTATTTATTTCCTGCAAACTATCACTAGAAATTGCTAATTCCTTGGAGGTATATGTATATTTCGATCAACTTTCTTCACATCTTTGGTTAAATACGCAACGGTGTGCAGATTGCTGTATCATAAAATAAATAAAATGTACGCATCAAAACATTCTTAAAGCGTGTAATTTCTTATTTTAAAGTAACAAGTAAATTAAAAAAATAATAACTTTAAGATAAGATGGGTTACGTTAAATTGAAATGGGTAGTCAAATGTATTTCAAAATTTTAATGTAGCTTTTCATTGAAAAACGATTAAAATTAATTAATTTTCATGTTTTTTCGTGTTTTATTCGGTGTTATTGAAAGTTGTACTTCATAGTCAGGTAACTACATCTATCATTCTAAATAGGTTCTTGTTTTCTATTTAGAAACCGAGTTTTTGTGTATTTAAAAAAGTACCATAAGAGTTCAATTTGTATGTCTGTTAGAAAAAAGAGAATTTTATACAAGACTAGACTGTTGATATTGTTGACTTTGTTGATATAATATTACAGTTAATAATTTTGAAATCTTGAAATTTTTTGTCTTAAGTGACAGAAAGCCGAAGTTGCTTACTGAACATATTGAAGATGTTCTTATCCAACTTAGATACATGTGAATCATTCGTTGAATGCAGTGCTTTTCGTTTTGTAAAAGCGCTATAAAATCTTTATTTCTACCACAAGCTCCGTTACTTCACATGCCGCTGAATGGAATTTTCAAGAAAAATTGCGTCTGCTTCAAACTAAATTAGTCACGAAGGTAGTAACCACATAGAAGTAGTATACAGAGGGTTCACTGCTATAGGATGCAATGGACTTCTAAATAACATGGGAAACCGCATAGACACTGGCGCCCTCGGCGGGGGCTACTATAGCGTCGGATCTATTCCTCGTTTCCATAACAACCGAACTAGGTTTCCATAACAACCAAACTAGGTTGCCACAGAAACTACCTCAGGCTGTTTCATTCTATTCGAAACCCAATTTACATTTTTGATAAAAAGCCAAATGTTCTTCAAATAATTTTTAGCTTAAATGTTTTAAAATAGCAATTTCATTTTTTAATGTCCTCTGAACTTACAAAAAAAATTTAATTTTTGAAATCTTTATTAATGTATGAACTTTTTTCTTTCATTTTAGAAAATAATTATGTGAATGCTTCTTTAAAAATATTCCTAAACGTTTTTGATTTGGAAAATTGTTGATCTCTGTTGATAGTCTGAAATATTATTTGAACGAAAATGTACATAATAAAATTTTTTTATTAACTTAATCAGGTACATCATTTATTTCTGAACAAATTATATAATTTGAAAAAGGAATAGAAATGAAGTACTGTTTATATCTGAAACTTGGGAAGGTGGTAGTACGGAACAAAACAATCATGGTATTTTCACAGAACTGCTCAAAAAAGTCTTCGGAGCACAGTCAAATGTGTGTGTATTCCTTTGACTGAACAATGGAATAGAAGTTGCAAGGTTAAGACACTCAACATGAATGCATCTGGTCAACATAGTCGGGCAGTTTAACCGCTGAAATTCATCAGACAATTGCATTGAATCTGTACATGGCCATCAAATACACAATAGTGGTTCCATGTCCACACAGCTCTAGCATCTGGCACCCCCTAACATAGTGCTCCCTTCATCAAGATTAAAAAATTATACAATAACATTGCAAAAAAGAAAGTTTTAGATCTTGCCATAAACAAAAAAATACAAATGTATATAAATTAACTGTGCAATAAAATTTTGAATTGTTTTGCTGGCACAAAATACATCTATGCAGCTATTTTATGTTTTTGATGGTTTGAGGAAAATGAAATGTCACTTTCAGTTCCTTCGCAAAGTTCACGAGTACAAATACTTCATGAAAGTATAGAGAACTTCATGATGTATTTATACATAAAGAAACACTTCCTAAGTATTGTCATGTATGCCAGAAATTCGCATGTAGGCCATCTGAAACCATAATCTGATTCCCCTTTGTAATATTTAATACAGAAAAGGTACAGTGAAACTTCGATTAACCACATTTATCCATTATTGGCGCTAAAACACACAATTGTTCAATTTTAGCATAGCAACGAACAATAAAATACACAACAGGTTATAAAGGAAAGAAATACTTTGGTAAAATAAGAAACTTAACAAGAATCTGCATTTACCTGCCAAAGAGTAAATTCCATTGTTTACCATTCATAGACAAGCTACCTCAACATAATTCACTATTTAGAGTAGCAAATGAATGAATAATATTTCTAATTTTATTCATTATCGGAGCAAAATCAAACAATTTTTCACCATTTAGTGTGGCAAATAAACGATAAAATACACAACAGGATACGACAATTTTTGTATCACGAAAAGTTCACCGGGAAAGTTTGTAAATATGTAATTGTGTACTATACTGTCGACCAAACTTTCGAGTATGATTTGCTTTTAAGCTTATCCATTATTGGTACAAATCACACAATTGGCAACAAATTTTGTTTGTTGAAAACGGTCGATAGGAAAATTCGTAAGGTCTTCAATTATTTGCATTTGGGCTCAAATCAATAAATTTTGGCACTCATAGAAATCAGTTAGGTTAAAAAGATTTTTGCCGAAACCACAACAAATATAAGCAATGACATTGAGCTACATGTATTAACAGGGTGGCACTGCAGATTCATTGATTCGTCTTACACGAAGGGATCATTGATAATCGTGCTCATGGATTTCCAATTAAACTGGCTAAAAACGAGCAACACATGATCACCATTACCCACAAAATTTGAAATATTGCTTTTTTATGTTATGTATGACCTTATACATGCCTTGGCAAAACTGAAAACTATCAGGATTGTATCAAAAAATACTTCATTTTCTAATAGAGCAGAAAGTGCTTTCCAGACAATCTGGGTTGAAACAGTTAAACAGAAACTGAAATATCATTTTACGACTTTCGAAAGAGACAAAGCAAACCAAGTCGTGCTATAAATTAAGTTTATTTGATTTATTTTGATATTCTAATCATTTCAAGAAGCTGAATTATTTGTTTGTGATCATTAGGAATTTTAAAGTCTAGCCACTTTTTAGACATTCTACAGAAAAAAGTAGTTGCATAAATTTGTGCACTTTTAACATTCTATAAATGTTAGTTTGAGGATATGTTGATTTAAATCAAGTTATTTTTGTAGGAAAAAAATTCATTTCTAAAATCGAACTTTTAAATTAAATTTTCTTTTTGGTATTAAGTTTACAGTGAAAACTGTTTCTGTAGTATCACACTAGAGCATTCAAATTTTGCACAAATATCTTTATAAATTTTGACATAATACAGGTAAATAATTCAGAAAAAGGTCAAGGGTGACCTTTATACTGTACAGAATTCTGAATGCCACATGTTTCTTAAATTTAAGAACGATTAATTTTGATTAAATAAAAAATGCACAAACTAACACTGAAATATTGTTAAAAATTAGTTATCTTGGACGAATAGTCTTAACACTAAATAGAACGATTTAATTTTTTCTTTCTTCAATGGGGTTTTTAAATAAGTGTTATTAATTTTACTTGATTGTAAAACGATTTTAAAAATGGCACATAATTCACATTAGTAGTTTCTAAGTTATGATTATATTTTATGAAAAACAAAAGCAATTTACCCTTCAACGGTTTTTAAGGGCGATACACTTGAACGACGGCTTTTCTATTGATGATGGTATAGTATTTTTAATTAACTTCGCTCTCAATTTGCTCATTGGAGCAACACATATAGCTATAGGTGACAGTTGGGGATCAACCTTTTCTGCTGATGAATAGAACAGTTTTTTAAATAATTATTAAAATTATGTAATGAATATTCAGCTGGATGACGCTTCAAGAAGTCTGCCGATTAGAAAATAGAAAATGGCTAGCGCTCTGGCTCTGATTGAAACTTTTCAAACTTCGCCCACAATTAGGGACACGATCCTCACTGGAGCGCTATAAGTCATGCCTTCAGTGTACCTTCTGTATACTACTTCTCTGTGGCCGTAACAATTTAATTTACCATCCTCTCATTTTGATGATGAAATTCGAAAATATCGCATACTAGGTGCAAGAATGGCACAAGTAAAACATATTCATATGAAAACTAAGTGCAAAACTATCCGTCAAAAATTTCTCTATTTTTACTGAAAATGAATGAACGGGAATATTCGTAGTCACTCGAAAACTCAAAATCAACTTCTGTAGTAAACATAGGAAAAATAAACTTTCCGCAGAAGTGCGACAAATATGAAATGGATTATATGGATGGATACAGCATATATATGTATATTTGTGTCCGAAGTAAATTGCAGAACCTATGGAGATGTTAAAATGATTATTAAAATTTTTTGTCCGTACACTTAAATGATGTTAATATTTTTTTTATGAAAAATAATTGGTGATGACTTTTCAATGAACGTATTATTAATTCAACCCGAGCAAAGCCGGGTATTTCTGCTGGTTCATAAATAAAATTATCGTCTGTTACTTTTTTTAATTTTTGCATTGTGGTGACAGTTAAAAATCGTTTGGCTTTAATTTTTGTTGCTTACATCGTAATATTCTATTTATTATTTAAAAATGTCTCGTAGTCGTAAGGAAACAGCGAAAAGCATTCGCATATCAATTGTTTTTCATCATAATAGTGGTAAATCAGTTCGAAATATCGCTAAATTAGTAAAGCTTCGTCCCATTCTACGGTACAGTATGTGATAAAACGTATTAAAGAAAATTCGATCGAAAACAAGGTAAGAAAAGGTCGTCCGGCAAAGTTAACTCAACGTCATCAAAGATTTATAGTTTGAAAATGTGTGAAAAATACACGTTTGATTGCTCTAAACATTTCTACAGAATTGACTGAACATTTTTCTATTTCATCTGATACTGTTCTACTAGTACTCAGATCATCTGGATTAAATAGGCGTTCTGCCCGAAGAAATTTTTGTAAGTGCGAAAAATAGAAAGCTTAGGCTATCCTTCGCAAAATCAGTGATAAATTGGCCCGAAAGGTATTGGAATCATATCTTATTTGCAGATGAAAGTAAATTTAACATTTTTGGCTCTCATGGGTGAATAATTGTATGAAGAAAAAAAATAAGGAAAAATCCCAAGATTTTATCTGGAACTCTAAAGCATGATGGTGGAGGTGTCCTTGTGTTGGGGTGCATGTCAGCATCAGGACTAGGTAATTTGGTATTTATTGATGGCATAATGAATCAATATAATAATTATTTAAATATTTTAAAAGACACTTTAAATTTATCAACCCATAATTTGGGTATTGAAAACGACTGTTTTTTCTCAAGATAACTATCTTAAGCACACGGCTCTTAACTTTCGTTTCTAGTGACCACAAGTTCTGAAAATACCACCTCAGTCGCTAGATTTAAACCCAATAAAACGCAAGTGGAGAGAACTGGTGGTTAGAGTACGAAGACATGACATTAAAAATAAAAGCGAACTAAAACAGTTAAGATTGAAGTATGTCGGAACAATGATGGATAAATTATAAAAACAACTAGTGAACTATATTCCCAGACGTTTAAAAGGAGTTATGAATATGCTATATGACAATTGACATCCAACTAAGTACTAATTTACCGAAATATTACAATATTTACTAATATGTAGAGATTTTTTGAAGTGCACAAAGATTTTTGAGAGGTAATTTTTTGCTACCTTTTGATTATTTATTTTCCAAATAAAAATGTTTACTATGTTTTACAAATATTTTATGTACTTATATTTAGAACAAGTTATAGATATTATTATAAAATTCCCATTCTGAAATATAATTTTTTATTAATGGATAGAGCATCATTTCATTGAAATTCGTAAGTGTACGAACACTTTTGGGAGACAGTGTATGTAGTAAAAAGAGGAAAATAGATAATGATTTATAATCCTTGAAACGATTGCAACTTCAGAAATTTTGAAATGTAAGTCAAATAAATCGAATTCAGATTTAATTTGCTTTAAAAGGTTCTTTATGAAGTGTTATTTATGATATTTCTGAGCAAGGTCATTTTAAGAGCTGTATTCCACATAAAAAATAAAGGTACTTCTCTCTCCACCATTTAGACCAGGTTACTTCTATGAAGCAGCTGTGTCAATTCATTTTGTGAGATAAAGTTCTGTCAAATCGAAACACATCCATCTTACATTATTTTTGTTTCCCTCCATTCAGTGCATTTCATTTTTTGTCCTTTGGTGCCTTATTTGATTTCCTTAATTGATTACAGCTTGGAGCAAACCACTCAAAAGAAGAACAGTGAAAAAAATGAATTAACAAGACACACAAAAGAAAACCTTTGGGACAACTGATAGAAAACGTACAATTGATAATCCCAGGGCATAAAATCTGCCGTTATCTCTAATTGAAATAGACATGTCAGAACGGTTGTGGACCAAACACTGCACCATAGGATTTCTTGGCCCCTTGCCATGGTCAGACTTTTCTCCTGAGTACCATCACAGTCAGTTATTGTTTACCAAAGCCCCTTTGTCCAACTTCCTCTTGGATATCACATTCTCCTCAAAAAAATAGTCAACGGAACTTGTACTTTCGGCCATCTTTCGAATACACGTCCTTTTTGGTTTAGTTCTTGACGAGAACATAACATTAATCAAAAAAAATGTCTCGGTCTTATCAAAAGTAGGTTTGGGAATGATGATGAAAATGAATTAGGAGGATTGCAGTGTACTGTTTGTTCCGCTTTAGTTTGTTCTTTTTGTATTTTACTCGTTTATTTTATGATGTTCCACCCCACCCTTAGAATGTGATCTCCCTGTGACATACAGCTTCTCGATGTTATTATTTTAATGGCCATCATAATACACTGCGGCAATTTATCTTTTTTGCTACTCCGTAATTTATGCCATAGAATAAAATATTACTTTATGTTAATAGGGAGACAGTTGCAGTCAAGCCATATTCTTCAAGGCTGTCCCTTCTGTAGAAAATATATTGGGATACAGAAAATGACAGTGGGGAGCTTAAAAAAGAGTCTTTATTACTATTCAGATATCTATTGCTTCACCCTCAATCTGCATAAATGAATAACCGTATGAAGCTCATGAAAAGTCGAAGATGAAGATGATATCAAAGATAAAGCATTTATTTGATTGCGAAGTACCGCGTCATGAGGACATTTTGTGTCTAAAACTGTTCAGTGGAAACAAGCTTATACTTTCAGGCTATTTTTTAGTGTCAAATGTCAATTTCAATGCAATATTTCATTTGTATGTGCACAGGTTCGACTATTCAGACATTCTTGTTTTCAATGTGTATATTGATTTGGCCAGTTCACTTTTGGATAAAAACAAAATCTTTGACCAATAGTGGAACCACCGTGACTCAGGGGTTTCTCACTGCTCGAAAGCCCAGCTTGTTGTAGTTGTCAGAGCGTTGATTCCTCTAACATACCCTGGTTGTATATCCACTCTTCTATATCAGTAGGACTTTCCTTTGTATGTATGTCCTTGTTGTTGGTGTTGTTTTTCTTGTGTTTGGCGTATCTTGGCATATTATGGCTCTTGCGCCAAAAACCCAACCCAACTAACTTAAGGTTTGCTGTATATATTTGTGTGTGTTATTTATTTCATAAAAACATCTCATATTAACTGTGCATCAATAGAAATGAATTTTAACTCTTGTAAAAGATATATTCCGCTTTATCATTTGATATTTTAGTCCACTTTCGCGTGCCACTCCAAGTAATTTCGACGAGATACCTCATTCAAGATTTGACTAATTTTCCTAATGGCTTTATATCTCGACCATCAAGATCTGGTCAGTTTTGCTATTTACGAGATACTTCGTCAAGACAATCACCAGGGGGTTTAAAGTTCCAAAGTACAATATTCCCTTCACACAAAGAATACATTAAAAATTAGACATTTGAAGTAGAAAGAGACAAGATTATTTTTGCTTGGTAATCCAGTTCTTCATCATAAATCGTATCACTAAATTTGAAGTATATATTTCCGGTATGATAAGATATACAGGAAATAACAAATACTTCAGGTACTTTATCACTCCCGCTATTTAAAATACCATTAGACATTTCCATCAACCTAAATAATAAGTTTGGTTATGTAACCCCAATCTTGATATGGGCCTTATAAACTTTTTACTCCAAAAGACAATAAAACATTACAAGAGAGGTTGACACTCTGATATATGTTCCATGTACAGTTCAAGCTATCAAACTGCCAAGTACAGTCATCAATAAATTAATGAAAAATCACATCAGGAACTTAACGTTATTCCCCACCATTTGTAAACGAATGTAACACACTATATGTGGTGAGAAATAGAGATTGATGGCATTGAAACCATCGAAACTTTTGTGCGCTGCTTTTTATTCTAAATTCTCGCACCACGGCCAAAAACTTCTGGGAACTCGCTCCACGAGAGACGGAATTATAGCAGGGTAATTTGTTCACTCCCTCAGGAACTTTTTTCCTGCTATGTGAGAATTGGAGTGAGATTAATTGTTTTACCCTCTGCCGAAAAGTTCTTTTCGGCCCAATCAGCGCTTTGCTTGAAATTTGTGAGGCGATGGAATTGAATTTTGGAAAATTCTTGCTCGCTACATTTTCCACGTGAAAGCTCTACTTTCATCTTTCAAAAAGAATCATGGCCATCTGGATTGTGAACAGGCGTTAAGGGTGTTGAAGTGAAAATTGCTGATGTTTTTTGCTGCTGCTTGTCAAGTTCCTTGACACTCGCCAAAGGTGTGAAGCCATTAAAACAATTTGTCCTATCCATGCTCTGTTCGCTTTTGTTTAATTTTATTTCTGCAGCTATGTCTGTAGAACTTAAATTAAGTTGAGTGGTCATCTCTCCAATACTCGATTACCTTTCGATTGATTTAATTTCTATAGTTACATCAGCACGATTCAAATCGAGGAGAGTGGAACACTGCAACACTAGATTTGCTTTAATATAATTATATTTCTGCAGATATGACAGCAGGA
Organism: Metellina segmentata; assembly: GCA_947359465.1. Lineage (NCBI taxonomy): Eukaryota > Metazoa > Arthropoda > Arachnida > Araneae > Tetragnathidae > Metellina > Metellina segmentata. The sequence continues at coordinate 60,780,992 of OX375876.1, read as the reverse complement.
CTTAAATTGAGAGGAGTGATGTTCCTTACAATACTCAGTTCGATTTTTAAATAAATGAATTTCTGCAGTTTTTTGTCTGCAGTATTTACATCGAAGGAGAGTTGGTGAACTTTTCAATATTCGATTAGACTTTTTTATTTAATTTCTGTAGTTCTGTCATTACAATTTAAATCGTGGAGAGTGAAATACTCGATTTGTTTTTATTTAATTCGATTTCCGCAGTTATCACTGTAGGACTTACACTGAGGAGAGTGCTGCAGTCTACAACACTCAGTTCGATTTTCTTTATTTTCCAATACTTTTTTAGCTTTTGCTTGATTTAATTCGTGCAAATATATCTGCAGGACTCAAATAGAGAAGAGTGGTGCACTCTGTAATAATCAGTTTGCTTTAGTTTGATTGAGTTTCTGCAGTTATGTATCTTGAACTGAAGACTAGAAGAGTGATGCACTCTGTAAACACTCTGAGTGCTTTTGTCTGATTTAATATCTGCAGTTATGTGTCTAGGATTTAAGTCGAGGGAAGTGCTGTAATCTGTAATACTCAGAGCGTCGATTTTTATCTGATTTATTATTTGCAGTTATGCTTGCAGAACAAATCTTGGAGAGAGGTTAAGTCTGTAATACTCTGTCTGCTTTTGTCTGTTATAATTTGTGCAATTGTGTATGCAGGACTCAAACAGGGCAGAGTGGTGCACTCTGTAGTACCTGGTTTTATTTAGTTTTTACACGTGTGTCACTAGGACTAAAATCTAGGAGAGTGGTTTACACTGTAATATTCTGTGTGGTTTTATATAATTTAATTTCTTCAGTTATGTCTGCAGGAATTAAATAAAGAAGAGTGGATTCTCAAATCCTGTAATACTATGTGGATTTTGTTTCTTAAGTTATATAAGTAGAACTTTAACGAATGAGAGAAAGTAGTGAATACACCAATGTGTAACTAGATGGACTGACAAATTCCAGAAGGGCCAGAGCCTAACGAGGGCCGATGACCGCAAATTTCACACGTTGTTATCAACCTTCACTTAATTTGACAAAAAAAAATATCTATTGACTGTCTTTGGTTGTTTTTTTTCATTGGCTTTTAGCAATGATTAATTATTCGTTCACAAAAGAACATTTTGCATTACTATAACTAGTACAGTTACACTCTACGTTTATAGCGGTGGTAACGGCCTTGGCGATTTTTTTGGCGCACTTCTAGTAGCTGTCTTTACGTTTATTGTGGTTTTCATAGCAAACTCGGCAAACCGATAACTTTCAATTTCCATTTTGAATATTCTAGAAAGTTCTTCCAAAATTAGTTAAAGTCGTTTGATTTCATTGGTTCGTTTGAAATTTTTGCTTTGATTCCTTTGGTTATTTTAATTTAAAAATATCCTTTGATTGCATTGGTCCATTTAAATTTTTTATGTGATATCATTGGTTCATTTATTTGTATTTCTACAGTTGGGGAATTTTGTTTAATTATAATATTTTTCACGAAACGTTTCTGAGTTTTGTTTTTTAGCCATTTGTGGAATTTTCGTTTTTTTCCACTCATTTTTTTCCTAGAACAGTCTGACGTATCAGGTTGTATTATTTCTTGCTTTTATTCTTTTAAAAATCTTTTTATTTTCAAACAGGCCTACTGCATTTAGTATAATTGATAAGTTTAAGGGTACATATTCTTACCCAACATTCGCAACTTAGTTTTTCTGCTGGTTGACAAATGCGTTTTGAAATGTGTTTAAAAGCTTACTACTTTTTGTGAAAGTTTTTTAAAAACATACTTTTTAAAACGTTCTCAAATGTGTTTTCAAGCTGTCATTTACAGTTTTAAAAAGAAAAATATTTTTGAAATAATTCCTGCCTTGTCGACTTTAGAAGTGCTCCAAAAAATCGCTAAGGCCTTTGCCACCGCTATAAACGTACACTGTAGTTGTGCCCTATTATTTTGTTTTTGTGTAACTATTCTAATGAAAACTTTATAAATTTGTCTCTTCTGAATGACCGCGGTTCAAAATGACGAAGAATAGTCTGCTGTATTGCTGAAGTTCGACGTAAATTAAACTACCAACCAACTATTTAATTTTTTTTTCTTTGAGTTCCTTGCTGTTTTTAAGAATTTCAACACCCACACTTTAAACCGTTACAGTCCTGTTTGATTAGCAACATATAGCTGTAGAGGGACCAACTCCAAATAACCTATTTGTTCTTTCGAGCTTAATACACAAATATCCATTAGCATTCTGCCAAATCCCCAAAACTTAAAAACCATTATTCAAGGCTAATCGTTACCAGAATATAAGCTAATTCATGAATCCTCTGTATACCTTTACATCCTACTTCTTCATATGTAGTTGGTAGAGCCGCGGTTAATTAACCGGAAGGTTGTGACTCAAAACTTGATCCCAAAAACCGTCGCAGATACTATGCACTGTTCTTTCCCAGTTTGTTAATGAAAACAAATATTTATGTAATCTATATATCTGTACTAATAGCGCAAAATGTTTAAATCACTTTTTTTAATTTTTCGTGACAGCAATTTTAAGATTCAATATTCAACATGCGATTGTGTGGTTTTTGACTTATTACAATTTCCCACCTATGTTTTCTCATAAACTGAAAGAGAAAGACTAACGACATTTTGCCACCTTTTAAACATCAACAAACCAGACTCCAGGATGGGACTTACTCAATGTTTTGGGAAAAGTGACTTATAACATTTTTCCATCTGAGCACAGAATAATAAAATTCAAATACCACTCACTCACTGTATCTCAAAAACTACAAGTCCTAGGAAGCTGAAATTTTTCAGGTTGGTTCTTCTTATACCGTAGGTGAGCTCTAAGAAAGGATTATGAAAATTTTGACCCCTAAGATGCCTAAATTGACCCAAAGGCCTATGCCAAAAGCAATTCGAAATCGCCATAGAAATAACATTGAGTATAAAACGTTTGCTGTACGCAGCTCATATTGCTTTACCAGTGTTGATCGAAAAACAATTTTTTTAAACAAATTAAATTATAACATTCATGCTTGAAATGACATTTTACTTCTTCGCATGATGAAAATAACATTGATATATATTTGATTGATGAAGAAAGAATATTCAGAACATTTAATTTTACATTTTCTAAAATTTTGTAATAGAAAACGAAAAGCCCAAACGGATAAACTCAAACATTGAGTATAAAACGATTGCTGTACGCAGTTCAGATTGCTTTACCAGAGTTGATAAAAAAGAATTCTTTTAAACCAATTAAATTTTAAAATTTATGTTTGAACTAACTTTTTATTACTTTCTATGGTATAACTAATTTATAAATATCTGACTGATGAAAAAAGAATATTTAATACATGTTTTTTTTTATAACTTTCATTTTGTAATGAAACACGAAGGTCCAAAAAGAAAAACTCATTGAACATAAAAGCGTAATTTTGCTACTCGGTATCTGGCATCGTCTGAATTAATGTTTAATTTTTTACTTAAATTTAGAATACTGTGTTTTGAATTTTAGTTCAAAGCAATATGATCATATTTGAGTATTCCCAAGTATTATAAATATGTGTTCTTTTTGCTAATAAATCAATATTGTTCAAGTCTTTTGTCAAATTGTTATATTTCAGAATATATTCAGGAAGTCAAAATTTAACAAGTTAAAACATATATTGTTTTTAAGAATTCTGCATTTTCTTTCAAGGATTGTAATTTTGTTTCTGTTTGTATAATGTGTTCCGGTATATTACCTATTGCAGAAATATTATTCAAGAGTTAGATTTTAATGATTTATTTATTTCCTGCAAAATATCACTAGATGTGGGTAATTTCTTGGTCGTATATGTATATTTCGACCATTTTTCTTTATATCTTTGGTTGAATACGTAACAGTGTGCAGATTGCTGTATCATAAAAATAAATAAACTAAACAAATCAAAATATTTTTACCGTTTGTAATTTCTTATTTTAAAATGCCAAGTAATTTAAAAAAATAATTTTAAAAAAAAGATGGGTTAAATGAAATTGAAGCTGGTAATCATATCGCGTCCCGGCACGAAAAGTCACACAACTCAAAATTGCAGAATTTGAGAAACATCAACTTAAATGGTACTATAAAACTTATATTGAAATATGTAGTATAAGCATCTTTTAAATGTTGTGTAAGTATTTATGGTGGTAAAGTCTATTATATTCTATAGAATAGTAATATAACACGTTGGGGCACCTACCTCATATATTTTATTTAATGACATAACATCAATTTTTTTATTTTTTTTAACTTGTGTCACTTTTTTTGTCGGGGTGTGATATGTTATAGATAAAATATATTTCAAAATTTTGACATAGCTTTTCATTGAAAAACGATTAAAATAAATTTAATTTAATTTGTTTTTTTTCGTGTTTTATTGGGTGTTATTGAAAGCTGTACTTCATAGTCAAGTAACTACATCTATCATTCTAAATAGGTATGTGTTTCCATTTAGAAACCGGTTATCTGAATTTAAAAAGTACCAAAATGATTTGATTGAAAACTGAATGTATGTTGGAGAAAAAGGAATTTTATACAAGACTTTGTTAATCTTCAAATATTATCAGAATTGGTAATTTTGAAATATTGAAATTGTTTGTCTCAAGTGACAAAAAGTAGAGGTTGCTTACTTGATTGGTTTTGTAAAAGCGCTCCCTTCTGTTTATTAAAAAATTGTAATTGGTTGAGTTTAATTTGTCTACACTTATGAGACATTTATTTCTAACACAAGCTCCGTTATTCCACATGCAGCTGAATGGAATTTTAAAGAAAAATTCCGTCTGCTTCCAACTAAATTAGTCACGAATGCCGTACCAATTTAATTTACCATACTCTCATATTGATGAGGAAATTCGAAAATATCGCATACTAGGTGCAAGAAAACATAACAAGTAAAACATATTCATAGAAAAAATTAGTGCAAAACTATCCGCCAAAAATTCGCCATTTTTACTGTAAATGAATGGACGAGACTATTCGTAGTAACTTCAAAACTCAAAATCAACTTCTGTAGCAGTCACCTTAGAAAATAAAACTTCCAGCAGAAGTGCGACGTATATGAAATGGATTATATGGATGGATACAACATATATGCATATTTGCGTCCGAAGTAAATTGTACAAGCTATTTAGAAGTTCAAAAGGATGTTAAAAATGTTTTTTACGTACACTTAAAGGATGCTAACATTCTTTTATGAAAAAGAATTGATGATGATTTTCAATGAATATTAATTCAACCCGAGCAAAGCCGAGTATTTCTTCAAGAAATAAATAATAAACCCATTTCGGAAGAATATTGACTTCGTTCGTTAAAAGAAAATTCGTAATCGTCTTCAAACTGATTAATGAAACTTCGCTTTAATGGAAATAAGAATTACTAACGGTAAAAAGTGCACGAAATGCCGTTTTATGTTACTCATTAACTTTAACTCATTCGAAGGAATGAAATGTGCATATCGATGCTTCTATTCATTACAAATGGAATCTAATTAGGTACCAAACTTGAGTAACAACACTGCCATCCATAGATTAAAACAAAGATACTTAAACGCAGATGGCATGCATGGATTTCCCCAAGCTTATGAATAAAACCAAATATTTATGTAAGAATAAATAACTAACCCTTTTCGGGAGCAAATTGGCTCCTTTCGTTTAGAGGACATTCGTATTCTACTTCAAACTGGATAAATGGAACGTCGATCCCTGATTTTCCCTCATTGATTTTAGGTGAAGTGTTCCCGCAAGTGGCTCACATTATAGCTAATCGATTCATCGTTCGGCCGCTGGACCGATATCAAGGAACGAAGAAACTGAATCAATTGGGACACCCTAATTAGACGTCGGATCAATGGCTGCTTGTTGGCTCTTAAATCAAAACTCTCGCTTCAGACCGTCGTAGATCGAATTTTACCCAGAGGCTCAATCACCAAGGGAATCCAAAACGAAACGCTGTACAGTGCGGCTCCGACGAGAAGGCAGTCGACCTTGGCTAAGTCAATTTTTGAAACGGTATGGAATTTTGTTTGGAGAAGTTTTTCATAAGAAAAAGCATTAAAGTGGAAGGTCCCCTCTTCTCACTTGACAATGTATTATCATTTTTGTTGCTTTATGCACAAACTATACACTTTAAATAAGAATCTGCAATAAATATGCCATTTCTAGAAGTCATTTGTTTGCGTACCACCGGTCCCCTAATTTAACTATTAGACTAGTTCAAAGCTACATGACTCGACTGCCAACTTTCGGGACGCCCACTAGTGCAAATTTTGGATATACGATTCAAAAATCGTTAATAAATTGCTGGTACCAAGATTTGATGCCCATGGGGTATTGAAACAGCTTATTTGATTGGAAATACGTGTTTTAATGTGTACATTTAGAGGCAGCCACTAGTATCCAGCAACCATAAAATTACTTGGAAACCACAGAGGTCCGATCCTGTCCTATTTTTAATTTTTAAAATGAGGGGTTGTGGAAATTGTGGATGAGTTGAAGTGATTCCTTACTTACTAAAGTATTAGCAAGAGGACTTCAATAGCAATAACCCTAGGTTTCCCATTAAATGATTAAAGTGACTTCTTTAACAAAAGAACAAGAGATAAAATAATATTTTGATACGACCTGTGGTTCTTAAGATGACATTATAATTGTTTCCAGTATTGAGGAGAGTCTTTTTCTGATGAGGAAACCGGATTCGAACTTGAAGACAAATGAGGGTATCTCCCTTGAAGTGTAATTGGAAATGCAATGGGGACAGTGGAAGCGACGGCCACTTCCCAACTTTAGTTACAAGGAGAAATAATAGGATTTGGCATCACTTTAGATAAAACTGGTAGGTTTCTCCTGATGAAGACACTGACCGGAGTATTACGATTCTCAGATGACACAGAAACAAAAACTGATTGAAAGTGGAAATATTTCCTTTCGTTTATTCCAATACGAAGGGGACTTTGTTACATCCTGGTCACGTCGGCAAGGGTTCATGCAGATATATCTGTTGATGTGGTTTGAAGGGGTAGGTGCGTTGCTCAAATAAGACGATCTCTTGTATTGAGATTCCTGTCGGAGTAGGGCCTCGAAGAAGTAGATACACGGAAAAATGAAGAAGAAACTGCACCGGAACAGGGTGTCCTGGGAGACACCACTCCAGCCAGAAATTGAAAAAAAGGTTGGAGGTAACTGCAGGATCAATATAAAGAATTATTGAAGGAAGGAAAGCGTTGAACAATAGACTTGGACCAGCCAGGAAGATTAGATGGTTGAAAGGGATGTTCCACAGGAGGTGATTCCGGTCCCTCGTTCAAAAACACTTCCCTTCGATTCTACGATCCTCGCAGTCACCCCGAACAGTCCAAGCAGCCAATAATTACGTCCTTTGACGTTGGTGAAAAGTGAGAGTCTGAGGAAAATCACGCCAACACCTGTATTTATGGGATGAATGAAAACTGCGATTTTGTCGCCAATTATGTTGCCAAAATTCCATTTATGATGGTTTATCTCCATCCGAAATCCAGCCAGAAACCGCCAAGTGGCAACCCCACTTTGCGTCCTTCCTGGGTCTGAATGAATGAAATTGAATAAAGAGGATTATAAAATCAATCCTTCACCATATCGACTAGAAACAACTATCAAAATGACCATAAGGTCTTAAAGCACATTTTGACAGATGTTCAGAAGCCGTACGATCAAAATTTATGAAGTTAATTACCCTTTTGATAATTGGATCTATGAATGAAAGTTGGCAAGGGGTTTACCCCTAAATTTGCTCACGTTTTCTCGGAATCGGCCGTCTCTTCGACCGTTGTGGGAAGAAGGAATGCAAGGGAATTCCAGCCTGTAGCGCTGTACTTTTCCGTTGGGAGAACGAGTGAGTTTCAGAAAGCGTTCTTTTCGGTGAGTTCAGGGGATGAATCCATGAAAATTGGTGTTGTCTGTGTAATTTTTAGGTTCGTTGTAGGTGCGGTGATGATTATGAATGTAACGTTTTCAATTAACGTTACAGATCCCATAGCAGTCAGCTTCCAGTGATGATAGTTAAGAAAATGTTGTTCAACAGAAAAATCTGAAAGCTACTATTGTTTGTTTGAAGGTGCTTTAACGCTTAATGAATAACAGTCTGTATCTCAAAAGCACTACTAGCCCGTTGTGTTCATCAGTGAGAAGTTTATTAACTACATGTCTGTCTACCCAATCATTACTTTGATTAATGCTTCCAGTAATGAAAATTTAAACTTTTCAAGAGAGAAAAATGTTTGCTAGTGAACAATTTAAAATAATTTTACAATTGATAAGGTGGAGATAGTTGAATTAACATTGCATTGGATCAACACAACGGGCTACCGGCGATGGTCCTAGATGAATCCAGAAGGAAAATATCCGAGGACAACACCTCGTAATGTTGAACCACAGTCTATAATTTTGATTTGCGACTATAATTTTGATGTTGATCGATTACAGTGCAACGTATTTCAACATTGAAGACCTGGACGTGATTTTGACCAAGCTCTCAAATAGGCCAGATGGCGCTTCTAGTGAATCATCCGAAGACGCTCGCCACATTCGACATGGCAACCCACGAGTAGTTGAACTGTAAATGCGATTCTAACCCACTTCAAAGAACTGTCCGAAGCCCTATGATTACAGACAAAGCACGATTAATTGAAATCGATAAAAGGCTTACTAGCCTGTTTATAGATTGTTTAGTTATTTTCTGTAACTATTTTGTGCATATTTCGATGGAGATTTGATCGAAGAGATTTTGAATACGTAATAAATTCATGACCGTGCTGTTTACACAGCAAGTACTGAAAAGTTTTGTTTATTAGAAATTTTCGTAAACACATCAACTAATATAAGAGCTGTGATTAAAAAAGAGAAAAACACATCCGTTTCTAAAAAGAATTAAGTGAGTTTTGTTTTAAATTTTTACGTACTAAGTGAGATTTTCGGAAAGACAATTAAAGTAATTATTTTTCTAATTATATTCAAATTATATCTCTCGCTCTTTCTTGTTAAGTTCTCTCAGCCAAGACTCTAATTTTTGAATAAAAAAACACTAGTTATCCTCGACGTGGAGAAACACTGAGGTTCTAGTACATAAATTACAAATGGATTACAGGATTTCGTTTTAATTACTGAAATGTTTTATGGAAACATTGATAGAATTCGTTGAGGGTTTGTAATCCTCCAAAAGTGTTTTAACAGACAATTGATAATCCGGAGCAGTTTTAATATGCATAGAAGACTAAGGGGATGTGATCATAAGATTATAAGACCGTTCTTGCAAATCATATTGCAATCAGTTGCTTTTTCTGAAACATTTCAGATAAAGTTAAAGTTTACATGATTTACGTTGTTGTGGTAGTCAAAAAAGCAATATCTCCGAAATTGGTCATTGAGAGTAGACGAATGTGTAACGTAATCAAATGAACCAGGTGGAAGATAGGAAGTTTATTTTCTATACCTCTATATTAAAAGGAAGTTACAGCCTCCGCCGCAATATTGAAAACTAGCTTTTTTTGCTCGACTCTCAGATCGTAAAGATAAAAAATATACGAGATTAACATGGTTTGTTCAAAATTGTACCGGGAAAAAAATGGAGAATATTTGTTCTCGTGCGGCTATTATTTTAGGGCAGAGGTGGCCAATCTGTGGCGCATTGGAGGATTACGAGTGGCGCATTGCATTTTTGCGTCTACTTATTATTTTCAAATAGGCGCTATAACTGAATCCATCTTCATATTCTCAACACCAGAGTACTCTTATTTCAATTTATGCAGCCTTCTTATATCAATTCGTCATAATGTTTTGACAGTTTTCAATTGATATTCTGTTTGATACGACGTACGTACTTGTGATCTGTTTGTTCTTTTGCAACTCTTAGAGTTTTGTACTTTTTAAAGTACTTTTTTATTTCTTGTTATTCATCACATTTCAAAAGAAAATTATCAAAAGAAACGCAGAAAGTGATAGAAAGCGTGAATTTAATGAACAGTGGGGAAATGAGTTGTTATTTATAGTCTGTCAGGAAGACCGTTTTGCATTGTTTGTGAAAGCACTCTTTCACATAATAGAAGACATGATCTTAATCACACATTTCACAACCGGTAACATAACATGTAGCGTTTTTCCCACACAGTGCCTCTTGGTGTATATAATGTAGTTATATTTTAGTACAAGACGATTTAAAAAATTTTAACAAAATTTTAATACTATTTTTATTTATCATTAACGGCGTTTCGTCAGTGCAAACACTGATTAGTTTACTGTGATCTAATTTTAGATTTTCTAGGCATAATTTTACTTTTTCAAATATGTATGATCATTTTTTTTACCATACAATGACTCCAAACTAGCAAGTTTTTCAGAGACATTGAGACAGAAAGAGTTGATCATCAATTCCTCTTATAAAATGCTTAACAGGGCTGCATCCCATATATGCTTTGATTTATCCAAAACTACAGAAAAGAAAGTACATGAATAGACAGGTATTCCAGTTGCTGAGATAATTCCTGAGAAGTTTCTCGTTATGTCTCGTAATTGTCTGCCTTTATACAGCAATTTCGTCTGCTTTCTATTCAATAACTTTATTATCAAGATGGCGTGCAAATATTTGGAGACAAGGCTTAACAATTTCATCTCCTTCAGAAAGAGTTTTCTTTTTTTTCGCAAATGCTAAAACAATTTCATCGTACGCTTCTGTCATCTCAAAGTCTTCACAGTTTACTTTAGCCAAAATATTTTTTCTTCATCTGATTTCTTACTTTTATAAGTCACATATTTTTTTTCGTAACTCAGACCCAAGAAAAAGCTTCATTTTTTCTCCTACATTAGTCTGATGCTTTGTTTTGTAGTAAAAATTAAGATCATGTTTCTATTATCTGAAAGAGTACATTCACAAACAATTCGAAACGGTTTTCCTGTCAGACTTGCTATCAATAACAACTCATTTTTACACTGTTCATTCAATTCACGCTTACTATCATTTTCTGCGCTTCTTTTGCACTTGCACTTTGTTGGATAACAAGAATCTAAAAACACATGGAAAAGTACAAAAATCTTAAGTCTACATGCTGAAAAGAACAAACACCTCACAAATACGTCAAATACGTATCAAACAGAATATTAATTGTAAACTGTCAAAAAATTGGAAGAAACTTATTAGTAAAATGCGTATGAACTTAACTGATGTTTAAAATATACTAAGACGTGTCCAGTTATGACGCCTCCTTCAAAAAAATAAGTATGCAACCGCCACTTGTAATCATCTAATGTGTCAAGTTTGACTCATGTGCCACAGGTTTCCACCCTTGTGGTAGAAAAATTATTCTTCCGAATTTCCATTATCAGATAATTTTTGTGTCATTATCGTCCCATGTATTCGTCATGTTATCAGTTGAATAAATAAAAATACAAACATTACTGATTAATTATATTGACATTGTGCTGAAATCTAATTCTTAAAACAAGCAAAGTGACGTCATGCCGTAAAGCGTACTGAAAGCAAGTTCTCCTATGTCAACGTTACCGCCATACATTTGTTTTGGCCTGTAAAGTCTCTTAGGTACTGTGTATATAAGCTTCTGATATAGTGCGTCAGATAACCTTGGGGAAATCCTTTTTTAAAAACGTGGTAAATCTGTCACAGGAAAGGGGTTCCATAAGCAAATCATGTAAGGTAGGTAAGTAGAGGTAAGCAGACGGGTATTTAACGTCGCATTGGAGCAACACAACGAGCTATGGACGTCGGTCCGGGGTCAAACCCGAAGAGAAATATCCGAGGACAACACCACGTAATTTTGAATCTTGGTCAGATGACGAGGTCACAACTGAGCTGGCACCCTACTCTCCAAGCTTCCACAGCACGCCAACAAGAGGTCATTTGAAGGACAGATTTAACGCGTACCAGTCACCTTTGTACCCACCTTTGTATTCGAACTCGCAATCATCCAGATGCTAATGCGTTACTCTTCCAACCCTTCTACCGCGGCCCAATAATGTAAGGAGAATACTATATGTGAATATTTGTTTCGCCAACTCATAATCAATACTGTCACGTCTAGTACCTAACAATAATCTTAAATCCGGAAATCTCGTTAGAGATGTCAACTTTGGAAAGGCATTGTTTACATTTAATCTGCCACATATTTTAACGAATATTTTTGTTCCAAATCATGAATGTCAAGTCACCAGAGCCAGATTAAAAGTAAACAACACTTTATAACACTGTAACTTTATAACACTTTAAACACTGTAACCACTCAACCATCAATGGATTTTATGTGCTCGGTTTAATAGCGTCATAAGATATTTTATACGTAGGAGTTTGATGATTCAAAAGATGAAATCAAATTTAGTAACACAGCCCTATTGACTAGCACATTCAACATTAGAAAATTCAACTTCATATGAATCCATTAGCATTTGAAGTGATGTGCTAATCCCAAGTTTCCAAACCAAGAAAGTCACGAAATATATCGATAAAGAAAAGGGGCTTTTTTTTGGAAGCATGAATCAGATTGTAAACGACATGTCGTGTCTCAGGTCTGCGGAAAGAACGGATTAATGGACCGATGCCTCTTTTCCGTCAACTTCAATTCATACCTCTGAAATCTGAGCCCCGAAACGTTTCCGAAGATTAAAAGATGTCCAAGGTATATAAATCTAATGGAAGGGAAACAATCGTTTCTGAAAAACTACTGTATCGTTATAAGTCACTTCGGATGAAGTACAACGCGTCAAAATAGAATCGCAATGGCATTCAATACAAACTCTAGAGGAAAATACATCCAATTGCACCTCAGGGGATGTTTCCAAACTTCATTTTTATGCTTTATAGCGGTCTTGTTCTTTTCAATTGAAAACATGATTTCTTAAGTCTGGGTTTTACTTTGGTGGCAGATAAATGATAGTTCTTGTTGCAAGTACAGAAAATAGACGAGCGATTAGGATTAAAGCTACTGTCTCTTAGATTTATATAAAACAACAAAACCTAAGCTTGAGAGAAGTCAACAGCTGAATCTGGAATTGGCAACGACTTTGTATACTGGTTTGGATATTTCTTTTCAGTTGCAGGTGTAGTTCTGGTTTTTTAATTCAATAGAACGTATTTTTGAAATGGCGTGTAATGTCAGTTTGGAAGGTTGGTAAGTTGTTGATTTAATGTCGTACTGAAGCACCACGGTGGTTTTTTGGCGAAAGTCCTGGATCCATCCTGCAGGGAAAGATCAGAGGACATCCTCGTCCTTTTGAGCCACTTTTAAATGGTCAGTTCAACACGTGATCTGGCGTCCCACTCTCCAAGCTTCGACATTACGCCAGCGTGAAGACATTTGAGGACACGACAAATTAAACGTGTACTAGACCCCCCCCCCTTTGTAGTCGTCTTCGGTTCGATCGAGTATCGAAGCCACAGCCCTCCGATTGCTAATCCGCTACTCTTCTAATAGGCCAAGTCCACACGACAGATATAAATTAAAGCTTCTGCCCTACTTGATTTATATAAAACAACAAAACCTAAACAGTAGAATCTGGAATTCATAACGATTTTGCAGACTGCTTTGGCATGTTTTATCGGTTTCTAGAACGATTCTGCTTTTTGAATTCAACAGAGCGTACTTCCTAAATACGTGTACTACCAGTTCGGGAAGATTGCAAATGTGCTAATAAATGATTTATAATAGCTCGTGAAGACAAATGCATTTCCCGTTATTTTTCTAAAACCGCTAATTAGGACGGCATATGATGTGTATTTTATTTGTCGAAAAATGCTTTTATGAAACATTTTAGAATCACATTAAACTCAGTTTAAAACTTTAAACCTTCTGTGACAAAACTATACTAACGTAATTTTTCTAAAACGTGCAATTGCTTTAATTCTGAATTTGAATCTACCAATGGTGGCGTAACAAACAACATTAATTATTGAGGGATCCGAATGTAAGGTTAATTCATTAACGATCTCTTCATCCCTCAGAGCAACTTTTTGGTTTACAATTTGAAGTGGAGGCATTATTAGACCGTATTTTCCCAACAATTAACGAAAATGAGATTATTATCAATTTTGATATCAACGAGGTTATTATCAACGGTATTGTGCGGTGTCTCAAAATAACTTTTTACGTCAAAAGTTCTTTGAAATGTCAATCCGTTTTTGCCAATATATGTATATTGTAAATATATCACTCACAGGTATGAACATACTTGGCAGTTTCAAAGTTTCTAAATTTTATCAAATTTTCTAAATTTCTAATATTTCTAAATTTTCTAAATTTCTAATATTTCTAAATTTTATAAAAACTAAAATCGAAATTAATTTGAATTTTTTATTGACTGTTTGATTTTTGGGTCTGTTACATTTCGTTTCAAAGTGTTCTTGTAAGTGACATTTAAATAAATTTATGGTTATCCCAGTATGGTTAAATATCTAATGATTGTGCGAAATCATTGAAAATTATGTTCTTACTGAACCATCACGTTATAAACATACAACCAAAATACTAGGATTAGTCAATTCAAGATTTCCTTTACAATTTCAAACATGGTGAACAATAAAATGGTTTTATAGGAGCACATCGTCCCATACTACCACGACCTATAGGTCAATCAACCTCCATAAGCACAAAAGGACAAAACCCGAATTGAAACCGAAAACGCATAATATTTTAAAATCCCCGCACACACCTCATATAATCCTTCCCACAACTATAAAAATGCCACACATAATCTCCGACAAATCTGCGCTTTGCGTGTGACCGTGAAACTAAACCCTTTCCAGGCCGACTACGCAACCAGTAGCTGTCTCTGGACGCCGAAAGAGAAGAATGAGCTAAATGAGCAACCGCACAAAAAGCGTCCACTGACAATCGGTAGTCCGTGAACATCACCACTTTGGGACAAAGGTCGCGAAGAAAGGTGGCCCCACCCCTTCGGGACACGGACCAAAACACGGGCGATTCAATGGCCGGAAACGAAGCGAACAATCTGTTCTCACTGCGGACTCACTTTCACCATCGGGACAAACAATGATGTAACAGCGACGAATAACACACAGCGTCCAAGGTACAACCTCTTAATTACCAACACAACTGCTGTTTGCGTGCCATTCATTAAAGTCGAGCAATGGGTTTGTGAAGGTCCGGGACTTTTCACCTTCAACTTGGACTGCTTTCCACCATCCCGAATGGTCGGGGTCAGGACACATAACATTTCGTGGCGAAGGTTTCTTCGATTGCTTCAGATCGGAATGAATAAATGTCTGGTGGCGGAAGATTGAGATTGACAGCGTCTCTTGGAAGCAAAGCTTTCTTTTGAATGGACAGAGTATGATTATTTACGGAAAAGAGAAAGATATATTGAAGGCTCAGAAAAGGTCTCTGGCCGCTTGGATTAATAACACTCTAGGTAAGTTAAATGATATCCGGTATCCTACTTTGTTTCTAATATATTGTTGGCTTACAAGTGATGCACACTAAGTCAAAAAACAGTTCTGAGAAAACGAAAGGGGAATATATCTAATCCCCAAGTACAATATATTTCTCAAGAATAAATGAACCTTCAAAGAAAAATTAAGATTCTGTGGACTTCACCACTCTAAAAACCACCACATTTTGGCTTAGAAAAGCTAATATATTCGTATCTTGAAAATTTTGAATACGTGTTTTACTTGAAAGCCGACAATGTATTTTGGAATATCGGTAGATAATACTACTCACAATATCCGGAGCGCTTTTGGTTAAAAAATTTCTCTATTTATTTCGTAGGTCCTTTTTTTTTTATTACTGTATGTATAAAATATTCGTAGCCACCACATCACATACACTTAAACTTTCATGTCTAACAAGCAAAAAAGTAATTTAAAATGTAAAGGCTACTTAGCTAGACTGATAATTAGATTTTGTTGACAAAGCCTTTAAATTTTTGTGCTGAAGCATAAACATATTTCTAAGCTTCCACGAATCGATCATCCTTATTATGCGTGCAATTTTTCATTTTTCTTACGTACACCTTTTAGAAAAATTTTATAATAAAACAATTTTAGTAATGCTGCTTTGCTAAATCGGAAAACTATTTAAAAATCGGAATGTTATATTTCTGCTGGATTACAATAGTAGTAAAAATATCTTTATAATGATGCAGCTTAAGGAGTCAGAATGGATTCCCGGAATGGAAAATTAATATTTTGTATGAAACGTGTATTATGCTACCATTGATATTGTAGCTTAATAGTCTGGGCTACTGTATCAATGTACAATATTAATTTAAAAAAGCAAATCCACGCATGGCATTTACGCTAAATTTTCGTATTTGCTTATATATATATTAATGACGAAGTGTCGTCACTTATATTTCATACCTAACTTCAACTCATTTATAATGAATATAGTATCCATATTCACGAAAATGGATTTTTTACCACAAAATGAAATTAAACTATCCCAAATTATATAACATCATTCCTTTACTTTTACTGGTTTTAATTCTCCTTTCTAATAAAGTGCATGACAAAAAGCATACTTCGCTCATGTTCCCACAGTTAGATTCGGAAGGTCAATTTCATTCCACTTCTTTATGCAGACTGATACGACTCAATTTACGCTAAATCAATTTTCGTTCCTATTTTATTTTAAGCTAGGAATTCCATCATCCAGATTTTTCATTGCTTTCGGTAATCAGAACTCTGAAGTTCATTAGAGTATCAAGCCAGTCTATGTACTTTGAGCAATATTATGCACCTCCCTAGATAAATATTTAAACCAAGCAGCAAAATTAACGAATTAAATCCCGTAACAGTCAATTTTATATTGTTTACATCTGTTCTTCCCTTTCGACAATAAACAAATAACGTCGATTTTTGTGCCACTTACGTTAGTTAAATATACATTTACCGCCATTATGAAATAAATCCGACACAGAGTAATAGTGTAGAAAAATATCACGCATCTTGCTGTAGGGATAATTGGTGTTCTTATTTCTAACACTTAGTCAAATTTAAAACCGGATATTGATATAAAATATTCTAATAAATGAACTGGTCAGTAAAAAATTAAATATAATTTAATGAGGTTGAGAGAATTAAACCTAAACAGCACGACAGTAAGGTATTCTCTTACAAACTATTCTCAATGTATTTAGCTAACAAAAAAAGAATAAAAATTCTGATAACTTTTACAGTTGTGCTGAATGTTTCAATTATACTTATACACTAGCAGTAGTACCCGGCTATGCTCGGGTTGAATTAATAATATGTTGATTGAAAAGTCATCATCAATTATTTTTCATAAAAGAATGTTGGCACATTTAAGTGTACGGAAAAGAATTTAATATCCATTTTAACTCTTCCATCGTTTCTACAGTTTACTTCGGACGCAAATATACATACATGTTGTATCCATCCATATAATCCATTTCATTATTCGCCGCACTTCTGCTGAAATTTTTATTTTCTAATATGACTTCTACAGAAGTTGATATTCAGTTTTCGAGTGACTACGAATATTCTTGTACATTCATTTTCAATAAAATTGCGGATTTTTGGCGGATAGTCTTGCACTTAGATTTTCTATGAATATGCTTTACTTGTGCTATTGCTGCACCTAGAATGCTATATTTTCGAATTTCATCATCAATAATAGGGGATGGTAAATTCAATTGTTACGGCATTCGTGACTAATTTAGTTGGAAGCAGAAGCAATTTTTCTTGAAAATTCCATTCAGAGGCTAGCGAAATAACTGAGCTTGTGATAAAAATAAATATCATCTCAGTGTAGACAAATCAAACTCAATCGAGGACAAATTTTTAATAAACAGAAGGTTGAGTTTACAAAACGAAAAGCATTGCATTTAACGACTGATACCTAAGTTGGATAATAAGAGCTTCAATATGTAGAGTAACCAACTTCGACTTTCTGTCACTTAAGCCAAAAAATTTCAAAGTAACTAATTGTGATATTATTCCAATATCAAAAAAGTCTTGTTTATAATTCCCTTTTTCCAACAGACATACACTTTAAAATTGAACTTTAATGGCAATTTTTTAAATTCACAGAAATTTGGCTTCTAAATGGAAAGCGCGTACCTATTTAGAATGAAAAATGAAGTTACTTGACTATAAAGTACAGCTTTCAATAGCACCCAATAAAACACGAAAAACAGATGAAATTTAATTAATTTTAATCGTCTTTCAATGAAAAGCTATATCAAAATATTGAAATATATTTGAACCACCACGTATGACTTACCTGTTTTAAATTAACGTAGCACATCTTATTTTAAAGTTATTTTTTAATTTATTTGTTATTTTAAAAATATTTTGATGCGCATATTTTATTTATTTTATGATACAGCAATCTACACACCATTATATATTAAACCAGAGATTTAAAGAAAGTTGGTCGAAATATACATATACCACCAAGGAATTATCAATGTCTAGTGATATTTTGCAGAAAATAAATAAATCATTAAAATCTAACTCCTGAATAATATTTCTGCAATAGGTAATATACTGTAACACATAAATGCGAACGGTAATAAAATTTCAATCCTTGAAAAGCAAATGTAAAATCGTTCTAACATGTTTTATTTCAATTTCCTGAATATGTTCTGAAACAGAAGAATTCAACCACAGACGAACAATATTGATAAAAACAATAATGATTTATAAGCATGTAAACTTAAATGATTTAAATATTCTTTCTTCATCAATCAAATATTTATAAATATTATTTTCATCATGTGAAGAAGTAAAAATTCAGTTAAAATATGAATATTATAATTTAATTTGTTTTAAAAAATAGTTTTTTGATCAATACTGGTAAAGCAATCTGAGCTGCGAACAACAATTGTTTTTAATTCAATGTTATTTCTATGGCGATTTCGAATTGCTTTTGGCTTAGGCCTTAGGTCATTTTTAGGCATCTTCCTAGTCGAATTTTTCAAAATCCTTTATTAGTTCACCCCTACGGTATAAGAAGAATCACCCTGCAAAATTTCAGCTTCCAATGACTTGTAGTTCTTGAGATACATTGATGAGTGAGTGAGTCAGTCAGTCATTGAGTGAGTGGTATTTGAATTATATATATATATATATATATATATATATATATATTATTTATTGCGCCATTTATATTTTAATGTTAAAATCAATTTTGTTGGATTCAAGATTATTTTTCTGCAGAACTGTTGTTCCTGTATGTTCAATTGCAATGATGTTGACGAAAACGCTTAATAAATCAATGTTGTGTCCGTTTCAAGGCAATATTGTCAATTGTTTCTCAAAAGAATGCAAGTAGTCAAAGAACTCTACCTTGTACTGAACATATTCTCGAATTCAAAGAGCTATATCAATATTAAACTGGCACATTGTGAAATTTAAATCCTTTGGATAGGAGAACTGAAATAAAATAGATGTAGAATACAACAAAGTAGTTTACATTCTGTAAAGAATAATTAGCATCATGTAGCACAAAAGTATATATTTCGTATCTGCAATTGGTATTATTCGTCACTGCTATAAAAATTCCTCGATACAACAATCATTAAGAATAATAAAGATTTCATAGGTTATTCGAATTTTGTCATGAAGTCAGGTAAAAGATATTGCTTAATATTAAATTTACTTTTTGGAAATTTCAAAATCTTTTTAATCTGCATTGTCTTTCTTCACCTTTAAACTATTTTAAGAGTGATATCTGTACTTAAAATATGCTATTGGTTACTTCAAAGAAACGACTTTAGAGATTGTAAGGTAATATAAAATGAATACTAATTTTCTGGCTACGTAATTTTTAATTTACTCCTGTAAATTTCAATTTTGGACTTAAACGTTGTAATCTTTAAACATTCAAATTATTTTGTGTTTCATTTAAAAATTACAATATTTTTTTAATGTAAACGCTATCCCTCAATTTAAACGTTTTTTTTAACGAATAGCAGCATTTTGTTTAAATTTTATCGCCTTTATAAGGGTACATATCATAGAATTTAGTATAACTATCCAAAAACATATCAGCATATTGTCACATAATTTTAGCTTATAAATATTTTGAAAAAAATTAGAACTTTAAGACTTCCCTGCTTTTTTATCTTCAATAAGTAACTGGTTTTTTTTATGATCTACCAAAATGAATTAATTTCGGCTTTATCTAAAGATGTAATAAATAGAAAATGAAGACAAATAAAATTCTAGTTCCCCCTATCAAAACCTATCTTAAGCCGTTATATTTGTTATCTTACGTACGCAAAAAATTACATAACTTGGTTTTTAAAATCAATATCAGAAAGAATGGGAGAAAAATCTTTGCCCTTCACCCATATTTTATGTCTAGTCAATTTAAACCAACGCATTTTTATCGTTCTTACATATATCACCAAATACCCCATTTTCCTAACATATTTTGACGTTTTATCTATTGTTAAATATTATTTATGACCAAAGTAACTGAAAAATAAATAATTATTCTTTATTGAAACAAATAAATCTAAGCTATTATATTAAAATACAAACATGAACATAAAAATATTTTTATATTGTGAAATAGTTGGGCTAATATTTTACTTATGCTATCAAAAAGATAAATGGAAATAAATAATCTCAAGATTCGATAAAAAATTGCATACAGTTTCTTTTCTTTCCGTCAATTGAAAAAGGTTTGCAATAGATTAAACATTGAAAATATTTCAAGCTTATAATAATTGTTTGTTTAAATATTTCAAGCGTCAATATTAACTCTCAATGGGTTAGTAAATCTTTGCATAATTCCAGATATTTTAGTATATTTTAAATCTAAATTACATATAAAATTAGATGGCTTAGAAGCTTCTGAGTGTTTGGGAACCCTTCCCTTCTCTTTCGCCCATTTAGGGTTCCACATGCATATATTCGTTATGCTTCCATATAGCATCAGTTTGAAGATACTCCGAGACCACACTTTTAACCCTCCAAGTGAGTTTGACGACATATATCTATTATCAACTTCTGCCCGATTTTTTTTTATTTACGAAATATCAAGACATCAATATGTTTCTAATTTTTTTATGATGATGACGAGATCAAGATCTGGTCAGTTTTCTTCTAATGACGTGATATCTCGTATATTAAGATCTCTTAAATTTTGCTAATTACGTGATACCTCATCGAGACAACAACCAAGAGGATTAACAACAATTTTAACTCGGCAATAAGAGCACTTGCAGTCCTATGTTAATACAATAGCTGAATTCCGACTTTACTCGGTTTGAACTGGTTAACTGTCGATCCAAAAAAATGACCATAATAATCTTTTCTCTTTGTAGACAAATGCTAACATCATTTAACTGTCAGGAAACTACTTTTTAGCATCTTTTCGAGATTTTCATAATTACTTTAACTTATTAAAATACAAAACATTAATGCCTCTTCTCTTAATTTTTTTTGGTGTGAAATGACTGCAATTTTAATTCACGAGGTTGACGAATATACTGCAAAGCACTCATTGATTTGCTTTTTTTGTGCCTTGTGGCACTCTCATCTCAGACCTGTGACATTTTCGAATTTTACTCCAGCTTTAAAGGAAAGATAAAAACAATTATTTGTTAGATATTTATGACTATGTTTAGGTAGATAGACTGATTTCACAGCATTTTCTAAATTAATTTTTCAACAAACTTCTATCAGGTATAAGTTACTTAAATATATTTCAACTCGTAAAGTAGACTACCTTGACCTCCTCTTTCATTTTTTTACTACTTCTATTTTATATACTTTAAAAATGTAAAAGCGGATTTTTTCTAGCATTAATACCTTTTATTATTGGTAAAGTTCCATTTAAAATGTGCTTTACTTTAACTTGTATGGTGTTTCGAATTGAATCTTTTGTGGGCGTTTCTATATTGCGTGTGACAAATAGTAATTACAGTTTGCTAAGAAATGAGTCTTACGATCCAACAGAAATACGATCGAAATTAAACGAAATAAAATCAGAGCGATAAAAAATTAAACATGCATATAAAATAGTTGTTCCAAAGATATTAGTTCTTGATTTGTTTCATTCTCGAGTTCTCGCATAGTTGCCAGAACTTAAAACTAAAATTGAATAAATGTATAATTTATTCCAAATAATCGGAAATAATTTACATTTTGAACAGAAAAAATAAGTTCAAAATAAGTGAAGTATTTGAATTTAAATTGTGTATAAATAATTTGGGGTAAAATAATTGCTTATCAAGTTTTACTGGTAAAATATTTTGAGTAGTTACAATGCTCAATATACTATACATCTTAACCAGAACTACCAAATTACAGTTGATTTAAGTATGTGTATTCAGATACTTAAGTGCGAAACGTGCATAAAAAGGTTGGCAAAAGAAAAAAATTAATTCAAATAAAATATTTACTTAAGCTAAAATATGGTTTGTAAAATATTTAACATTTTTTTTAATATATGGAAGACAATCCATGACACACAAACACAAGAACACAAAAAAGAAATAAAACGAAAAGACAGACTGACACAATGAAGTTCAGTCACTAATATGTCTGTTCAGTCACCATATGCGAAAACCACTTATTTTGTATTAGAATGACCAACGATACATAGCCCAAGAAAATATTCAATGTAGGAACAAGCATTTTTATTTATATAAATGGAAACTTGACATTACGATGATCCTTTTACTAATGTCTATAAGTTTCAAACAAGCATTGGGTTCCTCGGGTTAACCCTTTCGTCACAACTTCTTTATCATACTCTTACGGATCACCTGACACTTACCAGGACAACAGTTATATCGCAAATGGCTAAAATACAATACTATGTAACACGAATAAAAATACCGAAAGAGAAAAACAAAAATATATAAAAATGAAGAACAAAACTCAAACCCAATGGAGGATCAACAGTTATTCCAACAGCACATTTTTCTCTAGCATTGCGATTCTTCTGGAGCTAGTTACGTCTTACGCTGTTAAATTGTAATCTGGGTAAGTTACATCAAATAGTAAGTAATCGAGCATTTAATAAAGTAATCGTGCATTCTTCAACATATTCTAACTAGATGTGGCACACAATACTGTCAAGTTTGGATGGAATAGATCATTCATGGATCGAGTTGCTTTGGGGTTCCAATAACAAGTAACTTTCAGCCAAATTGTCCATAATTACTCTCAGTTCCACTGACCCAAACACGTTTCTACAAACGCATTATTACAAAAAGATAATTGAATTGTTCTTCATAATTATTCAATAGATACTTCTTTTGAGATAATTATGAGTATGAAGTTAACTATAAAATGACGAAGTAAACGCTTCACACAAATATTTTAAATAAAAGAAAGCCAAGCATACCAATTAGTGTTATTAAAAAATGTAGGGTGAGTGCAATTAGTATGGAACACAGTGATATTACGAAAAGTATAATTATCAAAACCTATACTTAACAAACCTATTGTATCAAATTCTTCCGTGCTAGTAAAAATTACTTATATATGTATATATACCAATACAATTACAAACCCTTGATACTCTGTACAAACATTTCTTCATTTTCCAATAATTCCACATTGCATATTGCACACTAATAGGATATCATGAAGGATACTGGTTAGAAATGTGGCATTGAATTCTTATTAACCCTTCCTATGCTGTCTCTCGTTGTGTGGCCTTTTACACAGAACGGGCTAGTTTGCTTTTTATGTTGACCCGAATTGGATTCACAGTTT
Source organism: Metellina segmentata (assembly GCA_947359465.1). Lineage (NCBI taxonomy): Eukaryota > Metazoa > Arthropoda > Arachnida > Araneae > Tetragnathidae > Metellina > Metellina segmentata. Next base: position 60,757,282 of record OX375876.1, on the reverse strand, counting down.
TCAAGGAGTATCTAAATAAATAAGAAAGGAGTGTTTAATTGTATATTGAATATTTTCGACCCATTTCAAGTTATCTATCCGTTTTGGACCCTTCTGATGCCAAATCCGCCTCTTGCGCGTTTGTTGTCTGTATGTATGTGCCCTATACACATGCACACGGTTTAATATATTTTTATGGAAATTTGCATACAGTGAGTACTTATCTTCAGTTAGTGAGTGGAAGTGGTTGCGAAAATCTGTCTGTCTGTCTTTCTGTTCTATCTTCGATTTTGTGCTTTTATGTCTGTTCAGGCATCGCATGAATATTATTCCAGATATTGCATTGGAATGTGTTTTATATTATACATTATCTATTAGTTTTGTAAATGCAATATGAAACATTTCTTTATTGTTATATTTAGATGAGTTTCATGCTAAAACACCTGAGTAAGTATACTTAAATCAACCATATTTTCGTAATTTTGGAAAAATCGGAATGTATATTGAGTATTATGATTACTTTGATTTGCTTTACCAGTGCTGCTGAAAAACTAAAAATATTTTTCAAAAAAGACTTTTTTTATGGAATTTCAGCTCTGATATACTTCATTTATTTCAAGTCTTATTTTTGTTCTTTGCTCAATGTAAACGATTTCCGAATATTTGGGACAGACGATATTTTTCAACGAACGGGAATGAAGCGGAAACTCGTGTTTCTTTCGCTCTGAATTAATTTTGCATTTCTAAATTTTGTGCATTTTTTAGTTGTAAGTTGTGACATTTGTGAGATCAAGAGATTAAAAGGAATCACAAATTAATATAAGAACAGCTTTTTCCCGACATCTTTTATTTCGTTTTTTTTTTTCTGTTTTAATTATTTATTATTTTGATAAATTGTGTTTCTTTTTCATCACACGCAACACCACCACAAAGTATTCGACTGTGTTTAAAAAATCCGAAATAGAACTTTGCAACATTAAAAAATTCTGTGTCATAATGACAGAAGATTGCGAAATTCCAGTGTCGCATTCCAGATGCAAGAGAGCCCGTTGTGTTGCTCTAGTACGACGTTAACTAAAATTACCATTACCATCCAGATGCAAGAGTGCAACAAGTAAAAAATATTGTTTTGTTGAGTATGAGTGCGAGAGCACTCACCGTAAATCGTCGTTTATATTAACTGAGTTGAACATGTGAAAAGAACCTTAGAAAGGGAATTCCCCTCCAAATCGTATTTTGTAGTAGTAACCGTAATGTCCCCTTTCATCATTTTATAGATTTATCATTCAGCAATTGTGCGATGTCTGTGAAATGTATTACATGAATGGATATGCATATTTAGGATTTGTTTCCAAAGTAAGTGGTAGAAATTATAAAGATGGCGAAAGGTGTTAAATTTTATTATTTTATCCTACGAAAAACGTAAGTTATTATACATTTTGATCTAGAGTAAACCAATTCAAACCGAGTAAGGTCGGGCATTTTGATAGTATATATATATATTCAAAATTATTTCAGTCTCATTTAAATTGCTTTTAGGGTAAAACAAGTTAAAAAATATTTTTATTTCTATATTTTTCATAAAATATGATTGTTTGCGAATGTTTAATACTAACTTTTGGTAAAATTTATTTTTCCTAAACAAAATGTAACTTTTTAGCCCTAGCACATATGTACGCATTATGTAACAGGTTCCACATTACGTGCACTTTTAATATTCTGAAATAAGTTTTGAAAATAATAGAATTTTCTGGTTATTACGAGTATTTTCTTTGTAAAATGGGGGATTTTAATTAATATAAAATTAATTATTCCTCAGTATTTAGTACCCAAACTCGAAGAATTGAGAGTTTAACTAAAATACCATCCCTTTGGGAAAATATCAAGATTTTTCAATAGCTTCTTGTATGTATCCCATAGGTTCACACAAGGGTTGTCTTTTGGTAATATATTTTGTAGTTTTTTATTTATGATATTATTGTTTGCACAAAATGATAGCTGAAGCTATACTTGTAAAGGACACAAAGTGGCGCTGTACTGGGCTAAGTTAGCACTAAATCGGAAAAGCTTCTCAATGTATCCTTATTTTTCCGACAGGTGCTACTCTCGTCGATGTAGACAACCTGATCCAGAAATTATCTACTGGTGTGATTTTGTGCAAACTAGCAAAATGCATCCAGAAAAAAGTAGACGAAGCAAGAGGTGGCTACTACGGGAAAGAAGAAGTAAGTCTCTGTATTTAGATTATTTCTTTGCCCCTGTAACGCTTGGTTTCAATGGCCTCATTTATCTTTGACCAATTTCGGAATACGAGAAAACGATGATAGATGCATGTTTCGTTAGTGATCTTAATAGATTAAATCTCGTTACAGTCCCGAAATTATACATTAGAAAATCCTTTCATAATAATTGAGAATTTTCTCAGAAAGAATTTATTTTGCATTTGGGGGTACCCCGGTTGGAAGAAAAGCGGGTTAGCAACCGGAGGGTTGCGAGTTCGAATGCAACCAAATACCGTAGAGTACAAAGGGGGCTGGTGCACGTTAAATCTGTTGCCTCAAATGTCCTCACGTATGCCTGGTGTGGAATTTGGAGAGAGGGGTGCCAATTCAGGTGTGTCCTCATCAGCAGACCGTTGATCTGAATTACGTGATATTGTACTCTGATCTTTTCCCTCGATATTGATCCTGGACCGTAACCAATAACCCGTTGTGTTTCTCCAGAGCGACTTTAATTAAAATACCTACCTACCATTTTACAAAGAACTCGTGACGGAATTTCGGCAGTGTGGCTGACACCATAATCTAAGTAGAATAAAATAGACTTCTGATTGTGTTGTAAGATATGACACTCAAGCATCTCGATGCCTCTCTTTAGAGCTTCCTAAATATTTCCAATCTGGTATAGATCAAGGGATCTCGGTAAATCCGTAGAGTACCATTAACGTGGGATTCCAGTCTCAGTAAGACGATTTTTGATCGATGACATATTGCGTAATCGTTCAACGCGTAGAAATCTTGACCAATAGCATCAGGGAAAGTATCACAACCACAAAATAATGTCACTGAATAGTTCATGTTTTTTTGAAAAGGTACAGATACCGAATAAAAATCAAACCCCGTTATTTCCCATTAAAAAATATTTTTTATTATCTGTACAAATTCGTACGTTCCTCGTAGCAAATGTTTGTTCTCTCTAAAATTGAGTACATAAAATACGGATGCACAAGCTACACTAAATGAACCTCCATGCTGGTACTAACGTTATACCATCCTTCTTTACGTCCACTTGAAGAATGGAGAGCAAAACATGACTGATCTGAAAGATCAGCCATTTTATTCTCCATGATTGGTATTGCTGAGAGAGTTGATATATCTTTCCCAATGATATGTTAAACAACATTCAGTACGTTACAGGGTCGTGACTCATAATGGTTATATATATACACACTACAGTGAAATGAGAATAATGTTTGACCAGTACTTACACTGAAATGATTACAATGTTTCAATGTTCATCTCTACTATTATAAAAGGATAGCAAAACTCTTTTTCTTTACCTTTAAGACATTTTAAAGTGTAGCGGTATTTAATTTTTATCATTTATGCAATGTTTTGGTTATTACTGTTTAATTTAGTTTTGTCGGAATCAGTGAGGTTGACTTTTTAAAAGCATAGCTTTGTCATGTTCAACTCCGTGCGGGTACTGCTATTAAACAATATTCAAAGGTAACCTCAATATGAATCATGAGCGAGCGTTTGGACAGTAGAAGTAAAATGTTTGCATAATGTCTGGCTTGTGTACTTTCATGAAATTCCCTGTCATAAGTTGTTGATTCTAATTGTATTCCGATAAATTTTAACGTTGACCTACCTTAGGCTGTTTGTATAGTTTTATTCGGTAATACAATGTGTGGGTATTGTTTTGAGATCAATTGATTCTGAGCCAATTACTTACAAACACTCAATTCATCGTTTTCTGTAATCTTTTCCCTTTTCAGCGCTGATTTAAAACAAAGCGATCGTTAAGATAGTCAATCTTTTTTCAGTTTAGAAATTTTTTATGCATTAGTTATCATCGTTTTCATCTTTTACAAAAGCTTCTGTTTTTTTAATAAAAGTCTTTGAATTCTAACTTTTTGTGAGAGTCTATAAACAAAATAAAAATAAAAATAGGGTGGTCAAAAATCCCAGTATTCACATATTTATAATACATTCTAGGAACTCAGAAAAAATTGTGCACAGTATTTTTTTCCTATCAATCTTGTGCAACTAGGGGCATAACTTATATATTAATCTACCGGCTCAGATTTTGCATACTCGTCCATAATCAATACCCACAGAAAAGTCTTTTATCGAAGAAACAGAGCGTAATAATGAAAATAATAGCTCCCCGGAATAAAGTTGAGAAGAAAAAGATCGATATTTCTCGCCTCACCGAAGAGCAAAGCCTTTAACATCCTTTACAGAGCGTAAGTATTAATTCTGGAATGTTTAATATCAGAAACCATTCTTGGTGGAAAAAAGAAGAGAGATGCCTCAATAACTTATCGATTCCAGACAAAGAAAAAGAATTGGCTTTCTTTTCTGGGGGAGGAAGACCCGTGATTTAAAAATGGATCAATGCGCAATCTTAGCCATCAGAGGAATTTTAACAATCTCTTTCATTAGCGAACCGCCTGCGAAGAAAGCGATTTCATTATTAATTAGCTGGCGAGATTGATGAATGGGTGTGGATTCTTTCAGCAAAAATATTCTCCCCTTTTCATTGCATGCTTGTGGGTTTTTTTAGTTCTTAAAACCAACCAGTTCTTTGACCTCTAAGCTCGTGTGGATCCAAAATTAAATGGATTTCAGTTTGCATATAAATCGAATCTTCAAGCTCGAGTTGAGCTCGTTTGAGAAATTAATTATCTTTCCGGGATTTAATTTCGACTCGGATTGAAAAAGATTCCGCCGTTCGAGAGAATAATTGAATAAGAATAACTTTTTTCGTCCGCGTCTGCAGTCTATTCAAATAATCTGCTGTTTTAGCATTTAAAAGTGCGTGTTTGCTTAATTATGGAATAGTTGCATTTATGTTTAACACGCCTCGAGGAAGCTTCTATTTTTCGATTTGTGATTAGACATTCGCTTAAGGAATTAAAAGAATAATATTCATATTTCTACACAATAGCTAATACATGTTATGAGTCCCAATACCATTGTATAGGCAATGGCCCCAGTACCAGAATAGATACTGTGCTCCACTGCCAGAATATATACTGTGCTCCACTACCAGAATTGACAACGGTCCTCAGGTCCAGAATGAATAAAGATATCTGCACAATGATAGAATAAAGATCCATGTACCAGAATAGACATTTCACCCCTGTACCAGAATAAACAACGGACCACGGTCCCAGAATAAACAACAGGTTCCAGTACTAGATTAAAAAACAGGCCTTAGCATCAGCATAGACAACGAGCCCATGTACCAGAATAGACAACAGTCCCCAGAACTAGAATAGACAACTCTCTCCAATACCCGAATAGATAATGGGCCCCAGTACCAAAGTAGACAACCATCCTCAGTACCAAAATAGACTACGGTTCCCATTACTGAAATATACAACGGTCCTCCCCATTAGAGTGGAAAACAGTCCCCAGACCCAAAATAAACACTGGACAGCAGTACCAGAACAGACATTATGCCCCAGCAGCAGAAAAGACCTAGATCTAGCAGAAAGATCTAAGAAAAGATCTAGAACCAGTATAGACAGCGGGCCTCAGAACCAGAATAGACAACGGGCCTCTGAACCAGAATAGATAATGTGCCTCAGAACAAAAATAGACTACGGCCTGTAGTACGAGTAAACAACAGGACCCTGACCAAAATAGACAGCATGTACCTGCACTAGAATAAACAATGGGCATCAGCACTATAACAGATAACGGAATAAATATACAATGATCCCAATACCAGAATAAAAAACGGGCCCCAGAACCAGGATAGACAGTGGCCCTTAATGAAATGGTAGACTTTATGCTTTAATAATATTCACTGTTGTAAACCACACATCAAACATTAAATCGATGGTAAAACGATTGCCCGGTTCGAAGAGTAAGGGGCTAGCAACAAGAGAATTTCAACTTAGAATCCAACCAAAGATCGTCGTGTACAAAAGGGACTGGTGCACGTTAAATCTGCTGTGGTCTCAAATGTCCTCATGTTGGAGTGAAGGGGAAATTATGACAGTGGGGTGCCAGATCAGGTGTGATCACATCATCTGACCGTGGTTCAAAACTATGTGGTGTTGTCATCTGATCTTTCTCATCGGATGTAGGACCGTTTCCAATAGCCCATTGTGTTGCCCCACCGTCACGAAATTTAAGCAGCTTATTTTTTTTGACTGAAATTTCTAATTTGATGCAATTATTTTCAGTTCAACATGTATTTCTCTAGAACCATAGAAGTAAAATTTTTAGCAGTGAGTAATAAGAGAGTCAGAATCAGAGAGAGTTTTAATTAGCCTCGAATCAATAAATAATGTTAAAAGCTGTCAAATTTTGAGGAAGCAAAAATGTAAAGAACACAAGTAAGTAGAGCGAATCTCAAAAGTCGGTCAGACGACTTAACAACAACTCTGATAAAACAGAAACTACATTTGTTTTGTCTGAAGCAGCAAAAACTCTCGATCACAGACGGGTATTAAAGCTAGCAATTTTATGAATGGTGAAAAGAATCTGCATATTTTACCACACAGCCTTTTCACTTATTAGGCCCGATAATTATTCAATCCTGAAACCATTCTATACGGACTTCATTGTGTAGATGTAGTGATTCAGAGAACACTAAGGAGATTCAAGGAATACAATTTCTTCGAAAAGTATCAGAAATGGAAACCCAAACTCACCATTAACCTTTGAATTATGTTTTATAGCCTATCTTTGAGAGTTTAAGATTGCATATTGTACTTTCCCAAATATCGTAACGTTATACTGCAATTTCCGAAATAAAGAGAAGGAATTGGATTAATTTCTGAAACCCAAAGCCTAAGTACCTTGTGTACTGCTACTAAGTGACGAAACGTGCTGGAGAAATCTATTTCAGAATGAGCCATTCAATCCCAAATGGCCCATTCTGAAACAGATTTCTCCAGAGCTTTCTGAAATAGAATTGCTTGCGCAAACGATTCTCCTAATCCTCAAAACCTCTATTATTTATTATTATCCGGTCTATCAAATCAAAGGCGCTACAATTTAAATTAACATTATGTAGGAGACCTATTGAAATATTGCAACCCGACGCCCAAAATAATCATTAATCTAAGAAAAATCTACTCATAGTTAAATTTTGAGTATCATTAATCAATCATAACTATTAAATTTTGATTCATAAATTAACATTATTTAGATAGCTATAATATGCATGAAAATTAAAGATTATTTCATAGTTATTAGTCAGTGAACCTTGTACATGTTTTTCTATCTTGTAAGAAACGCCATTTAAATAAATTAAATTCGTAAGGGTTACAAAACTCCGCGACTTTATATGAAAGAGTAGTATTTGTGCCTGTTTTGAAGATTTTTTTTTGACAGTCATCTTTCAGATTCATCTTCATATTTGTCATGAACACGATTTAAAATTAGATCTCGAAAGAGAAATCTTGCAATTAGACGTGAAAGAAATTTAAAAAATTTTCTTTGATATCTAATCAGGGATGGGGCATAGGGAGTTTTTAACTCCTTCCCTTCCTACATCCCTTTACTTTATTAAAATACCCAACTCTTTTTGGTGCAGATTTTATTCCTTTTAGTGAAATTTTTATTTCTTTATAACATATTTGCACTGGGATCATTTGGAGTAACGGACTATTGGGGTTCAGTGCCCTGTCTTTTTTTCTTAGGTTCAAAAGTACTCTTGCGACAAGGCATAGATGGGAAAATATTTCTGTTTTCATAAAAATTCAAGTATATTTGTTAAATGGTCCGGCTTGTAGTTCAATGGTTTTTTTTTTGTTACTTACACAGTTGTAGCTAATTGTTTCACGAGATATCTTGTCCATTAAGATACAACCAGTTTTACTAACGATAGGATATTTCGTCATCAAGACACTGCAGTTTTTTTATGATGACAAGGTCAAGATTTGGTCAGTTTTCTTCGAAGGACAAGATATTTCGCCCATCAAGATTAGGTCAGTTGTCTTCTAATGATAGGATATTTCGTTCATCAAGATTTGGTCAGTTTTCTTCGAATGACAAGAAGTTTCGTCCATCATGATCTGGTCAGTTTTCTTCGAATGAAAGATAATTTGTCCATTAAGATCTGGTCAGTTTTCTTCGAATGATTAGGTATATCCTCCATCAAGATCTGGTCAGCTTTCTTCGAATAAAAAATATTTTGTTCATTAAGATCTGGTCAATTTTGCTAATGACATCTAGTTAAGACCATTGAGGTTAGCACAAGTAAAGCAGAAGGGCATGTGTGACCTTCACACTATTTGCCAGCCAACTTTCCTAACCTAAAAATTTGATGTTGCTATTTTATGAATTTTAATTATCTGGTTCCCACTTATTGCGTTTATCATTATTTTGACCTGTCTGACCATAGAAACGGAGATATAAGATCATATACCTAGAAAGACAGGAGGGGCCAGATTGGCCCCTCTTATATTTCACAATAATACTGCGAAATTCTTCCCTTTCAGGAACGATTGTTACACAACAATGCCAATCAAAAGAGTTTCACATTGTTCTTTATTCCCTTTACAGTCTGTTTACAAACCTAACGTTCCCCTCCTCAGCTGTGAACGTAGACAATGAACACTTTGTTTGGGTGGCAGGGTATCAGCTGACAAGTAATTATTTTTATAATCGTTTGGAATGTATGTAAAGTAACTCACGTGATAAGCTGAATACGGACATATGGTCGGTGTGACTTAAATTTTTATAATTTGATACTTAACATAATCTGGCTGATTTATAAGAACGTGGGGCCCCAATGGCCACCTCCGCCTTAGGCAACTTTCTAGAGTTAACCCTATGAGTGGCCCACACACACAGTATCCGTTCTGCAATAATTTTCACTGTCTTAACCTGTTTTGATCTTTTTGACCAATATAATCCTTCTTACAATTCTTTGAATCAATAGATGTGGTTATTTAGTCTTTACATATGTAAACTCACTACTCAGAAAATCTAGAGAGATTCAGAGGGTTAAAATGTTGAATCATCTATTCTGCTTTCCCCACACCAAGTGGTTTTGAAGAAATGCCTCGTGCAAGATCTGGTCAAGAATTATCAGGGCAGATATATTACGTCTATCAGAATCTTATCAGTTTTATTAATGACGAATTTCATCGGCGAGACAAAATTGCCCCTTTACTTCAAAGAAGAATGAAGATCCAAAGAGAGACAGACCACTACAAAGCAGATTTTGATACGAAGACAAACCACCAGGGGGGGAGGGTTAATATGTTGTTTTACATAATTTTAAATGAAAAGCGTAACTTAATGTATAATGTGTGCTTTTCCCTTTAATGCTTATTTGTGCTGTGTATGTCAAATACCAATGTTTTTGAACTTAAACCTTTGAAAGGTACTGCTAAACATATTTTGTGTGAGATAAACTGAATTTTTTCCGTTTCCGTTTCATTTTTCGAACAACTATTTCAGCCGACAAAAAAAAATAAAGTTTTAACTGGAGTTGTATAGTTTTTTTCGCTATCTCCTAGATCGTTAAGGATAGAGTAAAAAATTCAAAGGATTTAAAATCTGTGGAAAATTTTGCATTAGATCGATACCTAAAAATATGACTTTCTTTAAATAAATAACTTTTAAATTGTAACTTTTATATTTTTTCCATACGAATTTGATCTTGATCGTGTTAGAGAAATCGTAGATTCCATTTCTTACGCTCAAACAATACCAGCCAAGGAAAGCAAAAAAAAATTTTTTTTAATTTTTACTGGCATTCTTTAGTTCTTTCTTGTAAAATAGGATCATTAAAGACAGATTGAAAATTTCAACGGATTTAAAATCGGCGGAAAATTTTACACTAGATAGATACCTTATACCTTTGATTTTCTTTAAAAAATAATTTTTCGAGCAAATATTTATATTTTCGCAAGAGATTTTCACGTCACACCGATTGGATCTCCTCGCAATTCGAATTTGGCCGCATTTGACAACGACGTGATGGCTGTTATCCAATAGGCTTCGTAAACCAATTGGGAATTCGTAGCAATCACCGGGGGTTAGCGAACAGTGGTCACACCTGACTCCACGAAAAGAATATCACGGGCAACGCCGTGCTGTCCACACAGTAGCTAGTATCAGAATATAAAATAAAAAGAAATATTTGTTACCTTCACTTCTTTGCATCTGAAATTTTCATATCCACAATCTTTAACCCTCCAAGTAGTTACAATGTGATATGTAGTCATCAAGATCTTGTAATTTTGTATGATGATGAAATCATGATCTGGCCAGTTTTTTTGTAATGACGAGATACCTCGTCCAATTAAGATCTGGTCAATTTTGGAAATGACGAGATACCTCGTATAGACAACCACTAAGAGGATTAACCCATTCTTAGACGATGGTTGTTTACAGTGTTACCCAGTATATTTGCAATGAGATTTTACAACTGCTAAAAATCTTTCCCAAATATTTCAACTCTGAACTTTGATAACTTTCATATCATTATCAAGTAAGAATATTTAACCCCTCAAATTCAAATACTGATCAAAGTACCAGGAGACCCTTTAGAAAACCTAAACACATTCCATTTCTTAATAATATCCCGTCTCATCGTTTAAAAAAGCACTCACCCAGCAAGAATAACACTGAGCGGCTTTTGAAGAGTTGCCCGACCATGAAATTAAAGCAATTTAACGGCAAAAAGGCAAACGCCGGAATCCCTTTCACTCCGTGAGATGCAGCTTTATCAGGGATGTCGCATAAAATGTCTCCGTCCCTTTTTCCGGTGGACTCAATCGTCTAGTCTGGAGATTTCAGATGCTAATTAAACGTTGCATAAACTTATCTTTTAATTAAATCTCCAGCTCCAGGGTAAGGAAACAATAGAGGGAAAGTGTGCTGTTTTTTACTCGTATAGTTGATGTTGTCACAGATAAAAAATTATTTCGACTGAAAATGGAAGCTCGGATGAATGTGTTTGGATTGTAAGAGACTTCGTCTTTTAAAATGTTTGCTTTGCAGGATACTTTGAGCTAATTTTGTTGAAGAGACAATGAATAAATAAAGACGTACCATGTATTATCCTTTTAAGATACAGTGTAAAATGAAAGAATTAAACTTATATAAACATTACTACTTGTGTATATTACTATGCTACCCTTCGAAAATGGTTTTGACATCATATCTCATCTATCAAAATCTGATCAATTTTGCTTATGACAAAATATCTTAGAGTGACTATTTTTACTATGACGAGACCAAGATCTGGTCATTTTTCTTCTGATGACGAGATATCTCGGCCATAAAATTCTAGTCAGTTTTATGTTATGGATAGAAACATCGTTTAAACATTTCCCAGCAGGTTTTAAATGTTTGGCAATTATTGCTAATTATAAATAACGATTTTCAAGTTAACTGCTTCCCATTTAAGTGGGGAAAGTTTTAAACTACTTCCTATAATTATATAAAGTCCTATTAACTTTTATTTGAGTCATGCATGATAATAACTCAATATTATTATACTGTCGTGCTTAAAAAATTGTATCACCCATTAAAATTGCAATAGTCATCCGATTAAACGACATAAAAAGCAACAGCTGTGACACATAACACCGGACATGAATGAAAAGTGTAGGTTATGATGTCACACGTCATTGGATCCCTTAGTATTACATTACTTCTTACCTGTATAACTCAATAAATGAAATTAAAAGTCATTTTGTGCATGAGTGATGATAACAAGTTACGTGTAATATACTAGTGTCGTTTGATAAGCTTGGTAAATTTCTATGAGATGGCGACACAATTAATTTTTTGGTGGTGTCACTCTTCGAACGAACTGAAGCCAAATTTCAGCCAAATGCGACGCTTTGTTTGCAATCTATAGACGTTTGAGGTGTACTATGTTGCAGCTGCCACGAAAATGGAAAAAAGAGATATGTCCAGTAATATTTATATAAATAAGAGAATGGTCATTCTATTCTCCAGATTTGGTCTTATGAGACTTTTTCTTTTTTCCCCCCAATCTGAAAATTTGTCTCGATGGGAAGATACTCCCCATGAATAAGGATGTAACTGACCCCATTAACTAATACTTTGCAAAGGTACTTTTTCGATGGGATGAAGAAATCAGAAACTCTCTGAACCAAGTTTACAACTCGCAATGGTGAGTATGCGAAGATACCAAATCGTTTTTACCTAAAAAAACAGTGTTTAAATTGCTTTTTAGCCATACTTATCAAACGACCCTCATATAATGCTGCGAAAAAATTCTATTAATTACATAGGTTAGAAAAGACGTTCTATCTGTCATAGTGCTTTTAGGCTGTCTCTTGGAGTGTCTACTTCTCTGAGAAATGTTCATTCACGCATCTACACTTTCCAAAACTTCCAGTCTTCCTTTCATGGATTGTAACCATTTTGAGCCTTCTTGACAAATAGAATGTGTCCTGGGATTCCTTCAAGCAACAGTGGTGTTTTAGCCATTAAATGTGTTCGTGTACAGGGTAAAAGCAAGAAAAACATGCAGTCCCAAGCTATTATCTCGTCGGGTGGCTTTGAAAAGATATCTTGTCCAAAATCCAGTGGATTTTGCTAATGACGAGATCTTAACCATCAAGTTCTGACCAGTTTTGCCAATGACGAGATACCTCGTTCAGACAAAACTTCTATTTTTCTTCAAGACGGAATAAATATCTAAGCAAGAAAAATAAATTATCTCTTGCCTAGAACTGGTGATAGTTTGTAGCAGTTTTTGTATCTTATTATAGTACTAGCAGAAAGACCCGGCTTTGCTCGGGTTGAATTAATAATATGTTGATTGAAAAGTCATCATCAATCCTTTTTCATAAAAGAATCTTATCATCATTTGAATGTACGGGGAAAAAAAATTTAATACCAATTTAACTTCTCCGTTGCTTCTACAATTTACTTCGGACGCAAATATGCATATATGTTGTATACAACCATATAATCCATTTCATATTCGTCACACTTCTGTTGAAGTTGATTTTAAGTTTTCGAGTGACTACGAATATTTCCGTGCATTCCATTTCATTAAAACTGGCGAATTTTCGGTGGATAGTCTTGCACTTACTTTTCCTATGAATATGTTTTCATTTAGGTAATATACCGGAACACATAATGCAAACAGAAACAAAATTCCAATCCTTAAAAAAAGGCAGAATTTTGAAAAAATATCTGTTTTAGCGTGTTGTATTTCGACTTCCTGAATATATTCTGAAGTAAAACAATTCGACAAAAAACTTGAACAATATTGATGAAGACAATGATTTATAAGCTAAAAATAACACATATTTATAATACTTGGGAATCATCAAATATGATCGCAACCATCTCGTTTTCAATTCAAATACCCCCAAAAAGAATTATAAATCAAATTAAAAAATTAAACATTAATTCTGAGGTTTCCAGATACCGAGTAGCAAAATTACGCTTTTATGAACAATGAGTTTATCGTTTGGGCTTTTCGTTCTCCATTATAAAATTTATGTAAATATGAAATTAAAAGTTCTAAATATTCTTTCTTCATCAATCAAATATTTATAAATATTATTTTCATCATGGGAAGACGTAAAAATTCAGTTCAAACATGAACATTATAATTTAATTTGTTTTAAGAAAATTGTTTTTCGATCAACACTGGTAAAGCAATCTGATGCATGCTTATAGCAATCGTTTTACACTCAATGTTATTTCTATGGCGTTTTCAAATTGCTTTTAGGTCAATTTTAGGCCGCTTAGGATTCGAATTTTTCAAAATCCTTTCTTAGTGCACCCCTACTGTATAAGAAGAAACACCCTGCAAAATTTCAGCTTCCTAGGACTTTTAGTTCTTGAGATACAGTGATGAGTCAGTCAGTCAGTGAGTGGTATTTGAATTTTATAGATATAGATGAAGATAAACCACCAGGAGAGTTAAAGAAGTAATGTAATATTACGGCATCAAATGGAAATCATCACCAGGAGAGTTAAGGACAATTTAAACCGGTCGAGTTAACAGTATATTATACGAAGACTGTTCTCTTTGCCATAGGTGATACGTACTACAAGTTCCCCCCTCCCCCCTGTTTTGTATTGAACTCAACATTTCCTTTTATTTATAGATTTCAAAGTAACCGTTCAAAATTGTCACAGAGAAAGTCGCTCAATGAACAGCGAACAACGTATTGAAATCCATAGTTGGTCGGGTGCTAATACTGACATCAATCTCATTCAGAACTGTTGGAGTCTAGGAACATCTTCAGTTGCCTGAAAGTAACCTAACACCTTAGGCATGAAATGGTGTACAAGCCCATTACCTACACGTTTTATCTATATTTGGTGTGATATGTCGTATTTATTGTCTTTTTAGAATTTAATCGGATGACGATTGCAATATTAATTGAGCAGGTAGATAGTTGAATTTAAGTCGCACTGGAAAACTAAGCACAACGGGCTATTGGTGGTGGTCCTGGATCAATCCCGAAGGGAAAGATGCGCAATATTTAGAGGATGATGCAGTTTCTTGAACCTCACAGTGTGTTACTTTCTTTATCCTCGAACAGAGCCCTATATTATATATGTTAAGCGCAAGAACTCACTGATCATAACATAGAAATAGTACATGCATTTTGAAGTTAAAATTTTTACATAAATAATATTATTCTTAGATATCATAATTTAAAAAATACTAAAATCATACGTAGCATGAATTATATATGTAATTGCAAATCATAAAATCTACTTTTTGTTAAATACATATATCTTTGTAATCTTTTGTTAAAATATTTATCTTTAATACTTTTAATTATGTTTTCAGTAACTATAAGAAATAATTTTCTGAATTTTTAAGAAACGTTCTTGGTGTTAAGAAAATTGTATTTGTGTATTAGCTTCTTGGTGGGGGGGGTTGTGCAAAAAGAGGAAATTTAATGCTACTTCATAAAAACTTTTTACATTCTAAAATCCCATTTATATTCGTCGAACTTGGTTGTCGGTAATATTTATGTTTGCTCCCGATTTTTCAAATTGTATATCTTGAACAACGAATATCTTGAGATTCTGGAAGTAATCCAGACTTCAATACTGCTGAAAATTGAAACCAAAAAAGAGGTACATCAGTAATGGAAACTATGCCAAGGGTAACTCAACAACATCGAGAAACATCATTCCTCGCTTGGGTGCTACTTATAATGCTGGAAAATATTCAAAAAATATCCATTGAATATGCCAAGGGTGTTCTTCAGTCTCAAAGTCCCCATAGTGAGCCAAATTTTATGTGATACTTCAGCTTACAACTGTAATGGATTTTTACTCTTTATACTATAGTGTGGCTCCGACAAAAAGACAGTCGACCTTGTGTAGCCTATTTTTGAATAGTTGCGTAGACGCGTTAGAAGAAGGCTGCCTTACGCTAAATCTTGTTATAGCTTTCGCAGTGGTTGTTTTCCCCTAGCCATTGCGCTATAACTGCTATAGTTTTCGGCATCAAATTCCAGTACATATCCATTGAATCCAAATATCCATATCAAGACATTTTCAACTATCCATATCAAGACATTTTCAAATATCCATTGAATATGCCATGGGTGTTCTTCAGTTTCAAAGCCCCCATAGTGAGCCAAATTTTATTTGATATTTTCAGCATACAACTGTGATGTATTTTTACTCTTTATATTATTGTGCGACTCCGACAGAAAGGTAGACAACCTTCTGTAGTCGACTTTTGAATAGTTCTGTAGGCGCGTTAGAAGAAGGCTGCCTTATGCTAAATCTATGAATGGCTTTCGCAGTGGTTGTTTTCCTCCAACCATTACATTGCCCCTGTTATCGTTTTCGGCATCGAACTCCAATCCATTAAGACTCCAACTGTCGAAGTGTTTTGTTTACGTTACCATCAATCCCTTAATTTAACTAATAGACTCTTTTAAAATAACATGCCTTCTCGAGGTAACAGGACTATAAGCTTTGTGATTTCTATACGTTTTGATATCTTTCTTAATTGTTCTTTCATTTAAATTTCTTTGTTTATCTATGTTTGGAAGCTTTATGTCTCCGAACGGGATATCCTCGTTTTGTTAAAGCCTTATAATTTATTGTTTGCTCCTTGTTTATACATACCTTCCATATAAAAATATTTAAACTAACACTAGATTACTATTCTCATTTTAAAAAGACTATTTACTGTTGTTGTCAGCGAACTAATTAATAATTGTATCATGTGGATTGTACAAACAACAATTTTAAAATCTCCGTTTCAAAAGGGTTAAATGCTGATAACTTTTATTGTACATATTTTTTTTCACATACTAATAATTCATTTGAATTTTAAGAGTAGATGAATTTTTAAATTATGGTAAAAGGAAGTTAGATCCCCACAATTTTACTCCGGGTATCAGGTAAGAAACCTTGCCCCAATACCATGATAAGGTCCACCACTTCAAATGTAACCATCCCCACGGCGATCTCTTTCATACTTTTAGGCATGGTAAGTCTTCGTCCTAACGCTATTTCACCCCTAATCAAAAATCAACTCACCCAAGGTCGATTGTCTTCACCTGAAAGCCATACTATAATGTGGAATGTAAACAAAGTGCTTCCAGAACTGGTGTCTTGAGCGCGAATTCTGGTTCTTAGTTTATTGTTCGTTCCGAACACTAAAGCAGTGATAACGAGAGTTAATGGGGAGTCCATCCAAGGCGATCGACGCTCATGCTTTTGAATGCGACAGGGTTTGTGTATGGCAGCCCTCGGTTGACGAACTTTTACACCTTTTCGAAAAATGACTGGCCAAAGTTTGACTACCTTTTCCCGAAAGCCGTACTATAATATTAAAAGTAAAGAAAAGTACTTATGCATGTGGTGTTCTTGGCGGATTCTATTTATCTTTCGGTGCCAAAACCGATAGCAGTGATAGTGAATTGGCGGAGGGGGCCATCTACGACGTTAACCATTTATATTATTGCTTATTTCAGCCTTCTAAATACATTTCATACCACTTCGACAGTAAGTTGATCCGATTCAAAGTCGATTGCCTTTTAATTGGAAACGCACTATATTGTTTCCATAATCCCTTCCTCCTATGAGTGGACTCTGATGCAACCGCGAGCTTGCTAATCTAATTTATCTGTAACATAATTTTTGTTAATCCTCCTAGTTGTTGTCTAGACGAGGTAACTCGCCATTAGCAAAACTCACCAGATCTTGATCTAGCCATCTTAAAAAATCGGCAATATCTTGTTGACGAGGTCATTAGGAAAACTGGACAGATCTCCTGATGGACGATATATCTCGTTGAAGACACTTGGAAGGTTAAAATATATTAGATATAAGGTAGAAGCATATACAAATATTGAGAAAACTGTCGTTCAGCGAAAATTAAAAAAATTCTCAGTATTTGAAATTTTATGTGCATGAAAGGGAGTTTTTTTGTTTTGTTCCTGTGTCACCTATAAAAGTCCGCTTCCTTATAATCATATTTCACACTTCACCCCTTAGCGTCTCCTGCAGCTGAAGTATTGGGAATGTGCCAAACGGGAGACATTTTTTGCCAGAGACAACGCCGAAATGTTTATTCGATGGTGCAAAAGTTTTGGAGTTAGAGACGCAGTTCTTTTCGAATCCGACGGACTGGGTAAGGCATTAATTCTTTTGCCTATATTTTTGTTCCTTCTTCTTTTCAGGGGACGTGCGCTGAAGCTGTCAATTTCACTTGCATCACTTGCCTGGGCTCTTTTCCTTGCGTTTTTTTTTTCTTCTTTTAATAGACAAGTTTTGCCTCTTCTAGCTTTGATCTTTTTTCCCCTCAAATTTACAGAAGGAAAAAAATAGTCGAGCTTTTTCTTTTAAAATAAACGTGATAAATAGTTGTATCGACCTATAAAATGTGTGATTTGGGGAAATGAATAAAACATCCCATGCACTGCACGTGAACTGATTAAATACGCTCGTTGCCTATGGATAGCTTTAGCACAAAATCTCAGCTCACAGTGAATGTAGTTATCGGTTTTACAGAACTTAATTTCAATATATGTAGAACTTTTTGAGGTAGGTAGTTAAAATAAAGTCGTACTGAAGCAACACAACGGGTTACTGGAGACGGTCCGGGATCTAACCCGAAGAGAAGAATTGGACGACAATGCCTCGTAATTTTGAACCACGGCCAGATGACGAGGTTACACCTGAGTGGCCCACTCTCATACTTCCACACCACGTATTGTAATTGATAATACACCGTATTGGAGCCGTCATCTGACCGTGGTTCAAAATTACGAGGTGTTGTCCTCGAATCTTTCCCTTAAGGGACTGATTCCGGACCGTCGTCAATAGCCCGTTGTGTTGCTCTAGTACGACGTTAACTAAAAATTACCATTACCATTACCGTATTGGAGCAACGCAAAGGGCTACAGGCAACGATCCTAGATCAATCCCGCCGACCAGCCGTTTTGATGGTTAAGGTGTTAGCCTCTAGATAGGAAGGTACCTGGTTCGAATCCGGGTCAGTACATGGATGTTTGTAAGCATATGGTGTAGAGGCGGCTTGTGCATCTTAAATCTGTCGTAGCCGAAAGTTCTCCCGTTGCGTTGGTGTGGAAGCTTGTAAAGTGGGGTGCCAGCTCAAGTGTTGCCTCGTCATCTGACCATGGTTCAAAATTACGTGGTGTTGTCCTCGGATCTTTCCCTTAGGGGATTGATCCCGGAACGTCATCAATAGTCTGTTGTGCTGCTCTGTACGACGTTGATTCAAATTACCGGGATCAATCCCAAAGAGAAGAATCAGAGGATATATTTTGAACCACGGCCATATGACGAGTTCACACCTGAACTGTCACCCCCTCTCCAAACTTCCACACTTCAATGTGAGGACACTTTAGGCCATGACATATTTATCATGCAACAGCCCCCATGTACACGACGGTCTTTGGTTGGATCAAATTTCGATCTCGAATCCTCCGGTTGCTAAGCCGCTACTACAACTGAGTTAACGCTGCTTCTAAAACTTATTGAAGTAATTAGATCAATGTTTTTCAAAAGTAACACCATTAATTATATAAAGTTTATTAATACATAAAATCAAATAGTTTGAATTTCTATATTTTTTATATATTATATTCTTTTGCATTCTTGTTGATATCTGTAAATAAGCTGTGCTTAAATCAAAGGTGAATGATAATTTCGGTTCAAGTTATTAATTTTAAAGGCTCACAAACTTTCAAAATACAGATGTGAGATAATACACATATTGTGCAGAACAAAAAAAAACAATTAAAAATTTTTCTTTAAATTGATTACGAAGATAGGAAGAAATATCATTAAAATTCAATAACGAAATATATGTTATTCGAGTAACATATAGTATTCTCTCGTTTTTTTTACAGATTTGTATAAAATTTCCAAATTTTCTAACTAAAAAAAATGTGCTTCTGAATTGTTGCAGATTTTATTTCAAATATTGGTATTTTTAGGTAACATAAATTAATGTTAAGATGTTTTGTATTATTTTTTATGTTCTTATGTTTATAATATAATGTTTTTTAAATCATTATGTTTTTTTACATTATTAGGTTTTATTTTATAATGTTTTTGATATTAGTATATATATATGTGAGCTGACCCAAACTTAAAACCTTTTTCTCTTGATAACATAATTAAGTTAGAAACTTTTGTTCTTAAAAGTAATGTAGAACATTATAAAAAATATAAACGCATGAAATTTTCAATTTTATTGTATAATTCAATACTACTTGAAAGTTTTACCACAGTGTTAAAATATACTTTCATCTATAACAAGGATGTCCGACCTTTAGGCATTGAATGAAGGAGAATTGTCTTGAGATCCTCTTGTAAAACATAATATAATTTACTAAGTATTTATATTTTACTAAGAATTTAAATAGGGCAACATGAATATTAAAACAAATTGAATATGTTACCTTGTTTTAATGAAACTAATACATCAATTTCATGTTCGATGAAAAAGAGTGTAACACTTAAAATGAGTCATCATAGTAGTTTTATCTCATTTTACTCTTTACAGTGCTTTATCCTAAACCCTTCTGATGGTTTTCTTCGTAAGGTATCTCGTTATTACAAAAAAAAAATGACCAGATCAGGATGAACGAGAAATCTCGTCGTTATAAAAACTGACCTAATCTTGATCTCGTCATCGTCAGAAAACAACAATATCTTCATCATCAATCGGAATTCAATCGGTATTATTGATGACGAGGTATCTCGTCACTATCAAAATTGGTCACATCTTGGTAGACGAGATATCTCGTCGAAACCACTTGGAGAACTAAAAATAGTTGTTCATAAATGTACGTTCTGCCAAAAACCGATAACAAGAATAAATCGTGATTGTTAAACGATGGAAATTTTCCTCTAGAAAGTTAGGTATTCTCCAGTCCGGAAAAAAAACTTCGCTAAAAGCACATAATAATATAAAATGTTTACTATCTTGTGGGGCAGCATCAATAGCTGTCCAGTATCTCATACGGCCCGCAACCCGTGGTTAGATACTCTTCATCTATAGAGTTCCTAAAAACACTCAGGTGTAGATAACATATATGTCTTGAAAATGGAGCACGTATCTTTTATGCATAAGAATTAGATCGATTTTCTTCTTTTTAATGCTTCCATATTCACGCGATGAAAACTGTAACACGATATGTAATTGTAGAAAGATTTCGCATATGTATTCTAATGGAACCGTCTAAAAAGAAGCACTAAAATGTTGTAACACGATAGCGACAGTATTCTTATGTCGCTGAACAGTAAAAAGAAAATGTATTCCAGTATAGCAAAGCTTTCAAACCTTCAACTACAGAATTTATGTTTTAACATTCATAAATACACTTTGAACTTTAACTTAAAAAGCTATAAATCCTTCTAGCCTTCTTGGAGGGGTTTTCTCTTTTCAAGTGTAAAATATTTGTGTTACAAAACTCATGTTTTAGAAGGTTTATTTTGAATTTATTTGTTACGCCAGAGAATTTTTGCTTACATAATTTAGAATTTCCAGAACTATAAAAATAAATTTTTTACTGTAGGATATCTACAAAAAAGTTAGGGTTTCTGTGAACTAAAGCTGTCTAGTTTGTTTTTTGTAACATTATAGATGGCTCATAATTCTAAAATCCTGTAATTTATCAAAGGTGCACTTACAAAAATTTGAATATGACTTCTCGAAGTACGAATATAGAGAAGTTCCAAAACGTATCAAACATTAGTTTACTTAAAATGATACATATGCTTGAATAATAGTACTAAACAAGATTTTGTGAAAACTTAAACTTTCGACACACAAAGTATCTTCTTGAAGTATGGAATCGATACTTAGGAGCAATTTAAATACCTTCAGTGTATTGAAAAGAGTATCCTTGCTCTTCCCAATGAAATGCCCCACATTACATCGCGTTTTTTATTTACATAGAAGAATTATTAATCTTGTCTTTCTTTACTACCAGGTTTTGAGCAGAATATGTATAATGTCAATACACAAAAATGTTATCTATAAATAATGTACTTTTTTATAGATATAATTGTGAAGTAAATTAGCTTTTTCAATCTTTAAATTTTCACAGCTTTCTTTAGCAAATGACGTTTTATCTGCATGTATGCACATGAATATTCACACGTCATATGTTTATTCATGTTTGTGTGAATAATCATGTAACATTCAAATGCAATTTCGGATAGGTCTAGGGAGTATTTTAGTTGATTCTGCGCGTATAATTATATTTCTCCACCCTTTCTCTCTCTCACTCTCTCTGTGTCTCTGTCGCTCGCTCGCTCTCTTGTTAAAATCAAGTAGTAATAATCATAGTAATATTCTATTGTTTCAACTTTTCCTTTGACTGCATACTTTGTGTTTCCATAAACACATTCCTATATAAGTAACTGCTTATTCAACCACTCCAAAAGATATTTCCAACACAGAGGAAATATAAAAGTAGAGTTATCAAAGATAACATTTTATGTGCCCTGGATCATGTGACCTAAAACTAGTAGTAACGGGACCCTTAGACTCACGTCTGCTAGGTGGAAACGAACATTTATCATTTGATTTGTCCACGGGACGAGAAAAGACGCCTATTCATTGAGTTATCATTTAATTGCTTCGCGCGACATAGTAGTAGTAGACTTTGGTGTTTCCTCCACTTTGAGGCCACGTTAGCCCAGTTAGATGAGCAACGGATTATAAACCAGAGGGTTGCAAGTTCGAAACTTGGTCCAGCCAAAGACTGTCATGTACAAGTAACTGCTTACTTGTATTGGGTGGGTGCCCGTTAAATCTGTCGTGGTCACAAATGTCCTTACGTTGGAGTGGTGTGGAGGTTTGGAGAGTGGGGTTTCAGCTCAGTTGTTGCTTCAGGTGGTTCAAAATTACAAGGCATTGTCCTTGAATCTTTCTCTTTGAGATTCATCCCGGACTTTCTCCAATAGCCTGATATGTTGCTCCAGTGTGACCTTAAATATCTACCTACCGTCCACCACTTTTTACAAAATGCGCATTCCCACACATATATCCTGTTATTTTATGTAATATCACTAAACGAGGTGATAAGATCCCGAATCGGTCAAACAATTCAATTTTTTACAGAGCAGTCTAGTGACTTCTTGGAGACTTGTTCGTCACACTCATTGAAGCTCCTCTCAATATCATTGCTCGATCTCCTTATATTTCAAGCATGATTTTCACGTCTTTAACAGCATATACTGAGTTCTCATGTACCACATTCACAACTAATTGGAAATTCAACCACACCACAAGATCTTTCCACATCTTTAACAGCATATACTGAGTTCTCATGTACCACATTCAAAAATAAATGCAAATTCAGCCATTCCGTAAAGCCGTTTACCTTTTCCACAGTTCTTCAATCACAGCCTCGCACTGTGATACTATGCTTGTTGGAACTGTCCCGTCTGGCTTCCAAGTATGGGGTCCTGCTTCCTCCTCCCATCCAGCTTCCACAAGCAGCCACCATAGCGGTGGAAGAGGACATGTCCGAGTGTTCCGACGACGAGTTCTTCTACGCCACCACCATCACCACGCCCACCAAGTTCCAGCGCTGGGACTCCGGATGTTCCAGTGGCCCCAGGAGCCCGTCCCCGAGTTCCATCTACTCCAAGACGTCCTCCCCGAACTCGTCCCTGAAGAGGAGCGGCATTCCACTGAAGAAGAAGGACACCAAGAGCGTGGTCGTCGTCGTGAGGAGTCGCTCCGACAACCGACTTGCAGACGCCAAGCCGAGTGGTAAGAAGTCCTCGCCACGAGTTTCGTCTCCGACGTCGAGACGAAGTTTCTCGTCGGCGAGAACCGACACCATCAGCAGTCGATTGAGGTCCAGCCTGAACAGGAGTACTTCCTCCATCGCTTCGACGAAAAGCCTGGTGGAGAAGTCTTCTGAGCGATCTGTGGATTATGTTCCATTGGTGACGCAGCGGAGGCGTTCTGTTTTGGATAAACGGGTATGAAATTTCTAAGCGAATCCTCCGATCAAAATACTTTTTCAGTTAAGTGGACCGAAACAATCGAATTTCGCCGCAACAAATTTTAATTGCAGTAAACAGTATGACGACCACTTAGATAGAAAATATATGTTTCTATTCTAAAATTTGAATAATACTTCTTGTTGGTTTACCTTTGAGTAGAAAACTGCCCTTAATGATCAGCCTCTGGTGCAAAAACCTGTTGCATACTGCCACCAGTTCTGGGCAAGGGGTAATTAGTTTTATCTAGTTGGATCTTCATTCTCCTTTAAAGTAATAGGGCACTTTTGTACGGACGAGATAAATCATCTAAGAAGATCTTGGACGAAATTTCTCGTCTATGGAGATCTTGGACAAGATATAGCTTTAAAACCCTTGGAGGGTTAATAAAGAGGTCGATGTTTGAGGTTCTTGAATTATGTTTGTTAGGCATTTCCGCATGACTCGTCTGAAATCGCAAGCAGTACTAAAATGACTTCAACGAAAGGTTTTCACTCGCAGAACACTTAGGAAAGTTTAACTTGTGTCAAACTCTTTATAAGCAATCTTAGCCCAAATTATGTGTATTTGACCACAATGGAAGAGCTTGCCTTAGGTCGATCTAGTAGGATAATTACGCGACCATGCAAGGATTTACTCGGTCTACAGCACATTAACAGAAACATTAATTTTCAAAAAGATTTCTTAGAGAGGATTCCTTTTTTGAGAGGATTCGAATTGAAGTAAAAAAGTTCATTCAGACAAATTTCAGATTTTTTATTGTTTTTCAAAACTATAAAAAAATTTAAATATTCCTTGAAAAATTACTTTACTACATACAATTTATGTCTGTATAAGTAACAACACACAATACACCAATCCAATCTGACTCAGTTAATTTAAATTAGCGATATACCCTATTTTAATTCTAATCAATTTACTTACGTATGATGTATATTTTTAAACTTGTGCATTTTCAAATTATTTTAAGATCATCGACATTTTAAATCTTCAGTAGTATATTTCGTAGACTCGCCTGACAAAAATAGATGTTACGACTTTAAAGATATTTTTTAGCTTTGTGTGTGGTGATTTAAAGTATTTATAATCATTTATACCTAATAGTCAAAAGTACATATGAACCATAATAATATTTAATTAATTTACAAATCATACAAACCTTATTTTTCATGAATGTATTGGTTAGATCACTTTGAAGGAATAGACTCAATTCACTTTTACCTTAACTCGTTCATAACTTTATAAACATTTGCGAGTGACACATTAATGTTTTTGTAAACTTTTAATAATTTGAAATAAAATTAAGGGGTTTAAATTTAATACTCAAAGTATCCGGTAATAATGTTTGAAAGCATTCGTATACTGTCGTATACATTTTATGCAATATCTTTAGGTGATCCCTTTTTTTTTACAAAACACTTTTGTAAACTCTCACAATGCTACAAGTATGTTTGATGAGTTTCTTCTTGTTTTCTGTTATACAATTTTATTTTGTTTTCAGGTTCTAGAAGTCGCTAGAAAGTATCAGAAAGATGAAACTAAAATAAGCAGATTATCAGAAGGGCACTATAGTTTCAACGGTAAAAATGTATACCTTCGAGTAAGTGAATGCGGATACATACATTTAATAAAACAATTATCTGTATTTATGCTAATAAAGCAGAACTTTTTACATATCTCTTCCTTTCAATATATGCTTTTGTATTTATCTCTTACATGCAATATCATGCGTATTTGTATTTAATTCAAATGACTTGAAAAGTACATTTATTCATTAAATATACACTTTATGGATTCATAAACATAAGAAAACCTCGAATTGTCTCGCAAGCTTTTAATTTGAAACTTTTATCAAATACATACATTTTCACGGTAATTTATCAAGTACAACATGTCAATATAAATCTCAACAAAGCATATATAATTGGAATCCTAAAATTGAATGAGTAAACACACAGAATAATCGAAGCCTTTTCTAAAAATTAATTAGCGACTCAAACACGCAAACTTAAAATGTTTCGATTTACTTTCAGCAAACTTTTCAAAAGTTCGCCAGAACAGACACCATGAAATTTGTGCATGCTAGTGAATTGAACTAATTAAAATGTTTAAAGTAACAACCATTAGCAAGGTTTCTTATGGTAGGTAGTTGAATCCATGTCCCACTGGAGAAACACAACGTGCTACCGAAGACAGTCTGATATCAATTCCGAAGGAAAGGATCCAAGGAAAAACCCTAGTCCTACTTAACCACGGTCAGATGAAGAGATCAACACATGAGATGTTACCCCACTCTATAAACTTCCACATCATGCCAGCGTTAGGACATTTGAGGCTACCACAGATTTAACGTGTACCTGACACTATGTACACGACGGGCTTTGGTTTGATATAATTTCGAACTAGCGGTCCTCTGGTTGCTAGTATGTTACCCTACCATCTTGGTTACTGTGGCCCCAGTTCCGAATGAGGCAGAACAGTGATAACTTATGGACACACTCACCAGTTCACCAGACTCGTAATTTAAATGCCACGGTTGAATTTGTTAATTAAAAAAAGTTCTCGCTGAAGAAATTTCTCTAACATTTGATGGTTGATCATGATGGAAATTAAGAAGCCTATAAATTATCTAATAAGCCAAACAAGATATACATAAAGAGGTGAACTGGCCCAAAAGTCCTTGCATGAAGAAAACGACTTGACATGTAGTAAAATGAAGGGGATGAGTCGAAAACAGGCAAGACAGTGCAATAAGTGTTTCTTTTTTAATTTCCAAAATAGTTGGGGCTCATGAACTAACTACTAACTAACCACCAACACACACTTCTGTGCCTAGTGTCGTGAGACACTGTATCTGTTTAAATAAGGATACTGTTTAAATAAGGTTAGATGCAAGTGTGTTTAGAACATGCCACCGGGGTGATATGCTCTATTCATCCATTCACACATATTTAAACTGGTACAGTGTCTCACGATACTAGAGAACAGACAATAACACACTCAATAAGAATAAATAGAAACAAAGCACAAAAATGGAACTAACAGAAAGAGTAGAAATAAGAAGGCGTTAAGAAACAACAAGTGTCTGTCGCCCCAAAAGTTCTATCACCTCCCAATATCAAGGAGCCTCTGAATCACTGCGGGCTTCTCTACAAAGCAACAGGCGGAATCTGTTTATTGGCTCATTCTTTCCACAGAGCGGGTAGGAAGACTCAATACAAATGCCAATGAAGGACAGATGAACGGTAATGTGGTTACTAGATTTTGAGAAGAGTATTAATGAAAGCAGCAGTATGGACCAATAAAAAGACGCTTTTCTGCATAGGATATGGTCCATTTTCATCCTATCTGCAGTTTACAAAAAATAGTACTGGCATTTGCTCCTGTGATGGAATAGGAATGCAGCACATTCTGCCACCTAACGGTAACGTGGCATGTGAAAATACAGGTCGCTCATCTTAAAATTATGTGATTAAGATTACTAACAAGAACTTGAGCGTTCAATAACGCCACTGTTACCCACAAATTACTATTTGCATTAGAAATATTTTGCGTTAAGACAATTTTTCTGTTGTAAATTAGCGACACAAACTCATATTTCATGTGTTAAAGCATCAGTTTTTGAAAAGTATAGATAATTGTCGTGTTCATGGAGTACAGTTCTTGTTAGATAATTCTGGAACGGGAAACGGTAGTTATTATAAACTATGTTTATATGTTTCAGTGCTTGCTTAATTTGTTCATTCATTTCAGATTGTACGAGGAAATAACGTGGTGGTGCGTTTGGGAGGTGGTTGGGACACATTGGAACATTTTCTTTCTGCACTGGATTTGAAGAGAGCGCAGTACTCGAAACGTGACGTGTTTCGATGTGGAAGTGAAAAGCAAAGTCGACCAGTGAAAAGTATAACTTATACAACTTTGTAACATTCAGCCCTTGTGAAATTACAACTATGTGTATAGCTTCTAAAGGCATCCTTATATAAAGTTCTTTCCAAAACTTTCTTATAAATAAAAGCATTTCAAAAGCACATAGATTTTGTCTTTAATTATTGTTTCATTCAGAACGATTTGATGAATTAACGATAAAACAATCGAACTTCATTCTACTATCGTAGGTATCGATAAACAAAATTCATATTTTTACGATGAATTAACTCGCCTACTCAGAAGCCTTCTACTACTCCTACTGCCTCAGCTGTAGGTAGGTATTTTAACTTACGTCGCACTGAAGCGACACAGCGGGCTATTGTCTACGGCCCGGGATCAATCCCAAAGAAGCGAAATGTCAGGACAATACCACGTAATTTTTACAACAATCAGAAGACAACACAGGAGCTGGCACACCCATTTTCCAAACTTCCACAACATGAGGACATTTGGGGCCACGACAGATTTAACGTGTCCTAGTCCCTTTCGTACACGACGATCTTTGGTTGGATTCGAACTTTCAACCCTCTGGTTGCAAATCCGTTACTCTTATAACCGGTCTAACTCGGCCCTACTGGTTCAGTGGAAAATATTTTTTAGCCATTACCATAGCTTAAACATACGGAAATGAAGAGGACACGGACAGACATTTCAGATAGTTAGTGAGTCTTCTCAAGTTAACTGCAGTTTAATGGATCTAAATCCTCCAAGTGATAACAACGGTCCATCAAGATTTGACCTCGTTGAGGCAAAACCGCACTATTACTCCAGAGGAATGAAAATCCAAGTGTCCAAAATGGAGAACGAAAATCCAAATTACCCCTTGCACAGAACTGGTGACAATTTGGAACAGGTTTTTGCATCAAGGCTAGCCACTGCAATGCACTTTTTGACTTGAAGATAAACCACCAGAAAGGTTGATAAAACAAAATGGAAAGTTATATGTAGATATTTTTATAATACTGTAGACACGAGTCACTCCGTCGTCAACATACTCTCTACTCGGCTTTTTGTAGTCTCGTCCATCTTCTTGAAAAGGCTTGGATTAACTCAGACCGCAAGTCTTGATTGCATTGCGCATGATCCGCTCTTTTAGGTATTTTAGTTCTGTATGCATCACTACAAGTATTATAAATAGTTACCATTTGTATGATCTTCGGAGAGTTATATAGGGACTGGCAAATAAGATACATGTAACTTCACACTTGTGTGATTAGGAACAATTTATTCTGTAAGAGATGAAATCCAATTTTCTCTATATATTTATCCTAAGGTTGATGACATACGGGGGACTTAGGAAGTGGGACGTTCCGGACCGTTCTCTTGGTTGTTCTCCCTTTCAAGAATTGAAAAACGAACCAGGGTTCTGTTTATCGAACTTTTAATGTAATAGACGAAGCATGTGCTTATGTCTTCGTGTTATTTCCACCGATCGATCGGATAAAGATCAGGTTTAAAGATCTATCACGTGGTAAACGGGAACAAACATGAATCCTAATATGGGACAAATGATTGGTAAGCTAAGAAATTATCCAACTGATTAAAACAGTCTCCGTTTTGATGGCCGTTCGGCCCAAGTTCATTTGTAATGGATGAGACACCCTTACCAGATCTTACGACAACGATTCCATCACACGATCTGCCTATTTCATAAGTAGGATCGACCGTCGATTTGATGAGCAGTACTCCTCTGTGTGACCGGAGCATTATAAATACATTCGTTCACCCGGTCGCCTTGCTCGGGTTACCTCGTGTATCACTCACCTAATTGTTTAAAGAAAGTCAAACCCCAAGGACATGGCGTCCCTGTCCCCTGAAAATAACGTCAAAACGACCTTTTGAGTGAGGACAAGCCACCCTATATATTTGGCTATCCATATTATCAATATAAATGTGATATTACACATTTGTCATGTTTTGCTCCTTAGACTTTATATTTATCCCTTATGTATATCCCACCCAATGAGCACATTTAATTTAGATGTGTACTGGCTTCTGGGACCCGATGAACTCGAGCGATCTTTCCTATTCACATGGAATTTACTGTCTAGTAAACACGGGGGTCACATTTCCGGGATTACCCAGTCAATCTTTTCCCCCTTTCATCCCACTAGTCTGTTCTAAAACCCCTTTCTCTTCCCCCCTTTCGACATTTTTAACTTGTAGTTCTTTTGTGTTTGGCACAACTTGGCCAAATATAGCCCTTGAGTCACAAAACGCCAAAACAACCAACGAACTCTTATGTCTCTATTTTTGAGATGCCCACTCCTTGTAATATAGAGAAAATAAGGGTTGACCCTTAAGACTTGGTGCCCTTGACAAATCCTTTTAGTATCAATTTGAAAACCTAAATCCATTTTACTGAGTAAATATTTCGAGTAGTTCTTTATCCGCATTTGTTAAAATCCCGATGGGGGAAAACCGTCCATTCGGCAAGTACCCTTTAACTTGAAATATCTTCTCCGTGAATAATGCATTTATAGCCCTCATTGATAGCGACAGAATCTATAGAGAAAGATGCCGCTGCATAGAATCATCATCTATCCTAGTTTCCGCTTCTTATAACATAGATTGAAAATGTATGAAAGAAACTTCTAAGCACTTTATTCCTTTGCCCTGTCAGCAATAACTTGAAAAGTCCTTGCATTTGCATACTCAAACATCTTCTAAGCTTCTTGCACCCAACTACTCTTCGAAAGAAAACTAAGGATTGAGAGAAGTGTATTCAAAGACACAGAAGTTACTTTGATCAGACTAGATTGCTCTTCTCAAGATGCTTAGAACATTTTACTGCAAAATGCTCGGAGAGATTGCATCAGTTATTGATGGGTTTTCTTTGATGACAAATATCTGTTAAAAGCCTATTTAGTGTTTGGTTCGAGTTTCAGTAATAGCCAGTCGCTAGTTAAAAGTATTGCGATTTAACAAAGTTAGCTTTCTAGGAATAAAAGGAATTGGTGTCTTGTGTCGAGTACACAAACAGTAGTTTGATGTGAATACTCGGGCCTGATGTTGGATTACGAATTGAATGAAGTAGATATAGGAAATTTGAGCGATTGTTTATTGTGAATATTCAACAATTAATTTACAGTTTGAACTGTTAAGGAGCTGTTTGGTATTAATATTGAGATATAATTTTTCGATTAAAAGGCTTCTGATTGTAGCATAGTTTGATGGCTTTAGAATGGCATCACTTACGCTGTCGTTTCTCCATGTGATCCATAGTCACACTGGCCCAAATATTTCGAATTATTTTTTGTATACATTATTAATATTTTCCCAATTTTCGTTGTTTTTTATTTGTTAGCATAGTTCTCTACGATTTCTCTAAACTGGCTAAATGGTGCAATAACAATGGCTCTGGTATTCAAGACAAAGATGTCAGATTTGAGGTTAGCGGGTCACAAGAATAAATTAAAATTTACGTAATTTCTATTTCAACTTTTATGCAACTAAAACTTTTGTTTAAAGCTTTAAAATGTTCGTTTTTCACGGTATATTAAGCCAGTTCTCAAACAGACAACAGGCTCTTTTTTATTAAAACTCAGGTTTTGCTATTATATTGAGCTTTGTACGATAGATTATTAAATGTGTATTAATTTAATCGCTTATATTCCTTACTGTTTCACTTAATAGATTCTCATTAATTTTCACATGATAATATAATAATATAATAAACCAACACTAGTTATTAAACATTTCAGAGTAGTATTTAATCTATATCAAATATTGATATTAATCTGAATACAGACATTCATATTTTAATATCTGTTTGTGTAATAAGCCTTCACTAAATTCTTTGGCAACTTTTAAGTAGTTATAATAAATAAGAAGAGTTAGATTAAAATTTAAATGTGATTATCTCTCTCAGCATACATTTATTTACTAAATAGAACAAAAATACATACATCTATTTATGATGCATCAGCATGTCTATTACTGGTTCAAAGAAAAAATAATTCATTTTTTTCTTTGTGATTTCTCTTTCTACTGTTATATTTATAGTTCATTTATGGTGGGGTTTTTTTTCCAGGTTTTTTTTATGTCGATTTATTTATTTGTTTGTTTTTAGAAAAGCACCATGGATCCTAAGTCATTCAAAATCTCGAAATATCTTGTAGAATAAATATGTTGAATACTATTAGTGACGTCAATCATGCTGTCCCAATAGCGACTGCTGTTAACAAACACGGCGTTACGATGATGTTAGGTATAAAAGTGTGTGTATGTTTACTTTTCAAGTATTTTAATAAATCACCATAAGCATTGTAAAAGCACTTCAGTCAATTTTATTTAAGTCTGTTATTTTTCTGTTTTAATTCATGGTTTTGAAATAATAATAGTACATAAAGATTAACGTGTGTTTGATGTTGATGGTTGCTTTACAAATAAAATAATTTTTAAGAATATCTTATAATTTTTTAACAAGATAAAAGTGTACTTATGCTTTATTAATATTCTTTTTTTTATTTGCCTTCTACAAAAGTATATAGTACATATAATGCATACGTATATTTCAAACGTTATAGTTTGTATTGTTTTTTTTTTAAGATTTTCCAATAAAATAGACCCTGTCTATTACTGGTACAAAAGAGTGTCATACTGGATTTTTGAAAATTACAAGCGTTTACTTCTAATACGATATCAGCTATCAGAATTTAAAAAAAAAAAATTTCGATAAAAAAAATTTAACTTTATTAACTATATTGGAAACAGAATAAGAGAAAATATAAATTTGCTGACAGCTAAATAAATTTGTAAAAATCCTCTATCAAAATTAATGATATGGTTCACGCTAATGTTGAAAATTCTTCCTAAAGTGTCTATTACCGGTACTACTCGAATATTTCATAAAGAAACTTGCCTAACTATGTAAGCGTAAGGATAGTTCAAATAAAGCATTCATTAAACTAGAATGTGTTTTATAAAGTATATAAAACTTTATTAAATATTAATATAAAAAAGAATGGACTGTTTGTTTGAACATTGAATATTTTCGACCCATTTCAAGTTTTCTATCCGTTTTGGACCCTTCTGATGCCAAATCCGCCTCTTGTCTTAATGTCGGTCTGTATGCCCATCCGTCTGTATGTATGTGCTCTATACGCGTCCATACGGTTGAATATATTTTCAGGACACTTTGCATACTGTGAGTACTTATTTTCATTTAGTTAATTTAGTGGATGAACTTGATTGCGTAAGACTGTCTGTCCGTCTTTCTGTTCTATGTTCGATTTTGTGTATGTGTGTTTGTACAGGCATCACATGAATTTTATTTTATGTATTGGATTACAATGTGCTTTATTTTATACATCACATATTAATTTATTGAATGCAATGTTTAACTTTTCTCTTTATTTTCATATTTAGATACGTTTCGTTCTAAAATAACCTGAGTAAGTATACTTAAATCAACCATAAATTGATAGTTTTATAAAAATTGGAATGTATATTGAGAATTACGATTACTTGGGTTGCTTTACCGGTAATGCTGAAAAAGCAATTATTTTTTCAAAAATAATTTTTTGTATAGAATTTTAGCTTTGTTCTTTGTGCAATGTAAACAATTTCCGAATATTAGGGACCTTCCATATTTTTCAACGAACGGGAAGAAGCGGAAACTCGTGTTAATTGATAGCGTGCAGTGCTGTTTTCTATTTCTTTCGCTCTGAATTAATTTCGCATTTCTAAATTTTGTGCACTTTTAGTTGTAAGTTGTGGCAACTGTGCGAAATCTAGAGATAAAAAATTAATCACGAATTAATATCTTAAAAACAACATTTTTAACCGACAACGTATATTTTGTTTTATTTCGCTGCTTTCTGTTTTAAATATTCCTAATAAATTGTATTTTCTTTTCATCGCACGCAACACCACAACAAATTATTCGACTTAAAGTCGCAAGTAAGTCAGAATAGAGCGTGTTACATATTCTTACACATATTCTTACACATATTCTTAAGTGTAATTATGCCGTTATTGAAAGAATAATAATGTTTAAAAAATCCGAACAATAACTTTTCAAACATTAAATAAATTATTTATCATAATGATAGAAGAATATAGCGAAATTCGACAATGTCACATGCCTTATACAAGAGTGACACAAGTAAAAAAATACAGTTTTTTTGACTATGAGTGCGAGAGCACTCGCAGTAAATCGTCATTTTTATTAATTGAGTTGATCTTGAAAATAACTTAAGAAAGGAAATTCCAAAATCGTCTTTTGTAGAGTAACTTTAGTGTCACCTTTCGTCATTTTGTAGCTTTGTCATACAGCAAGAGTGCGATGTACGTGAAATGTATTACATGAATGGATGTGGATGTGTAGGATTTGTGTTCAAAGTAAGTTGTAGAAATTATAAAAATGGCGAAAGGTGTTAAAATATTGTTTTGTTTTACGAAAGACATAAGTGATCATATGTTTCGATCATATATCTTCAATCTAGTTAACCAATTCAAACATAGTAATTCGGGTATTTTGCTGTTATTAAATAAAATTTATGTGTAGTAGCGCAAACACAAAAACAGACATTAAAGAGTAAGACAAGCAGACAGACTGATGCCCAACGAGAAGTTCAGTTTCTAAATAAATATTACTAACAGTTTCAAAATTTGATTTCATGAAAATATACCAGCTGTTTGGAAGAAGTATGGGCACACTCATACAGAAACCAAAAACGGAAACTGGTATTTACACTATAATAACCCAAAACGGATAACTAATTTAAAATGGGTCGAAATATGTAATGTACAATACCCCATTATTTATATAAATTGACGAAAGCTTCTTTTAAGACGATGTATAGCTATATATTCTGTAATAAATATACTAGTTAGAGGACATGTTATTGAATCATAATTTTTATTAATGATAGAAAGTCAAATTCTTAAACCAGAAAACAATGGACCAATTTTAATATAAAAACTTATTTTAGAATAAAATCACTCGATTTAAAAAAATTTTATTTCAGGATATACTATGTCATCTTGCAAACTATTCACAATCATTGTTAACCTCTGAGCCTTTCTTATTTTTAGCGTTATTCTTCTTTTGAATTTTCATCCAAGCAAATTAGTTATTCTCGATGCATTTCCGATGTTTTTGAAACAAGTTCCGTAATCATTTTGATGACAGTCACGTTAAGCTTTTATCTGAACTGTTAAAATTAATCATCTGGGTTTAAATCGTTTGAGTAGCAAATATAGAAGATGAATACATTCTATTCTCATGAATTATTCAGCGCAATTATTAGTGTCATCTCCGGATAGCAATTCCGAATCGCTGATTTCTTTAACTATTAAGAGCATGTCATTAGCTGTTTAAATTGCCCTTTTGATGCTTCATGCATCCTTATTGCTTCTCGAAGAGCTTTTAGAAAGCATAAGAATGTAATTCATTTGGGAGTGAAGTCATTAGTCGTCGTATTAAGCTTCTGAAAAAAATATTAGTCATTAATATAGGAAAACGATTGTGAACTGCAAGCTTTAGAAACGTTGTATTATAATTACCTCGTTGATCAACCTGATCAGCATTTCCAAAAATTTATTCCTTGAAAATCAGATCGAGGCCATAAAATTACTTATTGTATTAAATCTACTGTTTTTATTAGACGTCCTCACAACGAACGAATTTCTTGTTTTTGTACTTATTAAAATGTTAAAATCTTTAAAATGTGTTTTAAAATAACAGTTTAAAATATTTTTCATCCAACACCAGATTCTTAAAACTTTATATTTTTTGTCTAGATAGCAGCCTTTCAACCTATTTATTTCAATGTATGGATTCAACATGTAGCTTTTATCAGCTCTGTATTCATATTGACATTCCCATTTACATCTCGGTCTGAGTTATCATTTGCATTTCTGTGCGATGCTCATTTTTCATCCCAGCTTCTCCAATACTGCCAAATTATAGGTTGGTTTAAGGATGCGCATTCGTCCTTTTATAAAATAAATCACAGCAAAAAGTGCAGGCAAAAGAAATTTAAATAATGTATTCACAAAGTTTAACTATGTCTTATAAAGTATCTAACATTATATAAAAATATTTTTAATTTATTCGATGTGATACTTGCACAAACATATTAACACAAAAATAGATTTTAAAAAATAAGCAGGCAGACAGATAGACTGAGGCTTTTAAGTTTTGTCACTAGGTTACTGTAAGTGAGTAAATTGCGTTAATGTTCACGAAAATAAATCAAGCCGTTGAGTGTAGTGGGGGATATACATATAGAAACCAGACCCGGAAACAACAGATGTTACGTTATAATGACCCAAAGTAGACAAATGACTTGAAATCGGGCGCAAATATTCCATGTACAAATATTCAATTTTAATTTTTATAGATTAACTAACAATATAAATGCTGTAACATGAGACCCTTTCTAAAAGATAATGCCTCATTCCAGTATGATCTGAAGATTAATTCAATTTATTTGGTAAAAACTACAAACGAAAAAAATGGAAGGCCACCTAACATATCAGTTTTATGCTGTCTGAGTAAATTAGGTCATTCGCTTATACACCATTAGAGATAAAAATTAACTGTTGTTCTTTCAAAAATATTTTATTGTTACTGCTTATATTAATATATGTTGCTTTTGATGGTAAAGCAATATTGATATGACACTGGTGTGATATCGTGCATCTATTGTTTATGCAATTGTTCATAAATCTGTTCACACATATACCTGACGATATACTTTTTAAATATCAGTGAAATATATAGGGTAAGTGTAGCACACAGTAATAGCTCGATTGATAACTATTGAAATCTATTGGAATTTGTATAAAAATGCTTCTGTGTTTTAAAAAAAAAACATCCTTATTCTGTTTTGAGTTTTCAGCTGCGAATCCATTTTATAAATAAAATCATTTGTGTATTTGGAGGAGTTGAAATATATTTTAGAGGCTCGTTTATAAAGCAAATTATTTAAGAAAAATTGAGAAGAAAATTAAAAAATTGAAAAATAAATATTTAAAAAAATATTTTACTGTATGATTAACACAAAATACTTTTGCTTCCGAATGTTCAATACTAGTTTTCTGTTAAATTTATCCTTCCTTAAGGTAAGTATAGTTATCTGTTTGAAACACATGTGCGTGCAATAAGGAATATGTTCCATATTTCATGCATTTTACATACTTTGAAATATGTTTTGAATGTAATAAAATTTCCATCTAAAAAAATTTTCATCCAAAAAGTGTGTTTTTAACTTATTAAGATTCTCATTTGTATTTTACATTCAAACTCGGGCATTGAGTGCGAAACACAATATTCAAGGAAACTATTGAATAATTTATTTCGTGTAATCCGCATTTTTGTACAATTATCTGTGCAGAGATATCAATTATTCAATGATAATATATTATAGAACTTAGTGCAACACTGTTCTTATTATTGTTAACACTTAAGTAGGTTCAAGCTCTACTAGGATCGAAAAGCTTACAACTATAAATATACAACTGATTTAGGTATTCAGCTTTAATGTGATTTTCCCCAGTATTGGTTACACCTGCTGAAATCAGCTTGAATAAAATTGGGGCTTCAAAAATTCATCTTTAGAGCCACGTGGCTTAACACAAGGGTGGCCATTCTCTTACATACCATGCGTCAATTTTTTTCACATACTTGTTCAGATGAGCCAAACATCTCAAGTACCTTCTTACGTTCATGGTTGGGGTTGGGAAATAAGGATAGGTTTAGGATCTGCTTCGCTTGGGGAAGGAAAAGGGTCACACAACTAAATTAATTTATGTACTCTAATTCAGGACTCGAAATACCCGGGTGCACAGGTGCACAGATGCACAGTGCACATGAAAATAAAATTGTGCACCTAATTTTTCCCGCTAGATGCACCCAGTGCACCAAACGTTAAAAAAAGGGGTGAAACGTGTTATGTTATTTTAATGTTTGAACAAAATTTTAATATTGACCTCTCTCGCTCTAAAGGAACGTGATTAAAATTCTTACATACACACTATGGGAAAACAAAATAGCTGGGCCGGAATGGGTTAATACAGGAGGAAGGTTTACTTGTGCCTCTGCCATCAGAACTTTCCGATGATCGAAACATTTTCTAGATGGCTCTGTAGAAGCGACTGTCGCGACAGCCGTGCGCCGGAGAATTTAGATGTTTAAATATTTTAATTTACTATATACTAATAACCTATATAAACATTTCCAAATAATAAAGTAGTTTACACTACATTAATGCCTTAATATTACATTTTTTTTTAAAGTGCACCTAAAATATAACTTGTGCACCTATTTTAAAAACTTAGGTGCACAAGGTGCACCTGCATTAAAAAAATCTATTTCGAGGCCTGCTCTAATTCAAAAGACACACTGTAACGGACAGTGAAGCTTTCCTCCTCTCAATCACTGTAGCGCCCCTAGCGTATGGTATCCCAGTTCGGAAGTCTGCTATGAACAGCCGACGGATGTGCTATGTCCGCCATTAATTTAGAAACCCCCGCTGTAAATATATTTCTTTTCTTTATTTGTAATCTTATTCATGTTTACAACTGTTCTAATAAATATTTAGATCAAAGTAATTTTTTCTTTATGTATTATGAGCAGTTATAAACGTAAAATACCCTTACCTTTTACAAAAAATTGCACCTAAACTTTCGACCGGATTAACGGTTCCTCGCATACTCGAAATTTTCTTTCAGGTAAAACCAGAAGCAGATATGAACATTAGAAATCCTGACCTGAATTTGTTTGGATCCTGACCTGAATTTGGACAACCTGGTCGCATGGTAAACAGACATCGCCGACCGTTGGTTTTGAATTTATATAAATACAGCTTACAGCAGCTTGTTGTTAAATGCAAACCAGGTGGTGCCTACTAATAAACTTAAAAAAGTTTAATGCATGCGAAGTCTAAGTTTTATTTAAAAAAAGTGACGCTTTTAGTGAAACGCCTCCTCCATTGAAATTGATTTAAACGATACTTTTATTAATCTTAGATAGATTAATTCTAGTGTTTTG
Organism: Metellina segmentata; assembly: GCA_947359465.1. Classification (NCBI taxonomy): domain Eukaryota; kingdom Metazoa; phylum Arthropoda; class Arachnida; order Araneae; family Tetragnathidae; genus Metellina; species Metellina segmentata. The sequence goes on along the minus strand of OX375876.1, from coordinate 60,718,690 downwards.
TGTTCAAGATTTTGTAAGTGTAAGAATCATAATACATGAACACATTTGAAAAGAAAAACAATTCTGAAAATTTAAAATTACAGAGGTGTAAAGATTTTAAAGAAATTTTGGTATTAGTACACACTTGCTACTTTTTTGGAAGAGTAATTGATTTAAGACATTTCAGTACATTATTTATGTTGTAAACTATTTTCTATAAGAGCCATTAATTTTTTGAGACAATTGTTAATCGAACATTTCAACAATGGTCTTCCTTGCCAAAGCGGAAAAGGAAGATTCGAGTATTTTGGCTGAAGAAATGGGTTTGGTCTTGAGCCAGGGTCTTAAAATTTTACAAATCACCGAACAAATATTTAAGTCGCCTCAGTATAAAGAAGACACGGTGAATTCCCTGTTGTCCAACATTGTCGATGACAGAAAGACAAGAGAATAGAAAGAAAAAGGAGCCATAGAGCAGGCAGATACGGATAAAGAAAGAGGATATGAACTTGATAAATTGAGATGGAATCTCGAAGCTCAGAAGAATTGCATCGAAAACGGATTTTCCCATACGACGGATGATGACATTTTCAAGTTTTGATTCCAAAAAAGGAGATATTACATTATGTCTGAATCTTTTCGAAAGGCAGTTTTAGAGTTCCTGAAATTGCCAGAGACTAAGTGAGTTGCCTACCTGATTGGAGTATTACCCGCAGAAGTGGTTAAGCTTATGGCTCGAGAATCGGAGGAAGAATCGTAGAATTATAAGCACGTCAAAACCATGCTGCTAAAACGCTCTAAGTTGAGTGCTGAGAAATTCCTCCAATTGTTCGCTACACACAGAAAATCTCTTGAAGGGACGTATAAAGATTTTTACTTCGAGCTAAAAGACATTTTAAAGGAGGGTCGGAGTAATTAAACGCCAAGACGTTTGAAGACTTGAAATTCCTCATTATAGTAAATCAAATTAAGAAGAAAACACCGGAGGACTTCAAGAATCATTTCATCGACGAATGGAGTGGAATTCACCCGAAGAATTAGCAGATAAGCTGGATGCTTATGACAATTTTTGAGAACTACGTTGAAACGAGACATGTCATCAGTCAAGAAAAAAGTTTTTAATTCAAAAGGTGAAACTTCCAGACCTCCGCTTTTTACAAAGAAGAGTAATTTTTATCCAAATGATAAACCCAGTTCTGATGTCCAAGACAGCAGATCCGGTCGTATCTGCTATGGATGTGGTGATCCTGGTGAAATCAAGTCTCGTTGTCCAAAATGCAGTCCATCTAAGCACAAACTCTTCCCCACGAGTTGGAAACGTCCTCTTCCAATCCTGTTTAGCCAAGCTATCTCAGGTAGCTGTATTGAATATTACAGTAAACGGATTCTTGGGTACTGCATGTGCTGATAGGGGAGCAAGCCATTGTATTGCTCGAGACCTTTTTGAATCAAATTCTCAAACAAGAAGGTACAAACTATCAGAAGACCCAACTCAATATGACACTTGATGACGGAGGAAAAAATCAAGTTGAAGCCTACACAACTTGTGTAAATATAGGACTTGAAGGAAGAGTCATCAAGACAAATTTGATTGCATTACCCCATTCAAAAGAAAACCGTACACTTCTTGGTATGGATATCCTTCAAGATGCTGGTGTCGTTATCGACTTGAAGGGTCGCAAATGGTTATTCAACGATTTTCTCCGGCGAAAATTTTATTTTGCTGAGGAAGCAAATCTGTGTGATATTAAGAGCATGTAAAATACCGGATCAAATAATTCCCAATTGAGAGAAGAAACTCAATACCCTGTTGAAACAATAGGAAAGAATCTGTGAACCAGGAGGAGAAGCTACTCCATGTGTCAAACATCACATCAATACCGGTGATTATCCTCCTGTATATGTCCCCCCTTACAGATTGCCACCTTCTAAGAAGGAAGTGTTGAAGAAACAAATTGATGACTTGTTGGAAAGGGATGTTATTGAAGAGCGCGAATCGCCCAATGCCGTACCTGTGGTTTTAGTCCCGAAGCTAAGTGGTTATAGACTTTGAGTGGACTATCGTAAATTAAATGAGAGAACCTTACTCGATACATATCCATTAACGAGAATGGATGATTTGTGGCATGATGCGAAGACAAGCAAGTATAAGTTTACCATTGTCTTAACATCTGGATATCGTCAAGTGCAAGCCAACCCAGCTGGCAGAGTCGAAACCAAACAGGATCAGAGAAAGACCTACGCTGACCAAAAACTCCGTAAATCACTACAATATGAACCTGGTGATAAAGTGTGGGTTACGTTACATCCTAAAAGCACTGCTGCTAAAGCAAAAACAGCCAAGTTCATGCCAAAAAGAGACGGATTGTTGGATGTGATGAGAGAGAGAGAGGACTTTGAGCGATATGGAGCACCGAGAGGGGGCGGGGGAAGGAAGGGCGAGATCAAGTTGGTACTTGAGCCCTCTCTGCTAGGAGTCCTGGCGTATCCTAAAAATCCTTTTTAATAAAAGTATGTTTATGAACATTAGGGTGGGTCGAAAAAAATAAATATATTTTTTTCGGAACGCTTTGATGCGTACAAGTTTCCTATTGTAATAAGAAGAAAAACGGTATAAAAAATTTAAAATCTGTTAACATCTTCAGTTCGCGCATCGTACTTAAAATTAATAAAAAATCGCAAAAATCGCGCCTTTTTTGTAAACATTTTAAGTTTTTTAAAACTTTTGAACTAAACACAAATAGTTTTTTATGCTTGCTTTGTGGTTTAAATAACCTAAAAAATTAAATTCTGATCTACAATCTAACTTTTTTCGTTCGCGCAAAGACCCAGAACTCACCACGTGGAACCTCACCCACAACTATCCAATTGTTGGGTGTGGTATTTACATTATATTTACAACTATTTACAAATATTTTCCATAGAGTAAGATTCTTTGGCTTACTGTGTTTTTTACTTTTTCTTTTTTATATCTTCTACACATTTAAAGTCTGATTTTTAGGAGAAACGAGGAACAACCGTTCTAGACTTTAGTGTTGCTCGGATATAGCTATCTCAAGCTTCATGTCCGCATTCTTTAATCGAGGCCTCTGTCACATGTTTGACGCACCTCTCGATAGTCTGGGTATGACATGAAAACTTTTGTACTGTATTTCTATGATGGGCGTAGTGTCAGTTTTAATGAGTGATTTAATATCATCTTCACTTAGATCCCGCAGCATTGGGGGAGGACACACCACACAAGAATTCCAATTAATAATTGCAAAGTAATCGGAAGCTTGAAGTTTATCTTCGGTGATACGAAATGTCTAGTAGTTTTCTTCTTTGTGACAGTTTGTCTTGGTTTTAAGATCTTTCTGTAACCGAGAGTGCGCATAGAACTCATTTCGTTGTATTACTGGATCGACCACTTGAAGTAAATTGTCGGATAAATACCGTGATGTTTGGAATGCTTGAAATACATGTTTAAGTCCGTCAGTAAAATATTTGCTGTTTTTTATGGCAAACCACGCTCTGTCTTCGCCAAGTCTTCACAATTTACTTTAGTAAAAATATTTTGTCTTTTGATTTCTTACTTTTTCTTAATCACATATTCTTTTCGGAACTCAGACCCAAGAACGCGCTTCATTTTTCCTTCTATATTTGTCTTATGCTGTGTTTTATAGTGTCTATTAATGTCTTGTATTTTATAATGTGAAAGATTACTTTCACAAACAATGAAAAACGGGTTTCCCGATTAATTTGCTACAAATAACAATTAATTTTCCCACTGTTGCACGCTTGCTATCACTTTCTGCGCTTCTTTAGCTCATTTCCTTTTGCAGTGTGATAGATAACAGGAATTTAAAAAAGAAACAGAAAATACCGAAGTCTTAATGTTGAAAAAAACATACATATCACAAGTACGAACGTCGTATCACACATAATATTAATTGTAAACTGTCAAGAAATTGCAAGAACTGATGAGTAAAAAGGCTGTTTGAACTGAAATGAAAGCATTCCTGTGTTGAAAATATGAAGATGGATTCAGTTATCGCCCCTATTTCAAAAGAATAAGTAGGTGCAAGGATTCAATGCGCCACTTGTAATCATCAAATGCACCACAGGTTGGCCACTCCTAGCTTTATATATATATAGATCCAAAGAAATTTTGTCTTTTTATTCCCATCAAAAAACATGTTTTTAAAAGCAATGCAACATAAATAAAATGTTTTATACCTACCATTATCTCAAAATAAGAGACAGACGTATGAAATAATAATTTTTTGTGCAGACTGAGACCTTTATCTTTAGTCTTACGAATACCTAAATTGTTAATTCATGCATACAGTGGTTTTATTTTCTAAAAAGAAATTACCTGGATATCTTGCTAACCAATATAAAGCTGTACTTTCACCCTCACACACAAAAAATTAAGATTACATTACTGAGCAAACTGTATAAAGGTAAAACACCGATCAGAGTCCAACAAAAACAATGAACAGCGAGCCCCATAGCGACTCAATAAAGAAACAAAACACGTTGAGGATTACTTCAGCTTCAGTTTAAAGCAGTGCCACGGTAGGGTAGGTATTTCAATAAACGTCGTACTGGAGCAACATAATGGTCTATTGACAACGGTCTGGAATAAATCCTGATTTGAAAGATCCGAGGAAAACCCCAAGTAATTTTGAACCACAGTCAGATGATGAAGCAACACCTGAGATGGTGTGCCGTTGTAACCTTGCTCATACATATATTCATAGAATGGAAGAGACCTACCTCAGAATGCGTCTGTTTTACAACGTCCCTACCAGCTCTGTCTGAAATGGACGCATGATCCATACAAAAATGTCGTTACCGAGTCGCTGAACCCAACTAGGCGTACGACGGACCAGGGTAACGGGTGAAAAACAACCCCATTAAAGTACCAAAAGTAGTCGACTTCTTCTGGAGAGACCAATGAAAGGAAAATAAAAACATTTCAACTCCGCAGAATGTTGAGATATAATTATTGAAGTTACTTAATCTGGAGTGGCAACACTAGACTACTTGTTTACCTTCTGGAGCATGTGTGTGCTTACTGCTTGTCTAGTTGCCTGTTGTGTGTGATGTATTTATTTAATATTTAAATAAACTATTTAGCCAAGTAAAACTCTGCGTTATCTCTGTACTAAAAATTCTACATAGAAAGCAACAGAAAACGTTTCTTGGGCCCTGTAAGAAGGAGTACCACAGCTCAACTCATCAGAAAAAGAGCTAAGATATGTAAGCTTCCGGAGTGAGATTCGGAGATTCACTCATTTTTTTACTTCCTTACGACTTGCCCACAGATTTACTCGGACTCGCACAAAGATGCGGGACACCGGTCCCCATTCCCGATAGTACGTATTGGACAGATACTTCGTCTCTTTCCCCCACTTTCGTGAATGAGGTAGATAACTCGCCTCCCCTATGCCGCGATGAAGTCCCTAGTACCGATTAAGTATGTGTGGTAGATATATTCACCTCCCTGTGCGCGACCTGAAGTTCACATCCCCAATTAAATATGAGGCAGATATATTCTACTCCTTGTGTGCAACTTTGAATTCGCAACACCGATCATATGCAATGAGGCAGTCTTATTCGCCTTCACTACATTCGCGTAATTTTCCATCCTTTTTTGTGTCTCGTGATTTCGTCAGCAACTCTCCATCGCATCAGCACGGATACTACACTCGTTTTCCCTAATAAAGTATGATTTTGAATATGGAAATTGGTTCTTTGTCTTCCATAGAGGTATGTGGTTTTATTATTACTTCCTAGGTGATCTCATGGGGCAATAGGTAGATATATCTCAAGGTAGATATATTCACCTCCCTGTGCGCGACCTGAAGTTCACATCCCCAATTAAATATGAGGCAGATATATTCTACTCCTTAGTGCAACTTTTAATTCGCAACACCGATCATATGCAATGAGGCAGTCTTATTCGCTTTCACTACATTCGCGTAATTTTCCATCCTTTTTTGTGTCTCGTGATTTCGTCAGCAACTCTCTATCGCATCAGCACGGATACTACACTCGTTTTCCCTAATAAAGTATGATTTTGAATATGGAAATTGGTTCTTTGTCTTCCTTAGAGGTATGTGGTTTTATTATTACTTCCTAGGCGATCTCATGGGGCAAACTACGAAAAGGACTACTGGTTATTGTCTTTATATACAAACACTATGTCAGCTCTTTATATACTAACACTATCGATCATTCAGAGGACAAACGATTAACGCAAATTTCCATTTTAAATTAAATTCCAACTGTCAATTAATGTAATTAATACCGCGTCCAATTTTCTATGCCATATATGGATCCGTTGACCCGTCCTTTTTGTTTACTCTTTGTGATCAGATACCTCAATGTGACATGTCATTATTTTCATTTTGATGGAAAATTTCAATCCTTGTGTATTTATGATGTTAGCATAGATTCTGATTTTTAAAGATGTGAAATTTTAATCAAAGATATGAGTAATTTGTTGTGTCTTGTTGTTATTAATTCCTAATTAGTGAAACTATTTTTTCACATTATAATATGAATTTGATTTTCAATTTTAATTCAACAAATGTCACACTGAGTGCCTTTTAACGAATCTCTGAGAGTTACCATCGCCTGTTTCTTTTCTGTCAGTCAAACTAAGAGTACCATTATGAATTTTTTTAAGAATTTTGAATCCAGTAATTGAAGAGAACGGTTTGTTGCGGGTTAAGACACGAACTATTTACCGCCAAGGCGCTGAAGATTTTAAGTACCCAGTGATTCTTCCAGGTGATCACCCAGCAGTGGGGAATTTAATTATGCTTAAACATAGACAGCTAATGCACTGCGGGGTTCAAATTTTGATGGCGCAACTTAGAGAAAACTACTGGATATTGAAAGGGAGGAAGTCCATTCGGAAGACTCTTAACAACTGCATCTGCTGCAAGCGCTTTGCTACCAAGCCAGCGGAAATGAACTCACCACCTTTACCAGAGGATCGTGTACGGGATGCAGCAGTTTTTGAAGTGACTGGTGTTGATCTGGCTGGGCCCCTTTTTCTGAGGAACGGTACCAAAATGTTGATTGTGCTCCTTACGTGTGATTCATACCAAATTCGCCTCTTCTCTATCGAAAGGCAGGTTTCTGCTAGCACTCAGACCCTTTTTTTCTCGTCGTGGAAGGCCGTCCATTGTTTACTCAGATAATGGCAGAATCTTTGTGGGGGCCAATCGACTGCTTCAGAGTATTGATTGGATGAGATCAATTAGGATGGAAAGACAAAACAAATAACCTGGAAATTTATTCCACCATCAGCTTCATGGTGGGGAGTCTGGTGGGAGCGTCTCTTAAATTTGTGAAAGATCTTCTAAAGAAAGTCTTGGGTAGAGCATCCTTAAGATACGAAGAACTGAACACAATACTTTGTGACTGTGAAGAGGTTTTAAAATTCACGACCTCTAACCTGCTTCTATGAGGACTACGATCTTGATCGCATAACACCATTTATGTTTTTACGAGAGGTCAAAGAAAGTGGTGTTCCTGATCTAAACCATTTTTAATCATTGATTCTACTAAATAGGCTACTAATAGGCATAAAACTTCGAGAGCATCTTCGAAATCGTTTCAAATTGGAATATTAAGGGCAGCTTAGACTAAAAACAAGAAAGACCAGGAAAAGCCACGAATTCACAGTAGGAGAAGTTGTTTTGGTCGAGGTTAACAACAAAAAGCGTTTGAACTGGCCATTAGGGAAAATAACTGAGATTTTCCCAGGAAAAGATGGATGTGTTCGTCTCGCGAAGCTTAAAACCAAGAACAGCGAATTCCTTAGGCCAATACAGCTGCTGTATGTACTAGAGTTCCAATCCAATTCGAGTCAGAATTTCAGAAGAGCAAATTGCTTCTAGAATTAAAAAATATCCAAAAAGAAAAGAGAAACAACTTTAACGCATTAAAGATCGCGAGAACCTGGAAAAGTCCGAATATAGCTGCAGTCAAGAACATATTGTGGGAAGAACACGACTTGGCCGTGAGATTCGTCCAGTCAAACGTCTAGATCTTTGAAACAGTAGACTGTCCAGAGTTGTGAGTTTCCCATAGAATGTAAACTCAAAAGGTGGGAGTGTCGCGATAATGATTAATTTTAGTGAAAAGAAGGTGGAACAACTCAACTCGACGGAGTTTCCGTTTAAGAATAAGAACAATTAATTCCTCAGTTAGAATTTTGATTTCTGTTATGTAGCATATCATTTTTCTGTACGTCTTCCGTGAAATAAATGCTTTCGTTAGGATTTCCGAGTTTGTGAAGTCATTTATGGGTAAAAGAACCTCTGTCACACTTGACTGCAATTTTTGAAGTGACAATGGTGGTGTCCTCGAATCTTTCCCTTAGGGGATTGATTCCGGAGCGTCCTTCATATGCCCTAGTACGACGTTAATTAAAATTACTATTACCATTACCAACTGCATACCAAAAAGTCGATCTCATTGTATCGCTATTAAATAAAAGGCTGACTCAACAAAACTTCCATTCTGTTGTGCAACACGGCTTGAAAAACAGCTCGCATAAATTCATGTTCTGCTGCTGAACAAATGCTAACGCAACATTACGGGGGCAGATCGTGATTGGCAAGGTAGCCGTTGCCGAGAAATCAGTGCTTAGGTGCTTCCTCTGTCGTCATGATGAGGAAATATCCAACAATCACTATCTGCACCGAAAAGTTACGCAGAAGCTAGTGAATAAAGCCAAAAGCATGTTAAACACATAGAGGAGATATAATAGAAGAATTATTATTATACTAGCCGGGCTGCGCCGGCTAGCGCTCGGCGGTGTGTAATAGTGCTTTTTTAAAACTTTGTTTACACACCGTAATTAAATATGTATTGATTTGTATATATTTTTTTATTTCTATGAAACAATTCTTCAAATCATTGCGTATTCAATCAAATATTTAAGTAAAGTTGGTCGAAATATACATATATCGCTGCAAAAGTATCCATGTCTAGTGTTATTTTGCAGGAAATATACATATCATTAAAATATAACTCCTAAATAATATTTCTGCAATAGGTGATATACCGGAACACATAATGCAAACAAAAATAAAATTCCAATCCTTGAAGAAATGAAAAATTCTGAAAAAAAAAAACACGTACGTATCTATTCAAACGTGTTGAATTTCGACTTCCTGAATATATTGTGAAATAGACTAATGCGACAAAAGACTTTTCAACGATATTGACAAAGACAAAAATGATTTATTAACAAAAAGAACACATATTTTAATAATACTTGGGAATCTTCAAATACGTCCGCAACATCTATCAAATACCCAAACACGGAATTCTAAATCAAATTAAAAAGTAAACATTAATTCTGACTTGGCCAGATAGCGGGCAGCAAAATTACGTTTAAATTACTTTTACATCAGAGGAAAAAATAAAAAGTCAGTTCAAACATAAATATTACAATTTAATTTCTTATTTTCCATAGAAATTGACCTCGGCTATTTGAAAACAGCAACAATTCAAAATATCTGGGTTATTTTATTTACGTTGATTGTTGCCATTCGACGATACACAAATAACGTCGATTTCGGGTCCACGTACGTTAGTGTTTTATATATTTACGTTGATTGTTGCCATTCGACGATACACAAATAACGTCGATTTCGGGTCCACGTACGTTAGTGTTTTATATATACTAGAGGGCTAACGCCCCCTGCTCGCTAACGCTCGCCAACCCCCGGAACTGCAAGCAGTTCCCTCCGGATCGCTCCGCGATCCGAGCTCACTTCGCTCGCCCATAGGACACTACAATTCTTTAGTCTAGCTTAAAAGGGGCCCAATTTAGTCTACATAGACCTGAATATTGATCTGATTATGTATTGCTGAACGATACAGCTACAGTTCTGAGAGAGCAGCGAGAAAGGGGATCTCTTGAGACTACTATGTACTAAATTCATTTTCAGGACAGTATGGGTGAGTATTTACACTGACAAATAGATTTTTGGGACAGTACATAACTGAATGTATTTACAATAATAACAAATTCTAAGGTATATGATATTTGAGTATTTACACGGTGCAAAACAGTTTATTCGAAGACCCTTTTTATGTATTGCTGAACCATACAGCTAATGTTCTGAGGGAGCAGCGAGAAAGGGGAACTCTTGGAACTACTATGTTCTAAATTCACTTTTCGTAACAGTGTAGGTGAACATTTACACTGACAAATAGATTTCTGATATGACTGAATATATTTACAATAATATCAAATTCTGGGGTATATGATATTTGAGTATTTACACGGTGCAAAACAGTTTATTCGAAGACCCTTTTTACAAATTGCTGAACCATACAGCTAATGTTCTGAGGGAGCAGCGAGAAAGGGGAACTCTTGGGACTACTATGTTCTAAATTCACTTTCGTAACAGTGTAGGTGAACATTTACACTGACAAATAGATTTCTGATATGACTGAATATATTTACAATAACAAATTCTGGGGTATATGATATTTGAGTATTTACACGGTGCAAAACAGTTTATCCGAAGACCCTTTTTGCGTATTGCTGAACCATACAGCTAATGTTCTGAGGGAGCAGCGAGAAAGGGGAACTCTTGGGACTACTATGTTCTAAATTCACTTTCAGTAACAGTGTGAGTATTTACACTGACAAATAGATTTATGGGATATCATATGACAATGTATTTACAATAATAACAAATTCTGGGGTATATGACATTTGAGTATTTACACGGTGCAAAACAGTTTATCCGAAGACTCTTTTTACATATTGCTGAACGATACAGCTACGGTTCTGAGAGAGCAGCGAGAAAGGGGATCTCTGGGGACTACTATGTTCTAAATTCACTTTTAGGAACAGTGTGGGTGAGTATTTACACTGACAAATAGATTTCTGGGATATGATATGACAATGTATTTACAATAATATCAAATTCTGGGGTATATGATATTTGAGTATTTACACGGTGCAAAACAGTTTATTCGAAGACCCATTTTACAAATTGCTGAACCATACAGCTAATGTTCTGAGGGAGCAGCGAGAAAGGGGAACTCTTGGGTCTATGTTCTAAATTCACTTTTAGTAACAGCGTGGGTGAACATTTACACTGACAAATAGATTTCTGATATGACTGAATGTATTTACAATAATAAATTCTGGGTACATAATATTTTAGTATTTACACGGTGCAAAACAGTTTATCCGAAAACCCTTTTTGCGTATTGCTGAACCATACAGCTAATGTTCTGAGGGAGCAGCGAGAAAGGGGAACTCTTGGGACTACTATGTTCTAAATTCACTTTCAGTAACAGTGTGAGTATTTACACTGACAAATAGATTTCTGGGCTATGATATGACAATGTATTTACAATAATATCAAATTCTGGGGTATATGATATTTGAGTATTTACACGGTGCAAAACAGTTTATCCGAAGACCCTTTTTACATATTGCTGAACGATACAGCTACGGTTCTGAGAGAGCAGTGAGAAAGGGGATCTCTTGGGACTACTATGTTCTAAATTCACTTTCAGTAACAGTGTGAGTATTTACACTGACAAATAGATTTATGGGATATCATATGACAATGTATTTACAATAATAACAAATTCTGGGGTATATGACATTTGAGTATTTACACGGTGCAAAACAGTTTATCCGAAGACTCTTTTTACATATTGCTGAACGATACAGCTACGGTTCTGAGAGAGCAGCGAGAAAGGGGATCTTTGGGGACTACTATGTTCTAAATTCACTTTTAGGAACAGTGTGGGTGAGTATTTACACTGACAAATAGATTTCTGGGATATGATATGACAATGTATTTACAATAATATCAAATTCTGGGGTATATGATATTTGAGTATTTACACGGTGCAAAACAGTTTATTCGAAGACCCATTTTACAAATTGCTGAACCATACAGCTAATGTTCTGAGGGAGCAGCGAGAAAGGGGAACTCTTGGGTCTATGTTCTAAATTCACTTTTAGTAACAGCGTGGGTGAACATTTACACTGACAAATAGATTTCTGATATGACTGAATGTATTTACAATAATAAATTCTTGGTACATAATATTTTAGTATTTACACGGTGCAAAACAGTTTATCCGAAGACCCTTTTTGCGTATTGCTGAACCATACAGCTAATGTTCTGAGGGAGCAGCGAGAAAGGGGAACTCTTGGGACTACTATGTTCTAAATTTACTTTCAGTAACAGTGTGAGTATTTACACTGACAAATAGATTTCTGGGCTATGATATGACAATGTATTTACAATAATATCAAATTCTGGGGTATATGATATTTGAGTATTTACACGGTGCAAAATAGTTTATTCGAAGACCCATTTTACAAATTGCTGAACCATATAGCTAATGTTCTGAGGGAGCAGCGAGAAAGGGGAACTCTTGGGTCTATGTTCTAAATTCACTTTTAGTAACAGCGTGGGTGAACATTTACACTGACAAATAGATTTCTGATATGACTGAATGTATTTACAATAATAAATTCTGGGTACATAATATTTTAGTATTTACACGGTGCAAAACAGTTTATCCGAAGACCCTTTTTACGTATTGCTGAACCATACAGCTAATGTTCTGAGGGAGCAGCGAGAAAGGGGAACTCTTGGGACTACTATGTTCTAAATTCACTTTTAGGAACAGTGTGGGTGAGTATTTACACTGACAAATAGATTTGTGGGATATGATATGACAATGTATTTACAATAATATCAAATTCTGGGGTATATGATATTTGAGTATTTACACGGTGCAAAACAGTTTATTCGAAGACCCTTTTTACAAATTGCTGAACCATACAGCTAATGTTCTGAGGGAGCAGCGAGAAAGGGGAACTCTTGGGACTATGTTCTAAATTCACTTTTAGTAACAGTGTGGGTGAACATTTACACTGACAAATAGATTTCTGATATGACTGAATGTATTTACAATAATAACAAATTCTGGGGTATATGATACTTGAGTATTTACACGGTGCAAAACAGTTTATCCGAAGACCCTTTTTGTGTATTGCGGAACGATACAGCCGAGGTTCTGAGAAAGCAGCGAGAAAGGGAAATCTTGGAACTTTTAGGAACAGTGCGGGTGATTATTTACACTGACAAATAGATTTCTGGGATATATGAATGAATGAATTTACTATGATAACAAATTCTAGGGTATATTCATTCAGATAAAACCTCCTTGTACACACAGTTGTGTATTTGAGAACTCGCAGACACAACAGTAACAGTATTTCTAGCGGTAATTCTCTGAATTCGTTCGTCAAAAGATTCCCTAGTTCACTGCTAATTTTTCTATCAAAAACCTCTCACAATTACCGGGAAGATTGATCAAGGCTTAAAAGCGACGCGCTTCCCGTTGTTGAAATGAGGGATAGCAATATTTACATTTGTAAAGGACAAAACCGTTGCCACACACCGGAGAGAAATACAGGCCGATTTTGCGCCACGCATAAGCGTATTATATATATAGATAGATAGATTAGAAGTCTATGGTTAAACACCGCCCATTATTAGGGACTATGACTCACACCGAGGGCGCTATAAGTCATGCCTTCAATGAAGCTTTCGTCTTATACTTCTCTGTGCAAATGTTCACTGAGTACAAATGTTTATGTTTGATATTACGAAGATACGAAGTGAAATGAAATAAAATGTTTATTTACTTCTTGAAAATGTCATCTTTCTTATGATTAAGTAAAAATGTAAGAACTTTTTATTCGTATAAAAATTCTTTATTGCTTTCAAAAAAGATAAAATTAAATTTTTACAAAAGAAAATTTGAAGGCTGTGTACTAAAGTGGAATACGTATTTTAATTTCCTGTTGTGTTCAACTTGTTGGCATAGGAATCCGTATTTAACATAATCAATTTAAGCTTAAATGATTTTCGCAAAATTTGCGAGGTACATACAAGCCAAGGTAAAATCAAATTCCTGGCTAAAGAACCCACGTCACTTTTTCAATACCTAAATTAGGTTTATTATAGCATTCAGAAAAATAAAAATTTTAATGTTCGAAATTCTAAAGTTTTCATTTAAAGTATTTATTCGTCATTGATTCAATATCGTCTTGAGAATCTCATGTTGGTGGTATTTATTCAAATTTTAAAACCATTTAAAAACGAACTTATTATTTCCTACTAAGTTTTTGGAAAAGGTGGCATAGCTAATTAGTAAATATTTTTTTTATCATTAACCTTATCTTTTTACAAATTATTTTTGGATTGTTCAATTTTAAAATCCATAATGTTACATTTGATTACTTATCCAATCCAGAAGTCATACTGTTTAAAAAAATTTGCATGAATCTAAATTTTTCTAGAACTGCAGTTTTACAAACTTTATCTATAACACTTGTATTAAAATGTGTATTAGAGTAATTTTTAGCAAATAAAAAAAATTATTTTATAGCTTTCAAATCATGGGGAATCAACTAACTGGTATTGCACCATCTCAAATTTTTCCAGTTGAGTATTATCTTACAGATCTTACTAATTACACTTTTGACTCAAAGTAAGTATACATATTTGAATTATTTTCCTCTAACTAATGTTGTTTATATTTTTAAAAGAACTTGCTTTTATACTTTATGTTTTGGAATTTTCTAAAAGGTTTTTGTAATAGGTTATTTAAGTGTACGATCATCTTTTTCTTTGGGAGGGGCTGTAAAAATGACCATAATCATGGGTTTGAAAAATTTTAAACTTTTGTGCAATCATGGAAAATTTGCATGCACATTCAGGAGGATGGCCAATGTTTTGTTTATGATTGTTTACCTACTACTTGAATATTCTTTCCCCTTGAAGTTTACAAAGCATAAACCATTGTAAATAACAAACTCATTACATCAACATTCTATGAAATTAACAAGCCTTGTAGTGAAATCTGCAGGTTATCTCTCTGCTCATCCTGAGCAGTTGGCAGTTTTTAACTTTGTGGGGTACCACATGATTAGCAAATTCGACCATATTTGGGACAAGGTATCCTGGAGAAACTAGGAGGGTTAAAAGAATATGACTTATGTTATTTACTGTTTCATACCTCTTTTAGCATAATAACTCCTACAAGCTACCCATATCTAATTTTTTGGTACTACATTAAGAAAAAGGATGGAATTTTACCTCTCCAGAATTATGGGAGTATTCTTTTGGGGGTGACAGTAACCCAGTTAGAAGAGTTAAGTTCCCCAAGTTCTGTTCTCAGTTCAACCAAGGACCATCATGAATCCAGAGCTGACTCATGTCAAATCTGTCATGCCTCAAATGTCCTCACGTTGGCATGGTGTGTAAGTTTGGTGAGAGAGCCACCTAGTTCAGGTGTTCACCTTGTCATCTGACTTATTAAAAATTATGATCCTTTGTCCTCCTATCATTTCCTTCCGGATTGATCCCTGACTGTCTCCATAGCTCTTAGTGTTGCTTCAGTGTGATGTTAATGAATTACCTACCTACCTACCTTTAGGAGTGATTTGGCCCCTTAAAATTAAATTTGTTTCCTTTTTAATCCATCAAACATCTAAATTAAGCGCAATTAAACTGATATAAAAGTTCTTAAAGTGTTAGTTTTTATACATTTGCTTAACTTATCAAGTAACTGCTATACCACTTTTATACTTTAATACATTGACTAGTTTAAAAGAGCACCTTCTAACCGGTCAATTGATTAAGGTGTTGGCCTCTGGATCAGAAGGTTCCGGGTTCGGATCCAAGGTCAGGGCATGGGTGTGATTGTGCTGTTCTTTGTTAGGGGTAAAAATGGCCATCCACACACATTGGGTGCTCCTTCACAAATGACCATCGCTTACACAGCTGTGACCAAAGGCGTTGGGATAATGTCCCTCTCCGCCTTCTGCATTGGGAAAAAAAAGTATAGAAGAGCACTGAAAATTCCTGAAATTTTGGGGACAAATGATTTGCAGTAGTTGCAAATAAATTGAATTCAATACTCTAAAATTTTTTAGAGAAATCAAAATTTATCTTTTAACAAATTTATTTATTTACTGACCAACATTTAATACCAGATTCATATTTTGCTCTTTTTTTGTCAAGCACAAAAATGCTATTCATTAAATGATTTAAAATGTGATTAATCCACCCAAATTTCCTTCTGTAAGATTTTGTAATCTCAAGATTTTTGTGCTGTAACTGAAATCCTGTCAAGACATATTAACAGTAAAATATTTGTATACATTTCATGAATTTTAAATTTCTATTCTAGTGGTACTATTTAGGATGTATCTTTGGTTTAATTAAAAGTGATTTTCTTTCTATTTTCAGCTTAGGCAGTACTAGATTTTTCAAGGTTGCTAGAGCTACATATGAGTAAGTTTTGATTAACTTTTAAATGCATATATTCATAATTTGTTGGTCTAATCGAACTTCCAGCTCTGTTAATAACTTGTCAGTTATAGGTGGCACAGGTTCAATTCTTACATGGGTGTATTTCTCTCTTCAGCATTAATAAAACGTTTATTGTGTATGTATGTATGTTACTTGATGTCTGTGTTTGGGGCAGCATGACCAAATATGGCCCTCAAACCAACTGACCAACCATTATATTATGTGTTTAAATGTATTAAATTGTCTGAATTCTGATTCATGGTGCACTAAAACCAAAAAGTACAAAAAAAAAAAAAAAAAAAAACTTCAAACTTAACAAAATATTTTTATGTGTTTAAGAAGACTGGTGTGCATCTGTTAAGTATCGCGGTCTCTTGGCAGACAGCTTACACACCTGCCACTCTTACTACCTAATATAGATTTGCATTTTGGTCTGATGAAATGTGCTTAGTACAAAAATGAGAGAAATCTCCCTAGACAAGGTGGAAAGATTACACAAACTGGACAATTTTGCATTGTATGGATTTCTGTTTTCCCATTTTCATCTTATGATTTCAGGTTATATATTCAGAATAATAAAATAGAAAAACATTACTTATAACCTTATTTGGTGAAGTATATAAATTTTAAATTTAGTGATTTACTTAAAATCTTGTTCTTTTATATTTTAAACAGATTAAACATGTAAGATTATCAAAGCATAAGCAAACAGCACTGCCTATCAAAAGCATACCTTTCTATTTTAATCCTATCTGCATTGTTAATTGACACATGTGTAGTTGCAAGCAGCATCTTAGGAAGTCTAAAGTTTTGAATTTTCTAGATTTTGCTAAGAATACAAAATAGAGTATTGTTTTTTCCAAAAGTTTTTTCACAATATTTTGTAAAAATAATAATTTTAATACAGGTGATAGGCTTAATAAATTAAGAGGAATCAGGTTTTCATTGGCACTTTAAAAGTATTAAAATCACTCCTTCAATAAAAATGATGGACACAGTTTCAATAATTGTTCACACTGACTGCAAATTTGTGTTTATTTTATGTTTGAAGTATACATATAAGATAATTTAGAAAGCATTCTTATTAATGTTGTAAATATTTCAGTGAAGGACTTGTAGTGGTCAAAGTATTTGCAATAAGGGATCCCTCACTGCCATTGAGAGCTCACAAAGAACTTCTGGAAGGTATGGAAATTATGTTCTAAAGTAGAATGTGTTACCTGAAATTAGGTGTAGCAAAACCTTATTTATTTTAATGTTACCATGTATAATTTATTGTGTCCTAAGTAATAAAATAATTTGAAAAGTATTATCTGGAATAATGTTGCAGAATCAAATTAATGCATTTTCATTGCAAACCTTTGTCATAATGCAAGAAATTATTTATTCTGTTTTGTAATTAAATAAGTTAGAGTTCTCTTTCAGCACTCTATAAATGTAAGTGATATAATTTCAAGGAAAATTATAAAATTTGCCATTATATTGTATGATAGATTTTTAAATAAATTCAAAATCCTCTTTGCATTCATGTTTCTTAATGTAGTAGGATAATTATAACTTCTAACAGTCTAATCAAAGCTGTATATTTTTTGGAAAAAATGAAAACAAGACGTGAAAAATAATCACTTGTTAATGATTCAAAGTTTTAGTCTTCTTAACCTTCTACATATGGAGCAACAGAATATTGTTTCCTCCCTTGGTTATAGGTGCCAGCCTTACATACAACTTACTGAAACACCCAAAATCGGCTGTCAGATTACTTTCCTGGGGAGAAGTGTAATGTGTATCCTCCCATAATCATCTGGTGTTGTGGTGTCTATTGTGTTGTTGTTATGCCCAGAAGGTACAGATACCTCCCAGGTAAACTGAAAGGGCAGCAGTGACTTCAATACGTATGGTCATTAACATTTGAAGGACCCACAAGCTGTCTGCAGCAATGTACTCTCGAAGCGAAATAATTTACAAGGCTCCCTGTCGAGAACCTCGACATCTCTGACAACGAAGAAAAGGCAATTCACGTGCAGGTCTCTTTATTGCACAGAAAAGTGGAGATGGAAATCTTAATGAGCTTTGGCTGCTTCTTCAAGAGTTTGAGGTCTGAAAAAAATATGAACCCTCCATAACTAGAGAACTAGAAAGTCTCGACTGGTTTCAAATCCAGAGGTTTAATAATCCATCCTCTAAGTTTTGTAGACAAGATTTTGTTCTGATGAAAAAAGCAATAGGTTTCATAAAGATTTTAGGTAGTAAATTTCTAAAATTCAAGTCTTGTATAGGAGACAGATTAAAAAATCGGTTGCTTTTTTAATGATTTAAGTGGTTTGAACATAATTAAATAGCTCTAAAACTGAGAAACTGTTGATTTGTCAGTATTTCTATATTTCCTTATGATTTGCCCTTTTCATGTATCCTGCATGAAACTTAATACTTCTACTAACTTAATACTAATAAGAGCTTCAAAGAAATTTCATTTGTGTACTCTCATATGTATTCTTATGCTTAAAATGCTTATTAAGTTTTAATATCACTGAAGAATCAATTCATTATCTTATACTTGACTAAAAATTATTTGCTGCTTAGTGTATGAATCTAATATGTTTAGTTTAAAAAAAGTTCATTGTCAGGAATTTTATTGAATGAGAGAAATTATTTGTGTCACATGCTTATATGAAATGTATTGATATTTATATATCTTTTTTAGAAATAAAGAATTCACTAAAAAGTGTTCCAAATGCTTTACCATTCCAAAAATTTGTGGTGAGTGCCAGTTTAAAATTAAAAAAAAAAAAAACTGTTGGAAGTATATGCATGAATGCTATCAATTATAATTCTGTTTTAAAGTTTTCATTTTAGTTCTTTTTTTTAAATTTCATTTTTAACTTTCATATTTTTGTCTTTCTAGTTAACAGACAAAGCTGGTATTTTAATACGGCAGTATGCCAAGAACAACTTGTATGACAGAATAAGTACTCGTCCATTTCTAAACAGTATTGAGAAGAGATGGATTGCATTTCAACTTTTCCAGTGTCTCAGTCAATGTCATAAGCTCGGGGTACTGATGTTTAACATATTTGTTTACAGCATTGTAAAAATGTCTTATTTTACGTATTAATAAGAATTTCCCTCATAGAGTGTGAAGTATTAAAAACACTTTACAGCTATGTTAAGTACATATATTTTTAACTAATAGTTTAGGTTTAATGATATTTTCTTTCAGTAAAAGTAGTTATGTTTCAAATTGAATCTTGCAATATTAGGTATATCATGGAGATATCAAACTTGAAAACATTATGGTAACCAGTTGGAATTGGGTGCTCCTAACAGATTTTGCTAGCTTCAAGCCTACAAACTTAGCTGAGGTAAGTAGATCTTTTGGTTTAGTCTTAAATTGATCTAGTCATTAATTACAACATATATACATGCATTGTCACATGCATACAAAGCATTGAAAATACCCAAACTAATAATATATAGATTAATTTAATTTGCTGTCAGTTTTGGCTTGTGACTTAAATCACAGTTTCAGAAACTTTCTTCAATGTGTAAGAAATGTATTTTAAAGTTTAAAAAACGTACATGGATTTGATAACGGTCAACACTATTTCTTTTAGAACAAACATAGAATGTATGTAAAGATAAATCAATAATGCAATTCATTATGAGTTTGTATTATGAACCAGGCACATAACCAGAACTTTTCTCTGTGCGCGACTGAAAAGGTGATTACCATCATGATTTAGATAAAAAGTTTTATGATGAAATGGTCTTTCCCTTTATCTACTTTCGATAATCATTCTCTAATTTAATGCAAAAAAATTGATGGAGGTTGTGAAAATTTAAATTAGTTTTGTTTTTGTTTTGGGGATATTTCATATGCAAAATGCTTTTATAACAATATTTTTAAAAAAAAAACAAGTTTTTTAGAAACAATGTGGTTTAAATGAAGTAAAAATTCCAAAGAAATAGCAATTTTCTATCAGCAAGTGCACATTAACTCCAGAAACTCGCATTCATGATGAACGTTTCTCTAAACAGACTCCCTCAAACGAAACTGCTTTTAAATGCATTTAGAAATTTATCACCTGAAAGTACGAAATGAAATATGGTGTTTAGGAAACCAAAGCATGTACATTTGTTTTCGTTACACTCACAAATCCACATCTTTTTTTACATTTCCATCTTAAATACTTTTTACAGTCCCTTGCTTTTTCTGGTCTATTGATTTCAGATTTTGGTCTTCCCACATTGTTCACTTCAATTTTCAATTAATACAACAAAGATTTAAATTTTCAATCAAACCCTCCATGTATGGTGATATTCATTGAGTCAACAAAATGATTAGTAGCAGATTATGCTTCACACAACAGATTAAAAAAGCTAAACACTCTGTGTTTAAATGTGTGAAAATATTGCTCTTTTCTTATATGCAGAAGCTAAGTGCACAGTGTAATGTTAAATCTCCTTTAGAACCAGCTGTCTAAAAATGGCCCAAGCCATTATCAGCTATATCAGAATTTTAATAGGTTGAACTATAGAGAAACCAGGCACCTTTTTTATTTCTTCATTAACAGTAGGAAACTAATTACATCAAAATATTTCATTCAATATTATTTACATTTTTACTTCAATTATTGGCAAAATGACAGGTTGCATATGCTCTTGTTTTACTATGTACCACAACTACTGTCAAGTGCATTCCAAAGTGTAGATAATTGTTGAATTTCCAAATATGTTTAAAGCTTATCTAAATTATATTAAAAAACTCATTGATCCCAACTTTCATGTTAACATTATAGTTAAAAAGGTTTAGAAGGTCGATTATATAATTTTAACTTTCTGTTGCATTAAATGCATATCCTATTTTATAGCGTTTGTATGGTTTCCGTTATCCAGAGAGGAAGCACTATTCAAATGTGTTTTGCATTTGAAATCTTAAATGTATCTTATATTTGGATGTATAATTTTCTTACATTAATCTTAATAGCTTAAAGTAATTGTGCTTGTGTTAATGCCTTACAACTGCAATAAGATAAAAATAGTATGTTTGCTTGAGAAGAAATAATTAATTTACTTAATTATAATTGAGAGGACAGAAAGCACCATGAGTTATGTGTGCCTCTATTAATATCTAACAAGTTGAAATAATTACAACTTCCATCCATTAACTAATTGATCTGAAAAATCGTTAAACTTGTGGAAACCAAAGAAGAAAAAAACTACAATGTTGTGAAGGCGATTGTTAAGTATGATTTTCTCTTCAGGATAATCCTGCTGATTTTTCCTACTTCTTTGATACTTCAAGAAGGAGGACATGCTATGTAGCACCTGAAAGGTTTATCAAAACTATTAGTTCTTCAAACACATGTTCTGCTGCAACTGCATCACTATCATCCTCATCCAGTGGATCTGTTGCTCCTGCTTCTCCATCGTTAATCATTCATGCTGATGAAATAAAGACGGGAGATTTGACAGCTGCCATGGATATATTTTCTCTTGGGTAATTATATATTCAGCGAATTACTGTGAACAACAAAATTTTACAGAAGTTTCCTTCTAAGATGAAAGCAGCCAGATCTTATTATTTCAAACTGCCGAGCACAAACATGGAAATGGTATGGCCCAATAACACGTTACCCAAGTAACCTCTCATTCCAGCCATTTCTAATCCTCTCGTCTCAGCCGGAGAAAAATAATCCCTTTCTGCAAACCGCCGAATTTCCACCACTTGACCTTCAACACTGCGCTAACTCCGGAAAACCCCCTCAGCCATTTGAAAACCGCAGGAGCTCGTTCCCTTATTTCTTTTCGAGAGTGTTCTAGAAGTAGTCTCGAAACCAAATTGGAAAAAATCTCGTACCAGAGGTGAGCACCCCTCTTGACCTAAGATGACCAATCAACATGCAGATTTATTGGCTTGAGACGAAGGTATAATAGGGGCTGGTGGTGAGCAAACACTCTCACTGGTTTTACTTAATCGTAAGACTCACTAAGTCTTTTGTCTGACAACTAAGAAGTTGTGTCCTCCGGAGGACCATGATTCCTGAACCCCGATAAGTATTGAAACTCTTTTTCTAATTCTAAGTCTCAAGACTGTACGCAGTATAATTTAACAATGTCATTACTGTGTACTAAATTAAAATTTTAATTGAAACCCTCGTTTTGTATTTACTACTGTTTTTGACCGTTTTGAAAATTCCCCCCTATTTTTGTACCGCCATTTCGTTTTCGGGTTACCTTTTTATGTTGTCGACGACTGTTGTTTCAATCGTGTATGTGCATTAGTATAGTTAGCTATTTCATGTAGTATAGTTAGCTATTTGTATTGACCTTTTTTGAAACTAATTCATACTTCATTTATGCTTGTTTCGTATTTTATTGTCCGTTCTACTTAATCTTAATTTAAAATAAATGTTAGTTTATTTTTTTAACCTTGTTGCTCTCCTTGACTATATACACAGTGATGATATGTCCACACTAGATGATTGAAGTATGGTCCTGAATTACGTTGAGACTTCGACGCTTCTACTCTGAATGGTCAAACCAATAGGCAGGGTCAGAGACGACCGTTTTCTTTTTTCGAGTTTGATTCTAAGGAAATTAATTAAAAATTAACGTACTCAACAGAAATGAAAATGCTTAAATTGACTGGATTTACAATAGCTTATATTACATCTCATAAATACAGGTAAAGATCAATCAGTGTCCTCACAGACATCTCCAGAGCTGCGGTAGCTCAGTCAGTAGAGCGTCGGGCTCGCATCAGAAGGGTTGTGGGTTCTGTCCTCGGCGGAGCCTACAATTCTGATGATTACGAGATCGGCGCTTCGATCTGGCTAAAGACCGTCGTGTTCACTAATGGTGACTGGGGCACGTTAAATAGGTCGTGGTCACAATGTCCCCCATGTTCCCATACCAAATCAATACCTCTGGGGGTACCTGATCAGGGGGTTATCGGCCTCTGATTGGGATCTAAATTACGATATGTGTGAGTGAATGGATGTATGAAAGGGACCTTCCTGTAAAACGGATGTGTCACGTATGTCGAGCAAAGTCTGACTTCCTCCCAATGGGGCTCAATAACATGGAAGGCGCTCCCCCTCGCCTCTTGCCGTCTTCGACGGGCCTGGCACTCCTCTGGTATGTCAGTGTAGGCATAAGAAACAACAGACATCTCCAAATGACTATGAGAATGTCCACTTGTCCCTATATTGATGACCTGGATACAGATCATGTATCTGTACTACAATCTTTTGATGTGGAACTTTTAAGAAATCCCATCCAAGACACGTCTTGATGTACTATTTAGTACTGACCAAAAACCTTTTGGGAGACTGAAATTACACTTTCTTTACCCTAGCAGTTGCAAGTATACTTGATCTGAGTGCAATTTCAATATTAACCTCTTTTTTAACTGTATTAGTTTTAATATAGCCTTATGTAAAGTATAAACTCATTAATTTGCTAACTGGCATTCCTTTCTAATGTTTTCGGTTACAGATGTGCTCTGACAGAGTTATTTACCGAAGGTTCATGCCCGTTTGATTTCTCACAGCTATTACGCTATAGAACTGGAGATTATGATCCTGCCAAGGTTTTAGAAAAAATTGATGACTCCAATTTAAAGGTAATTTGCATTGTTTTGCCATGTAATACATTATATCTGTCTACTTAATTATTAATTAGATGCTTTGTGAAAAGGCATTGATAAGAAATTATTGATGAGATTTCTCTAAGCCTCTTAGTATGTGAGTTTTCAAGTTATGATGCCTAAGATTATGCAACCCAATCTGCTTTTAAACTACATTTTATTGATGAAAGTGGTTAAAATTTAGCAAAACCATCATGTGTGACAGATATCATTTAGCTTTCAATTCTTAATGTTTCAACAGGCACTTTTTCTTTACATTTTCTTAAACATAAAATATGGTTTAAAATGCATAATTCTTTGAAATATGGTTGTTAATTTTAGATTTTATTGGTCTTTGTAAACTTTTCTTGAATAAACTGGTCAAATTGTATTTCGGTTTTCAAGCTTTGTTTTTATCGAGGATGATTTCAGCGTCTTATTGTTTTTTTCTAGAGTTCAAATTGTTCCTCCAAATATATAACATAATAAAAGATGATGATGTTAATTTTTAAAATTGGATGAATCTTATTTATGAATAACTGTCAATGCATATTCAACTTGGAATTTAATAAAAGCAAACTGGAGGAAATGAGACTTTGCTTTTTTGTTATATTCAATTATTTTAAACATGTGTTTGTAATATTCTGCTTATATTGTATTCTTCAGAAATTAGTTCAAAGTATGATGCAAAAAGATCCTGCGGCACGTTTAAATGCTAGTGAATATTTAGAGCTCCAACGGGATAAGGCATTTCCTGAGTACTTCTACACATTCCTGAATGATTACATGAAAGCATTTGCAACAATTCCTAGGTCACCAGATGAAAAAATTTATCGGTATAGTTTTGCTTTATATATAAGTAACTGCCATTTGTTCAATTTTTAATTTTCTCTGGATATTTTTAAATCTGGTTTTCAAAAATAATGGCTTTTTGTGATAAATTTTGTGTTGTTGCGCATCTGAAGTAAATTTGTATTTTTGCATTCTTAATATTATTTTAACTGTTTTAGATTGAAGAAAGACGTTAACAATATCATAGAAGTCATAACCTTGTATGAAAAGAATCAAAGTGTGAATGAATCTTCAAATAATAAAGAAAATATTGTGTCTGAAGGACTAGTTATAATTGCCTCGTTGCTGACGTCCTTGCTCCGTGCACTCAAACACTGCTCAGCCAAGCTGAATGCACTGGAAATTCTGAGGACAATGGCAAATTTTCTGAGTCCAGACATAATATTGGACAGATTACTTCCATACTTGGTAATTAGCTAATTACTTTTGTAATAAATGAAATTTTAAATTGTTCTCCCAATAACTACCACAATTGTATAAAAAAAGCGGAATTTCCTTAAACTTTCCAGCTTTTAAAAAAATTTCCATTCTATCTAATTTGTAATACTATGATATTGAAGCATTCCATCAGCTTGGAGCAGGAACTCATAAATTGACAATTATTTTAGTGTACATTAGTTTAAAGACTTACTAGTAGATTTTTGGAAGGTCAAAGTTTATATGCATTTTGTAACTTAAGTAAATGTGTAAGCTTAGACAGATTTTTCAACACAATACAATATGAGTATTATTCATCATGAAAGGAAGCAATTAGTGTCCTAAAAAATGTCACTTGATGAGTTTCTGCTTTTAATGAGTATGTATATTTCAAGGTCGTCTGTTGTGTAAACAAGAAATGAATGCTGAACAATAAAACCAAAAACTAGCTTAATTCTTACATAATACTTACTCACATGTTGTCATCTCTAAATATTCACTAGCATGTCATTCTTGCTTTCATTAATTAATTTTAAATAAACATTACAACATTTTATATTTTAGTTTAATTAATGTTTATGATTATGATAACAGATTTCTTATGATTTTTTGCACAGTTACAATTTTATTTTTGTGTTGAGGCATTTTTTATTTTCTTAAGAGAGGTGTCCAAAATTGTATAAATGGTTTGCATAATTTAAATCTAAAAATATTCCATTAAATTTTTTTTTGCAAAAGTTGAATAATTTCACTAACATTTTTTATTGGTTTCATTTTAATTATTTAGTTTTAATAGATTATTTGAATGAAACACCATAAAAAAAATCAATTGAATGTATTATGTACTATAATGTGTTGAGAAGTATTATGCCTTTTATTCATTTTGAAATTTCAACTCCCATTGGTTGCAACTTTTAAACTTACTTGGCTGCACATAAATATAATATTCAATGTTTAATAAATGAAAGTTTATTCCCGATTCTTTATATGTATCTCATTTGTGTAGCTGTCAGAAATTAATTAAACAAGTTGTAATTTAAATAATTTTTTAATGAGAAGCATTTGAGTAATGGAAATGAAACAAGTTAAAATAAGTTTTAATTTGTGAATCCAGAGCTACAATTTGTTGCTTCTTTGACTCATTTATCTATTTATTTCAGGTATTTTTAGCAAAAGATAAGTACCCTAAAGTACGTGTAGCTGTTATTCACACTATCACAGAGTGCTTAAGTCTAATTAAAAGTATTCCAAGAAGGTAATAAAAATTATCCATATATTTATTATTGCATATATATTTTATTGTTATATCACATGAGTTTTTCTCTAAACAATATTGCTTAATATTTTAATATATTTCAATTTTTCCCAAATCTATGATACAGAATGATTAAATTTATTTAATAATTCTGTTTCATAGCCCTTCTAATTTCTAACTTGTTCTGTAACTCTGCATAAGAATTTGTGCTAATTTCAATTATTTTTGTTTCAGTGATAGCAATATTTTTCCAGAATATATTCTTCCGAACTTGGTAAATATGATTTCCTTTTAGCCTTCTCAAATGCATTACTTAATTTTGCTCTGCCAAATATAGAATTTTCAAATTTCACGATGAACGTTCCATTTATATGTTCTGTTTAAATGTATTTTAAACTGTCTAAATTCTGAATTTCATGTTGCTCTAAAACTGGTAAATGAAATTTGAAATAAGATTATTTTTAAAAGATTAAAGTATTTGTTTTAACTTAATTTTTTTCATAGTCCCATATTGCTCATGACGAGGCTGTCATTGTTCGTATGGCTTATGCAGAAAATATTGCTCCTCTAGCTGAAATAGCTTTGAGGTTAGTATAAATAATGCATTAATGCATCTTTAATATGTATAGTTTATTTGCTAGAGATTTTATAAAAATCGTATTTTACAAAGTGAGTAAATGATTATCCACAATGCAATTTGT
The DNA here is from genome assembly GCA_947359465.1 of Metellina segmentata. Lineage (NCBI taxonomy): Eukaryota > Metazoa > Arthropoda > Arachnida > Araneae > Tetragnathidae > Metellina > Metellina segmentata. The sequence continues at coordinate 60,691,471 of OX375876.1, read as the reverse complement.
TTCTGTTGGTTGTACACTTGTTCTCAAAGGCATCGCTAGGATTTTCTGTCTTATCACTGCAGCCTACGTTTGAAATTGCTAGTTCAAACTGTCTGAATTCTGATTCATGTTGCTCTAAAATTGGTAAATAAAATTTAAAGTAAGATTTTTTTTTAAACTTATAACTATTTGTTTTAACTAGTTCTGTTCCATGACGTTAACGATGATCACTCCACTCTCTGTTTACATCAAAGAAGAGTAGAATTCAATTATGTGTTTGTCTAAAGGTAAATCCGGGGGTGAAATCCATCAATTTATCAGAAAGTCAATCTGCCATTGTTAAATTTTAATTTAATTGTTTTAGTTATAGAAGTGTTCATGTAAAAATTTATTTCATTCATAGAAGGTTAACACTTGTGAGTAGTTACAAATAGAAAAAAAATCAGCTTTTTAATAAGTGCATGGAATAATAGATATAATGTGCACATCTGTCAAAATGCAATTAAAATATTTTAAGTACCTTAATATTAAAAATGTAAAATTTATCTTTTATATCTCAGTTTTAAGAATTTTTAGCCCACATAAATGTGTTTAGGAGTAACCTGCAGTATGTAAAATATGTGATAATTTATTCTATGGATTGATGTGTACTCATGCTCGAATTTTTTTTCTTTAAATTTGCTAGGTTTTTGGAAATGACTCAATCTGACATGGAACCTGATCCTGATAGTACATTTCTAAGTGAGGATGAAAGAGACCATCATAACAAAGTAGGTTTCATTTTCAACACATGAAATAGTTTTGAAAATAATTATAAAATTTTTGCATAATTTTATAAAAAAGTTGCTAGATTAAAATAAGAATGCAAAGATATTTCATGCAAGTCACATAAATAATTATAAACCACTGCATTATTTTGCTAGATACATTGCTATTTGATTATATAATTGACTGGTATCTTATAGATCACATGTAAGAACAATATCAGTGTTAAAACATTAGTCGTATCCTCATATAGTGAATTGTGATTTGAATAAATTAATTTTGTCCATCTCTTGAAATTCCTCTCATAAAGGTTTGACTTAATTTTAACTTGACTTTAGCTATGGACCATTTATTATTGATGTATTGTATTGCAGGTTTCATATGATCATGAGCTGAAAGCCTTACAAGAACTTATACAACAAAGTGTAACCACACTACTCAGTGACCCAGTGAATGCAGTTAAACAGACACTTCTGGAGAGAGGCATTAGAAGACTTTGTGTATTTTTTGGAAGACAAAAAGGTACGATTACTTAAAGTTACCATGAGACAGGATTACTTTGCTCCGAATTGTTTTTGATATCACCACAATAGCGATGTGATTCGTTTGGTGTGGATTTGGTTTCTAATCCAACATTGTGAAATTTGTGCTACAATAAACAGTGATTTGTTTGTTTGCAAAATTGTGACCTGCACACAAGTGGGAGCAACCAATCGAAGTAAGTGTCATAATGCTGTATTAAAAAACTATCTGAGATTAATTTAGTGTCTAAGTCAATTTGTCGAACTTGACTGAATAATTTTTTTTCTCCTTTTGAAATTTGTGGTGCAATTTTAGCTGTATATTGAGCATTCATTACTCAAACTAGCCAAATATGGCCCTTGCACAATAAAACCCAAAAGCCACCAACTATGTAATCTGTTACTTTCTGTTTTGAACTGCCATTTTAAAAATCTACTTTCTTTCCTCGAATAATAAAAATACATTTTAGTTGTTTCTACTCTCTATTCAAATAAAAGAATATCGACTTAAAACATTTTGTATTTGTATTTTTGATGACATTAATCTGCATTCATTTTCTAGGAAATGATGTTCTACTTTCTCACATGATTACTTATTTAAATGACAAGGTAAATATTTATGCTTTTGTTTCCTATCTTGCATTAAAAAAGTAGTTTTAATTTGAAATAACCCAGTAAAACGAAGAAATGGGATTTTTAAAACTTATTTTAAAGTGTTGATGCACATAATATGTTTGACATTATTATATTGTTCATATAGGAAGATAGACATTTAAGAGGAGCCTTTTTTGAAGCTATTGTTGGTGTAGCTACATATGTTGGATGGCATTGTTGTCCCATACTAAAACCATTGTTACAACAGGTAAGGCAAACATGAGTGTATTTTTTCTCTATTATAAATCAAATATGCATGTGCATTAGCATTCTAGTAAGTTTGATTGTAAAAGCTATGGAAATGTATTGATTTCAGGGTCTAACAGATTCCGAAGAATTTGTGATAAGCAAAGCTCTGCATGCTTTATCAGACTTGACTCAACTAGGCTTATTACAGAAACAGATGTTGTATGATCTTTTGACAGAAGCAATACCATTACTTATACACCCTGTAAGTTTTTCAGTCTTATAAAATAACTTTAAGCAGTTTCATTTCGTAACTTAAATTTTTGTCATTCTCATTTTCAAAGACTGCTCATTTCCTCTTCATTCAGTTCAAGTTTTATGTAACACTTTAAGTATCTCCTTATATTTTATTTTTAATGTTATGTAACTGTGGCTCTTTTTAATTTTGTAGCATTTCTAAACTAAGTGACTACTAATACTGGTGAATATTTTTCACAATTTGAATCGATTAAAAACAAATTTTTAAGGGTCTTGAAGAGTATTTAAACATTTTCAACTTTTAATGATGGTTGATATTAAATGCCTAATGACTTGTGTGATGATACTAAATAACTATTTTCTGTGGGATAGTCTTAAAATGTCAATAAACCAGTCACAGACATGGTTCAATTATTTTCCCCTAAAAATATAAACAGTTTGTTGAGCATATAATCCTTTGACTTTTTTTTGTTTTCATTTTGAAAGCAATTACATCACTTTCATATGTATTGAGTGAAGAAAAAAAAATCATTTTTAAGACTTTGCTCTACAATTACTTTAGTAAATCTTAACATTCAACAAGCAAATTGAATTAGGCTTACTCATATACCTAGAGAAAAGGATATTATAGTAGTATAAGGATACTATTTTAAGTAATATAAAGTTGACAATATATTCAGAGATTAAACAATCTAGAAGGGAAAATCACAATAAAATGGTTTTATAATGTTTTGATACTCATTATTCCATCATTACTCTAAACCTCTACATATAGTGTATTTTTATTTTAATTGAAAGGAAGTAGATTCAACTTTATTTAAATAACCAACTTTTTGGGTAGAATATGAAAATGAACCTTCTTAATTAAGTCTGCCTAATATACTGATCTAAGAACAATCTTTAATTTTTTTTAAAGAGCTGAAAAATTAAATTTTCATATTGCGTTTTCATGTTTTAGAATCTGTGGATTAAACAAGCTGCTGTAGGATTTATCTGTGTTGTAGCTGAAACATTGAATCCTGCTGATCTGCAATGTCGCTTGATTCCTCTTCTGCAGCCATTTTTAAAATACCCAGTGATTCAAGTTGACAAAGAGGTAATACTGACTTGATTGACTTATATGATAACAGGCATTTTTTGAAATGCCACTTTAAATGTTCAGTTATTGATATAAATGCTGTCTGTCAAGTCTCTATTTTCTTATTTAATATCTGTTTTTGATATTTCCCCTCAAAAATGATTATTAAACTATAAAATATTGGTATTCCATGTATGATGGTAAACTAATTTTACAATTTCATTTTGGTATCTGCAAGAGCTACTTTAAGTAATATGTTATTAACAAATAACTTACAACCTGAATGATCATGTAATGTTGAAAATGAATAACAAGTTAAGAGTAATTTATTCTGTTTTTAACTGTGTATCAGATTTAAATTTTAGTTTTAAGAGTTATGCAGTTTGACCTTAGTAGTTTGAACAAGATTTCTTCTAATTTAATAAATTTTTTTTGCATATTTGCTTTTAATCATTAAATTTTTTTTACATCAATATGCTTTGATGATTTTAACTTTAAAATTATCCTGTTCAATGAAACTACAATGTAAACATTTAACGTGTTCCCTGCGAAGCCATTTTTCTATGTACCATTTTCAAGCCATGTGTATCAGAAACTAAACTTTCTAAAATTTGATAAATCTGTAAAAATTGTCTATTTTTTTCATTTTTTCAAGTTAGAAAATTATTTGTTAGTCAAGTAAATATGGAAACTATAAAATGCACAGTATAACAAATAAGTTTATTTGATATCGAAAAAATCATATATCATGGTCTGAAAATGGTACATGTAGCAGGGAGCGTGTTAAAAGTTTTTCTCACTTTCCTTAATTCCTTAAGTTAAAAAATTCAATACAATAATTAAGAGAGTATTTTTCACTCAATTAATGCCTTTTGATATTAACTTATGTTTTCTGTATTCTTGTATCTTACAGTTGGTACTGTTGCATGCTGCACAAGATCCACTGCCTCGCTGTCTGTTTGACTATTTAATCAAGCTACCAGCTTTAAGGAATGTTTTAGAAAGTTTAGGCGAAAGAAAGTTTTCGAGATCTGTTACAAGACCCGGACATCAACCTGCATATCGGGAACTGGAACCAAATCTCACAAATGTAAAGTCCTTTTTTATTCCATAAGTGGTAACATATGACTCTTGTAGGGTAATGTTTTACTCTTTGGGGTATATTCACAAGTCTGAGTTAAACTGTGGATGAATGATAATCACCTGTTTAGTTTTTTATCGAAGAAACTGTATTTACAATGCCTGGCCCAAGGTTTAAGCCACCCCTTTGGTATTAAATTTTTGTTCCTCCGAAATCGGTGGATTAACTCTTGATATAGAGTGTTAAGGCATGCTCAGTACTATCTTTTTGTGAAGGAAGTGAGATACATTGCAAAGAAAACAAATTGGAGGGCACTTCATTCTGTGCTAAATTACAGAATCGTTGTGGCGACGCTCATTCAATTAATCTTACATGAATCAGAACAAGAACTTGATATTTTCTACTAAACAGATATGCCCAGATGTAATGTTCTGGTTTTAATTATATTTTGGCTCACCAGAAAATTCAGTGTGGAATCAAAATTCTTTTGTTGATTTACTGATGAAAGAAAAATGACAGTGCAAGTTTCTTCACTTTGAACCAATATGCTCATACTGACGAGTACAAAGATAATCAAATTTCATTGATTATTAATTATTACCTTTTTAATTAAATACCTTTATATTTCTCTACTTCCTAACCCAAACTAAATGTGTTATTACAGCTATACCATGTCCATTTTATTTTATTAAAATTATTATAAAATTATTTAATTAAAATCACAATTTGGAATAAATTATGCCGCTGTAGTTTGTATTTTACCTGTATGAATGCTGATTTGGGCATCATAAGAAATGTAAACAGTATCACTTGATCAAGAGAGGATTAGCCAATAACGACGAGCTTATTGTTTTAATCAGTGGATCACTTAATCTGTGGTTTGTGAATTTCTGGGATATTCTGGGGCTTAATTCTGACCAGTGGATTAGCTGATCCTCAGATTAACTCGAGACTTGTGAATATGGCCATTTGTATTTAAAGTTTTGTGGAGAACTGTAACTACACTGCATGTAGCTACACTTTTGAATGCCTAGTCAAAACAACATCATTGAAGCAATCAACAATCAAAATATTTCCATCCCTTTTTATTTTTGAGGATTTGTAAAACTGCATTTCAGAACACTGGCCAAAGCCAATGCAAAATTTTCTTCTCCTTCCTTTACATGCAATAATATGGTTCTTGTGCAATAAATCAAAGGGCATAGAAATCTTCTCTGAAGACATGTTGTGACATCATTAGAATATAAAACCCCTTTTTTTTACACTATAACTTTTATTAAATGAGTAATGTATCATCATTTTAGCATCAAAGCCTTGTAAGTCTTGAAATCAAACTTTTCCAGGAAGGATAAATCAACTAGATTTCAAATTGTTGACTATTTATAAGTTACACGGCTTAAAAATTCACCAATAGAGGGCTAAGTAAATGGTTATATATACTTTGAACTTGTGTATAATTATCTAACTTGGCTATATTCTTTTAAATTTCTCAAAACAAATTTTTAGAATCGCATTTGCAACCAAATTATGTTAAGACCTCATAAACCAAAATAATTTTGGACAAGAAGGTTTTGGACAAAGTTTTGATAGTAAAATGACAATATGCACAGAACAATGCTGTTGCAAAACAAAAACTACCAAAAGACACTTTTCCTCCTGCTATTTTTCCATTATTTTCAGTACTCTAAAAGAGGAAGTGAATAATATTAAATTCTATGAAAAGTTCAAATAGCTTATTTAGTATTGGCTATAAGATGCTGTTTCATGAAACACAATCTGTCAAAATCAAAACACTGAACAATGACGACTGGTTTGTGATGGTACTATGCAAGGGGCTAGCGTTATTTACTAGTTCTGTTTAAAGCATATCATTGGGTCATAAGATGTAAAAGCTGCTCAATCTTTTCAACTCTTGTTTCCAGACTTTTTTTACAAAAATTAACAGACAAGACTGAACACTACTATTTCTCTATGAAGGGAAAGCAAATGTAGGATTACTTAGCTAGCATAGCTGTTTCAATGAGAGCCTCATAAACTGTTCCAATACCTATGTTTTGATATCTGATTCCATTCATAAAGTGTGAGGAAAATTGGTCTGGAGCAGCCATGCAAAAATCTTAAGTTCAGTGTAATAATACTTTTCTAATGCCCAGAAATACTTTTCGCATGAGCTATTACTTTTGACTGAAAATTAAAATTGTTTTGGAGCCATGTAAGACTCCCCAAAATGCTCAGAGGTGTTAAAGTAATAGGTCTCAATATTATTACTTTTCCAGATTTATAGCCGTTTGCAATCTGATGGCATGACTGAAGCTATTGAAGAGCAGATATTGGTAATTATGTTATTTTTGTTCAAATGTGCTGTCTGTTGGGTGAAATATTTTATTATTACACACATCTGCATTAAAAGTTAGTCATTCTTTATTACAAATGTAGTTACTAACTTGCTTAACGAAAAATCTCATATTTCTAGGCTATGAAAGATCATTTATTGAAAGTGCAAGCTAAGAAAGGAGGGTAAGTTGTTTAGATTTTGTTTGCTATATGTATAGATATGTATATAAAACTATTTGTGTGAATGCAAAGTGTAAAACTTATGCTGCTTATTGTCCTTTCCCCAAGTCATAGTCAAGACCATAAACAAGTTTAGAAAATAAGGAAAGTATTCAGTATACACTTTTTGCCTCTAAATAAATTAAATTTCTCTTTAGAAGTACTATATAAATAAATTTCTCAGGAATACTAATAATAAGACACTGTATCAAAGTGTCATTTTTTATTCATTTTAACTCTGCATATTCTCACAACTAAATTATTGCTTTTAAGTTTTTTATTTTTAAGACTGATTCTCTCAAAAATAAAGCTTTTTATTTTATAAGCTTTAAATTTATAAGCATTTTCAATTAATCCAAAAGTATTATTTTTCTATAGTGATGTTACTGGTTTCAGATTTATCTGTCTTATTCTTTATATATATATTATAAATTTTAATGCTCCTATTCTATTATTGAACAGTGCTAGATCAACAGTTAAAACAAACAATTTATTCTGAATAGTAATAATGTGATTTCAATATGTTCTTTTTTAAATCTTATTGCTTTAGTCCTTACTAAGCCTCCTATCTTGTCATAAAAGCTATTGTAATGCATAAGAAGACCATTAGTTCACATCAGTTAAGATGCATGGACAAATTAGCCAGTTCTGTTTCTTTTTAAATTTTCAAGCATTTATGTATTGTTTTTGGCTGAATATATAATAATCGAATCACAAAATTCATAAAAAATTTACTTGCAAATTTATTTATTACTGATTTTATTACCTAGATTTTTTTTTGTATCGGTATGAAATGTTTGTTTTAGTTAAAGAAAATTGAGCCATACTAAAATCATGCTTTCCATGAAAAAACTAAGATTAATTTTTAAATGTTTGCATTTAGTTTTATTCATTGAAATGTTGGTAAGGTAATTTAAATTTTATTTTCTTAGAGATTCAACAATGTCCCTATCAGAGAAAAATGCTGGAGAAATTGATTTGGGTTCATTTCAAGAAAAACCACTTATACATTCCATCTTACTTGTTATTTCTGATAATCATCTTGATAAGGCCCTTAATATGATTCCAAGGTATGGTTTTGCAGTCATTGTTCAACTATTTATTCATTTTATGTAAATCCTACATATTCAATAATTACTTTTATTATTACATTGTTGTAGCAAAAAAGCTTCGAAGAAGAAATCAGCTGTTGAATCTCCTACTATGGTAAGAACATAATATCTAAACTTAGGAAATAAGCTACAACTGAAAAGTGTGTTTCATATGATTAATTAATAGCCTTATTTGGGTGCCACTTTCCCATTAGTGAGAATTTAATGCTCAATACAGAATTTAATGCTCAAAATAAATAATCCTTCATGTGGAAATATCTGTTTAACTTGGGTTATGTATGTGCAACAAATCAAAGTTTCATTTGCTGCATAAAACTAATATTGAACCTACAAATCAGTTTTCTAAATTATAAGTTGTAGTTATATTTAGCACACGAAAATTTTTCCTGCACCTATTTTTCAACCAATCTGTCATTTTTTCACGTGTATGAGGCAAATTCTGGTCAATTAACCATCTATTCTTCCTTCTAACAATCTACTTCCTGGCTTGAGATGCATCAACTCCTGTGCTTCCTCACCCTTCCTTACTCTGTTACCATGGTAACATTTATTGTTATTGATGTGCTAAGCTACTAAACTTGCTCAACCTTTTATTTTAAATGCAAGACTAAATATTATCTGATAAAAAAAAAGGTTTTAATAGAGTCCTACTGTGTTCATGCACATTCACATAAACAAACTAAATTGGAAATTACATTTTGGCATCTGAGGTGAAGTTTTGTTTCTATTAACATCTAACTTTCTGATCCTGATTTCAGCATTCATTAACATGCATTTATATCCTAGAATTGAGGTGGGCAAACATTCTGTCCACATTCCTAGTAACTGTTTTTCTTTATAAAGAATTCGAAGTGTGTCTAATAATTTGGCCAGGGACTAGTTGAAAAAGCTCATCTTATGAGCTGTGAAAAAAATAAGCTTTGTCCTTGAGGTGCATTAAGTGCAAAAATTATCAAATAGCTCCAAACATTAAAGTATTTAAATTATAGGTAAATTACTAGTGTACATTGATGTACGACCAATTTTATTTTAATTATTAGAGGCTCAAACCCATTATCTTAATTCTAAATGCAAAAATATAAATTTTGCGCTTACCAGTAGCAACCTCAGACTTTTTAGTCTTAATATCTTTTTTTTTTTTTACACAAACAATTGAGACTAATTTATTTTAGTTTTGTAATACTTTGATATTATAAAAAGCATTCTTTTGTTTCTTATTCACTTTTCGATTGTATATTCTTAAAAGTGTTATTTTTTTTTCAATAAGTTATCCATCAAACTGAGTTTAGTGACAGTAAAAATCTCAATTTAAATTATTTATGTTGAACTATCTTATTTCCAATGCTTTTATTTATGTGAAATGTACTGCCATGAAACAAATACCAAAGGCATATTAAAAACTGGTGAAGAATAAAAAATTCAAAAATGACTATTTTGGTATGAAGTTTTACTTTGATATGAATCTCAGTAAAATGTAATACATTTCCAAAGAGAAACGTAAAAAGTTAATACCATCAATCTGAAAACCATGTTTTTATTTTATTTAGAATGAAGAATGGCAGCATATGTTTGGAAGTAGTGATTTGAAAGGTCCACCCTCACCAAAACTGCAGCACCAGAATTCTGACAGTTCTCTGAATTCCTATTCTAAACTAGCTGCTAGTGGAAAAACTATTGACGAGGCTTTGGAAGTCTTAACTGCTGTTGATGGCAAGAATTCCCCATTGCAGCTCTCAGTTATAGAAGATTTAAAACCTAGTAATTATATATTCTTGTTATTATGTCCTTGAATATAAGTGAAATTCTTTTGTCTTTATGCAATGTACTGTGTCACTATCTTCAGAATCCCCATAACTTTGATGATTAATTCAAATGGGATAACATTTTGTTCACTGCTATAGGAATGGATGTATAGTTATAGAATATATATTAATGCATTGACCCAAAATGGGAATCTACAAATAATAAAGGTAGACTAGTAATAGGCTTGCATCTTGGAAACTACTATACATTAAAAAAACATTCACGCTTTGTAATAAAACATATAGCATTTTGAAATGCTTTCAAAGGTGCAAAATTATTTAAATGCAACTCGTTTAATCCTATCCATTTTAGAAGTCAAAAATAAAAAATTGCTCAAAAATCATTCATTCAGGACAAACAGCAGATTGTAAAGCATGACTGAATTAAACATCAATACTATCAGCTTCACAAGATTTCCAAATACCATAAAGTTGCTTATACTCTACAACACGCACAACGACTAAGTATCATTAATCATGAAAGCATTTTGTGGGTATGGCATAAATTGCTGTTATAATTAAATTTCTGCTGTAACTATGTCACATTCTGATAGCATTTGCAGTTACAGCAGCCATGTGAATTGATTTACGGTATGTAAAGCAAATCATCATACTAATTAGCATAACTTGTAACTGATATACATTAACAGTGAAGTTACGAGTTTTGCTATTTAGCATGACAATGTAAAACAAAATGTTATTAAGAAAAACCAGCAGTGATATTTTGTTAACAGTAATTCTCATTAATCTCGAAAAACAGTTTTTCATCCCTGTTTTTTTAAACCTAGTGGCATTGTTGTTACAGCAAAACACATTTAACTGCTGTATAACCACATCTATTAATTGAAAGAATCCTAGATATGATTCTACTGGTGAAAACTGTAAAAACTAGTTATGCATAAAAACTGCTGGTTGTAGAATGGATATAAGTGAGTGTGTGAAACCCTCTCTTAGTGAGCTTTGTTGGAAAACTAGAATTGTTTTCAGCAAAATTTTACGAGTTCATTATAAGCAACTGCCAACACTGGTTAAATTTTAAAATTTCATATATATTCTTGTTTTCCAAGGGTGACATACCTGTTTTTAAACATATATTTTTGTATACTGTTTTATCATTTAAACTTCATTGTATCATTTTTTAACTACATTTCACCTTTTGATGTTGATGACATGTATATTTTTCCTGTTGTGCTTTTGAATAACGTTTTATTTTGTCCTACTTGTTTTGTAATTGCATGTTTCTCTACTTTTTAACGTTGATTCGGTTGTTCATTTCATATCTTTAGTATCTGTTTTGAATTCTTTTACTTGTGTTGAGTGCAGCTTGTCCATTGTTTGTCCTTGTGCTGTCCATTACTTGACATGGTCTGTCAAGCGCTTGATGCAGTTTGGCCAAATCATGCCAAGTATGACTCATGCACCATAAAAATCTAACAAACCAACTATTCACGTATATTCTAAATTTACTTTTTCTGTGATTCTGCTTACAGATCACTGTGCTCCTTGTCGTGAGGAATTGCATGCTCTGATCCGCAAGAAGCAAGATGAGTGGCTTAGTGATGAGATTGCTAGAGAAGCTAGTGAAGTGGGATTGAAAGAAGAAAGAACCCCAACCTATAAAAAGAATGTTAAAGTACTACCTGGAAATCTGCTAGCTCATCTTCAGGAGCATAGAGGAGCTGTTAATAAGTAAATGTGCTATGTACAGTAAAAATTTAATGATATGTGTAGTGCAATTTAAATAGTTAATAAACCTAAATAGTTATGTAGATATTTATTTTAAAAATAAAAAAGTGATTTTTCAAAATTTGTGTATTCAAATTTACATGTGTCCCAGAAATTAGTGTCATTTGTATATTGGAGAATGTCAACACAATTATATGAGCAATAGGAAATCAATTGCTGTGGGATTCATGCACTCATTTTGTTAGCATTAAAATTGCAAAAATCATAGAGGAGTGATCAATGCCGTAATGACATTCTTTAGCTGTCTGATTACAAAACGCGAGAAATCTAGGAGATAGAAATCAGCTTTAAAATGACAATGAGCAGATGAGAAAATAGGTTTAGACAAAATATAGCATATTGCCACTGCAAGTAAAAGGATGCAATGTGGGCTAAAATTATGACATAAATTGTGAACTGTCAAGATTTTTCAGAGAAATATTTAATTCAATGCAAATGTGGTATTGCTTGAATTTCTTTGTGCAGAAAACAATATTAGTCATTAGCAGCAGCTTGCAGAATTGTATGCATCAAGTCTGATTATAATTTGACTTAACCGTAATATTGCACTACATTACTTGACATTAATATTTTAAATATAAGTAATTATTTTTATTTATAATACTAGGGGGCTCTGCCCCCTGCTCGCTGTCTATCGTCAACCCCCGATGATACAGAATCATAGATATGTTTTAGCTGATCCATGTTGCTTGTTGTAATAGTACTTTTTAAGATTTTCATATTCAACTGTTGCTATGGAAACGGCTACCAAATTTGCCTGTTCTTCTGAAAACATTGCAAACTTTCTAGCGCATGCTCTCAAATTTTATGAATTAATTTATTAAAAAATATAACTGTTTAGTGTCTCTGTGTGATCCAAATTCATTAGCCTGTTGAACCACAATACTTGCTATCACGTGACTCGCTATTTACCAATCACAAAGCGAATAAACCTGAAAAAGATAGAAAGATTTTCTTTTATAGAAAGATAAACCAACCACACGTGATAAAGCTGTTCCGTTTTAACGTGGAGGTTTTTTTTTTTAGTTAATATCCTTTTAATTAAGTTTTACTTATCCTGACATTCCCTGAAATATCATTTTAATATTCCTGATATTTCCCTGAAATATCAATATTTGCAATGTGTTTCTCAGAAACGTAGGTGATTAATTTTTATTATAAATCACGCAAACATTTTGCTGTTTTTGTCAGGTTGTCAAAAAATATGATAATATTATTTAGTGTGTTGCAGAACTTAAGAAAAATTCATTTGTGTGCTATGAAATAAAAAAAGTTGAAAATCATTGCAGTGTACTATTTTTTCTTGAATTAAACTGTCATTGGGCATACATTAAATTTATAAACATAAACTTCATTTTCACTGTTTTCTTATAATGCATTGACATAATACATTTTGTAGTCTTAAGAAGCAATAGATCTGGTTCTTCTTTTGTACTATAAAAATACATTTATGAGTTTTTGTTAATTTTTATTAATACAAAAAATTGTTTAATGGTTCTTTCTGAAACAAACTGCTTGAAAACTGAATTTTCATATTTAAACTAGAATTCAAGTCATTCCAAATACTCCTTTGTTTGCAACGTGTTCGAATGATGGAGCTGTCAAAGTATGGGATTGTGAAAAGATGGAAGGCAAAAATATTGCCAATCGATCTAGGCTGACATATACTAGATTAGGTAAGTGCTGCTCTTAAAGGAAAATGTCTCTTGTACTGTATACATTTAACTATGCAACTTTGTTCGAAGAGTTCTAATTAAACCAACAATACAATGTTTTGTCAGTATGACTGTACAATAAGGCAGGATGGTTCATCTTAGTGCTTCAAACATTTGAGGATGTCACAAAAAGCAAACAAGTTCCCTAAACTATGTAATGTAATTCATGTTCTCAATAATAATTCAATCATTTCTTAAGACTCCTGACTGCTTATTCATAGAGGACTCAACACTATTCTTTTCTCAATTGTTGCCGACCAACCGGGTCTGGTGGTTATTGCGTTAGCCTACACCGGGTTTGTGCATGGATGTTTGTAAGCGTATTGTGTAGAGGCAGCTGGAGCACCTTAAATCTGTCATGGCTGAAAGTTCTGACGTTGAGTTGGTGTGAAGTTTGGAGAGTGGGGTGCCAACTCAGGTGTTGCCTTGTCATCTGACTGTGGTTCAAAATTACATGGTATTGTCCTTGATTATTTCCATCGATCCTGGATCATCGTCAATAGCCCAATGTGTTAATCTAGTATGACGTTAATTAAAAATTAGCATTACCAAGTGTTTTTAACAAACTTGCAGTAGACTAATGCTATCACATAGTAAATTTTTTCTATGATTCATGTTTTAGAAAAATTTAAATAACCTGGATATATACTGAGTTACCATGGTCTCTTACTGGTTTACTTTGGATAAACAGAAGATCTAATTTTTGTTTTTGAGGACCCTTAAAAGCCTTATTGTTTACTAAAAGTTCTTAAAACTTTTTAAAGCCTTAATTTTTACTAGAACCATGCATATTTTATTTTCAAAATCCAAGGTCAATAATACTTGTCCTAGGTGGTGTAGTGAAAATGCAACACATACTCGTACATAGTTTTAGTTAGATGTTCATATTTAGGTTAACTAAAAAATTTGTGTTTTTAAAACCTAGTCCATGTGACCCAAATATAGCACTAATGCAAGTTTTTTTACATGGACTTGCTGATTAATCTCTTGTCATCTCAGTGAAATACAGTCTTGAAAAACTGTAAAAGAGCCTTGAGATGGCCATTATTTTCCTTTTTACTTAAAGAGAGAAAATCCTGATTTAAACTGAGAAGTGCCAGAAAAACTGGTACATCCACCTTTGTGCCTTGCCGACCAACCGGTATAATGGTTAAAGTGTTAGCCTCTAGATCGGAAGGTTCCTGGTTCGATTCTGGGTCTGGGCATGGATGTTTGTAAGCATATGGTGTAGAGACAGCTTGTGCACCTTAAATCTGTCGTGGCCGAAAGTCCTCATGTTGGGTTGGCATGGAAGTTTGGAGAGTGGGATGCCAGCTCAGGTGTTGCTTCGTTATCTGACCGTGGTTCAAAATTACGAGGTGTTGTCCTTGGAAATTTCCCTTAAGGGACTGATCCCTGACCGTCGTCAATAGCCCGTTGTGTTGCTCTAGTACGACGTTAACTAAAATTACCATTACCATTAACTTTGTGCCTTGCAGTAATCAAGTGTACTTGACTGGTCCTTCAGTTTATAATACCCATATCATAGAGGGACCATTGCACAGTTCACACGCTGACACTTGTTGATGCCCCAACAATGAAATCTGTAGCAATTTGAGGCTGTGTCGATCTCGTGAAACGATTCTGCTGCCCCTTTGTTCAGGGTCCTTTGTCCCACACAACTGTCATAGTTCTAATATTTTTCTGGATTCTTTACATTCACAGTAGAGTCTTGCAATAGTGAATGAAAATCCAAATTTCATCTCTACCTCGGAAATACTGTGCCCCATCTCACAAGTGCCGACTACTAAGCCACGTTCAAAGTAACTTAAATCATGATAAACTGCCATTGTATCAGCAGAAACCGATCCAACAGCTTCCCTAGCTGCCTGTTGTCTTATATAAGTGCTGCTGACCACATCGACTTACGCAAATTGAACACATTTTTCCCTTTGCAAATGCTTGCCATTACCAGTTCTTCTGGCACTTCAGTTCATGTTCACATTCTTTTATCATTTGATAGTATTTCAAGTTTTATTAACTACTCGAATTCCTACAGAGCCTCATTTTCAGCTTTGTTATTTGAGATAGTGCCCACAGAATTTTAAAATACTAAACAGTACATGTCCACCTTGTTAACATGCTTTCAAGCAATTTGGGCTTTGTCTTTTTCTGTAACTTAACCCCTTATTTTATTTAAGCTTCCATTTGTGCAGCTATCGAACATAAAACAATTGTTTGGGTGGTAAAAATTGAAAACCTTCAAAACAGTTAATAATTTGAAAACTCCATTAATGAAAAAAAAAATTTTTTTAATGTAAAAGATCATCATTGGCTGTTTCAGTGGTACAAGATGTCCACTATCATCATGACAGAAATAGTTCACAAGAAGAATAATAAATTTAAATATGTTCTAGAATAGTGCCATAACTCACTTTTTTAACTAACCCTTTCAGGCTGCTTGTAAAGGCAGTGAATCACTAGTTTCACTCACTAGTGCGTTCCACAGTGTTAAAATAGATAATGCTGCTCTGATGTGTAGCGTGAGCTGATTGAGAGATTGGACTGTTTGAAATCAAACCTGTGAGAAAATTCCCTGCAGTCTTGAGCAATGACAGATTTGCTCATTTTCTTTACATTGGTTGAACACATTGAAAAACCTATTGCTTTTACACAAGGCATGATAAAACTTAGTTAAAAAAAGTGAGTTGAGGTAAAACTGTTCTTCAACAACATTTTTACACTTGCTATTTCTCATTGCCGTTCACTTCTGTCATGGTGGTGGATGTCTTGCTCCTTCAAAATGGCTCAAAATTAACGGTATTTTACATTGAAAATTCATTTGTGTTGCATTTGAAGTTTTCCAATTGTTATCTGTCATTGTCTTTTACTATACATTTTGCTATGGTGTTATCTTCTGATTGTTTTCGGATGTGCAATAAAGTTTTTAAAAGAATGTAGTTTATATATTATATATATACTATTCCTAGTAAATCTAATGATAAAGAGCTAAAATACGGATTGAGTGAGTTGAAACTGTCTTTATACTGCTCAGTTATCGCAATTGCAATGATGTTATATTCATTATTATTCAATGGTTTTTAATGTTTTTACCATTTTTAGATGGTCCTGTTTCATGTATGACTGTATGCCAAAACATGCAATCCATTGCTGCTGCATCAGAAAATGGGAGTATCCATGTGTTCAGGTATAATTTTTTTATTACTTTTATAGCCTTAAGTTTATCATTTACATTTATTGTTCTTATATATATATATATATATATATATATATATATATATATATATATATATCATTCAAATACGTAATTTAATGAAAGATCAAAATAAAATTAAAATCATATGTATTAAACCAGAAAACGAAAGTTTGAAGAAAAGTTAAAACCAACCATGCAAGCGCGCTGAAAGCTGCAGACATAGCATGGCAAGGAATATATTTTTCTTAAACAAGTTATTTTGTGAATTTCCTCTTGTTTAAGAATATATATATATATATATATATATATATTTAAAGTTAACTATGTACATCATTTTTGTACTTTAAAAAAAATCATTTTAGTTTTATTAATAAACAAATGTACCTAAATTAGTATTTTTCAGTCCTACGACCCCTTTGAAATTTAAAATTTTTCACTGCTTGAGAAATAAAATTCAATAGGGCATATGTATACCTGCAAAAGACCATAGTGACCCTTATTTTTCATGTTAATACAGCGAGTAAAATATTTCGATCCATGTTAGATTATAAAATGTTAACACTTCAATTTGAGGATTAGTGATGGCAGTTCTGAAACATACATAAAAACTGGGTTTTTATAATAAAGTAAACAGTTAAATATTTTACAAACTCTTATTTATTTAAATATATTAAATGCATGTATTTATGGTCTTTCTATACATAAAACCAGAAATATACTTTTTGAGGAATTGTGGCTTATATGCATTACAATGATTCTCAGTCAGTAGGAAATACTTCCTTGGCTACAAGTGCAGTTGCATATGTCCTAGAACATGTAATAGACTTTTTAATAACTTTTAGAACATAACGGTTTGTTTTAGAAAAAATAGTGTATTTTTTTTCTTGTGGAAGTTTTCTATTTTGGCTAGTGAAATATTACATGTTCTTCACAAACCCCTGAAATCCTGTTGCAAACCATAGTTCAAGAACCACTGACTTAAAAGTTTGTTTTCTATTTTTGTAAAAATGAATTCATTTTATAATTCTTGTATAATGAAAATGAAGTTCTAAAGTATCAACAAACAAGTTACACATTTTTAAAAGTAACTAAGTATATATTTGACTTTCTTTCTCTGTTGATTACATGTAATGTTTTCTGTACTGTCCATCTTTACATACAATGATTTATAAGTGGTTTCCTGTTTGCAGGTCCTTGTAAATTAAAAAAAGCATTAGCTCAAACATCTATAAAATAAATTCAGTAAAATTTATTTAAGTTGACAGTGTAAAATTAACTTTTTCTAAAAGTGAATTTAAAAAATTGTTTTTTAAATTTTATATTTTATTACAGGATAAGATATGAAAAACATATTTTTCCCAAGTTATAAATCCAATTATCCTATAATAAATCCAGTATATTAATTAAAAAGCATTCTTAAATCCCTTTTTTTATTTCAGCTATAAATTTTAAATTTTATTTGATAAGTCCATTTGAATAAAATTCTCTAGTACATCAAGTTGTATAATTACCTACCTTGTTTAATTATTTGTTATTTCTTGTTGATGTATCTTTCTATAAAATGTGAATTCTAACTTAAACCACAAAAGGACAGCTTTAAAAAATTTATACATTTTGTGTACATTCATATTCTTAGTAAATAATAAATATTTTTTATTAAAATTGCATTGTTTTACACAGGTTAGCACATGAAAACACTAAGGCCTCTCTTGTACATACAAGAAATCTTGATCCAGTTGAAGAAGGCTGTGTAGTAGATATAGATTACTTTGATACAGGTATTTTGCAAATCTCTTGTGAATGTTTATGTTAATATCTCTTTTAATTGCCGGTTTTACGTATAAATTTCTGTTCAACATATAAGTCTATAGGTCGGAAAAACTACAAATCACTTGCTAATTATACAGGGTGTTTTTATTTAAAGGCTCCATTTTATTTTAGAACAATCTTAATTTTTTGCATATTATTTACTCAATGACAAAGGTGCCTTGTTAGGATTGATTCTTTTGTTTGGAATAGCTTGGCTATATATGACGCTAGAACACCAAAAACAACCAACCTTATTTTTGAATTATGAAATTGACTGTCTCTTACTACACTACACTTCAAATACAAACTCATTTGATCACATTTTATGACATTTAATAAACTTCCAGGGCTGTTTTTTCAGTTTTGAAGTAGCATTTTTCTTAACCTGTTGAGTCTATGGTTTGTTGGCACTCCTATCTTTAAGTAGACCTAAAAAAGTCCATCACAGTCAAATAAAGGGAACGAGGGGGCCAATCGACATTACCGGATTTTGACATTATTCGTCAAAGAAATGCATCCTTTAGAATTCTCATGGATGCACAAGCTGTATGCCATGTTGCTCCATCTTGTTGAACGGGATGTGCTGTGAGCCTTGTTGAGCATTTTCAAGCAGGAAGAAATTTTGCAACATGAACAATTGACAGTAACTACATTTTTATTAGCATTCTCAGAAAAAATGGTCTAATAATACCTCCATCTCAAACTGCCAATTATCATTACTTGAATAAGCAACATTTAAAAAAAGCATTTTATCCCATTTTATTTAAGTTATTCTAAAACAAAATGGTGCCCTTATGTAAAAATACTCCAGGTATTTTTCAAGCCCTATCCATCAATTGTGTTAATATACAAATTAAGATTAAAAATCAACAATTGGTAATCATATTTTGTTCGTATAAATTTCATTTTGAGACCATCGATCAATACGGCGTTTATTTGAACAAGTGGCGATTAGATTTTTAATTCAATCATCATTTTTATGGCAATTTTTTAGAATTTCTTTGTTTTTTACAAATTTTGTCTCATCAATTATTTATTCTTTTTCTTTGCCTTATATTCGTTAAATAAAGGCATTAATATCACACCCATCTTGTCCCTCCCCTCTACTCTATAACCATAGTAATGGTTACAATGAAGGTGCCAATTCTTTTATTAAATTGCATGTACTTTTTATTTTTAACTAGCCACTGTATGGCCAGCATGTGTTGTCCCTGACAATTTTTTTAGTGGGGTCAGGGGAACACTGCTCGCTAGCCCCCGGTGATTGCTAATTGCCATTTGGTTTGCTTCGCAAACCTTCACCATGGGCAACACATATCCAATCACAACCCCTGTGATTGCTACGCATTCCCATTTAATTGCAAACAGATCTTGAATAATGTAGGAGATAAAAAAAAGAACTGCATAACTCCAGTTAAAACTTTATTTGTTCTGCTGAAATCGTTGCTTGGCAAATGAAACGGACAAAAATAAATTTAGAATCTGTGTTCTCTGTATACTGTTGCCATTCAAAGGAAAACAATAATAATTAAATTCCAATAAATTAATTTTTAAATGTTCTAAATTTAATTTTAAAAGTCTTGCGCGATAAAAAAAATTGCAAAAAATTCAGACTACCTGTGTGCTTAATCTCATTATTGTAAGTGCCATAGATTTGTCAGGATTCTGCACATAGACGACAGACACACACACAATCACTTCCTTTTACAATAGTAGAGATTTACAAATTTAATTAAATGACAGAAAATACTACACAATGTCTAGGACTCATAACAAAGTGCTCCCTTAAAGAGATAAAGGTTCAAAATTTCAAATAGCATACACGACTAGTCATTACTAAAGCTTGGATCGATATGCAGAAATGTGACCTGAAATATGCATTTCAAAATCCAAAAATATGCAAAATGGCGAAATTGCAAATAAAAAAAAACATTCGTTCTAAAGGGTAGTGAGGAGGATAAAGTGGAAATGAGCCACACTTTCATTCAATTAATTCACAATTTTATTTTTTAGTGCAGATAAAAATAAACAAAAATACACCAACAAATAAATACACAAAATAACAACTATTGAATTATTACATAATTGAAAAATGTAGATTAAAATGAAAGCACTTCAAAAGTCCTCAGAGACGTATCTAGGGGGGGCAGACATGTGCCCAAGCGCCAGATTGGGAGGGAGCGCTAAACAAGCTGAGTATATTTTTTAGTTTATACTAGCCAATGCGTGGCCAGTACGGCATTGCCCGTGACAGTTCTTTTCATGGGGTCAGGTATGACACCACTGCTCGCTAACCCCAGTGATTGCTATGAATTCCCATTCAATCAATAATGCTTTGCAAACCATCACCACGGGCAACACTGTGATAGCCTCGTCAATGACAAATGCGGCCAAATTTCAATTGAGAAGAGATCCAATCAGTGTGACGTCACAATCTCTTGCGAAAATATAAAAATTTAATTGAAAAATTTGTTATTAAAAGTATCACCCCCACATATTGTGGAGAAGCAAAGTGCCCAGTGATATGTGGAGTAAAATATAAATCATCAAAGATTTTAAAACATTTATTCATTAAAAGCTGTAAAACTATTTACAGGAAAAAAAACAAAGATAAAAAAACAGAGATACGTCTCTATCCAATGAATGACAAAAATTGTGATCTGAAAGAAAGGAACTTTAACTTTTATACTTCTTGGATATCAAGAAATTAGCATAAATATCTCAATAGAAAGATTGCCATAAACAAAATCATAATACTGCATTAAGTAGATGATTGGCCATAATATTATGACCACACCCAATTATAGGTGTGATGTCATACTGTGGCCAATCACAAAAGCATGACAACTCAACTTGCAACAGCGTTCGTATTGGAAAAAATATAAAAATTTCAATTTAAGGATTATTTAAAGAATGTAGATGATATTTTTAGGTATCGATCTAATGTGAAATTTTCAGCAGATCCGCATTTCAAGTCAGTTGAATTTTTTACTCTATCTTTAACAGTCTAGGAAATAGAAAAAAGTACTACATACAGTTATAAAAGTTTATTTGTTTTTTATCATCTGTTGGAAAATTATTCCTCTGCCTAAAATGAATACGGACGGGAATAAAATAAATTTAGAATCTTGGATCTTTTATGCTGTTGCATTCTAAAAAAAACAGTAATAATTAAATTTCATTACACTTTTTTTAATGTACTAGATTGAATTTTAAAATTCACTGCAACCCCAGCATTACAAAAAATTGGACTACCTGTGTGCTAAATCCCATTACTGTAAGTGCCATAGATTCATCATGACTTTGCGGGCTTAAAACAAACACTTCCTTTTATAATAGGAGAGATTTTACGTATAATAAAAAATGTATAGGAACACTTATTAGTTGACTATACAAAAACTTTAAAAGGAGCTAAAAGCAGAATGTGTGGAATGAGTTTGATGTGAGTAAAGAAGGGATGTAACGTCATAGCGACCGAGTGTTTCGGATAATGGGCTCGTATATCGCAAATTTCTTCCTGTCTCTCAAGTGGCTTTGATACTTTGCGCCGGTAAACGAAACAACTCGGTTAGGTTTTATAGTGTAATTGAAACGTCAGTTCTGCAATCCGATTATTTGTCAATGAAATTTCTTAAAATTAATTTGGTATTTTATCTTGTACTAAAAATGAAATTGCTCCAAATTAATCCATTTACCTTTGAAATAGTCTTTTACCATCTATAAAAAAAAAAAGTTGAATTAAAAAATTTTGGAATAATTGAATTATTGTGTAGTGGCGATAACAGGTATTGTTGGGGGAGGGTTTTGGTTTGCTTGGTACAGGTCAGGCCAACCAAACCAAATGCATTTCGCTTCTGAAAATCTTCCTTCCAAACGTATTAAACTAAGTTCGTTGAAAAAAAATTAAATTTCTTTTGTAAAATGTTTAAAAATAGAGAAATATCATCCAAATATGCTAAAAACATGCATAACAACTCAATCATGCAAAATGATCCCAAATATGCAAAATAAATTCAAACTCAAAAAACGGATTTCTATTAACAGAAGGGCCTTAAAAAAGAAAGATGCAAAATCCGAGCTCTAGTCATTACATTGTGCGTTTATACACATAAACAAAATTGAAATATCTCCCAAGTAGATCAATTTGGTAACTGAAGAAATACTTTTAGGTGTCCTTAATTGACACTTCTTCTAATTTCTACCCTGGTACAAATATAGCTGTTAAGTATTGAAATTAAATTATGTTTCTAGTTTTCATTGATACATGCATTTCCAGTACGTGAACAAATTCATGAGACAAGATCTGTAATTCACAAACATACAAGAATCCGTTGTACTTATTTAAAAAATAATTTGAGTTATAAATAGAGATTAAAACTGTTTCCACACTTTTTTCTCAGAATTGTAATTGCTTTTTACCTTGCAATTTTTTCGAAGAGACTAAACATCTAAGAAAAATTCTCTGAAAATGCTATGAACACATTAAGATTTAGGAATACAAACTGAAAATTAGAGTACATCTGTATGATATAACAAATTGGATGTGTGTTAAAAAATGCAATGGAAAGAAATTTCTGTGAAACAAATAGCTTTTCAACAGAAGTTTTATCCATATCATGTGCAGCTTTGATGGGTATATTTCTCTCTTCTGTGTCAGTAAAACTTTCTTTGTGTGTGTGTGTGTGTGTGTATGTACTTGATGTAATCAATCTTGTGTTTGATGCAACATAACCAAATATAATATCCTTAAAACATCCAACCATTTACCTATCAATAAATATGAGCAAAAGTAGTGTGTATTGCTTTTATACTTACTTGATATTATGAAATACATAAGCATGGAAACTAAATATACTCAAAATGCCTAATTTATGATTTAAGAGCAAGTTACTAATACAAAACAAAGTCCCATATCCGGATGTTTTGGTAACCAGCGTTTTTTTTTCCCTCACTTTTTTCCTTTCTTTCTGACTTTTTTTAAAGAACAAGGAGTTAAACCTAGACCTAATTGATGAAACAACCTAAAATAATGAACATGTTCAGAGTAAATACTACACAGAAAAATTAGAAGATTTGCAAGAAAAATTTGTTGCATTGTATAAAAAAGTTTTTTCCTTTTTAAAAAATTATTCCTATTTATATATCTACTGTTTTACTATTGCAAATGCAAAATTCACGCATGGCAATGGGGTTAGATTTAGGTTTTTTTGATAAAAAATGTGCAAATTATCCTAAATCTGGAAAAGTCCAGAATGGCGAAGGTCCGAAGGATTCCGGATTTTATGTACTAAATTAGCACTAAAATTTAGTACTTTGTACTAAATTTTAGCTTCGAGTTAAGAGGATTTTCTGAATTTGAACTAATGAAATAGTGTATGAATCCTGTAAATGATAAAACTTTTTGTTAATTGTTAATAGGTAGCCAATCTGTTTTGGCATATGCAACAGTGACTGGTTCAATTGTTGGATGGGACTTGCGATCTCCTGGTACTGCATGGAAGCTAGAAAATAATCCTCAGAAAGGTAAGCTTAATAGTTTCTTTTTCTAATTTTCTGAATATACAATGATGTTTCTGCAAACTCTCATTTACTTGAACATTTGATCAAAAAATGGTAACAAGATTTTAAAAGGAAAATCTTATTGAATTTGATCCACGTAAACTTGATCATTGTTGTTCCTAAAGCATGTAATTGTTTTTTTAAATATTTCCCAGCATTGAAGTTCAAATAAGTTATCAATTGATGTGTTTCTTTTGTATTGGATTATGTGTTATCAATATGCTGAGAATTTTCTTGATCAGTTATGTTTTACTTTTGTCTATTTTTCAACTGTTTGTAAAAATTTATTCAAGAAAATGTTTCCTTTTGATTGTTTTATTATCGCATTTAGAAGTGTTATTCTGTTATATTTACAGGCCTAATTACCTCGTTTTGCACTGATCCTCACCATAGTTGGTTAGTTGTTGGCACTGCCAGAGGTAACATGATCTGCTGGGATTTGCGTTTTCAACTTCCTATCACTACTATTACTCATCCAATAGGTAACATTATAGTTTTCTGGAAATGTTTATAAAAATAAAATTGGTTGATTGAATGAATTCTGGAATACCTAGGGCTCCCACAAGTCATGGAAAACCTGGAATTGTCAGGGAATTTCATTTTGTCCAAAAAAAAAATCAGGGATAATTACGAACTTTCATCTAAAACCTGGAAAATAATTGATCATGGTTTCTCAGACGCTTTGGAGAAAAGCAGCCACTAAGATTCTTTCAGTTTTGTATCACTCTATTTTATGAATTGAATTTTTCAATCGATTTTAAAAGAAACAGCTAATATTTAATAGGTAAAGAATTTTGTTTTGTCCACTGACTTAAATTTAAGAATTTCATGCTTTGGATACATTAAATCACAAATTAATTTTTTTAGTCAAATATGTTGGTTTATTTGAATAGGTTGTTTTAATGCAAAATTATATGTGCTTTGTGTATTAATTTTTAGTGTATAATTCTTAAATTGGTTTTTATTATTGGCTGTTGAATGCTAAATTATTTCTTGGTTTTTCACCTTTAAAATGTGAATTGCTTAAGTATAACCTGTAATTTTGTAAAAATTTGTCTAGAAAACCTGGAAAAGTCAAAGAATTTGTTTTTTGAAATAGAGTGTGAAACCTGAATACCTTAATTTGGTTGTTTAGAAAAATTTTAGTTCATTTAAACACATTGTGATCAATTTAGATATTTATGCTTAGATAAAATAAAGCAAAATAACTATAAATCAAATCACATGAAATAGTAAAACTCTCTTAATAAGGCTTTGTGGTGCACTAATGTGAAAACCATTAGGATTCATGTGTTATTTTCAATGAATGTGGTATGGTTATATTCAGGAGCATTAAAAATAAGCTAGTACATGAACCTATTTTCTTAATTTAACCATATGATTTAAAATTCAGATACATTTCTTTTTAAGCTGTTGCAATAAAATAACTAAACTATAATTGGAGGGTCTTGGTTTGAGTGCTTCTCTTTTTTCATGTTGTCTGTCGTGTTTGATGGCCAGATATCCCAATCAATCTGTTTATTTTTATAATCTTACATTTTTATTCCTATTTCAATAACTCAGATTTTTGTGTAAATGTAATAATTATTTCAGTTTTCAAAATATTAGTTTCCAATGAAGCAGAAATAATAAAACATTTTTTAATTTATACACAATTTTTTAGTGAATTTTGTTGATTTCCATAATTAACTTCTCTACCCTTAATAGTTTTATTACTATCTCATGATGTGCCATATACAGTTTTCACTCTTGTGCAACAAAACCTCATAAACAGCTATAAATTGCTCTCAAGAAAAGATGTATTTTGACTTTTAAATGAAGTTCACCAGACATTATTTCAATACGGCACATTATTCTGTCAGCAATAACATAAAGCACATTTTGATTATCAATGAATGATGCCTTTTAATTCTATTCTCACAAATAAATTTTTTTCAGGTGCTCGTATTCGTCACATGTTAGTTCATCCGAAAAAGAGGTCTTCAATTTTCACATCTGTGCAAGGAAATAATGAAGTATCCCTTTGGGACTTGGAAACCCAAGGGAGGCTGCTGACATTGTGGGCTATGAATAATGCTCCACCTTTGTCCCAAACAGAGGTTTTTGTATAGATAATTTAAATTTGTATATTCTCTGATAACATTAGGTTTACCTGATTATAAATGAACAAGAATTATCTCTAATACCCTTTTAATGAATTAAATAATACTCAAACTTTCTAGTACATTTAACTTCACATAAAGTTTGATTATGTGTCTATTCATCATAGTATTTCTAAAACTAAAATAGTCGTGTGTAATTTTCATTCTAATCTTCGTTTGTATTGTAATTTTAGTGTTGTGTTTTCAGTTAAAAAGGATTGAAGAACTTTTTGCAACAGTGCAATAACAAAGTTTTTGCGTGAAAGTCAAAAAATGTAGATACTGATGACACTCATTCAAGTGTAGACCCAATCACAGCTCAATCTAAGGGATATTTATTTTTTCCTCATATTTAGATTCATTTGTTTGAGGGGAATGATTATCTAATTACTTGACAAGTAATTTATCAACACATGGTATTTATTAAGGTATTTATAGCATAAAACATTGTTACATGGCAGAGTTTTACAGTGTTATGGCAGCAACCTTCTGCTGTCAGAGAACAGAGTGAACCTGATACTGTGTAGTAGCATTGGAAATCTTATTTACCAATTCAGCTTAGGATAACTTCTTCAAACAAGTGACTCTTTGAGCTCTTAATTGTTTTGAAATACAGGGGTTTCAAAATACATGGCCAAATTGTAGAAAGGCCTAAAATAAAAATAAAAATTGTCAAAAAATGCGTGCGTACCAAATTTTACCTTGTTTTCCATGCTAAGCTGTATACATTTGGTAGTTGAAGTGGATGTACTTTTCACAATTGAATTGGTTTCTTTATTACAGTTATTGCTTTTTATTAATCTCAGCACACAGACTAAGGATGTAGGAAAAAATAAAATTCAGTAACTACTTCTTGCATGAGTTTGAAGAAATGTTAAATGACTTCCCACAAAATTTCTTTGATCTAGAAAATATTTGGCATTTAATTGTGAACTGTTCAGGGTGTTAAAAGGTAAACTTTTTCCTTGATAAGTAGAAAATTACATACCCTGTAGAAACATAGGACTAATATTTTTATAATTTCAGTCTTATCAACCACACGATATAAGTAATTAGAGTTAGTTCAAATGTAGAACACATCTAGTGAATCTTAATGGTAAAAAAAGCGTTATGGTTAATTGCATCTGAAAACATTTGTCTTATTGTTCCTTTTCTTTCCAAAGGTATCTAAAGAATCTGTTTATTCAATGTGCTGGACAAACACAGATAACGGTCCGGTTCTTCTAACAGCTGGCTCTGAAAGAAGGATACGACTATGGGACATGAACACTCCAGCAAATTCTCGTATTGTTGTGGGAGCAGCAAATGATCCCTTGGCACCTTTTGCAAATATTAACTACAAGTGAGTATTGATATACGTATATGTATTTCACAACTGTGCAACTGGCACAAAACCAGCATTATTTTTATTTTGAAAAATGGCAGCAAACAGATAATAAATAATACAATCACTTCAAGATTAATTCGCCAGTTGTACAGCAAAGTTTAAATCTATTTAATTTGAGTTAAGAGCTGTTTGATATTGCTAGAACTACAAGAAAGAGCTCTCTCTGCTTTAATAAAATTCTTGAGCTGTCTGTTTACAAAAAGACATTGAGGAATCTGGGAGATAGAAATCAGTGCAGAAAAAAGTACACCTGAAAATAGGTTTATAGATAAACAAAAATATCAGGTGGTGAATATAAAGAACATAATCAGGTGGTTAACATAAAATGGTTTTTGTTTACCACCTGGAAATAGGTGAACAAAATATTGAACCCCTTTGATCAAGTAAATGAGATCAGTTGAAGTGGACGTTCACAAGCTAATTGTGGTAGCATGACTGAGGTGTGAATGTTTTACTATTCACTTCATTGGAATTCAGAATTAGTACCAGTTAGAATACATTTGAAAAAGGTAAAAAAAATTCATTTGATATTTATGTCTAATTTTATTTCTTTTGGATGTCTGAAATGTGCATATTGTTGATGCTTATAGGCATTTTTAATGGATTTAAATGTTTACAAAGTGAAAATAATGCAGCCATATATACTATATGGACAAAAGTATTTGGACACTACAAGTTTTTCAGAAAAAGTACTTTATTCTATTTAGTAATGGGTACACCCTCCCCTTTTGCTTGTATTACAGCTGCAACACGTCAAGGCTTACTATCCACAAGTTCTCCTTAAGTATGGGTAGGAATACCGTGACACGCCTCTTGCAAGGCTGTGAGAAGAATTTGTTGTGAAGATGGGGCATGCATCGCTCCAGTTTGTCGCACATGTGCTCGATCAAATTGAGATCAGGGCTCTGAACAGGCCTGTCTAGCAAATTCACCTCATTTTCAGGAAACCTGTCTAGCACACGTTTTGTAATATGACATGGAGCTCGACACTGTTGAAGAAACAACCATCATCGCCATAGTGTAGGCAAGGCCGAATTATCCAGAACGTCGAGGTACATGTCAGCGTTCATGGTACCTGGTTATATAAAACAATGGGCCAAGTCCTAACCAGGAAAACAACCCCACACTAAGATGGATCCTCTTCTAAATTTCTGAAGTGTCCAAATACTTTTGTCCATATGGTGTATATTACAGTTGGCAATTGTGAAACTATGTACTGGTCTTCTAGTATGATTAATTTCCAAATGTGCGTAGTGTAACTGAGAGTAATGATATTGGGGTGTTCCTCAAAAGCAAAAATTTAATTTGATGCTTAGCTTCAGACAACTTCCTAAATCAACTGCACAGGCATGCAGAAAAATGTACTAGGAAACTCCTCCATATTTTAATCTTAATAATGATAGAATTTTGCTTTCAATATTTGCAGCTGTTATTCAGAAAATTTAATGTGTTTTGCATTGTTACATGTAACGGGATGGCCACAGGCGACTTTCCTTGATGACTAGTGTAAGATGAGGTTATCTACTGCATTGATTATATATAAAATGCGACATGATAGTATAGTGGTTAAGAATGAACAGTACAAAAGTTGGATTAACTATATATATTGTATAATACAAAACAAATTCGTACAAACAATTTTGTTCAAGATTTTAAGGGTGTTTAATGGGGATCCCTAATTATGTTTATGTAAAAGTAATCACACATGTATTGAGTATGCATGATTAAGAATTATATTGAATGACTCGCGTGAAATCGTGCACATCGTCAGGAACCCGTTGCATGCAGTTTCTTTCTACGTCTCAAGTGAGCCCCATGCATCCAGCGTTCTCACTCCTCGGGTCCGAAGTTTGGCGGGAGCAAAGGGGAAACCCTCATTGGAATAAAGGGTAGCTGGATCTCATCCCACTGACTTCAGGTGGGATGGGGGTCATCTCAAAAAGGAAACTAGTAAGGGATTTGTATTATGTGCTATGTTTAAGGTCTAATGGACATGTAAGGGTAACTTCACCACAATGACTAAAGGTATGTTTAAAGCAAAATATTCTCCAAAGCTCCTATTTTTAAATTTTAGCGATTTTTTTTTTTTTTTTTTTAATGCAAAGTCAATTCAAAGTCTACGAAATTTTGTCCTTTCTTATGACTAATATAAGGCAGAAAAATATTTTTCAGACTTTTCTTCTGAGAGAAAATCTTGAAGTTTTGGTGTCAAACCATGAAAGAAAAACATTGGAATTGTTCCATTCTTAATTCATACATGTTGTATTTGGGCCAATTCATTTGTATCTGAGCATTTAAAATTGCTTGACTTTTTGCGATGTTTAAAAAATATATGCTGCTATTTCACAAGTGCTTTAGCTGGCAGCCCTTAGAAGAGGAAAGGGGACTAATTTTTCATTCATGTTTCAGTTCAAGAGTGATTGATGGTTCCGAGGTCATATGTGAAAACTATAGACAGAAAGAAGAAAAAAGTTCCTCCAATGCCAATAATGAAGATCAAATGCGCCGATATCCAGAGACACCACAAGTGGGTCATTATGATATCATCAGTGCTCTTGCTACTATCCAGACCTCACAGTTACTTATGCTATCGGCTTCAAAAGATGGCATTGTTAAAGTGTGGAAGTAAAAGTGTAAGAGAAGGAACATTATTTAATGCTGTACAACATGTACTTTTTGTTTGGGACATGATTTCTTATCAATGTAAAATAATTATACATTTTGTGTCATATTTTTATAAATGCATAATTCCTAATTGTAAAATCAAATGTACAGAATAAATTATTAAACCATAATTGTCTCTGGTGTTTATGAAAAAAATTATTTGTATCAATGTGGTATATCCTCGATCCTTTCCCTTCGGTATTGACACCCTATTCAATAGCCTGTTGAGTTTATGACTGCAATGTTCATTCAACTACCGACCATACTATTTGTCAAGAAAAACAAAATACGTCTAAATTTAATTAGGGTTTGTCTCATTTTATTGGACCATGTGTTTCTTAAGTCAACTAGAAAAACTTACTTGTGTGCTCATCTACCATGTGCACTTGAATGATTGAAAGACACCAAAAGATTAAGTTTATTTACTAGAGTAACAAATCTGGAATCTGTCAAATGCTGTTTCATTTACAAATTCAGTGTTCTTTGCAATGCAAATATTAGAAACTGCTCAAAACAGTCACTGACTTGGACTAATAAAATTTTGTAGCTGATTAATAAAAGGATGTGTTCTCAAGGGGCTCCTAATGAGGTATGCAGATAATTCTTTCAAACACGGAAAATGATTTTGATGACCCAGTCTTCTGGGTGCAAACGCCAAAATGTTTCGCTCTCCACAGGGCAACAGCTTGTCAATTCTATGTGGGCTTCTTTCCAAGAGGGAATGAATCTGGTATGGATAAAAGCTGACCAGGATTGCTTTGACCCCCTACTGTCTATATTTGATCTAGATAAACCTGTCCCTAGAAAGACGAAACATTTTTAGCTTATGCAACAACTACATTGAAGGTATTTACTAATGGCTTCAAATCACAAGCTGGTACTGAATTGGTCTTTAGGGGTTTTGAGGAAGGAATTCTGCTCTACAACTACTACTTGTAAAGAGATCAAGCTGGACTCCGTTTCCTGAACTGTCTTCGGGTTCTGAGCAGGGATTGACCCATTATATCAATCTGGATGGGGCTACTTTTTTACTGTAAGCTCTAAAGTTGGATGGGTTCTTTCCGTTTCTTCCAAAATCATAAAAGGTCAAGCCAGCAGTTTCTAGTCCCAAGATAATTTATTACATGAAAAGGAACACAATGCAAAACATTTAAGAAACATAACCAGAAATCATTGTCTGGTATATAACGACGGTAGCGCAGATTAACTTTATCCGGAAAGAAAACCAATCGGTCTCTTCCTGCTTGTCTTTCTGAACACTCTCCCTTGATCTTGGCAACCCTTCGACGGGTTGTTGCGCTTGTCACTCGCCAACCGCTCCAGTTGGCACACCCCAATTTCTCCACTTAGCGACAGCTTCCTGACACTCTTTATTTAAGAATGATTTTAAAATTTTCTTTGAAATAGAGTAGTTTATGTGTGTTTCATTGAGACCAGCTTTAGAGTATGTTATTGTGAAATTAGTAGATTTAAAGTGTTTAACCAGTGGCTAGTTTTGGAGTGTGTTACATAGAAGCTAGTTTGGGAGTATATTACCTATAGCCCAGTTTTAAAATGACTACTCTTACTCCAATAGAATCTATTAAAGGGAAAAGGTGTCGACATTTTAATGAACAATTTAAAAGTTTCAATTATGTTATCCATCCCCAGTAATTGAGAAATGGAGCACTTTTGCTATCAGGCTGAGAGATTAGTTGACTGCAAGAAGATAATATTTAAACAACTTTATACACAATGTTTTAAAAAGCAATCAGTGAATTAAATCAGGATATTTCTTTTGCTCTTATGGTCTGAGAACTCAGCCCTTTCCATAGGTGCACCTTTGTCTGAGTGCATAGTTTTCAGAATTAATTCAACATTGAAACAATCTTAACCTCACCAGTTCATTACGCCAAGTCCATGCCATCTCTGTCGTTGAGCCATGAAATGTGCTTTTCACCGCAATGAGTACCTTGCTGTAAAAGCTGAAACACACAAATAGCAATCTTGTCTTCGTAACATCCTATCATCATTTCCTCTTTTTGTTCCATCTTAGCATTCTCAACCATGAATGTTTTTATGTCACGAATCTCTTATGATCGTAATGTCCACTTATTACCGTTTGTGCCCATTGTCAAGTTATATCTTGTCTTGCAAAAGAGCTTAAGATGGAAATCCTTCCTTTCGAATTCATCGAGGTTTTATAGGGTTTTCTTATAATATAGCTGAATTCAAGTGGCTTTGCACGTCCCATCTACGTTCTTGCGTGACATGAATCAAAAGAATGCTTTTTGTATTTTACTTAATTCCTAACTTTCCAGGAAACAGAAAAATGCAATCTTAAATTCGGAAAGTTGATCAGACCGGAACCTCTTATCGAAAATTTAGGATAGGGCTTAACTTCAATCAGTATTATTCAAAAGTCATCTAATGTTATATTCTGGCTCCGCGGAATTCAGGGGGAGGGGTCCACCCAGTTGGTAGATTAGCAATCAGAAGGTTGCTAGTTTTTGAACGAGTATATTCTTTAAATATGGGGTAGGCTAAACAAAAGCAATACGTTTCCAGATCTGGCGACTTATGTGAGGATTCTAGCTCCGAGTTTATCATGTGGTTCTGGACACGATACAGATTACAAGTTGGCAAAACAAATAATCACCTTTGATGGTCGCCATACATTGTTTTGCGATTCAGCCCTTTCCTCTGCAAATTTAACTACCTTTGTACTAATGGACACCAAAATCATCTGCCTTCTCTCAGGAGTCGTATTATCATATGTTCCTTTTGTTGGAAAAAAGTGATTATGTTTGGATGTAAAAAAGATAGATTTTAAAAAGTGTTATATTGTTTCCAGCTCAGCACATTGACTCAGGGTTCGTACTCCTGAAATTCATGAAAAACTCCTGAATTTTGGTTTTTTAGCTAAGGGCCCTGAAAAAAAGTGTTTTTCTCCTGATGTTTCTTTTTATCTCCTGAAAATTGATAATCCGAGCCAAACATGAATCCAATGGAATAAGGATTTCATAATCAATATTTTCTGCCATACTTAAAACACAAATAACTCCATTTAACAACTGTATAACAAATTGGAAATACTGTTTGAATACATAAGTAATTGTTGACAGGTAAAATGGAATACAAAGAAAGTCAACTTCGCAAACCAACACCACGCTGCGCAACTCAGATCCAATCGCTAACGCTCGCCAACCCAGATGATTGCTACAAATTCCCATTTGGTATTGGATAACGGACTACGCTCATTGTCAAATGTGGCCACATTCCCCGCATCAGTAAAAAAATCTTCTGCATCTTGTTCCCTGTACAATTTTATGTAAACCGTGTTAATCTCCAAACTTTACGATTTCTACTTTCTCGGTAAACCGTCGAGTACAGAGGGGAAAAAGCGAGCCTTTTTCCTCGCCAAATAAAAAGAAATCGTTTTTATGGCAATTGTTGATACGATAAATTTGATATCTGGCAAACCCGATAGTGAAACATACAACCCTCATATCCGTGCCTGCTCCGCGAAATAAAAAATACGAAATTTGTGTGACCAACTTTTGATTGCATCGAGTTTACTTATGAACCAATTTAAAAAATAATAGTACCGTAAGAAAGAGTACATTCTGAGGCATACTGCGATATTTTCAAAATAAAAAACTAATAGTAATACGATATAGATATGACAGTTTTAGTTTTGTATCGGAAATTACGATCTGAAAGTTCCGAAAATTGTATGACCTACTTTTAATTGCATCGATTTTATTTATTAACCGATTTAAAAAATAATTGTACCATAAGAAAGAGTGTAATGTAATGTATTCAGTGATGTTCTCAAATTTAAAAAATAATGGTTTTTGCTGTAGATATAACGGTTTTAACAAAAAGTAGCGAAAATATCCAAAGATTCCGAATTTTGTATGGCCAACTTTTGATCGCATAAAATTAAATTATTAACGGATTTCAAAAATAATAGTACCGTAAGAAAGAGTACATTCTTAGGTATACTGCGATATTTTCAAAATAAAAAATTAATAGTAATACGATATAGATATGACAGTTTTAGTTTAGTATCGGAAATTACGATCTGAAAGTTCCGAAAATTGTATGACCTACTTTTAATTGCATCGATTTTATTTATTAACCAATTTAAAAAATAATTGTACCATAAGAAAGAGTGTAATGTAATGTATTCAGTGATGTTCTCAAATTTAAAAAATAATGGTTTTTGCTGTAGATATATAATAGCTTTAACAAAAAGTAGCGAAAATATCCAAAGATTCCGAATTTTGTATGGCCAACTTTTGATCGCATAAAATTAAATTATTAACCGATTTCAAAAATAATAGTACCGTAAGAAAGAGTACATTCTTAGGTATACTGCGATATTTTAAAAATTAAAAACTAATAGTAATAAGATATAGATACGGCAGTT
Source organism: Metellina segmentata (assembly GCA_947359465.1). Taxonomy (NCBI): domain Eukaryota; kingdom Metazoa; phylum Arthropoda; class Arachnida; order Araneae; family Tetragnathidae; genus Metellina; species Metellina segmentata. The sequence continues at coordinate 60,656,851 of OX375876.1, read as the reverse complement.
TTTAAAAAAAGTAACAAAAATGTCCCGATTTTTCACCAATTTCAAAAAAATATTATCAAGAACCAAATTGAAATTTCAAAAAAACTCGACGAGCTGCAAAAATTTACGTTCAGAGGTACTCTTTAAAAAAAACTCACGGCTGAAGACTGAAAATTTGTATGTGTTTTGCTCACTCGCGGAAGAAATTTCGATTCTCTCTTCAATTTTAACACCTAATAAACTCTAAACTAATGGCCGCATCGGAAAAAAATCTTAATAATTGTCCAGGGAATACGATGAAGAACAAACGATGTTTATTTCGTTTTTTTTCGATCAGTACTTTCTCGTGAAACCGTCTAAGAATCGAGCTAAACAACACAGTTTTCAATCCTGCGGTGTCGGTGGCGGCGGTAACTTTTTTTCAATATAGAGAGATTATGTAATAAAAGTAATTTAAAAAAGATATCAGTTCCGTAAGAATTGTGAAACCGAACTTAATTGTCTTAAGTAATTGTTCAGGTAATAGTTATGTTAGTTTCATAAGTTTGTCTAAAATATATTTCTTGTATAAAAAATGTACTACTCTCTTCTAATGTACTCTGCTTCAAATGTTTTTACAAAATCTTTTAATATCTGAAACCTAGTAAAAATAAAAATACAAATACAAATATTGACGACCAGCAACAGGCTCAAGCCCAACAAGGCTGGTCCTTTGTTTATGAATTCCCCAATTCCCACTGACTATCCAATTGAGTCTTAAATTCGTACACTCCCTTTGAATGAACTATATTTTCTGGCGACGCGTTCCAACTGTCTATTACCCTATTAAAGTAGTAGTTTTTCCTTAAATCCCGATTAAAATGTGTCTTATTCAATTTATACCCATGGCCCCTTGTTCTGTTATCCCTATTGAAATTTAAGCCCTCTGTGTCCCCTTGTTTTACAAACTTGAAAAGCTGAATCAAATCCCCCCTCCTTCTTCTTCTTTCCAGTGTATACATGTTTAGCTTACTTAAACGTTCATTATAGTCGAAATTTGATAGCCCCTTTATTATGTTTGTAGCTCTGTGCTGAACCCTTTCAACTGATTCTATGTCCTTTCTCATATATGGAGCCCAGAATTGTACAGCATATTCTAGATGTGGTCTTACAAAACCCTTATATAACGGCAAGATTATATTCTTATCTCTTGAAGTTAGTCTTTTTAATGTACCCCAATAACCTATTAGCCTTTTTACCCGCAGCTGAACATTGGTGATCCATTTTAAAATCCCAGTGAATTATCACCCTAAGATCCTTGACTGTTTCTCCCTCTTTTACCTTTACTCCCTGCAGACAGTACTCGGCTCCACTGTTCCTGTAACCCATATGCAGAACTTGACATTTCCCTACATTAAATGACATACCCCATTTTACAGCCCATTCGGATATCTTATCAAAATCCCCTTGTAAAAGAAATCGTTCACCAAACTGTGTGTTTATTTTTGCAATTTTTTTAAATTACTTATAAGTAAAGTACTATGTCAAGATGTGGGGGATAGGTATTTTAATTAACGTCGTACAGGAGCAACACAACGACAATGTCAGGAGATAAACTGATGCCCTCTATTTTATTCTTTTTAACGGTTTAAAAAATTGAATAAGTATTCAACATTTCGAATGAAATCGTGTTCATGAAAAAAAGATTAGTATCAATTAAACGTTTCGTAAATTATATTTATAATTTATTTAATAATCTCAAGTATTTAATTGATTAGATTTTAAAATATATTGTACCACACATCCAGTTCTCAATAGTACTACGATTGCCCGTAAATGAATTTCGTTTCCAGCATATCAACAATGATACACAGCATATCTTCTATTATAAAAGGAAGTGTTTGTTTATGTCCTGACACTTACAGTAATCATATTCGGCACAGAAGTAGTCCGAATTTTTTCCAATTTTTGTACGCGAGCCCGAATTTTAAAATTCAATTTCAGCCGACGAAAGAAGAAATAAAGTTATAACTGGAGTAATGTAGTTTTTTTTATATATATACTAGGGGGCCCGCCCCCTGCTCGCTGACGCTCGCCAACCCCCGGAGGATTGCTTTGCAATCCTCATTGGTTCGCTGCGCGAACTTATGTTCGCTTCGCTCGCATCAATGAAGACATGTGTCCTAGCAGAAGGAATTGTTTACAAAATATGATATTCCAAAAAAATATTTTTCAAATCTAAATTTTTTTTGCTGTTTGCAGGAAAGATATATACAGTACCTATGGAATCAGAATTCAAATGAAAACTTTGAGCAAATTTTGACTCGAAATGTGAGCGCTGATTTGGAAATTGAATACCCAGCATGTTGTTTGTGTGTACATTTACCCTGCACTCGAGCCACCCACGCTTTTTCATTGAGTTTGTTGTCGAAAGTTGTAGTGCAAGCGTCTTGTTGAACTATAATTGTTGGCCTTGAAAAGGACCTTTTTTTAAAATGGCCCTGAAAAAATCCTCCGCTTTCTTTGATTTCTATTAGTAACTGCAACAACTCAACTAAAATTCTTTTTTTCTTTTTTTTTCAATAAAATTTCATCCGAAAACGCTATAAATTCAATTGAAGCGCGAGGCTTCGTGATAAACAAACAATAGTACAATGTTGCCAAAACTCGATAACAAATAACGTCTTTTTTGCGTGCCACATAAGATACTATCTCCTAGATCGTTAAAGATAAGAGTAAAAATTACAACGGATTTGAAATCTGCCGAAAATTTCACCTCAGATCCATACCAAAAAATATATATTTTTTAAATAAATAATTTTTAAATTGTAACTTTTATATTTTTTTTTCCTTCAAAAATGACCTTGGCTGTCGAGAAATCAACAGATTCCATTTCCTGTGCTCAAACAATTCCAGCAAACGAAAGCAAGACAAATAAAAAAAATTTTGAGTGGCATTGTTTAGTTCTTTTTTGTAAAATCTGTATCCTTAAAGATAGATTAAAAATTTCAACGGATTTGAAATCTGTGGAAAATTTTATACCAAACAGATACCTTATACGATTAATTTCTTTTAATAAATAATTTTTCAATTGAATATTTTTATTTTCGCAAGAGATTGTGACGTTACGCTGATTGGATCTCTTCGCAATTCAAATTTGGCCGTATTTGACAACGCCGTGATGACTGTTATCCAATAGGCTACGAATTCCCATTTGGTTTGCGAAGCAAACCAACACCACGGGCAACGACGTTATGGCTTTTATCCAATAGACTACGAATTCCCATTTGGTTTGCGAAGTGAATTTGTAGTAATCACCGGGGAGTAGCGAGCAGTGGTCACAGCTGACTCCAGGGAAAGAACTGTCACGGGCAACGCCGTGCTGGCCACGCAGTGGTTAGTTTATAATATTAGAGATGTGTACATGTAAATGCCCATATATTAACTGCTGAATTTTGTAAAAATCACAGCTTATTTTGAAAAATCTCATCTTTGTGTGGCTTATAAAGTTTTTATTTTTAGTTAGAAAAAAGAGTGGGAGCCCCGAGGTGTAGTATACAATTAAGATAGATAATTTATGAAAATGGTTGTTAGTTCGTTACATTTGATTTTTTTCGTTGTCCTGAATTTTCTACACTGTACTCCTGAAAAACTCCTGAATTTTACTATCATTGATAGAGTACGAACCCTGTATGACTTCATTCTGGTATTCGTTTTTGTCATACACAAAATCTATTTTAAAACATGAGAAGAGTGGTTGGTTTAAAATTCTTCTCACCCTGAACGGTTACTTTTTTCTACTTTTCGAACTTGTGACCTGGATCCTTTTTTTCCCTTTATTCAATCCCAGGAACATTATTAAGAAAATAATTTAAGGTTGACTGAATTTCTTTCACCCAATTGCCTTTTGCGATCGAATGCAATAATGCTATATGATCATTGGATTTAATAGATTTTACAGCGATTTTAGAGAGAGTGGTGAGCCAGCTCAAGTGTTGACCTCGTCATCTGACCGTGGTTCAAAATTAAGAGTTGTCCTATCTTTCTCTTCAGAATTGGTCCCACACCGTCCCCACTAGTCAGTCTGACGTTAATTCTATTGACTACTTACCTAACAACTATTTTAGACGTATCCACGTATGTATTGCTGTTGGACTGATCATCTGCTAGACCAAGTCCAAGAGTCGTTCTTCCTCAAAGAAATTATTGTCATCAGGATTCTGGAATAAGTCTGAAGGGTTCCAATACAGGAAATAATTTAATTGGTAGATACTGTCCCCCCCCCCCCTCCTGCTGTTTGGAAAAACTGGAAAAGAATTTTGACCATTCAAGAATTCCGTGCTTCTAAAATGCCAACTTCCCAATCAAAATTATAATTGACGGAGCTTTGGCTTATGCTGATTAAACTAAGTTTGTTTCGTTTGATTGTTTTTAGCACCAAAGTTATTTTGAGTTGGATTCGAAATCTGTGAGGCCTTTTAAGTATACCTAGACATATTTCAGTTTGAAGATTTGTGGACTTGAATTCTTCCATAGTTAAAAGTGTGTGTCCATATATATAATAATGATTTCTACTTCAGTAAGTGTATCAAAAAATATACCGAATGTAAGGTAAGGTAATTTTAATTAACATCGTTCTAGAGCAACACAACGGGCTATTGATGACGGTCGGGGATCAGTTCCCTAAGGGAGAGATCCGAGGACAACACGTAATTTTAAACCACGGTCAGATGACGACACACTGAGTAGTGTAAATTTTGAATATATAATAACTAAACGCTGTATTGCCTGAAAAATATGAGCAGGAGATTTACAATACTTTCACTTATTTGTATGCTAATATCATTAAAAATGTATTCTGTAATCAGATTATGCACATTCTAAAAAATGACCAGACTACAAAAGAAGCGTTTGTTGGGATGTCATTCAGATATTTTCTGTACTCTCATCTTAATTATTTTATATACCTCCCTTTTTTAATAATTTAAGTTCTTGATCGTTTTCACATTTGTTAGTTTTCTGTAAATGGCAACATAAAAATATTAATATAATTAAAAAGTTCTTTTTGTAAATACGAATATAAAAAAAAATTTGTTTTTCTAAGAAGCGGATTTCAAGTTGTCGATGTTATGATGATTACACTTACCAGGAATTATATCAGATAACTATTGACGAAGAGGATAAATGTAGAGCAGTGATTATTACACCATTTGGTTTATACAAATTTAATGTCATGAGTTTTGGTTTGAAAAATGCACCAGCTACATTCCAAAGATTCATAAATGGAGTGTTTTCAGGATTTAATTTTGTTGTTCCTTACTTAGATGATACTCTCATAGCATCGACTAGTGAAAAACAACATGGAAGTCACCTTAAATTAGCTCTGGAAAGATTAAATAACAACGGACTTTTCCAAATCTGCAATAGGAGTAAACGAAATAGAAGATTTTGAATACTTAATTATTCCTCACGGCTCTTGTCCTCTACCTAACAAAGTCAAAGATAGTATGAATTACCAACTTCCGACAGCTATTCACGACCTTAGAACCTTCCTAGGCACGATTAACTTTTACCGACGTTATTTAAAAAATGCATCAAACAACCAATCATTTCTACATGATTATCTCAAAGGTGCCATAAAAAAGACAAAAGAAAAAATCCAATGGACCGAAGAAGCAAACAGCAGTTCAACAAGTACAAAGAAGATTTAGCTAATACTACACTGCTTATGTTCCCAAATTATGAACTACTTCTGTCACTAAGAACAGATGCTTCAGATACGGCGATCGGAGCAGTGATTCAAAAGTATGAAGCTCAAGAATGGAAACCTATCCCATTTTATTCCAAAAAGCTGAATGATGCACAAAAGAATTACAGCACTTACGATAGAGAATTGCTAGGTATTTATCTCTCCATCAAACATTTCAAACATCTATTGGAAGGAAGAAAATTTACAATATTTACAGACCACAAACCAATTACATTTGCATTTCTCCAAAAGCCTGATAAAGCATCTCCTCGTCAATTTCGGCATCTTTACTATATTTACCAATTCTCTATTGACATTCGATTCATCAAAGGTCCTGAAAACATCATAACAGATACCTTATCCAGAGTTGAAGACATCTCCATAATCGATTATCATGAAATAGCTGATAAACAAAATCAAGATGATGAATTCGAAATGTTGAAGTATTCCACAACTTCCTTAAAATTTAAGCAGCACCCGATACTTTCTGGAAAGTTCTTATGGTGTGAAACATCAACGAACAATATCAGACCATACATTCCTAAAGTTTTTCGTATGAGAATATTTCAACTAATACATGGAGCATCGTATCCTACAATAAAATTATCAGTTAAGCTTCTAACGTCTAAGGTCATCTGACCATCCATCCGAAAAGATGTTCGACTATGGACTCGATCCTGCATTCCATGTCAGAAGAGCAAGATAAATCACCATACCAAATCGTTTCGTAGAATTTCAATCACCATCAGAAAGATTCAGAGACGTTCACATCGACTTGATTGGACACTTACCCCCTTACATCGGTAACATCTACTGCCTGATTTGCATTGATCGTAATACCAATTGAATGGAAGTTATTTCATTAGAAAAAATATCTGCAAACACGGTTGCGGGAACCTTTTACAGCAATTGGATAGCTCGATTTGGAACTCCAAACCGATTGATAACGGATCGTGGAACGCAGTTTGGTTCAGAGACCTTCAGCATCCTGTCCAGAATCTGCGACATGAAACTACAATACATGACTGCATACCACCCCCAAGCTAATGGAAAAGTGGAACGTCTTCATAAGACCTTAAAGACAGCAATTAAGGCACATAATTCTCTAGCCTGGACTGAAACACTATCAACTGTTCTTCTAGGTTTACGTACTGTGATCCAAAAAGATTTATAATCACACGATTGCCCAAATGGTCTATGGACAAAATATCCGATTACCTGGAGAATTTTTCCATAAATCTATTACCACAACACTTAAAACTTTTGCAAATCAACTACAACAAACGATGGAATATATTCGACCACAAACTGTTTCTAAGAAATATGTTCAGAAAATATTTGTCCCCAAGAACTTAAAGACGATTTCTCACGTTTTTCTCCGTAAGGACAGGGTCAGAAAAACAAATGGAACTCCCATATGACGGTCCTTTCCAAGTGACTGACAGAGCTGACAAGTATCTTATTCTTAATATCAAAAGTAAATGTGTCACAGTATCTATTGATAGGTTTAAACCTGCTTATTGTTTATTAGACCCTACTTCTACTAGCAACCAAGATCTTTGTAAGAAACAAACTCCAAATGTCACAAAAAGTTTAAATCATGCAAAAAGAAAAGCAAAACTTTTCTCAAACTGAGGAAAATAAAATATTTTTTGGTAAACATGCACGTTTAGGACACGGACAATAAGATTGCCTGTAAGGTTTAGACAATAATGGATTTATTTTTGTGAACACTATTTGTTTCGTAGTACTTTATTAACTACAAATGTTTCCATGTTGCCCTTAAAATAGTATCGCAACTTTGTTACTGGGAGGAGAGTAGTGTTGGGTTGTCATATTCAGATATTTTCTGTACTCTCATCTTAATTATTTTATATACCTCCCTTTTTTAATAATTTAAGTTCTTGATCGTTTTCACATTTGTTAGTTTTCTGTAAATGACAACATAAAAATATTAATTTAATTAAAGTTCTTTTTGTAAATACGAATATAAAAATAAATCTTTATTCTAAGAAGCGGATTTCAAGTTGTCGATGTTATTATGATAATTACACTTACCAGGAATTATATCAGATAATTATACTATATATAATAGAGAGATTCAGCCAACTATACGTTCTTCAACGATAAAAATCTGTTCTATGCACAATTATACTAACACAAATCTACCCTTAGATTTCCGAAGTGCTCAAGACAACCTTGTTTTCATTTAACTGAGTCAAAAGTTTCATTTAATGTTCCTTTTTAAAAAAATTATAAAAGTTTTTTCAGACTTAATTCTAAGCCTAATTTATTGAACTTGATAAAAGTATCAAAAATGCGCAGACTTGATATAGACGATGGTGTTGAACTCGAAACTAGTCCTTTATTACTAGTCCTTATCAATCCATGGAGAAGACCGACGTTAACAGCATAAGACGATATCACTCACGTGCAGCAACATGTTTCAACAAGGAAAACGATCTCTCAACTTTTTTGTCTGCACCCAAATAAGAAAATCAACAAATCCGGTTTACAAATTCGCAAAATTAAAATGACTGTTAAATTTTTTTCGATCCCAAGGAATGGGTATCGATAAACTGCAATTATTGGCGCAATCGCGACAGCTTTTCGAAAATCCCACTCTAAGCAACTCAAAGTCAATTTTAATTTCAGCTAAAAATACGGTTCAGCGAGGGGTAAGTCGAAGTTATCTGAATGAAGTTACAAAACATATTGTCTATCAATAATTACATAAATGGAGGATCGTTTTAATACTTCTAAAGTTTTTAGTTGTGGTAATCGATATTTTAATCGATGTTATAATCGATATTGAATCAGTTGTGGTAATCAATATTTTTAATTATTTTTAACAATGCTTATCAAAGCATCCAGATCCTATTAACAACTATCTTCATATACAATAATTACGACAGACGGATATTCTGAAAAATTTATTAACTATCTTTATAAGCAAGTTATGAATCCAATCTAAAAAGCACCACAAACTTATGAAATCTCATTAAAATATACAATGAAGTGCCAATTGCTTTCAGAAAAAAAAAGTTCATCAGCTCAATTCTAATTATGTATCTTGAGAACAAGTAATCAGAACCTATATAGTATCCGTATAAAACTACAGGTGTTATTTTAGGTTAAATTACGATGCATGTTACACTCCATACACTTTCACAATACACACTTTCGACACTCTATAACAAAAAAAATCGATGTACCAAAAACGAGTTGTCCGATTGCGATGAAAATTGGTGGATAAGAAGAATATACATAGAAAAAAAACGATTAAAATTTCAGAACAATTGAGTGGTTTATTTCAGAGTTTGACCGTTGCAAAGTAAGAAAGTCAAAAAGGCGTTGGTCCACCTCTGGCTGGATGCAAGCAGTCACCCGGCGTGGCATACACTGAAAAGTTCCCAGATGGTGTCCTGTGAAATTTCTTGCCTTATTGTCTCCAACTGTCGGACTAAATGGTCAACATTCCAGGATGGTTGCAATCGACTTCACATAACGTCCCAAATTTTCTCTATGGGAGAGATGTTGTGAAAGCTTGAAGACTATTCATAGCAACACGTACCGTGTGCGGCCGGGCATTATCTTGTTGAAAAGTAAGTCCGGGGTGTCGCAAAAGGAACGGTAACACAACCGGTCGTAGAATGTCGTCTACGTACCGCTGTGCTGTAAGAAATGACCATCAAAGGGGTCCGACTATCAAAGGAGATGGCACTCCAGACCATAACGTCCAGTTGAGGGCATGTGTGGCATGCGATAGTAAGGGCAGGATCTCCACGCTGGCCTGAACGTTTCCAGATACGTCTATGGTTGTCGTCAAGACGCAGTTGGAAACGCGACTCGTCACTAAAGACTATACCTTCCCAGTCAGCGCCGTTCCAAGTTAATCGAGCTCGACACCACTGTGACTCTGTACCTTCTTGGTGCGTCGATTTCTTTTGTTATCTATATATATAATTCTCTTACGTGGCACGCAAAAAAGACGTTATTGTTATCGCGTTTTGGCATCATTGTAAGATTGTTTGTTCACAACGAAGTCGCCTCAATTGAATGTATACCGTTATCGGATGAAATTTTATTGAAAAAAAAAAGAATTTTAGTCGAGCTGTTGCAGTTTAAAATTACAAATCAAAGAAAGCGGAGGATCATTTCAGGGCCATTTAAAAAACGGTCCTTTTCAGGGTCAACAATTACAGTCCAACAAGACGCTTGCACTATAACTTTCGACAACAAACTCAATGAAAAAGTATGGGTGACTCAAGAGTGCTTTATGGAAATGTACACACAAACAACATGCTGGGTATTCCATTTCCAAAGCAGCGCTCACATTTCGACTCAAAATTTGCTCAAAGTTTTCATTTGAATTCTGATTTTAGGGTACTGTATATATATTTTCTGTAATACAGCAAATTTAGATTCGAAAAATATGTTTTTGGTATATCATATTTTGTAAACAATTCTTTCTGCTAGGACGCATGTCTTCATTGATGCGAGCGAAGCGAGGATTGCCTTGCAATCCTCCGGGGGTTGGCGAGCTTTAGCGAGCAGGCGGCGGGCCCACTAATAGAGTATATTCTGTTATTAAAAAGAAAAGTTCTCTCTGAACTAGATATCATGTGGAAAGAAATTTGTCACTCACTCACGATACAGATTTATTCTTCGAAAGCAAGTTAGTCTTTCCCTCCCCATATTGCGCACTATTAATCTTATACAATAGCAGTACAAATTTCTAGTTCAGTTCAGTTAAGTTTTCGGAAATTTGATAAAATATTTTAAGCATTTAATAACATAGGTTTTCCACAAAAATCCTGTCATTAGTAATATGAAAAATTCTATAGCAGTAATTGCATCTAAATATCATTGTAAAAACTGTCAGAGTCATTGGACAGCACATTGAAAGTACTTAAAGCACTCCAAATTATTCTTTTTATAATATTAGATCGACCTGGAATAAGAATCGTGTTTTTGATGATGATTTAGTTTAATAATTAGTTCTCTTAATTTGCACTTCGGGGCTTCATACTGAAATAGATGTTTGGCCCCAGTTAATATTATGCAAGATGACAAGTCTATATTTTAATTCAAATCTGTACTCAAACGTATAATATTTAACTTGCATAAATGTAAATCCTTTTTACTTATTTCATTTCTTGCTTGTAAACTTATGTATTTGTTATTCTAAGTTCAATATGGAGGATTTATAACATTTCAGATCGGCAACATACAGTACGATGTGTTTCACTTTTATTTGGTACCCTTGTCCTCGAGCCTTGGTACCATGGCACGGGTAATGCTCCTAAAACTATACAAGAAACTACCAAAAACTGAGAATCTACGTAACTCCTAGTGAAAATAAATCATAACGAACGAAAATATTCTGTTGTTTTTTCTAAATTTTTAGCAGAACGTGTGAGACAACACAATTTTGTCTGCTAAAAAGTACTTCATGGTTGAGATAGGTGACACTGCTATAGTACATCTTACGTGTCAGGGCAAAAGGGATTATGTCAAAATGACTACTTTTCAGAATCTTAAGTTGGATATACACAGACCAGTCACATTACTGTGACCACCACCTACTTTCGACGTCAACGTGAAATAACCAATCACAAAAGGCAGGTGGCAGCACATTGCAGTGGAGTGTATATAAAGGATGTCCTAGGGCATCGGAAAGCATTTTAATCGTTGGCGTAATGCAAAAACGTAGCGATTTATCCGACGTCCAAAAGGGGCATGATTATTGGCTTTCGGGCCAAGAGTGGAAGCATTTCGGAAACGGCTAGTTTTGGGAACTGTTCGCGTGCCGCCATGGTATAAGTATACCGTGCATGGCAAAATTGCACTATCCAAAATCAGCGGCGTGGCACATGTGGTGCACCACGGGCTATAGAGGACAGAGGCGAACGAAGGCTACGGAGATGCTTTCGGGCGAATAGACGTGCGACTGTTGAGCAACTGACCGCCCAGATGAACCAAGGGGCTACCAAGTGTGTATCCTCAACAACGGTTCAGCGAACGTTGCTGCGCATGGGCCTCCGCAGCAGACGCCTGGTTAATGCACCTATGCTGACTGCTGTTCATCGGCGACGAAGGCTGGAATTTGCACGCCAGTACCGCAACTGGACATCCACAGAGTGGCGACAGGTGGCTTTACCCGGTGAATCACGTTTTATGCTCCATCGGACAGATGGACGTTGGCGTATACGGCGTGAAACGTCTGAAATCAAACACCCTGTAACAATTGCCGGAAGGATCCAGGCTGGAGGAGGGAGCATTATGGTTTGGGGAATGTTTTCCTTTCATTCACTGGGTGCACTCATCATTGTGGAAGGCACGATGGATCAGTACAAGTTCGCATCTGTCCTTGCGGACCCTGTCCACCCCTACATGCGAATTATTTTTGCTCAGAATGATGGCATCTACCAGCAGGACAATGCGAGGTGTCATACTGCTCGCAGTGTATGTGCGTGGTTCGAAGAGCACCATGATTTGTTTACCGTACTCCCTTGGCCAGCAAACTCATCGGATTTAAACCCAATCGAGAATCTGTGGGACCACCTCGATCGGGTTGTTCAAGCCATGGATCCTCAACCGCGTAATCTAGCGCAGCTGGCCACGGCACTGGAGTTGGCATGGCTCAACATCCCAGTGAACACCTTCAGAAACCTAATTGACTCCCTTCCTGCACGTCTCGCAACGGTCCGCTCTGCCAAAGGTGGTTATTCTGGCTTTTGACAGGTGGTCACATTAATGTGACTGGACTGTGTATTTCACTCTTTCTGACAAATTCCCAGGTAGAAAAAGATGCTTGCCATGATACAAATAATTGTAATTTAGATTCACACATCACACAATTAGTTTCGATTTTAGCCAAAATATGTTATTTTAAAAATCAATTATACACTCGGATTCCTTTGAACCCATACCTTTTGCACTAACATGGAAGACATACTACTGTATCGTAAGTTTAAAGTTTATTTTTGTAGTAGTGGCTAAATTCAAAAGAAAAATACATGAGTTTTTAAATTTGATCAGATTTGGACATCTTGGATTCCGGTGATGGTTGAAAACCAAACTCGGCTTTCTTTTTTTTTCTGCCATAGAATAAGTGTACCTTTAGAAGGCATAAGCTATCTCGTCCACCAAGATGCGACCAATTTTGCTTATGACGAGACATCTCATCATCAAGGTATCGACGATTTTTTTTATGGTGACGAGATCATGATCTGGTCAGTTTTCTTTTATTGATGAAAGAAGACGATATCTTAATTTACAAGGTATCTCGTCCACCAAGATCTGGACAGGTTTGTTAATGAAGGGATACCTTGTCGAGACAACCACCAGGTAGGTTAAGAGTTGTAGAGTTCCGAGTTTCTCATGCAGATAAACTTTGTTTTTCACAGAAAAAGAATGTGAAAAACGAGAAAAAGAATGTGAGAAACGAGAAAAAGAAAGTTATACCAGTAAGAAGGTGTCTAAATCGAATAGATTTATGCCGTCAAATAGTTGCAAAGAAACGGGCCGTCCGAAGGCAAAGGACAAGTGCCTCCAACAACATAAAAGCATTGCATAAGAAGAGACGTAAGAAAAAAGTGAGTAAAATAGATCATTCTTTCATATCTAGAAACCTTTTAAACACAAGTTGCGTTTAATTTTTCGGGTAGACTATATTTCGGAAATGCACAGACTTATTAAAACCAAGGGCCACGTAGATTCACTGTGACAAATGGGAGCATCACCAAAACATGTAAGTTATCTATCATATATTATTTATTTTATTTATATTGGTATTTGTTATTTATATTTCATATTGTTGCAAAGGAAGATAGTAAAATATGCACCAATATTTTAGTTTTATGCCTGAAATTGCATTAATTTAACAATTGTTTTAATATTGGGTTCGATTTTCATTCTTTCATTTGTCAAGCGATTCTTATTTTTCGATTTGTTAACTAATATTCATGACTGAAAAAGAGAGTTTGTTCAGATACACATGTTAGAGTCTCTTTGGTTTGCGCATTTTAATGCATTATCGAACAATGAAGTTTTAACCTAAATGAAGTATTGTGTTAAAGTTCAAGTATAACGCAAGGTGAGGCGGCCAGCCAGCAAATCAACGGAGGATCAGCAAATCAAACGGCGGACCGCGGTCTCTGCATCCCTGTTCTATTTCATAATCCAACTGGTGATGGATTTGAAAGAATTGAATATTGCATTTGTTAACTCATAATCGTTACCTTTTTTTCAGAAAGGATGTTTAAAGCGTTTTAATGTCAAAAGACGAAGAAATGAATGCTCCGAAATTGTAACGCGAAATAGTTCCAAACCTTGTGATAAGTTCAAGTTCAGCCCTTGTATTGGGCATAGAGAAAGAAATCAACCTCGAACATTAACGAAGAAAGTATACAAGAATGAAGTAAGACAAGAAGTATTTTTTTATAAATTCTTTCTTATACAGAGTATAAAGCTACTTGCTTAAGAAATTTTAGAGTTCAGAACATGTTTGTTATCTAGAGCGTTTGTATGAACTATTATACTCTCTACTTAAAAGGTTGTGTTTTAAGATTTGGATTATTTTGCTTGTTTGACTTAAGAGGTTCTTGTGCACCTACATGTTCTCTTATTTTGTTTTTGACATGCTATCAAAATAGAAAAGTTAATTTGTTCTGTTTACTTTGATATTGCAAAGCTTTGTGAAATTACGCTATTCACTCAAATAGTGCACATGAATATTTAAAAATTATAAAGGGCAACCCGTACCTTTTTTAAGGCAGGTATGAAGTGGCTTAGTGGATGTGCCCACTGCACTAGCAACCTGCGATTAGTTGGCACTACGATTCCTGTCAGATTCAATTACACCGTGGGTGTATTTCGCTGTTCTGTGTCAGTAAAACTTTCCCTGTGTGTGTGTTTAGTGCATTATGGTTAAATATGACCCTTGTCAACCCAAAAAACCCATTTAACAATTTTAATTTTCTTTTCAGAGACATGTCAAAAAGAGGAAATCAATCCGAATAAGAGAAAGCTGGAATCGAATTGCTGCATGTCGAAATAAAGTGACCACGAAACTAGCACGCTGTAGGAACAACTCTCGCGTTCCCAACTCAAAAAATATTCTGGTGTCAGAAATGCGAAAATCTTTGAAAAAGATAGAGAACGGTAGCGTAAGTATCGAATGAATAGTCACCTTTTAATTATTGCGAACATTACCCGCACAAATTATAAGGGTAGTTACTAGCGCTCCAGGTTTAATCTGAAGTCTCCGATTTTTCTGGGAGGAATTATCTGGGTTGTAAAAAATATCTCCACGCATCGGTATAGTCTAAGAACATAACTCTGTCAAGAAATTGTTTTGCTTATGAGGGGGATGTATTTTATTGTATGGTCTTCATAACCTTTACAGTGGTTTCGACGATATATCTCATCCATCAAGGTTTGACCAGTTTTGTTTCTGATGAGATATCTCGTAATCAATATATTGCCTATTTTTTGATGATGACGAGATCAAGAGAGAATCAATTTTCTGCTAATGATCGTGATCGTGTTTTCGTCTAATGACGAGATACCTCGTCCAATAGGATCTGGTAATTTTTGCTAATGATGAGATACCTGTTCCAAGACAACAACCAGGAGGGTTAATAAGGAGTTTGTGGTTGGACATAACTGAATTTTCTCCAGAGAAAATAAAATCAAAATCAAGAGTTTGATGGGGAAATTATCATGTCTGATTTATTGTTTAGTCTCATGATTTTGAGAACTGGTACTGTTTATTCAGCTCTCCCTGTCTACACTTCAGGTACTCATTTCAATTTGCATGAAAAAATAATATAAAAATATGAATAATCCTAAATAAATACGTGGGGTAGCACAAGAACTCAATGTTTAGCTTGGACAAACGTGTAGTTTCTCTATACAATTGCTAGACACCTTTATTGTAAACGCACTGCAAGTAGTTTTTGAACTTAGGAAGGCAGATTGCGCATTGCATGACAAAGGTTTTCAACTTCCCTGGACTTTGGGCACTGGTACATTGGAAACTATTTTGGAATCAAGTACCTGGGCCTTTATAATGTATATTATAATTCCAAAAGAGAGTTACGTGTGAAATGCTCTACAGAAATGCGTGACTGAATTTTTCGATGAAATTACCGGTTCTTGATAAGTTAGTGTAGAAGAGTCCCTTCTCTCCTCTTCCTTGTGCGAATGAGTCCAATACATTTTTAATTGAAAGCGTCTACGTGATCCTAGAGATCCTGTGAATCTTCGCTGTGATTCGGAATCCACTTAGCTACAGGTCCTGGTCTAATTCTAGCTTTCGTGTAACAAAAATAAAATGACAGTAGAGCTATAAACGAAGCCAAAACCAAATGAAATTCTGGTTACTCTGCTAGTCTGGAGTATATTGAAGTAGCAGCCCCTAAGCATCCACAAGTTGTACTTATTTCTTTCGGTCTTATTTTTTTGAATTACAAAACTCTTTCAGACGCAATCGAAAAGTTGTTCATGCTCAATCAGAAGGAAAAGACGTGCTAGACGATCATTAATATGCCGAAAAAGAATCAAAAGGAAACGTGCGCTTTACCGTACTTCTGCACTCAGGAAGATTATTTCCACAAAGCGAAGGCGAATGAAGTGTGTGAGTAAAGTGTTTTTCCACCCATCTTTTGAATGAAATGAAATGTAATACGTAATAGAGTAGTTGAAGTAGCATCGCACTAGAGAAACATAACGGGCTATCGTCGAAGGTACGGAGTCAAATTCGAGAAGAGAAAATTCGAGGACAATCCCTCGTAATTTTGAATCACGGTGAGATGATGAGGTCAATACCTGAGCTCCCCCCCCCTTCTTCATACTTACATACCATGCCAACAAGAGGACATTGAAGGTCATGGCAGATTTAACACGTATCGGCCCACACGTGTACGATGGTCTTTGGTTGGTTGGAGTTTCTAACTCGCAACCTTCCGGTTGGCAATACGCTACTTTTTCAACCAGGCTGCCGCGGCATTTGCTCTCTCGGAGTTTATTGTTTTGCAAGATTTATTTTTAAATGATCTTATTTGGTCTGATTGTGGAGAATATGTCTTTCAAAACAATTTTTACCTTGAAAATTCTCTAACAAATTTGCTCTGAGCGATTAGGAAAAAGTAGTCTAAAACGGGTGCAGATATGGTGATATGGTGAATAACTGAAAGAAGATATCTGATTCTTTTTCACTTTGGTAGAAGGAAGAAGACTAAAATTTCTTCACTCTGGTCTGATTGTGAGTTAGACTTTCAAAAAAAGGGGTTTTACTAAGAACGTTCTCTTGATTATGTGATAACAGTGGGGAATATTCAATTAGTTATCACCATCCCAGCCTAAGCATTCGGTGCATCGCCACGTAATTTTGAATCACGGTCAGATGACGAGGCGACATCTGAACTGTCACCCCTCTCTCCAAACTTCCACCCAACCCAACGTGAGGACTTTCGGCCATGCCAGATTTAAGGTACACCAGCAGCCTCTACACCATACGCTTACAAACATCCATACCCTGACCCGGATTCGAACAAGTAACCTTCCGATCTAGAGGCTAACACCTTAATCACTATCCCGGTTGGTCGGCAAATGGTGGGGAATACATCTACAACAATGATGAATAATCTAATTAAGATAACTGACCTCTCTTGTTATACGCTCCCTTTTAAGTAACTATGATAGACTTGCAATTACTTGCTTGTGTCTCATAAATGAAAAATGAAACAGCGAAACTTTCACATATACCATATTGGTTCACTTTGAGTTGTTTATTTTTAGTTAATTGCTCACGTATTCCATCTCAGACAAAGCTAAAGTGATGTCTCATTATATCTTCTACGATTTATAACATGACTTCATCGAACAATTTGAATAAGACAGCAGTCTCTTAACTACTCTTTTATTAAAGAACATTGTCCACCGAAATTAACATTGAAATACATATGTTCCAGTCAAAGCAGATTTACATTGCCAACGACATCAGTATACTGTTCAATGCCCCACAAAGAGATTTATTGTACGTAAATAATTTTCATTAAAATTGACGTGCGGATTATACTTGATAAAAATAGGTTGGGATCCATTCATGTGTTGTTAAATAACCGCAGCATGTTTTTAATGTGTTTTATTTTCATGTGTAAACAATTTGTGTTCTTATTCCGTCAGGTACGAAAATCCGAATCGTGGAGTAGTTTCAATCCATTTTGCATTCCCGTCGTCACCAGAGGAATGTCAAGAAACTTCCGAACGTGGCAGGAAAATATGAGTACTAATAACAACATTCTTCAAAACATCTTTTTCGCTAAATCCTATGTTCGGGCATGGAATCTTACAAGAGGGCAGGCTACACCTGGGATCATCAAACCTCAAATGAAGACAGTTTTGACGCCTTACCAAGCATCTTCAATCGTCCAGCATTCAAATTCCCCTCCATCAGTTGAAGACCATCGACCATTACTAACTGTGACACCTCTCCCAGCATTACTATCAACTCAGCACTCAGTGAGCTTTCAACGAACTCCATCAACTGCCTTACAATCTGTTCCATCTACTTCAAGAGTTAGTGCTAATGCAAATAATATTTGGAATTCTTATCCACAATCATATTTTCAACCTTCGTATAATCAAAATCCCCAAACGTTTGACGGAATAGCTAAGACTCCGACGGATTACAGAATGCTACGGATGTTAGGGGAATCCTGCAATAATACTAACTTGCCTGCTGGATTCAACGTATCCAAAAAAAACAGTATGCTCGACATTAAAACGAAAACTTTGACCCATGAACCGAGTTTCCAAAGAAATGTTACATCTCTTTATCTTAAGCAAAGTACTATGCCTTCCTGTTTCGTAACAAATTTCGATACAGGAAATATCAACACGAATGGAGATAGTTGTGACAATTTGAAGACAGATTTAAAAGGGGAGAGTAAAATCATTAACCACAATTGCATTCCTGAAAGGGATGGATATACCGTACCAGTGATGTCATCTTACTTTGAGGATTCATCAAGCAAAGAGGTTAGAGGGAAAGAAAAGCAGGAAAATGGAGATATAAACTGTGATATTAAAACAGAAAATGCTCTGGAAATTAACAATCAAAATTCCATTGAATTATCTTCACCAAAATCGTACAAATTTACTAATATAATAAGAAAGTTGGAAAGAGCTTCTATAAATAAAATTTTTAACTTCAACATAAAATCAGAAATAAGTAATAATGCACGTTTATGTATTCAAAAGAGTTCGGAAGATAGCACGAAAAATATGAATACATTCACTTGCATGATGGGGGTTGGAAGTAAAATTGAAAATAGCAACGGTGAGGTAAGGGGTTGCGATGATAACAATATTAAAAAGGTATCTTCCGATTGCTCAAATAGCAGAGATGCAGGGGCATTGGAAGTCGCATACCACTCTGATCAGATGTACTCTGCAAACAAAAATATACTTAAGTATAAATATTCTCCAAGAATAAAAATCAATGAAGAAAATAAGGAAATTAATTCAGATTCAAAATACTTTAATAGAAAGAGCCTCTTTCCATTTGCTCAATGTGATTGGAGAGACGTAAATACAAACACACATTCACCATCCATTTGCTTTTCCAAGGGAAAAAAGGAAGAAGAAAGTTCAAATCTAAATGAACTGAATAGAACTAATGTAGGTGTTCAAAACCAGAAAGAATTAATGCATATTAAACGTAACTGTCACTTAAAAAGAATATCAAAAGAAGATCCGTTCTCGAACTTCTTGCAACTACCCAAATCAATCCGATCCAACAGGAAACTTAGTAATCTAGTTAAGAATGACAGTGAAAGAAGGGACTCTGTAAAAGCAGTCGACTTGAATTCCTACGAGGAACAGGTTAGGGAAAAGAAACACTGGGCAGATACGAAAACATTCGATCATGAGATAACAAAAACGGAAAAGGATATGTGTAATGATGCGACACCTTTGCAAACTGCTCTTAATCAAGTTTACTCTCATGAAGATTCTACAACCCAATTTTCTGCAACTGTGCCACCCATTTCTCCATATGATCTTCATTGTATTGGCGAAAAGATTAAGGATATTGATGAACATAGTTGTACTACACAAAAGTCCTGTCTATGCAGAAAGAAAAGTGGCCCGATATTCACAAATAATGGTAACGAGGTGAGTGAGTTTTTCACAATTTTTTTTAAATTCTGAGTACAATACACGTGAAATGTAAGTAAACGGAGCATTGCTGTTGAAAGGAGCTTCAAAAAGAGCGAACAATGTATTAACTAGTAGTCACGTGACTGCTTTGGGAAAAACGGGCTTGGTTGGCCGATTTGGTATCTCATCACCTATTTTGGCGATGCAACATCTTAAGGCAGTGCAATTGTGTGAATTCGTATTTCTGTAGAGTGGCGACAAAAGTGATCAAATCGCCAGTCTACTCTATCTGATGATCAATCAACTTACCAATCAAATGATGAATTAATGAATGCGCGTCTTTTCCTGTTCCGTGGATCAATTAGGCGAAATTTATTAGTTAATTAGTTTTGTTCGCATGATCCTGGGAACACAAATAGGTTACCATTATACACTCTACTTTTATATTTTCTCTATGCTCAGTATACTCGACTTATTAATTACACAATATCGAGACAAATATCAACATTGTGTAGATATTCTCTAATATTATAAAAGGAAGTGATTGTTTGTTTGTCTGTTTGGGGCCGCAAAATCCTGAGGATTCTATGGCACTTACAGCAATGAGATTTGGCACGCAGGTAGTCAAAATTATTTGCAATTTTTGGGTCACGGCGATTTTTAAAATTCAATCTAGAACATTTTAAAATGAATTTAATAGTCTTATTCTTCATCGCTTTTTCAAACGCGTATAACTTTTTCTGTTCGTGTGACCTTGCAGTCAGGGTTTGGAACCATGCCAAGTTTTTTTCATCCTCAGAACGCGGAGAAAATTATTTGTTTCATTTCCGCTTTGATTTTGCGCGGACGAATAAATTTCCAGCCAGACGATAAATATTTTAACTGAAGTCAGTTCTCTTTTTTCTATCTTCTGAACCATTAAAGATTGAGTGAAAATTTCAACAGATTTGAAATCAGCGGAAAATTTAGTTTAGATTAATACCTAAAAATATGATAATTTTAAATAAATAATTTTTTAATTGAATATATCTTTAACGGATTTAAAAGCTGCGGAAAATTTTACACCTGATTAATACCTTACATCACGCGCACGGGCAACACCGGGTTAGCCACGCAGTGGCTTGTTCTTAATAATTTACTAAAACAAAAAAGGAAATTAGCCTTAATTTTTTTTCATACGTACTTTATTATAATTAGAAAGATATTTTGATTGAGAATAATCAAGTTCTCTCTCTTTCTCTCTAATCCTATTTTAAGGGGGTCCGGGACACATTGAAATTTTTTTTTTATTAATTAATTTAGAATTTTGAATTTTTTTTGTACTGATTACCAATGTAACTAATAAACAAAATCACAACACAAAATTTTTCCAAAAGTTAAAAAAAAAAATTTTAATAAAAATTTTTTGAAAAAAAGAGGGGTCATTTTAAATTGCTAAGACTTAAATTATTCTTGATCAATTTTCAAAATTCTTGCAGTGAATTATTCACAAATTTATAAATTTTAATTTTGATTCAGCAATTTAAAAAATATTAATTTAATAAAAAATTAAGATATTTGTATGAAAATTTTTGAAAATTTTAAAGTACTTTTTTTTTTTAAAGTTATATTTTTAAAAGTAAATATTTGTTTTAAATTGGCTGAATCCAAATTAAAGTATAATGTTTGAAAAAGATGTATTCCAAATTTCAACAACTTTATCGGTTTTCGACTTATAGCAATTTGAATACAGGAAATCTTAAAATAATGTATCATGGAGAAAAACGCATTTAAAGTTTTAAAGACAGATGTTGTTACCATGACAACAACTGTCAAGAGTATTAGATTTTCAAAACAACACACCACAAAAATTATTATATCTCTAGTTCTAATTAAGATAGAAACATGATTTAGACGTCATTTTAAGCAGAAAAACACAGAGAATTTCTTAAAATAATAATAAAAAAATTTCGAAAATTTGACGATTTTTGTGTCCCGGACCCCCTTAACTAACTAAATTAATTAACTAACTAATTACAGAAATTTATGACTATTTATCAGGGAGTTATGATGCTGCTTTTAAAGTTTTCCTTGAGGGTTAGTCAAATGTTATTTATTTTATATCTATGAGGATAATGCCCTCAGAAGATGTGTAGGGGCTTCAGGAACCCGAGGTACTCATGTGATCTTGGGGTTTACTGTCTTTAGTAAAAACGGGGCTGCCCTCCCGAGATACCCAAACGGTCTTTTTCAGCTTTCATCACACTACTCGACTCCCCAAACGCTCTTTCTTCGCCTTTCACGACATTTTTTACTGGACCTTGTCTTTTTTGGCATAGCCAAGAAGCGCTAAACTCAAGATCTGAAAACTGTTGCGCCATAAAATCTAAAAATAACAAACCAGTAGGCTTACATACATTAGTGGCATTAAACATGTCGTTTGTGGATACATTGTCTAGACCTGACTGGGAAAGAGAAAACACATATTTCATTCAAAGA
Organism: Metellina segmentata; assembly: GCA_947359465.1. Taxonomy (NCBI): domain Eukaryota; kingdom Metazoa; phylum Arthropoda; class Arachnida; order Araneae; family Tetragnathidae; genus Metellina; species Metellina segmentata. The sequence goes on along the minus strand of OX375876.1, from coordinate 60,634,494 downwards.
CACAGAATACTTCGACCATTCGTTCTAAATCAACTGCTGGAAATACATAAAAATCAATAAATCGATCGAAAGATTTACATTCAATTGATATCCATAGTCTTAGGAGCATTTTATGACTGTGTGACCCTGATTTCCTCGAATTGACTTTTCACTGAATATTTTCTGCGTAATTCACTAGACTCAAACACAGCGATTGATTTTATTGCTGTATATTTCTGATCAACTCCGGTTCAAGCACATAAAAGCGTTTAGAATCACTGACCGCATTAAATAACTAAAAAACACTGCGGTACGCAATTATTAATTCTGGCTACGCCACTGCGTGTACTACCTGTTGCATCAGAAAATGTAAAGGAAGTTAATTAAGTTGGGGATAAGTTAATGATTTTACTCATTATGCTATACCGCTCTTGTTTGTGCTCAACCATTACAAGAAGGAAACAGTGTTACTCCGTTCCTCGTTTCTTGATAGGAGTGTTAAATCTTTCATAACCACTCTGAATGCTTTCCTGATTGAAACCCACTTTATATTGGCAATTATTTTTATCCATATAATTCAGACCATATCATTTAATATCGCATCTTACTCGTATTTTGAAGTTAATTATCTTAGAGTCTGAAACGATTAATCAATTCCTATTTATCTATCATCAAATATGTTAAAGTTCATTATCACGAGAATGAAACCATTAATCTTCAAAACTATCATTCCGTTCAGTTATTATTCAAATGTTATATCAATCATTAAACTAATAATTTATCGGGATTTTGTCAGTGAGCTCGGTTTTTATCTGCAAAAAGTTAGAAAACTACATCATTACCGATTATATCGATAAGTATAAATGCATAAACATCATGATTAGTTATTATTGACATAATTTGCTGAAGATGATTATTTTTAATAGTCTTTTTGTATTTCACATACCCTTTTCTTCAGTCAATTCTTTATGCTCTCCTTAAAAGTACATTTTTCCATTTATCGATTGTATTTAATCCCAGTATTTACTTAAATGTACGAGTGGAATTTTCTGTCAAGCTAAATATAGGTAGTGGTAATGTTTCTGCTAATTACAGTTCTGCTGATTAATCGCCAAACATTGCCCTAAATGGCAATAAACTACATTTTAAGGTAAGGATGTGTAATGAGATATATTTTGAACAACAGAAGTAAAATCTTCGTAGATTATCTGGTTTGTTTATTGGCACTGAAAATCCTTCTCAGACACCAAACTGGTATAATTGTCACAGCGCTTGTCTGCTCAACAATTACCAATAAATACTATTTAATATATAGTGCTAGATTGCTTGGTATTGTAAATTTCAGAAAAGAGCTGTCTCTCATAGAAGTTCTGAGTTTACTGTAGTGTTTGAATGTTATTTAACATGACTTTGAATAAAAAATATTATTTGCGTGTAATGATATACTAACACGGTGAGAATTGTCTAATAAAATCAAGAACCCAATTTTGAGTATTATGGATGCGTTGTTTCACTTGAGAACTTTTCTTTGCCATTTGTGAGTAGATAAACAAATGAAAACGTTCTTAATTGTTGTTTTGAAGGCTTTTCAATGTCCACTGTTTGTGTTGTGATACTAATTTTTTCTTCATATTAAACTTAAAATAGTTTTTCAATGCACGAAATGAAATTTTCTTAACTACTTTTTGTCAACGATTATTGTTAATATTTGGTACTTTGCTAAACAATGTTTAAAATTCAAATAAATTTATAACGCTCGCGTCATTTGTAAAATAAAACACAATTTTATTTAAAATATTGTGTGAAATAGTTTTCATGTTGATTAGCAATGAACTTGATGGTAACATTTTAAACTCAGAAAAATGATCAAAACCTTTTTTCACGATTACAGGTCTCTACTTACCCTGTGCACACCAGTACACAAAATGCTTCAGTGCAAGTAGATCTAATAGATCGAAATTCGGCACAAATGCAAACTAACAATGTGCAACACATTCAAGGAGAAGCAATAGAATCAAACGACATTAACTACCAAACGGATCCGTTTCTCCGCTTTTCTTTGGGTAGCAATTTCATGTTCTCTAATCCCGTTTATAATGATATCAGTTCATCGAGTACCAGTAGCGAGTCGGAAACAAGATCCTCCTCTAACAGTACCAAAGATTCAAGCTGCCGTGATTCACCTGAAAATTCGTCTTTGGAATCTATTTCATCAACGGGTGCGTTTCAAAGTGTAAGTGAATCTTCTGAGATCTGCTCGAGTTCAGAAAATTCGAATCTAGACGAAATCAGCCTGCAATCCCAAGAATCTGTTTCAACGCAAGATAGTTACAGTTCGGATGAAACTCCAACTATATATAGAGGAACTGGAAATACAGTTATGAGATCTAGGCTTGCATCTTCTAGCGATTCTACTTATATGCCATCTTCAAGAAGCAGTGAAGAGGGAGATTCACCGTTTCTAGAAACCTTCCAGGAGGAGGGAGCTTTAAGACATTTCGCGAAAGAAGCAAAGCAATTGGAAACCGAGGTTTGGGAGCAACTGGACGAAAGACACATATGTGTGAATGCATCGTCTGGAATGAATTTTAGTCAATTTGGAAGTGACAGCTTACATTGGCTGAAACTAAACAGAGGAAATTTGAAATCAATCTTTGGTGTTAACGATTCAAACACTAGGACTGTTCTGTGTGACTCGATTAACGTCTCAGAGGATGATCATTTTAAGCCAAAGGAGGTACCAGAAGCTCATCTGGAACGACGACCCAAACCAAATCCTATGCCTACAAGTCCTACAGGCAAGGAAAGAACAGGAGGTATTGAACGTCCAAACGATCAGGAACATTGCGAAGGACATCCCGTTCCATCCATACCAGATAGTCCTCCAGCCAATCTGATTGCAGGAAACTGTGCCCATTCGCCAAAGCGTCATGCCTCTGAGCATGCGTACGAATCCACTTGGGATCATCAACTTGGGCAACTGTCCACTAATCGTATTCTTGCGCACATAGGGTTGAACATCCATGCTAGTGAGATGCCAATTGAAAGTACGGTTTCTCCTTACAGTAAGCTCAGTTCTAATGCATATCATAGAATTATGTCTTTATGTGGATATCGTTCGTGCAATGACAGGATGGATTTCCCGTTGAACAAGAAGTGACTGTCGTAATAATAGGTTAGGTTACTGTGATGACTACGAAAAGAAACACGTGGCTTTGTGTATAATACGTCTAACATCACAAGATATGTAGCACAAATATGCATCAAACTCAATAAATGAATTCTATTGTGTATTTATTTTTCCCACCACTTTTGTATTCCTCTCCCTTAGGTTTTCCTTTTTCTTTCAAATAGCTTAAATTTTAAAACTTGACGGTATTTTATTAGTAGCGCAAATATATTCACAATCAATAAAATTTTATTGAAAGGTTATTTGCTTTTAAATCAATGAACGGTATAATCGCGAAACATTACCCAGTAACTTAAAATTATTTATTAAAATAATGGTGGCTTACCTCATTAATTACTACAGAAAGCAAGAAATTGAATCAAAATAGCGTTTTAAAGTAAAAAATATACCACACAGGTATTGTAGTGTAAGAAGATAAGTGTTCCTTATGTTTGAAGTTAATCTAGTCTTTTTGTTCGCAGTTGTTTTGCTTAAAAAATGACCTGCAAAAGTAGAGAGTTAACTTAATTTTATAGTTATAGTATTGGTGCATATACTAAATAAAATACATTCAAATAAAATAGTAAAGTGAAAATTTTTTTTAATAAAAATCAATTTCCTTTGTTGAAAAGCCTTAAACTCCCTCGAATTTCGTCACATTAATCTTAATTTCGTATATTTGAAGCAAACTTATAATTCATTGGTGATTCGAAACACTTTTAGCTTCATTGAACAGATTTAACTAGAAGTCATAGACTGCGGGAAGCTTATGATTGTAATAATTAACATTTATCAAGGAATTGAACACAGACTACTAGTCTGAAAGCGATTACCAAATCTTTATCACTTAGCATAGAAGATTTATTACATCACATTGTGTCATCCGCCCTGTTTAAAATGTGTGTGCACTCAGAATACTTTACAAACAAAAACAATTTATTGTTTCCCTTGAGAAAGAGGGAAGCTTAAATATTGTATTTTTCTGAGTACAAGACCTTTTTTGCTTGAAAAAAGAGAAAAAGAAGGGAAGTTTTAGTATGCGAATATTTTCATTTAGAAGATATCTATAAAGGAAGCTATTTTTATACCATACTCATACGCATAATCAAAGCTATTGTCACTGTCGTTCTTATGGATGTTGTCTTCAGCCTCGGGCATGTTGTCAACTACACTACATATTCCCATGTCATTTCGTCTTCTGTTCCATCCATAGCATTTGATATTTATGCATTTATCTTTGAAGCTCTTTTCCACCATTTCAGGAGTTATGAATGCTCATGCTTGGACAATCCGTTCACAAATGATTTCAGTGAACGGCTTTCTAAACGTTCATGTTGGTGTGAAAGTGTACATGTCTGAAGCCATTGACTCTAAGAGAGATTTGAGCAAGTTGTATTTAATTTGTCTATAGAACGTCAGGGACAAGATAGTTAAAGTTCAACTACCTAGGATTATTGCAATATCCGTTTACGAAGCTCCTTACAGAGAAGTTTTTATTACATTACAAGCAAGTAGTCTACGAAAATTGTTCAATATAGTACGGCATTCTCTTTCAGTTATATACCCAGTGACGCCTATTCTATACAGATTTTATCCAATCGGTCCTAGCCCTTTTACTGGTTTTCTTGACAACGTATATAGTCATTAGTAAACATGACCAGTAATTTTTGATAATTTTTTTAAATAAATGTCGTACTAGAACAATACAACGGGTTATTGATGACGGTCCGGGATCAATCCCATAAGGGAAAGACCGAGGACAACACCTCGTAATTTTGAACCACAGTCAGATAACGAGACAACACCTGAGCTGGCACCTACTAAAATGACCAGATCATGATGGACGAGTTATCTCGTCATAAAAAAATTATCAAATCTTGATCTCGTCATCACAAATAAATCGGCAATATCTCGATGACATCTCGTTAGCAGCAAAATTTGCCAAATCTTGATATACGAGAAAAATAGTCGAAACCAGGCACTCTAATCAAAACCTCTTGAAGGTTAAAATGGCGGATTGGCTATTGGTCAAAATAGTAAAGAGTTCTACATGCTGTGGGACTGTTTTTTTCTATTCGTCTTTAGTTGGAAAACAGTGTATGGGATTCAAGGTGATTAAAAAGATTCTCGAGAAAGTATGGTAAGTGTAGTTTTCAACAGAGGAAAAGGAGTAGAAAAGCAATTTTCAAGGCTTAAAAAACTGATTTGCCTTTAAGAATGAAAATATAACAATTTAATTATCTGAGTGTCACCACACTTCCTGATACTGTAGTCTTAATTTTACTTCACAACACACATAAATTACTGAAAAGTCATACAGTAAAGATCGCAAGATGCAGAACGAATATATACGTATGAACCCTTCAGGGTATCAAATCTGCCAAAGGGCAATGATATGTGTAATTCTACTCAGAATGTTCAGTGGTTCAAACATTGTTCCAAAAAATACCACTTTTAATGAACATTTGCAAAATTCCGCCCTTATAGGGGCTTGAGGCCGTCAATTGTCATCCCCCTCTCTCGACTACGCCCCTGCAGAAACATGTATACAGGCCGGGTAGGTATTCGCGACATTTACCTCGGACAGTTTTCTCGGATGGCTACCGGGTACGGTAAACAAAGGAAAACGTCGAGAAGGGAACAAAAACAAACAGTCCCACCCTGCCCCCACCAAACTTTGTGGAGAAGAATAAACAACACTTAAATCATCCAACGGGTGGACCGCGGAGGAGAAAAAAGCAATAAATTACACCAAAAGAATTAAATGAGCTCCTCTCCGTGGAGCGATGACATGCGTTATTCGGGCAGAAAACAATTTCGGTGTCATCTTCCCCTCGATCCCTGGAGCTAGAAGCTGGCCGAGAGCTCAAACAAAACAAGAAGGAAACGTGTGTCCGCTCGTAGTACTACAAGCAGCGCAAAAAGAAAACTTCTTGCACGCACCTCCTCGCTCATTGGTCGGCTCGCAGGGGTGGAGCAAAAACATCGCAAACAGCCCCCCTTTTACATGAGCCGTAGCGATTGCATTCTCCGTTGGGCAAGAGCCGGCGGTTGGAGTTGTGGCAGACAATCCTTGGCTGGCGGAATAGGAAAATGTGCCCAATGCTTCCAAGAGGATCGACTTAGGATCACATTGTGGAATTATGGTTCGGGACGAGGCTGTTGCTGTTTGGTTTCTGTCGTGTTGTGTGCGGTGCGATAGATAAAGGAAAATAGAGGAAATAAAATTTTAGGCAGAGTAAAACTGATCAGATTCGAGACAATTATGATGATGAGAGCAGTTTATTTAAATATTTTGGTTCTTTTGCTGTTGCTACCGCAGGGACTTGCTATTAAATGGATGTAAGTAATTTTTCAAATTTATGAATTCTAAGTATTATAAATTAATGCTAAGAGATGCTGCTTTGCTCTCCTATCGCTCATTTTCTTTCTCCTTATTCTTTTTCTCATTTATTTCGAGTATTTGTATTTTTTTTTTAAACTTGAATTTTTTAAGATGTCATTTGCGAATTTTTTATCAAATAAAAAATAGAAATATGAGGGGAAGTATTTACACCCGCTGTCGAAAATTTAATTAATTCAACTGTAGGAAAAGGAATGGTTCAGTCGCTTCTATTGTTTTATTCAAGATATAAAATACGAAACTGACTGTCAATCAATTCTTATATATCATTAATTTTAAATGTGTTTGTCAATTAAATCCAGCTGTGAAGATATTCGTTAGTTAAAAACTTCTATTGTTGTTTATCGCCGGAATGAAATTTAAAAATTTCCAATGATAGCTCAACCAATTCTGACATAAGAAATCACTTATGTAATCTAAAATCATACTCTTATATCAAAAGAGCATTCACAGTTTTCTAGTTATGACTTTTTCAAAAGCTTTTTATATTAAGTGCTACTTGATTGAATGATGTCATTTTAGCTGACTAATTGAGTTGTAAATCTTACTCCCATGATGCTAATTTTTATTACGAATGTATTCAACCTATTATAGTTTAACGTATATGCTGTGAACTTGATTCAAACATCAGAGATAAACTATAATCCTAATAACGTACAGTAATAATGGAATAAAATATGTACAATTAATAACAAAAGTAATCTAAAATCTACTTAAGGTAAAAGTAAAACAGATAGAATACTGCTGACAGCCAAGTCTCAATTGATAGTTAATTATTCACTAAATCAAGCAACAGTTTCAATATCACAAGTAAATAAACTATATCATACTATCTATAGTTTGAAATTACGAATACTATAAAATAAGAGGTAGTTATTATTGATCAAAGAGTTCTAATTCATACAGTTTTCAGTTTGGTCCATTATTTCACCATCTTTGCATTAAATTGCATTTTTAATTAATGTTGGGTTTGATCATAAGCTCTCCTTGTCTAGAAAAGTAACACAATTCAAAAGAGTACATTTTTCCAGTCGAGTCAAAAGAAGACTGAAAATATAAGAATTTTTACTTGCAATGAAGTTTGTAGAATTTATGCATACCTTTATTAAACGTTTCTAGGATATTTTCTGACTGGTTTTCCATACTTTGGTCGAAACCCCTAACAGACCCCCTAAGAGTCATGAGATTTATGAATAGTGTAATTTTGTTTTCACCCTCAACCCATTTTATGACTAAATTACCGCATTGTCGAAGAATCCATGGGTTCTTGCAACTTTTAGAAACATTTTATTGGTTTTTTCTTTGAAGGGACTCTATTGTCTCTCTCCCTTCCTCGGAATAAAATATTTCTTCGAAATAATCTGTTGATCCTTTCTTAGGAATAGAATCCTTTGAAACGATTCTATTTTTCCTATTCTCTAGAATGGAATCCTTTGGAAAGATTCTATTGGTCATTTCCTTATAAGAGAATCCTTTGGAAAGATTACATTGCTCATTTTACTGCAATAATATTTTCGAAAGATTTTATTGATTCTTTTTTAAGAAAAAGAATCCTATGAAATGATTCCATTAGCCCATTCTGTGGAATGGAATCCCTTTGAAAAATTTTATCCGTCATTTTCTTGTAGTAGAATCCTTTGGAAAGATTCTATTGCTCATATTTTTGTAATAGAATCATTTGGAAGTATTATATTGTTAATGATGGTCAAAATTGGTTAGAAGTCATACAGTGAAGACTGATTGCAAGGTGGAAATATGTTTGTGAACACATCTAGGGTTAATTGAATGGCATGCTAAAGGAGCAAAAATCCTGTCTTCATTTTTTATAGTGTCACTTTTGTCTGGAAGTTGCGTTATAATGCTTTTTTTGGGGTATAATTCATTGTAATTTTTTTAAACAGTTTAACAAAACATCAAACATACAAACATTTAACAAAATTTACTTCTTGTATGGATTTGGATAAATCATCATCAAATTAATAGCCAAAAGAAAGAGACGTATTAGTTAATAACAATTTTTAAGTAGTGTAATATTTTTTAACTGGTATATTTTGTTAATGTTATGATATAAATTGCAATTGTTTCTTTTTGTACATTTTGTTTCAAGTCTTTTATTTTATTATATTATATTTCTGTATATATAACTGAAAAATATCAACATGTAATTGAAAATAGCTGATATGTATACATAACACGTTTAAAAACTTAAAACAATTAAATTTTTGAGTGTGTTGCTTTTACCGCCATGACCAGGGCGTGTTTATTAACGAATGTTATATAATGGTCAGGGCATTGATATTTATTTGTAAGCGTATGGTGTAGAGGCGACTGGTGCTCCTTAAATCTGTCGTGGCCGAAAGTCTTCACTTTGGGTTGGTGTGGAAGTTTGGTGAGTGGGGTGCCAGCTCAGATGGTCGTCATCTTACCGTGGTTCAAAATTACGTGGCGATACACCGAATGGCTTAGGCTTGGACGGTGGTAACTAATTGAATATATATGTATGTATTTAACATCTTAGCTACAACAATGAAAGTTATTATTATAATCACACAAAACAGTAAGAAAACCAATTATATTTCGACGAGAAGCATGCTTTTCAAGAAATATATTTAAGAAGTGTACAAAATTAGGACTTGTTCTTGTAATGTCAGAATTTCAATAGTTCGGATGCTTAAAATTGTACACTGTTTCGTGTAAAACAACGACCGAGATGTTACAAAAAGAATTATGAAAATAGCTATGAGCGATGTCTCAAGCATTATGCTTAACTTTGTTTTATAATCAATTATACTACTTCGAAATACCCATTGCTAAACAAACTGTGGTAATGTAAGAACTGCGTGTCCTTTCAGATAAACAAAACTAAAAGCATACAAGCATTCAAGAAAATGTTTCATCCCTTCTTAATGTCCCCCCCCCCCCTCCCCCGTAAAGCACATTCAGTTTCAAATTGAATAAAATTAACTGTGATTATAAAATTAAATACTGAGTGAGACCTTAATTTATTTAGATTCAAAATAATATTTGGAAAGGAATAATTCTTGGCCACGCTGACCATGCTAATTAAGGCTTGTACAGGTTTGGTCTTATGGGTGAACGGTTGTTAAAATGCTGTGTAAAAAAAATATCCGATGCCCCATAAGGGGCCAGTTAATGCTATGGACCAGTTAAAGCAGACATGAAGTTGGGATTTGTTCGTATCTAATTCATGCCCTTTTTTCACGAATAGAATAGTGAAATTGAACTGATTCTAGCTTGTGACAACCATTATCTATAGATTGTACTCGGGTGAGCTTTTCCAAGAACAATATTTTATGAGCAAGATTGATTTTTCCGATTTTTTCTGGCCAAATTAAATCAATTTGTTTTTTACGATTAATATATTTTAGTTTGACTGATTCTATCTTTGAGATTTTACTTTTAAATGCAGACCATAGTCGGTAACCGTTTTTTGATAACTTTATTTTATAACATGAAAATTCTTTTATGATTTCCCTCGTTCAAATCACGCTATGTTTTCACGAATGATGTTAGCGTATGACTTCACGTATGACTTAACTGTTATATGCATTCTGTATTCATTTGAACTTTTCTGATAACAATATGGTTACTACATTTTATAAATATGAAAGATTTTATCTTATTTCTTATCGCGCTATTCGTGTATTTGTTTACACAAGTTATAATATGAAATTTCACTAATTCCAGTTGGCGAATAGTTGTATGAAATTTGTACTTCATCAAATTTTCTTATGAAAATATTATTAATAATAATTTATAAACATGAAAAAAATTTTGCGATTTGTTATCGTTTAATTCATGCAATTGTTTTCGCGAATGACAATACAAATCATTATAGCTAGTGATTATACTGTTATGGGCACGTGTAAGTACTCACGTGAACTTTTCTGATAGCAATCTAGCTAATAATCTATGTACAAAAATTGGAGAGTTTGTTCATTTAATAATTTCGTCCCATTTCATCTGGTTTGGGTCATTTTGATGCAAAATCAGTGTTTCCGTGTTTTGTGTATATATTTTTGTGTTTGACCGTACTAATCCCAAACATTTGGGTATACTTTCACGAAACTTTGCATACTGTGAATACTTGCAGTAATTTAGTGACTGAACAAAACAGCGTCTGTCAGTCTTAACATTTTATGTCTATTTATGTGTTTTTCTACGAAAGGGAAAAATGATTATTCTAGTCACTTTTTCAATCTTCAGTTAACTAATTCAATTCGAATAAGATGGGGTTGCTAGAATTTTAATTATAAAGGATATTTTTTTATGATTTGTTATCGTCCAATTCATGCAATTGTTTTCACAAATAACGTAAAGCAATTTAAATGATTCCAGCTTGCCCCTTTACTGTTACTTTAGACTGTACTCAGTTGAACTTTTCTGATTTCGAACGGGCAGCATAAATGAGCTCTTCAAACTCTCCACTCGCTTAGGTTATACGATTTCTGAGTCGACCAGACCGCGTCCTGTTTCAAAGTAAAAAGAAAATAAAGAACAGGTGATTTATTAGGCATTGTCTTCCGACGGGGTCCTCATGATTTTAAAAGGCAAACACTGCTGCCTCGACAATCCAAACACATTTATGGACTCTTCCACGTATGTACACGACTTGACATTTCGTACGAGTGATATTCTGACGGTGATTCATCATCACCATTCACAAAAGTTCATCTCTTCGAGTGACTGACGTAGACAAATAAGTTAGTTCTATTAAACGCTCCTCAAAAGGCACTTAACCGCCGTTAGCAACCTTCGCTCCCTTCTAGGAATTACATTTGCATCTTGTTTTATTGTAGTGCAGTGTGCTTAATGGAATCAAAATGTGATTTTAAGCGATAACGGCATTGTGTTCTGGTTGTTCACATGGCAAATGATAAGATCTTTAAAATTTACGATTTGTTTATATAATTTATTGTTTGCTTGTAACTTCGGGAACAATTCACGGAAGTCTCTTTGCAGCAGGGAACTTGCTCATGTCTTGATGGCAGAAAGTTGGAGGGATATATCGTTTAGTATTTTTCGTTTGAGGTTCATCTTTGTGTATTTTCGTACTTCTTTGTGTGTGTGTGTGTGTGTGTATCTTTCTATGCACTTTCCGAAAAACCATTTTGGTAATTAAAACACTTGCAGAGGCGCAAACTTGAGGGGAAATATTGGGGATACCCAGGTAAGTCCACAGTTGCGTCGTAATGTGTTTTCGGAACTCTGTTTTGATTAAAAAACCCCGTTATCAATATTTATCACCAATTCAGAATTGGTTCAATTCTGTATTGAATTCAAGTTTTGAGGGGCCCGGTCCAGATCCAAAAAAATATTAGAACCCAGGATATTCTGTCCCTTAGAACTCTTGAAATTTCTATATCTTGCTTATGGTAGGGGTACATTAAAATGTATCGCCCATATCTGCAATAGAATGTACATGAATGATGCTTTTAATTGTTGCATTAAGGAATTTGTCCAAAATTAAACGTGTTTGAAAGTATCATTTCAATTTCGTATAAATGCAGTCAAAAATTCAACTTCATACCCTAATAATTTCCCTCTTACTTTACACAAATATTGCACCAGTATAGCAACATACCAAACGACGTTTTAATGTTGTAAAATTTGAATAATACGATGCCTAATCGTTCCTGAATTTGTTCGAGTAGATATTAGCATTCCTGCATATTTATAAACTGTTGTATGAAAAACCGCTTTATATCCCATTAATGTATGATTCGAGAAGTCTATGTTATTACTTTAAAAATTATAAAATATGATTACTTTCTAAGAGCATAATTTATAATCACTTGTAAACAATATAGTATATATAAATACGAGTTCACACGCGCACTGTACGCCACACGACCTTCTTCACTATAAACAAAACTGTGTAAGCTAAAAATATAGTTAGGAGCCTCGGTAGCCTAGTTGTTAGAGTTGCGGATTAGCAACTGTAGGGGTGCGAGTTCGAAACTCGATCCAACCAGAGGTTGGTGTGTACATGGGGGTTGGTGCACATCCAATCTGTCGTGACTTCAATTGTCTTTACATTGGTGTGGTGTGGAAGTTTGGAGAGCGGGTGCTAGCTCGTGTTGACCTCGTAATCTGGTCGTGGTTCAAAGTCATGAGGTATTGTCGTCGGATCGTTTTCTTTCGGATTGATCCCGGACCGTCACCAGAAGCCCGTTGAGTTGCTCCAGTGAAAAGAAGTAAATTCAAGTGCTTACCAAGTGTTGTCCTTCCATTCCACTGACGGTTGTTACATGCCCTGTACATAAATATTTGACACTTGGCAATACTCTTCCTCTCGCTAGATTGCAGTATGATTGCTCTACCGTTTAGTGGGGTGCTCTGATCACCCTTACTATGCGTAACTGCAAACTATCAAACGTTTTGAAACGTCAGATACTTTTATGCGAATTTAACAACGATCAAAATTTTGAACAAATTGCCATCTTAAGTATATTCCTATAGATACGCACTGTAAAAGCAAATATATGCTTATGAATGAATTAATCATCCCCGTGTGTATTTATAAGTAATATTTCACAGTAATTCGATTTATTGAAAAACGGGATTATTCAGAATTTACAAAATTTCAGATGCCTTTAATTTCAAATTTTGTAAATAGGTTGAAGTAAGACATGAAACGAAAGAAAAACTATAGTTAATTTCCCAAACATATATTTGGTGTGACTTCCTTGAGTTACACGAGAAGCACACATAGATGCAATAATCAAATTATTACCATACTGTCCAGAATGTCTTTTAGTCACTACATCAAAAACAATGCAGTTTTTTAGATAATTTTGACTTGTGGGCAATGGTGGAACGAGATAACATCTATTATATACTTCGTATGAAAAAACCTGAAAGTTTCAAAAATAAAGTCAATTGTGAATTGCAGATTCTGTAATTGCTAATAATCCTGTAGTTGCTAATCCCCTTGATCCAGTAAACACTTATCCAAAGTCTATTGATTTTGATTATGTAAATGCTAAATCAAGTCGAGTAGAATGTCTATCGAATGAACGATACATTGATATTTTACATGGAACATGAAAATTGTATTTATAGATATTACATATTGTAAAAGAGAAGTTTTTTCAGATTTTCCTCCCGGAAGCAGAGAAAGTGCTTAAAACTGCGACATGTTTCGCGGAACAAAGTCTTCGTAGGACAATTTTTCCTTCATTTTATCAAAATTTTGGTCGATTTCCTTTTACAATCATAAGTTACGACGTTCTGCAGTACAAAGCGCGTTCCTTGCCACACCTTTTTTTATTCTCTAGCTACGGAGTAATCTCCCTATACCGCCCCAAATTACCACAAACACTTTATAAATAACACATCTTCTATATTAATGACAAAATATTCAATTTCAAAAGTTATCGACAGAATTCCATATTCTGAAAGTGTGCCTTGGTTTTAAATAAAGTAAGTTAATTATTTTTTATGTTTTATTATAAATACGCAATACATTTTTAGCCGCTAATTGCGTTTTACGTCTGTTTTTGATTTTACTGCAGTTTTCAAAATTCGGACAAAATGCCTGCGGTACATTATTTTGCGGCATTTGCTTGGAGTTGTGTTGCAGAACACTGAATATAATTTTGCATCTGGTATATTTTCCGTACGCATATTTTAAAGTTTTTATTTCAATTTATGTAACTATTCGATGCAAAGTTATCAGAAAATTAAAAATTTAAGCACTCATGAGAAGACACAAAAATGCAAATGCATAAAAATGTACAGAGCATTTTTTGTATAATTTATGTAACTATTCGATGCAAAGTTATCAGAAAATTAAATATTTTAGCACTCATAAGTAGACACAAAAAATGCAAATGAATAAAAATGCACAGAGCATTTTTTGTACAAGTTATGTAACTATTCAATGCAAAGTTATCAGAAAATTAAAAATTTAAGCACCCATGAGTAGACACAAAAAATGCAAATTAACAGAAATTCACAGAGCTTTTTTTATCTCTAAGGCTGATTGCGTCAGCAAGTGTGAAATTAAGACATTGAGAAAGACTGTTTAACTCTCCAAGTATTTCGACGAGGTATCTCGTCCAAGATCTGGTCAATTTTGTTAAGGACGAGGTATCAAGAAGAGGTAAATCTGTCCTATTACTATCAAGAATAAAAGTAAGGGAAACAAATTGGCCTTCGCACAGATATGGTGACAGTTTGGAACGGGTTTTTGCACCTGAGGCTGGTGACTACAGGGCAATTTTCGACCCAAAGATGAACCACTAGGAGAGTTAATGAAAGAAGATGAACCTTGTTTCTACCTCTCTATCACTGTACCAATCAGCAATGAAGTGTGAAACGGACTCTAAATCAGTTTATTATAGTCTGTTCAAACGGATTGGAAAAACAGAAAAAGTAAAGAAACTACTCAACATAATAAATTACTTCCTGCTACAACCAATCAGTAGTTAATGATTTTGGTCCATAACATTAGCATTGCCAATAACGTTTGGACAATTTTTTCGTGCGAAATAACGGGAAATTCTGTGCTCTGCATTTCAACCTCCTCTTCCCACTCACCAGGAACAGGAAATGCATTTCTCTAGCATTTGTATTCATGACATTTTCAACATCGAGGAGTACATTTGTTTTTGAAAATACCCTCAATTCAAGAATGAAAAAATGCTTTAAAAGTTTTCAATTAAAAATACTGGATTTATTTTGAAGCATAGGTATAAAAATGGAAACATGCTTTGTTATTAGATCGTATCCAAATTTAAAGATAAGTTTGACGAACATTAGGAGAATTTTATTGATAGCCTATTATTTCCAGCTAAATGTATGTGGAGTTAGTGCTTTTGCGGATAAAAGTGCTTCTAGACGTGATGTTAATTTACTCGTTTTTCGAATACGATGTAAGCACGTCACGTATAAAAATTCGAAAGAATGAAACTTGAATTGATACATAACAATTGATCAGTGCTAATTAAATAAAAGGTCAAGCGCCGCCAAAATGGCTATATATTTAAGGTAAGAATACGTGTCTACATGTATCGTGCGAGAGCATTTGGGTTACACACACACAGAAAGTAAATTCTTCTTCCGTCTAGAGATTTCATTGTTTTCACAGAAAATCTCTTTCAAAGCTCTGAAACTTTTAACAAATCTTCCTAGCAATAAAAACATTTGCTATTTTTGTATAAAGTATATCGCAAATGCCCATACAGAAACAATATGTCTTAAGCAAGTGTTAATTCTTTACCAAATGTTTTATACAATTTTTTTAACTAAAATATCATGTTTACGTGGAGTAGAATTGTAGAGTGTGGTACCAGCGCATGTGTTGATCTCGTCATCTGACAGTTGTTCAAAATTGCGTGGTAGTATCCTTGGATCTTTCCCTTCTGGATTGATCCCGGACCGTCGCCAATTGTCCTCGTGGTCCGACGTAAATTTAGCTACTTACCATCATATGAAAATTATTTACCACTTCTATCTTTAAAATTGTAAACAAGAAATATGCCACTGTTAAAACGTTAAAAGGTTGCAAGATTGGTGAAAATATTAAAAACGCAATGGAATTATGATAAATCTGCGAGCTAGCACTTCGAAACCCTATCATTAGATAAAATCATTCACCTACCTACCATAATATGAAAATGAAAACCAGAATTTGGTCAATGGATGGTACAATGATGACGTCAACACAAAGAGAGAGAGATTGTCAAAGTCAATAACTTACTTGAAAGGTCAATAGATTGTCGTTGTTTACAAAATGGTCTCATTGAATAAAACGCATAGGGCTTTTTAAAAGTTCGCCAGGGTATTGCAGGTGAGACTAGAATTGAATGAAATCGGTATTAAAAACAAACCCATTCATCACAAAAACATATAAAGTAGATGGCACAATTTATTGCAACATTATTTAAAACACGGATGAAACTACAACCACAACGTAATTCAATGCGAGACAGCCAAGAAAATAAAAGACAAGAGGATTACCATGACCCAAGGGAATTACCAGACGACATTCAATAACATCAATACTCACGACATTTTTTGTAATTTCAAAATCTACTGATTGCTGTGCAGTTTATTTTTAATTTAATCTTTGAATCTTCAATAAAATGAAACTGCTTTTTGAAACCTAATTTCGAATAAAGCGGAGCAGCTTTAAAATGTAAGCCATTTTGTTTTCTACTTCGGTTTCGTTTCATAACGAACTACTTAAAATCCACTCACACTCTCATATACTATAACCACAAACGACAACTAATCTCGTATTATAAATTCATGCATGTCACTGGATCAGGAGTGTGAGAGATTCCAAGCATTTCCAAGGAATTTTATTCAGAAAACACAAAAACGCCACTAAATCTCACCGCTTAACATAGAGAATATTAACTACTATTGCAAAAGCCATGCAATGTACTATAAGTCGTGGCTGTTCTGTCCAAAATCGAGGAAATAGGCTCTTAGTGCGATGCATTACGACTTATCTGCACTTTAGCTGGCATGATGTATTGTCGTGGCATTCTATCTGACACATTTGAATAATTAATTGGTCTGCACTCTGATGTTCGTAAGCCTACCTTAACGAGAAAAACGTTGATGTAGGTTTGCAGCAGGGCGTCGTTCTCTCTATATTTCTGTCTGGAAACCTTTTATTTTTTCTCAACGAGATGGATTTGGAAGAAGTTATCTCTGACAACTACAGTGGTGGGTAATTTTACTCAGATGAGGCGTATCATCCTTGGTTATTCTGCTAAGGCAAACTATACACATATTAATTGGTCTTTAGGTGTGATTTTTATAAATGTGAAGACTACTTGTTATTTTCTAACTAATATATAAATGAAAAAAATACTCAATGATGTATGAAATATTTTAGAGCATTTCTTGACAAATGGTGCAGTTCCATCGTTGAGAAAAATTGCATGATATACGTACACGATCGCCATTTAGAAGTGCAGAAATACTGTCAACTGCAATAAACGGTTACTGGTTATAGCTTGCATTTTATTTTCTATGACAAACACTTATTTATTATTATCACTTAGAGCTTGGTAATTAATTAAGGAGAAACACGACAAGCTATTGATGACGGTCCGGGAACGAAGAACCGTCGTATGTGTGTGTGGAGGCCGGTGCATGTTTAATTTGTTGTGTCCCCAAATTTTCTCACGCCTGATGTGGAAGTTTGGAGAGTGGGGTGCAACTTCAAGTGTTGCTCATCTGACCATGGTTCATAAATACGAGATGTTGTACTTTGCGGTGAGAACTCTTCTGTACAGTTCAGAAATATTATACAGCTTCAGCCCAAAGTAGGTGTTTCTAAACTTTGCGATAATACTGGCGAGTTATCTAATGGTGGTCGATTTTATACTGTTCATATCCTTTGTTGATATTCGACGATAAACAAATAACGTCGATTGCTGTACGTTCCCATGAAAATAGACATGGATACGACAACAGTGAACTGCTTGGAAACGATATAATGTAGTACTGTCGAGAAAAACATATACGGAATATTAAATTTCCTGTGCATAGCTTGTAAGGAAGAAATGTAAAGTATACATTTCTCACGGGCCAAGTAAGGAATGGACTGTTTTATTCTTTGAGAAAGATTGTTATTCAGTTACTCAACAAAATCTAATGATAACCATCTGCTTATGCTGTAGGATTTTTCTACCGCATTTAACCCTCTGAGCGATATGAGATTTCTGACTTGTTTATAATCGCTTTTACCCCACAATGCCTAAATAACTCTAAATCTTGGTTGAAAGAATCCTTGGAAGGATTTTACTGGCAAAGACAGACAAAACTTATCTATATATATAATTCTCTTACGTGGCACGCAAAAAAGACGTTATTTGTAATCGCGTTTTGGCAATACTGTACGATTGTTTGCTTATCGCGAAGTCTCGCGCATCGATTGAATTTATAGCGTTATAGGATGAAATTTTATTGAAAAAAAAAGGAAATTTTAATGAGCTGTTGCAGTTAGTTTATAATATAAATCAAAGAAAACGGAGTTTTTTTTCAGGGCCATTTAAAAAACGGTCTTTTTCAGGACCAACAATTATAGTTCAACAAGACGCTTGCACTACAACTTTCGACAACAAACTCAATGAAAAAGTGTGGGTCGTTTGAGTGCTGGGAAAATGTACACACAAACAACATGCTGGGTATTCAATTTCCAAAGCAACGCTCACATTTCGAGTCAAAATTTGCACAAAGTTTTCATTTGAATTCTGATTTTAGAGATACTGTATATATTTTTTCTGTAATACAGCAAATTTAGATTTGAAAAACATTTTTTTGGAAAAATATTTTGTAAACAATCCCTTCTGCTAGGACACATGTCTTCATTGAGGCGAGCGAAGCGAGCATAGGTTCGCGCAGCGAACCAATGAGGATTGCGAAGCAATCCTCCGGGGGTTGGCGAGCGTTAGCGAGCAGGGGGCAGACCCCCTAGTTAGAAGTAATAGAGGTATGACTGTGCATATTACAGAAGAGAACCCCCTCAGACGGTAAAGCATAAATTGAATACAGATTTATGTGAAAAAAACTCACAGAGCGAGAGAAAGAGATATTTTTTTCCGACTTTCAAAAAATAAAATTATTAAACTTTTTATGAGGATATTTATTTTCTGTAAACATTTGGCAATTTAATTATTTCTTGGATATGCGATAATTTAATTTATGATTGAAAAGTTATGTAAAGTTTGAATGCTTTTTTTAATCAGTAAAGTCTCAATAATATAAGAACATGTGTTACGAAAATGTGATAATGCTAAGTTTGAAATAAAATTTGATTCGAACATATACCATTTCCAAGTAAACGTATCAATACAAATAGCTCTCTTTTTATCAAACATTCTATTTCTAACATACTACTCCTGAAACACACCCTTATTTGCGATCGAGTACGTGTTTTTGAAATTTTAAAAACTCATCTCTAGTCAACTTGAAAGGGGAATTTGATATGCAAATGGTTTTCTTATAATCCCGATATTAATGATTCCATTAACTACTTGACTCCGTAAATGCTCCACCCAAATCAGCAGACGCCATCGGTATGTAAATTACTATGTACGTTTGGTAAAGCCAATTGGGCCTATCATTCTATATATGTTTCAGTCAAATTAGTTATCTGGAAGAGCAAAATAAGTACGAGTACCCAGTTCTTATTCACTTTACAGAAACATGAAAGATAACAGACTCGAACGATAATATTTATGACTAGAGGAGGGAGGGGGATATTATTCGCCATTGCTTGTATTGAAATGACGAGCCTCCGTCGATTAGTTTTGTACTGAGCTTTTCCATCAATATTTTTTGCTTTTGCCACTCTTGAATCAGGGATGAAGTATTTCCGAATTTCACCCATCATTAACGAATCAATGATAAATTAATTGGATACGACATTCATAATTTATTTATCTTAAAGCAAATACATCTCTTGAAAATTCCATTCACTGGTACATTGTAAAACTAAACACTTGTTTCAAAATTCAATTTATTCCGTGTGAGAGTGTTTTTCTGTGGAATGCTTCCTTTAGGTATTGCCCCAAATAAAATCATAGAGGAGTGAGTAATAACAACCTTTTTATATGCAGAGGATCATGTGACCAAAACTAGTAGTAACGTGATGGTAATGACTTACCATCATATGATGGATTATCATCTGATTGGCCCTTGCAACATAGTTGAAGACTCTGAATATTTAACCATTTATTAGATACTTTATAGAAATGAATCTACCCTGTCATTAGATTGAAAATCGCTAAACGAGGTGATAAAATGCCAAATCAGCTAGTCAATTTTTTGCAGAGCGGTCACGGGACCACTAATTGAGATGTTGATCATGCTTTTTGAATCTCCTTTCAGTATAGCAATGCTCACTTCACTTTATCCACCTCAATGTTCTATACTAATCAACCGGAATTAATATCCTAGTCTTTCAGTGGTTTATTACTCTCATTGGCACATCTTTAAGTGTGTGTGTATGGACATCATAACCCAAAGTACTTTAGTAATCTGTCCTCTCTTTTGTTTTACACTCGACTACCCTTCTGCTTTCTGAGTTTTTCATCCGGATCGATCAATCCCGAAGGGAAAGAACCAAGGTCAATGCCTAGTAATTTTGAACCACGGTCAGGTGAAGAGAACAACACCTGAGATAACACCCCCCCCCCTTCTCCAAACTTCTGCACCACATCAACTTCAATTATCTGAATTTTGTTTTTGTTAGTATTTATGTGTTACAGTATATTTTATAAATTGTACATTGTATATTATTTAAGAGTTAAATTTAACGATTTTTTTTAAATTTTCTGCAAAATATTTATCATTAAACATGTAATTTTTTGGTGGTATGTGAATATGTATTTCAACCAACTGTCCTTGAGTATTTGGTTGAATACGTAATGGTTTGTAGAATTCTGTTTTATAAAAATCGATAAAATATGCATAACAAAATTTTTTTTAAGTAAGATGTATCAGTTATGTTTACATTTGTTTTACATGTTTCGTGGGTATTATTGAAAACTGTATTCCGTTGTCAGTTAACTACATCTATCATTCTAAATAGGTACGTGGTTTACATATAAAAACCGAATCTTTCAATTAAGAAAGTAATATACGGATTCGATTTAAAACTGAATACTTATTGGAGTAAAGTGAATTTTAAATAAGACTTTGCTGATTTTTGAATAATATCACAATTAGGAAATATTTGAACTTTGACTGTTGAAAAGTTGAAACTTTTTCTCGTAAAGGACAGAAGGTCGAGGTTATTTACGTTACAAGTTGAAACAGTTCTTATGAAACTTAGATACACGTGAAACATTCGTTGAAAGCTCTAATTTTGTTTCTTAAAAACGCCGTTTAATCCACCTTAAGGTTTTTGAAAGATTGTAATCAATTATACTTATGTAGTAGTCATTTTAGAAAAACCTTTTGTAGTTTGTTTTGCAGGAGGAGGGCGATAAATATAAAATGGATTATATGGATGGATTCATCATATACACAAATTTGCATCAGAAGTAAATTTTATAGACTATGGAAAACTTAAAACAACGTTAAATAATTATTTTCCATACACTTAAATAATGCTTGCATTTTTTAATCAAACAGGAGTGATAATTTTCATAGCTTTTCAATCAGCAATTTATCAATTTAACCTAAGCAAATCCGGGGACATCTGGTAGTCCATTATAACTTGTTATAAAACGTAGGTCGTTTGACAGTATGTTTTGTAAGGAATTACTGATTCTAACAAACGTTTTGTAAGTAAGTTGCATAAGAATAGCTTCAACTCGTAAAGAAAGCAACATCGACCCTCTATTAGTGAAGGAAAGCGTTTTTGCTTTTTTAAAATCCTTGTTCGCGAATGTCTTTGAACAGTAGATACCTCCGAAACTGGCAAAGTTTTATTTTACATTTCCATTTATCCAGCTGAAATACAGTTTCAAATTCAATCGCCAGATCATGTACCAAACATCAAGATTTAAAGTTGTTCCGTGCATTGGGATGTAGGATTTAGATAACGTTGTCGATCGTCTGTCTAATATATCTAATAAAGAGAAATAAGTATAAAATATTTGCCACAGTAAGCTCAATTACAGAAAAAGTAGTAAATCCTTTCTAACTGATCAACGGGAAGAGTTTACGAGAATTTTCACCTGAACTCGTCCCACCAGCAATAAGAAGAACCCTTCCGGCAAAAATGTGGACTAGCAACATTCGAAGGCTTAAAATCTCTAGTCACGGACATTTCGAACCAGGTAATGATATCATAAATTAAGGACCTAATAAAAATTTCGCACAGGTGATGTTTTTTGTAGCTTTTTTGAAAAATGAAGGTAACAAGGTTTTATATCATTGAAGTGTGGTCGTGCGTCACTGTGTGATGTAAAAATAATAAAAAACCTTTCAATAAACAGTCTGATTTTGGTAAGTGCTTCAAAAGAATAGTAACGTATTTGTTATCAATTTGCTTCATATCTTTTGTAAAAATGTACATATTTGGATAGAGTAACGACGTGAATTGAATTTAAGCTGTGGCAAGTAGATTAAGTGATAGAAACAGCTTTGTAACCAACAACATATTTAAATACGTAATAAATTTAAATATGTATTCAATTAAATTACAGTATTTAAACAGGTTAAGCATATTAAGGCAGTTTTCGAGGCTAAATGGAAATTAAGACAAAAAGGTTTCAGAGTTCCGCAGTTTCATCGCAGCAGTCAAGCTCCGAATCCGTTTATTTTCCACTACTCCAGTTATTCTTAATGAGGGAAAGAGTTACCAAATAAGAGTGCTGCTGGAAAACCTTAATTCTATATATTTATACATCGACTACGGTCAGTTTAGGCTAGGAGGGAATTTCAGGCCCCCGAAGACTAGAAACTAAAAAGCTACCACACAGAAGTATAATTTAATTTCACACAAGCACAGTGGTACACAAAAATTATTATTATTTAACTAAGGGGCTTCGTATACCTGTTCGTTTCCGTTAGTCAATCATGAAAAATTTTAAGCAATCTGAATTAATTCAATGCATAAACCATGTTTACTCTCAAAAGTATAAGCAAAGTATTTAATAAATGTTTAAAAAAGTAAAAAGTATCAATTTAATAAATATAATTTCATAAGTTAAAAAAAAAGAAACATCAATTAAACAGTAAGGACTTCAACATACTGTCTAGATATACAGACAACGGTCTTAGTCTGATCTGGGAAGAAACGTAAGGAGAAAACATGGTAGTTCCTAGAGATATATTACAAAAATATTTTAATAACGTTTTCATAATTTGTGAACAGATATAAATGTATTAAAAGAATGAGAACAGCTCAATTATTTTGAAATACATTCTAAATTATCTTTTTACTGTTCTCTTTACTTTTGCCAGCTTCCGTCTAAGAATTATTTTGTTGATTGATTTTGCATTTATCCCTCATGACTTCATCGTATCAAGTAAATTTATTTTTAACCCTTCAATTGGTTTCGACGAGCTATCTCGTCATCAGATAATGCTGATATTTTTTCACAATGTCAAGATTAAGATCTCATCCTTTTTCTTCTTCTAATTAGTAAAGACGACCCTTTCTTGGTGGACGAAATATCCATCCTCGTCCATCAAGATCTGGTCCGTTTTGCTAACGACGAGATAACTTGTCGAGAAGACCACCAAGAGAGTCAAAATAAAAAGTATGAAAACAACAATGACGGAGGGTTTGTGCATACATTTATACATCGCTTTCAAGACTGAGAAATTAATTTTGAGGCTAATAACTGGTGATTATCAACCAACGGACTAAATACAAAAACTGATGATTGGCACAGGAAATGCGCAGCCACATCTATGTACTATTTATCTCACTATCAAATCACAGCTACTCTACTTTCAAGGTGTTTATTGATCATCTGTGGGATTCATACGCATACATCCGATTTTCAACAGTAGTCTTCCCAGCATAATATATAACCAATTTGGACCTTCTTGATCAATAAAATCTTTCAACCATTTTCCAGGATTCTAACCAGGATGTTTTCAACCATGTGGCCATTTATTTATTATGTGTGTTATCTGGAAAGAGTAATGCACAAGGAAATCTCGTGATGCTCCAAGTGGTTTTGACGAGATATCTCGTCCATCAAGATCTGGCCAATTTTACTTCAATGTCGAGAAAGGTCCATAAAGATATGGTCCATTTGGCTAATGACGAGATGTCTCGTTCAATATGGAGGTTAAGTTTATATTTTATCATCCAAGTACATTGGCGAAATGTATTGAAACAAGACATCTGATTTAAGTGCACGAATTATACCTCTATTTCAAGACTCAACTTTCAAGTGAGGATTGAGAAAAGAGGAGATTAACTGACTGAAGCCATCGAAACCTGCACTGAAAATGGGTAGCCACATGCACCACACTTTCCCTTCCCTCACAATAAAAATCAGTTACCACAGTCAATGCATCATCTCTCTAAAAAACGTGGAACATAACATATCTTCAGTCTATTATTGACATAATCACCACGACTTATCTGTTTTTGGGAGAGATACCGATCGAAAGACCCATCGTATGAACCATTCACCAAAACTCAGCAAGCAAAGCTGGTATCATTTTCCAATCAGATTGACAAGACGCGGAAATGAGTGGACAGTGGGGCCGAGTTGGAACACGTAACAATCACTTTCCCTCCGTAGGCTCTTCGGCTACTCCCCTGTTATCAAAACAGTTGATCCCACGCCCTGGACTTGGGAAAAAAAAAAGAGAAGAGCTGAATGCGTTTTAATTCTGCGACTGGGGTGGCCATTCATCTCCCATTCGACGTCCCGAAACCAGTTCGCTGGACGCAGAAGAATGAGTTACATTCGGCATGCACCCCCATGGGCTGATTATGGAAAGAGAACACGTTCCTTCTGCATGAAGAAGATTGGGAAAAAAAAACGGCACGGGGGAGGAACATGTCAACGACATTCGAACATCCCTTCCCTGTGTGTCCCTTTCTTATCTCGAGCATTCTAGTTGAGAAGAAAAAATGGTGAACTTCAAGAATGCTTCAAAAAGTTGTTGACAATTTTTTATAGTGACTAAGATTGGTTTTTAAGCGCAGTAACTTGCTTTTGTTGGAATAATGAGGAGACACCGGAACATGGTGGAGTAACATCAAAAAGTTTAGATCGATTTATGTGTGGTGAAACAAGCAAACTTGCTGCATAAAAAATCCGCTGATTCACCTTTTTTTATTTGAATAATATGTAGTTTTGTAGTTTCCTGCTTAAAAATTTGGAATTGTTTCAAGCATTCTATCGGAAGTCAAGCATTATTCAATTTTAAGGTACAATCCCGTTATTTTAAGAAATTAGCTCTAATGATCTTGTTTAATGAATACTTATTTATAAACACTTGCAAGTATAACGTAGCCAAAAAATGAAAAATTAAACTGAGAGAACTCTTTAATAAAAGGTACTAAACGTCGAGAATCTTAAAATATACATCCGAATTAGCTTTGTTGCCTTTTTTATAAGCGCTTCCCTGCAAACAAAAATTTCCTACTTACTCTGATGTCTAAAAATAGTCGCTTTATGAATCATACCTCTAGAGCACTGTCACAACTCAAAAAAGAGTTCCAACAAATATGCATATTCTAATATTCTAATTACATTGAGTCAAATTGTGAAGTAGAATTTCCAGTCGAGATAATATATGATATAAAGTGGACTAGTAATGGCTATTCACCACATTGACTTCAGTGCGAGTATTCCAAACGTGGAATTAACTTAAAATGTCTACTTTTCAGGTTGCGAAAGTGTTCTAAGACATGCGATGTATAGGGCATGATACATATTTTAATAGTGATAAGAAGTATAAATGCATAGCATACTTATATAATTTTGTAATAGTAATTTATTTAATTTCAATTCGATTTGAACCTCACCAACATTTTAAGCTTTCAACTTTTCAAGGTCTTTTTAGAAACATGGTAGGTTTGTAAATTAGTTTTCTACTATCTCTTACAGCTTTAAATAAGTATCAAATACAGCTTAGAAACAGTACGCAAAGATATATGCATAGACGACAATAGCATTTTGGTCAGCTTACAGAGTTAGATTACCTAATTAACTTTCCTTAAGAACAATTCAAACACAAAATAAATCTTATAACATTTCTTAGAACTCATTGGTACTTTTAACCGTAAACTTTACTACGTGTCTAACCCAACAAAAAATGACAACTGAACTACAAATCACACTGAAATCATTGCTATTCTTTTACGTATCGTGATTTTACTTTTAGAAACGATCTATTCTTATATTAATGCAACAACAACAACATAGCATAAGCTGGAAATGGCATGAAGGATAATAGGAAATTATGAAAGTGTTTAAAAAAATAAGAATATAAGAAGGATAGCATCTAAATGGATTTCAATCTTTTTCTTTCCTCGAATAATTATAATAGATTAAAAGCAGGAATAACAATACGCTGTACGACCCTAAATTTTTATAATCTCTTAATCTCAACACTATCCTAAAGGCAGAATATTCAACAAAGGTTTGTCACTATTTCTTCTGTCTAACAAATCTGAAGATCTGCTGAGTTCACTGTTCTCAGAAGTCTAAACTGATTGATATTACCACTTCTGTCCACGCAAAGGACCATTTCTTTTTATTCTACTTTTTACGTGCTACCACTGTCTCTAATTCTGTTAATGTGTTCTAAAAATTGACTTGGATATGCTAAAGAACATAGTAAGTGTTTTTCTTTCACATGTAATCCATTTACTTCTTTTATAACCAGTGAACATGGGTAGAAAGAAAGCTGTGACATTATTTTATGAGTCAGGTGTAGTCTGGCGAATTTATATTTGATTAAAGGGATTTATAAAAGTATTTGTTAAATTAAGGGGTGTTTGTTAAATTAGGGATCATAAAGAAAGTGTTCCCACAGTTGGTGGCTTAAGCGTTTTTTCTGTCTTAGAGTTTATAATTCGATTCCAGAAGCGATAGAAGTTAAAACGAGCTGTCGAAACAAATAATCACATAGCAAGCGTCATAGAAACTGAACGGATCTAAGAAAGTCTGTTTCACATTTATGACAAGATGGTAATTTATTTTCAGCTAATTTGTTCAAATGTTTAGAAAAACAGTTTCCATGTAAGTAGAAGTCAAAAGGAAGGTGACGAATGAAATTTATCTATAAGCCCCATATAATGTGTAACGTAATCTACTGATCAAACCTATTCCTGAAAATCTTCTTTTCAGCAGTTTTGTCCTGTGGATGCTCGGGAGTTTTCTACAGCATTTCTAATACAGTAGGATAACCTGTAGTAGAATATGGGAATTCAGTTATTATAAAAGTAATTTCAAAACAGGTTTCGTGTTTTCATTTTTTGTTTACTTTCTTTGAACAATTTTGATGTCTAAAGCAAACAAAGGAATCTCAGCAGCAAATTATTGCAGAAACTTTCAATACCACCTGCTCATCTCTATTTTAGAATTGCTCTTGTTACATAACATTGAATGATTTACCTTCGATGAAAACAAGGTTCTTTCCTTCGGCTTTCATATTTATTTAGGTTGCCTAATCAGTTGAGATATTGGAGTGGGCAGCTGGGATTGTAATTTACATTTTTTCTTTCATCACGACACGAGCCAAGTTTTGTTAATTTCTCTGTACTGTTACGATATTCTGGATGCGCTCTTATATTAAACAAATTGAATCACGTTGCTCGTGAGTCGAGATTTGGAAAACACGAGCCCACTGATCGCCTTGTCATTTTAAGAAGGTCTAATCGGTAGGGGTGGTCTGTTATTGATTTTAGATTCTGTTTCAACCGTCCAGTTTCGGATAAAAAGCAAAATGTGCTATTGTGTGCGTTTGAAACCACTAAGTTAAAATTATTTTGACTAACAAATACCTAAAAGTAAAGTACTTTAATGGTTGTTCGTCGTGATGGTTGTCTCGACGAGGTATTAGTAAAACTGACCAGATCGTGACGAACGAGATATCTTGTCATTAGAAGAAAACTTACTATATTTTAATCTCGTCGTCATAAAAAATATTAGCAATGTCTTGATGACGAGATATCTCGTCATTAGCATAACTTGTTAGATCTTAGTGGACGTAATATCTTGTTGAAACCCCACTTGGAAGGTTGAATATCTTTCATTTATTCCATACCAATCTGTAACTTCCGAATATAATTTCTGGGTAGCTATATTTCCTCTTTGCTTTCTATTCTAATTGAAAGGCCTTAATACTAAACGGGTATTAAATGCTTTCTTACTGTTCTTAGACAGATATGCGTGAATTTTATCACCATGATAGACGAAACTTCAATTTACGCTAAGTAACTTAGAACCATTGGGTAGTTTTTAGTGTTTTTAATATTTTAAAATATTTTGTAGAGGACTTAACGCGTGTGGGTACACTTCTATACGCATGATTGGTTCTATAATGGTTAGGAGAATAGGAAAGAGAATGTTCTTTCTATGCTAGTTATTATGTGTGTTGTGCAACAAAAATAATACTATAATATTCGGAAATCTAGGTAAAGATAGGAAGATTAACAGCTGAAGTAAAGTTCGATATTGAAATCTAGTATGATTTTCCCTGTAAAGTTATCATGAATGAATTAAAATGACTTCCTTGAAACTAATTTTAGACTTGAATCAACCTCTTCAGTCCCACACGAGGAGGAGAGAGAAAATTCCCAACTCTTGAAACAAAACATTTGGACTGAATTTCTTGGTTTCGAGTTTGAATCTCGTGTATTCCAAATTCGGTTTGACTGAATGAAGTTTCTCTATTTCTTCAAGATGATCCGTAAATGCGAATTTCTTTTCCAGTCTTCCAGGAGAAATACCTCTCTTCCACAATGGACGATGGGTTCGATGTAGTACCCCCTCCCATGGTACCTCAGGATGCGCAGAGGTTGCCACATTCTCACCAATTAATGCTTGAAGGATCATGAGATCCATAAGCTGGTTTTAAAAAGAAGAAACCTTTTCAGGAAAGATTGACACTTAATTTTTCTCCCCTTAAGCCATTTTATTGATCTCGAACCGTCATCAATAGCCTGTTGTGTTCCTCCAGAGTAAATGTAAATTAAACTATCTACATACCTAAACTTTTTGTATGTTGATTTGTCCACACATTCTATTTCTTTGGTTACACAGAGAAATTGTTCATCAGAATCTTTCAACAGAAAACAAAATGCCTGTAGAGGACAAAAATACACTTTATGATTTCGCTGGAGCTCTTAGGAAAATTTAGAATATGGTTATATGATCTGCGAAACGATTATTCTCTGTTTCCAACGTATTATCTTCTGAAGACTATAATATTTTGATTTACTGGCCAATTCAAACAGTTCATCTGTTTACTGCAGAATTAATATAGCTTTATTTAATCTTTTCTGTTTATAGTTTATTTTTAGACAAATCAATATTTTATTATGCATTCAAACTATCCTTAGCAAACCACCTGTGCTGAAAACAAAGCTCTGCAGCAGTTTTATGAACGGTAGGGAAAATGTTTCTTCTGACTGGGACAAGCGATTGATTGGTATGATTGATTACCCATTGGGTAGCTACGATTTCTGTGGGTGTATAGTGGACGATGCCTTTGATGTATCCCCATAGGAAGAAATCAGTGCATGATAAATCGGGTGGGGTGATGGTCAAAGCGATGGGTTTATCCCGGTCAATCCGTAGGCAAAATGTGCACATCTTAGTCATATCGCATTTAGCCTCTAAACTTATACTTGAATTGTATCTTATTCACTTGTTCAGAGATGAGTAGGTATTTTTTGACACTTTGACCATTTCCACATTGTTTGATATTTTCTTTTCTGCAATGATTTCTATCTTACAATTTCTCATTGCCTTCCGCAATCATGCTGCTCGAGAGTTTCAGTCGAGCTGCGAGCTCTCCTGGAACTTTTAGCAACATTAAGCAGTCCCATTTCTCAAATAAAACATGTTTGAAAAGTGGGACGAAAAGACGAAATCCGTCGTTCTCGATTTTACATTGTTTCCATCAGCTTGTAGACAACATAAAAATACCGTCAATTTCTGTGCCACGTATGTTGGTGAATTATGGAAATATGGAGAACGAATAAAGTACAACTTCAAACCAAAGCTTGAATGAAAAGCATGATATTATATTCAAGCATTTTGACAGATGACTGTCGCACAAGAAGAAGGGAACCAGAAGTCGAAATTCGTCAGTTCGGTTAGCGATCAACCCCTTTTCTCGTGAATTCCAGAAGCAATAAGCAATTTAACACGGTCTCATGAACGGCTAGGAGTGGTCTATTATGAAAATCACGATCTCCCTTTGTTTCGGATGGATATCGTGAAGTTCGGTCGATGTATTTCGGCTGCGAAAGTCACGTTTCTTGGCTTCACCTCACTTCCTCGTCTCCTTGCCCCCTCTACCGTTCGGGAGAAACATTGGGAAAGTGTCAGTACGGATTTCGACAGGTTTAATAAGTGGACGTGATTCGTTGCATGTTCCAGGCGATACATGTTGCTCAATGCCTTAAGAGTAGACGAAAAGCATCGTTTTGGAAAGAGGAACAAAGAACCGTATCATCGCTTTGAAAGTAACTGATGGGTAATTGGGTTTGATAACAAAAGCATCGGACCTGTTTCGGTTTTAATTGTGAAATTAATGTCCGCTGTCTTCAAACAATTAAACAAAAGATGGATCACGTAAACCTGATAGCAATTTTACAAGGGCAGAATGTGTTTTATTAAATGGATTAATCTTGTAACTGAGGCACTTGTAATGCGTAACAAAAATGTTGCGATGAGGCGGGATATGAGAACTGACACTAGATGAATTAGCACGAGATGGAAAGAGATGTGTCTGTAAAAGACCGTTATGCATTCATTTTTATGAATGATTCAAATAACAATTTAGTAATTATCAATTTGTTTTAATTTGGCATTTTTTAATTGTAAAAACACATAACAGCTGTACCAGTGCATTTAAAGGCATGACACTCCGGTTGTATGCCATGAGAGTTAGTTGATTAGGTTTTGTTTCCAAGGGCCATATTTGATCAAACTATGCCAATCATTAAGTAAATGGACGTATACGCACAAGGAAATATACTCCGGGAACAATCAAATCATATTGCTAGTGCATAGAGGAAAACCACTGAAGCACAGTGACGCATGCCATGATTTGTTTTTGTGTAGTGATAACATGTCATTGGAAATTAGAAACTAAGAAGTGAAATTATGTTAACTTAAAAGGGTTATTGGCAATGAGCACTACATTCAAACGAATTGGCAGTAAAATAGAACAGTAGCCTTCCCTTAAAATAACGTACTTGTGCAATCTTTAGTGTCATCATTGGAAGCTTTACCATAATTCATCTTACCCATTCAGTACTTTCAAGATACAAAAATCGACATGATTTGTCTTTAGGCTACAAACGGATATAAACAATTTTAGTTGAACTGAATTTATTCGTCAATTTTTCCGCTGTTCAAGCATGTTTTATTTGAGCTATGGAGCCGGAATAATGTTTCTATAACTAAACAAAACTCCCACCTCTATTGAAACTCTTAAACAGTCTGATTACGGAAAGCAATGAGATATTTATAAACTAGAAACAACTGAAGAAAAGAAATTGTCAGTGAATGCAGAAATGGTCTATATGTGAAAAAATACCGAATCCCCTTTGAACAAGTGAATGAGATGCAACTGAACATTCAGAAACTAACTGTGTGATAACATTACTGAGTTGCGCCATTTAACCATGTGGTTATTTGAAATATGAACTAACACCAGTAAGTCCATGGCACATTGCTTTATAATTTAGCTTAATTATTTTCATTTGGAGGTACGAAATGAGCATATTGAAGTTGTATTCATTATAAATGGAATTAAATAGGTACCAAAAGTTATTATCATTGTTCATCTACAGGTACACAATTTAGAAACCTTAGCCAGATATTTTTTATGCCTACTAGCTAAGTACTATTTTATAAATATTGTTAAATTCATGTGTAATTGCATTCTTATTAAAGATACTTGATAGTTTTTGAAATTCTAAATAAGTTCAAAACACAAATCAGGTTTGTTATCAACAAATACGAATTTACAAAGACCTTTAATTAGAGATTGGACCTTCGAAATACACCGTTGTGTATTTTGAAGTTGAACGCTAATTTTACTAACTACTCAAAGACCTCAGAATGCATGAAAATGTAACGCATCCACGAACTAAACATTTTAATATTCTAAATTTAGACGTTTATTAGTTTAAAAATTATAAAGTATAAAATAGAGTATTAGAAGAGAAAGTAATTTTACTTCATTGAAGCCAAATATGGTACATGCGACATAAAACACATCCATCAAACCAACAACGAAACTAGTTTCGTAAAAGAGGTAATCTAGTTCACTAATTCAAAGCGATTGTTTGAAAAAAAAATCATTCAAAATTTCTCTGGATAAAACAAAGGCGATTACTTGCCCAGTCCAGCAGATAATTCGACGCCGGAAGAAAAATGAAAGTAACAACTTTCTTCTTCACAAAACAAACTTAGTTACTCATTTATATTTGAAACTAAAGCTATTAATTCCCGTCACCTGGTTAATCTGTTTGCCGGCGCGATTCGCAAAACGTATTACTCCAGAGCAAGCGTTCGGAGAAGTGTTACTCTTTTCCTCTGATCTCCGGCTCCTTTCCTAGAATTATCTGCAAGAAACGTAATTATTAGCGCTTTGACTGATGATTCTACATTTCATTAATCAGAGATGCGTGCGTGCCCAAACCCAAACATCGCACTGCAGTGAAAAAAACATCATGAAGTTAACTTCATTGAAGAGAAAACTTTCTATTGTTTGTGTACCTTAATCATAATCGTTTTATGTGATTACCATATGGAGAGAAACCATGTCAGAAGGAACAGATGATCAAAGGGAATGCTGCCGAGTTTAGTTCATAGTTGGTATACAGAGAATATAGTGTATATAATAAATATATTGTTTGCTATACATACATGCCTTTGGCTCAGTGCTAGACTAGTTTCTCAACAGTAAGGAGTGGGCATATTAATAAGAGGTTTCTTGATTTATGTACATAATTTTAGTAATGCTTTGGTACTCTGTAATTCAATGAATTTTTTTGAGAATTTTCTCCACTTATGTGGACTATTTGTACTTAAAAGACAACGTTTATCGATTAGTAGTAAAGAAATCAAGAGAATTAAAACATTACGTGAGGTGAGTTTCTAAGAGTTCTTCAGAAAAATAGAAAAGCTATAAATATGCTTTTAACCCTTGGAGAGTCCCGAGATTTTCGAGTAATATAAGTATTGTTTTCCCCCATTCTACGCGTTCACCATGTGACCGTGGTTCGAAACTATGAAGTGTCCTCACATCTTTTCCTTCGGTATTGATCCCAAACCGTCACGAATAGCCAATTTATTTGCTTGAACACGACGTAAATTCAAATACCTACCTACCTTGATCTCCTCCCCACAGCGAGATCATATCGCACCCAACAAAAAAAATTGACCTTACTCAAAATTACGGAATTTGAGAAACATCAACTTAAAGGATACTGTAAAACTTATATTGAAATTGTACAAGCTTCTTTTAAATTTTAGGTAAGTATTTATGGTGGTAACTTTTATTATGTTCTATAAAATAGTAATATAACAAGCTGGGACACCTCACACATATTTTTCAATGACATAACATCAAATTTTTTATTTTTTGAGTTGTATCACTTTTCTTGCCGGGGTGCGATATAATCTTCCCTTCTGATTGCATTATCTCATCAGTGGCATAATTAAAACTGCTAGGTCCTTATTATCCAAATGCATACGTTTAAATATGCTTGATTTGAGTAATATAGGTATAAAATAGTTAAAAAATACCAGGTAGATAGGCAATTGAACTAACGTCGCAATACAACGGGCTACTTTCGACATTTCTCTCGTCATTGACACTGTTTCAAAATTACAAGGTACGGATCTTTCCCTTTGGGATTGATCTCACCAACGTTTACAATCACCCGTTGTGTAGCTCCAGATCGATGTTGATTCAATTCCCCAATGTCTTTTAGACAACTACAATTTCAGTTCAAAAGTCGATCAGATAGAAAGATCAGTTCAAGTTATTAATCTCTGAATACCAAAAAAAGCGAACGAAATTCAACATCTAAATAAGAACCTCACGCTCAATGTCACATTGAAACTGAGAACTTTCACACCAAACAAAAACCCCATCCATACCCAGACGACCATTATATTGTCACAAAAGGTGCCAAAGATTATGTCAACATAGTGGGCATCTAGTATCTTACATGTAGTTTCTCGTAAAACAATTTCAAACGAAACTTTCACATGCTGAAGCTTGGAGGGCCATGATATAATCACAAAAGTTGCCAAAAATGATGTAGTAACTGGTGTGTAAAATATCTTTGTTAAACATTTAGACTTTTAGACCACATCTAGTTTTCAAGTACAACTTCATGTCAAAGTTGTTCAGATCGAAATATCTGTCCAAGTTATTAATCTCCGAAGGCCAAAGCAATCAAACGAAATTCAACACCCGAATTAGAACATCACGCTCGATGTCACATTGAAACTGAGAACTTTCACACCTTGAAAACTAAAAACCTTTCCTCGCACGTAGGGCCATTACATTGTCACAAAAGGAGTGCGCATTATTTTCATGCCAAATTGAACTTTGTCATAGCTTCTACGAATGTGTCCTTCTTCATTGATGTCGCATTAATCACTGTTTGTCATTGGAGAAACGATGCCGTAAGCGATCGTACTGACCTGTCATCCAGATGGAAGGAAAGCGGGCCCTTTCACAGAGTTCCTTATCTCGTTTCTGAATCGATGAGTTGGGAACTTCTCACTCCAAGGCTGTGCAAGATTGTCTTTGTCGCTGATGGGGTGCGTGGTGATAGTAGTAAATCGAAGAGGTATCTTTTTCCCTTGCCATTTTGTTTTTTGCAATGTGAAAGTAATGAGGAGGATGGATGGTGCATAAGAAGAAACAAGTTATACATTGTTCTTTACGCGTCGTTATGGACGGATCGATTACAAAGCACCATTTTATGTCCTAATAATACGCTGTAAATGGATAAGTATGTGCGGGGTAATTTGTATGGAAATGAACTGGCTCTCAGGGTTCTATTATCAATTGAAAAAGAATATTCACTAATTATGCATATTACTTCCCATCCGGTTCGAGTTATGCTGATAAAAGAAGAGTAGCTCTGACATTGTGGTCTCTTATTTTTCTAAATCTTCTAAGCGTCACGATTAGTCTAGTACTGCTTTTACCCCACATAACATACAATGACTATGTGGACGAGAGACTTTGGTGAAACAACCTGAGTCAAAGCTGATGTGAAGGAGGAACTGTACAGCATTGACTGATACAGCTGTACAGCTTACACAATGGTTAAATAAACACATTGACTGATTAAAAGATTCTATTGGTCAAGGTGATCGAAACTAACTAGGTAGGTAGGTAATTGAATTTGCATCGCACAGGAGCAACACAACTTTGGCAACGTTCCGAGGTCTATCTAGAAGGAAAGATCCGTAGACAAAATCTTGTAATTTTGAACCACAACGGCGAGGGAAATGTTATAAATAGCCCGTTGTATTGCTCTTGCGCATTATGGCAGTTTTATCTAGACGAGGTATCTCGTCATTAACAAAACTGATTAGATATCGATGGACAAGCTATCATTAACAATATCAACACATCTTGGATGAGATATCTCGTTGAAATCACTTGGGGGGTTAGACACGGTGCACACATCTAGTTTTTCAACGTGCGGCGCCGCTGCAGCAACGGAAGTGCGGTCTGAGATACATAAGCTGCAATAGAGTAATGCACACATGCCTCCGGCGTACGTCCAACTTGCGTGCAATTTGTACCGCAGTTCACAACGGCGCCGCAGCTCGCCTCACATGCGTCTCCGTTCTGAAATACCTTGCTTTCATAAATAAATGTAATATAAATAAAAATTAATAAAAGGTTGTATCCAGTAACGTATATTTTGTCTCAAAATACACTTTTTTTACGCCAAGTAAGCAAAATAAACACGTTTTCTTCGATAGAATATTTATCGCAAATGGCGCGAAATGAGTATTTGCGCCATTTCACGGTTATGTGTGCATAGTTGGGCTTCCGTGCCGCAGCGGCGCCGTACGTTGAAATGCCGCATGTGTGCACCGGGCCTAAGGGTGCAAAATCTTTTTTTTAAAGCAAATCGGAAGCATTCTTCTATTATGGTATGCACGTGCAACGTATTTATTGAAGTAATGAGTCAAGAGCATATATGTAAAATTGCAATTGGTTTTGATTTATCCTCAAAGTACTTTCAAAAAGATATCTCATTCATCAAGGTTTGACTAATTTTGCTAACAAGTTTTGTCGTCATCAAGATATTGCGATTTTGTTTTGATGACGAGATCAAGGTCTAGTCAATTTTCTTCTAATGACGATATATTTTGTCCAACAAGTTCTTGCCAGTTTTCTTCTAATGACGATATATTTTGTCCAACAAGATCTTGCCAGTTTTCTTCTAATGACGAGATAACTCGGCGAGGCAACACCAGAAGGTTATAAATTGTGATATTTAGAGAGCTAATTCCCTGGTGAATGTTTTCTCCTATATGGCTACCTGTGATGACAGAATGATGCATGACAATAAACTTGGTGTAGTTAAAAGCATTGTTTTTTTGTTTTTGTTTTTCCACTATTGATACAGTACCAATTTCTATGAAATTTAATTTTTTACTTTTAATAAATAAATACATTTCAGTACAATGTTCATTATTCTCTAACCCCGTTTGGGTGCAAGAAATTGACAGCACATTGTCCTTTGGATTATAAGTCCTTGATAAAAATAAACAACTGTTTGACCCGGTCTATGAAAATGCTCGTTTCTTCATTATCAAGTAATAAAATAGCAATCTCCTATATTTTATATCAATTACTTTTACTTCGGACGCGATACCTAAGAGGGAGAAGGGTAACGGTAAATAAGAGGAGAATGGAATGGTAATAGAGGATATTCTGATAGAACACGTAGAAAAATCATATTCCCAGATTAATATAATGGGATATTCTATAATCCCTTATGTTTATAAGTAGTCTAGCTCACTCGCGTTTTACATCTGGTGTTAGTTTACATCATGCTAATTTTAATAAAAATTAAATCGTCAATACAGTTTACTAAAGCCGTACTTGTTGCCGGATCCCATACACATTTGAATGTGATTTTTTTAAAACTGCCCTACCAAATAAAAGGAAAAACATTCGACAGTGTGTGAATCACTTTATCTTCTCTCTCTTTCATAGATAAAATTAAATGAAAAATATTTAAATATTTTTACGGAAATGCTCGTGCACAATACAATTATGACAGGTGTAGGACACAAGTAATGCAAGCAATAATTATTCATAAGAAAATATTAGCGCAAGCGATATTTATGAAGAAACTTTGTGAAAAACGCATGGGATAGTATAGTTAAATTATTAATAAATATATAGTTTTCTATAACTGCAACGCCATTAATTTGTTGAATTTTTTAGTTCCATTCACAATAGTTAATAGAAACGTAGTTTTGATCTGTGAGGCCCAGTGCGCACATCCGGTTTTTAAACGTGCGGCGCCAATGCGACACCGAAGCCCAATTATGCACACATAACCGTGAAATGACGCAAATATAATTTCGCGCCATTTGCGATACATATTCTATCGAAGAAAACGTGTTTATTTCGCTCTTACTTGGTGTAAAAAAAATATATTTGGAAACAAAATAGACGTTACTGGATACAACCCTATATTAATTATTATTTATATTCCATTTATTTATGAAAACAAAGTACTTGAGACAGGAGATGCATGTGCGGCGAGCTGCGGAGCTGTGGGGAACTACGGTACAATGTGCACGCAAGTTGGACGAGCTGCGCCGCAGCGGCACCTGAAGCATATGTGCACTACTCCATTGAATCTAATGTATCTAAGGCACGGTGCACACATCCGGTTTTTCAATGTGCGGCTTCAAAACCCAACTATGCACACACATAACCTTGAAATGACGCACGAACTCATTTCGCGCCATTTGCGATGCGCTTCGATAAATATTCTATCGAAGAAAACGCGTTTATTTCGCTTACTTGGTGTAAAAAAGTATATTTTGAAACAAAATAGACGTTACTGGATACAACTATTTATTAATTATTATTTATATTCCCATTTGTTTATGAAAACAAGATACCTTCAGAACGGAGAATCATGTGCGGCGACAGTGAGGCGCCGTGGGGAACTGCGGTACAAATTGCACGCAAGTTGGACGTGCGTCGCCCCAGCAGCGCTGGAGGTATGTGTGCATTGCTCCATTGGATCTAATGTATCTCAGACCGCACTTGCGCTGCGGCAGCGGCGCCGCACGTTGAAAAAACGGATGTGTGCACCGGGCCTGAGTTTTGCATTGCTGAGTTGGTGAGATTGTAATTTTGAGAGAGAATTATATACAAATTTACTCTCTTGAATAGTAAATAGTCATTAACAGCAAAACATATTAAAGATATGTTTTAATTCACATTTAATTATTTACGATTACTCTGCAATAGATAAAAATCAAGCTCTTGAAAAATAGTAATGAGTGATTTCTAGATCTCGTTGTGTTCTTATCTCAATGGGTATTAAGGCTAGTTCGTAATGTTTCAAAGTTAACTATATCCTTATTTACTAAAAAAACTGGACATCTCAGCAACGTCGAGCATCATTGTATTCTGAGGTGTGGCTTATACAGGTAGAAATTGATTTATTGACCTTATCACGGCCCCTTTACTTTGCGTTCCTTGTTTCACTTGGAGCTCCTCTCATGACGATATGCGTATCCTGACGATCAGTAAGTAATATGTCACATGTCAGTACTCGCCAATTATCCAATAATTAAACTGTCATGTTTTAGATGCTCATTAGCCTTCCCAGTTAAACAAAATTATTAATTGCGCTACTTAGCTTTCATCCGAAAACATCACCAGGCGTTGAATGCCCTGATAACTTGTTACAGCGATCTAAAAGATTCATTACTTCAAGAAGCGCACGTGCTGTTTCTTTGCATTCCTATCGAAAATGCTGAGAAATAACTATCTAAAAATTGACCTTGATTAGTAGTTACCGTCAAATGAAAGAGTTTTATATTGTAAGTAATGAGGTGTTGTACAGGTAATTTTTTTGTTCTGTTTTGTGAAAGTCGTATTAGTTCGTAATTGTGAATACATTTTTGTGTAGGATTAGGTATGGGGTTTCATTCTACATAATCTGGAAACGGACAACCTACACTATACTCGATTATACAAATTTAACAGTTGAAAGTAGTAATTAAAAACTGAATTAGATACAGAAATTTTTGATGAATTTGTTTCAGAATTTTGAGTTTTGGAATTTGAATTTATGTTTAGAAATTTTGGAATTTGAATTTATTTTAAAGAGTAATATGTTGTAAATCTGGTTGCCTTTACATAAAAATTTTATAAGATTTGAAAGGGTAATTATGTGTACAGAGATGCAAACAAGTAATAATAGAATGGGATCAGTTTGGATATCAATATTTCGAATTGGAGATTCTGACCACTGATGAAATAATAGTTTAATAAAAATACATAATTCATCCCATTTTTTAAAATATTTTTCCATGTTTTGTCATTTAGGAATATTTTGTAGTTAAAGTCAACATATATTTTTTAGTTTAAGTGTGTCACAATAATGTAGTCAAAATTAAGCCATCAAATGTCTTACATACTTTTAATACGATATACAAAACAAATAAGATGGTTCTACAAAGATTCCATTTCTGTTTATATGTTATCGAAGGGTATATATCGGATGGGGTGGGGTGTCTTAAAATGTACTTCATTGCCGTTTTCACAATCAACTATTTATTCGGAATAAATTATTTCGAATTTTTATTGACGAAGTGCTGAAAATTGTATTTGACAAACAAACCAAATGACGTCATGTTCATTATAAGTTTAGGAAACGCGTATCGACGCAGTACCGCCACCTATATTTAGATTGGCATTAAAGGACTCTCGTACAAAGAACAGCCTTCGTGAATTACTGGATAACTGCTGAGAAACGTAAAACCCATCGAAAAAAAATAAAGAGAATATTCATGGTTACGCTACCATCTTGAATACATTATCATCCAATATTTCCAAAACAGGCATACAAAAAGCGTTGATTACAGGCTTACATCCAGCTGTTTTAATGCGAAACCTCCATAAACACAGACTGTCCATGTGGTACATTTGAGAGTGGGGACAGCTGGAAGCTGTCAGATGTAATGGTCACAACAAATAGTTATTGCTTGAGTCTAAGAGATTTTTAGAAGCCCTGAATGTTCTCTAAACGTCTGAATAGCTAATGGTACAGCATGTCTTGGACTGGACCGGATTACTGTCCGTGTTGGAGCTGTCGAAACTCGTGTGACAAATTGGAAAAGTAGCTTGTGCACTGTGAATACAAATTACTCGGTTTGCCACAATGGTTCTTAACCTCCATGAAAGTTATTCACCTGTTTTTGAGCGAATAAATTGCCCTTCAATGTTACCGTTTTAAGTTATGGAAACATTTTTCAAGTTGATCTGAAGGTTGGATTTTTTTTTCTGCGTCTCTGGAAAAACCATATACTTGTTTTCTTATATAAGAATACCTGAGCAACTTATAAATTTGAACTAAAGCATTTAGTGTTCATAAAATGTATTTTATTTTGGAAGTGTATCGAAATGAATTTGCAATTGTTTTTTTACGACCCTTTTCTGAAGGACTAATGTTAGTGCGGAATGCTACTTTTCATCAGAATTTAAGAGATGTATTCCGAAATACATTACTTTGGGTGTAGGGAAATCGTTTGGGAAGTTCTCCGCTATCCTCCATACTAACCCGACCTTTCCACATATGATTATCATTTTCATATCCTTTCAGCACTTTTTTTGCTGGGAAAAAATTAATTCTTATGAAGAGGTCAAAAACGTCTTGGTTGAATATTTTGACTCCAAACCCCCAGAAAGTCTTAAAGCTGAGATAGAAAAATTGATTACCAGATGGGGAGATAATAGAAAACTATGGTGACTATATAGTTGATTAAATGCCAGTTTTTTTAATAGATTTTTCATAAATTTGCATCTTTCGATAAAAGTCGGCATTATGTATGGGTAACCTAATGTTTTACGTTGCATGTCTTGTATTTAGCCAAATTTGAGCTTTGCGCCATGAAATCTAAACAATCGAAAGAAATACATCAAAAATGTAGTTCGTTGTATCTTATTAAGGGTTTGACATTCAAAATTATGTATTTCTAAAAGTATCATGAAAATGGGTATTGTTATCAATAAAATTTCTTTTGTATCAGCAACTGATGTTTATGAAAAATATTAAAAAGGTATCCCCATGCATACTTCCAAAATATATATTTCATGACAATTTTGTCAATTAAAATAAGTGACTTCACTCCCTAAAAATCCAAAACCAATATTTAAAATGGAATTACTTGTTTTTTAACTATCATATTCAAGTAATTCGGTTCTTTAGACCCTTCCATGGTTTGAAACTATACTTGAAAGCAGCATGAATGCATGCAAAATCTAAAAATAGGCAGCTATAATTCACGCTTATTGCTACAAAGTGTTCAGTAGTAGACTACTCAAATCGTTACTCATAAGTAAAGGAAGTGGTCGTAAATTGTCTCAGGTGCCTTATAAAGCATACGAGTTGAAAAATAAGGTCCTCTTGCTACATCCTAAAAGAAAGATGAATCGCTCCGAAAATACAAGTTTTCATGCCAGACAATAATATTTCCCCTCTGGTAAAGCTACACAGTACCCTTTTTCAAAAAAAATTTCTACAAACAGTAACATTAAAAATATTTTATGACTTTTTTTCAGTTTATATTATTAATTTGAATCCAATAAAAAAAAGTCAGTTTAGCAAAGACCATTATTTTAAAATTTAAAAAAATTGAAATTTTTGAAATTTATTTAAACTTTTATAAAATATTCATTTTTTAATATTTTATAGTTATTTCAAGTGATTAATATTTCTTGGATAATTGGAAACAAAAGTTAGTATGGAATTGACCATCAATCTTATTGTTGAATTTTAATAATTATTTTAGTAGCTAAACCTGAAAAACAATATGAAAATTCTAAAAATATGAATTTTTTTTTTTTTTTTAACATTTAAAAAAAAATACTAGAACTCTCAGATTTAAATCCATACTAACTTTTATAGTGCATATGTACGAAAGTATCTACAAAAAATTTCTAAACGGTATCTTGTACAGAAAAAAGCCTTAGGGAATTGAAAACAC
Organism: Metellina segmentata; assembly: GCA_947359465.1. NCBI lineage: Eukaryota > Metazoa > Arthropoda > Arachnida > Araneae > Tetragnathidae > Metellina > Metellina segmentata. The sequence continues at coordinate 60,592,049 of OX375876.1, read as the reverse complement.
TTGCATCCACAAAAATAAAAGTCTGAGAAAAATGAATTTTAAGTTTTTGAAGTCATAAAACAAAAACTAATAATGCTTGTAGAGCTTTAATTTTTTAATATGTTATTTACCTACTTATAAAATACACTAAAACACTAATTTTCTCAATGTGATTGAATATATTTTTTTAATTCAAAATATTATGTTTTCATATGATGAATAACATTTTTTACGGCAGCGACAAATTATTAATCTTAATCCTAACTTAATACTTTCACACCAAATATTTTCCAAATTTTGATTATAATATATTATGTATAACAATAGTAACCAAATATTGGTTTTGAGAAAGACGTTTTTATCAAAAATGATTAGCTAGTAATGAGACTCAGAAGAGAACGCAGAATATAAACTAACAGATACGATTTTAGCACTGAAAGTTGAAGATAATAGCCATTTTTTCCCACCTAAGGAATAGATTTTATTCAAAAATACTTTTAAATTAATTGTAAGAATGTAAAATGCATCAAAACAAAAACGAATTTAACCGCGCACCCCCCCCCTCCCCCGTTGTCAAATTTTGACACTGACAACACTCAAAAAACTTCAAATATCTTTAAATTAATTAGTCATCATATCTAATGGTCATGCAGCAGTACTGGAATTAAAAGTTCATCACTCAATTATAATTTCATATGAAGTAATAGGAAACTCTCTAAATTTAAATTTTTTTTTCGGGCTTGCAAATGAGGATTCAATATTTTATGAGACCTGAAAAGACAACTTGGGCTAATTTTAATTTCTCTACGTACACACAGATAATTATAAACTGCAAACGTATGATACAGGTGTACTGTTCTGTCCTCATTATGTTCCTATCCAATAGATGGTTCGGTGGAGTGGTCGTTCACGGTAAGAAGGCGATTTGTCGCCAAATATGGTAACCTTCACCTTTTGCGGATTTTCTTCACATCTGCCGTTTTTGTTATGGCAACCCTATCTGCTGTTACGGAATTCGTCCGCCATCTTGATTTGGCGACAAAAATTAGTTGGCGACAAACGTCTTACCGTGAACGACCACTCCACCGATGGTTCATATACAAAAAAAAGTATTGTGAATTTAGACGGTTTCTGAAAGTTTCAAATATAGTCCTTGGGCAAATTAAAGGAATTTTATGTTTTAAATGAGCCGGTTTCTTGGTACAAACATCATAGCATTTGTTTGTCCCTAGTAGGTTCCAGTCCCAGTTTGTAAGAGCATAGATGTCGATGATTGTCATTGTTAGAAATAACGGCGACTTATCCACAAGATGCTTCCTAACAAATAGCTTCTAGTTCACTCCTTGTAGCGCCAAAGGTTGAAAAGGTCGGTTTTTTAAAAGTTTCAAATGCAGTTATCTGAGATGTAATGCATACATAATGTAAAAAATAGACAAGGAGGATTTTAAAATGTTGATTACGACCCATATCGCTAGTAATATCTGTTTTTTCTCTCTCTCAACACTTTTAAACATATTTTCTTAACTTAAATATTCAGAATAAATTAGATATTTTACATTTCTGAAAACTACTACATGGGTTAAATATAGCTGAATTTAAAGTTTGTAATTAAAAATTTTAAAATTGCTTGTAGAATAATGTCATGGCGAAGTAAAAGGTAAAATGCCTGCTCCCATGATTTCAATTAAGTTGAGCATGTTGACTGTTTAAAAGGGGTTTACGCAACTGGTGGCGGATAGTTCCTGAAGCCTTGATGAATCAAAGAAAAAGATAGAATAATACCTGTTTTCAAGTGCTATACGAATAGTGCGAGTTTCGAGGACATTTAGTGGTATTACTTAAACAAGGTATCTTAAATACATGTCCCTATCTTAGCGTCAATTCTGACCCCAATATAGCCGTACTTTACGAGACAGTAAAGCGCACCCGCTTTTTTAAGTCTACAGATAGTTGAACTTGCGGGAGATAACAGCTTCATAAATTTGAAGTTCTTCTCGAAGCTCTTAAACGCTCTCATTTTAGAAAGACTTTTCGACCTGCATAAAAAATAAGAGGAAGCAAAAATGTTTTAATTGAATGAAATTGTTGCAAGTCAAATATTAAATCACTCAAATGCAAGACCAGGCAGAAGGGGGAAAGGGGGCTTTAGTTGAACAGCACACATATTTTTCTTTTTAGTTTTAAGTTATTTCATCATCAATTCATAATTTGATGCATTTTAGGAATTTAAAACGAACTGTTAACTCTTCAACTGCCCCTGTAAGTAATGCATTTAAAAATTAAATTATTTAATTTTGTAGTTTTTAAAACTTTACGCTCATATTCATACATTATAATATTGCATTGGAACCAAAGTATCCTTCATGAAAAATTACTATTTTGTTATTTTATTACAAATTTAAGGCATTCAATTACTCAAAAGAATTAGCAACGCATTGTAATCGTCAGTTGACCTTACCTTAAAATTAATTTTGATGTGTCCTCGTATCTTTCTCAGGATTTATCCCTACTAGTAGTCTATATCCCGTTGCGATTCTCCATTGCCACGTAAATGCAGCTACCTACCTACTTAACAGAGTAAATACAACGATTTTTTATACATAAACCAAATACAAAAATAGCATCAGCAAGTAAAATTCATAAAATACAAAAAATGTGCGTGACATAACGCGTGACGCATTTAAAGTTGATTTACAGTTCTGACAGTCACATCTTTTGGAAATCTGATAGTTATCCTGTGGAATACTCCAACGCGTTATGTAGAAAATCATCTACACATGTGTGAACAAAAACCACCTACTTGTGGAATCTACTTTCACTGAGCATTCGTGTATACATTTGACCTCAGCGAGCTCATCATCTGTGGTTCCAAAAATACAAGGTGTCGTCCTCGGATATTTATCGTCAAAATTTATCACGTACCGTTTCCAATAGCCCGGTGTGTTGCTCCATGCAACCTAAATACATCTACCTGCCTACCTTGACCTCAGTGGTATTGTATAATCTCACCTTCTCTCTAATTCCATTACCTCATCAATGAAATAATCAAAACTGACAGGTCCTTATGATCCAAGTAAAACGCTTCCTAACCACATCACGTATCGAAGATCGTTCTCCAATATTTGATCTCCAGCATCCATAAAACGAGCCTCGACGAAACAACTTGGTCTTTAGACTTACCACGAACATGTAATTTGTTGCCACAAACTTATAATTGTAGAACGAGGAAGACATCACCGACAAAAACGTTTATTTGTCAAGATCGAGAACGAAAAAAAGGCGTCCAAAATTTAAGTGCATTCTCAACTCAACGGATCGCATTAAGCATAGAGCTTATTATCATAATTGGCCTCGCGTTTGATGTCTCCATCGTTATAACACGTGTTTTCACACGGAGCTATTTTCTTGAGCTCCGATGCAACACATTTGTACTGCACACTGGTAATTAAGTTATCTGTCTTCCTTTCGATTTCCCACCTCCTTTTGACGTCTTGTTTGATCATTCCCAGCATTCGCCCTGCCTTCTCTAATAACTATCATAGGATTCTTGACAAATTGTGCTTCTTAATGTACCTGGAGTAATCGTAATGCTGATCGGATAATGTTGTAGTTCGGGCGTCCGTGGGTTGAGAGCTTAGATGGAGAAGGCTTTCAACAGATAGAACTGTGCGTCGTGATGGGTTTAATAAGCGTCCCTCCTTACTCTCAGCAAACGCTGGAACTAACTTCTGCGTCATATTCTTGGTTTACATTTCCTATATTGCACTCTATCTGTCACACATTTTCTGCGTCTAACCGTGTCCCTCGGATTGTTGTGTATGAAAGTGTGAAAGAGAAAAATATTTAACACATCTATTTTAACTACGTGTATGTCAATGAGGTCTGACTTGGATTGGATTGGACGCCGTAGGCGGACACTGTTTCACCTGTGCGGCTTTCAGCTGTATAGTCCGCCTTACGGAGGAGATTCTGGGATAAGGGAGAGCTGAGCAATCCACAATACATACATAAAACATTTAAGTACACAGAAGGGGAATGGCAAGCGAAGGGCAAAACGTGTAAGCATAAAAATACAAAATGACAAAAGAAGAGGATAACAAAGTTTGAAAAATTGACACAGAACAAAATGAGAAAACAAAAACTAAAAAAAGGACATAAACATAAACAAAAAACAAAATCAGAACAAAAAAAAAACATAAAATCATTTTTTTTTAAATAATAATGGAAAGAACAAAGTTATTTTGAGAGCTTTCGACTTAGACTTCTCAGTTCTCACAGATGTTATCAATGTTGGAGCTGAGAAATTCCATCACTTTAAGGATTTTGTGTTGGCAGTGTCTGTTCTTGGCAGTATTTTGGCACCAATATGAGTAGAGTTGCAGAGAAGGTTTCAACAAATGCCACTGACTTGTGAGATCACAGTCAAGAAGGTAGTGGGTCTTCATGTAGCAAACAATGACCACAGAGCGACAAACCAAACAAAATGTTCTGACAATCTCAGAAGCATATCGTTACCACCACGCCAAAAGCACCAATCTGCAAGATTAACTTTTCTAAAAAAAAAACGCCTTTAAAGTTTTGATGCTTTGGGGGAAAATCTAGTTACGACTCAAAAGTTGTATTCTTATAAAAGTGGAATTTTCACTAAGATTAAAGAGGATTTGTGGCTTTATAGTATAAAACATGAAATGATGACTCAAAATTGCAGTTATGTGAAAATCTCCAAAATGCAGATTGGTACTTTTGACATGATTGTAACGATATATTTTATAGGTTTATAATGAATTGCGTTTTGTTGTCAAAAAATATAATTTTGCTTAAAAAACATATACAAAAATATTTAAGTAAAACTTTCCTTGATTAAAAAAAAAAGTTCGTTTTAAATTTTTATCAAAAACATATCAGTAAATCTAAAAATCTTCTTAAGAATAAGTAATACCCTTACACAGCCTGAGTCATGGCTCCGTGGGTTTCAAACACTGCGCTAGCAACCTGCGAGATGTAGATGGCGTGTGTGTGATTCTACCCTAAGTGTATTTTCTCTCCTGTGTCAGTAAATCTTAGTGTGTTATATTCATTTCTTAACGTTGTATGTCGTACTTCGCAGCCTGGTCAGATAAAGTGGCACTCTTGAGTTATAAAACCGAACCAACATTTCAGCCTGATAGGATTGTAGGAGTTTGTAATTTTCTTTACATTTCTGAACTGAAGTTCGATTGCGTGTGATAGACAAGGAAGCCCATTGGTGTGAAGCAAAGCGATTTGCTTGCATTTTAACCATGCTAAATCGTCGAATGCTGAAATTTTTCACGTTTTTAAATTTAACTATAGAAATTGCAATCTAAGAAAAATTAAACGAAAGCCAGCTTAAACATTAAGTTAATGCGTGTTACAATCCTAACTTTAAGGGTTCTAAGTTCCCATTGCAAGGTTATGAAATCCTATAATCAGACAACCCGATATTATACGAAATTTCATCTGGATTTATTGCTATAAAAGTAACTTATTATTCTTGGTCTCTATTTTGATTTAAATGTTTGAATGAGACCGAGAAGTATACAATAGAGAAACGACAAATTAATTAATCAGGCTGGTGTTGAACCAGAATATAAGAATTATCTAAAAATAGTTCGAAGCAACAAAAAGACTGCCCATTACTAAATAGAACGAACATTTCTGCAATATGATAAAAAGCAATAAAATTTATACTGCACTATCTCCCTGTCCCTATACTCTGAACCGTTAACCTTGAAATTCAACCAACCCACCTCGGCTATTCAAAGTGTCCACACATTAAATTCCTCCAAGGCATTATTTGGCAACTCTTCTGTCAGCTGCCGAACGCCTGTTCATGCATTCATTCTTGAACCATCGCCACTGCACTTACATTGTAGAAAAGACCTTGAACATAACAGGAATTGAACTAGTTAAGGGCGATGTGGCAGCTTTACGAGTTACTAATTCGGCACACATTGGAACTGCTTCCAGGACACAGAAGGGTTCACATCACCCTCCGATTTATGATTTAGACAGTAAAGTTTACAATCAGAGCTGTAATGAAGCCTGCTTCGAGCGGCATAACTTAAACTGCATCCCTCAACAAAAGGAGCCTGGAATTACGACCCGGGAGAGAGTAGTCCCCCTAGTCTTCATGAAAGTCACCTAGCCCATCGTAAAGTTCCTGAAGAACTTTATTTCATCGTGAAATAAAACTCCCCCGGGGGTTTCGTGTCAGATGGTATTTAGTCCTCACCCCCCTTGGTGAGAGGGGGATCGACCTTTGCTCCAGGGGGCTTTCTGCAGTCGTGATGGGTTTGAACACCCAAGAGACAAGCTTTGTCTTCTTTATCGGTTATAAATCGGCCACTGGACCACCAGGTTTCTCGTTCATCAGATTCACTTATGATGTAAAATGCGGATAAATGCTGTCTAAGCTGTCTGAATGCGCTGATGCAACAGGATGATATTGCCTTTTTATGTTTTCACCTTTCCCGCATGACTGCTTGCTGAGCTGGTTGGGGGACTGTCGCATCAGATTCAATTAAAATGCTTTTCGGTTTTGAATGTGCAAGGTCATGTAGAATTTTCAGAAAGAAAGCAGTTTTCATTTCAATCTGTAACACTTTTTATCTTGTTTTCTGTCTCGAAGAAAAGTATAGATTTATTTAGAGAGGGATTTAATTTTTTAGGACCAGGCTAACTTCATTGTCTTTGCTCAGCCCTGATTTAACCTCTACTGCATCTTTTTGTTTATCCACCCATTCGCAACTCTGATTTACTGGTGTTGGACATTTTCGAATCTAAATTCATACTTTTATCAATCCGAAAACATTCTATACATAAAATTGATTAACAATGAGCCTCTCAGATTTCATATCTAAGTCATTTTAATTTTAATACAACTGGGCAAAACTTAGCTCGGAATCAACATTAACCTAATGTGAAAGATCGCTTTAAATTTTATTTTATTTCTAACGATGTATAGATCAATTTTTTTAAATGATTTACCTGTAAAGTTCACTGAGTATATTTCCGTAATTACTTTTGCTTGAAAATCGTAAGATAGTTTCAATGTCAATATTTTATTGATTTAATAGTTATTTTAGTCTTTTTTTTTGTAAGGATTCAAGTTTATTAAGAAGTGTTGTGGAAATAAATGCTAACAATGTGTGTACCATTCATGTAAGAAATCAGCCGTCGGACAGAATCGAATAAATTTCGGTCTTACCTTTTCCTATTTAAGAAAAGAAATTGTAGTTGCTATATTTACATAATTTCTTTCACCTCGAATTTCTCTCACCTCATCAGTTTTCATTGAGTCACGTGCCAAGAAAAACATGAAGGTACTTAACTTGTTAAATGGGGAATTAAGTAATTTTATCACAGTTACGTTCTTATTATAAATGTCGCATTCCTTTATGTGCATCATGTATTAAAAAATTACTGTAGAGTGTAAAAGCAAAGTAGTCAAATGGAGTTAAACCTCTTTTTTTTTCAACGTTCTACTGTTCAACCCTATGAAATTCTGAACAGAAGATTTCTATTTGAGATATAAATAAATTTTTTATAAATAAAACTTGAACGGAAAAAAAATTTCCGATGCTGATAAATAAGCTTGTACTGTATTGCTCTTAAAATGTTGAAAAGTTTCAATTTCTACAATGGTAATTTTAAATTAAACAGGATGAGATAGTCCTTTGTTTCAGAGATTATGTTCCCGAAGTGGTTTGGTTTGTCACTCTACGATCAGTGTTTGGTGCATGCGGGATAAGTAGAAAGCGGATCTTTGAGATCAAACTCACGTCGGAATGTTTGTGTACTCTATCATCATCCATCATGATAATGTTGTCAGTAGCAATCAAAATAAGTGTAATGAATTATTTTATTTTTTTATCTTACGCTTTGGAACGCTTAGAAAAAAATACATTTGTTGAGAATGCTGAATGAGAATTCTGCAGAACAGTTTATGTATGCAAGAATGCGAATGCAAATCTGAATGGAAGTACCACCATTGAATAGCAGATATAATAAAGTAATATAGTAGGAATAATTTACGAGACGTAACACACATTGGAGGTGGCGACAGCACACTTGAATGTAAGCACCACCATTGATTAGCAGATATAATAAAGTAATTATATAATATGAATAGTATAAGAGAAGCAACACACGGGAAGTGGTGACAGTACACTTGTACTGGGATGCCATGGAAATGTGAGGTTTTTGTATTATAATGAGCTGCCTGTTTCTAAATTAAAAAATTACAAATCTCCTCATTACATTCATAATATTAAAAATGCCTAAGTGTGCAATATATGCAAATAATTAGATTTACAAAGCGATCACGCGTGTGTGGGCCGAGAAACATCTCTACACTTCAAGTGCACCGTGTAAAAAACACTGTAAAGGTGTTTGACTGATATAAATAAAATCGTCTTGATTAGAAGTCAATATGCCCCACCAAAAACGCCGAGTGCCATACGAGCAACTAACGGAAATAGAAAGGGGCCGTAAAGGTTGGACTCGTATCGTGAAATCGCCACTCGCACGGGGTGTAATGTGATAACAGTGATGCGTGTGTGGAAGACTATGGAAAACCGAACAAGTCGAAACCCCGGCAGCGGGCCACACAATATGACGTTACCATGGGACGACAGACTCTTCATCCGCATGACTGTGACGGACCATACAGCGTCCTCTCGGGTGTTGGCACAACATTGGGGCAGGTCTACAGGTGCGTTCTTGTCTGCCCCCACGGTTCGTCGACGTCTGCTGCGCCCTGGGCTACATGCAAGGATTCCTCTGCGCATGATTCCCTTCACGCTGAACCACCGACGCCTCTGACAACAATGGGCAACCAAAGGCGTGCCGAAAGACAACAAGTCTTATCAGATGGGTCCCGATACAATCTGCAATATAACGATGGACATTTTCTCGTCAGACGCTACAGAGGTGAACTCCTTGTCCTAGAGTGTCTTATTCAGCGTCATACTGGACGAACGCCTGGGGTTATGGTCTGGGGTGCTATTGGATATCATGGGTGATCAAAATTATGAGGATCATCCCTACTCCAAATCGTGAGTACCATGACCGCTACATCAGGGTAGTTGTGGAGCCAGAGCGTTAAGTTTATCGCGCGTAAGTTTCCTCAAATAACCTCTAGTCGATGTGGTGTGGAAATTTGAAGAGGTGAGGTGCCCAGGATTGGTCCCAGACCGTTGCTAATAGCCCGTTCTGACTCCAGTGTGACATTAATTAAACTACTTACCTACCTGGTATAATGGTTTAAGCGTTTTTCTTCCCCCTTCTAAAACCCGATTTGTAAGCGCGTGGATGTATGTGATTGTCCCTGTTAGAAGCAATAGAGACATAACCTAACAGATGCTCCACTAATAGACGACTTCACAATGTAGTGCCCAAGGTCGAAGAGATCAGTGATCGGGTATTAAAAACGTTATACCTATATCATCGGTAAGAAAACAGAAGTAATTTAAAATTCTAAAAAGGCAGGCCATTAATAATACCATCGACGTATAAGAGTAAACGTAGAAGCATTAATATTAGGAAAGACGAAATGAAGAAGTTTCCAAATATAAACAGCTGAAAGCTGAATTACAGAATTTAGAATGGAAAAATTGAAACAAAATAATTTTCACGTACTACAATACTTACTGATTTTGTCGATAGGGATGCTGAGCTTTAACTCGTGATAGTAAAAATCCCTAACAGTTCTAAAATAGTACAGATACTGCATATAAATTGCACTTTGATAGATACTGCATATAACTGCACTTCGATAGAGTATTGAAATTAATACTGTAATAGTATCTATAGTAATACTGTATATAAATTACAGTTCTACAGAGAATATATACTGTATAGATAAATTACAGTTATACAGCGTAGACTGAGAATAAATTGCAGTTGTACAGCGTAGACTGAGTATAAATTACAGTTCTACAGAAAATATACATACCTAGTATAAAGTTCAGCTTTACAGAGTATTAATACTGAGTAAAAATTGCAGTTCAGCAGAATATTGATACAGAACCAATTAGTTCTACAAAGTGCAGATGGTGTACATAAATTACATTTCCACAGAGAATAGGTTCTGTATATAAATTCCGGTTTGAGAGCATTGTTATTGTACATAAATTACAGTTCTACTGAGTATAGATACTGCATACGTATAAATTGCAGTTCTACAGAGTATATATAGACTCAATATAGTAGTGCCAAAATATGTAGGTTAAATAAATATTCGTTGTGACCTAACAGCTATAAACAAAGCAGATTAACAAGAATTAAAATTCATCGAAATAGTTCTAAAGACCCAGTTTTATGACATTCCATCCCACAGAATTCAGATGATGCTCCGGGATGGTGTGTTTTATGCAATAAGGTTCGTATTAATGGATTCGTAAATTACATTTACGGAGACCGTTCAAAGCTAAGTTAGAAAACTGCTGGTTTGATTTCCAATAACTTGGCCTTAAACCTTCCAAGTTGTTTCGACGATATCTCTTTCATCATGGTATAGCATAGCATTGTGCTAATGACGAGATATCTTGTCCATCAAGACCTGACCAATATTGATAATGACGATATATCTCATAATCAATATATTGCCGACTTTCTAGAGATCAAGACCTGACCAGTTTTCTTCCAAAGATGAGATATCTCGTTCAGCGAGATCTGGTCAGGTTGGTTAATGAAGAGACACTTCTTTGAGTCAACGAACAAGAGGGTTAATTTCCGATATAAAACTTGGGCCCCGGCAGCCTGGTTGGAAGAATAACGGATTAGCAGCCGGCGGGCTGAGAGTTCGAATCTAACCATAGACCGTCGTGTACAAAGAGAACTGGTACGCGTTAAATCCGTCGTAACCTCAATTGTCCTCACGGTAGTGTGGTGTTGAAGTTTGGAGAGTGGGGTACCAGATCAGGTGAAACCTCATCACCTGGTTCAAAATTATATGGTGTTGTCCACGGATTTGATCCCGGATCGTCACGAATAGTTCGGTGTTTTACTTCACCACGTTAATTAATATATCTGCCATCCGTAAAAAAAATTAAGAAATTATGTTTTAGAATGATAATATGGGAATTAAAATAAAAAGAAAACCTATTTGCAACTACAAAAAAAATCAATTGCGCACTGCGAAGGTCATTCTAACATTTTTGAAGATACCATCTGCCATCCTCTTAAGAACTTTCGTGGCCAAAGAACTGGACAGGACAGTTAACAAATCACGCGAGTGAAGAAAAAAGCCGTTTTTTTCCCTTCTAAATGCCATCTTGATTGACAAGCAGCGTGTTTAGGCTGCTTGTCTGTGGAGATTTCAGCTTACTGTCATAAGAGAAAGTTACATGCGTTTCGTTTTGCTAAATCGGGCACGCCTGTTACGGGCAATAAATAACTTTTTTCACGCCAACATCATGTCGGAAGTGAGTGAGTAAAAAAACGAAACTTTATTGGGGATAGGAAAGGAGATTCTAAGCATCCTACTCTTCTTTTGCGAACTTACTTTTTTGGAATGCTAATTATTAGTTAGAGCGCTTTCATTCTTGTCATAGTACCAATCTGATGCCCTAAAAGACCGGTTTTTAATCTTCCCTGTGTTCAACAGAATGGTTTCCCTTTTTTTCAAAGTGAATTCCATACACTGTTGTGGACAATTTCTTGCAAAATTCATCACATACTTTAACCTTCCAAGTGGTTTCGACGAGATATCTCGTTCATTGAGATCTGACCATTTTTCAATGCCGATATATTTCGTCATCAAGACATTGCTGTTTTTTTTTTTTTTGTGATTTTGAAATCGAGATCTGGTCAGTTTTATTCTAATTATTGTGTTTTCTTCTTATGAGGAGGAAACACGTTCAACAAGGTAGTTTCGTCAATAACGAGATACTTCATCGAGACAACCACCAGGAGGGTGAAAGATGAGTTATGACTATGAGTATGACTGTTTCATACAGCTTCTTTGAGTCTTCGAAGCATAGTTAATTTAATCGTTCAGTAACTAAGAATTTGTGTACACTTGAATTTGTGTGTAATTGTGAACCACAAAAAACTGATGGTGAACAATTTGATCTAAACTAGTAGATCTGCGCATAGCATCTGCTCTTGTTTCTCGATTGCTCAAGTCTATAGAACGAGATTTTCCTCTGATACCTAATTAATATATAAATCCATTCATAATGAATATAAGCATCTATACGCACAAAAATATAAAATGACATTTAATACTTCTTACTGGTATTAATTCATAATAACTGTGTGGTGAAATGTATGGTGACCGGAGCAGAATACCCCCATTATAGCTCATACATGTCGTAAAAGGCGACTATAATGGGTACCCAGTGATTGGGGTATAACCAGGTGGGGCAAAGTCAGACTTTTAGCATTGTGTGCCCCGAGTTTCACGACAACAGAGGCTGCATAATCCTCCTATCAGCAAGAATAATTACAGGGCTAAGACACAGTTGCCCAAACAATACTATGCTACCTTAGTCATAATATCGCAATAGCTTTTGAACGTTAGTCCAATTGCATCAGATTCAATTGTTCAAAGGAAATTCGACGTTGTTTGAAATCTAGACAGATATTTGTTCATATTCCTTTTTTTTGCAATTATTTTTATTTTCCAGATTTCCTATTGCTTTCTATAATCAGACAACTGAAGTGTTTCATTTTAGTGGGAACATTTTCCATCTAGTTTTAGCAACATAATGCTGTTCCATAGTTCAAATCATGTTTAAACTAAGCGACGAAATTGGAGAATATATCCCATAGTGGTTGAAATAAAATTGTTTATTTCCATTTGTTACATATGGCACAGAAACGAGATTCTATATAGATATTGACATACCTTTTATACTAGTGCCTCTTTCTGCCATTACTTTTCAAAACTTAACTGCAATTCTAGCCCTTTTAGTGTCACTAGATTTACCAAAACTGAGCTTTTGCTTTTTCATAACACACATAAGGACTGAATTGGCACACCTATTAGTTAAAAAACTCCTAGTAAAAATTGTAAGACTTTCTTTGTGTGTAGGTTCATTGCTCGTGGTCTGTCTTATGTTTGGCGCAATTTTGGCCAAATATTGATCTTGCGCCATAAAACTCAGCTAAACTAGGAAACATTCTATTCGAAAATAAGTCTTTAATGAGTGAGAAGTCATTTGGAAAAAATTGCAAATATTGAGGTGGAATACAACTTGATGACTCTCAGAGTGAGCGTTTTTTTTTTAAATTCTACATTGACTCAGTTTTTTTATTTCAAATTTTTCGATGAAATATGCATCCACCTCTATGAGCTGTATATCGGTATATATCTATAAAGGTAAAAACTGGATAAATAATTATCAAAGATTAAATTCAAAAGGAATTTTAAATACATGAATCTTGAATCTCGTAAGCTTCAATCAGGGATCTGTAAAATTTATCTATTGGCTGCTCAAACAAACTAATTGGATAAATATCGCCTGTACTTAGTTGTTCTGAAAAACTAGCAAGAATTAATCACTTGACTTTGCAGTTCAAAAAAGGCAAACTTGTGTTTGCAACAGCAAAAAACATTTCTCGGCTTGCTGCATCTCGTAGATCACTTGCTGTCAAAATAACTTGAAACAGACCTACTCAAACGTTTTTTTCCAAAAGCAAACTTCACGCGACAAGAGCTCCATTCAATCTGACATTTGTCATCTCAGCACGACGAAAATAAAACAGAACGAGACAGAAGAAGACAGCGTTCCGTCTTCTTAGTTCTGAGATGGAAAATTAAAACGCATTTGTCATCCATCAAATATTAATCAGACTGTGTCATCGGCACCTAATTTTTTTTTCTTTCGCATCCCTAATCGTTTCTAAATTACTGAACAGAAATTAGCCACCCAAGATAGAGGCAATAATCTGCTATCTTGCAATGAATATCGTGTGTGTGATGAGCCGAGGTAGTAATTTGTGTTGCAGTAGTCTGCAAAACACTGGATGGTTGTCACTTATGAGCAGGATCTGCCATTGTCTATTTGGGCTCGTGTTGATTTCAGAACCTTGTGATTAGCCTTTCTGGGTATTCGCAGATTATTCCGTGTGGAGTATCGTCATTTAGATTGTTCTTTTTAGAGGCCAATAGAGGTCTGAATCACCGTTCCTTAATCGCCAGAAGCCGTAGATGATAACGGGAAGTTGAAACAATTCGACCTGATTCATGGGTGCTCGAGTAATTGAAACTTCTTTGCCTGGGGAAGGCGCAATTCTGATCCGTTACCGCTAATTAAGGAGGCGGGATTGAAACAACACATGTAGTTACAACAGTAGTTAGAACGTTATGCAAATATTGAAGTGAGCGGTTGGCGCCAGCTAATAAACAGAAGCTTCGACAGACTTGTGTTCTAATTTAGGTACTTGATCTGCGGGGAACCCACTTAAAAAACTCATCATCCAGTTCTAGGTCCAAACAAGGAATCTTTTTTTCCTACTGTAACCAGAAGAGATAAATTGGCATGTAGTCGTTGGAGATTGAACCCGCAACAACTCCTACAGTACCCAGCATTCTGGCGTGCTGTGAGTAATCAAAAGAAAAACAACGGAGTTCCAACTTTAACGTGGTCTCCAGTGCCATAGTTCAAGGACTCGAGAGTTTTTGAGGGCTTTTGCTATGTGAAAAGATTTTTATGTAGTAATAGGCTATCCAATTTCAAATTTTGAAAAGCTGTAAATATTTACATTGTAATATTTATAGAAAGATGTAAAATTTATACAAAGTTGTACCTGTGTTCATAGAAAAAGAAATTTGTGTTCATAGGAAGTGAAGTAAATTCAGTTATTTTGTCAATAAATTATTGGAAAAATAAGTACAGTAAATGAAAATTGAACGTATTATCGATACTTCTTGTGTACAACCTGATTATCTATCCTAATCGTGGGTTTTAAATGTTTCCATACATTTTTAATTGGTATAAATAAGTTGTATGCGTAACATAAATAGCATTGTAATTTGATATAGTGTATGTACTAGTGTATTATCCAAGTGTTGTTATGTTTCGGTGAAAATTTCATTTTTCATTCAGCTGGTTAATGTCATCCTGGTCATTTGAGCACACATGAACATGTAGCGGAGCAACCCTTTGTATTAAATAAGCAAAAGCAAATGTCCGAAATTCCTCGCTTATGCAGAGAGCAAATCGATTACCCTTGAAAGACTTCAGGTTTTCTTTATTTCCGAAAAGAATTACTGCTGTCAAAACGCCTTTCTTTCAATTATCAGGATGTCGAACCTGAAAGCGAAAGTCAAAGCATCATTTAATTATCACATTCTGACTTTGTGAGGCAAAATTAAACGTGTCGAATCAGTGATTGATAATGGTTTTCTAATAGTCAATGTAAGAAAGGAAGAAGCATTTGGTAGTGAAGCTGATGGATCACAATCCACAGAAAGGACATCAGATTTATCCATTTACGACGGGCACAGTGAGATTAGTTTCATTGCACGTAGTAAACATCCGTGGCAAACATAGAAATGAGGAAGCTGATACGAAGAATGTGGCTTTTATACATTTTACGACGACATACTTCCGTCAAGTATTTGTAAGCAACACCTCCTCGCGAGGGGAAGGACCTTATTAACTTATTCATAGCCAATCAGAGCCAATGCTGAGTTCTTTCATCAATCACTTGTTCTTTTTTAGTGAGCAAAGAAAGATTAATTGATAAGGAAAAATTTTAACACTCCCTAATTGCTTACTGCTGGGTTTTACCAATCTTAATGAGTTAGAAAACTATTAAGCCTGTTTGTCAACATGGTCGTATTGTAAAATCATTACACAACAGGAGCACAAAGGTCTCCATATTCTGTCACCCGACTGTCTAGCTCTTTGGTCTCTATAACATACAAAAGATCTATACATCTATAACATACATTGACTAGATTCGAAAGTCCCCAACTCTGCAAGTATACAATTTAACGTGAATTATTTACAATAAACTCCTCACGACCATTTCATGCAGTGTAAAGTGAAATAGAACTGTACTGAGAGCACTAAAACATCGATTTCCGTCAATGATATTACAACTAGTTAGTTCATACACCTTAACGGTGAGGCATTTAACTTTCAAGAGCCCCCCGATAAACTAATTAAAAAATTTAATGGTTTGATAGTGAAATGTGCCAAAAAAATGTATACCTAGAGGTAAAGTTGGAAATTTCAAGTGTTTTTGGTCTGAGGATCTTAAAGAAACAAAACGGAAAAGAGACCGGTTAAGGAAAAAAGCAGAGATTACAGGGAGAGCAGCTGATGTTATAATGTGGAGAAAACAAGCTGCAATTTTCAAGAGGAATCTCCTTGAAGCAAAGCGGAAAACCTTCGATAATTTTATAGAAAATATAAACTATCAAGAAGACAGCTTGAAGACATATAGATTTATCTCAAATCTGTCTAATAAAAAAGTCACCCCCAAAAGGGAACCTATTCATCACAATAATAGAGAATTATTCTCAGATTTGGACATAGCAAATGCTTTTGCACAGTCATATTGTTTATCGCAGAGAAAAGGTTCTTACGCTAGGAAAACATCAAGAGTCATCAAAACAAATCTCAATCACCTCCCTATACCCGAAGTCCAAGACCTGACTGGTACAGGAGACATCTTTGAATCGCCTTTCACCAAAGAGGAATTTATCTGCTGTTTGAATAAATTGAAAATCAAAAAGTCTCCGGGACAGGACAAAATTCATGCGGAGTATCTTAAACACCTTGGAACAAATGCAAATACTACTCTTTTGAAAATTTTTAATTGCATTTGGAAGACGGGGATTGTTCCTCGTGATTGGAGAGGAGCCATTATCATCCCTATTCTTAAAAAAGATAAAGACGCCAGGAATACTCAAAGCTACAGACCCATTTCGCTCACTAGCATTATGGCTAAGTTAATGGAGCGCATGGTTGTAAATAGATTGAATTGGTTCCTTGAATCAAAATATTTACTCTGCTCCGAACAAGCTGGGTTTCGTAGAAATAGATCCACAGCTGACCAAGTGGCTCATCTGAGTCAAATGGTTAAAGACACTCTTGATAAAAGAAAAGTGATGACAGCCGTCTATATAGATTTCAAATCGGCATATGACTCCGTTTGGAGAGAAAAGATTATTCTAAAACTTAAGGATATTGGAGTAAAGAGTAATATGTTAAACTGGTTTAAATCATTCCTGGACCAGAGAAATTGTAAAGTTCGTTATAGGGACTCAACCTCCAAAAGTTACATTCTTCAGACGGGACTTCCCCAGGGAGCAGTTTCTAGTTGCTCCCTATTCAATGTTTACATCAACGATCTTATCTTGGCTTTGAGAACAGTTGGAGTGGAGTGCCTTCTCTATGCAGATGACTTGGTTATTTGGACCCAAGTTGCTAAAACGAACGCAAAGTCCGAGATAGAGAGGTTCTTGAACAGAGCACTTGAGGTTCTTTACAAGTGGTGCGAGGAAAACAACATGGCCGTGAATATTGAGAAGTCTGCGGTGCAGACGTTTTCACTGATGCACCAGAATATCCGGCCAAAGTTGGTTTACAGAAATGATGAACTGTCTAATACGGACAAATTTACTTACTTAGGAGTAACCTTTGACAATAAGTTAAGTTGGAAATTACAAATCGAAAGTATAGTTGAGAAGGTAGAAAGGCGTCTACATATTCTTAAACGTTTGGCTGGCTGTCTTTGGGGATGCGCACGAACAACCTTGGAAAACACATATAAAGCATTCATTTTGCCTGTTATTACTTATTGTTGTGAAGTTTTGGTAACTGCCCCAAAGAGCCTGATTGAAAGGCTGGAGTTACTTCAAAACCAGGCCCTCAGGTTGATTGTTGGTGCGGTAAAGACCACCCCAATTGACTCTATGCTACTTTTGACAAATAATAGACCCATTCAGGAGATTATTGAGGAGAGAGCTCTCGTGTTGTATGAAAAGTTAATCAGAATTGAAGTACCCTTTTGGGACCAGTATGAGAATGGACAGAGACAACTGAAGACACAACGAGGCTTTCTTCAGAAAGCTCTCGATTTAAGAGAAGATCTGGAAATTGATGAAGGAATTGTTCAGGGATTTTTAAATCCTCGTAATCCCTTGAATCGCGTTGAGACAATTATTAACCTGAATCTTGCCCAGCCTATCCTTAAGAGCCAGCTCCCTCCAGAGAGCTTGAAGATTTTAGCCCTTGAGACCATCCACACCCTCTATCCAGAGCCTGAATGGTTACACGTCTATACCGACGGCTCCTTTACTGAATGTTCACCAAATGTTGGAGCAGGAATTTATTCCTCCATTTTCTCCTTCTATGTCCCTGTCGGGAAACAAAAAACCGCCTTTGATGGAGAAGTTATGGCCATCTGTGTGGCATTGCAGCAACTTGTTCCCAGACGTCTCTACAACAAAGTGGTCTTGTTGTCGGATTCCAAAGCTGCCATTCAGGCTATTGGGTCAAACGAGGTGCCTGCCTCAAATGATATCTTAGAATGCCAGATGCTCCTTGAGGGATTAAAGGCAGAAGGACGACAGATCGTTATCCAGTGGCTCCCTGGGCACTGTGATATTTTCGGTAACGAGCAGGCAGATATGTTGGCCAAGAAGGGCACACGGATAGTTGAACAGCCAACCACAAGCTACTCATTCCACTCCATGAAACTCCACATCAAAAATCAAATGAGACTTAGATGGAAGTCGAATCTCACTTCTTGTATTTCCTCGAAGAGCTGGAGAAATTTATTAGACCAAAAAATTTCAATTAAACCTCGCGAAAGAGCGGTCGCAGAATTTAGACTTGCAGTGGGGCATGACTGCCTTGCAAACCACCTACACCGCATTGGCGTTTATGACAGTCCTAAATGCCCACTCTGCAAAAAGGATGAAATTATGGACAGGTCCCATATCCAAAGATGTCCAGCTCTGTGTGGGGTCTCCGAGGTGAGACGCTACTGGAGTGCTAGAGCCTTGCTGATGAGATACTGACTTTTTTCTCTTACTGTTTTGTATTCTTGTAATCGTTTTGTAAGATATTGTCATTTTCTCTTGCCATTAGAAATAATAAAAAAAAAAAAGTTCATACACTAGTAAAACAGCTAATAAAATCTATATAAGTAAGATGGAGTGTTTGTGCATTGAATATTTTCGACCCATTAAAAGTTTTCTATTCGTTTTGGACCCTTCTGATGGAAAATCCGTAGCTTGAGAGTTTGGTGTTTGTCTGTCTTCCGATCTGTCTGTAGGTCTGCATGCATGTGTGTGTGCCCATGCTAAGTCCAAACGTTTCAATATACTTCATGAAACTTTGTATACTGGAAGTACTTATACTCATTTAGTGACTAAACTTGATTGCGATAGTCTTTCTGTTCGTCTTTCGGTTCTAAGTCTGTTTTTCTAATTGTGTGTTTGTACAGGTACTTAAGTTTAGTGAATGCAATGTTAAAAATTTTCTTTATTTATATATTTATATAAGTTTCTTGCTAGATCATCTGAGTAAGTAATAACTTAAATCAACCATAATTAGGTAGTTTGGTAAAATCTGGAATGTATATTGACCATTAAGATTACTTCGATTGTTTTACCAGTACTGCTGAAAAAGCAATTATTTTTCCCAAAATTATTTTTATGGAATTTCAGCTTGATACTTCATTTATTTCGAGTCTTATTTTTGTTTTTTTGCGCAATGTGAACAATTTCTGAATACCTGTGGCTGACGATATTTTTCAACGAACGGGCTCGAAACGGATAGTTGTGTTGGTTAATCACGTGTAGTAATATTTTCCGTTTCTTTCGCTTTGAATAATTTTGCGTTTCTGAATTTTGTGTACTTTTTAGCAACTGTAGGTTGTGGCAACTGGGCAAGATCAAGAGATAAATAAGAATCACGAATTAATATCATAAGAACTTTTTTCCCTACAACTTTTATTTTGATTTATTTCATTGTTTTCTTTTGTTTTCTGCTTTATTTATTATTTAACAAATTGCATTTCATTTTCATTACACCCAACATCTTCACAAAGTATTCGACTAAAAGTGGCAAGGAAGGCAAAATAAAGCATACAAATTTTAAGTATATCGTTGCCATTATTGAAAGAATAATAATGTTAAAAAATAGAACTACAACTTTTGAAATATTAAAAAATTATTTTTCATAATGACAGGAAGTCAAGGTGGATTATTTTACGAGTTGGAGCTATATTTAAACAACTTGTCACATGTGTTAAAAGTTTATTCTAAACAAGGATTTTTCTTAAAAAACTATGTCATATGGATGTACTCTTTTTTAAATGGTAATAGGTTATTTTTGTAGAACTGTACTGAAGATATTCAATTTTAAAACAAGTTATTTTTTCATTAAAACACAAGAAAAAATGTATTCGACCTAAAAATACTTTGATGAAGAATTGATGAAAATCTCGTTAAAATAATTTGTCATCCTTCCCTTCAAATGGCGAAATTCGACAATGCTACATGCCTGATGCAAGAGTACCACAGTTAAAAAAAATATTCTTCTTTTGACTATGAGTGCGAGAGCACTCGCCGTAAATTCATCAATTTTATTAATTGAAGATGAAGATAATTCCTTATCTCCCTCAAAATCGTCTTTTGTTGTTATAACATTAGTGTCACCTTACGTCATTTTGTAACTGTCATACAGCAAGGGTGTGATGTATATTAAATGTATTACATAAATGGATATCCATGGTACAATTTGTGTCCAGATTATGTTATACAAATTGTAAAGTTGCCAAAAATGTGTTAAGATATTATTTTATTCTGTGAAATACAAAAGTGATAAATCTTCTGATCATTTCTTCAATCGAGAGTTAGCCAATTCAAACCGAGTAAGACCGGGTAATTTTGTTTAGAAGTTAAAAGATGTGATTGCGCAAATTTCAGCGTAGCTATTTGAGAATAACGCTAGCCTCCGATTTGCTACCACTTAAATAGTTATTTTTTTATGATTGAGTAATATCTGGTACTTGGGGGCCAGCCGCATGCTCGCTAACGCTCGCCAATCCCCGGAGGATTGCTTTAGAAACCTCATTGGTTCGCTGCGCGAACTTTGATCGCTTCGCTCGAAATAATGAAGACATTGTTTACAAAATATGATATTCCAAAAAAATATTGTTACAGCTACACTCTACGTGTATGAGCTGTGGCAACGGCTTGGCAATTTTTTGGTGCACTTCTAATATCGAGTTAATGTAGATTAAGGCATCCCAGCTGTCTTTAAGGTTATTGTGGTTTTTATGGTAACTTCGGCAAACAAAAACTTTCAATTTCATATTGAATATTCTAGAAAGTTCTTCCAAAATCCGTTAAAGTCGTTTGATTCATCGGTTTGTTTGAAATTATTTCTTTGCTTCCATTGATTATTTTGATTTTAAAATATCATTTCATTGCATTGGTCCTTTTAAATTTGTTTTTTGTGATACCATTGGTTCATTTATTTGTAATTCCACAATAATTATGTAAATTTTATTTCATTATAATATTTTTCACGAAACGTTTAAGAGGTTGGTTTTTTTTGCCATTTCTGGAATTTTCGTTTTTTATTATTTTTTTCCCGGAACATTTCTGAAGTAATAAGGTTGTATTATTTATTACTTTTTTTCTTTTAAAAATCTTTTTCTTTTCAAACAGCCTACTGTATTTAGTGTAATTGATAAGTTTCAGGGTATTCTTACCTAACATTCGCACTTAGTTTTTCTGCTGGTTCACAAATGTGTTTTGAAATGTGTTTAAGCTTACTACTTTTTGCGAAATTTTTTTTTTTTAATATACTTTTCAAAACGTTCTCTAATGTGTTTTCAAGCTTTCATTTTCCATTGTAAAAAGAAAAATATTTTTTAAGAAAAAGAGTTTTGAAATAATTATTTCCTTGGCTACTCTAGGAGTTCGCCAAAAAAATTCGCCAAGGCGTTGTCACCGCTCATAAACGTAGACTGTAGCTGTACCAAAATATTTTTCAAATATAAATTTGTTGCACTACAGAAAAATTATACAGTTCCTCTGGAATCAGAACTCGAACAATTTGGAATTAAAATGAAAGCTTTGAGCAAATTTTTACTCGAAATGTGAGCTCTGCTTTGGAAATCGAATACCCAACACGTCGTTTGTAAGCTGCAACAAATTCGACTTTCATTTTTTTCCATAAAACTTTATCCGATAACGCTATAAATTCAATTGAGGCGCGAGGCTTTGTGGTAAACAAATAATCGTACAGTGTTGCCAAAACGCGATAGCAAATAACGTCTTTTTTGCGTGCCACGTAAGACAATTATCTACTTAGATCCGCATCTGGTTTGCGCATCGGGTAAACCTTTTCGGAGGGTCATATTTGACCCACTGAGTGAATGTTTCACTTGTAAGCTGACGATATATTCCATTCATACTCCAAGTTGCTTTATTTATCACTAGCCACTGCGTGGCTAGCACGGCGTTGCCCGTGCTGTACTTTGTGGGGTTAGGTGTGTTTATTGGGAACGTTTGTAAACCACCGGTGTTTGCTACACATTCCCATTTGGTTTGCTCCGCAAACCAACACCACGGACAACGGCGTGATGGCCTCGTTATTGTGAAATTGGAATTGCGAAGAGTGTGAATAGGTGTGACGTGACAATTACTTGGAGGGTGGGGTGCCAGCTGAGGTGTTATGTTATCATATGACCGTGGTTGTCCACGTATATTTCTCTTATTGGATTTAACTACGACCCTAGTTAATAGGTAGTTGTAGTGCTTGAGAACGTTAATTAAAAATTACCCAATTTTCTCGGATACTTTCCTTAGGCGATTGATCCCGGATCGTAGTCAAGAGTCCGTTGAGTTGCTATTGTACGACGTTAATTAAAAATTGCCTCGGATCTTTTCCTTAGGGATTGATACCGGACCGTTGTAATTAGAACGTTGAGTTGGTATAGTACGACGATAATTAAAAATTACCTCGGATGTCTCAATTAGGGAATTGATACCAGACCCTCGTTAATAGCCAATTGTGTTGCTATTGTGTGATGTTAATTAAAAATTACAAATTTCTTCAAATTTAAAATTGGTTGAAATTTGTAATAAAAACTTGCAAAATTTGTGTTTATTGTTGTATTATTTTTTAAATCGATCTTATACACATGCATATATTACTACAATGCCAAAATTTGTATTTTCTAAGAATTAAAGAGATTAAAGTTTTAGAAAAAGGCAGTTGAGAAAATTGTGACGTGGGCTTTGTATAAAGTCTGTGTTGGTCTAACTACACAAAAGCGACAACGCAGTAAAATGACGACAATGTTATGCAAACATGACTGATATTTTCGTGAGGCAAAATATAGCAGTGTAATCTAAAGGGAGAAGCTGTTACTAAACAAAAGCATAAAAACAGGATTTGTTTTAGTCGTATAACAAAACATTGTGGGACGTACGTGAAAAGAGGCCGTTATAGCGAAATGCCATAATTGTGTTATTATTTAATGAAATTTTTTGTTTGTTTCTGTGTTTGAGTGTCTTTTGGAAAGAATAGCAATATTTAATTTTTTCTGTGTACTTCAGTTTTCGTACAGCAACATTTCCATCGTTCGTCAACGCATCTGAATCAGATGCGTGAAATGTGCATACTGTTCCACTCTTGAGTCATCTGATTTAGTCGTATGTACAACAACAAAAATGATAAAAATAAACTATACGAAAACCAAAGTACTATACAGAAACAAACAAAAGATTGCACAAATGAAACAAACCAGAAATTGCACAAAAGATCAAAATAAAATTTCGCTAAACTTTGAAAAAATATCCAAACTAAAAGTTAATATGCTTTAAAAATCAAAATCCAAACTATCATAGTCTAAAAAAGAAACAATAACAAACGTATTGCACAACCGTTATCCAGTTTAAAAAATGAAGTAAGCACAATATAAAGATACTTATATAAAAGATTAAAAGTCAACGCTAACTAAAAGTTAACATGCTTTTAAAAAGGCAATACATTTTTGAAAGGATATGCAGGAATCGGGAGGCTACACGGCAACGGATACACACTCGCAGTAAATACGGATTCATTCAATACCGATTCATGACTGTTGCTATTCAGAAGAAAGATAATAATAATAGAACATCGCATTAAATTAATTTTAAAATTTTCAAGATTAAATTTTAAAAATCGGTCTGGTCTATAAAATCGCAAAAAAATTCGTACTACATGTGTGCCACATTTCATTAGTGTGAATGCCATAAATTTGTCAGGGCACAACTTGATTACACACACACACGCACAAAAAAACTTCATTTTATAATAGTAGAGACTAGAGTACTAAACACGAAATTTATAAAATATGTTCCCCGTACCACTGGGCTATGGTCTGTAAGCCCAGTAAGCTAGATATCATTGACATAGAATTTTCATTATTACCATATCTATAACATTTTTATATTTAAATCATTATTGTAAAAAATATTGCCATTGTACCTAAACAACTAGTCTTGATCCATAGAACGGGATTTAATTTTTTTGTCTAGAAGGTAATAGTATAGAATTACAAATCATTTGAGTAAGCATATGGACAACTTCCAGAATAACTGTATCGACAAGACCGTATCAGTTAAGGGTTTATATGTTAAAAAATTTTGTTTGACAGTAAATGTAAATTGATCTTAAAATAAAATAAATGAACTAAGTAATAAATCAGAAAAGTTTCAATCACCTCATTCTTCTTTTGTGTGTAATGACGCTTACAACTACCTTTCTAATTCTTACGCTGAATTATTTCAGCAAGGATGTAAATGTGCGACATCTTAATAACTCATGCATCTAATCTTAGAAAATCCCTATAATGGATTTTACATTCCCACATGTCATTGGTGTTTTAAATCTCAATTCGCATGACTCATCAGTCATGCAAAGTGCAAAATGACTCCAAATTTTACTAGTTCAAAACTTTTTATGAGCATGCAAACAAAATTTCTGCATCTGACTCTAAAAATTCTTGATTTTCTATTTTGGCCTTTAGATTAAAGTTTCTTTCTATAGATTAGTTTTATAACCTAGTTCTTAGTGCAGCTTGTATGTATCTAGACCTCGCCAATCCAATACATTATCTTTTACAAGCTTTGTTTTTATCAGAAGTTTAAATATTACCTTAAGTTCTACTGAACATCGCGTAAAATTGTTATTATTAATTAATTGTGTTCTTTCAATGCCATCTTTACTTTTGCATCAATGGAAAAACAAGAGTCGAGCAGGCGCTCGGTTGTAGTTTCCAAGCCAGACAGTTTCGACGAGATATCTCGTCCATCATGATCTAGTCTATTTTGGTAATGACGTCTAGTCATCCACCAGGAATGTCAATAAATAAGGACCACTGGTAGAACTTAAGCCCCACAGGTCTGATACAAACTACAATCCTCCAGTTGCTTTATTCATGTATAATACAATTAGTGAGGCTTATAGAATTCGTAAGAAATAATTTAATGTTGTATTTGTGAATAAATACATACGTTTAACAACGTTTAGTAGCCTATAAATCTTACGACACATTTGTAAAGAATATTAATCATTGACTCCTAACATCAAAGTAGTGCCGATTCTCGCACTAGAGGTTTGACATGTCTTGGAAAAGAAACACATAAGTATACTCAAAATCAACATCCGGACATTCATCTGAAATTTAATTTGTAGCTGAACTAGCTTTAATTGCAAATGAGTATGGTGATAATCTTACAGAGCTGTTTGCCTCTCCTTTAATTCGAATGATAATGACAGATGGTTTGAAATAATTGCTATTCCACTGGCGATCTTATCACACTATCTGTGTGTGGACATTAGAATGAGATAAAACTAGTAATCATTGTGTATTATGAATTCATTAACTAGTCCCTCGATTGCTTTCCAGATCTGGAGACAGAGGCTGAGTTCAGGATGATCCAGGTTCGGCTAATTGCTATGAGTTGGTTCATTTTTCTTTACTTATTACAGAAACTCTAAATTAAATTATTGGAGTTTAAACGAAAACCTTTGAAAATTATTCAAATAACAAAGTGCACATAATTGTTAATTTTTTTAAAGATGTAAAAATAATTGTGTTTGTATTTAATGCTACGGAAAATGTGCTTAACCCGAAATTTCAGCTGTCTTATTTTGTTCTAGGTTAGTCCGAAAAATGTTGTAATTTAAAAACAATTGCGGAATTTATTCTTCAGGTTTAGAATTGCTGAAGATAATTGTATATTGTAGACAAACTTAAACCTCATAGTTAGCGACATACTCAGCTGTTACCACGTCAAAAGTACTTCATATGCTATATTTCATGATAAATATACAATGAACCTTTCTTAAATCATTATGAAATCGCAATCTGAATTATTTTCTTCAGGTGTAACTGCCAACATTCAAAGGGGGAAAGAAAAAAAAATCAATAACAGATAGTGGAAATACAAATATTTCTTTCTATAAACGTATTGGAAATAAGGCGAAAACTTTATAATCAGCAATTATTTCCTTTCCACAACTGGCAATTAAAACTTATGAAATTAAAACTTTTCAAAATTGTAAGTGTTAGTAAATTTTAAGAGTTGTTAAACAGAGTAGATGAAAGCGGTTAGTATGGTTTTATGGTGCAAGGGCCATTTTTGGTCAAGCTGCGCCAACATGGTAGATGGATTATTTTATTGATATTCGGAAAGGCAATATCAATGTAGAGTGGTAACTGTGATAGGATGAGAAGAAAAAGCTTCTCTTAGTTGTTTTGAGATTTTTTCTCAACCCCACTTTTGTCCCTTGTGCACAATTTTTGTTTCCACTATGAAATTATGCTTCATTCCTTTAGGAGAAGAAGCACAAATAGAATCGTGCTAAAACTATCACTGCTTTAAAAACATCTCACAAATTACATAGAAACAAGGTTGAAAAACACATTATTCAAGATGTTTCATTCCATATATATTATTATGCCATACCATATATTATGCTGGAAACTATAAAATTCCTTAATGGTTCATAAATATGAAACGAAAAACCCTCATCTTGAATAAACCAGAAAAGTTGAGACGAAGATTTATCACCGTGCCCAATCGAATTGTCCTTCCAAGATTAATAATTCCTCTCTAATTAGTTCCAACAAAAACACGCACGAAAGTTGCGCATTTGCAATCCTACTGACCTATCAGATAGCGATACAGTGCTCAGAAACGGAAGCCAAATTGGTATCCCGTGGTGTTCCAGATTGATTTAAAACGCTCTAACTCATTGAGTGCGATTCGTTTTTAATGGGCACCAATGAATAAATACAAATAAATGAATGAACAAAAAAGAGAGGAGTAGTAGAAACCATTCGTGCTTCGAGTCATTTGGGCCTTCAGAGGTGAGAATGGAAATGTGATCGCGACGCCGAGTTGTCATTATCTTGTTACGGGGCACAAATTGCAGTTTTCAGTTTTCTCATGAGGTCATCTGGCAAAGAGAAACGATGTGTAATTGAGGTTTTATCTGCTGAAAATCAAGCCAGCTCCACTCGCACCGACAAAGAATGGAATAATAACGGTCCTAAGAATTCCGTTCACGTTGGGTTTAGGGAAAAGAATAAAGTGTCGGTTTTTGGTGAGAAATTTTCATGAGAGGCGACGAGGGATCGTACATACTGATGCTGGTTGTTGTGTAATGGTAGCTGAAGAGGATTCTGCGATAACAATTACATTGTTGCGAGTTTCCGAAGACTGAATCGTTCTCTTCATCCAAAACTAAGTTTATGAGAATTTAGTTCTTTTAAAATTGATACGAGGCCACTCTTGGATAACTTGTTAAAAAGCAGGTACACCTTTTAGATAGTGATTTTTGGTTTGTGGTTCTGCTTTTAATTTCTCTAGTAGTTACTGCAGCAATTTATTAGATGAAATGCTTCTCCATTGGGCTGTTTTCCATTGTTGAAAATTTAAAGACAGCACCCGGATATCAATGTTT
This sequence comes from Metellina segmentata, assembly GCA_947359465.1. NCBI lineage: Eukaryota > Metazoa > Arthropoda > Arachnida > Araneae > Tetragnathidae > Metellina > Metellina segmentata. The sequence continues at coordinate 60,564,102 of OX375876.1, read as the reverse complement.
TTCTTGTGTGTACACCCTGGTTATTTTTCTTCTGTGTCAGTAAAACTTTCATCTCTGTTTTCCCATATCAACGTTGTTTGTCTTGTGTTTGGCGCAGCCTGGACAAATATGGCCCTTGTGCCATTAAATACTCAATACAACCAAACTTTGAGTGCGTGTTCATTAACTTGATGGAAAAACATTGCTAAACGCATAGTGATTTGATTTTGCCGATCTCCATAAAATACACAAAATTATTCTAATATAGATCTATTCTGAATCATGTCACAAAGTTTATTACTTTCCTATTCCAATGCCAAGAATTATGGTTTTAAAATGTATCTCCATTTCCTTTAGACCAGATTCTTAAGAATTATTCTTCTTAGAATTGGCGCAAAGTTCTATTATTTTGCATGAAAATCTTTAACAAACGTTGTTGTTGCCTTTCAAAACATTTTAGATTCTAATATGTACTAGGAATGTGTTTAGTTACAGCATGTGAGAATAAAAAAGTATACAATATCTATTGAAGCTGCTGATTTTCAACTCGAGTTGACACTTTGTGGTCTATAGTCATCCCACAAGAAGACTCTCAGTCAAATTCCAACGCTCAATGGTATCACGTAAACCCTTATCAAAAGCATTGGATGCAATCATAGCCACTGCGAAGATCCACTCCTTTAGTTTAGAGAGTGTGGTGCCAAAGTGGTTTTACGTCGTTATCGGACCGTGGTTAAAAATTACGAAGTTTGGTAACCGAATCTCTCCATAAAAATTATTCCAGGACCATCGCACATATCCCATCGTGTTGCTCTAGTGCAATGTAAATTCAACTACCTTCCTTAAGTTGATCACTACTGTTAATCTTAATTTTGTACCTTTGCGTTAACAAAACCACGCACGAAAACACTTAGAGTTGTGAGGCCAAGTCACTGTTGGAGGTGATTTTCAGAATGTTCCAGTTAACCTCTTCGTGAATAAAACCTCACAGAACCGTTTCAACGATAGATATTTTTTTTCAGCAGGCAATAAATTCATGAAACAGAAAAAAGTGACCATTCGATTTTTTACTAAAACGGATTGTTACTTCAGAAACACGTTGTTGTGAGAGAATATTACTATTTCAGCCATGGTTTTCACAAACACTTGCCTAGCTAGAAGAGGGTTCTTCATCTGTCTTAAAAGTACACTCAAATCCATATATCATGAAAAGCGGTCCTCATAACTGATATTGTGTGCTCGTAGTTTGACTGCTGTCCATTAGTTCCCGAGTAAGAATCGTAGTTTATAATTTCATGAATATTGGTGATTGTCCTTCTTAAGTTGGGTTTGATGGCGCAAGGGGAATATTTCTCAAAGTTACACCAAACAACATCAAGAAAAAGCGCATACACATATATGGACCGCTTTACAAACAAAAAGATAGATATACCCAAAGAAGTATCAAACCTACGTCCCTTTTAACTCAACGGCTGAACACTCAAAAACACACTGAACCGCTGCAGAGTCGGAGCAGCAGCGATTACCCTCTAAGTGCTCACTCAAAAACGCCAATGTAACCCCTAAAAGCAAAAGGCAGTCTGTGGCTTTAAAAAATGTCTGTTCAATTTGTCTTTCGGAGACGTCAGTGGATTTGCCCACCGCGCTAATAGTCTGCTAGCTGTATGCGGCAATGTCTCAATTCCTGTTATTACCCTGGACGTATTTGTCTTTGCTGTGTCAGTAAAAGCTTTCCATGGGTTTGTATGTCTATTTATTGACGGGTAAATATTGCTTGGCTCATTTTGGCCAGATTTGACCCCTTGCATCATAAAAAACCCGCCTCGTAAGAAGCGACCGTCAAAAAAAGCCTTGATAACAACCAGGCTATTACTATCTCTAGAACCGAAGTTTAAATTATATTCTAACATAAAAGAGAAAAAAATTTCAATGAGAGCAATGTATCAAACATGACAGAAAAAGACTTGTGTAATGCATACAAAATGCATGCACTTTCATGAAGGATGCACAGCGATAGATGACAGCACCTGAACAAGCGAAAGCTGTATTTATCACGTCAGGAAAATAATTACAACACAAATAAACGTTCCCAATTCCAACGTACGTAATCTCGTTGGGGTTCTCTTTTTCGTACTTAATTGAAGACCTAACACATTCAGGCTTTTCCTCGTTCCGTATCAATTTATAGAATCACGCCTTAACATGGCGATAGCAATCTAATGAGAATTCGGAGGCTATATATTTTGATTGAAAGTTCCCCAACTATCATGGGTGCCGAGTGTGATATAATTGACGAGCTCAGCGAATCCGAACCGCACCAAACTCAGCCCGATGCAACAGGTGTTGCGAGAACCATTTTAGTTTTCCATGGCCATTCAAGTACATGGGTATAGATTCCGTACCCTCCAATTAAGGGTCATTGGGGAGCACGAGAAGAATCCATTAAAGGTTGTTCCTTCGCCGCCATTTTGACACAAACCAGCAATGAAGTCGTCTGACTGCTGTCAATCTTCTATACCCAACCCTTGGACTACATACATCGATTTGGTGTTCTTTTTTTTGTTTTCCGTCAGAGGCGCACCTTGTTAGAAGAATGGGATGCACTAGGGTGATCGATCGGTGAATTTGAAAATAATGTCGTGGGTCTAGGCTTGTTTATGTGGGTATATGCTATTTGGAGATCATTCATTGTTGCATTCTATAGTCATTAAAAATTAAGTTCGAACCACAGATCCATAAAAAGTCAAGTTTAACCTCTTTATTCCTGTTTCATTGAATGACAACATTTTGCTTTCGAAGCGTTATAGTTCACTCATTAATACCTTATGTTCCCATACAGAAGGAATCTTATGTATCTATGTTACCCATAAAAATAAAAGCAACCTTGTTTAACCTTTTAATTTTTTTTAAATGTCGTTGTTAATTAATTATTAAATTAAAATTAAAATTAATATTAAATCATATTAAATTAAATTTAAATTATTCAATTACTCCTTAGTCCTTTTTTAGATACCTTAAGTAACCCAAATAAATTTAGAATAGTATTTTTCTTGGGACTGCAGCGGTTAAGACGACTGTGATGAATTAACAAATCCAGCTCCCAAGGAGATGTTATGAATAAATGGATATTCTTTTGAAAAAGGTACCATAATCTTTAGATATTTTACAAAGAAACTTTCTTTAGTAAATACATTTCAATAAAAATAAAAACACACATGATATTGATTACTCACTCTATTGTAAAACTTTCTATATACTGTGTGATATTCACTGAAAATTTTGTTTCGTATATAATTAAAGGACCATGTGAAAGACAATTTACAATAATATACAAAAATACAGAACAATAGGGACGAAATAAATACGTTATCCATCGGCATCTTTCCAGAAAGACAAAAAAGTCGTGTTCAACTAAAACAAATAATTTAAATAGTCACTGTAAACCCAGGATTGCAGAAGCGCTATCTCTTGTTAACGTATCGCACCCCGACAAAAAAAGTGACTCAAGTCAAAAAATAAAAAGTTTGATTTTCTAAAATTTAAAAGAAGTTTATACTATTTCAATATACGTTTTATAGTATCCTTTTTTAAATTGATGTTTCTCAAATTCTGCAATTTTGAGTTGTGTCACTTTTCTTTCCTGTGTGCGATATGTGAAATCCTATACATATACGTAGAATATTAAATTTTCTCTCCTTTAAAAATATATTTTCTCATTTTATGCGCGTTATTTTATATTGACCTTTAGAAATTATTAAACTGAAAAATACTTTGAAACCCTTTAAAAAACTAATTTGAGATAACATACTTCTTACTTGTCCGATAAAGAAGTTATTTCTATCATCGTCATTTTTGTATTATGAATATAGACAGTTTCTTTTAGGCACTGTTAACCTTCGTGGTTGATGTCCGTACGAGGTATCTCGTTATTTTCAAAATTGATCATAACTTGATGAACGACATATCTCGTCGTTAGAAGAAAATTGACCAGATGTTGATCTCTTCATCATCAAAGAATCGGCAATTTCTTGATGACGAGGTACTATCTTGTCATTAGTAAAATTGATCTTGTAGCAATGACGTAATTAATGTCTCACTCCAGCAATAGAAGACAGTACAGTCAAACATGACATTGCTATTTGTTGACTTTACTCATCAAGAACACTATCAGAAAGAGTTGGCTAGCGAAGGTGTTTGTGTGGCGTGGGAGCCGAGAGAGGTCGGATATTTCAGATGTTTTTGAAAACATGTAAAGTCCACGATGTAAATAGTAGGTAAAATAAAGAATTTGTAGTTCAAGGAGTGTCTATTACTTGGTTGCCTGTTTCAAGGAGTGATTTTCTAAAACATACCACAATCTTAAATTTAAAAAAGTTTCCGGTATTTGACTAAATAAAGTTTCTGTAACAAGAAATTTGCTTTCTTTTTGGAAAAAATTGAATAAAAATAGATTATTAAATTATTTTTGTCAAAAACTATCGGGATAAAAAAAGAGGAAAATTGATTTAGACTATATATAGCATATGGAACATTGTAGAGTTGTTGTTGTCGTGCGGGCCATATATGACCTATTGGGCGTGCCATTGCCCTGGAGGGTTGGACTTCTTCATGCATGACACATCCGTTTTACAGGAAGGTCAATTTCACACATCCATTCACCCACACATATCGTAATTTAGATCCCAATCAGAGGCCGATAACCCCCTGACCAGGTACCCCCAGGGGTATTGATTTGGTATGGGAACATGGGGGACTTTGTGACCACTACCTATTAAACGTGCCCCAGCCAGCATTAGAGAACACGATGGTCTTTAGCCAGGTCCAAGCGCCGATCTCGCAACCATCAGAATTGCAAACTCCGCTGAGGACAGAACCCACAACCCTTCCGATGCGAGCCCGATGCTCTACTGACTGAGTTACCGCGGCTCTCACATTGTAGAGTATAAAGTAGTTATAGAATGAAATAATCGTCAGAAATACCATTCATACACTTTATATTACGGCATTTTTCGTCATAATTTACATATTTCCGTTCTAAGCGTTTAATAAGTGATTTTTAACACCAATAAAGTTGTTTATCCTATCTGGTTTTTTTTCTCCAAGAGTAAGGAATGATGTGCATGAAAAGAAAACAAAGGAAATCTTTAGATAGACTCTCAATTTAACAAGCCATTATATTGAACTTGTTACATCCCGTCATGATGTAGCTCCAACTCATTAAATCGTACGCTTCATCCATACCAAAGATAAGACAGGCATTCAAATAGATGAGTCCAAGCGCGGTTTTTGTAGCCAAAAATTGCATTACTATCGCAGAAGAATCCGGTTGGCGAACGAGTTCGGCGTCTCACACTCCGTGAATCTGTCGCAAGCGGCCGCTGCTAGTCGTAATTTTAGTCTTTATCTCAATCTATCCAGGTGTAATTTGTTCGACTTCTCGGAACTGTCAGAAAAAGGATTTTTTAAATTGGAAACTCGACACTTCGATTGAGAGTTCTCTCACGAACGTGACCTTGCACTGGAACATTAACCTATTAATTTCTTTCTGTCTCCCAGATCATTAAGGTGATAATGAAGCGATAATTATCTACGAGTTTTCGCGTTTATGTTCGCGGGACGCACCCATTTCGTCACAGGAATAGAATCGTAAGAGACTTGATGAAGCCAGATACCATTGATGAGACAGTTCTAGTCATTGAAGCATATACGAAAAATTATATGCGTTAGTTTAACTATTTTTACATAGCTCTTGATGTTTCTGGCATTTTGGGTCATTCTCGGAGACAGGTCCTCTATGCACTCCAAGCCCCAGCACAAGACAAGGTGACGGACCCCATTCAAAATAAGGATACGTATTCGAAGTAATCCCCCGAAAACTATATGCGTTGCTTTAATTACCTGTACATAGCATTTGATGTTATGTTATTTTGGATCATTCTCCGGGTCGGGGACTAGTCTTGATTTTAGGCCCCAACACAAGTATACAGGACATGTTCTCTATGGGTGTAATGGGGCTTAGAATAATCCCCATATGAAATAAGGATAAATATATTCCAAGTATACCCCAAAACTTTAGGCGTGGATTTAGTTAGTTTTAGATTGTTCTTGATATTTCTGTAATTTTGTTTATTCTCTGGGACAGGTAGTCTGCACTTAAATTCCAGGTCCCAGTACAAGTTTAGATGAGAGGCTCCGTATGAAAAAAATATATATTCCACGTATACTCCGAAAACTGTGGGTTCTCAGTTTATTTACTATTAGATAGCTGTTGATGTTTCCTCAAATTTGATTCACTATCAGGAACATTTGCATCCCAAGCCCCCAACACTAGTCAAAAGGGATGGCCTTATACGAAATAAGGATAATTATTACAATGTACTCCGAAAACTATATAAGTCAGTTTCATTACTTGTAAATAGCACTTGATGTTTCTTGAATTTGGTTTATTCATAGACTAAACCTACTCTATTAAACCCCGATTCAAGTTTAGAAGACAGGCCATATTTGAAATATAAGGATATGTATCCCGATTAGATTAGACAATAAATTAAATAAAAAGTTGGTGTCTGGGAGAATAGTAATACATAAAAAAGACTGCAATTAACACTAGGTGGCATATTCGTATTGGCAATTCGTGATGCGACATTGACAGCAAAACATCGATGTTGATAATACATCTCCCCCAAACCATCGATGTTTTTAAAATTCAGTGTATTTAAACTTTTTTCCCTATTTCTTAAAACTGGTTTAGAAACTAGTGATGCGACATCGGCTCCAATACATAGATGTTTTTTATAAAACATCAATGTTTTGAAAACATCGATGTCGCATCCCTACTTTTCAGATCCTTCAACCTTCGCCACTTTGGTCTAAAAGTATGTTCAATTTGTTGATTATAAAAATTATGCTATACTTGGTTATTTTTTAAATATTTATAACTGTACTTTGTTCATTTGAAAATAAAACATCGACAGCGTAAAAACATCGACAAGTATAAACATCGATGTTACAAAAACATCAACTCCAATACATCGATGTTAAAAACATCTACATCGATGTCGCATCCCTAATTGGCAATCCATAAAACAGTTTCGATCAGTAAAAATCGTTTGAAAAATTTCATTCATCCGTTTGTCTTCCGAAATTCCTAGCATTGCAAAACTGTTTGGTCACTCCCAAATTAACCAATGGGGAAGGAAATTAAAAGTAGAGACAAAACTTGCTTATACAATATGAGTATTACGTTTATACGTTTGTGTTACAATTGTAAATTTGTCTGCATTGTGGTAGTTTTAAATACTATAGAAATTTCAATAGTGATACTTCAAAGAATCTACAGGTTTGTTCAGTAGAAATTCAGTTTTTAATAGGAAATTTATCAAAGTACCTTATTACTTATTGTAAGAGAACAAATGGTAAACAATATTCCTTTCAATAGTTTTGATAATTATTTGAAATAATTTTTCTGTAATGTTGTGTTTTCGAATACTTAAAATACACAAAGGTAACAGTGATAATAATATTTTATTTGCCTACCATGCAATCTGCATATATTGCTTTTGGCATCTGCCTCATGGATCGACATTGAATCTGGGTGATTGTCATTAAGGTAACGATGCTTGATTCCTGAATATTCAGTGTATCATATGCGAAATCACCTACTTATGAACAAATGATTATTAAAGTTCACGTTTCCTACAAATTGGGAAGACTTAAATGTGGGATGAGAGTTCCTTAAATGGCTTGAGATATAAGCTATACTGGCTTAGAGTGGTCACGATTGACCGTAATAGTGTTTGCTTTGTCTAGTTCATGTTGTTCCCATACTTTCTTTTTCCTAAGTATAATGATTATTACTCTTTGAGATCACGGTTTTAGCATCTGACAGGTACTTTTCGCATGTTTGATCGCAGATTCACTCCAAAATCGGGATTTTGGAAATGAGTTTAATGGGTGTGATTGATCTATGGAGCGTGGTAGTCCAGTTGAAAGAGTAATTCAGTTTAGAAATCTGATGGTTGCGGGTTCGAAACTCGGTCCATACAAAGGCAATTGGGTATGTGGGAGCTGGTGCAAATTAAATATGTGGTCTCAAATGTCCTCACATTGGCTTGGTGGGGAGGTTTGGAGAGTGGGGTGCCAGTTCAGGTGTTGACCTCGTCATCTGACCATGGTTCAAAATAAGATGGTGTTATATCCTCGGATCTTTCATGTGGGAATTGGTCCCGGAGTGTCACCAATTCCCCGTTGTATTGCTCCTGTACTACGTTAGTTAGTTAAAATGAGATAATCTGTTTGTGAAGTTAATATATGGTGAAGTGCTTGAATAGTGAAATTTTGAAAAATGTAGTGGAATGTAAAATATGAAGTCCTCTCTCACACAACCATAAGAATATGTTAAAAAAAATTTAAGTTAGTTGAACTTACGTCGCACTGGAGCAACACACGGGCTATTGGCGATGGTCCGAGATCTGTCCCGAAGGAAAAGATACAAGGATAATATCTCGTAGTTTTGAATCACAATCAGATGACAAGGTCAACACCTAAGCCAGCATTCCACTCTCTGACTCGTACACTAAAGTCTTTGTTAGAATCATGTTTCGAACTCGCAAACCTTCCTACCGACCTAGTGTAGCTTTATTTGCAATATATTCAGTCGTTAGAACATCAAAAGTACTTTTTATTTGGATTCTATTTAACGCTAAATATTGATTGAACCTTGTTATATTATTGATGAAATCTCATTCTGGATTACTTTATCCAGTTTGGTCGTCCATATACGTATATATCATTTTATTCAAATGCAACATCTTAAGAAGAGAATAAACGAAATCAACTATAAGATAATGAAAATAAAGTAAATGGTCATGCATACAAAACAAGTTTAAATTACACAGAAGAGAGGTATGCACCCAGGAAGGAATCAAACCTGTAAATATCACTGCGCTACAACTCTCAAGTTGCTAAAGCAGTGAACAAATGCTCTGGGCCAAGGTGACACCTCGAATTATAAGAGTGTGAAAGCCACAAATTTTGCTATGTTAAAAACTTTTATGAGAATTTGTGATTTTAGTCGCCTAACTTCAATAGTGGTCATTGGGAACATTTACAACCCGGTCCCGAGTTCAAATTCTGCTTGTTTGATCATAGATGTGGGTGATTGCCCTTGTTATGAGTAATGCCAACTTACCCATTGGGTGCTCTTTTACAAATAGCTCTTGTAATAAGGCCGAAGAAGTTAATAACCGGGCATTTGAAATTAAAACATCATCGCACAACTGATGATGGTATAATATGATGTTTAGATGCTTAAAGCATCTGAGATTAATTTAAACTTGTTTAATATTTAAAAACATCTGTGTTACTAGTCTCAATAAATAATTAACTTTATAATTAATGATATCCAACTCTTTGTAAGTATTTTCTGATGACTGTGTAATACACTTTTTGATGTTGATTTGTATCAGGAAAGAGATGAATAGCTCGTCATCAAAATATGAAGCGTGTAGTTGTTAATGACTCTATTTGAGACAACCGTGTACAGTAGTCATTTTCCTCTTCAATGCCCTTTGCTATCGACGGCAGGTCAAGTAATTACACACTCTATAGTTTTTTTTATATTCAGTCATCATCTCTTGATGTCACTAGTTAAAGATGGTAGTGATAGCTTTGAATTCAGTAATTGTCATTTTGCGTGCATATTTTTTTTGTAATCGACTATTAGTGAAATATGCATCATCACCATAAAATTTTTATGGAATGGGTGGAGGTAATAGTTTTGAATTCAACACTGGAGATCAGGTGTACGTACTTTTCATAATTGAGTGTTAGTTACAGCATGCTTCTTTAAAACCTTGATAAAATTTCGATATGATTTAATCCATTTTTGTTTGAATGTGTTTGACACAGCGCGTATGTGTGTGTAGTTCGTTTCTTGGACTCAATATAGCTTAACAGAGGGGGTGACGCTTCTTCATGGTTGCTTTACTATATGTTTATTAAACGACATATATCTTATTTACATAAGCATATTTTCAATTCCAAATCTTGTGGACAGTACCAGTAAAAAGGCCCACTCTCGTCTTTTCTCACCCATTCCCACTACTCGAGTCGTCTTTTTAACACCTCCGTTTTCCTCACCCTACAAGGGAACCCACGTAAACATCCCTCGGGTATTTAATGGTTCCTTCCGCACAACATTTCTCATTGGTTTGGCCGGTAATTGGTAATTTTTAATTAACGTAGAGCAACACAACGGACTATAGACGACAGTCCGGGATCAATCCCTTAAAGGAAAAATCCGAGGACAACACCTCGTAATTTTGAACCACGGGATTCTGTTGTAAGCTGAGTGATCGGGATAAATTAGTCTAAAACCGTTGCAGATTTATGGTGAAAAGCTGAAAGAAGATATCTTATTATTTTTCTTTTTGGTAGAAGCAAGAAGACTAATATTTCTTCACTCGGGTCTGATTGTGAGTTAGACTTTCGGGAAAAGGGGTTTTACTAAGTACGTTCTCTTGAATGTGTGGTAACGGTGGGGAATATTCAACTAGTTACCACCGTCCCAGCCTAAGCCATTGGGTGTATCGCCACGTAATTTTGAACCACAGTCAGATGACGAAACAACACCTGAGCTGGCACTACACTCTCCGAACTTCCACATCAACCAAACGAGAGGGTTTTCAGCCGCGACTGATTTAAGGTGCACCAGTCGCCTCTACACCATACGCTTGCAAACATCCATTCCCGGACCCAGATTCAAACCAGGTACCTTCCGATTTAGAGACTAACACCTTAACCACTATACCGGTTGGTCGGCAGTGTTGGCCGGAGAACCTCATGATGTACGAAAACCTTTTTTTAAAACAATTATTAAGTACAATATTTACACTTTTTAATAAAGGAGGTCCGCGAGAAGTCCGGTTAGAAGAGTAACGGATTAGCAACCGAAGGATTACGAGTTCGAATCCAACCAAAGACCATCGAGTACAAAGTGCTGGTGCACATTAAATATGTCACGGCCTCAAATGTCCTCACGTTTGCGTGGTGTAGAAGTTATAAAATTGGGGAGCCATCTCAGGTGTTGCTTCGTCATCTGAACGTGGTGATGTCATCGGATCTTTCCTGTTGGGCTTGATCCCGTACCGTCTTCAATAGCCCGTCTTCAATAGAACGTGGTGATGTCATCGGATCTTTCCTGCTGGGCTTGATCCCGTACCGTCTTCAATAGCCCGTGGTGTTGCTCTAGTACGACGTTAATTAAATTACAGATTAATCTAATAAAGGAAGGGGTCATAAGTCAATAATTCTTAGATGCTTTAATAAAACTGATATGTTTTAGAATTAATCATCATCCTATTTACGTGGTGACATCTGGACATGGTGAAGACACGGCCTTTTCTTCTGTCGTGATTTCAGCAGTTTCCTAATAAGATTTCCTGAGTATGAATTTCGACTGATATGATGGTTGATTAGTTAACACAAATTAAATTAAGCACTGAAAGTCCCAGATAAGGTGCATTTTAAATAAAGCTCGATACGTATTAACCCTTCTTTGCATGATTTTTTCTTTATTGGTGAAATAAGGTGATATAATTCATGTTCAAAATTAAAGGAAAAATGGTTAAAAAAATCTTAGTATATATTTATAGTATAAATTTAGCAAAAAACAATTGGATGGTATCTTGTGGTATTTTTTAAATTAAACGCAAACTTTTTCAGAAATTGCTCTAAAAATAACAGAAACACATGTTACAAACCTTTCTTCTACTCATTTTCACTTTTTTAGCAATAGCAACTCAAATATAAAAAAAACAAAATTAAAAACGAACTCATACGTTTATTGCAACTACAACAAACAGCGGAATGACAACTTCAAGCTCGTTTTACTGATAGTGACACTTGCTTATTTTTGACAGCTATGTTTTTTTTTATTTTTTTTTATGCAATGGACATTAAAAAGGTGTCCAGACACGATCAACTTAAAGTGAACTTGTTCTTTTTCTAATTTTTGGGCATTCAATGTTATGATGGAAATTTCCACCACTATGCAAAGAAGGGTTAAGTAAGAGCATTTGGGATGCCGAATTAAAACCTCTTTTTTTCTTGTTTGGTTGTGTTTCCTGAAAATCTTTGTCTTATATATAGTTCAACTCTTAATTTGAGTGTTATATCTCTTTTTTCCAGCTTCTGTCATGACTGTGAATATTATTCCTTAAAGGTCGTCACATACTTTTCATATTATCTTTAAAAGTAAAGCAGAGGAATTTCACTGGTTTAAAGATATTTATGTTATTAATTACAACAATTTTCTTAAATATTTGACATTTGCGACACTATGAAGCAAAATATCGTTGTCATTCGGGAAATTTATTTTTTGACGTCAATATGAAAATGAAACACGCGCTTAAAATTCACGGGAGTGTCAAGTTTTAAACGTTTAGAGAAAGTCCATCTAAAAATATTAACGTTTAAAATCTTACCAATTAATAGCAAACCTAGAATGGAACTGTCATAAAATTAATTACATATTGAATTTATGGTTAATTTCATGTCAGTTCCATACCAGTTTTGAACGTATTGTTCAAATTGTGCTACTTTAATAGTATATAAAAATCTTGTTTATTTTATACAGTGTTGCTAAGAATTATATAGTTTTGATATTTCACATCTGGCTGAAGAAATTGGGAACTTGGTTCCATTGGGTTAATACAGAAACTGTGAAAGGCTTATTGGTTCCACGCAAATATAAAATTAAGGGGTCAGTTAACGTTAAAATTCAATATAATTGTTCCAAAATATTTTTGTTTTGTTTGAATAATTGCTCTTATGTTACTTAAGACTCAAATGAAAAGTTTTAGGAAAAGTGTCACATTTTTACATGGGAGTTACTTTTTAAATTATTTTAAACTTACTGGAACTTCGTTGTGATAAGAAAAGTGAAAGACACGGGAACTTTGGAACACTTTTTTTCTTGTGCAAGCTATCGATGATAATATTCTGGAATTTGCTGATCAACTGTTGAAAAGCGACCGCCGAACACATTCATAGAGAAGAAGAACTAATAGAACTAATTGTAAAACATATCTACCTGTTAGGAAGGATTCCTGCTTGAAGCATTCGACTTCGTCTTATTCCTAAAATCTATTATTATAGGATTTGGAACAAGCAAAATGATCATTGTTGTCAAAATTCCTTTAACCATTTCAAATATGGATAGTTTGTTTTGAAATCAAAATCGCTATATAAAAGGATAGCCGAGCGTAGACAGAAAACATTTGATGTATGCTTGAACGTATATCAAGGCTTGCACGGCAGCTTCACACCACGGAATTCTATGTAGGAAATACAAAGCTGTTTAAATTTAACTATGATATTGATCTTAATGCTTTTAAGGAGAAAACTTTATAGGACTTCTTGCTACAGAGGGTTGAGACACCTCAAAAGGGTGTCCAAATTGCAGTAAATAAAATTAGTGTGTAAATATTCATATTGGCCTTTGTTATATTCTAATGTTCAAGATCTTATAATTGAAATAAATTAATGGAAGAAGCATTATATATTTTTTAATGACATAGACTGTGCGAGATATGTGTGATATGGACTGTGCAAGGCTTTACTTGAGCTACTTCTAAATATTGAAATTCTTTTCACGTATTCATCTTGAACACAAATTTCATGATTTATGTACAATATGAATACGTCTTGAAATTCGGTCCAGAGAGAGAGAGAGAGAAAGTATAGGGGTTTGTACAAAATCTCTAGAGACGAAAAAAATGGTGAGATTTGTCGCGAATATAATATCTCGGAAGCTATAAATGATAATCTAATTTTTAATATTTTTGGATGGAGGGTTTATGTCTGTATCAGAAATAATGAGTAGTAGGGGGGGGGGAATGGTAGCGCTTGCACGTGAATACTAAAAATGGCGGTGTTTGGGAAGTGTGGTGAAAAATTGGTACAGACTTGTATATAATAACAGATTATACAATATTATTTAGCAATAATAAAATAAAATTTGTAAGGTTGTAAGCTGATAGGTGTGCTGAGTTGAAAAAAATTTTCATAATCTGAAAAACAATTGCAAAGAAAAAATAAAAAATAAATCTAAAAATCGTATGTAATTGTAATTGGAAAAATTGAAAAGGAATAAAAAAAAGCCCAAATAGTGCTCTTATGTCAAATGTCTATTGATACGGAATGATGTAGCTTGTATAGGGAGTATAAGAAAGTAGGATTGTCAACGCCGAAGCAAGTATTCCGAGTGCGCCACCGCCTTAATTGATAGATATTGACTTAGAATGTGGTAACTTCGAAAATTTCTATTGGAAAAATTGTATCCAATGGGATTTCAGATAGCAATGTACCCATTTTTCTTAACGGTGATTTTAATGTCGATTTTACTGAAAATAAATCGTTTATAGACTATATGCAACGTGAGTTCAACTTAAGGTACATTTCTACTCTGTGCAACACTCGAATCTGAATGTAACCTTGGTAAGAAACATCGATGTAAATACTACGACATGTAATATCTTAATACTCGCCAGGTGTTTTTAATAAAAGAATTGGTCCGTTTCTGATGCAATCTGGATTATAGAAGGGCTTTTCTCGATACTTGTTTCGAACCATTCCCCATAAAAACAAGCACCGTATACACTCTTTTTCAGTTTTCTAACCTAGAGAATTTTTGTCCTTATCCAAGGAAAGGGTCAACTTTTGTACCTCAATAAAAGATGAACTTGGCCCTTTATTATTACGAGGTTCAAAAATCTGTATGAGTCATTTGAACATAGAGTTCTCACTTCGTCAATAAACATTCCAAGAATGTATTCTGAATTCATGTGATAGTTCATTGGGCAATGCCAAATGGATTAACCGCCGGCATTAGCGAAAACGGCAATAAACTACATTTTAAAGTAAACCCCGATAAGTATCATAGAAAAGCATTTGGGTAGCGAAAGTGAAATTTTCTTTTCACGTCAGGTTTCTTTGTAAAATTATTCTCACAGGAAACACATTCCGCCGCCAAACACTTCGCACCAAACAACTTGACAGGAAAAGGCTCTCATGTTGTAGAGTGGTTTAGACGAGATATCTCATCCATTGGATCTGTCCAATTTTGCTAATGACGAGATATCTCATAGAGGCATCATACAGACCTTCCCTGCAGAAGACAAGAATTATTTGGCTTGTAGTTTCGCAACGGATAAGGAGGAAAAATCTCCTCTGGTCATATCTTGGCACAACTTGGTTTAATATTACCCTTGCGGCATAAAACCCAATCCAACCAACATCTGGTCAACACCTATGTGACATAAATGAGTGAGTGACAATGCTCCCTTAAACATCTGTCTACAATTGCACTGCTATAACTTTCAATCAACACCATTTGCCGAAATTTCCATCCCCATTGAATTTATATTCGACGGCTCCCACAACAATACACGTTATCTAAGGATCACTGGTAACACAGGCCGAGATCTATGTTCAATCTCGGATGACACGAAGCACATAAATCTGAAAGAAAATAACATAAGGACAAAAGATTCGGAACCTTTATCTATTATCAGCAAAAGTTATCACATTCTCCACACAAAGCAAGATAAGAGACTATGATCAGGAGATTATGATCAAACGACACGATTCAGATTTTACTAACAATGGGGTATTCCTGACGTTTCTTTTGTTCTTGATTAGACAGAACTTACCCTCTTGTGGCCTGGGGTCTGCAACACCTTTCGACCTTGACGGTACAAATCACAAGACGGGGAAAAGCTGTCCCGGGCGTTTCGAAATCCTCACGAGAGGTGACGAAAATTACTCTCCGTTACTCGTAAATGGGAAAATGAAAGAGCGGTTGAAAAATGGAAGCCTAGAATCAGGTTTGGCTGATTACTAGGTTTAATTTATATTTAAAAAAAACGCTATTTCTGAGGATAACGTGACGCTTTAAGTGACGACAGTCTTTAACAGAGTTTTCAAAACTGCATGTTCATACTAGTGTGGTGTGGAGAATGGGGTGCCAGCTTTGGTGTTGATCTCGCCGTCTGATCGTGGTTCAAAATTACGAGGTGTTGTCATTCGTATCTTTCTATTCGGTAATGATCCCGACCGTCGCCAATAACTCATTGCGTTGCTCGAAGGCGATGTTAATTCAGCTACCTACCTACCTCAATCTCCAATGGAAAATGGAGGCTCAAACTGGCCTTCATAATTTGTCCTTATGGCGTTAATCTGTGCTGATTTGTATTTATGTTAAGGATTTTATAGATAATTTGGTTTAGATATCCTTGGAACAAACATAATAAAATATCATCATTCAGAATTGAATCCGGACTAATCTTCTGAGAGATTTGGAAAAATTCGTTGCAAAAGCAGTCATTCAGATAAACTTGAAGTTATGAGAAGATGAGTTCGGATTTAAATTCTGAATAGGAATATTATCTAATCGGGTCAACAACCAATAAGATGTGAATTGACAATCTCAGTAGATAGACCGTAACCCAAACGTAACAATAACTGAAGAAATATGTTAAAGGGTAAAAATACCGAACTATAAAAATTTATATTTTTGGTGGGGAAAAAAAAGGTAGGTAATAGTTAAATTAATGTCGCACTCGAGCAACACAACGAGGTATTAGCGATTGTCCGCGATCAGTCCTGAAGATAAAGATCCCAATACAAAACCTCGTAATTTTGAACCACGGTCAGAGGACGAGAAAACTGCTGAGCTGGCACTTCTCCCTTCAAAGTTAAACACCACGACAAAGAGAGAACATTTGAGGCCACGACAGATTTAACGTGCAACAATACCCATATACGCGGTGGTACCCTCCGGTTGATTACCTGCTTCTCGTTCAACCGAACCAGGAGATATATAAACCATTTACACGTAGTAGTAAACATTGAAATTCAGAGAAATTTCTTTAGTTCACAGAATAGTCAACAGTTAGTCACAGTCCAAAATACTAAAATGCAAAAAAACCTCTAAATTGCCTTTGGTTACAAATTTTTGTCGACTCCTTTCACCCTTCAACATGTTTGTTCCTCAACCATCAATGACAAGAGAATATTGGTACTCTTTTAAATGCCTTAAGAATTAAATAAATGTCATGCTACAAATATGCAACAAAATTATTTTGGTTAGCCTAATCGTGTAACCCCTTCATTTCTGTTTCAAGTTGAATTTAGTAACCTAGTATCTCACAGGTTATGCAAAGCTTAATGACTCTGTGAAGTATGTAGTTGGCAAGTCTCACACGAGATGAAAATATCTGAATACCAAAACCATAAGTAGAGGCCTATCAGTGATTGTATATGATATTAATAAAGTTTTTTGTTGTTGTTCAAGTACATTCTCATTCCTTTTTAAAGAATTTTTAAGGGTACTTCTATTTCCTATAATTGACATTTCATCGATTTTTAGTTCCAATCATGAATTATAAGAAAATAAAATCTTAAGTTGTATACTCATTCGTGGTTTTACGTTCAAATTTCAAAAAAGCTGCTATATGACTTTTGAACTGATTTTAATTCTTAGCTATTTCGAGATTTATTTCTCACATAAATCAATTTTCCTGTAAATAATTAAGCTTGCCTACTTTAAAACGTTTCTGTATAGTTGTCTATTTTACGGATTTCTTTTTACCTATTATACCAATAAATTGTAAGTAAAGTTATCAAGAGAATGAAATGTAATTTCAAGGTAGGGTTATGTCCGACAAGACTAAAACATTAAGCAATTTCTAGCAATTAGCAAAACAACAAATTAGAAACTACGTTTTCTGACCAAGATGCTGCTTCAAAAGCCAATGAATTCGTTAAATACATAACTAAAGCTCAGAAATTAACTATTGTCTTTTTACAGAAAAAGTTAAGTCCCAATTCAAAATGCATATGGCATTTTTTAATAAATTATCCAAACCTATCTATAATAATTAACCATAAGCTAATGACGAGATATCTCACCCACGATTTTTTTATGATGAGATCACGATCTGATCAGTTCTCTTCGCTTAACGAGGTATCTCATGTAACAAAATCTAGTCTGTTTTACTAATAATGAAATAACTCGTCAAGACAACTCCACCAGGATGGCAAAGTTGCTTTAAATGTCTTAAAACACAATTATTCTTTTGCATTTAATACAAACCAATAATACAATACCCATGCAAGACTAAAATACCATTTTGATTCTTTTCCAGGGCGTTATTGCATTCTGCTTCGGTGGCCACAATCGAGAAGACAGACCATTGCGAGAGTTTGGTGGGTCTCACAAAGCGACAAATCAAAATCTGCAAGAAGAATCTCGAAGTGATGGAGTCTGTGCGAATAGGGGCGCAGTTATCCATCTCAGAATGCCAGTGGCAGTTCAAAACGAGACGATGGAACTGCAGCACTGTGAATGGTACCAGAATATTCGGCAAAGTCCTCAGTGACGGTAAGAACGATATATATATAGTTTCATTATCAGTACATTTTTGAAGCTTTTAGTCTATTAACTACTTTTGAAGCGTTTTTGTTTTCTAGTTTTATGTTCAAAACTTCCTGTGCGATTATTCTAGCATTCTATTAAACTTTCTGTGTTATGATTTTAAAACTTAAAAGCATTGGTTGTACAGACATAACCAAAATCTGAAGATTTCTCATTGTACATAAACAGCTATTTTGTAGATGGATGAATAAAGTCCTCAGTGCACTGTTTAGCCTAAGGTTTAATGATTTCTGAGACTATCCTTACCTCGGAAAAAAGTATTTGTGATTAGTATAAAATTAGCTTTTTCCCAGCCTTCTAACTACAACTTTTGTTTACACCGCCACAACCCAACTATTCAATGTCTAAATCATATTAAATTAAAATGAAATCATACACTAGGATTTATTTATAAGATTGGTATTGTTCATTTAATGTTCATAAAGCAAATTTAGAATAAAACTCGCTATTCTGGTTTTGCGGTCATAGAGGTTGTCTACTTCCCAGTAGGTCCAGGGTTTGAAACCCAGTATGTAAGCGCATATATGTTGGTGATTATTCCTATTGGTATCAACAATGACTTTTCCAATAGCTTCCTCGCAAATTGCTGCCAGTTCACTCCTTGTAGTGATGAAGAGGGTCAGTAGTTACCTCTAATTGAGATACCTCGTCCATCCAGTTCTGACCAATTTTGCTAATGACTAGGTACCTTGTCCTTAAGATTGCCGATTCAAGATCAGATCAGTTTTTGAAGTAGAATATGTCTTACCTTTCGAAACCGGGCTACCGCGTTTAATTTTTGAGTGTCACAAAAACAGGGAATAAAGAAAAACTTAATAGCTTTAAAAACATAAATTATACATAAATGAACGATATTGCGTTTAATAGAGCATTAAATAAAGCATGTTATAAATACTCATCGATCTTGTGCTGACGTCATCGGCTGATGAAATCGCAGCGCAAAGTCGAGTCTCGAAAATACACACTGCCACTCACATTAAGTAAGTATACCTCCAGCCTCCTTTGTGCGAGCACGTAGTTTGAAGTGTCCTTTGTTTGATATCTGCGCTTAATAAACAATAGTAGAAATGGAACCTAAATATTTAATACTTTTTTAGATATCAGACTTCAAAGTGTGGAAAATCGCAAAAACTTCAAAATGTCCAAATATTTGCATAATAAACACCATAAGAATCATACAAAACGTCAACAGGAAGAAAATCGAGAGATGGGAAATCCAAAAAGATCCGTACAACTCTGAGTCTCACCTGGCTAGGAGGGGGTTCTTGAAAGTATAAGCGTCGCATCTTCAAGGTGAACAAATGTCTGATATGAGTGTGTCAAGTACCACCACCGCTCAGTTCAACGCAAATAGTATATCTGATGACATAAATGTTTTACTATCAAATGCTGGAGTTCAACCCATAGAGGTGTGTAATGAGCCATAACCTTCAACATCAACAGCGGTACACCAATTGTGACATATCTGCGGAGCGATGAACGTTTGATGTGTGAAATTAAAACAATGTAGTACTAATTTCGTTCACTCTCATTCACCCTATGGCATCACTGATGTTTTTTACGTCTTAAACCTAGCGGCCTTGTCACGACACAGCCCCGTCCGTTTTTATAATAACGAAATATCTCGTCCATCATGGTTTGATCAGTATTTTGCTACTGACAAGATACCTAGTCGATACCTCAAAATACCTCGTCGAGATATACAAGATACCTCGTCGATACCTCCAAATACCTCGTCGAGATATACAAGATACCTCGTCGATACCTCAAAATACCTCGTCGAGATATATAAGATACCTCGAAGAACCACAATCAGGGTTAAAAAAATCTTGTTTCTGTTGATGGAAACATGTAAATCGAACTTATGTTAATGGTTGCGTATGTTATACCTATAAAATGATTAATTATATTCTGTCTTTAATGAACAGTAATTTAAACCTTCAAGTGGTTTTGTAAAGATAGATCTGGTCAGTTTTGCTAATGACGAGATACCTCGTCGAGATAAAACTGCCCTACCACTCCAAGGGAATGAAGATCCATGTTGCAAAAATTGCCACTGATGTTTTTTACGTCTTAAACCTAGCGGCCTTGTCACGACACAGCCCCGTCCGTTTTTATAATAACGAAATATCTCGTCCATCATGGTTTGATCAGTATTTTGCTACTGACAAGATACCTAGTCGATACCTCAAAATACCTCGTCGAGATATACAAGATACCTCGTCGATACCTCCAAATACCTCGTCGAGATATATAAGATACCTCGAAGAACCACAATCAGGGTTAAAAAAATCTTGTTTCTGTTGATGGAAACATGTAAATCGAACTTATGTTAATGGTTACGTATGTTATACCTATAAAATGATTAATTATATTCTGTCTTTAATGAACAGTAATTTAAACCTTCAAGTGGTTTTGTAAAGATAGATCTGGTCAGTTTTGCTAATGACGAGATACCTCGTCGAGATAAAACTGCCCTACCACTCCAAGGGAATGAAGATCCATGTTGCAAAAATTGCCACTGATGTTTTTTACGTCTTAAACCTAGCGGCCTTGTCACGACACAGCCCCGTCCGTTTTTATAATAACGAAATATCTCGTCCATCATGGTTTGATCAGTATTTTGCTACTGACAAGATACCTAGTCGATACCTCAAAATACCTCGTCGAGATATACAAGATACCTCGTCGATACCTCCAAATACCTCGTCGAGATATATAAGATACCTCGAAGAACCACAATCAGGGTTAAAAAAATCTTGTTTCTGTTGATGGAAACATGTAAATCGAACTTATGTTAATGGTTACGTATGTTATACCTATAAAATGATTAATTATATTCTGTCTTTAATGAACAGTAATTTAAACCTTCAAGTGGTTTTGTAAAGATAGATCTGGTCAGTTTTGCTAATGACGAGATACCTCGTCGAGATAAAACTGCCCTACCACTCCAAGGGAATGAAGATCCATGTTGCAAAAATTGCCCCTTTACTTAGAATTGATGACACTTTGGAATGGGTTTTTTAATCAGAGGCGGGCCACTACAGGGTGGTATTTGAAAGACCACCAGAAGGAATAAATTCCTAGTACAAAACTGGAGAATTTTAATGAATACAATATTGTGTCCCTTAATATCTATTTAACGATGGTGTCGATAGCTTAATTTAAATATGTCATACAGTGACTAATTACGGCTTCCATAAGTGAGTAATTGGACAACTTGGGAAGTAGGGTTGAAATCTGCCAATGGCAGGATTAAATTGATCCACCAAAATGTATTAAACAAGCGCCTCACGTAAACTATGCTGTACAACGTAGAACTATTACAATTAATTAAATTTTACGACCCAAAGTCTAAGCTGTTGAATATTTGTCTATGCTACGACTATCTCGCAGACTTTCTAGTACTTTAACTCGTCCGTTATGACATCATAGTACTGTACACGCATTTATATGATCATCATTGGAAACGACTTGTCTGGAGTCGTGTAAAAAACTCTAGGGCAAAACCAATTAAAAAGAGAATGGCAGATGTTCAATTATGGCCTGTTCGAAGTCTGAAACGGACAACTGTTACAGGTGTCAGTTAGTTTGAGACTTTGAAGAAACTTAAAAAATTAAAAGGTTTTTAAACGCCAAGCTAAAATAGTTAAGTTACATGAAATAAAGCTTGAAAACCCCACCTGCATTGAATTGCTCTAAAAGCCTTGTTCTAAAATATTTTGTTCCGAGAAAATTATTTTCGAATCGTTGAGCATATTACGATTATTTGATCATTTAAAAATATATTCTAGTAAATATTTAAATCTTTCATGAAGTATATTTCCAATTAGTACATGCATTTTATCATTGTTTCGACAGCAAATAGTATATCAAGCATGTTAATGGATACTTATGTTATGACTATACCACGTGATACGATATTTGTGTTATGCATAGAATATTATTTTTACATCAGCTTTTATCTAAAAATGCCTTTAAATAAATTTAATCATACGTAAAAAACCTTTCATTTGAAATGGAAAAAGTAATCGATGTAGTTTAATGGAAATAGTTTTAAATATAGATTGCTAAGTAAAAGAAGCTATAAATACCTGTTCAATAACCTAACACAGAATATGTAAAAACAAATTCAATTTCTATTTAATGTGCATCCCACATGATCTAAATTGCCTAAATTCTTCTGTATAAACGACGACCCTTAATTTGCATTGAGTACCAGTACTTTAACTTTACCAAAAGCAAAATTAGTTCTACATATGTATAACTATTTTTTCAGTATCATGTGTACAAAAATTACATGAAGTTAAGAATAATAATAGTATCGGGGGTTGTTCGGAAAGTGATTTCGTTTTTTCCCAACAGAAGATTCAATTGTATTTTTCACAGCCATCTTCACATTTAAGCCGCATTGTCATAATATATTTTGACCGAAGATATAGCAAGGCTTGTTTGTAAAAAAGTTTGTTTGATTCTCTGCGTAATAGTTTTTGGTTTGGTGCACTATCAAATATGGAAAGTCAAAAGGAGCATAATCTACTTTTATTACTATCGAAAACGTAATAATGTTGTTCAAGCAAGAAAAAAATTATTCGATGTGCATGCAAAAGATGTATTGACAGAATGCCAGTGCCAAAACTGGTTTGAAAAATTTCGTTCCAGCAATTTTGATGTTGAAGATGCACCACGTTCTGGAAGGCCAGTTGAAGCTGATGAACGCGAAATAAGGCATTGATTGATGCAAACCACCGAATAACAACTCGTGAGATCGCTGAGAGATTAAAGTTATCGAATTCGACAGTTCATGTTCACTTGAAACGCCTTGATTTAATTTCAAAACTCGACATGGGTTCCATTGTTTCGTCGTATTGACGTCTGTGATTTGCTTCTCGAATATCAAGAAAATTATCAATTTTTGAAGCGAATCGTCACTGAGGACGAGAAACGGGTTGTCTACAACAATGTTAAACACAAGATATCATGGAGTAAAAAAGATGAACCGGCTCAAAGCACTTCGTAAACCGATATTTATCAAAAAAATGTGATGCTATTTGTTTGGTGAGATTTCAAGGGAATCGGTTCTTTTTAGCTTCTAACGGACAATACCACGATCAATTCTGAAGTGTACTGTCATCAATTAGACAAATTGAATGATTCACTCAAACAGAAAAGACCAGATCAATAGAAAAGGTATAGTGTTCCACCAAGATAATGCGAGACCTCATACAAGTTTCGTAACTAGCCAAAAGCTCTTACAACTTGGATGAGCTGTACTACTGCACCCACCATATTCTCCATATCTGGCACCTTAGGATTATTACTTAATCCGGTCTCTATAAAATTTTTAGCTTCAAGTAAGGACGGCAAAATAGACTTGGATCAGTTTTTTGTCAGCAAAGATCAGACGTTTTATGAGCGTGGAATCATGCTACTGCAAGATATTGGACCAAATGGAGAAATATAATTCAAATATTTGTATCTATACACTATCGGAAAAACGTCTTTCATTTTCACCAAAAAAACGAAATTACTTTTCGAATAACTCGATATTTTTGTTCATGTGTTTGTATCAAAATTTTACTAGAACCGAAAAATATTTTGATTATACTTAAATCGATGACGATTTTTCAATAAATTGTATACTTACTTTGGTACAGCTACACTCTACGTTTATGAGTGATGGCAACGGCTTGGCGAATTTTTTTGGCGCACTTCTAGTAGCGAGTTACGATAAATTAAGGCAACCCATCTTTTGTTGCTGTTGTGGTTTTCATGGCAACCACGGCAAACGGAAACTTTTAATTTTCATTTTAAATATTCTAGAAAGTACTTCCAAAATCCGTTAAAGTCGTTTGACTTCATTGATTCGTTTGAAATTTTTTCTTTCCTCCCATTGGTTATTTTGTTTTAAAAATATCCTTTTATTGCATTGGTCCTTTTAAATCGTTTTCTGTGATACCATTGGCCCATTTATTAGTATTTTGACAGTTGTAGAATTTTTATTTTGTTATAATAGTTTTTTTTTTTTCACGACAGGATTAAGAGTTTTGTTTTTTTGACCATTTTCGTTTTCATTATTTTTTTACGAGAGAATTCTGACGTTATCAGGTATTATTTTTTGCTTTTTTCTTTTGTAAATCTTTTTCTTTTTCAACATGCTCACTGTATTTAGTGTAATTGATAAGTTTCAGGGTATTCTTACCATTTGTAGCTTAGTTTCTCTGCTGGTTCACAAATGTGTTTTGATATGTGCTTAAGCTCACACTTTTTGTGAAAGTTTTTTTTTAAATATACTTTTTAAAACGTTCTGAAATGTGCTTAAAAGTGTGTTGTAAAAAGAAAAAAAATTGTGACAGGAAAAGGAGTTAGGAAATAATTCTTTCCTTGGCGACTTTAGAAGTGCACCAAAAAATCGCCAAGGCTGTTGCCATCGCTCATAAACGTAGAGTGTAGCTGTTCCCTTACTTTAAAATATATTAGTTTACCGATACTTAAAAATCAGCACTTTTTCAAATGGAAATACCTCTTACTTATTGCACAACTTCTAGCCATAAAAAGATTAACTCTAAGACATGAAATGACGGATTGATTGAATTTAATAGCACGTTGGGTGCGACGTAAATTCAACTATATACTAACAACTGCATCAATTAAACTTTAAATTACTGCTGAAACTTATTCCACAGTAGCCTTCATTGACTGTATTCAATTTTTCTGTGGACTTTATTTGTGAGTGTTATAATAAGATATTTTAATCACAAGAAGTGCGATTAATATACTATCCAAGTTATATTCAATAGTTTTCCATCTAGATTTGAAGCATAAAAAATATCTTTAAAATAACTGTTCGGAGTAACAACAATGTACAGGGCACGTATTCTTGTGTTCCATTGCAGGATATTTCGAAGTTAAGTGATATTTATCATCAAATTATTGACATACATAACTGGTTTGTGACAACGCAGAGTACTAATTAACCTTCAGCTAAAAATGTCAGCAAAGCGACAAACCATTCCAAACTATGGCAGCACTCAAAAATAAGTAACATATACTTAGTTTGCCATCTGCTGCAAGACGTTTTATTACGTGACATCGGAGATCACACCTACAGAAAGTTGATGACCGGATATATTCAGGAAAAACATAAAAACTCGAATCTCATTAAGACCACACACAGACGCTTAGTTGGTTCTTGTTGGATAATTGTTACCTACTCGTTTCGATTACCATGTTAACGCTTGAAAGGGATAACATATCATTTGGGTGTAAGTGGCAATCTTTATCATTCGGATGACGCTGCTTAATTAATTCCTGGAAAATATTTTCACCTTCATTCGCAGATGTCTGAAACAGAGAAAATAGTGCCAAATAGCTCTAGATTGAGAAGCAATAAATCTATCATGAACATTGAGTTATGATACGAGACATCGATAGATTGGCTCTTCGCTGCAGACGAATTATGGTGTTTGGGGAACACCCAGAAGGTACGGCTGGCTTTCAGAATGTTTACATTATACCCTATTGGTCATAATTCATAAGACGAAAGGCACGTCCATATTGTTTCTTAAAACTAGACTTACTCGGCAATACTGAACTTCTCTCCGAAAGAAGCTTTCATTGAAAGATCATTCAAAGTAGCTTTGGAATAGCCTTTTCTCATGGATTTTACATTAATATGGATTACTCTAATTAAGACCACACACAGGTGCTTAGCTAGTTCTTGTTGGATAATTGTTACCCACTCGTTTTGATTACCATGTTAACGCTTGAAAGGGATAACATATCATTTTGGGTGTAAGTGGCAATCTTTATCATTCAGATTACGCTGCTTAGGTAATTCTTGGGAAATATTTTCACCTTCATTCGCAGATGTCTGAACCCGAGAAAATAGTGCCAAATAGCTCTGAACTGAACAGTAATAAATCTATCACTAACGTTGAATTATGATAAGGAATGTATCGATACATTGGCTCTGCGCTGTAGACGAATTATGGTGTTCATGAAGACGAATTATGGTGTTCGGGGAACACCCAGAAGGTACGGCTGGCTTTTCAGAATGTTTACATTATACCGGATTGCTCGTAATTCATAAGTACGAAGAAAGGCACGTCTACATTGCTTTTTGAAACAAGACTCTGCAATATTGAGCTGATCTTCGACAGAAACTTTCATTGAGAGACCATTCAGAGTAGCTTTGAATAGCATTTTAATGTAAATTTTACAAGAAAGAATCTATCTAATTTGTTAAATCGTGGGAATTGACTAGTAAAATTGTTATATCCATCATGGCATTAAAAATGTAAAGCTTCGAATGGATTGGTAAAAGTAGAATGACTTTAAGAAACCTATAAGAAAAAAGCCTTTCCTCAAGAACTGCGAATTTGATGATTGAGTTTCCTCGCGAATAATATGCAAATTCTATTTCAGAAAACTTGTACGGAAAACTTTTTTTCATTTCCAGACTGGACAGAAAAACAATGACTCTTGCTCTTATCAGAGACTGATACTTGTCTAAATTACCCCTCCTAATGATACCTTACACATTCTTGACTACGCACAGAACACATTAATAGAATTTGTCTAAAATAAGTAAAGTATTGTAAATTTATACGCTCGTGTTTTTTATGCAAAAATATAATAATATTTGACCTTTCAGAAATCATTCAGTAAAATACACTTTTAGAAAGATGTATTGTGGGGGTAGATATATTTTATCTATCATATAATAATAGCTAGTCACATATTAAATTTAATACTTAAACCATACACATATTTAAATATGATAGCGATATTTATATAATAGTACTATTTTATAAAATTTATATAAAATAGAGCATTATAATTATTGATATTGAAGCGGTTTGTTTCAAATTTTTCGAATCTGCTTTGCAGCAACATTTGTAAGAAAAATAAAAAATTCAGAGAAATTAAAACATACTTCCAATTTTACATGAAAATGTATCACGTTTCTCGATTACGCACAGAATCAGCGTTTTAAGTTTTTTAAATATCACTAGTTTTAATTTTAATTTAATACTGTCAATTCTTTATGTGACTGTGTTTTGATAATAAATATTGAGATTTCATTCAAAAACACTATTTGTGCAGTCCTTTTTACATTATACTATAAATAAGTATTCAAAAGATTAACTTTTTATTATTCCACAGGGTAAATTGTTTATTTTAGAACACTATAAAAAGTTAAATTAAGTAGAAAAATAATAGCTTACATTTTTATCTCTTTTTAAATTAAATGCAGGGTAAGGTTGGGAAGCGCGTTCGCGAGGTAAGTCACTGCCTTCTAGAGATATCTAGATGCTTATCTAGAAGGCAGTGTGTGGGTAAGTGCGATTTAATTAGAGGCAAACACCTGCTGTAAAATGCTTCAAATGCTCCTATAGATTAGTTTTAACGTTATAGCGATACAAATTTCGGTAGGAAAGTTGCATAGACCAAAGAAGGGTCAAAAAAAATTTTGTGCTTTTGACCCACTCACAATCTATAATAGCGATGACGAACCTATGACCCGCTGGTCAGACACTGACCCACGCAGGCCTTTTAAAAGACCCATGCGTTGATTTTTATAAACTTATCATATTTCATCATATACATAAAGAATTATAATTATTTTTCGAACCCCTCTTTAAAAAAATATGAAGAAAATGCAAGTGCTAATAAATAACTTAAGAATAAAAAAAATGCATAAAGGATTTTTGTAAAATGTTTTAAATTTATTGACTATACATAATGCTGTTTTAAGATTTATATGAGAATATTAGGACATTTACGAAAAAACTTGACATCTTTATTAGGGATTCGGAAATTAAATATACTTTCCTCAATTACAAAAACATTTTCAAAACACAATAACAATGGAAAATACGCTTGACGTTCAAGAAAATATTTAATGACTATACAGGAAGTAAAATAGCCTTTGAGGTGAGATTTAATCAATTTAAAAGTATGGAAAATGCATTTCACTTTATTTTATATCCATACAAAACGAAATTCGAAACAATGAAGTTAAACGAATTTAAGTGGCTAGGTATCCATGATTTAGAAATGGAATTAGTTGAATATATTTCAAAGCAGCATAGTTTAGAAAAATAAATTTGATAACTAGATTTCTCCCCTTTTATATCGATTTGCTGCTCTTAACTTGCAAAATTAAAAGTTGTAAATCAAAAAGGAATCGTTAGTTTTTTAAAGGATTAAAAAAAATTGAGAACCAAAAAAAGTTGTTTTTTACCATGCTCCCTCCTTTTTTCCAAGTGACCCACGAGCTAGTACTAAAAAAATAATGAATGTCCCTGATCTATAACATTGCAGATAAGAAAACCTCCAATAATATGCACCCCATAAAATACTATCGGAACTTTTTTTTAATTAACTCAATGGTAAGTTTTAACAAATAAGAATCAAACATCTTGGCCAGTTCTGGGTAACTTTGGCAAATATATGAATTTTTTAATACACTGTTGGCCACCGTAAATGCAGCACCCTGAAGGAAGCATGCAAATAATATGAAATTTACAACATGCATTAGCGGAGGTGAGATATGCAAATGATTAGAATTTCAGCGCAGACGCACATCACGCGCGCCTGTGGCGCGCCACTTCAATTATATAGATATTTAAGGCTTGGAGATTTCGATTATTTCAAGTACGGCAATTGTGTTTTCTTGAGGTTTTTTCAAAAAAACTATCAATTATGCCTCGTAGAAAACAGCGATCATCTTTTGATCAAGTATCTGAGTTCGACAGAGGAAGGACAGTGACCTACCGAGATTGTGGATTATCTTTCAGGGAAATCGGTAGTCGTGTTGGACGAAACCAAACAACTGTAATGCGGATATGTGATCGTTGGATGCAGGAGGGTACGACGGACCGACGTGTTCGATCGCATCCACCTCAGTGCACCACTTCACGTGATGACAGGCATATTGTGCGTATGGCAGTGACGGATTGCTCAGCCACATCACGAACCATAGCACAGCACATTCAGTCTGTAACGCATCATCCAGTGTCTGCGCGTACCATTCGACGCCGTTTACTGCAGAGTGGTCTGTCCGCCAATAGTGCGATGAAAGAAGGATGTGGACGGCAGAATGGAATGAAATTGTCTTTACTGACGAGACACGGTTCTGTCTGCAACACCACGATGGTCGGATTCGAGTCTGGAGACACCGTAGAGAGAGGATGCTGAACAGCTGCGTTATGCACCGTCACACTGGTCCTGCACCGGGTATTATGGTATGGGGCGGTATTGGATATCACTCTCGCACTCCTCTAGTACGCATTGCCGGTACTTTAAGCAGCCAGAGCTACATCTCCGAGGTGTTGGAGCCAGTTGTCCTTCCTTACCTTCAGGGCTTGCCCACGGCCATATTTCAATAGGATAATGCGCGACCACACGTGGCACGCATTGTCCAAGTGTTCTTCGTCAATCGCCAGATTGAATTGCTTCCCTGGCCAGCTCGCTCTCCGGATCTTTCGCCGATAGAAAACATGTGATCTATGGTTGCTCAACGATTGACCCAGATTACATCCCCAGCTGCCACACCAGACCAACTTTGGCAACGTGTGGAAGCTGCTTGGTCTGCTGTACCCCAAGAACACATCCAAAGTCCCTTTGAATCAATGCCGAGGCGTGTGGCAGCGGTGATCTCCAACAATGGCGGCTACTCTGGCTACTGCTTTTGGCAGGAACCACACTTCACAGAAGTCTATAAATTTAATCATTTGATACTTGGTCAACATGTTATCTACAAAATAAAATTTGTTGTGATATCTCTTGTCTTTCTTGGTGTTGTAATTAGGGTGGCCAGCAGTGTATATTGGGTAGGTTAAAAATTACTGGGTCTCAATTAAATTGTAGACACTTGATACAGGGATACCATAGAAAAAATATAAAATAGGGAGTAATGGTAAACTTTTTTTGTCCAGGATCATATCATCAATACTGATAGTAACATGACCATGATTATCTGTCTTGGCCAAAAGTCCTCACGTTGTGCTGATGTGGAAGTTTGGAGAGTGGGGTGCCAGCTCAAGTGTTGCTTCGTCATCTGACCATGGTTCAAAATTACGTGGTATTGTCCTCTGATATATCCCTTAGAAGATTGGCTCGAACCGTCGTCAGTAGCCAGTTGTGTTGCTCTAGTACGACGTTAATCAAAAATTATCAATTGTCAATAGCAATGATCAGTCTGTTTATATTTCATATGCATAGCTTATCTTCGTATTTAATCTGACAAGAGTAGCTATTTTTATAAATGTAGAGATATGGCATAAGAACTTAAACCTCCTGATTGAAACTGTATTGCAGTTCAGGATGAGACGCATAAAAGCTGTGCTATTAAGACTTGTGCTTGAGGGAGGAAGATTTTCATGAGTAGGTACTTGCATTTAAGTCACACTGAAGAAATACAACGGACTATGGTCGATGGTGCGGCATCAATACCGATGGGCAAAGATCCGAGGACACCACCTCGTAATTTTGAACCACATTCAGATGACTAGGATAACATCTGAGCTGGCACCCCGCCCTCTCTAAACATCCACACCATGTCAACGTGAGGACATATGAGGCCACGACAGATTTAACTGTACCATCCCCACATATACGACAGTCTTTGGTTGGATTGTGTTTCGAACTCGCAATCATCCTGTTGCTAATCGCTACTTTTCCAACAGGGCAACCGCTACCCTCCAACCAAAAAAAGCTTTTTCAATACATAATTTTATTTATTTCAGAAATCAGTTGCTTACTAAACGCTAAGAACGAAGATAGTTATACGAAGATATAAAAAAATGACAGTTTATAGTGTATTAAAGGTATTTATCTTATTGCCACAGTGTTGTAGCATAGTAGTATTTAGCTGTCTACCCCTCGGATAACCCTCTAAAGGGTTTACATGAATATATCTGAGTTCTGGAATCTGTTTGTTGTTTGTTGTATGATTTCTTTCAGTTTTGATCAATGCAATATTTCCAACTATTCTTTCAACCACTCGATGTACTCATTTAGTCATACGTGTTGAGGAGTAAAATACAATACTTTAAAATAATGTAGCATAGTATAATTTAGCCTTCTGTTCCTCAGATAACCCTTAAAAGGGTTTAGTCTCTCGAGTAGGCTCTGGGTCGATTCCCGGTCTCGGCATTGATATTTATATTGAAAATGAATTCATTTTAAGCCTCATATTCTTGTCTATTTATCTCTCTTTTATCCAAAAAGGACCTTCAAAGCGGCACACCAAACCCTCAATCTAGTATAATCACCTAGTACCCCAAGCAACATGTCGCAACAATTACAACACTCAAGAACCATAATTTTCTCCCTTTCGGTACACCCATGTCTGTGAGAAACAAAACCCAATAACAGTGATTAAGAAGCAGAATATCAAGGCTACATAAACAAGGGGTCACTGACCACTCCCAATTTTACTCAACACAATAAAAACGCCAGCACGCGGGTTGTCCTTTACAACCACATAACTCATGCGGTAATACAATTTTCAGATGTATCGCCACCTGGTCCGAGACCTTAATACGGCGATAAAAACGCCGTAATATCCAATTAATAACACGAAGTGGGATGCCCTTGTAGAGGGTGTGATCGTTTCAGCGCCAGGCGATCCACCCCGAACTCAGCAAAAATTGAAAAGGGAAATCTCGCCCAATTTTCCGCAGTTTGTATGTCCAGTTTTTACGATCGACCTTCATAAAAATAATTCATCCCAGGCGTATGGAAACTGAGGCAGAGTTCGTTATTTATTGCTCTGTGCTGGTGCTGAGCCTGTAATTGCTGGAACCGGCTACATAAAACCGCAGCTTGCTCAAAGGGTACGGAGCAGGATGATTTATGCCAACTCATTACACTCATCAATATCAGTATAAAACATGTTTAGAGCCGAAGGGAATGGTTTTGAGATAATTTTATTTGCTCGCGGCATCAACTTCATCGGAGTTTCGTAAAAAGCTGTTGTGTCTTCCCACCCTATAATTGGCTAAATGCCTGTCTCGTTGTAGTGGCTTGTCAGGAAGTACAAGATGAAAAAAGAAGTTTGATCCAGGTTAGAAAAATTTAATCGATACTTTCAAATAGCAACCGGACTGTGACGAGAAAATGGTATTGTTGGAAAGGGTGTTGAGGATTGAAAATTAGAGCATACAATTGCCTGCAAGAAAACGTCCAGGATTTGATTTATAATTTTACATAAAACGAAGACAGATGAAGAATTGCGTCATTTAATATATGTAATTATAATTCTATCGACATGACATTTAAGAATCAGCACTGAAATTAAACACTAATATGTAGTTTTTAAAGGGTTAAATATTTCAGGTCAAAACAAGTTCATGCTTGTTATAATCGATCAACAAAATTTTATCCGATTCAATGTCAATAAAATCGAATATATAATTAGGATACTAGAATTATAAAAGTCTCTTGACAGAAATATTTGTTTATTTTGAGTTCTTTGAGATGGCATTCAAAGAACGCGTGTCACTGATTTCAGAAAGATAAATGAGTTTTTCTAGATGAAAACAATGAAAGCGATAGAGCAGTGGTTTCTAAAGTGTGGTCCGTGGAACTTCAGGTTCACGTGACAAGATTTGAGGTGATCCGAGGAATGTATGTAGTACCTCACAAGCCGAAACAGAGTCTTCAAAGAAGAAATAATATACTCCATTATTTTCCCCTTCCTTTTGTGTTTCAAAATCTGAATTTTAGAATCAAAAAACAATTAGTAGAATATTCCAGAATTTATTGATTTCAAAAAGATTTGAAATTGAGAAAGACCTAATATTGAAATTACCGGACATTAAACCAAACATTGCTGAGCTAATTTCAAAAAAGCTACGTTGTCCACGAAAGAAGAATTGCGATTTCATTAATATTATGATTTTGCAAGTTCAGAGCTTTTTTTTTATTATTATTAATTAATAGGAGTATATTTGCTGTAATAATAGTCAATTTTTTTTCTTCAGACTTCTACTTTTTCTGTCTTGGCACTTTCAAATGTCATTACTATTCCAAGTTGTGTTTTAACGTATTGCACTATATTTAACAAAGATCTAAACATGTTACTCCCAATGTTAAAGTTTACGTTGGAAGCTTGAAGAGGGGTGCCAACTCAAGTTTTGATCTCATCACCTGACCGTGTTTTAAAATTATAAGGCCTTATCACTGAAGCTCTGATCCAGGACCGCCACCAATAGTCATTTGTGTTGGTCCAGTACGAGTTTAATTACCTACTTACAAATTGTTAAAGGAGAGACCGCAGAAGCCCAATTGGTAGTCACGAATTGGCAACCGAAGGGTCCAAAAACTCGGCCTAACATGTATGTGGAGACTGATGCACGATAAATCTGTCATGGCTTCAGAAGTCCTCACGTTGGCATGGTGCGGAAGTTTGAAGAGTGGGTGCTAGTTCAAGTGTTATCCTCGTCATCTGACAGGTTCAAAATTATGAGGTGTTGTCCTCGGATCTTTCCTTTGGGATGGATAGCCGACCGTCGTTAATAGCCCTTTGGGTTACTACAGTGACATATGAATATTCAACTATCTACCTACCTTGAACGTGAAATATTATTAAAATTATAAATTTGACATTTCTTATTATTTATTAAGGATGTTCTATGTGTAACATCACGCCAGTAGTTCCTTGTCCCATTTTGCAAGCAAATTAGCTCACATAGCGTGGAGCAAAGGGACAATCTATAAACATCCGGCCAAGACCAAGTAAGAGCAATGACATCACTTGGAGTCAACTATTTTTATTTCGGAATAATTAATTCTATTATTCACAGATTTCTCTGCTCATTTCTATGACCATTTGCCATTCTAATTAAACATTTGACTGTTAGGCTATCAATCATTTCTGCGACAATTGCGATCTCATGATTTACCATGACGAAACATTACCACCGAAGATAATTGGCAATGACACAGTTATAACCGATCGAAGCATATATTTCTCTGTTGCTTCAATCATCAATAACTATCAACCTCGAAATGTCACAGAATATTGTATATATATTTTTTCTACTATAATTTTACCAATTAAAAAATGATTTTCACTTAATTGTAATCATCTTTTAAAAAGATAAATATATATTCCCTTCCTCCTTCTAAAAATCTGATTTTAATGAGTAGGTTACTCCGTATTATTCCAATCCAATCAATGTTTTTTCGGGAATGTGCTCATCCTATTTGCTGATGGATATCTACCACATTTATCATTGCCATTGCTTTTGCAAAGTATTAATACTTCATGCATTAACTTAATGATATTTGGAGAGTGGTCATCCAGCTCAGGTGACTTCGTCGTCTGATCGTGGTTCAAAATCACGCAATGTTGACCTCGAACTTTCCCTTTGGGTTTAATCCCGTACCGTCAGTAATAGCCCATTGTACTGCTCCAATGTGACGTAAATTCAACTACCTATCAACCAACTGACTTAATCACATTCCAAAACGAATTATTTATTTTTCCTTTGAAATAAGTATTTTAATTAGCATTAATAAAAGATAAGTATTTTTAATTAATAATTGTATAATGTTTTTAATTTTTACTTCCCACGCACTTTTTTTTTCGCAGTATGATAGGTACAGTGAGAAACTAAAAACGGTATAGAAATTTTAGTTGTAGCTCTAAAAAACGAACGCGTGGGAGCACTGTCAAAGGTAAGAGTAAATGACACAAGATGGAAAATGACAGCCGTGATACTGCACATACTTTGCATAAAAACCAAGCACCTATCACAAAATGGCAATTGGCAACCATCGTTTTTGGTACGACATCCAACCAGTTCCTATTGATTGCATTTTCGACTGAAAGTTTAGTCTGTAGGCTGCATTTGCTTTGAGAATAACAAAATGAGTTTCTGCTAAACGGCGTGGTTGGATTGGTTAAGCACTATTGCATTGTGATAGGTGCTTGCGATTAATGCAAATTACGTGCATTATCACTTCTGCTTGTTGCCTTTCCTCTTTTGTCCTTCGAGCTCATCTTTTTTGACAATGCCCTTGCTCGGTCGCTTTTAGAGCTGAAGGTAAAATTTCAACACCGTTTTGGGTTTTCCACTGAGCCAATAACGTGTTTCTTAACTGTATCAGTAACCATGAGAACTCTATTTTTGTTATTTACATTACTCTTGAGCGCATACCTTGAAATCTCCAAATTTCAAGTTTAATTCCGATTTGTTGAACGTGGTTCAAAATTACGAGGTGTCGTCCTCGGATCTTTCCCTCAAGGGACTGATCCCGGACCGTCGTCAATAGCCCGTTGTGTCGCTCTAGTACGACGTTAACTAAAATTACCATTACCATTACCGATTTGTTGAAAATTGCGGTCACTAAGGAATAGTTTTTGAGGAAAATTACTTTATGTCATAAAGTTTATGACCACCCTGTACGCAGAATATAGCACCGGCTTAGGTAGGTATGTGAATCGACGTCGCACTAGAGCAACAGAACGGGCTACTGGTGACAGTCCGGGATCAATCCCGAATGGAAAGATCCGAAGATAACGCCTCCTACTTTGGAACCACGTTCAGATGACGAGGTCAATACCTGAGCTGTCACCCCATTCTCCAAACTTTCACGCCACCTCAACGTGAGAAAATTCACTGTTAAAATGCTCATAATTTTCATTTTTTGACCTAGAAACTAATGGTTGTCAAGCAGTTGTAAAAAAATATTTCTTTATCAGTTAATGAGTTTCTGCCCCACTCCGATCATATACTTAAGCCAGGTCAACAATAGTGTCCACTAAGCATTTTGTAGCAGATACACTTAGAGATAGGGTCCTTAGGTCATACTACGTTTGGAATTGAAATGGTGTCATTAAACTAGCCATTTTATTCATTAGAGTAATGAATTTTTAATGTTTAGCTTTAAAACTCTAATATATATAATACCGATGTGTTAATCGCCGAGAGGTTATTGTCCTGTAAGTAATAGAAAGAGTGTCAATAAAAACAGCATCCTTGTTCACAAATAATATATTCCTCACTAACAGGTAGCTTGGGCAAATGAGGCCACCTAAGGCTTTTCTCACTTGAAGGTGTAGAGCGAGAATTCAATTAGTTCGCTCATTCATTCACTTTGAGGTGATTCTATTCATTGTATTTCTACGTAAGTACAATGCGCATGGCTATTTCGAGCCCAAGGCTGAGTGCTTAAAGCTGATACAAACCAGTTGGACAAACCCAGCTTTCGAGGAACAGAACTTAAAGAGCCCATAAAAACATATCGAGTCTTTTACGTTCGGACTCATCACTGCAAAATTGAAATAACTAGATCATTGGTTCTTGACTTGTGTGGGTATATGCCCTCGGAGAAGAGTTGTCAAACTTTCGAACTTCATCAACGACCTAAAGGAGAGACAGAACAATACGTAATTTCTATGCATCCTAGATATAAATAAGCTTATAACCTGTACTTTATGTGTTCAAAAAGAATCACATAACTTTTTTTCTCGTCTTTTCGTACGTGTCTTCTGACTGCAAAAGAAATGTATCATTTTGTCCATCGAACAGTAAATGTACTATATAGATCACTCATTTAGAACGTGTCTGAAGTGAAAATTTGATTGATTCTAACTCAAAGTTGTCCTAAAATTCTGCTGTCTTTTCGTACGCGTCTTTTGACTACAAAAGAAATGTATGCATTTTTTCTATCGAATATAATAAATGTACTATAAAGATCATTCATTTAGAACGTGTCTGAACTGAAAATCTTATTGGTTCTAACTCAAAGTTGTCCTAAAATGATAGTTACAATAAAAATTGAAATATACCATTTATTTATTGCCCAGTTGGAAGGTTTGCAAGCTCCAGCAACCGGAGGGTTGCAAGCTCCAACCTCGATCGAACCAAAAGTCGTCGTTTTGGTGAGACTGTTGCACATAAAATCTGTGTTAAATATCTGTATATGTATCAAGTTCTCTCACGTTGGCGTGGTGTGGGTGGTTCATTGTTTTGGCGTTTTATAGGGCCATATTTGGTGAAGCTATGCCACTAGACCGTCAAGTAAAAAATGTTGAGAATGGGTGGAAAAAAGAGATTGGGGTACAGAGTAGTGGGATAAAAGCAGGAAAAGATCGTTTGGGTATTATAGGAGCGTGAGTTCCGTGTTTACTAAAGACCAAACACCCCATGGGATAAAAAAAAAGATTACTAAAGTACCGTGGGTTCGCGAAACCCTTATACACCCATGGGTGATGTGTCCCAGAGGGTGGTGTAGAAGTTTAGAGTAGGGTGCCGGCTCAGGTGCTGTTCTCGTCATATAACCGTAATTCAAAATTACCTTGTGTTGTCCTCGCATCTTTCTCTTTGGGATTGAGACCAAACCCTCGCCAAATAGTTCGCTCTATTGGCTCCAGTGTGGCGTAAAATCAACTCACCTGTTTGATTAATCTCGACGCGCCTTTTGTACCATTTTTCCTCATTCAAGTCGCTGTAAAGTAGCAGTTCAAAAAGTTTTGCACGCCATATAGTTCTCGTTTAATGCCCCTCAAGCAAGTCCTATCATTGAAACATAGTCCTGTTTTGCTTTACTTATGAGAGCACTTTGGATGCAAATTTGACTTGGCCACGTCAAGTACTTAAATTGTTCACAAGAACTCTCTGTAAACTCATGTTAAAATCTACGGATAACTTTAGAATAATAAAGTTCGTATAGTAATAATTCGTCGATTTTGAAGTCCAACTGGGTACACAAGTTCGTCACTGTTTTCAAATTTTGCTAGTTTCTTCAGCTATTTGAGATTCTCAAACAATCGTCTCATAATATTAACACAATTCATAAATTGGTGTGAGTCTCATACTAGTCTCAAACAAACTTTCTGCAAGTACGTATGTCTGCACAAACACTGATGCGAATTACTTGATCGAGTTTTTTACGACTTGAGAAATGAAGCATACAGCTTCATCAACACAAGAGCAATGCTCTTTAGCAGAGCAACCAAAAGAAAGGCATGCGGAATATGACTCATGGCATGAGTACTTTATCAACTTTAAAAAAGTTATGTATTCGCGTCGAGTCGAAAACTGCCCTGTAGTGGCCAACATCTGATAAAGAATCAAATCGGAGGGTTTCGAGTTCAAATTCAACCAAAGACCGCCGTGTACAAAGGGGCCGGTGAACGTTAAATATCTCGTGGTCTCAAATTTCATCACGTTTTGGAGAGTGGGGTGCTAGCTCAGGTGTGAGCTCGTCGTCTGTTCGTGGTTCAAAATTACGTGGTATTGTCCTCGGATAGTTCTTTGGGGATTGATTGGCGTTGTATTGATCCAGTGCCACGTTAATTAAATACCTACCAGATACAGAAACGTACTGGGGAAGGTATAATGTGTTTTCCCTAATTCGAGTATTATGGTAGTTTTGTCTCGACAAGGAATCTTGTCATTAGCAAAATTGATCAGATCTTGATGACGAGTTACCTCGTTGAAACCACTTAAATGGTAAAATATTATCACAAGCTGCAAACAATTACGTCAATACAAAATCAAAAGTACTGAATCATTCACTACGTGTCCAAAAAAAGTCGCAACTGAAATTTAAACTTTAATTTTTGGGACGACTGTGATTCTATGAGTATTGCAGATATTTGCATAAACGTTTGTGCAATGAAAGCTCGAAATTTCGTCGTTACACCGTACGGTTGTTTAGTTCGAAGTAAGCATGGATGAAAGCGATAGCTTTGGTCGAGGAAGTGATGTAACAGATTTCAAAAAGGGGCAAATCATTGGTCTGTACCAAAGTGGGAAAAAATGTAAAGACATAGATGCAATTTATGGCATAGGATTGGGAACTGTTCAACGCATAATTAAATCTTGGAAAGATGGCGGTGAACTATCCAGTTCCCGAAATTTGTGCGGTTGAAAATCCATCCTGAATGAACGTGACCGGCGATCGCTGAAGCGATTAGTGAAAGCAAATCACAAGAAGTAGACTGTATAATTCACAGCACTCTTCAATACTGGAAACAAAAGAATTTCCAGACGCACAATGCGACGAGAACTTTAAAAAGCGGGGCTAAGAAGCTGTGTTGCAATAAGGTGGCCCTTTGTGAGTGTCTTTGATCGAAAGAAAAGAATTTACAAACAAGCACAAAAATTGGACTGCTTATCAATGGGAAAAGGTCATTTAGTCCGATGATTCATGATATAGGCTTTTTCAAAACGACGGACGCATCAGGGTTCGAAGACAGTCACATGAATCATTGGACCCTGCCTACATGTATCGTTCCCACTGTGCGTCAGGAGGCAGTGTAATGATATGGAGTTGTTTCTGTTCGGCTGTACTGGACCCCGCAACTTTGTGCATCAACAAAATGAAGTTTGCACAGTATCTCAACATCTTGGATGATCAGGTTGTGCCACCTATGAACTTTTTCTTCCCTGACAGCAGCAGTGTATTTCAAGGCGATTACACCAAGATACACCGAGCTGCAATTGAAATCTTTAATCAGTGAGCCCGATACATCGTTTACACCCATGATTTGGCCACCGCAGAGTCCAGACCTCAAACCCATCGAGAATCTGTGGGACCTACTCGAAAATGATTTAAGAGCGCATTCCACTCTTCCTTCATCCATCGAGGTTTTGGGAGTTCTTTAGTTGCAACTGTTGTGCCGAAAATACAAATGGACACTGTGCGCAAGCTCACTGCAACAATGCCACGACGAATGAAAGCCGTTATTCGTGCTAAAGGTCGTCCAACGAAATATTAAGGTATGCTACTTTTTTTAGATACGTAGTGTGTTTGGAATCACACAAACCAGCGAAAAATCAAACCGCCGGACAGACCCACTTACGAATTCTGTTCTGAAAATTATTATTGCAACTAAATTAAGTAAATGAATACAAATTTCTGAAATAGCTAACCACAAAACCACAGTAATGATGCAAGTTAGTAAAATCAGTAAAGAGTGAGATTGATGAGTTGATTTAAATTATTGCCTATCTGAGATTTTGCGATGTAACCCGTCTGATTTAGAGGACTCGTCTGTTTATCTTATGTCATATCGATCTACATAAATCCAATGAAACTATCTTCGTTTTAGGTACCAGGGAGGCCGCTTTTGTCCACGCCATTTCGGCCGCAGGGGTGGCCCACTCAGTCACCCGGTCCTGCAGCAGCGGGGCACTGGGTCGCTGCGGCTGCGACCGGACCGTTCGGGGGTTCTCACCGGACGGCTTCCAGTGGTCCGGCTGTTCGGACAACGTGGCCTACGGAACTGCCTTCTCAAAGAGCTTCGTCGACGCCAGAGACCTGAGAAATGCAAGGGGGCGATCAAGCGCCAGGGCACTTATGAACCTCCACAACAATGAAGCTGGAAGGAAAGTAAGTACAAGTTCTCTTTTCAGCCCGTCTGACCATGGTTAAAAATTACGTGATGTTGTACTCGGATCTTTTTCTACTGGTTTGATTCAGGACGGTCACCAATAGACCTTTGTGTTGCTCCAGTGTGACGTTAATTAAAATACGTACCTACCTTCCATTTTAAACCTCAAAACATTTATATATTTCGTTCAGTCAGAACAGTGTCTTAAAAACTCGAACATG
This sequence comes from Metellina segmentata, assembly GCA_947359465.1. Lineage (NCBI taxonomy): Eukaryota > Metazoa > Arthropoda > Arachnida > Araneae > Tetragnathidae > Metellina > Metellina segmentata. The sequence goes on along the minus strand of OX375876.1, from coordinate 60,523,040 downwards.
TTCGTAGGAGCTGGTTTACGTTTAATCAGACGTGGATTCAAGAGTCCTCATACTAGCCGGTAGAAGCTTTCGAGAGTGTGGCTTCAGCTCAGGTGTTGACCTCGTCATCTAACCTTGGTTCAAAATGACGAGGTGGATATTTTCATTCTGAATTAATCACGGATCGTCGCCAACAGTCCTTTGTGTCTTTTCAGTATAACGTTAATTCAACTACCTAGCTTATGCCTGCCCAATTGAACATCCTTCATCACGACACAAAAAAGACGTATCTGCAAACCACTTTCTGTTACCCTGGAACACGAGAAGATGTGGGTTTACCTTACACCTCACACACATACCATCGACTTTCTATTGAAATAAGAAGCTAGTAAGAAGGACAGTGGAAAGAATCTCTGCCGTAAGGTCTTAGAAAGGTGTCACGTGCGTTTACGAATCGACTTGGTCCAATTGGCTATCAAAGAGTGCAGAGCAGTGTTTTTGTCAAGTTGGATAATCACTTAAACCAATCAATTATTTCTCCCACATTAGGATTCATGTTTTTACTCATAACCAGGTGACAGATCCCAAGAACGACTGGAAGAAATAGCATGAAGCTATGCGCAAGGTCAATGCACATACTAGGCACAATCATTTCAGACGGACAAACAGCCATGTTTACCCCGTATTCTAATCAGGAACCTTACGATCCATAAGCTAGCACCCGAATCACTAGACCAATTGAGTCGGTAGTACCATGCACTGCATTTGCAGACCATTTCCTTTGATGACGTCTAATAAAAGCAGCTACCCAGAGCAATATGTAGTTTAGAAGTTAAATAATATGATGTATAGGAGAGTTTTTCACTTCAAATTATCTGACAAAAGTATACTTCTGGTTAAGAATTATTAGTATCTGAAAATTGGATTTAAGACCATTGAAAAATGGCATTTGATGCTAACCCTCTTGGACACTAGATAGGTTTAGTGTTTAATACTTCTTAGAGCAATCATTTGTTTTTATTAGCAGGTTTTTTTAACATATTTTCAAAATGGAATTCACAAAAATTATTTTACATATTTTGCTGGCTCATAACACAGATGAATTAACTACAAAACAAAATAAAGTTTACTACTTTTAAAAATTGGTTTTTGAATTAAAACGGCAAATTACAAGAATTTTGATAGTTTATATACTTTTAAACAGATTATAATATTGCAATGGTACTTCCTCATCAACATAGAAATATGCATATAGTGTCTTTGTTCTAACTGACGGCATAATTATTTCTGTTTGTCCTGAATCTGCAGTCAATGACATGCAAGTTACGTCATCTTCCCGGAAGGAAGCAGAAAATACGTATTCTCCAAAACATTGCACCCTCAATAAAATAGGAAAAAACTATCTCCTAGTATATATCATCTAAACTGTCAAATCAAGAAACAAAATGCTTCATTTATGCGAATACCTACGTTTATTAAATGATCCTAATTGCATATTTCTGAGATGTATATCTGCTTTTTTATGTTTTTATCATATGGTAGCAGTAAAATGTTTCAAATAAACCATTCTTACCTCATCTCTTCTAAATTAAAGTTAACTAAGCATTTATTTTAAGTGTTTCAAAACCTGAAACAGCACATGACATACACTGTGCTAAGATTTTAAAGCATTAGTAGCTAGTCGCTATACGTATTACTGTTTTGTAGTAAATAATAAAAGGATATATCACCATCAACTACAGTCTAATATTATTTTGGCTGCCACTTGCTTAACCCTCCAAGTGATTTCAACGAACTATATCGTCATCAAACTTGATGAAGATATAGCCGATTTTTGATGATGACAAGATCGAAGTCCAGTCCAGTTTTTTTTTTCAAAGACGAGACATCTCGTCAATCAAGATCTACCCCGTTTTGCTACTGACGAGATACCTTATAGAGACAACCACCAGGAGGGTTAATACATCACACACACAATTGACATAAAACCAGTTTATTAACACTCATTATCGCATCCTGTATCCAACCATTAATAAAGTCAATGATAATTATCTAGTTATGTTCAATTTTTATTAGTCACCAATATGTTTAATTAGTAATGGTAATAGCTATAAAAGTACATTTAGGTCAAATGTATTAAATATAATTTAATAATTTTAATTTTACTTGTTTCTTAAAGACAACGAATTTTTTTTTCATCCCAAAGGTCTAGTGTAACGTTTATCCTGAACATAACATGTTGCTGTGATTAATCCAACATAAACTATAGAACATCATAAAAATACAATATATCTTTGAGACGTTGATAGTCTAGCTACATGTCCTTACATGTACAACATGGTCTAACCGGTATTTTAATCTTCAACTTTTCTGTTTAAAAATTGTTACACTAAGCACAAAAACACATTATCTATGTTGATTGTTGGCATTGAATATGTATGGTTTTTCGGATACGTATTAAGAGCAGGATCTTATCTTCATCGATCAAAATTTGTGGTGCTGTCTTCGGATGTACGAACACCTCAAATACTTATGAATTCCCCCGGGTGGTGGATCGAACCCGTTTGTCTCATCTGCTGGAGTGTCTTTAATTTATGACTGAATTTTGTTTTTAATAAACAAAGTAAATAAGGTGAATGGGTTAAAGAAGGATGTGATGCATAATTTTAAACAGCTGTTATATGGTCACCTATTGCATAGTGGATTTGTTTGGGATTTCATTCTTCTGCAATGAAGCATCTGTCTGTTCAGTTTCATAAAATTTGTTACGCTCTGTTTTGAAAAATTAATATTGATAAATCAAGTTTCTTTATATTTCAATAGCCTTATATAATTGAACAGAACGATTGAATGCATCGTTCCAAGACCAGTGAAATAACGAATAAAAACTTGCCTTTAGAAACTAGTATAATCAATCAAACTAATGCTTTGCATTGGTGTCTACACATTAGCTGCAGATTCGTGGACAGACTAGAATTTAATTAGATGGCAAACAGAACAGACAATATAATCCCAAAGAAGGGGGGGGGTGCATCCTCGTGCTCTCGTATAACATAACACATACCTCGTCACAGTTCAGAATCGCTGTACCACGATTATATAAGACAATACAAAAAGTATTTATCAGTGGCTCATAGCTCCCTCTGCTATCAGTGGCTCATAGCGCCCTCTGGTATCAGTGACTAACAGCGCCCTCTGGTATCAGTGACTACTAGCGCCCTCTGGTATCAGTGACTAATAGCACCCTTTCGTACCTACTCCTTTGATTTCCCCATTCATGTTTCAATAAATGTATAGTGCGGCTCCAACGAGAAAGCAGTTGATCTTAATGGGTCAATTTTATAAGAGGTGCGAAAGCACTTCAGGGGAAGGTTGCAGTGAGTAAAAGTCTGAGCGGATGTTTTCACTCTGCCAATGCGTAATCACTGTTATCACTTCGACACCGAAAGAAAAGCTTAGAACCAGGAATCCGCTAAAGACGCCAGTTGTGGTAGCACTTTGTTTGTGTAGGATCACCTACTTTAAGTAAGACTCCCTTGTGTTCCTCCAGTGCGAAGTTAATTCAAACACCACACCTACCTTATATAAATATTTCTCTGTTAAAAATGTTGAGTGGCAAGTATAGCTTTAGGTTACTTTTATTAATGAAAGTTAATTTTCAAATTCATGAGTTGGCCGTCGTGCCTCAGTGGTTATGCCATTGCACGAGCAACCTAAGAGGCACAGACTCAATTATTCTTTGGTTTAATTCTTTCTTGGGTGTTTTTCTCTGTTGTGTCAGTAAAACTTCCCCTGTGTGTGTCTGTCCATTTCCTGACTGCCTGCCTTGTGTCTGGCGCAGCATGACCAAATATGTCTCTTGAGCCATAAAAGCCAACTATCCCAAACCCCTCAAATTCAAAAATCGAAAATACTTACCTCATGTCTTTAATCCAAGACTCAAAATTGTTATGAAGCCATACCCGTGCCGACTCGATTTCACCGCTATCGCCCGAACGATAAATAACGAATCTGTTCTGTCGATGTCAATCATGGAAGGCTTGTTTACGCTACCGCCAGTCCCCTAATTTTACTAATAGACTCGCTCAAAACCAAGTGACTCAACTGCCTTCTGCATAATTTTTGCTAAGAAACAAGAGACGAACCAACTTACTCGTAAAAAAGATGCTTATATAATGCATACTTTTTTTGGATACTGAGGTCAACTTAGATTCTTGCCTTCAGTCAAAAAACACAGGGGCGGTCGAAAGATGATTCAACTTTAAATAAACAAGTAATAAATAAATATAAGGAATAAGTAAATCTGAATGGGCATTCTTATTTGAAATTTTATTGCTGGCATGTTTATTAAAATGTTGGAGGTCTATCACTTTTTCTCTTGCCCGGTAGCTTCTAATTTTGTCCTGACTATATGCAAGTGCACGTCCATTACACCTCAGGAATGGCCCCTGTACATGTATATTCTATGGTATGTGTGGATGTAAAAAATTCAAAATTATTGATATAATTTAAACACAAATGCTAGCTACTTAAAGAGTTTGTATGTTTTCTCTCTTATTCCATATAAACATTTAATGACTCTTTTATGAATTGCAAATTGCGAAGTCACATTAATTTCAGGATGGCTATTTTTAATGTTCATCCTTCTCAAGTTAGAAATGTAACTGCAGCTGTGATACTTGAATTTTTTTTTTATCTTTAGAATCATCCAATGTACGCAAACTTTTTAATGTGAAGTGAGAAACGGATCAGAGAAAAGAATTAGTAAAACTCTCTCTGATTATATCAAATCCACTTCCACTTATAAGTAAGTCATTCAGTGTTTTATGATAGTTATAATAAGGTCGTATATTTAAAAATAAAGTAGAATACAACGGAAGCAATATTTTTTTGCTTTCTCTAAAGCATCGAATAGTGAATTACCATATGAAAACCTTTTGAGCCAAACACTTGCACATTAAATTTTAATATATTTAGGAAAGCCATAAAAATGCTCAACCAGGCTCTCATGAACCGGATTTCTCATCATTTAACAGCTCGTCGTTAATCCTAAGATTTATTAATTTCAGGAACAAGACGTCTCTATTTTTTATTCCAACTTGTTCTCAATAAAACTCAACATTGAAAGTACCATGCAAAAAAAGAAGAGTGGGTTTATATCCCGCATTAACTCGCACTCGTCCAACACTTTATGTGGATCTTCCCACTGCAATATATCCAGCTGGAATACAGGACGCCTAATGCACCATCAACCGCTTGAACAGTCATCAATGCCAACCAGCGATGTAGTACGTACCGAACATGAATACTCAACAACGTACAAATCCAGTAATGGATTCGACGTTTAAGGACTCGGTGATTACTTTCCAAGTGGCCCATAAAACTTTTTTGACTGATTCGAGGCTTTGTCGGGGACAGAATCCCATCGATAATTATTTTCTAAACGTCCAGACTGCGATAAGGAATGAGCAATTACATGTAGTACCTGGAGAGAGGTTTTCTAGAGAGGTAATTTGTTGTCCTATAAATCAATCCCCGACGGAAAAAGTGGTTGTTGGTGATGGCGATAAAATAGAACTGGACCATAAAACTTAACACGTTTTCTCTCGCATCCGGCCAGGTCCGTTGACCTGCGGCTTTGACAACGAGGATGTCTTGGACATAGAACAAACGAGTCGGACTGCCGAGATTCTGGATAAGCAAAGTGTCCTTACATTTGAATTGCTAAGTAGATGGGTTCCATATATGTAATTTAGCAAATCATTTCTATGCAAGAACTTCGTGGTGTTGATAACGCATTGCAAGACATCCTTTGAGGCAACGGAGGCTTGAAGTGCATAGGGCGTTTCTAAGATCTGTTTTATGTGGTGTGAAAGATTTAATTAAGATTAGATTATTGTCCTTGTTATAAGGTTATCTTTAAACATCTCTAAATATAAACAGGAAAAGTTGAATGTGAGATTTATTTGTTATTCATGTTGCCAATAACCAATTATCTGAATGGGAAGAAGTTATTACTGTGGCGTGGAGTGTTCAGTAGCATTTCAATTAATGTTTTCCTTTGACTGGCCCTTCTAGAGTTACTGCAAATAGCATTGATTTTTTATTCATTATTTTCTTTCTTTCTCGACGAATATTTAAGAACTTCGAATTTAGCTAGATCGTTTTTTAGTTCACTCATTCCTGGTATCCCTCATAAACGCAATACCTGAACGTCATAATGGTACCTCGATTTTTAGATGTCATTTGAGAATGATGAACTTTTCTCCGATGTGTCTAAATTTATTTCGTGATGTAGAGTGATCATTCTTTGAAGTCTACTACAGAGCATTGACGATGACAACTTGACAATTAACCTTCCAAAGTAGGATTTGGTTGTTTAGCTGTAGTGAGTCTTTTAGCGCAAAGACCCTATATGACGAGGCTGCGCCAAACACAAGGCAGACAGCGTCTAGTAATGGACAAATACACACTGTTTTTACTGACACAGAAGGAAGAAGTACACCCAGGGAGTAATCAAATCTGAACTGCCTAACTTCTATTTTCCCTCTTTTTAAAAGACAGAATGTTTGCACGCGCTCGAAATCCTCCCGAAGCGTAGAAAGACAAGCGCTGTCAGATTCGGGTAGCCAAGTGTTTTTCCAGATTCTAATGTACTCAAGAATTAAAATCCTACATATATTCGGTGTGAATAATAATAAATAATGGAAGTTGAAGCTAGTTTGTCAGTACAAATATTTCTTTCCTTCTTTCTATTGTAAAAAAAAATTGAAGTCTTTTTCAGTTTTATTCGTACTGTGATTGGTAGATAGCGAATCACGTAGTAGCGAGTCTTGTGGTTTAACGGACTAATGAATTTGAAGCACGCGTATACGATAAACACAGTTATATTTTTTAATTCATTCATTCGTGAAATTTGAGAGTACGAGCTAGAAAGTTTTCAATGTTTTCAGAAGTACCAGCAAAATCGGTCGCCGTTTCCATAGCTACAGTCGAATATGAAAATCTTAAAAAGTACTATTACAACACGAATCAGCTAAAACATTAAAAGCAGGATGAGATTTCATCTGAAAAACAATATGTTATGCTAAAATATTTCCTTTTTTATGTGAAAATAAGATGTCTTGTTCTTGACGTATTTTAAAACATTTTGTTTTTATTTACACTATATTTCTGTATATGATCCGAGAAATTTTGGAACGTTTTCTAAAGCTCAAGTACTGGAGTCGGCTTATATACGGATCCGCTAATCTCGCAAAAAAAGTAGACAATTTTCCGTTACTCGGGCACATGCGATAAATATCGCAATGGGAAGGGAACAAATAAAGTCGTACTAGAGGTCCGGGATCAATCCAGGTGCGATCCTTATGGGGATGGATTGTGAAACAATCTCCTCCCCCTTAATGTTGAAAAGTATAGTTCACAAAGCGAACTAAATAAGATTGCGTAGCAATCATCGGGGGTTGACGAGAGATAGTGAGCAGTGGGCAAAGCCCCCTAGTGTTTCAAAAAAAAGTAAATTCATAAAAATATCTGAAAACGCAGAGGAAAAATCATGTAAAGCAATGCTTAAATTACTTCCCCGGTTGGAATGGAGTCAGCAAACAGATGTCTGGACCACCTCGCAAATTCTTTCTGAATTCGTGCTTGCTTCGTGCCACAAAACTCAAAACCAAATCCAATCCTATGCAGTCTTTCATTCATCAGTTTTATTAAGTAGGGCTGCGGTAGCCTGGTTGGAAAAGAGCTACGGATTAGCAACTGGAGGGTTGCGAGTTAGAATTCAACCAAAGACCGCCACGTACAAAGGGGGACGGTGGACGTTAAATTTGTCATGGTCTCAAATGTTGGCGGGGTGTATAAGTTTGGCGAGTGGGATGTAAGCACAGAGGTGTGACTTCGTCGTCTGACCGTGGTTAAAAAATACGTGGTGCTGTCACTGGATCTTTTCCTTGGGGACTGATCCCGGACTATCGCCAATAGCCCGCTCTATTGCTCCAGTGTGACGTTAATTAAAATACCATCCTACCTACCACTACGAGAGGCGAATTCAGCGGTAAGCGAACTAAGCTACCGCGGAATGCCAAAGGGGGCCTCGAGATCTTAAAATGTCTTTTCATTAAGGTTTCAGGAAAGTTGTGACAGCGTTTATGTGTGTCTTTAAGTGCAGTGAAAATATTTTCTAATACAAGATGGTCAGCAAGAGCAGATGCTGTAATAGCTATAAAACTTGGTTCCATACATATAAAAGAGGCTATAACTGAAATTTGTAATTCAGAAGAAGAATAAAAAGTTATCATAGTGGAGGCGAATTCACTACTGAAGAAATGAACAAATATGTAACCGCCCTAATGATAGTTATTTGGAATATTATTTTACAAATGATAAAAGCTACTAGTAAATCACTGCAATCAGGGGAATGCAAACTATTGAAGGATCTATCCTACTAAAGTCATTTGTTGGTAGAAAATTAGAAATTTTTATTGTTCATTTCAGAGAAGAATTTGAAAAAGAGGCAACTGATTGATTAGGCCTATCATTTAATGTGGACGATGGACAAAAAGAGAAAAATGTTGTTTGATGAATTCAAAGAAGTCGGGCATGAATTTACTATACGAGAAAATTTAATAGTCAATGCATTTTATGTCTTGTGATAACACCAAGACAAAATTACCTCAAAGAATTCAGACATATGAAGTTGTGAAGCCTTTTCGAAAATTTTTTTGACTGTGATTTATCAATAGAAGAAAAAAAGAATATTATAAAAAAGTTGAAGGATAATTTACAAAAATTACATTGATGTTTGTATTTTTGAATATGAATTTTACCATTTTTTACTATTTCTAAAAGAAAACGAGGACACCATAAAAATCACACCAGACATCTATCGAGCCACCAAAGAAATATCTTGCACATTTCGGAATGTTGAAATACTGAAAAGGTTTTTAACTATCCCCTTATTTAATGCGTCAGTGGAAAGATCGTTTTCTGTTTTAAAGTGTGTAAAAATAAATAATTTAAGGAGTACTATGGGAAAAGACGATTCATTAATATGACCATTCTGTATATAGAGCAAGAAATTTTAAACCAAATTGACACTGCCAAAATAATTGACGAATTTGCAATAAAGAAAGCAAGACGGAAATTCATGCAAAAAATGTGGATTTTTTTAATAAATGTATGTAATGTGTTATGGTATGAAATTTTTGATTACTTTCCTTTTTTGTTAATAACTTAATGGGAGTTTTCTTAAAACGTTTTGCCTAACTTAAGTTTGAGGGCCCCGAAAATTTTACCTCTGAGGGCTTCCACTTGACCTGATCTGCCACTGATCACTACTAATCTGTTGCTCGACCTTTGGTTATAAAGCCTTAAGCTAAAATAAAATCCAAACCTCTGCATTCGTTCATTAGTTTCTGTTATTTATTAGATATTTTCTTTCAATTCAACCAGATTTCATAAATGCGTTTGAGATACGATAATAGGAATTCTGAACATCTCTTACTCAGATTTGTTGTTACAGGAACCTATCAAAATATGATATATTTAGGTGACAAAACCTCCTGAAACTTGAATCATGTTCGAACTCTCCAATGATATTTTCTCTTGATATTACATCTCTACTACGACGTGTGACGCCTATACACCATGTATATCTCCCTCTCTCCCCTGACTTCTGAATGCATAATTAATTCAACAACGCTTTTCAATACCTTACTTGCTCCATTAGAGTGATTTCTTTACTACTGACTAGAATTATAAAGCCATCAATTTCCTAATATGCCGTAAATAGGTCCTATTCATCTCTCTTATGTATAGAATTCTGATTATGCAATTCTAACAGTTACACACACAACTGGGAATGATAAATGCTGGGTTGTTAATATCTGTGTGATTTATTTCTACTGAATGGAGATTTCTCATCCATCTCGATGCGTTGAATATTAAGATATTTAACATTTTTCTTCTGTGTGATACATCTATATTACTCATCTGGTTGCATCATTGAAACAAAGATTGTGAATCGCTTTAGTTCCGTACATATAGCTTAAATGGCTGAAATCGTAAATCGATCTATCTATCATCAACATTAACCCTCCAGGGGTTCTCGACGAGATATCTTATCCATCAAGATCTTACCAATTTTTCTAATGACGAGATTCTTCGTCATCAAGTATTGACGATTTTTTTTTAATGTTGACGAGGTCAGGATCTGGTCCGTTGTCTCCCAATGACGAGATACTTCGTCATCAAGAGATTGCCGATTTTTTTATGTTGACGAGGTCAGGATCGGGTCCGTTGTCTTCCAATGACGAGATGCTTCGTCATAAAGATATTGCCAATTTTTTTATGTTGACGAGGTCAGGATCGGGTCCGTTGTCTTCCAATGACGAGATGCTTCGTCATCAAGATATTGCCGATTTTTTTATGTTGACGAGGTCAGGATCGGGTCCGTTGTCTTCCAATGACGAGATGCTTCGTCATCAAGATATTGCCGATTTTTTTATGTTGACGAGGTCAGGATCGGGTCCGTTGTCTTCCAATGACGAGATGCTTCGTCATCAAGATATTGCCGATTTTTTTATGTTGACGAGGTCAGGATCTGGTCCGTTGTCTTCCAATGACGAGATGCTTCGTCATCAAGATATTGCCGATTTTTTTATGTTGACGTGGTCAGGATCGGGTCCGTTGTCTTCCAATGACGAGATGCTTCGTCATCAAGATATTGCCGATTTTGTTATGTTGACGAGGTCAGGATCTGGTCCTTTGTCTTCCAATGACGAGATGCTTCGTCATCAAGATATTGCCGATTTTTTTATGTTGACGTGGTCAGGATCGGGTCCGTTGTCTTCCAATGACGAGATGCTTCGTCATCAAGATATTGCCGATTTTTTTATGTTGACGAGGTCAGGATCTGGTCCGTTGTCTTCCAATGACGAGATGCTTCGTCATCAAGATATTGCCGATTTTTTTATGTTGACGAGGTCAGGATCGGGTCCGTTGTCTTCCAATGACGAGATGCTTCGTCATCAAGATATTGCCGATTTTTTTATGTTGACGAGGTCAGGATCGGGTCCGTTGTCTTCCAATGACGAGATGCTTCGTCATCAAGATATTGCCGATTTTTTTATGTTGACGAGGTCAGGATCGGGTCCTTTGTCTTCCAATGACGAGATGCTTCGTCATCAAGATATTGCCGATTTTTTTATGTTGACGAGGTCAGGATCTGGTCCGTTGTCTTCCAATGACGAGATGCTTCGTCATCAAGATATTGCCGATTTTTTTTATGTTGACGTGGTCAGGATCGGGTCCGTTGTCTTCCAATGACGAGATGCTTCGTCATCAAGATATTGCCGATTTTTTTTATGTTGACGAGGTCAGGATCGGGTCCGTTGTCTTCCAATGACGAGATGCTTCGTCATCAAGATATTGCCGATTTTTTTATGTTGACGTGGTCAGGATCGGGTCCGTTGTCTTCCAGTTTTGCTTATGATTGTGTTTTTGACGAGACATCTTCTCGAGATAACAACCATGAGGGTTGAAAACATCGCTGGTAAATAATAACTAAAATCAAAGCGTTATATCGGTTGATAACAAACTTTAATGGATGCGTAGCCTGAGCTTAATGGGTATTTTCGTATCTTATAACTCAAACACAAAATTAACCTATTTTTTCTCTGAATTCCATACTTTGATCATCTGAAAATCATGCATCAATCATCAAATAACCAATATGCTAGTCTTACATTTTAAAAATCAAATATTTGATGAAACATCGTTTAGCCTGAGTGCCACGATATTTTCAAGTAGCATTGATTTTTGCACACGGCACACATACACACATGCCTAAATAACCACTCCCATTGGTTGAGAGAAGAATCTGAGGGAATACTCTATTGGTCAAAACTGGTTAGAAGTTATGCATGGAATACTGAAGGTTGAATGTTGCTGTACTGATATATGCATGTAAACCCATCAAAAATTAAATATCTTGATTTTTTTTTCCTGTAAAAAATATTTTTGTAAAGTTCTCATGCATTTGCTGTCAACTTTATAAATAATATTAAAATCAATACAGCTGTGGCCAACTAATTCTTAATCCTCACTGCAAAAAGTTAATTTTTAAGCAGCAGCCCGTTTCCGTGACTGGAAAAGATTAGTCCCAATTAATAAAATTACCTTTCAATGTTAAGACCTTTACCAGCTCACAGGGATTTATTTTTTAAACCGATCAACATAATTTCTTAAAATTTACGACACCTAGGAAATATTCGCAGGAGATTGAAAAATATTTGGACGAATACACTCCAAGTATTCAACCTTATTTTTCAAATGAATATCAATTACTAAACCTATCTTATCAAAATGCAGGACAGATCCTCATCAGTCGGAGATTCATCCTTGTTGCTAACTGCTCACCGCTTTTCAATTATTACAGTGGTTGCTTGCTCAAATAGTGTAAGGAAATTTGAATTACAGACGCAAAATCGGTTCCTATTGATTCCGATACCTAAAGTTCTACCGTATCAGCAATTATTAATCCACTGAGAAATACAAACGTATATATGAGACTATCAGAGCAAGAGTGGTCTAACCCATCAACAAACTCAATGAAGAAAAACGAGATTTTCTTGCTCCTATGTATATATATTTATCTATTTTTAATTATATACAATATGATTTTAGATTCTGAAATTTATTTATAAGGGATCAACAAGTTATTTTGTAATTTTAGTGGATTGAACCAGCGCATTTCAATATGAAAGTAAAAGGTATTAATAAAATTTTCGTGATTTTGTGGGTTAGGCCACTCTTGCTTTGATAGCCTCATATACACTCAGCAACCTACAGATTTTTCTGCATGACTTCAAACCAGTTTTTTACCTTCTTGACCAATAGAATCTTTCCTATGAATCTTTCAACCAATCATCGAGTATGATTTGGTCACTTTGTATTGTGGGGGTAAAGAGCAACACTATGCTACACGAAAATCTCTTGATACTTGAAGGTTAAACAAGATGTCAAAATGCCAAACTGGATCAAAACTCTTTGTTAATGTATTGTAAAGATTATTGGGTACGTTTGTCTGACGTCACAATCTCGAAGTCTCGTTGGCCACGCTCAAAACAATGTGCAATAGCCTAGTGCAAATTAGCTGACAACTCGTGATGTGCATGACATAAAGTCTCTCTCTGAGAAAAAAATATATTAATATTCAATGTGGCTGCACTTCGAGCTATCTCAGCGTGTGAGCTGAATACGAATGGACTGCTAAACTCTTCGATGCAATAATTTCTTTTATTTTGGGCTTGATGCCGACTGATAAGGATCCAAACAATATTGTATTAATAGTTTCACGCCTTTTATGGGGACAATAAGAATTAAAAGTAATTTATCGAGCAAAATTTGTATCACTTTATTGATCTGATGCGTGACAAAATCGATTCGCTTATTTTATTCTAAGAGTTCATATTCGAGAATTCACCGATACTTGAGATAAAGGTTCAGTTTTACGTATTAATTTGATTTTAGTCTGGGCAATAAACTCGTGTATGCGCAGTTTTATTGTTAATTGCTATTACACATGTTTACTGTTAATTACTCTCACGTACTTGTATTGTTGACATATATTGCACATTTTCATTGTAAATAATGTTTACTAGAAGAAAAATATAGCAAAACCAACAAGATACCTAAAGGTAGCAAAAGGTGAAGAGTGGCGGATTAGTAATCGAAGGGTTGCGAGTTTGAAACTAGGTCCAACCAAAGAGACCGTCGTGTACACTGAGGCTGGTGCACGTTAAATATGTCACGGCCTCACACTTCCTCACGTTGGCATAGTGTGGAAGTTTAGAGAGTGGGGTGTCAGATCAGGTGTTAACCTCGTCATATGACCGTGGTTTAAAACTACGTGGTGTTGTCCTAGGGTTTTCCCCTTGGGGATTGATCTCGGACCGTCGCCAATTTCCTGCTGTATTGCTCCAATGCGACGTTAATTTATTATCCTTTTGCTGACAAATGTATGTCCCTGTCTTAACTGTTCAATAACAATAGTTTGTTGAAACACTTGTGTTGTGCTGTTGCTGTCGCTTATTTCACTTGGCATGCATACATAATGCCAAGTCTATTAGCCCATGAGACTTTAGGCCCTCAGGAACCATCTCGGTACTGTGAATATGCTGACCTGAGACAGTCAAGACAAGATTTTCGTTTACTAGAGAAAAAAATAGAAAAACATTAGTATCGAAACGATTCCCTTTTTCTAACCTGGTTAAACAAGGAAGCAAACTTTCGTGATGAAACAAATGTGTGATCGGTGTCCAGTCAACATAATCCAAACCCGTCAATTAAAATTGTCTCTTACCTTACCTGGCATATAAGAGTTACACCAAGCCTATTAACCCATGAAACTTGAAACCCTCAAAAACCAACTCAGGATTATGAATAAACTGACCTGAGGTACAGCTAGGAGATTTTCGAAAGATTGGTAGGAGATTCACATTTACTAAAAGAAAAGGATAGCAAAACATTAGTTTCCAACCAATTCCTTCTTTCCAATCTGTTGAAACAAGAACGCAAACTTTCTTGATCAAACAAGTTATGTCCGATGTCTAGACGACGCAATACAAACCTGTCAATTTCAATAATATGATCAAACAAATGAGTTGCTGTTGTCACTTATCTCACTAGGCATGTAAGAATTTCACCAAATCTATTAACCCGTGCGATTCGATGTCAACTAAGGATGTGAATAAGCTAGCCTGAGGGGCAGTCTAGATAGTAGATGATGTGCTAAGGCAGAAACCTGAGCTGAATTATATTAAAAGCACAAATGGAAATGATTGCAACCCAATTCAATCTTCAGTCTAAATATCTACTAGAGAGAGCATGAAATGCAGATTCAACAATTAAATATTGAATCAAACAAATTCTTTTCACAATAGGCTATCAATTTGGAAAGCACAATTATAAATTGATAGCCTCTAGCAAGAAATGAGGAATCGCCAGTACCATTGTACCGATTGGTAGGTTGGAGTTTTATGAGGCAAGGACTATAAATAGTTAAGCTACATTAAAAAACATCAAATAAATGAACAAACATATCAGGAAAGTCTTTTTCGAGAGAGAAATACACCCAGGGAGAAATCGAACCTACCTATAACTCTCAGGTTGCTAGCGCATTGGGAAAACCCAATAAGTCACACCACTGTATCAAAGATCATAGTGTAACCCTGGAAAAGGCAAAAAAATTTTCTGTTATTATTGGCAATGTGTTTTCTAGGTTCTAAACGCCATCTATGTTTTCATCGTATTCACAATAAAGATGTACACCAATTGTATAAAGGGAAAAAATGGAAAACTGTATACATTTGTACAAGTTGAACATTGAGTACTTGGTACACGTTGTTTTTTTGTGAGGGGCCCCTCCTCTAACTTGTTACTGTGGAACAGGAATGCATATGGCGTGGGCTAGACACTAACCCTGAGCATAAAATCTGATGCGTTCAATCTTATTCTACCAACAGTCCCGAAAGTAAACATCTATGAGGCATTCCGAATGAGAAGACGTTAAGGGTAGATTGATAGTAAGGAAAGTTTTAGATACATTGTGTGTGTGCTACTTATATAATTAGGGATACATAAAATTTTTTATCGATTTCCATGTAATGTGATGGCATGCGGATATAATACAATAGCAGTCATTAATTATCCACAAATTTCAAAGCATGTTTGTGCTCATGCTTCGAACGGAATTTCTAAATATTATAAATCTCGTCCAATGGATGTGTCTTTCCAAGTCTTCATTCCAGGAGCAAGATAATTGTGTTGTTTTACGCACGTACTTTGCTTCTAAAACGAACTGACTTATGCTTGCGCTTCAAGATTGTTTAGATTATTCCTTATAACATTATTAACGAACATTTTATTCTTCATATTCCATCATCATCACAAGAAACCTAGTCATTGTAGAAGGCACGGTCTATTATTACCAAAAGCAAAAACACAACACAAAAAATATCAGGAAAACGTCGAAGCTAATCACCTTTGACATCACAATTTGTTCAACTTTCTCACATCTTAATCGCTTGATGGAGCTTCACCAAAGTAAGGCAAAAATAGCCGACTTCGTGCCACCATTATCGAGCGGGCAACGGTAGTCTCATTCGAAAGCGCCTTCATCAAGTTGCCTTTTAGAGTCTACGGGCAAAAATTCTTCGGTTTAAAGATCCATCAGTCACCATTATCTTCATTAAAATGTCGACGGCAGGGAACACTTCCGAACTCTTTTTGAGACGGGAGTGATCACGCCTTTTCATATTCCCTACCAATTAACCCGGAGGAACGATTCCATGTAATCCCATTCTTCCAACACGCGAAAACTCGTGGTGAAAGCCACTGGTCACTGAACCAGAAAAACCGATCACTCCTTTGAGTTGTGGGGCCTGCCGTAAGATTCTTGGTTGATGGTCGTAGAAAGTTTGATGATGGAGCGATTTCCTCGGCAAAGTCACATCCGTTTTTGATTGCTTGCAAAACAATCTAGGGAAATTAGACCTGGCATCATTAATAAGGATTTAAAACTTAATAGCATTAACTTATCAAATCGGAGTGACACAGAGATGAATGGAAGTTTATAGGATTTTATTAGTGTGTATATGACGTGGAAATTGTTTCAGAATGGACTTGAGTTCATTGAGTTTAGATTTTAATAATAATACCTTCAATTGACAGAAAACGTTCAAATAAAAGAAGTATCTTTTTAATTTCAGTTTATTAAAGCAACTAATTGATTTAATGTTCTGAAAGATTTGCATTAAACATTGCAGACTAGAATTGTTGCAACAAACAGGCATTCTTGTCCAAATCATTTAATAGAATTTTTTTGGGAAGTCTGGTAAAGCGAACATGACTAGTTTGAAAACGATAAAAGAAACTGAGGATTTTTAATGAAATGCTAAAATAACAGCCATGTGGCATTCATATATTTTTCTAGTTTAATATCATGGGTCATCATGAACTTTTTATGTCAAACCAGATGAAGATCGTGGTAATATTTCTGGGAGGATAATGTTTTTGTACATATTCCAGATGTGATGTCACTGGGCTTGCACTTCCATTACCGATTTCAGCACCTCAATAAAATTCCATAAAATGAATTTCGAATTTATATACAGTGTGTGTAGCATTCGAGAGCATTTGAATAGCTGAAATAAGATTTTTATTTTCCGTCTGGTTTGTTTGCATTGAAAATCCTACTCACGACGTTAAACTAAATCTATCCGCAAAAAAAAGAACGTTCCACGTTAAAAATAGAATTAGACATCAGGATGAATTTCATTGTTCTGTCTACATACTCGAAAGTCTTTGTGTAAATAATACTCTTGCTCCACTTTCCCAATGCTCTACTTGTTATGCGTCGTTATATGATGGCGAGCATAAAATAGGCATTGTATTTTTTGTTAAAAAGTGCGGAATTATAAATTATCCTTATCGGTCCTTTAAAGAAACTCTAATGAATATATCTTTAAGAGAAGGAAATAATAAAATATGCCTTATCAAAAATGTAAAATATGTTAAAAGCAGCATAAAAATCGATAGTTGAAATGAAATGCTATTCGTTTTCAGATCACTTAAGTGATGTTTAACGATAACAATATTCAATTTTTTAATGATAAAAGATTAAGAATATCTAGTTGTTTCAGTCATTTATAACATTCTTCAAAGACCATCTTAAACTCGTTGTTCTATCTGCTTGTGAATGTTTTGATTTAGATTTTTCTAAAATTTTTGTGGTTTCTGTTATATTGATCAAACAAAATGAAAATAAATGTTACAAGTAAAATCAAACTGAAAATGGGAAATTAGAAAAACAAAACCTAGAGCATGAAAAAAAGAATAATTTAATCAACATACGTTTTATTTCTTCCTTTACAATAGTTTATTGTTTAAAGAACTCTGCTATTTTGGTTTGTGTTTTGCTTTTACCAGTTAAATCATTAACTTCATTCTCCACAGATATTAGTTTTTGTACATTTTTTATTTGTTTTTGTATTTGAGTGTTTGTTTTTTAGTATATCTTATTTGCAATTGACGAATTTGACGGAAGATATTCATTCCGAACACAAAAAGGACTATTTGAGGTTTTCTATTATCGCGATCGTTACAGATAGAGTAAAAATTTCAACGAAAATTTTACACAAGATCGGTAAGTCTGAATTTTATGCGTATTTGCTACATGCCCGTGTCATGTCGGGTAAAGGTGGGACTTATTCTTAAAAGTATTTTTTTTTCTTTTCAATGTTTTCGGTATCAGTAAAGTCACGAAAAGAACTGTCACGGGCAACGCCGTGCTGGCTTGCTGGTATCTGATTATTTTAAGAAAATCGCTTTAAGTTCTCCCCGCTGAAAAAGCGTTAAATGCGGGAAATGTTTCGAGTAATAACGTTAAATACGGGATGTTTTAGCATTGATAGTATAGTAAATAATTTGGGACCAATGTGAAAAATGACGCTATATACGAAAAATCGTTAAATGCGGGTTACGTTAAAGGGGTTTCACTGCATATATTTATATATACACAACCTTCAAAACTACAAGATGTTCAATGAGCCATACAACTTATTCCCAATATAATTTTACTGGAATCTTTAGGGTTTTGAGAGAGTATTAGCGTCTCTTTAGATACTACTGCTTTGTGGGAGACTCGATCCAACCAAAGACTGTCCTCTACGTGGGGGATGGTGCACGTTGAATCTGTCGTGACTTCAAATGTTCTTACGCTGATAAAGGTGTTGAAGTTTGGAGAGTGAGGTGCCAGCTCAGATGTAGACCTCGTTATCCGACCATGGTACAATATTACCAGGCGTCGTCCTTCGGTCTTTTACTTCGGAATTGATCCGAGACCGTCTTCAATAGACCTTTGTGCTGCTTCAGCGCGTCATAAATTGACCTACTTACACTGAAACTTCCTCTTGTAAGACATCGTTTTGTTCAAATAAAGTGATTAAAATGTTTGATTCAATAATAGATGCATAAGAGGTTTTCCCGTAAAATTAAAGGTAATGGTAATTTTAGTTTAACGTCGTACTAGAGCAACACAACGGGCTATTGACGACGGTCCGGGATCAGTCACTTAAGGGAATGATCCGAGGACAATACCTCGTAATTTTGAACCACGGTCAGATGACTAAGCAACACCTGATCTGGCACCCCACTCTCCAAACTTCCACACCAACCCAACGTGAACCTGAAAAATTAAATGTAGATAGCACTTGTACAAGTATTTTTGTAACAGAATGTTCTTGTACGAATTCTGCATTGCATTATGTAACTGGGAACAAAATCCTTGTCTTCCGGTGGTAGTTTTTTTTTATACTTAAAATCCTTCTAACATTCCTTGAATTTCATTTTTGTAAAATCCTAAATCATCATCGTAGTTTGAAAGACTAGCTACAGGGTTTAGAAAAACATCAGTGAGTCTTGAACTTCAGATCTTTCACATGTGCTACAAATATAATGGTTCAACCATAAAAGATTTGCACTAAAAAATACAAATATCATGTATGCTTTTCTACGTATGAAGAATGTGATAAATTAGAAAAAAGTTGCCTGAGCGAATGTATTGTCGGCTTACAGGTAAAACAAAGTCAAAATTTAAAGATATGAGCTTTTTTGCTTTTCTAGACAATGTTCTTTTGATTTGTGAAGCCCACTGAGTAATTTTTTTCTTTTCATGAAAGTTTGATTTGGAAAGTTGTTCTTGAGAAACACAAGGGAAATAGATATTTTCGCATTTGTTTTTACCGAACTAGATTTTTCGATTTAGTCTATTTCACTTGAGGACAATATGTGTGTCCGCAAGATAGTTCAGGTATTGGTTCTCGAATCAACTTTACACAAAATAACTTATGTGTGAGAGCTGCAATATCTCACACCGCTCTGTGGCTTCTCAGAACATATACTGATACTTACAGAACAGTTACAACCTTTCCAACAGATGGCGCTCCTGGCGTCAACATAATGCTGCAATCTTTTTCAACAGATGGCGCTTTTGGCGTCAACAATACGTATCCCGTGTTTGTCCGTTATGGGAAAAATAAACAAGGAACTTAGACTTTAATCTTTTTGGTGATTCTTGACGAGGTATCTCCTCTCATTAGCAATACTGGTCAGATCTTGATGCACGAGATATTTCGCCATTGAACTGACCCGATCTTGAACTTGTCATCAGCGACATCTTTATGATGAGTTATCTCGTTATTAGCAAAACTGGTCAGATCCTGATGGTCGTAAGCCCTTGGAGAGTTAATAATTTCGAATTGAGAGAAAAAAGTGTCTTCAATGAATTGAACTCTTCAATGAAATACCTATAAATGCGATGTATTTTTTCAGTGATTATAAGGTATCTGCTTTTCTCAATTTGAAACCCTATTAGTGTTTAATTATCCCCTGCATTGCAAAAAAAGGACTATAGAGCGCTGAGCACTCATGGACTGCAAGAGTTTAGTCTTTATTGATGTTTATGTACAAGGAACTCGCGTGTGAGAGAAAACTTTAAATCCCTCGATGAGCAACGGGGTGATGTCTCTGGTGTATTGTAAGCAAAACTCACTGGCCACATTCCAGACAACAGGAATGCAAATCTCCGAGCTCGTTTGCACACACAGACAGGATCACCGGACAAGTTCAGCACTGAATCCACAGGAGGCGCTGACATGCGAAAAAGAACATTGAATTCGCAAACAGCTGAAAGCAGAGCTTGATGATAGGTTGCAGAGGAGGTGGAATTCGCGATAAAATTAAACACAGGCATGCAGAAAAACTAAATGTAGTGGGCGTGTCGTGTAAGATTTAATTACTCCCAGCGTGCTTCAGTGATGGATAGCTTCGGGAAACAAGAGCTACCACACTGGCACATGCATTACTTTTGGACAGAAATGCTGTAGGAAAATGTCAAACAGGTTTTCTTGCACAACCTGAAGTCGGAGAGTTATTTGACATGGGTTTTAAATGCTTTCCAACTCTTGAATGGTCTGGAATAGGTATTTAACCCTCCGACTGGTATCGACGGGTTAACGCGTCCAAGATATCACACCTCGGCAAGAAAAGTGACATAAGTCAAAAAATAAAAATTTCGATGTTATGTCATTGAAAAATATGTACGAGGTTCCCCAGCGTGTTATATTACAATTCTATAGAACAGAGGTTCCCAACCTTTTAGTAACTGCGTACCATTTGAAATTTTTAGAAATTTTTGGCGTACCACCAGTTCTATATTTTTTTTAGAAGCATATATCTAATGTCAGAAAAGTGCCCCAATGGCTTGTTTTATTTTAATTAAAATAGTAAGAAAGCTTCATATTTTCTGATTAATACACTTGTATTTCGTATTAATGATGTTTTAATATAGGAAAAAATAGAACGATTATTGAAAATTATAGTTTTATTATTTACTCACAGGTCTAAAAACAAATAATTTTAAAGAATTAGTACAAACTAAACAATCAAGGATTAACGTAATCAAAAATCAATTTTTAGTGCGAAACTTATTGTTGTTTGTCTTTTATTAAAATATCAATATCAGGAGCAATGAGCTTAACTTCACTCTTAAGTCCTTCGTAGAATATTTGGGTCGCTCTTATCATCCTTGCGTACCACCTGAAACGTTACAGCATACCACCGTACCACCGGTTGGGAATCCCTGCTATAGAATATAATAGAAGTTACCACCGTAAATACTTACCTAAAATTTAAAAGAAGCTTATACTATTTAAATATAAGTTTTATAGTATCCTATAAGTTGATGTTTCTCAAATTTTGCAATTTTGAGTTGTGTCACTTTTCTTTCCGTTGTGCGATATGATCACTTTTACTAATGACGGTACGTTGTTGAATTTACTTCGAACACACGTGCTATATTGGTGGTTACGGATCAATTCCTAAAAGAAAGATCCGAAACAACACCTCGATGACGAGGTCGACATCTGAGCTTGCACCCCACTCTTCAAACTTCAACACCACGCCAACGTGAAGATTTTGAGGTCAAGACAGATTCAATTTGCACCAACTCCCACGTACACTGCGGTCTTTGGTTGGATCGAATTCGTAACGATGCGGTTGCTAATCCGTCACTCTTCCAATCAGGTTACCGTGTTCTCTTGCTGATGACGATATATATCGAGATAAAACTTCCATTACTCCAAAATATGCAAGTTCGAAAACCAAATTGTGACCTATCTGGAATTGGTGAAAGTTTGGAACATATTTTGATACTAGAAGCTGGCCACTACAGGGTTGTTTCCAAATTGGAGATAAACCACTATGAGGGTTAAAATATCTCTATTTCTGGAAATTAGTCATATCCTAAGCAGAAGTGTTTGATGCACACATTATTGAAGAATTCCGGTAATTTAGAATCTAAGAGTAAAATATCGTTTTTTAACTTTTCTGGAAGATTTTCTACTATACACCATTTGCTTTGCTGCGCATATATTGAACAACTCATAACGATTTGTCAAAAAATTTTAATTCACATGATCATAAAGTATTAAAGACAGTGACGAAATTTTTAATATTTCTGTGATGCAAAACGACCATTATTGTCCGACAAAAGTAAACAATGAGTGGAACGCAAGTTTCAATATGTTCACTTTGAAATTAATCTGGTGAGAAATATCTCCTAAATATTTAGGTAGGTAGTCAATATACGTCACACTGGAGCAACACAACGGAGTTTTGGCGACACCTAAATGTTTAGGTCAAAGTAAGGCATGAAATAGTTTTGTATTTTCATTTGGGACGAATTCCATAATCAGAAAAATAATTGCCATTTATCTTTTAAAAAAGCATGGTAATTTGAAACGTTTTTACCGTCTGTATCAAGTGACGAGAAACCATTCATCGAAACATTTTCCTTTTCCTTATAATCAACGTCTAACATTTCGTTTATAATGATGCTTTGTCACAATACGTGTTTTTTTATTTATTACTTCGCACTTTCGAGGTAGATGCCTAATAGTTCGTAAATGCAATCCATCACGGAGGTGTAACGATACATAAAAATCCGCAAACTTTATGACCTAAAGTTATTAAGCATTTCACTATTAGTAATGATAATGGTCCACTTAACATCTTTTGAAAATTCGCGACTCTTTAATGACAATGAGTGAATAACATTTTTTTCCGTTACTCAGACAATTCAGAAAAGTTTTTTCCATACTTTTTTTGAGGAAAATTAAAACATTTTTTACATGTTTGTATGGAACAAATCACTTCTTATAATCAATATAATCTTTCGTAGATCTTTCTCATTGCTAATGTTATGGTCAGATGTAGTTATTTAGATGCAATGACGAATGGTGATAATGGTTCGTGGATTTTTTTTCTTTTTGACTCTGAAATGTCTCACAGAAAGGGCGTGATTTAGAAAAAATTTTATGAGCTTTTATCACGATATCCCTATGTTCTTCTTTTTATTAAAATAGACATCGGTTCCCAGTCGATTAAGATGCGTTCTGAGTGTCATAATTTTACAACCGATCACGTATCAATGAAATTCGAGTTTCATTCACAAATTAATTTTCCTATTCATTTTTATGCGCAGAAAATATTCAAAACCGGATTTATGCCTTAAACTACTTAATTATATTTTTTTAATTGACATGTATCATCCATTTCAATTTTTAGTTTTTGCATAAATATTAAATTTAATTATTTGCATTTAAATGGAATTTATGTGGAAAATATTTTTATGGTTTTTTACACTTTATACAAAAATTTGAAAGCTTTGTGAAATAAAATACCTTTTTGTTTTTCAATTCTTTCAACTTTTTCCGATTTCAATTAACATAAAAAGTTTCAATTTTCTAACATTTTCTCTGGATTATTCAATTCTAAAATTTCCAATTTCATTCAGAAATACTCAAAAACAAAAAACACTTTATGCATGTATGCATACTATACAATAACATACTATATGTATGCAGGTAGTATGCATACTTAACCATTTAAGAAGTTTCCATGAGATATCACGCCCACCAAGATCTGACCACTTTTGGTAAAGCCAATTGTTGAAGATATTGCAGTTTTTTATGATGACGAGAGATCAAGATCAGGGCAGTTTTTTGAATGACGAGATATCTAGTCCATCAAGATCTGGTTAGTTTCGATAATGACGAGTCAACCACCATAGTGAGAGAGAGAAGAATTATTAACATATTTGACTCATCTTCAATTCATACCATCTCTATTTAAATCTTAGTGTGTTAAATCCTTTAAAAAATATTTTAAATTAGTTTTATAATAAAACAGAATATACACTTGAACAGCTATATATTCTTCCCTGATGATGAGGGAATGTAATCTCATCATATTCCTAAACAGCAATTTTAAGAAATCACAAAGTAACTACAGAGTCGTTCACCTTTCTCGCAAGAGAGGGGGAAAAAAAGAAAACGTCGAA
Source organism: Metellina segmentata (assembly GCA_947359465.1). NCBI lineage: Eukaryota > Metazoa > Arthropoda > Arachnida > Araneae > Tetragnathidae > Metellina > Metellina segmentata. The sequence continues at coordinate 60,498,598 of OX375876.1, read as the reverse complement.
GCAGGAATGTAGTAAACAGATCCGCCGATTGTACCGAATAAGGAGTGGCTGCCCTTTCATGAAGCGCCGAAAAGGAATAGAAATACGCAAGATTCCAACCCAAAAGGAAACTTTCAGAAAGCTTTAGAAATACAAAGGTGAATATAAAAAGGGGTTGTCAAGTTTTAAGAATTTAGGTGCTTGTGAAAGCCAGATGCACAGGATGCCGATACTGAAGCTTAGTGGAACTTGACGTTAAATAATAATAGGGCTTCTAACCAAAATTATGAGGGGGCGTTGAGCGGAATCTAAAAAGGGAAATCTTGAAAGAGAATTCAGAACCAATGAGAGTATTTTAAGAGGGGACTGACTAGCCACTGAGCGAAGCCAGAAAAAATAAAATAATCAAAGTTAAGTCAAAAAATAAGAACGGATTGGCCGAGGGTTTTCAGGTAGGCGGTCATCTCCCAGGATTGGAGACTTGTTCTGATATAGAGTTTGCGAGATTTTGGGAATAGAGATTAGATTTTGAGGAAGATTTGGAGCAGTGCAGGTCGAGTTTTCGACTATGGTCGCCTTAACAAGTAAGTCGATCTTAGAGCGTGTGAATACACCCTCACATATATCTCTCTCTCACTCTCTTTAAAAGAATGTATTTTAACTGTGTACGCGTACTTTAGTTTAAAACTATATGTATCCGTTATAATTAATTAATGGTTTAAATAAATTAATGTTTTTTATTGTTAATGACTTCGCCTTTTCAATGTGTCTTGTACTCAAATAGTTCCTAAGTCCTGGTTTATTGCAGTTAATTCAGATTTTAATGGTTAATGAACTTTTGGCCTTTTGTTTTATCATGACGCTAATCACATTTGTACTAACCACTTGCGACCTTAGTCTCTGTCTTCTAAAATTTAATAATTAGTGAACCTGGGGTTGTATTAATATCATTAATTGTACTAACCACTATCTCCAGGTAAGGGAGAAGCAAAGCCCCCCAGCAATGGTGCCAAATAAATTAAGGGATATCTTGGGAAAGTAATTCTACGAACTGAGGATTACGAACATTTGCTAACCGTTCAAACGCCCTTACAAGTGACTCTCCCATTTGAATTACTCGCCTACAAAACTGAACTCACCGTTATTTTCATCAACTCCAAGGGTTTCGCAGTCTCTGGAGTCATACAAATAGCAGGGAAAAGCGTGTGCCAATTGACCCAGTGCATTCTCTGCTATGAAGGACTCAGGACAGTAAGATGCTGGCCTTCGCATGTGAGATGGGTAGCCTACAGCCTACTACTGGCTATTATCATGGTTACCCTAATTTTCGTAAAAGCAATCGTGCTTTTACTTATAGCGATTATTCGGGCCACATACTTCTTCATCATTCTCATCTGCCGAATTATAAAAAATGTCCTTCGCTTGTTCATGGTTCTTGGTGTTCTTCTTGGTGCAAAAATCCGGTCAAGTGCTCGCAATGTCAACGAATTCTTGGAAGATGGAGCAAATGCCGATATCAATGCCAGACTCCTGGTATTGGCACTATGCTCCTGCATCATCATTGTGCCTTCTGTTCAAGCGGACTGCTCGGATCACTCTATGCTTACTTCGGAATTAAAGCATTGTCAAACAAGCAGTCCCGAGTATAAGACTTGCAAGCTAACGACGACGGCTGAATTAACCATGTCGGGCTTGCAGCACCAAACCTGCCTTATACTACAGGACGCTAAAAAGACTCACATGGTTTCATTGAAACTCAAATTGACTGGAGTCACATGTGACTTTCACACAAAGCGAGAGTACTTCACCTTTCCCGTCACACCCCATTACTTAAGCCAAGTAAGCTGCTTTCAAAATTATTGGTGTGGTAGGGGAGAACACTGCAAGATGTCGGTCTTAGGCACAGACGGTTTACGATTTGAAGCGGAGACCGAAGCAAGCCGTCAATACAGTGGCCGCAGCAGTTGCAGCCCCGGTTCGCTTGGAAGTGGATGTTTTCTTTACACACGCAGCTCCTGCAATTTTTATAGAGTGTGGTACGTTCCGGAGCTGGTGGAATCATTCGAGGTCTCGAAAATAACAGGACACACTTGCTCGTATCACCTCTCCCTTGAACATGTTGATAACCACACGGTTACACATGTCACACTAAAGGACCAAACGGTTACACCATCGGGAGTTCAAATCAAAATTTTAGGGGCCTTTAGCCAACCGCCAATACATTTATCTGAATCCTTTGTACAGCGAGTTGGGAACCCTGGTGAGGCATATCTCATCTCTACGTCCCAAAAGAACGTCCCGAAACTAGGAGAAGTAGGGGTGATACAGGCGAATGTGTCCTACACAAAATCCTTCATTTTTGACCAGTTAATGACTGTTTGCGATTTTTTCGAGACCACGTTAAGGTGCCAGACGGCTCCAGACCCTGTCACTAGAATGAGAACCTCCCAGGAACACGCTCTACCTATCACTAGAGACTTGCATCTAATGCAAATTCAGGATGGAAGACTAACTTCCAATTTAATTTCAACCTCACCTATTAAGGTGCAGTTACATTTTTCGAACTATAAAATTATAGTGGAAACGCGTACAATTTGCCCTAAATTCATTAAGACAGAAATGGAAATAGGGGGATGTTATTCGTGCGGAATCTTAGCACGGATGACCTTCCCCATCCTGTCAACCTGTCAGTCTGGTCTTGTAACCGTGGAATTTCAGGACATATTAGTCCATACTAAGGCAGTGAGTGTTTCAACGGAAGAAAGACTGGTGACAATAAAATTTCTTGCAGACAAGAAATGTTTCAGAGATAAATTGTGTCTCAGGGCCAATACCCTAGTGCAATGTCAAGTGTTCGAAGCATGTCTGGACGAACCTTCCATTGAACTTTTAAATTTGAACACTAATTACACTCATATGCCGTCTCTAGACTCTTCTACCTTATGGTCGGATTGGATATCGATTCCAGCTTTAGGAAATGCCTTTTTCCTGTTTAAATTTCTTGGTGCCACATTATTATGCGTTTGTTTGGGCATCACAATTATCTCTACATGTATTTCTTGCTGTGTAAGGAAATGACTTATATTTTTTTTACCATTGCGCATTTAAAATTTTTGGTAGTAATGCATTTTATGTTCTTTTCTTTTGTATGTTTGAATTTATGATTTATGATTTTTTTTTGTTTTTTTTTTTTTCAATGTTAATTTTTTAGTTTTTTAACGTATAGGGTTTAAACATGGTTTTTCGTTCATGTATTTGTGTAATCACTTGAAAGGTAACATATGTATATTTTCTTTTAAGTAATGAAATTACAACTGATATGGTTCAACATGGTATTTTTTTTGTTTTGTATGTGTACAGTCAATTTAATAACTTTTCCAAGTACTGGAATAGAGAGAAGAGAGAGAGAGAGAGAGAGAGGGAGAAAATGTGAATGGAAATATGAGACGGTTTAAAATTTTTTTTTTTCTCGTTCTCTGGAGGTGGTAAAAGATGATGAGGGAATGTAATCTCATCATATTCCTAAACAGCAATTTTAAGAAATCACAAAGTAACTACAGAGTCGTTCACCTTTCTCGCAAGAGAGGGGGAAAAAAAGAAAACGTCGAAGCAGGAATGTAGTAAACAGATCCGCCGATTGTACCGAATAAGGAGTGGCTGCCCTTTCATGAAGCGCCGAAAAGGAATAGAAATACGCAAGATTCCAACCCAAAAGGAAACTTTCAGAAAGCTTTAGAAATACAAAGGTGAATATAAAAAGGGGTTGTCAAGTTTTAAGAATTTAGGTGCTTGTGAAAGCCAGATGCACAGGATGCCGATACTGAAGCTTAGTGGAACTTGACGTTAAATAATAATAGGGCTTCTAACCAAAATTATGAGGGGGCGTTGAGCGGAATCTAAAAAGGGAAATCTTGAAAGAGAATTCAGAACCAATGAGAGTATTTTAAGAGGGGACTGACTAGCCACTGAGCGAAGCCAGAAAAAATAAAATAATCAAAGTTAAGTCAAAAAATAAGAACGGATTGGCCGAGGGTTTTCAGGTAGGCGGTCATCTCCCAGGATTGGAGACTTGTTCTGATATAGAGTTTGCGAGATTTTGGGAATAGAGATTAGATTTTGAGGAAGATTTGGAGCAGTGCAGGTCGAGTTTTCGACTATGGTCGCCTTAACAAGTAAGTCGATCTTAGAGCGTGTGAATACACCCTCACATATATCTCTCTCTCACTCTCTTTAAAAGAATGTATTTTAACTGTGTACGCGTACTTTAGTTTAAAACTATATGTATCCGTTATAATTAATTAATGGTTTAAATAAATTAATGTTTTTTATTGTTAATGACTTCGCCTTTTCAATGTGTCTTGTACTCAAATAGTTCCTAAGTCCTGGTTTATTGCAGTTAATTCAGATTTTAATGGTTAATGAACTTTTGGCCTTTTGTTTTATCATGACGCTAATCACATTTGTACTAACCACTTGCGACCTTAGTCTCTGTCTTCTAAAATTTAATAATTAGTGAACCTGGGGTTGTATTAATATCATTAATTGTACTAACCACTATCTCCAGGTAAGGGAGAAGCATAGCCCCCCAGCACTGGGTATAGATTTTTTTTAAAGTGATAGTCACTTCAAATAATCATAACTACACTTTTAACACATTTTAGTTTTCATGTCATGTTTTAATTTTCAGAAGCTTTGATGCTTCGAAGTTACAGTTAATCACGATGAGATATAGGACATCATTCTCTTTTAAGATTAAAATACGATTTCTAAATAAAATGACCTGCACCTTCAGACCTTTCAGGTAACTATGAATCCCAAAGTATTTTATTAAGAATTCGTTTATAAGCTGTTTTTATTGGAGTCGGAAATTCGCCTTTTTTACTTGTCAAACCCAGGCCTTATGACGAGAATATAGATTTATAGATTTCAATGTGGGGGTGGGGAATGCTGCATTCGGATATTATAATTTTTTTTGATCATAACTAAGTTGATTTAACGAATTACATTTATGAAGTTGAACTTAATCACAATGTTGTAGGGTAATGGTAATTTTAGTTAACGACGTACTAGAGCAACACAACGGGCTATTGACGACGGTCCGGGATCAATCCCTTAAGGGAAAGAACCGAGGACAACACCTCGTAATTTTGAACCACGGTCAGATGACGAAGCAACACCTGAGCTGGCACCCTACTCTCCAAATTTCCATTCCTTCATTTCTGATAGTGACTAACCGATTTTCTGATCGAAACAATCAGTTTCTTATGCCACACTAGGCTAAATTCGTGTGATTGAATGTCTTCCCATCTTAGGGGGCCGACCAACCGGCGGTATGGTGGTTAAGGTGTTAGCCTTTAGATCGAAAGGTTCCAGGTTTGAATCCGGTTCAGGGCATTTATGTTTGTAAGCGTATGGTGTAGAGGCGGCTGGTGCACCTTAAATCTGTCGCGGCAGAAAATCCTCACGTTGGGTTAGTGTGGAAGTTTGGAGAGTGGGGTGCCAGCTCAGATGTTGTCTCGTCATCTGACCGTGGTTCAAAATTACGAGGTGTTGTTCTCGGACCATTCCCTTAGGTGATTATTCCCGAACCTTCGTCAATAGTCCGTTGTGTTTCTCTAGTGCGACGTTAATTAAAAATTACCATTACCCATCTTACGGGATTGATCCCGGAACGTTATGAGCCCATTGTGTTGCTCTAATATGACGTTACTCAAAAAATAACCAACTGCCCTCCCAAAGCTTCACAATCCGGGAATTCAAAAGGCGGACTTGGAGAATTTCTTCTTCACATTAAATACGACGTTTAATGTCATCATTAGACAAGGTTAATTGCCCCTAGCGCCTCCTGCTGGGATAAGGCCCTCTTTGCAGATCGTTTTTCACTGCACCCGCCAATTAAGCTCGTTGGAGAGGTCAGTTTATTATTATGATATTTTTTAGACAACGTTGAAATCTACTCTGGAATAGGGTGCCAGTCATTGTACGTGGCATGCGTGTGTTATCACATGATGCTTCTTTCGTTAAGAAACGTTTGGGTATGTTCTAGATTTTTTTATTTCCCATGTCAAGCGTTGGGAAAAGCATAAAAAGCGGGTCGTTAGTCTAGCAGATGTATTAGCCGATGTGAAAATGTGACGTAAATGCTTACTCTGCACTATTACTCTTTTAATAATATTGCACGCGCGCTTTTTGAGCAAGCCGCACATTGGTCGGACGTGCGACAATATACGACATGCGCATGCGTACTCCATTTCTGTGCATAAAACATGTCGGTGCGCATGAGTATGTGTGTTCCGATGTGCTTCATCATATGTCGCTTCCAGTAAAGATCACATTTACAGAAATAAATATAGGGGTCAAGATTTTTTAATTTCAAAGCAATAAAAAAAATTTTAATTAACCGAATTCAAAGCGACTTTAGTGAGGTATTAGGGTATTCTGGGAACTTATTTCTGTGTGAGTTTCAAAGATTTGGTGTTTATAATAAATCATGAACACTTTTCTCCTGGCAGACAGTTTCTTTAGCATAAAAGAGGGCACATTTTTAAAAAGTGTGATCTTCTGCCCTCCAGGTGATAAAAAAAAAGATATCTCGTCCATCAATATCTGATCAATTTTGTAAGTTACGAGATATCTCGTCATCTAGATATTGCCCAATATTTTCATGATGACGAGATAAAGGTCTGGTAAATTTCCTAATGATCGTTATTACTTCCAATGACGATATATCCCGTCCAACAAGATTTGGACAGTTCTGCTAATGACGAGATACCTCGTCGATAAAACCAACAGAAGGGTTAAAATTGTGCTGAAGAGCAAAACCTTTTAAGGAGTTCTTTGCAGTAGCATAGCCAGGATTTCATTTCGGAATGAGTCCAATAACAGAAATATTATTTTATGCCAACAAAGATTTGGAAATTATAGTTTAAAAAAGTTTTTTTTTAATTGAATATTTTCAATAGTCTAAATTCTTAAGTATCCATAATGACAGACTCCACAAGAATTGTTCCCGACACCAAGTCTGGGTTGTGGTGGTGAATATAGAGCTGGTTCATTCTGAGGAGGGGCGACTGTTGGGGAAAACTTTATTTGATTTAGTTTTCACAATGTTAACATCGGAAAGAGGTAGTTTTCTAGGTTCGATCTCGGCGGCGGATGAAAGTCTTGACAAATACATTTCCAATTCGTCATCAAGTGCAACAACGTGACAACTTTGAATATATTTTTTCAAGTATCCCTTTTGCAGTTAGTTGAAGTAACGTCACAGAGAGTCTCGTATGGAAAATTCCGAATACAGCACCTCGTAATTTTGAGCTACGGTCAGGTGACGAGGTCAATGCCTTAACTGGAGTGTCATTCTTCAAACTTCCACACCACGCCAAAGTGAGGATATTTGAGGCCACGATAGATTTTACGTACACCAACACCCCCAACGTACACGACTGTCTTTTGTTGAATCTAGTTCCAAACCCGTAACCCTCCGGTTGCTGATCAACTACCCTTCAAACTACCCTTCCGTGTCCCCGATGTATGTTTGGACTAACACTATTATGATTCTAAGCGATTTGTCGGTTGTCATAAAATTGATGCTGTAATTTAGTGCGAAATATTTATGACAGGAATTAAAACAGTGTTGCACTAAGTAAACGAGAATGTTCTAATGCGAAACCATGGGTAAACTCAATTTTGGATATTTGTGACTTTCACCGCTATGATTACTACAATCTCATAGGGAATTTCTCACTGTTTCTTTGAAGTGGAAATCAGAAAGGCTTAACCGATCCAATCTTCCTTTCCCCGTTATTTCAAAAACACAGCCCCTAACTCCTGTCAAGAACCTCTAATCGAACCCGGCAAGCAGAAGACCGCAGTTCAGCTGTCAGGCTTGATCGAGCATCGCACGGCTTTCAATAAAAGCGTAACTTAAGACGCGTTTTAAATTCAATGTCCTTAGTCAACCATATAAAGGTGATGACGTGCTCTCCGCCGAAGTACCCATACTCAGAGGTTAGCGGCGAGGAGTACCCCCGCTGGTACCCACAGTCGGGGGTCGAGCGTTCCGAACATTCTCAAATGACTGGATAATATAATCTTGATTAAATGGAAGGAGTCTAAAAGAGGCCTCCATTATGTCCTCCGTAATTCAAAGATGCGCTTCATAACGTTTACTTTCCCGTTCTCAGAAGGGGGTCACGAGCCTCACCTGTGATCTTTCCATCTTTCACCTGAAGACGTTGATGGTTTCCCAACAAATCCCTCGGTCCATCCATCATCGCGTGGGCTTTCCATCTCGGAGGTTGGTTCCCTCCGGTTTGGTGTTGGCAAGTTCCACATACCCACACATGCTGGCCGTTCTTTATAACATTTTTCACCTCCAAGTGTTATGAAGTGTCCCTCGTAATTGAAATGTTTCAGTTATAAAATTTAAAGTATTGCTCTGGGGAGTGCAAATAAACAAGGGTTGGTAGTTAGTTACTTACCAGAAGGTGACAGTTGCGAAAGCGTTTGTAATAAATTACCGCTTGGGAAATAAACAACAGCTGGTGATGTAGCTGGGAGGAAATGGCTCGGTTTTGTTTGGTTTTTGCTCTGGAAGAGTGGCGTGGACCGTTTTGATTTGAAGGGGAAAAATTGTGGATGACAACATCGTTTATATTGTTTGTCCTTTTTCGAGGTGTCGTCAGCGGTTCAAAGGATCGCGCGTCTCACTAGGTGCTTGTGAATTCTGATCACTGTTAATTTGTGTGATGGGTAGCAGATGGGTTTTCCCGCTTGGCTAAAAAAAAATTTGACGATTTGAAGTGAAATGCTGAACAGAAAAATTCCAACAAAACGGTGAAGAATTAAGTAGAGTCAGTGTGGATAAAAAAAAAACGCATTTTCTCTCTTTTAGGTTTTTTTCTCCGTCTTTTTTTATAAAATAGTCGCACTGGTTATAAATGATTTTTTACACCTGCCGTGCTGTCTGACTATCGAAGGTCCATTTGAAATGCTTGTTTGATTTATTTTATTTGGAAAATATATTGCTTGCTTATTCAGCTCCAACAATAATAAGTACTTAATGCAACAAATGGATCTGGTATGCCAAAAATCGGGTTGGTGCAAGATTGCTTCGTTGAATCAACCAAGTCCAACAATCAAAACATCCTTCATGCAAAAAACTTTCAAATTTTATTTATTAAAATAGAGTTGGTCAAAAAGTAGTGGAGAAATGTTTCTTATATATCATTGGATTGAAATAATATTGTATATTTAAATAGTAATACAATATTAAATATTGATGGGAAAGTATAATGGCTTATTCAACTCCCTCCATATATCTTCCAAATTACAGTACCAAGGAAGATGGTAGTACTGGATAGATAATGGGATAATAACCAGGATATGAGCATAGACTTTCTAATGAAATAGGCGGAGTGTGGAAAAAAGCATGAATCGTATTTGGGACAAACTATGCGCTTCGATATCCAATAGACCCGTCGATTCGCAAACCCACGTAACACCCTTCTGAGATCTTTCGCCAGCGACACCATTCACATGCTCTGCCTATAGCCGCTTGATGGTTGTCTCGTCGAGATGTTTTGTCATTAGCAAAACTGACTAGACCTCGATGGACAAGATACTACGTCAGTAGAAGGAAACTGCCCAGATCTTGATCTCGTCATGAATAAAGAATGGCCACATCTTGATGTCAAGATATCTCTTCATTAACAAAATTGATTAGATCTTGATGGACGAGATATCTCATCGATACCACTTGGAGGTTTAAAAAGATGTCCTTGTCAAACTAGTTTGGAAAGCCTTGTTAAAATTAATTTGGAAATACTTAAAAGTGCTTGTATTTTAGTACATCTCGTCCATTAGCAAAATTCCTCAAATCTTGATGGATGAGCTATATCATCGATACAACTTGTAGGGTTAAAAATATGTTCTTGTTAAACTAGTTTGGAAATCCTTGTAAAACATAATTTGCAAATCCTTTTAAAAAGTACCTGGATTTGGGTGTATCTCGTGCTTAGCGAAATTGGTTCCGTTCTTGATGGACGAGTTATCTTGTCGATACTACTTGGAGGAATAAAAAGCAATCTTTGTTAAACTAGTTTGGAAATCCTTGTCAAATTCGTGAGGAAATCCGTAAAAGGTAATTAGATTTGAGTGCATTAACTCCTGTCAATGCATATAACCCAATCTGCTTTTGTCCTCCCAGGTCATCGAGTACAACATGCGGGTGGAATGCAAGTGCCACGGGGTGTCCGGCTCGTGCGAGACGAAGACCTGTTGGAGAGCCCTGCCCAAGTTCCGCGTGGTGGGCAGCCTGCTGCGTGAGAAGTTCGACAGCGCCACCGAGGTCCAGCCCCGGCTGAACGGCAAGCGCAGCCAACTGGTGCCCCTGAACGCCTACTTCAAGTACCACTCGGACACGGACCTAGTCTACCTGGACTCGTCGCCGGACTTCTGTGAGCAGGACTCGCAGATCGAGACGCCGGGTACTCACGGCAGGCAGTGCAACAAAACCTCGCGGGCCATCGACGGCTGCGACCTGCTCTGCTGCGGGAGGGGCTACCACACGAGGACCGAGAAGGTGAACGAGAGGTGCGAGTGCAAGTTCTACTGGTGCTGCTACGTCAAGTGCAAGGAGTGCGAGATCGACGTGGAGTTGAACTACTGCTTATAGGGGGAGTCGCCGTGCCATGGACTATCACCGAGCGTTTCATGCGGGACTTAGAGATGCCAACCATCGTGGATTTTTGGAAGAAAAGGTTAAGGATTTTGGCCTTTCATTTTGAAGTGATCGATAAGTGAATTTACTGCGGAAATCCTCACAATCACAATTTGCATCTTTTGTCCAAATAAATATTTTTCCAGTACCACATACACTAGCGAGCAAAACTGAAGGAGCAGTGAAGCTAAATTCAAATAGGAAAGGCAAAGCCACACGCGTCGACACTCAAAGCACACCAATCAAAGCCCACAAAAGATTAAATGGTTTCAACTTGAAGATGAATAGCGCTCGCGTCGCACCTCTGATTGGTCTGCGCGTATCGCTTTGAGCCTTTCACATCCTCTCATTGGCCCTATTTGAATTCAGCTTTGCTTACTTTGCAGTGAAGTGATCTGAATGCGAGAAAAGAATACAAAATGTATGTCGGTTTTGTTGGGTTTTTATGACGCAAGAGCCATATATGACCATGCTGTGCCAGACACAAGACATACATCACGTCATGGGCATGCACACACAAAGAAAAGGTTTAACTGATATAGAAGAGAGGAATACACTCAGGAATCGAATCTGCGCCGCCTACAACTAATTGGTACGTCTGAGTTATCGAACCGATGAGTAAAATCAAAGCGATAACAAAAGCAGAAGCGAACAGAAGAAGAATTTTTGAACTGAAGTGTTGATATTGCACTGGGTTTCATGGGACATAAGATATCTCGTCAGAACCTTTGACATCATGATTCAAAATTTTTGAAAATGCACTAGCTTTCTGATGAATATCATTAGTAATGCAAATCACCAGTCTGTATCGTTTAACTTTTAGACAACGATTGGTACAGCAGTTGTACCTTGAACGCGCCAAGAGAGAATTTAGATTGCGGCTAGTACAGCAGTTGTATCTTGAAAGTTATAAGAATCGTGCCAATTATATCAATAGCCGTAGTCAAAAGTTTAATTTCGAGGCTTAAATTGATGCAAAAGGTTAGTTTATAAATTGTAGTGTTCCTGAAGTTTTGCACACCAGTGTATTATTACAATTGCTAATATTCACAAAACAAAATGTTGCCAAGTCTTTGTCATCTTCTGAATTAAGAAATGCCGTTAATATGTGAATATAGAATAATCTATTTTTTTGGAAAATTTTCATTTTAGAAAGTCGAAACTGTTAATTTACGTAAATTTTTGTTGTTTCTATATCATCGATTTCCGACATTTTTTATCTATTGAGACACATAAACTAATTATTAAAATTAAATACTATTTAAAAAATATATATACTATATTTTATGCCAGTCCAACAAAAAATCAGGTATAACTTTGCTTGATTTGCAAAAAAGATTTTTGACTAACTACTCAATGGCTAATACTCAAGTGACTTGTTAAAAATCTTTTTTTTTTAATTATTTATATTTTCTAATGAAAAAAAAAATAGTCGAAATTATGCAAAATATCATTGTAAGTGCCGTAGATTCGTCAGGGCAATCCTACACAGAAAGACAAACACTTTCTTTTTTAATAGTAGAGATTACATTTAAAGAAGGTTCAGCTCTTTTCTGAGGCTCAAATTTAAATATTTGTATTTGCCATTTGATCTACATAAACACAAACAGAAATGAGTGATGTATCTATTTGTGTATACCCATGATCTAGCCAGGAAAACCCTACCTACTTTGACCCTACCTACAAATACTACCTACCCTACCTACAAATACTTAAAGTAGGAAAGAATATGTACTATGAATTTTAAAATGTCGAATTATCTTATTGAAAATAGTTCTCTGGAATAAATATGTATGTATAGTTACAATGGAATACTGAATTATAATTTCTGAAAATCATATTTCAAATTTCTAAAACATCTCACGGGTTGGCATTTCTGTTTCAATTGGGTTGAGAAATTCACTTGTGTTTCGATTAGTTCAACAAGTGTGCTTGTAACGTATCTCTCATTTCAAGGAAGAATCATGAAAGTTGAGAAACATGATTTTTTTTCTCTCACAGTTTTGTGAATTTAACCTCTTACAGTTATGAGAAAGTCCTCTCCAAACAAATGTCAGGTACTTTGGATCTCTGATAGGAAGAGCAAAATTATTTTATTTCTTGGAAAAACAGAGAATCCATGTGAGTAATGTTTTCAATGGCTACATTGTCCATTTGGGAACTTTACCCCTAGTGATCATAACATCAGAATAACGCTGAATGGGGACAGAATGAATGTACAACGTTTGGAAGTTATTTAAATGTACCCAAATTGAGATAGAGGTATGCTAGAACTAACGACATTAATCACAAAGTCAAATTCATAACAAATCAGTCCATTAAACAGACTTATTCAACTAACAACAATTAATTCAAAGGGAGTGTACGAATTTAAGATACAATTGGGTAGTCAGTGGGAATTGGGGAATTCATAAACAAAGTACCAGCCTTGTTGGGCTTGAGTCTGTAGCTGGTCGTCAATATTTGTATTTGTAACATCAGTTAAGCACATTCTTAGTAATCGAAATTTCTCTAGTTGTGAACAAAGATATAAAAAATTACAAATTAAAAAGGATGGAATATTACCTTAATAAAGCTTTTATTTTATCAACTCAAGTTGAATTCTGAACGTAAAACCGAAAGCATGCATCTTAGTTTAGAGAAAATGGGGGGAAATAATCGTTTCGGTTAATCCCTTGGTAGCCGTCTCGGCGAGGTATCTCTTTATTAACAAAGCTGACCACATCTCGATGGACGACATTTCTCGTCATCAAAAGAAAACTGATCATATCTTCATTTCCTCATAAAAAAATGATCAGATCTTGATGGACGAGATATTTCGTCGAAACCACTTGAAGGTTTAATATCTATGCCAGAAATGTGTACATTATACTTTTATACTGCTAATAAGCAGGTCAGGCAATCTTATTGTCCAAGTGTAAGTAGATCTCAGTAATGAAAAACGTCAGTCATAAACTTTCATAACATAAAAAAAACTTCATTAATTATATAAATAAAAATTCATACTGTACACTGTAATCATAGCACAGGTAATGTAAATAAATGACGATGATTTCTGTAGAAACTTCTAGACAGCCCTCAATAAAGTACAGACGTCCACTCAGATTAAAGGTTTTCCAAAAACGAACATTGAATTTCTATAGTATTATGTAACAGAAAAATTAAAATAACAAATATTTTGGTCTAACTTTCTCTCATATACGTAGGTTTTAACGAATGTTGATAAGTTCTCAAATCATAAACCAGATGGCTGATAGCAAAAGTATAGTCGATTCTTTTGTCATTAGCTTCATTTTTAAATCGATATTTTTACTAGAAGAGAATCCTCTTGCATTAGTCTTCATGTTGTAAAAATGACGGTAGTGCAACAAGCCAAACATATATATGACAGGGTGAAAGTTTGACAATCAATAGTAGTCTTGTAAATGAATGTCTTCATAAGCTTGCAGAATTTCTTATACATTTTTCTTTGGAATGAACTGAGCAGGAAAGTATATTCATGATATTTCAATAGAATAATACAAAACAATTCACGTAAAAGAGAAAAAATACGATAACCTTCATTGAATACTTTTCTTGCTAAAACATATTGAATTGTACTGAAGTTGTGTATTCTATAGATTAACCATGAACCGAATTTTTCAAACGGTATTTCTCAGCAGCCTTTGCGATTTCTTTAATTCAAATTCTGTATAAATATAGACATAATAATTACTTTTAGAAATTAGTGTGGTTTATAAAATATATGATTTTCAGAGACTTCACTCGAACAAAGATTGTTTTACAAAAGTTTATTTTAATGTGTTTATAATTTTTCTGTGTTCCATTCATGGGCTAAATTTTTCTTGTTCAAATGTTCAAAATTTACCAACAACTATATTTATTTAGGAATGTCCTTTCAAATTCAAGTTAACAATTCCGTTGCTTACTTAAAAATGAATGCGACTACTTCTTAATAATGGAATGTGGTTGTAGGACGTTGAATGGAATTCATTTCTGTGACTTACAAATAAAACACACCAAATCAAAATTTTCAAGGTTTTTTTTAAACTTTCCTATGCTAGAATAAGTTACCTTGGCTGGTGAAGTCCACTAAGTCATTTTTTCTTTACATGAATGTTGGATATTTTCATGAGAAGCACAGTGAGTTTGGCTAGTGAGCAAAATGTTTTCACCTACGTTTTTCTCACAACTGTGTTTTCGGACTTGCAGTGTGTTGTAAAGATTAATTCCGGGACGGACGAGGGGGAGAGGTGGAGCACGATTCCTTGACTGATCAGAATTTAACCTACATGATTCGTTAACTGGAAGAGCAATAACAATCATGTGTCCAATCAGAACAGTATTCAAGTCACCGTCTTATAAATTCACTTTTCCCTTGATTGTCATCTTGCACGTTCACGTGTTATCTGTATTCCTTGTATGTTTAACTAAAGAATAGAGTTCCCTTGCAAACGTTTCCAATTCACAAAAACACAACAGCGTTTCACTTGAAAGCCGAATATATACTAAATCATAGATCACTTGATCTGAAAATCGGCTTCAGTGTGTACTAAAACCGGTATACGGGGCAGGGAACGTGTTAAACAATCTTTTCATTTTTAAAACGAATCATCTACTCAAAATTCTTTCAGCAAGCAAACTATAACGCGATACGAGCTTCGAATTTGTTTCCCCCAACTGTCACCCTAGAACAGTTCATCTTCGTCTCGAAATGAAGTACCAGTTTCGATAAAGGTATTTTCGGCACTAAAATATCCTGTTCCAGCGTTCCCCTGCAACGTAACTAGGCTTTGAAAGAAACCCCACGGAATCCCTACTAAATGCGAAACTTCGTCCCCCACCGAAATTTCCCCGGTTCCCTTTGATTAAGACATCGCTCGCCCATTTATAAAACAAAAAGAATTTATATTCTTCTTTTTTTAAAAACTTCCGTGAAATCCACCAAAATAAATTATCCTCCTCATGATCATCCATCGCTTGGAACTTCGGTAAGTTCGCAGAAGAAGAAAAAGCCCGCATTGTTTCTCTCTGTTGGAGTTTTTTGCCCGGCTCTCTATCTCTCATCTCGCGGGTGTTATATAAGACGTCTCGGCATCATCAGTTTCAGCCCGAAACAACAACGCGAGGCAGTTGCTAAGAGAGGACGAGTGTCTGAGCGTGATTTATAACCGCAAAGAGGGGTCTCGGGCCTGAAACACCAATCTTCGCCAATTCATCAATCAGCCACTTCTGTCACTCGCACAATTCGCAAGCGAAAAAGAACCTGCGCTGAAGGCAGAGAGAGAGAAAAAAAATACTTTTTCCTCTTCTCTTCCCAAAGCATCCTATCAATCGATTCTGGGAAACACATGATAAATTTTCCCGGGAAAACTTTTGTTTTGAAACTTTTCCCGTGGACGATATTAAAGTCAACCGACTTAGCGATTCCGTTCGTTATCGTACCGAGTTGGAAACGAAAAAAGTATTTTCAAGATTTGGATGGGCTTTGTTACATTCTAATCACTTCTGTTTTCGAGATGAATAATGAGGAAGAGGAAGATAACGTATTGATCCTTTGAAAGCGTCGAGTTACATAAACCTAGAGATTACTTGTGCATGTGCGTTTGATACATTGTCTTCGAAGCATACATGAATACTTCAAAAAAAATTTACAAATATTGCAGAAAACTGGATATCTTGGGCTATGGATTTATAATTAAATTTGTGCAGTAAGTACAACTCTAAAATTGTTTTTAAATTTCATATTTTTTCATTGTCTTTCCATAATTAAATTGTTATGAGAAAACTCCCACGGACAGTATTAAAGTCAACCTACTTGCGATTTCATTCGTTATCGTTAGGAGTTGGAAACGATATAAGTATTTTCAAGATTTCGATAGGGGGGGGGGTTGTAACACTAATCACTTCTGTTTTAGATGAATAATGAAGATAAGGTATTGATCCTTTGAAAGCGTCGAGTTGCATAAACTTAGAGATTACTTATATATGTGCGTTTGGTACATCGTAATGCACCAAATTCTTTTAAAATGTAACATTGTGGATCACTTGATTCCCTATGCTTTGGACTTTCTTACTTTTGAAATTCTTATTTTTACTATCAGTTCATGTTTTTAATGAATTTTAACGTATTTTTTATTCACTCAGTCCGTGGTTAAAAAACTTCCTCGGAAACTTTGTTTTTTTTTTTAAACTTTTTTCTTGGATAATTCTTCTTGGTAAAGGCGACCAACTAAGCGATTGTGTGCGTTATCGTTCGGAGTTAGAAATAAAAAAGTATTTTCAAGATTTAGATAGTGTTTGCCTATCATTTCTGTTTGAGATGAATAATAAAGAAGTAGACACAGTATCGTTTTGATTGGAAGCATCAGGTAACACAAATTTAGATTGCTTGAGTTTGAGGCATTTCCTTTACGGTATATATGAATTGTAACGCATCAAAGTCCTTTAAAATTGTAACGCATATTGTAGAAAACTCGATTCCCTACGTTTTCAGTTTTTGATTTCCAATTTTTGTATGTAATATATGTACATTTTGAAATAATTTGAACTTTTGTATTTTTTATTTATTTTTAGCACATAAGTTTTCATATGAAGCCTATTAGTTTGAAAGATTTCCATTGTATGATGTTAAAGACAACGAATATAGCGACTTGCTTGAGGGTTTGGTTTTTTATCATTCGGAGTTGAAAGTATTTTCAAAGTTCGGATAGTCTTGTAGCATTCTAATCAGTTCTTTGTGGTGAATTATGGAGAATTCAAAGAAACGTATTGATCTTAAGAATGTGTCGAGTTACATAAACCTAGATATTAGTTAGTCTATTGCAATTTCTTCACTGTGTAAATGAGTTTTGATGCCCTAAATACTTTTTAAAACTGAAGTAATGCAGAAAAGTCCCTCATTCTGAGGCTTATTTTTATTTATTATTTTTATTTTGTTCAAAATACTTTTTAAAACTAAAGTAATGCAGAAAAGTCCCTCATTCTGAGGCTTATTTTTATTTATTATTTTTATTTTGTTCAAAAGTCCATTCTTATAATTTTTCATTAATTTTTAATTCTTATAATTCGTATAATTTTGTTTTTTATTTACTCTTGATCTTATCGTATTTTAATTGAATTTTTCGTCTAGTGTACTCGGCGAACGGTGCATTGATTTACACTTTTGTACAGGAGAGAAAACTAAAATGGTTAGTGACGAAAATGTTATGTTCTGTTCTCGGTGTGTATATTGTATAGAAAAACTAAAGTGCTAGCCGAAGGAAATATATCATCATTGAATTATGTTTTAATTTTAATTTAGTGGGAAACTGTTACTTTTTCGGAAAATAAGTTTCAAATCTAGCTATTAAAGAAAATTTACTTTATTTATAATTACTTTAGATTTAAGACACAAAATAAAACCTTCTTTTGAAAACATCTTGTGCCGAATATTTTTCATAGGTTCTCCCAAGATAAATACGTGTACCTCTTTTCAATAAAAAAATTAGTTTACTTTAGATTGTGTCTAAAATAATATGCACAAATATAATACAAATAAGTATATAACAATTCAAAAATGTTATTTCATGCCTTCTTCATACTTTTCCGTGTTGAAATAGACACAGTGTGGAAGATTTGCTTTTCTGCAAACAAACGAATTTAACAAAGGAACTTATGTATAAATTCTGGAAAGCTAATTATTTTATAAACTGCTATTTTGTGAAAATGAATTTTGATGTTTTTCAGCAGTTTCATGATTAATGTGTGAAGTGTAAAATATTCCTATAGACCCAACTTCGATCATGTCAAGAAAGTAGTTCAATTTCACCCAATTTAAATAACAATTCAGTTAAATTTGATTAAATGCTTTTAGGAAATGTATTACTTTGAATAGCGCATTGTAATGGCTTATTAAGAATGTAAAATTTGACAATCTTATTATCACGATTGAATTTAATGTACTTACTCTTTTATTATGTGTTTCTTTCTCGGCTTTTTGTATAGATTTTTAATTTTAGATAGCTTACTAAGCGACTTAAATGAATTTATAACATTTGAGTTTATTGTTAATGTGACAAATCATGTATATATTGTACTTTCTCATAGTGATGTACTCATATCAGCAATTCAATAAATATTTATTATGTATATTGTATGATATATTGTATTTAAACTTTATTTACGCAATCCCAACAATTCATTTTTGCCACCATCGTACATCCCGATGACTTTGTTGAATGAATAAATGTTATTTAAAATTTAAATGTATCACTTATAATTTTAGGTGTAACATATTGATGTGGGATATAAAAGATGAAACTAGATACTATAAACAGCATATGTTTTAAATGTTTCAATCAATTGAAACATTTTAAACCATTCACATAAGACAACTGACTGAAATTCAGATATTTCGGAATGCCATTTTTCACAAAAAAAAAAGGAACAATTTGAATGAAAAATTGTTGTCAATTTCATAGACCTTAAAAATTATTTCAATTTTTGTTCCATAATTTTCCTAAACTTAGAGAAACGTGTTTATTAAACTTCAAATTAGAATATTTAGTTATCATTCACTTTCAATAATACTGAAATAAAATTTGAAAGGAAAGTTATTACTATTACTTCATCGATTGGCGTGGTGTGGAAGTTTGAAGAGGTCAGGTGTTGACCTCGTCATCTGACCGTGGATCAAAATAACTAGGAGCTGTCATTGGATCTTTCCCTTAGGGATTGATCCCTGACCGTCACCATAAGACCGTTGTGTGCTACAGTGCGACTTTAATTTACTACCTACCAACTATTGTTTCATAGAACTCTTCTAAGGAATATATCTGTTACGGCAATGTATGCAAAACAGGCATTTAATAGAATGCCTAGGCAATATATAGAATGACTGGCGTTTGGGGGCAAAGTTATTTCACACTATTAATATTTCACACTTCCTTGGCATTCTATGCAATGCCAAAAGACAAACCGACAAATTTTGCATAATTCCGCTAATGACGTTTCTAATGTCACGTGACAACGCAACGTGAATTTCCACGCTAGCCTCAGACGGAGAATTACCCATTTGTGTTTCAGTCTTTGTTCGGAAGTGACGAAATACGCTCCTTTGAATTTCTTCAACAAAGACTCTGGCGGCGCATACTGTGCTGTGTGAAGATAAAAAAGTAATGTGCAGAGTCCGAAAACTATACTTTGTTTTGTACTAGCCACTGCGTCGCCAGCACGGCGTTGCCAGCGACAGTTCTTTTAGTGTGGTCTGGTTTGATCACTGCTCGCTAACCCCCGGTAATTGCTGCGAATTCCCATTTGGTTAGCTTTACAAAAAAAAAAAAAATGGGAATTCGTAGCCTATTGGACAACAGCCATCACGGCGTTTCCCTTTGCAAACCATCTCCACGGGCAACGCCGTGATGGCCTCGTCATTGTCAAATGTGGCCAGATTCGATTTGCGAAGGGATCCAATCGGCGTGACGTCACAATCTCTTGCGGAAATATAAATATTTAGTTGAAAAATTATTTATTAAAAGAAAATCCAACGTATAAAGTATCTATATGGTATAAAATTTTCCACAGATTTCAAATCCGTTAAAACATTTTTTCTATCTTTAACGATCACTGAGATAGAAAAAAGCACTAAAGAACGCAAGTCATTACTTTAATTATTTCTTTTGCTTCGGTCGAATCCGTTTCTCATGTGAATTAATCTTGAATCAAACGAAGGTCATACTTCGCGGCCGCCCGTTCGTATAGGAAAATATATAAAAGATTCAATTTAAAAATTATTTATTTACAGAAAATCATACTTTTAGGTTTTGATCTAATGTGAAATTTTCCGCAGATTTCATAACCGCTGAAATTTTTACCCTATCTTTAACGATCTAGGAGATAGAAAAAGAACTACAGTTAAAATGTTATTTGTTTTTTTTTCCTGTCTAGTCAAAGTATATATATTTTTTACAATATTAAAGTAATTAGGATATTTCATACTTTGCCCACAAACACCAGGAATTCTATACATTGCAGGTTACACATCGATTAACTGTAATTTTAATTATCCAGTAAGTCAAGTGTAAAACTGGAAAAACTTTAAATTAAAAACAATTATTTGATGTCCAAAATTTGGCCGCATTAAATTATTTCTAAACATTTGTATACAGCATTCCATAATCAATGGTGTATATCGTCAGGTGAAACAAGGCAAATTTAAGTGGCTAAAAATTCGATTAAATTTTTGAACACCCCATAATATACTCTACAAATACAGTTACAATATTTTATATAACTTTTCTCTGTAATGAATATCACCTCACCCAATCTTCGAAAAAACTAGTTATCCTCAGGCGGTCATCTTTCAGTTTTATTACGTTTCATATCGGAAGAATCTTTCAATCATAATTTTCGTATACATATAGAAATGTCACATACCTACGACGAACGTAAATTCTAAATGATTAAGAAATTCTTTTCATTTTCTTATCACGACAAAATGTCGGTCTATGGCCTACTTTCAAATCAGTATGCAGCAAGCAATCTGGAGATGCCTTGAAAGTATTGAGTTTTGGGATATATATAAAAGGAGGATCTTTGTAACACTTTTGTGTAAAACAAATAGAAAGATCTCGTATAGAAAGACAAAAACATGCCATTTTTATTATCCTTATTTAAAATAGTAAAACAAAAATTAATCTTATTTTGATTGAATTGTGTGACAAACCAATCTATATCAATACTTCACAAACATGGAAGCTCAGAAATCGACAGTATTTGTTTCTTGTCGAATGGCAACAACGAATTTAAACAACATAAATTCAATGACTGCAGGATTTATTCGCTAATTTCGCCGCTTAGTTTAAAGGTAACTACGTAGTACTTTTAAACTACTAGTAGTATTTTAGCACTACGAAACTGGGTGGAGTGGTCGTTCAAGGTAAGAAGGCGATTTGTCGCCAAATATGGTAACCTTCACCTTTTGCGGATTTTCTTCACATCTGCCGTTTTTGTTATGGCAACCCTATCTGCTGTTACGGAATTCGGCCGCCATCTTGATTTGGCGACAAAAATTAGTTGGCGACAAACGTCTTACCGTGAACGACCACTCCACCCGAAACTGCATAATGATGACAAAATTGCGCGGAAGAGTTCGACACTATAAAATTCTATAGCAGTTGAGGACAAAACAATGACACGTAAATTCAGTCCCTTGCCTCTAGAAAATTCACGGTAATATTTTTTAAGAGTATCATGAGTGTGTGAATTTACCTTCTCGGTACAGCTACAGTCTACGTTTATAGCTGTGGCAACGGCCTTGGCGATATTTTTTTTTGGTGTATTTTAAAGTCGCCAATGAAAAAATTATTGCAAAAATCTTTTCTTTCTAAAAAATTTTCTTTTTACAACGGAAAATGAAAGCTTGGAAACACATTTCAGGACATTTTAAAAAGTATATTTTACAAAAACTTGCACAAAAAGTAATAAGCTTATACACATTTGTGAACCAGCAGAAAAACAAAGCTGCGAATGTTGATTGTTGGGTAAGAAAATACCTTGAAACTTATCAATTACACTAAATACAGTGGGCATGTTGAAAAAATAAAAAATTTTAAAAGAAAAAAAGCAAGAAAAAATACAACCTAATACGTTAGAACTGTTCCGGGAAAAAGAATAATTAAAAAGAAAATTCCTCAAATGGCGAAAAATTAATAAATGTCAGAACTCTACCGTGAAAAAAATTATAATAAAATTTCCCGACTGGAGAAAAACAATTAAATGAACCAATAAAATCAAAGAAAAAAAATTTTAAAGGACCAATGCAATCAAAGGTTATTTTAAAATTAAAATAACCAATGGAATCAAAGAACAAAATTTCAAACGAACCAATGAAATCAAACGATTTGAATGAAATGTGAAAGAACTTTCTAAAATAATCAAAATGAAAATTTAAAGTTTCCGTTTGCCAAGGTTGCCATGGAAACCACAATAAATACAGATGGATTGCCTCAACCTACCGTAACTCGCTACTAGAAGTGCGCCAAAAAAAATCGCCAAATCCGTTGCCACCGCTACAAACATAGACTGTAGCTGTACCAACATCTCAAAATCTTTGCTTTGAAAATATTATTCAGCGCCAACATCTAATCATCTTCCACCTTGTTTCTTAACGCAAACTCCTTGCAGGCCCCTTACAAATCCCACTTTGGAAATACGAGTTCTTAGTAAAATCGAAATTTATCATACCAAATGTCAGTTCATCCATTTTCACAAGCTGACGCCTCAGTCGTTTTACGGGTCCGCAATAGCCTGGTTGGAAGAGCAACAGATTCGCAACCGGAGATAAATCTGCCGTGGCCTTAAATATCCTCACATTGGTATGGGGTAGGTAGTTAATTAGCGTCACACTGGAGCAGCACAACGGGATATTGATGACACTTCGGGATCAATCCAAAAGGGAAAGCTACGAGGACACCACATAGTTTTAAATCATGATCAGGTGACGAGGTCAACACCTGAACTGGCCATCCCACTCTCCAAATTTCCACCAATAACATCCAAATAGCTAATGCTTGAAAACATTCTTTCCATACACCTATTCAAGATATCTCACTGTTTTGAAAGGTTTAAATCTTCGATTGATTTAACACTTTCAATCTTCGATTCTTTACGCAGCTTTATCAACCGGATAGAACAATAGGTACGAATACTTAATAGACTGACGATCAGCATATGCTTTTCAATTACATCCATTACTTTCCTTCATTAATAATCAAACACGCCGACGTCCAAAGCAGTTATGTATCATCACATTTAAAGTTGATTAAAAACTTGACAGGACCATCGAAAACCGATCTATTTTTTCCTCAACTCAGCAGTTACATTAACCCCGGAAACTCACGCTTTATTAACAGAAGTTTCCACCGTTAAAAGATCTGTTCACAGAAACTTTTAAGCGATTCCGTTTTTTCTAAATTTAGCTCAACACCCGCGTGAAACGGGGCAGTAATAATCTTGGAGATATATCTAGAGTTTTTACGATATTATCTCACTTTCAGTAAAAACGAATACTGTCATCGTCAAGGAGCTCTCCATTCATAAAAAAAGAATCCATAGAAAAACATGGCAGTTCCAACAGAGGTACTTAGGCAAAGCGTTTAATGCTAGATTTTTATTAGAGGAGAAAGAATAATAAATTTCAACGAAACAGCCCTGACGTTTTTCCATGTTCTTCACCATTCTCTCTCTGTGAAATTCTTAAAAAACGCAGTTTTACAACTTACTTGAGAGCGTAATGGATGAAACTGAACAGATATCGCGCAACAGGGAGACAAGGGATTCAGTATTCTATAAGGGCAAACATAAGTAGTACTCAGAAAGAGTGTTTGATGTGTTTTAAATAGACTGCTATCGCAAGATCTGTTAAGAGTCTACGTCCCATCTTCGAATCATTTTTTGGATCCTATGCAATCCTCAAGACTTCGACGAAATTGAGTACAACTTTTTAAGATTTTTCAGTGAAATAAAGCAAAACTGTTTTTTTTTTTGTCATAAGGCCAGATCCTATCAAGCAATGTTTATTCCCCTTCAAGTAAATTGACACACACGAAGTTGATTGGTTGTGAGTTAAATGGCACAAGGGGCCATATTTGGTCAAGCTGCGCCAAACAAAAGACAATGTCAAGTAATTGTGAAAAGAAAGGATGGAGAGGAGGAAGATCGCTTGGTAATCCTGGGGTCGCAATCCCAAAACATAGGAAAGTTTAAATGATACAGAAGACAGAAATACTCCCAATATAAGTGTCAAGGAATCAAACACACGCCGCCTAGAGGGTTGCTATCTCAGTGGGCAAACACACTAAGCCATTTATGTAGAGTTGCCATATGTCCCGATTTGAAAGGCATATGCCGGCCAGTTGATTATTTTATACCTGTCAGAAAAAAGAAACAGGAAATTTCCTATCGCAGATCCAGACATATGGAAAATAGACCTTAGGCACAAAGAAGTGTAGATGAATTAGTCCGAAATAGAGATGCTTTCTGCAGAAAAATTTAATAAAGCCGAGTCATTCTATTTAATATGAGACGCCTATTGGACTAAAAACAGCATCACGTAGAAAAAGAGCTTCGATAATTGCAGGGATCAGATCATTCTTATATCGAACATCAGCCACGTAATAGATTACTTAACTCTTTATCAAACATTTCCGACTTCTATTAAAAAACTGTTGAACAATTTTCTTATCAAAAGAGAGGCCGACTCAATATAAAGAGTCTTAATGCATTGCAAAAAAGTTTGCAATTAGTTGAGATCTGAAAAACTAAATAAATCATATATTCCCTAAAAAGGTGGGTTCTAGAGAAAAGTGAAATGTTTTCAATCTTATATAAAAAGCAGAAAATGTTTGTCTGAAGTAGTAAGAACTCCCGAACGCTGAGCTCTGGCATCCTTTTTCATGTCGAATTTTCCATTTCAACGAAACTATTTATCGACCGAACAGTTTCCTTAGAACCAAAGAAGTAAAATTTAATACACATTTCGCTGACCAATGAATATTAAACGTCAAAACTGTCAGGAACCAAGCAATCGCAAGAGGGAAAGATACAAGCGCATGAAGTGAACAAAGCTCAAAAAGTCGTTCGCCGACGCGACTTGGTTTATTGGAAGCAGCAAAATCTCCTGCTTAGTCAGGTGGAGAAGCTACTAAATTATAATCATTTCACCGTACATTAATTTGTGCAGCAAGTCCTGTTAGTTTGGTGTTTATGTTATTCTGCATACTTATATGATTTAAACAGCAAACGACTCCCGGTACTAATAATACATCATTAAAGATTAACGCACTCAAATACAAATACAAATATTGACGACCAGCTACAGGCTCAAGCCCAACAAGGCTGGTCCTTTGTTTATGAATTCTCCAATTCCCACTGACTATCCAATTGGGTCTTAAATTCGTACACTCCCTTTGAATTAACTATATTTTCTGGCAACGCGTTCCAACTGTCTATTACCCTATTAAAGTAGTAGTTTTTCCTTAAATCCCGATTAAAATGTGTCTTATTCAATTTATACCCATGGCCCCTTGTTCTGTTATCCCTATTGAAATTTAAGCCCTCTGTGTCCCCTTGTTTTACAAACTTGAAAAGCTGAATCAAATCCCCCCTCCTTCTTTCCAGTGTATACATGTTTAGCTTACTTAAACGTTCATTATAGTTGAAATTTGCTAGCCCCTTTATTATTTTTGTAGCTCTGTGCTGAACCCTTTCAATTGATTCTATGTCCTTTCTCATATATGGAGCCCAGAATTGTACAGCATATTCTAGATGTGGTCTTACTAAACCCTTATATAATGGCAAGATTATATTCTTATCTCTTGAAGTTACAGTCTTTTTAATATACCCCAATAACCTATTAGCCTTTTTACCCGCAGCTGAACATTGGTGACCCATTTTAAAATCCCTGTGAATTATCACCCCAAGATCCTTGACTGTTTCTACCTCCTTTACCTTTACTCCCTGCAGACAGTACTCGGCTCCACTGTTCCTGTAACCCATATGCAGAACTTGACATTTCCCTACATTAAATGACATACCCCATTTTACAGCCCATTCGGATATCTGATCAAAATCTCCTTGTAAATTTCCTATCTGTAACTTGGTATCCACTGTCCCCCATATTTTTAAGTCATCTGCAAATATACTGATTCTATTCTTGATCCCCTGACCTATATCATCTATGAAAATTATAAATAAAATTGGTCCCAAAACTGATCCCTGAGGCACCCCACTTATAACTTCTGTCCACTGTGGATAATTTCCTTTTACCTGCACTCTCTGCTTTCTACCCAATAACCAATTTTTTATCCATATTAATGTTTTTCCCTGTATCCCCAGCCTTTCCAATTTAAACAGTAATGCCTCATGAGGTACTTTATCAAAAGCCTTTTGAAAATCTATGTACATGATATCCACACTGCTCTTATTATCCAGCTCCTCAGTAATTTTTTCGTAGAACTTCAAAAGGTTTGTAGAGCAGGATCTGCCCTTCCTAAACCCATACTGATTCTCTGATAACAGTCCCCCCTCCTCCAAGTATACTCTCTGAGCTTCGCGAGATTTCCAAGTAGTGCAGAGTTGCTTATACACCACAACACACCGGAATGGCAAAATAACTGAGTCTTTTTAAAAGAATCCTTCAACTTAGCATTCATTCAGCCGTCAGATCAGTCCTTTGGAAAATCTATTGCTCCTTTCCTTGGATAGATTATTGGTCCTCTCCTTGGAAAAGAATCTGTTCTGATATGAAATGGATCCAGTGTCAAAAACGTGGTCAAAAATTGGTTAGAAGTAATGCAGGTAAAATTGGTAATTTTTAGTTAACGTCGTACTAGAGCAACACAACGGGCTATTGACGACGGTCCGGGACCAGTTCCTTAAGGGAAAGATACAAGGACAACACCTCGTAATTTTGAACCACGGTCAGATGACGAAGCAACACCTAAGCTGGCACCCCACTCTCCAAACTTCCACACCAACCCAACGTGAGGACTTTCGGCCACGACAGATTTAAGGTGCACCAGCCGCCTCTACACCATACGCTTACAAACATCCATGCCCGGACCCGGATTCGAACTAGGAACTTTCCGATCTAGAGGCTAACATCTTAACCACTATACCGGTTGGTCGGCAGAAGTAATACAGGAAAGACTGAAGGTTGCAAAGTGGAATTGTGTAACCCTAGAGGGTTAAAGTAGGTATTATGTGTTAGATCTCAAAAAAAGAATTCCGAAGTTCAATACTTTGATTTTTAAGAACTTTTAGTTCTTCACCGCCTAGTAACACTTGGAACAAATTACCAATTGTTCCGATTTTAACTAAAATTAATATGGTAACTGCATTTATGAGTTGAAATTTCAATTGCCTATAGAACTTCAGAACTGTTTTTCGCATATCGCTCATCTCACTCTTTTCAACCACGTCGCATATCAAAAAGCGGCGATTTTTAGTTATCCCTGTTTTCAGAATGCTCTGAAAGAGTAGTATATCCCTGTAAGAGATCGTCATATCTCACCGCTCAATACTTAACCGCTAGAGCAGAAGTAATATTTATTTTTAATACATTTCAACCAACTTTTAAACTTTAAAATCACTGCTGAAAAATCACGTTTTTGAAGATATGTTGTTGAAAGGAGTGAGCGACATAAGATATTGAGACACGTGAAGTAAATATTTCGTCTGGCCTGTCTCGATCCAATTGCCACAGTTAACTCTTCCTTAATTTTGTAACTGTTTCCACATGGAGCGACTACGTGGAGAATCGACCTTGGGACAGTTGATCAATGAAAGGTGCGTTAAAAGGCTGGCATATATACACAAAAACATGAATGGCAATTCATTATCAAAACTATCGCTTTCGGCAATCTACTAAAAACGGCAATGATGGAAGGGATTTGTTTACATTAACACCATTTCCTTGATTTAACCAAGACACGTTTAAAACCACAGCCTTCTCCCTTGAGTCACACTTATATGTGTCTGTATTTTTAACCTTTGTGCTAGGAATATTGTTAGGTTTTCTAGAAATACAGAAAATAATGGCATTTTGTTACACAATACATTCCAGAAAAAAAAATTATGAAATTCATTTTCGTCAATGAAGTTTCTAATTTTTGTCATAATTGAGCTTTTTAACATCTTATCATCATAGCACGTTTCAAGTCTCATTTTATTTATGAAAACATTCCTTCATAACGCCATCTTTGAACTAGTTTTCCCTTTTTTTCCTGAACAGGTTTTAGAATCAATTCGATAATTTAAATACCCAAGTTCTTTACACTTTTAATAACCATGATTGCAATAAAAATATTAAGAGTATATTTCAGTTTTTCAGGAGTTTCAAAAAATGTTAGTTTTTCATGTCTCTTGTCGGAATTACCCATTTAATTTTGAACGAACCTGAGCGAAACATTTGTAACCCTAATGGAAGCAAAAGGACGATGGTGTCAAGTGTATTTCCTTGAACTGCCTTACAAAGCAAACATGTAATATGGTTGAATGAATCTCAACCTTTACTGCCTATTGCAGTTGCATAGCGACATTAGAATCAAAATTAGATTAAAAGCCAAAAAAAAAAATTTACCCTAAGACAACCTAAAAATTTATTTTATTTGTATTGTTTCTTTCCTGCAAAGAAGTCACAGCAAATCCTTTTCAACCCAATGAAAAAGAAGCCCTTAAACAGTCCAATCTTGGTAACTGAGGATGATCAAAATGCTGTCTCAAAGCTTAAAGCAGTCTTACAAAGGCAGAGAAATATACACGACTACAGAGAATAGACCATGAGCAAGAACCAAATGTGCTTATATATTCTCGACTGGATGATAGCATCTATCATAGCCGTGGGTCAGAGTAATTTTTGATAAACACTATTAAGAAATCATAGAACGAAACCACTGGAGCCAACGACCTTACCATGGTGAACAAACTGATTCTCGCCCAATCACAAAAGTAAAGTACCTTCAGGCGCAGTCAGTACATGGGAGAGTGACCAACTGGGAATAACATGTGCAGGTGGTATCTTTTTAATCTATCATGCATATCCCCAGGTATCACTTTCATCTTTGCATCAAACAGAAAATAACAAGAAATAGAGCTATTCTCTATTAACTTAAACTAACTCTTAAAACCTAATATATTTAATCTCTGCAACTGGCACGACTACATCTCTCCTCAATAAGCACAGAAATGACCAGCTTTGTAGTGAATGCAGAAAAAGAAGCATGCTTCCTGATTGGTGCATTAGCTCTCACCCACACCTCTCCTACACGTCCAAGTAAGAGTATAAAGGCTCTGACAAACTCATTCTGTTCAGTCAAGCTACAAATTTCAAAGATTGAGGGTCCATAGGCTTATGTTCTCCATGCACCCCCAAACAATGGAAGTTGAAAGAATTGGTTCTCCACATTCCGTTGGGGGCAAAAATGAAGTTTGAAAATCCCCATCTTATAAAAGTCTAATACTTATCGATTTAATATCTTTAATTTTCCCATTTCTTTTAAGTGCCTTATTTGAAATGGGCAAAGAATATCTTAAACTGTTACTGTAACTTTACAAAATAAATGTGAGGCCTAAACTTTATTTCTTTTCAGTTAAAACAACCCTTACTGTTTGTTTTATAGACAATATTCAAAGATCTTCCAAGTAGATACTACAGAAAGAACGGTAAATAGTACAAAAACAATCTTAAATACAAAGAAATTAGAAGTAACAAACATAATAAATATCACGTGAATCAGCAGGATGGATAAGAAAGACAATTAATAGCTTTATATTATTAGGGAAAATGAAGTGTTTCAGTGTGAACATTAGGGAAAATGAAGTGTTCTACACATAAAATTAATGCTAAACAAATTACAATTTATGAAGCCAATTCTGTTTTGCCCTAATAATAATCTGAATTAAAATTTCAATATTTCACATGAAAAAAAAAATAAAACATTACTCTGATTATCCACGTACTTAAAATTCTGTTGATTATTGACACCTGAAACTTTCAGAAAACATTTTAACCTGTGATTAATTGCTCACATGCTATTAGAGATAAAAATATAGAGTTATAGATTGTTAGTCTGTCTTATGAAAATACTGTCACCCTGTAACAGAACCCAGTTTTACAAATATTGATTTAAAGTAAAATGCAAAAAAAGACATTTAAAAATAAATATAAAATTTATTCACAAAATATTTACACTGTAAAATGGTTTTTCTTATTACATTTCACCACACTGTGAAATTATAACAGGTATTTTAGGCTTATTATTTGGTCCAGTTGGAACATTTTCAATCTTTCTCATAACCAACAGACCATCCAATATTCGACCTAAAATTGAAAAAATGTATTGAATAACATGCAAGCATAGCAACACATTCAGAACTTAGGGTTTATCAAGATTTATATTTAGTAGGTATTTAAAATAAGTGGCATTTCAAAGTGGCTTGACCTTAAAGAGGTTTCGACAAGACATTGCCGCCATCAAAATCTGAAGAATTAGTTAATACTTCACCTCGTCAAAAAAAGTGTTGATTTTTGATGAGATCGTAATCTGGTCAATTTTCTTTTAATGACAAGATGTCTCGGCCATCAAGATGCAGTCAGCTTTGTTGATGATGAGATATATTGTCGAGACAAACAACAGGAGGGTTAATTGAAGAGTGAAGGGTAATAAGTTTGCACAAAGCACTCAAGCAAAACAATTGTATCAGACTTTGTTGAGCAAATTTTTGTCTGTTCCAAGTACAATCAGTCTCTGAATAGCATTGTGTTTCCATTTCAAACAATGTGACAAATTTAAAGAGAATTATGCTAGGTAAATTTCTTACAAAGTTATACACAGATATCAATTTTCAATCAAGCAATACAAAAACCTTAGTTTTAGAAAAGAACAATCTTCTGTAAAAGTTACATTAACATCTAGTCTAACATACATTATGCTTGAAGACAGTAGTATGTCTTGAAAAATTACAACTCAAAACCCCTTAAACAATCAATTGATTTTAGTCAAAAAATATTCCAAAATTGAGTACAATGGAAAATAATTATCTGCAACTTTGGAATATTAGAATGCATGTATGTGTTATAAAGTAATGGGGGTATGTTATAAACAATGTATAGTTATAGAACAAAAGCAACAGTCGATAGTGCTAAATATCGAGTTTAAACTAAGGAAAATATAGAAAAGTATTAGAAATTGATAAGAAAATGGTATTTTTACAGTCAAACCTGTCAAAACTATGAGACATGCAAATGTTAATTCCAATTTGTGATGTTCATTTTGTAAATCATATTGAAACACACTAGAACGATATAAAAGGAACTATAAAATGGATAGACGAGCCATAACAATATTGTTTATTTTAAACTCTCATTGATGCAGCTATTTTAATTCCATTGAAGCATATATATTTTTTAATCTGGGTATGAAAGATTCTATCATGATTCATCTCTATGTTTGATAGTTTGAAAGAAATGTAACTTTTAAATATAAAAAGAAATTCAATATAATTAATTCATACATTCATTAAAACACGAGTCATCTATCTTTATATGAAACTAGCCACTGTATGGCCAGTTACAGCATTGCCCTTTTGACAGTTCTTTTAGTAAAGGACAGGTGGGACCACTGCTCGCTAACCCTGTGATTGCTACAAATTCCCATTTAATTGTGAACAGATCCAATAGTCGTAACGTTACAATCTCTTGCAAACACATCAAAAATATTCAATTAAAAACTTTTTTTTTTTAAATAAAATAAAAATGTATTAAGTATTGATCTAATGTAAAATTTTCAGCAGATTTCAAATACGTTGAAAATTTTACTTTACTTTGACGATCTTGAAAATGGAAAATGGGAGAAAAATGCACTGAAGAACGTAAAAGTCGTGATGTCATTGTCTGGTCCGCCCATATTCATATTGCAAAAATAAAACAGTTACAATTTAAAAAGCAGGAAATGGAATCTGATACCTCAATAGCGAAGGACAAATTTGTATGGAGAAAAAATGTAAGTTTCAATTTAAAAATTAATTATTTAAAGAAAATCATATTTTTAGGTATCGATCTACTCTATAATTTTCCGCAGATTTCAAAAACGTTGAAATTTTTACTCTTATCTCTAATGATCAAGGAGATAGAAAAAAGAACTACATAAGTCCAGTTAAAACTTTATTTGTTCTGCTGAAATCCTTGCTCATAAAATTAAATGGAAAAAATAAATTTAGAATCTGAGTTCTTCTTATACTATTTTCATTAAAAGGAAAACAATAATAATTAAATTCACATAAATTAATTTTTAAATGTTCTAGATTAAATTTTAAAATTTGGGCGTGACAGGACAATCGTAAAAAATTTGGACTACCTGTGTGCCAAATCTCATTATTGTAAGTGCCATAGATTCGTCAGGATACTGCACAGGAACGACAGACACACACAAATACTTCCTTTTATAAAAGTAGAGATAAATATTTAGAATCAAGATAGTTTTCAACCATTAACAATTGAAATTAATATGCATTTTCAGTACAGGTTGGTTATTTGGGGATTTTATGGCAAAACGGCTATATTTCATCAAGCTGCACCAAACACAACTTCAAGCAAAAATGTTGCAAAAGGGTGAAAAAGGGTTTGGGGAATAGGAGAATGGGATGAAATAAAAAGATCGATTGGAAATCCTGGGAATACAACCCACATGTTTACTAAAGACAATACTACGCATGGCAAAAGAAAAAGATCACTTTGGTACTTCAGGTTCGTGATGCCCCACACAACTGGA
This sequence comes from Metellina segmentata, assembly GCA_947359465.1. Taxonomy (NCBI): domain Eukaryota; kingdom Metazoa; phylum Arthropoda; class Arachnida; order Araneae; family Tetragnathidae; genus Metellina; species Metellina segmentata. The sequence goes on along the minus strand of OX375876.1, from coordinate 60,465,589 downwards.
GATGTAGCCTAAGGGCTCCAATAATACAGGAAATCGAAAAAGAATTTTTTTTGTGACAAAAATGTAAAAATAAAGACTTATATTTATTTTTTTTTTATTTTTTCAAATTGCACTAATTCTTTTGATTTTGCAAAATAAAAAAAAATGAAGGTGCCAGTCAATATTTATGAACTACCCAATCCTGTTGGCTTTATAAACATTTTTTGATATTAGAATCTACAAAATATTTGGTGAGCTTAATATTGTGCTGCAACTAAAAAAACCAGTGCTGCAACATTATTATTCAAACAAGAATGCACCTTTAATATGTAAAAATGTAAGAGTATTCTTATTCTTTACTGTACTTTCACATAAGAAATGTGTTATGTACTGACTGCAACTACAGCATAAATTATTAAACAGAAGAAGACTCAGTAGAGTTTTGCATGAAAAGCAAAAAATTTTTAACCACCAGTCTTAAATTAAAATGATTGGATCAAGATACTTGCAAATTCATGGTGAATTATACGATAAGGGAACACATAACTTACCAAACACCACATGTTTTCCATCCAGAAAATCGCATTTAGCACAAGTTATAAAGAACTGGCAACCATTTGTGTCTTTTCCACTGTTTGCCTAAGACAGACAAAATTCAGATGTCAAGAACAAAGAAAAACTTTTATTTATTAGCTAATGAACAAATGTCAAACATGATTAAATAACACATATGATTTGAGTAGTTACTGAAAGATTGCAAATAAAATCTTTTAATTTGGGAATTCAAGGAAACACATTAAAAATCAAAATGTGTCAAATTGTAAAGAAATATCATGTACAAAGATATCTACCATTGAAAGAAGACCAGGTCCATCATGCTTCAATTTAAAACTTTCATCTACAAATGTGGTTGTGCCGAATATACTCATGACTCCAGTACCATCACCCTAGAACAAAAATAATTAATTCAATACACATATATAAATTAAAACGAAAATACTTAAGGGGATATAAAATACTAAAATCTAATAAAATAGAAAATAGTATTAACATATGGATAGGTGTATTTTGCACCATTTTAAATTTCACTTTTATGACTGAGTATTTGGAATCTGCTTTTTAATGTCATCCATCGTTTTTGATGTCTTACATTTCGGAATTTGCTTGTTTGGTGCAAATTCTAAATGATTGAGTGTTTATCTTTCCTTGTAACAATTTATCCCTTGGGTTCATGAATTTGCAATGCAGTCAGACTGGTCTAGTTTGTATAATGTTTGTCTGCCATCCAGAAGGTTTCTGGGTACAAATCCTGGTTTGTAAGTGCATACATGATGTTGATGTGAGCCGTGGTAGCTCAGTCAGTAGAGCGTCGGGCTCGCATCAGAAGGGTTGTGGGTTCTGTCCTCGGCGGAGCCTACAATTCTGATGATTTCGAGATCGCCGCTTCGACCTGGTTAAAGACCGTCGTGTTCACTAATGGTGACTGGGGCACGTTAAATAGGTCGTGGTCACAATGTCCCCCATGTTCCCATACCAAATCAATACCTCTGGGGGTACCTGATCAGGGGGTTATCGGCCTCTGATTGGAATCTAAATTACGATATGTGTGAGTGAATGGATGTATGAAAGGGACCTTCCTGTAAAACGGATGTGTCATGTATGTCGAGCAAAGTCAGACTTCCTCCCAATGGGGCTCAATAACATGGAAGGCGCACCCCCCTCACCGTCTTCGACGGGCCTGGCACTCCTCTGGTCTGCCAGTGTAGGCATAAGAAACAACAACAACAACATGATGTTGATTGTCAGGAGTACTGGCAGCTTACCCACTGGGTGCTGTTTCACAAACAGCAGTCGGTTTGCCCCTTGTAGCGCAAAAAGCAAAGTCAGGCATCAGAAATTTTAAAAAATGTGTTTCAATGTCCAGGTCCTAGTCACTACTGTTTATTTACATACAATTTTTTTTGATTGCACTCAAGCAGGGCATGTTGGCAAATGAAGGAGTATGTGCCATTGATGCAGTAGTTATTAGGGAATAGGTGTTTAGGTGTCACTGCTCTTAATTCTCAACCCTGTTCACTCATTGATATAGCAGATGTGTTTTTGGTTGATTGAGTTTTATGGTTTATTTGTTATGGCACATGACCAATCTGGTAAAAGAAAAACTAGTACAAGACAAACAATGTCAAGTAATTTAGTCATTGTGTTGTGTGGGTAAAAACAATAGTTTTAAAAACACAGAAAGAAATATGCCCAGAGCAAACTACAGCAATCAATGGTTACAACTCACAAATTAGTACAGTGGGCAAAACCAGTGCCGAGAATGTGATTTTGGTAGTAGAGAACTAAAGGTAGAAACTAAACAGGTGTTTGGAAACTAATTTTTGAGAAAATAAATTTCTTTTTGCAAAAAGGACATAACATTTGTGAGACAAGAACCTCAATGTCACCATAATTGAAAAATAAAAATTAAATACTTACATTTACAAAGTCTCCACCTTGAATCATGAAATCTTTGATGACTCTAAAAAAAGTATATGTAAAATACATGGTAAATAATCTAATCAATAATCCTTTATTAAAAAGTCTTTTATTGAGATCAAATAAATTTTATTCATAATCTTGTTCTTTGCAACAAATACCTCTAAAATCTAGAAAATTAATCAGAATGTGATATATTTTTGTTGTCAAAATATTTCTGACCATCGGTCCTGTAATCAATGGTGTCGGGTATGATTTTAAAGTAGAATTCTTATTAGTTAACTTTAAGTAATAATACACTGTGCAATACACACAGGAAGAAAAAGTTCACAGCAGAAACAACAGGTATCAAAAATAAACATCACTTTACCATCATATCATTCACCATCAATTTCACATTTTCTTCAAATTTTCAAAACAGTAACGAGCGTATTAATTTTCTTTTGGAAATTGTGTGTGAACACTCTCTATTCATACTTTCATATTTATTCTAAACACACCCTTTATATTTCAAATTTTTGTATTTATAACAGTTGGAATTGAAATGTTCTCCCATGGCTCTTTTAAAATCATTAAAAAAAAAAAACTTAAATGGCACAATCAACATGCTAGTGGTTCAGTTATGTGTGTCATAATTTATTCATTATAAATGCTAATTAGACTCTTAAAAGGTTCTTGATTAATCAATTGACAAGAGATAACCTTAGATAATTAATTTTCATATCTAAAATTTGGAAAAATTCTAATTAAAGATGCAGTCTTGACATGACTCCAATTTTTTTGTCAACAAGCCAATTGAACAATGGCAATTAGTATAACTGACAATATGCCCCAATTTGGCAAATTTTAACAACCACTTCGTATACTAGGATTTAATGTCATTCAAGTTTGTTAAATACTTGTACAAAACCATTACGCATCTCCTGAAACAATTCAAAGAAACAAAATATGGTTGATAAAGAGACATTCAATGATTTTATTATCAATGAGTTGATTACAAACAGATGGAAAATTAGATCAAATGTGATTTAAAATTCAAATTATAATTCCTGTAGTTTAATATTTTGTCCAATCCTTAGCAAGCACTAGTAGCATGGAGTAAAAATCAGAGTCATCAAAATATAATAATCATTGTTTTTAAATCACAGATTTATTTAAACCAGGTTTCTTATTTTAATTAATGTGTTGCCTTAATAAGATCAAACCTGTTTGTTGTATGGTGTGTCTGGGATTGAATGATTTTTTATGGCACAAGGGCCAGGTTTGGTCAAGCTGTCTGGAATTGAACTATCATGATAAACATTAACACATAAGTTAATGAAATATACCACAGCAAATTTTATATATATATCTCTATATTAAAAAAAAGTTACCGCCGCCGCAGGATTGAAAACTGTGTTGTTTAGCTCGATTCTTAGACGGTTTCCCGAGAAAGTACTGATCGGAAAAAAATGAAATTAACATGGTTTGTTCTTCATCGTATTCCCTGGAAAATTATCAAGATTTTTTTCCGATGCGGCTATTAGTTTAGGTTTTATTAAGTGTCAAAATTGAAGAAGTGAAATTTCTTCCGCGAGTGAGCAAAACACGTACAAATTTTCAGTCTTCAGCAGTGAGTTTTTTTTAAAGAGTACCTCTCAACGTAAATTTTTGCAGCTCGTCGAGTCTTTTTTGGTATTTCAATTTGGTTCTTGATAATATTTTTTTGAAATTCGGGAAAAATCGGGACGTTTTTGTTACTTTTTTTTTAAACTGCCGAATATATATCTTATTACTATTAGTTTTTAATTTTTAAAATATCGCAGTATACCTCAGAATGTAACCTTTCTTACGGTACTATTATTTTTGAAATCGGTTAATAATTAAATTGGATGCGATCAAAAGTTGGTCATACAAAATTCGGAATCTTTGGATATTTTCGCTACTTTTTGTTACAACCATTATATCTAGAGCAAAACCCATTATTTTTTAAATTTGAGAACATCACTGAATACATTACATTACACTCTTTCTTATGGTACAATTATTTTTCAAATTGGTTAATAAATAAAATGGATGCAATTAAAAGTTGGTCATACAATTTTTGGAACTTTCAGATCGTAACTTCCGATACAAAACTAAAACGGTCATATCTATATCGTATTACTGTTAGTTTTTAATTTTAAAAATATCACAATATACCTCAGAATGTACTCTTCCTTATGGTACAATTATGTTTAAAATTGGTTCATAAATAAATTTGATGCAATCAAAAGTTAGTGACACAAATTTCGTATTTTTCAGTTCGCATAGCAGATTCCGCAAGCAGTAGTGGGTTGCAATTTTGACTATCGGGTTTGCCAGATATAAAATTTATCGTAGCAACAATTGCCGTAAAAACTATTTCTTTTTATTTGGCGAGGAAATAGGCTCGCTTTTTTCCCTCTGTTCTCAGACAGTTTACCGACAAAGTACAAAGTACAGATCGTAAAGTTTGGAGATTAACACTGTTGACTTAAAATTGTACAGGCAACAAGATACAGAAGATGTTTTACTATTAGTTTAGGGTGCATTAAGTGTTAAAGGCAAAAAAAGTGAAATCACTCGCGAAATAAGTATTGGTTTGCGAAGTAACCCGGGGTCGGCGAGCGTAAGCGAGCAGGGGGCGAAGCCATCGCTGTGGCGTCATGTACCGGAAAGTGAAATCGGGATAATACGAATTATTCAGATAGTTTCACTCTGTGAAAGGAATGTTGGTTTGCGAAGCAAACCAAAACCAGCCAGGCTCGAAACAATTATCTCACGATTCGTTTTTTAATGTTACTTATGAACATAGTTATACATTGAATAAAAAAAAAAACACTTTTCAAAGCAGAATTTAGTGGAAAGTAAAAATCATAAACATATGACAAATTCTGTTTGAAAATTAATTCCATTTTACAATACAAATCAATAATACTTGAAAAAATCCAGTTAAAAAAAGACAAACATTTAAGATAGAAAATTCAATTGAAAAAAAAAAAAAAACAGAACTTCATACAAGGCAGAACATTTGCATATTTAATTTTAATCAATGATTATTTTAAACAAATTGTTTCATTTAAATCAGCATATTCTGGTAAAATAATTGAAATTTACATGTAGGCATTTAAAGCTCCAATTTGTTCTTTACTTTTTCCTTTTAAATATTGTTCCAAGTTTTAATGTATTTTCTCAATTGTATCTACTATGGTGATTGTGCTGTGTATTTTTACACACCAGTGAATGACCCTTATATCAAGAACTACTGCTAGAAGTAAAACAAAATTATGAAAGATATTACCTATGAAATATGCAACCTTTATATCCTATAGGAACACCATCTTTTTTATATTCACCAGTGCAGAACTGTCTGTGGAGCATAAAACAAAATTTTATTGTTAAGTGTTTTAACAAAACGTTAAATTAATGTTGAACAAAACAAATATGAAAACTCAATAGCTTACAACCCATTTAAGTCACCACTCAATAACTCTTTGAAACTTAATAATTTGAGCGATACCTCGAAATACAGTAGAGCCTTGGTTATCTGAGCTCGGAATAGCCGAGTACCCATGTTATCCAAACGTAACTAACCAATTTCATATCCAAACGTAATGTAACCAAATTCTTAAAATTTCAAATATATAATGCTTCAAGCACAGATATGTACTATGCATATTACATGATCCAAACGTAAATAAGCTGAACCAAAATAATATTGAATTAAAAGAGATTTTTAAATATATAAGAAACCACCAGAGCAACATTGAAACTGAAAGCATGATAAAATGTTTAATGATAGAACATATAGGTCAAAATTCTGGCAGAAGGACCTTCTGGAAGCACTTTTGTTCATGGCCTCCCACCGATCACTGCGTCCTATAGGCAGGCTGTCCATTTTGTATTCATTGGTCGAAACGAAAGGATGTCTGTCCTTCCAGCAGTACTTGGTAGGACCTGCCAAGATCCTCATAATTTGGCCTCTACTTTTTAGATATTCTATGGTAGTTTCAGTTTGTATGTAGTTTTAACAAATAGAAAATTATGAAGCTAAAAGCTTGATTAAAGAGTCAAAGTTAAAAGGGAAATTATTCATATTTTATTTTGGTAAAAGGAACAATGTAAAAGGTAATTAAAATATAAGAGGACCATTGAAAAGGAACACAAAAACATAAAATTATACAATTTATTGTCAAAATAATAAATTTAATTATATTGGTATATCTTTGTATACATGTGATGCGTAACACATCCTGCCCATTTGGTGGGGAGCATAGAACTGCTCGTGGTCCACAGTCGCTGCATATTTTGAACTTAGAACCGTGAATTAAAAAGCTGTCGAAAACACCACTGCTGACGCAGACAAAGTGGGTGTTACAAGATTGGTCTACTTTTGATAGGTAGCTAACTTCCAAATTCTCATAAAAAATGACAGATGAAAATTTTAAAACTGAATTTTGAAAGCTGTTTTTTCGTGCCAACTCAAAATTTTCTGGTGGTACTACTGGACGTCTTGTCAGAAGTAAGGAAAATCCATTATACAATTGTAACGGTGAGTCCTACCAGCATTACGCTGCGTTCCTTCTGAAAGGACATTGTACATTCTATTATTAAGTAAATAAAATAAACACTATAAAATTATGAAAAAGTAAATTTGTAAAAAACATCAAGGTGAGAAAATGAAATAAATTTGAAGTGCAGTGGAACAGAAGACTTACGAACTTTTTCATAAGAATGAAAAATAAGCAACACTTCTAAATTTACTATAAAATTGTTACAAATTTGAGCATAGCTTATTCTTTATAACCTTTTGTATTTAATATAAGTTTGTTTGTGTTTCTAAGTCTATACTATTCAAGTTTCTGGTTATGTGAGGTGGCTTATCTACATTACATCATATAATCAAGTTTCCATTGTATGACATACGTAATATAAAACGTTGCAGATATGTCTGGGGACAAACTTGAGTAGTATAGGTAATGTGACCATACGTCCCATTTTGAATGGGACCATTCCGTTTTTAGGTAGGCTGTCCCATTGTCCCCAAGCACAGCTTCGTGATGCCGAAATGTCCCATTTTCAGAAAGTCATCAACCCATGGTAACAATTTTAAAGAGAGAAAGAACATTTGTTTTAATCCGACGGTAGCGCATAGTAACGCGGTGATGCACAATAGGATATGTAGGTCTGTCAGAAGTAGGGATGGAAAATACTGTTCTTTTTAAAAAAAATTTCCATTCCTGTTCTTTTTAAAAGAACTGTCCTTTAAATTGTTCTTCACCACTACTATTCTAATTCAACTTAAGACATGAGCCTTGTTTCTATAGCTGACGCCATGTCTACGGCGAAAGTTTTCATGGTAAACACGCAGTGCCCAGATTCTGTTGACCACATCTTTTTGTAAGTACTTATCTCTGATATTATAAAAGGAAGTGTTTAACTGTTTGTTTTCTGCATGCTAAGTCCTGACAAATCTAAGGCACTAATGGGATTTGGCACACAGATAGTCCAAATTTTTTGCAAGTTTGGGGTCGTGGCGAATTTAAAAAATCAATCTAGAACATTTAAAAATGAATTTTATGAAATTTAATTATTGTTGAATGCAACAGCATAAAATATCACAGATTCTACATTTATTTTTTTCCTTTCCGTTTTCATTTTGCGTGAATTAAGGATTTTCCAGCAGACGATAAAAAACAAATAAACTTTTAACTGGAGTTATTTAGTACTTTTTTCAATCTCCTAGATCGTTAAAGATAAGAGTAAAAATTTCAACAGATTTGACACCTATGAAAAATTTCATGTTTAATCAATACCTAAAAATATGATTTTCTTAAAAATAAATTTTTTAAATTGAATATCTTCTTTTATATTTTTGCAAGATATTATGACGTCATGCAGAATTCCCATTTCATTCCTGTTCTTTTCAACAATAAATAAAAACTCTAAAGAAATATGTGTTTTATTCAATACTCAAACTATTACCTAAAAATTAGTAGATGTCCCATTTTGAAGAAAAAAATAATAATAAATAAAATAAGTATAGGTCATCAGACCAGAAATTACATCTATTCCCAATAACCCTCCTGGTGGTTTATCTTCAAGTCAAAAACTGCCTTGTAGTAGCCAGCCTGATACAAAATCTTACCCTATGGATTTTCATTCAACTTAGAGTAAATAGAGCAGTTTTGTCTTGAAATATCTCACCAATAGCAAAACTGACCAGACCTTGATGGGCACTGCAGACTTTCCAACTGTTACGGAATTTCCGTAGTTACTACGGAAAATAGGTGAAAACTACGGAGCTAAGGTTGTATAGTGAAAAACTATGGATATCGTACAAAAAACGAAGAAAATACTCTTTCCCATCCCGCTTTCCTTTCCCCACCTACTATGAGAAAGCATTCTTCCTTCATTTCCCCCCGCCGGAATGACATAGGCGATTGCATTGTGGAAATGACATCTTTGGAAGATGCCTCCACTAGGACAGTAAAGCTAAAGCGGAGCCTTTATCTAGCAGCCGTAATGTGATTCGAGCGGAGGGAAGCAAAACAAACAAAAAACTTGACTGGCATTGTTTGTTCGATTTTGTAAAATCGGGATCATTAAAGATCGATTGAAAATTTCAACGGATTTGAAATTTGCGGAACATTTTACACCACATTAATATTTTAAATTTGATTTTCTATAAATAAATAATTATTTATTTATTAATAATTAAATAATCAAATGGTTTATATATCTGATTTTGGCATCGATCTGGCGTAGAATTTTACGCTGATTTAAAATCCGTTGAAATTTTCACTCTATCTTTCAACTATTCCGAATACAGAAACTTGGACTAGAGAATAAAAAAAAGCCACTTTGTTTTGTTACTTGTTTGTGTGACTTTTAAAATAAGATTCATTCATTTATATATTTAGCCAATAATTTTTAATATTACTTAAAAATATTTGTTTCAGTTAATTATTCAATATTTTTTTAATTATATTTGTTTATTAATTATTTTATTATTCAGTAACTTTTATTGTTTAATAATTAATCGATAGTTTATTGATACTATGTCGCATGTAATATTTCGGTAAGAAGTGCTACTGATGACTGGGTTACCAACGTTGGAGAGTATGGCAATGCATCTGGTCATTTTGATCATTCATTGCACCAGTGGCTGTTTTAACTTTCAGACACAGTAGCAGTCATGAGAATTACACTGGTGCAATAAATTAGGAGAGTTTGCATATTTTATCGAATTTCATGAAAAGAACTGAACTGAATGTAAAACCACTGCTTCTAGACAAAAATGCAAATCTTGTACGTCAAATACGTAAGCGTGCATGTGTGTGTAGATGGAAGCCAATAGAGAACCAGGCTTTATAAGCGCACATAAGTTAAAACCCATTTCGTTCGCTAGCACACCTCAGCGAATTTCTTGATGTTATTTTGCAACAATCGGTTAATTTCAAATTGTAACAGTAAAAATGAGTAACTACTAACGTTTAGATGATGGAATAAGGTGGCGAATTGTGGGGAGGCTAGAAGCAGGCCAATCTCAAGTCCAAATTTGTAGAGAGTTCAATTTAACGCCCAGCGTCCTGTTTAACTTCTGGTGTGAGGTATACGGATGAGGTCTTGGAGCCCTATGTTCGCCTTTTCAGGGGTGCAGTTGGCCCTGAGTTCATTTTAATGGACGATAACGCGAGGCCACATAGAGCTCTTCTGGTCGACGAATTTCTAGAGTGTGAGGATATTCGGCAGATGGATTGGCCAGCCAGATCTCCAGACCTCAACCCTAAAGAGCATGTCTGGGACGCTCTGGGGAGGGCAATTGCAACTCGCAACCCCCTTCCGAGAACCATCCAGGGAATGAAAACAGCGGTACTGAATGCGTGGGACCAATTGCCACAGGAAATGATAAACTGCCTTATTTCAAGTATGAAATCACGCTTTCGAGACCTGTATATCTGTAAGAGGGGACCATACCCACTATTAACCCTTTTTTTTTTTTGATTATTCTGCAACCGCTATTTCATACCTTCCGTCTCCAACGAGTGTTACACACGATCATGCGTGTGTATTACAATTATTGAATGGTTATTTGTTTTGTATTGTATCAATGTATGCACATATCAAATTTCATTAAAATCGAAATAGTAGTTCTAGAGATAATCGACCAAGTCTGGAAATTCTCTTAATTTCTTACACCAGTATACTTTATTATTGACAGGTGGTGCATGCTGATGCCTTAAGAATCTGACAAGGTTTAAAACAAATTCATTTACATTGGACTCGCATTTTCACGAACCTCCAATTTACGAACTACTTTGTTGGGGGTGACCTTTACTGTACGGTCCACAGAGATTTCTCGCCAAATCTGGTAACCTGGCTCTACAAATTAGTTTTTTGGCAACCCTATAGTTGAAAACCATGATATCGTGCCAATTTTGATTTTTGTCGCCAAACACTCGAATATCACCAAATGTATTGAATTTTGGCTATATTTTATTTATGGCAACCCTATCCCAGTCCCTTTACCCCAGGTTTTTCAAATACCACCCACTCCTTTTCAACCGTTATTTTCAAATACCATTCCTTTTCTAGCGTTCCCTTCGTTGGCAAGTGTGTTTTTTGGATCGCTCTATGTGATTTCCGTTACCATCGCTTTTAAACGTTCCTGCAGCGTCGCTTTTCGACGATTCATTTCTTTTGATTTTATTGCTGTGGGAATTACACCATCGTTAAATAAGTATCGACTGCTCCCTTCGTTAGCACGTGCGTTTTTTGGAACGCTCTTTGATTTCCGTTACCATTGCTTTTTGACGTTCCGCTCCTTTCAATTTTATTACTGTGGGAATTACACCATCGTTAAATAAGCATGTCTGCTCCAACTGTAAATATATCTCGTCGAATATGAGTGGCAAAAAAAACTTATGGCTTTTGTGCATGCAAAAATGCACGTTTACCCGCCCTTAACATGCGATGAGGCGAAGGGAGCAAATAATCATGACAGCCGAAACAGCGGAGAAATCTTATGGAGCTAGCGGAAGTGATGGGCAAGTTAGTTTTCTTTACATTTTATTGTTTATTTGTGCATTCCTCAATTTCATTTCCATATTTGCAAAGGTTCACAGTGTGGATTTTGCTTATACATAATCAGAAAATTGGATGCAAAAGTTTTGTTTACTTGTTCCTCTGTATGTTGTGTTGATGACGCCATCTTGGATATGGACGTCATTGACGCAATCGTACATTTGGCGATGTTTTGGAAAAAGTCGCCAATGTGGACCGTACAGTAAACGATAACCCTTTGTTGGTCCTGATCAGTTTCCAAATAGAAAAAAATGTTAATTTCCCATTAAGAAATTAAGTGCTGTGACAGTGCTTTAGCGTTTTCATAAAGTGTGCTTTTATAAATAGAAAAAAAGTTTTGTTTACTTGTTCCTCTGTATGTTGTGTTGATGACGCCATCTTGGATATGGACGTCATTGACGCAATCGTACATTTGGCGATGTTTTGGAAAAAGTCGCCAATGTGGACCGTACAGTAAACGATAACCCTTTGTTGGTCCTGATCAGTTTCCAAATAGAAAAAAATGTTAATTTCCCATTAAGAAATTAAGTGCTGTGACAGTGCTTTAGCGTTTTCATAAAGTGTGCTTTTATCCAGGTTCATTTAAATGCAATATTTAGAATTACCACTTCTGTAACACTATGTGAGAGTAAAATTATAAGACACAAAATTAATGTTTACTCACCTGAAATTTTCAGCTGTTTTGGGAACTATATCTGAGAATAATTCCATTTTCATTCTTCCAACTTCCTATATCAGAACAAAAAATTTATCAGGGTTGGAAATAATTCAGTGTCTTAAAATTTTAAATCAGTTTGAAGATTTGAGAAAATGCAGTGAGACAAGTAAGAAGCAACTATTTCCAATACAGTACAATACATTAGTATAAAATAAACACGAGTAACAATCCATACCCGCTCAGAATCTTACAATTTAGTCATTTTTATAAAAAGCTACTTGATAAGTAAACGCAAATACAAATTATGTAAAAGTAAGTTTTACCGTTGATCCAATGGTAATGTCAAAGAAAACGACAGGATTGTTTGGATGACGAAGTTGCTGTTGTATTTGATTCCAAGTCGCCATTTGGAAAATTCTTTTTTAAAAAAATTACAAAGATAAAAGTGATAGAAACTTTTTTTTAAATGTGTCTTGTTTTACCGGCGACAAATCTTTTTCAACATTTATTTTAGTTTTGTGTATGACAGTTACAGTTAAAGAAAATTACAATCCTTTGCTCCATCATTCTAAGTTTTCTTCTTAGCTATGATATTCACTACTTAAAACCAAATACAATAAGATATATTGTTTTTCACCAGTAGCTTAAAATTAATTACTTATTTCCACACTGTTATATTTTTATATCGAAGGCTTATTCTAATTGTTCACCTTATAATTTTATAACTACATTTCTGGTGAAAACATTGTATGGCAACGACAAAAAATGTTTTAGTTGTCTGCTATTATGTATTTGTTATGTCACATATTGTCATATGTTTATAATTTAAAACACTCGAGAGAATCTAGCAATTATACCACTTTCAACTATCAAATAAATTTAGAGAATCTTCAGGAAAATAATGACTGAAACAAATGATGATATTTTCAATGGTTTATTGAAGAAAATTGAGGAAACAGAAAGTTTAATCAATGATTGTAAAAAGCTGTCAGAAATAGCAGGAAAAGCAAAGCTTCAAAGAAAGATAGAAGCTGAATTGCGATTCCTAAAAAGAGTAAACAATTTCGTTTATATCCATATTATATTAGCATAAACAAGAAAAGCACTTGTTAATATGCTTAACACAAAAATGAAAATCATTAGCTAAAACTTGAACTATAAATACATAGATACGCATGTTATGCTGACAATATAGTTTCTTATCTCTTTCAGCTGACACAGAATCGAGAAAAACTGAAAGAAGAGCATATACGAAGTTCCAACATTTATCATTTATCTGCTATTGTCCGAAGTTGCTGTGAAATGCAAGGAGTAGTTAAAGTCTTGGAAACATTCTCATACACCATAGAAGAAAGCGATGATGAATTTTATGAAATGGCTCTAGTTGTGGATATTGTTGCTGATTATGGAAAGACCTGGGTGAAAGTGGCTACACGTAACCCATTTCATTTATATCAAGCCTCGGTGGGTAAGTATTCATTTTGAATTATGTGTAAAAATAGACGTAATCTTGTACTTTACAAGGTATAGGAATTTTCGTGCAGTCTCTTGAAATAACCATCCTTTTTAAACCATCCAGCAGTTTTTTGTAATAAAAATTAAGTGGCATTAACACATTATGACCTCTCTACAACCCTTCAGAGGTACCATGAAGTATGGGGCTGAGTTGTATCAAAATGCGTATCGCAAGTTTAAAAATAAAGGCATGCTTCTGAAAGAAATTAGTAGAAAATATAATTTCAATCACTTACTTTGGATTATATCCGTACTTTGTTTTTAAAAAAAAGGCTACTGTTATTTTTGAAAAAATATTTTTTAGCAGTTGAGTTAGTAATTTTCGTTCCATATGTACAAATTCATTGAAATTGGACTTCAGCCCTTTTCTTATCACGGTACAGATATGTAGGTACTTTTTAGTTAACTGGGCACAAGTCATAATTGTGTGGCAAAGCGCCAAATGTCGTAACCCCACCACCTAGATCCTATTTTATTGATTTCATGTGACGGCAATTACATGAAATGATGCAAATGTTTTCTGTGATGTTAAAAGGATAGGGGAAGACGGGGTACAATGAAACATTACTTCTAAAATCAGTAAAATTTGTCACAGAAAGTTGAAATTTATATATATGTTATGCAACTATATGTTCCAATTACTGATGTGATTTGGATACATTCACACTTCTACAACATTAGCAATAGAACATTATTGGTTTTTCACCATTGGAAGTAAGTTTCTTTACTAAAAGTAATTTTGTTTCTTTTCCCTCGTTGCTATATGTAATAATTATTTTTTCTATACATTGTTATCTTTGTATTGTTGTCTTCATACCTCCAAAACCAAAATTAAAAAAAATAAATATTAGACGTTCGAAAAGGTTTTTTATTTAGTAACCTCAGTATGGGGTACAATGAAACACTTGCAGACGGGGTACAATGAAACATGTTTCATTGTGCCTCCGGGTGAATGCATTTACTTGAAGTAATATATCACTGGTAAATATAATATCACTGATATAAAATAACATATTAATGGTTGTCACTAATATAAATGAAACACTTTTACTTAGGAAATGGCAACACCTAACATTAATAGGAAAAGGCAACACCAAATCAAAACAGTAATTTTGAAAGCATGCCAAATTAATTTTTTTTCCTTCAAAAAAAATACAGATTTTAATAGTAAGTTTATATTTAAAAACATTTAAGAATAGTTCATTTATTTCATTGGCCTAAACTGCACTTACTACAGTTCACAATCCACAAAAAGTTCTCAGTCAAAGGGGCCAAAAACAAATAGGTCAATTAACTTCTGGTGAAAGGGATGATCTTGTTTCTATGTGTGGATTTATTAATGCTTCTGGAAATTCTATACCCATTATTTAGTATTTCCTAGAGTAAATTTCAAGTTTTGCATGTTGAATGGAGCTTCACCTGGGACTGCGGGTGATGTAACAAAATCGGGATGGATGAATGGAGATATTTTTGTTAATGTTCTAACATATTTCCAGGCACATGCATGTTGTTCGAAAGAAAATCTAGCAGTACTAATAATGGACAATCGTGAATCACATATTACTATTTCCAGTCTAAATTTTACGAAGGATAACAGAATTGTTGCAATCCTGCCCCCACATACCAGTAGCAAATTGCAGCCTTTGGACAAAACTGTGTTCAAGTCACTTAAAAATTTCTTCAATCTAGCTACAAATGATTGGATGCTGTGTAATCCAGGTCGTTCAATCTCTATCTATGAGATATCTTTTTTGCTTGGCACTGCTTATTGTAAGTCTTTCAATTAGCACTATTACCACAAAATATTACAAAAGGTTTTTCATCGAATGGAATATGGCCTTTCAATAGAGAAATGTTTTGTGAAGAAGATTATTTGTGTTCGTACGTGTTAGATAGGCCTTGTCCTACTGAAAATTATTTCCATGGTCAGTTTAATGAAACTGAAGACCAGACACACAAAACCTAAGAATCAGAAGTGGTGGACCTTGCCATTAGTAGATCAGAATCACCGACTGCAGGTTGTTCAGCAACAGTTCATACACCATGCACTAGCTCTAAACCTGTGAGGAAATACATTTCTCCTCAAGAAATAAAACTTTACCCCAAGGCTGGTCCAAGAAAAGAAGTAAGAGTAGGAAAACAGAAAAGAAAAGAGTTTTGTTCTAACCACGACAGTAAAAAATGCTATATAAAAAATTCCATAAATATATTCTGTTGTAGAAATCATAAATTTAAATGAAGTCGAATGTGACTAAAATAAACTTTATAGGGTGAAAATTGCTTGCATCATTTGGAGTGTTTCATTGTACCCCAGTATGTGTTTCATCGTACCCCGGCATATGGGGTACAATGAAACACTGTGAGACATTTACTTTTTGTTATTTTTCAAACATAAAGATATTGTTTAGAACTTAATAAAAATTTATTTAGATGGGGAAAATACAAGATTAAAAGTATGCATTAACTATATTTTTGTGCATGCAAAATTGTGGATAGGAAAAAATAATTAGTAAATTTTGTTTCATTGTACCCCGTCTTCCCCTATCAGAAGCTTTTTGTTCTGTGTAATCTGAAATTGTGATAAAATCTATTTTGTTTATTTGTGAATTTTTGTATTTTGAATTTTTTTTAAATAGTCATTATTTTTATGAAGCTATTTGGATTTCCATACCCATCATTCTTATCTCTACTTAAATTTTGTACCAACAGTTGGGGCGCAATTGCGACTTGCTCTCTGTTTACCAAAAAGCAGATATCTATTCAACTTTACTGTAATTATTGATCTAGTTATGTTCTAATATTGAATACATATTATTAAATAAACTAAATTTTGTTATTCTCTAAAGCCTATTGACGTATCAGACCTAGTTGCTACGAAAACAGATATACTGAGATGAATGAGAAGACTAGGATGTGTGGAGAATGGAATTGTTGAACAAATAAAACAAAATTGATGGTTATCATTGCAAAATTTGGTAGAGTATTGAAAATTATAATTAGTTTAGTATAAGTACAGGGGGATAAGTATATATAATTTTCAAATTTTTTGATCATTACATTCAATTTGGAAGGATGAGATATACTAATTTGAGATTTTCTCATTGTGCATATTGGAAATTCATCTAAGGAATAAAATCCAGAACAATTAAGGCATAAAGTAACAAATGATCTCATCTTATTTTGTGCATCTGAGTAGTCAAGATGATATTGATTATACAGTGCAATGAAGATTTCTTTATGTATATTAATGAACACCCTTGAATGATATTTGCTACTGCAGCTTTTAATTTAATTATTTCATATTTTATTAATCCTATAGGTCATGGAAAATATGGTCGCAAATCCATAGTGGAGCAAGTTGAAGACATGGTAGATTGTGCCTCTCAGAACCAACACATGTTCATGGTGCCTAAAGTTGTAGTTCGTTTAGCAGCAGGTGTTACTCTAGAGCTTAAAGAACTTTTAGATAATTTGGGAGTTGAAGTAATTGGAGACATTGTCAGCTCTGAGGTTGAGGATAATTCATCCAGTGTATTGTGCAATAAGGAGAATGAATTCAAAGATAGTTTGCAAAATCAGTTGACCTTGGAAAGCCTTCATTTAGATATGGAGGAAGATTCAAGTCCTAGCTGTAGTGAAATTCTCACTGAAGCTTGTGATGAAAGCAACTATTTTAATATGCATGCTGTACCACCTAAAGCTGTGCTTAATTTAGATGTATCAACGTTTTTAGCTTATGTCTCTAACATGACCAATGGATTCTGTCATGCAAAGTATAAGGAAAAACTCTTGATGGACTTAGCTGAAATGGAACGAGCTCATCCAGTGAAAATTATATTAGACCAGTTGTTCCATGGTACAGATTATAACTTTTATATATTTAACATATTGTATCACTTAATTATCTTTAACATTAAAATGTGTATTTAAAATTATATTTTTCCATTTATCAAATTTTTATTAATTTTAGCCATTTATTTATTATGTATGAACACTATGAATTTAAGGGGATATATTTAATGTTATGTATTGAATCTATATTTTAAGGACATCCTGATAAGTATGATTTATCCATGAGTTGGGATGTAGTACCATGGTAAATTGTTTTTGATAATTATGATTAAACAGTCCAAACATGATAGTTATTACATTTTAATATAGGATTATTTACCCCATATTAATATATAGGGTTATTTACCCCATATATTAAAATGGGGTGAATTAGTTTACCCCATTTTAATACAATGTTATTTGCAGTTGTATACAATAATGAAGAAAGTTTCATTTGGACTGTTCAACTGATTTGCAATGGCTCAGGCTCAATACCTTAAATTAAAGTTTACCAAACTCGTTTGGCTTAATGGCCCCTTTTCAAAGATAATTTTCTTCAGCACCCCTCTATATAGAAAATTATTTCAATTAATGAGTTGCATGCATAACTGCACCTAAATTTTTACATTGCACCAAGACATTTATATGTATCTGTGTGAGTAGTTTTATAATTTCAAAGAGCTAATTTGGAACTAAAATTATAATGCTATTTATTAAATATGAAAGTAAATAGTTCATGGAAATGCAATCAAAAGTTTTCTTTTCACAGCCCGGGATAAGGTGTGGGTGTCTGCTTTTTAAACATTTCTTAACTTCTTATTTCATACTTTTGCTCCTCAATATTCCCCTATTTTCCCCTGAAGTCAGCATTTCCCTACAAGATTCCTTCAGTTCCCCCATAGGGCCAGTAACTGCTGCAACTGAAAAACTCCCTTAAATAATTTAAATGGAATTATGTATAAAAGTAAGCATCTGCTTAAAAGGAGCTAACAATTCTTGGGGAAGTCACTAACTTATCAAAGCAAATTGCTCTTTATGTGGTTCTTTTATAACTGTTTACTGTCCCTCTGTGGTGATCCCAACCCTATCAAGACTCCTCCAAAAATTATGGATGCCAGTGACTTTTCTTGACATAGAGGAAGGGGCATCCTCACAACAGTATAGTTTAAAAATTTTGTTTTGCTTATAAACTTCTCTTTATCTGAATAATCCATTTGTTTCTCTGTCTTTTACCAATTTTGGTCTCCTGTGTTATGATCAGCTAAGGCTATGACTTAGAAGATGTTATTCATAAACAATATAGTTTATAGGATGTGTAATTGTTTGAGATGGGGAAGAAAAACTTTCTAAACTTACCCTCCCTATACAAATAGAAAACTCATCACCATAAATAAATACATTAAAACAAGAGTGTTTTGAGGACAGTTAGGATTTGTGAAATAAATTTTTTTTAATCATTGAAAGTTTATCCTACATATAGAAATGTAAAAACAAAAATTATTACTCAAAATGAATTTCTTTAGGGGGTAATCTCAGCTCAGTAGGTTAGTTTGCTGTACTTACAAACTGATTTGTAGGCAGTGTAAGATTTATTCCTCCCACTGGGTATATTTCTCTCTTATGTTTTAGTAAAACTTCTCTTGTGTGCTTTGTCCATTACTTGAAGATGTGTCTTGTGTTTGATTCAGCTTGTCCAAATGACTCTTGTACTATAAAACCCCAAACAATCCTCAAACTCTTGTGCATTATTGATTTTTGTCTGTTTTTACTTTACTCTTTTATTCTAATTAAAATATGAAAGTTATTCAAAATTCCGCTTTAAGCATCATGCTCTTCTAAGTGGTATAGCCTAATATAGTTTGGAGGAGTTTCTGTTTGACAGGCGACAGATCTGAAATATTTCTGAGTGGGATGTCTGAATATCTTGGGTGTGCTGCTTGCCAGACTATTTGATCTAAACATTTTTGACATGCTATTTGGTAGATTAACTTTATATTAAATTTCTACCCTCTATCCTTGCATGTATTTCAAACATCTTGAATTTTTTTTTAGAAGACCGAAAGCTAGTGTGTTGTGAAACTGCTCATAGAGACTTTTTAGAAATTCTTTCGACTGTTGGTGGAAATGCTGAAAAACAAAGAGCTTCAGAAATGTTAAATAAAGTTACAATAGTACCTGACAATCCTTCACCAAAAGCTCTTTACCTTGAAAAGACAAGTAAAATAAAAGAACGCTCTAAGGTAATTATTCTATTTGATCATAACTTTTATCCCTTGTTATTTTGAATATGTTTTATGGGCTTACATTTTTAGATTAGTCGAAAAACATCTTGTAAATCTGTAATAGTATTAAAATGTATTTATACTTTTTAAATATGTACCAAATCAGAACATGCAAAGCTTTCGATCAAAATGTAATAGGAACCAAATTAAGCTCCATCTCAGTGCTTCATATACTAAGAAGCCTCACCTAATTATATTGTGTACTGTTTTTCTTTTATCATCAAGAGATGAAAGGTTTAATTCCTTTATTCTTTTATGATTACACTGATTCTCTTGAATGATAAACAATGATACTTATAAATTCACGCTTATGTGTATTTATTAATTCTATCTACATTTTAATAAACTGAGCATGGAACAGTTGGGCCGCCAGGATTTCATTTTGTATATGGGGCCCAAAGTTAGAAACTTAATTTTTTAACCTAAATGTTGTTCTAGACCTTATTTATTTTTTAAACTTCACTACAGGTCTAGTATTGTATTACATCAGTAAGAACATTTTAAATAAAAGTAAATAATAAAGAGTTGTACATATACAGAAATTGGATCATTTAAAACGAGGCAGTACAGATGCAAAATTAAAGTTGACACCAGTTTGTGTTCACCAAGTATTTGTGATGACATGAATGTCATTAAGAAATATTAAAATTTTGTTGCTCTATTCATTTTTTGTCTTTTTGTGACTTTTGAAGCATTCATGTATGTGAACATGAAAAATGTGCATTCTTCTATACAATTCTTTGTACATTCAATTTTTATTTGGAATTATTCATTTAATAAATCATTAATTTGATAACTGTTTGTCATAAACAATTTTATATACTTATAATGTTTAATTTAAAGCCATGAAGACCAACACTTTAGATGGTCTTGGCCTCCAAAGAATGCTTTGGCAATTCCACTGGTATTGAGTATTTTGAATAAGATCAACTTTAAAATTAACAATAGTGTAATTGGTTATAAATTCAAAGTAGTCTTTATTTTCACTCCCTATAAATAATTTTCTCTAAAATTTTTTAGTGAGACAGTTATTTTGAAAAACAATATTAATGTGCACACAAAAAGGTATAAAAACATATTCTTAAGTTGTATTAGATCAAAATGAAGCTTTTTAACTAATACGAAACAGTCATCCTAATTTAATTTAATTTTAATTAATTGAATACATTCGTCTGAACATTTTATAATGCATCTGAAAATTATTCAGGTCATGAATTTAACTTTAATAATGTAGTAAATATTATCTATCTCAACTATTATAAAATGAAGTTTGTGTATTGGGTGTTTGCCATGTCCTAACGAATCTATAGCACTCACAATAAGGAGATTTGGTACGCAGGTAGTCCGAATTTTTTGCAATTTTATAGTCCAGCCCGAATTTTAAAATTTAATCTAGAATATTATTATAAAATGAATTTAATGAAATTTATTTATTATTGTTTTTTTTGGAATGGAAACAGCTTAAAGATATGACAGTTTCTAAATTTATTTTTTCCATTTCCGTTTTCATTTTGCACGGAGGAAGGATTTTCCAGCAGACGATAAAATATAAAGTTTTAACTTTAATTATGCAGGTCTTTTTTCTATCACCTAGATCGTTAAAGACAGAGTAAAAATTTCAACGTATTTGAAATCTGCGGAAATTTTCACTTTATATCGATACCTAAAATTATGATTCTCTTTAAATAAATAACATTTTTAAATTGAATATCTTTTATATTTTCGCAGACTAGCCACTGCGTGGCTTGTATATATTCTCTTACTTGGCACACTAAAAAGACGTTACTTTTTATCATGTTTTGGCAGCACTGTAGGATTGTTTGTTTACCACAAAGCCTTGCATCTCAATTGAATTTATAGCTTTATCGGATGAAATTTAATTGAAGAAAAATTAATATTAGTCAAGCTGTTGCAGCTTACAAACAACATGCTGGGGATTCTATTTCCAAAGCAGCGCTCACATTTTGAGTCAAAATTTGCTCAAAGTTTTCATTTGAATTCCAAATTGTTCGAGTTCTGATTCCAGAGGTACTGTATAACTTTTCTGTAGCAAAATAAATTTATATTTGAAAAATATTTTTTGGAATACCATATTTTGTAAATCTCTTCTGCTAGGACACATATCCTTATTGATGCGAGCGAAGCAAATAAGGTTTGTGAATGAGGATTGCAAAGCAATCCTTCGGTCATTAGCGAGCACGGGCAGGCCCCCTAGTTCCTGCTAATTCTCACTAGTATAAGTAGGTCTAAGATTGTGATGATCTTAAAATTGCTACAAAATGTTCAGTAGAAATCCAATCCCAAAAAAGTACATAAAATGCCATAAAAACAACAAACTAAAAATACTACATTTTTGCAAAACGGTTTGTATAAAGTGCATGACATAACAACAATAGAACAAACCCAGGCTACCTAGTTATTATTTTCTAAATGCTTGAAATTTCTGATGTAATAACATACTCACATAATGTAATGAAAAAGGACATTGTTTGATGTAGGTTGGTTGCTCATGGAGGTTAGTGATTGTCCTTATAAGGAGTAGTGATGGCTCACCCATTGGGTGCTCCTTCGTAAGTAGCCATCAATTCATCCCTTGTAGTGCAGAGGTCAGAGTTTGGGTTTGGAAAAAGTCTCCTTTTAGATAAAGAAGATGACTCAAAGACAGTCTCACTAAGTGATTTCTAAGGATTTCAAAGATTGGATGAAATAAATTCAGGAAATAGTGAAAGTAGCTATTCTAAAAATTAATGCTTTCTGTCTCATGGAGGTAGAAAAAGTAGTGAATGCTACTTTTTTTAGACCCTCAGAGAGATTTGAAAGTAGCAAGACAAAGCACATAGTCAACATTGTAGACCACATAATACACCTGTATGCTGTTAAATTGAGAAAAATAAATTGTCATCTTCTGTATTTTTGCACTGTATTAGATAAATTTCCTGTAAATGCTTGAATTTTATACTAAGAAGTGATGGGAAGCAGATTCTCAGCAGGATAAGTTTTTCCTCCTGTTATCTCAAGAGCTTACTTAATACTTGGCACCTAGAAATAATAATGCAGTTTTGACACAGACTTTTCAACATAGGCAGTATAATTAAATCATCAGAAAAGATCTTAATGCATTGTGCAAAGATTTTACAAAAGAAAGCACACACAAAATGATGCTCAGATTGCACAGAAGTATGTAAAAAGCACATCGAGTGAGGTGAGATGTACAGATTATGCAAACAAATGTACAAGCTAAAATTAAATATTAAAAAAAAACAGGTCAATGTGACAAAAATTTGAATTTGAATAATAATCTATCACATCATACTAAAATAATCTGCCTAATTCGATACAGTACTTCAAGAACATGGGGACATACTGGCCCCTTAAATATTTCTAGGTATAAGACAAATTCCATCTCTCTAGTGTTAACACTGTAAGTCTGCTGAATGTTTTAAAGGGCTACTGTAACACAAGTTTTACCTTTACTTAATAAATAATCACTTTATAAAAAACATTGTTGACATGGTCACAATTGCCATAAAAAATTGCCACACTCAGGTATCAAAATTGCCATCAAAAAATTTATTTTCACGTAATATTCACTATGGCAAAGTCATTGGATCTGCAGGATAATAATAAATTGTATTCCATAAAACCATCTATTTATCTATGGCCATCTGCCCGATACAAAGGATGGTTATCGAACTAACTCCCCTTCAAATTGAATATACACAATTCACTCACTGTCATTTTTCATTGGTGAGAGTCCCAGTGTTAATACACATTCATCCGTTTTTACTGTTCAACCATATTTTAATTACATGTTCTGTTTTTAAACGTCATTTGAATTTTTTTAAATTTAATATTAAATTTGTACGATTTATTTAGAGAGGACCCCCTATACTAAGCTTGCCTTTTTTAAATTCCATAGAGTTTTTATATCATGTTGCAATGTAAATCATGTAAAATGTTTTTAACCATCATTGATTTAGGGCCCTCGTGACTCAGTGGGTATGCCCACTGTGCTAGCAACCTTCGAGTTGTAAGTAGCACGGTTCAGTTCCTGTCAGATGCAATCATTGCTGAGTGTATTTCTCTCTTCTGTATTCTTCAGTATCAGTAGAACTTTCATTGTGTGTATTTGTTACTTGATATTGTATATTTTGTCTAGTGCAGCATGTCCAAATATGGCCCTTGCACCATAAACCTCCCAAACCAACCAACATAACTATACTATTCATCATTTTGTTGTCTTGTAATATTGGAATATGAGTGTAACTCAAGGTACTTACAAGATGTGTTATAAATACTAAGACATTGCAACTGATAAGCATACGACTTCATATGAACATAAAAGACTCAGTCAACTATTTTAACTGCATTATTTTAAAATGAATATCACAGACAACTGACCTAATTGTAATACTCCAGTGTTATTTAGTTATACAAACTCTAGTAATATGCAACAATTTTCATACTTGTTATTTATATGCTGTGTTGATCAACATGTTTTTAGCCATCAATTTATGTTCATTTGTGTCAGCTTTAATACCTTATACCTCTTTCATGTTGTTGAAACTAGCATGTTTTTAAATTCTGAACAACTTTGTAAATCCATATTTGTAGTTTATATTTTTTTTTTTTTTTTTTTTTTTGAACAGCATATATTTCTTGAATTTTATATCTGGTGAATGATTTGTTATCTTAGTTTTTATAATATTTTTAAATCTACGTTTTTATAGAATTTTAAAATTTACATCATTTTATTATTTTGTGCTTTGCACAGCTTGTCCATTCTTGGACCTTACACTATAAAACCCCGGACAGACAACCATCATCTATAAAGTACGTTTAGAGGACCGAGGTTGCATTGTCTTAATATTAACATCTGCTTTTTTTCTAATACATTTATGAAACTTTTTATCTTAAAATATTTATTTTAGAATAAAACATATGTAATGTAGTATTGCATATTTTAAAAGTTGATTATCTGTTTTATTATAGATTGTGTTTGGCACCGGTGACTCATTGAAAGCTGTAACTGTAAGTGCAAACTTAGGTTTCTTAAGAGCTGCACAATCACAGGTAATTATTTATAATTACATAAATAATAATCAAATAATAAGTATACTTAAATTCTGACAGATTTAAAAGGTGTTTTACCAAATGAAACTTTCCATTCCATAACACATTTGTTAATGATTACTTTAGTTCTAGTATGGTGTTCTATTGTTTGCTAAATACTGTTTAAAGACATTTGCATGCTCAGTTTGATTTGTAATAATTTAATCTTTCTTACATTTGAAAATTTCTATTTTTCATTTAGTTGTTATTGATGACTGCATTTTTCTGGTATACATTTCCTACTATTTACTAAAGAGAGTTTTAAGCCGTTTTCATACTCAATTTGATATTAGTAGTATTTTAATAATCTTCTTCTTTCCCTCAGGGCATAAAATTTGTTGCATTTGTACATGAATCAAGAGCTCTAACTGAATGTAAAGAAATAAAACTAGAAGACAACAAATAGTGTTCAAATAAATTATTTTTTGAAAACCAACCCCTTGAAATCATTTATTGCAACTTTCATTATTTGGAATGTTTTTTTTTTTTAATTATGGCGGGCACTCGATTGCTAATCATAGACCACTGCAAGGCCGGGAAGCGATGGTCAATTGTGAAGGGGCACCCAATGGGCGATCATCACTACCCCTAACTAAGGACAGCACAATTACATCCATGCCCTGACCCCGGATTCGAACCAGGAACCTTCCGATCCAGAGGCCAACACCTTAACCACTAGACCAGTTGGTCGGCAAAAAACTATCATGAAATTACGAAGGAATATTGTCCATCGTAAAACAAGGTGTTTGTAGCAGATTGAAAACAAACTGAAATGGTTAAAAGTCATTCTTGTTCTCTAGATATAAGATCTCAGAATTGATTCCGACTTGGAGTAAAGAGTAAAAGCATGTTATAACTTCCTTCTGGAGAGATTGTCATGTCAACTGCAGTAGTAACCTGCAAGCTGTAGGCAGTGAGGTTTGATTCTTACCTAGGTATTTTTCTATGCATGTAAAGCTTTCTTTTGTGTGTCAATTTATTTAACATTGTTTGGTGCAACTTGGACATAAAACTCAAAACTTTTCTTCATCGTGTGCCATAAAACTCTAAATCAACCAATTAATCGTTCAGGAGAAAAGAGAAGTAACTTAAAGTGGGCCAAAATATTGTAATGTCTTCGTCTTAAAAGAAATTTTAGCAAAAAAATACCTCCAAATATTAGATTTTCATGAATATATTTATTTCTACGAAACATTGTGATTTGCAGTCATATTTTGTGAGTTCTAGACAGAGCAGGTTTGATTGCTCCCCGTGTGTCTTTATATCTTCTGTGCCAGTTAAAACTTTTCTTTTATGTTTCTCCATTACTTGATATTGTATGTCTTGTGTGTGGCACAGTATGGCCAAATGTGTCCTTTTTACCACAAAAAAAATCAACCAATCAAAGTTATATTTCGACTTATTTCCAACAGTTTTTTTAAAACTGGTATTGTGGACTTATAATTTAAATAATTTACTTTGTGAAAAGTAGTGTGTTGAAGATAAAGTTGAAGAAAACAAGTCATATTTTAAATGTTATGACACTTTCTGTAAAATTTTAGAATAGAATTATGCATAGTTTGTTCAAGTAAACAAAATGTGACTATACTCAAGTCTGCCCTGTCCTATATTGGGGCAACGTCTGCAATCAGGACCTGAAATTGTGCAATTTGAAGGTTTGGTTGAATTGCTCTGGCAGTTGCTCTATTTCGATTCTGTGTTTGTTGGCAACAATGAAACTTTCCTGCTTTAGATGCAGTACAAATTATATTGGGATAAAACTTGATTTTTTTTAAAGTACTAAAACTCTAGTGCAAATTGCTAGATAATTGGGTTTGATAACTGTTGTGGGAATAATTGGCTTAATTCCGAAGCACAGTGCATTAAATTTGTAAAAAGGGTATTTGGACTTCTAAAATGCTACCATATTATACTGACCCCTACTAATCCGTTCACAGAAATAAAGTGAATGTTCAGCATTACAGTTTTAGAGCATGAAAAGGATGGAGTGAGGTGTAAAATATTTTGGAAATACAATTTTTAAAATATGCCAATATGGTAAACTAAACATTATAAATTATTTTATAATTAACCTATATGAATGTCTTCAAAATTGTGTTCAAAAACCTTTCATGATTCCCGGGAGCAGAAAGTGCTTAAAACTGCGACATACGACGCAGAACAAAGTCTTTGCAGAACAATTTTTCCTTAATTTTATAAAAAATTTTGGCCGATTTTTTTTCTATCATAAGTTACAATGTTCTGCAGTGAAAATCGCGCTCCTTGCCACACTTTTTTTTTCTTCTCTAGCTACGGAACAACATCACTACACCGCCCAAATTACCACTAACACTATAAATAACACATATATGTAAATGACAAAATATTTAACTTCAAAAGTTATCCTCAGAATTGCCAATTCTGAAAGTATGCCTCGGTTTTAAATAAAGTTAATTAATTTTGATGTGTTTTATTACAAATACGTATCAAATATTTAGCCGCTAATTGTGTTTTATGTCTGTTTTTGATTTTACTGGTGTTTTCAAAATTCGGACAAAATGTCTGCAGAACAATTGCAATTGCTTGGAGTTGTTGCAGAACACTGAATATAATTCTGCACCTGGGACTTTGTTGAAGCCCAATTTTTTAAACGATCTAGGTGATGACACTACGACTACCAACACCTTTTGTTTATGTTTCTACTGTGTTATATCTGTGGCCAAGGAAAATAACTGGATAAGTCGAAATTTTGCAAAAATGAGATAAGGTCGTCTTTTGGAGGATTTGTCTTGGGGACTTGCGTATTGTGGAGAAGTGGATAATTAATATGCATGAAAAAGGAGTAACAAAGAATGCAACCAAAATAAATTATTACAAAAACTCAATTTATAAGAAAGGGGCACATTTTTCAAACGTACTCCTAAAAGGCAGTTTTTAGACTTATCCAGTTATTCCCCTTTTGACCACATATATGAGATATGAAGAACTGAAAAAAAATAAACGAGGAGTAGAGAGGTTCAGTTCACGTATTCTTTCATAGGTTGCCATCTATATCTAGTAAGAAGGCGGATGGCTTTCGGAAAGTCCATTTCTGAAATGGTAGTGAGATCGCAAGAGAGAAGGGTTACCTTACGCCAGGGCTCGAAATACCCGGGTGCACATGAAAATAAAATTGCGCACCTAATTTTTTCCAGCTAGGTGCATGCCGTGCACCTAACGTTAAAAAGGGGAGGGAACGTTTATGTTATTTTGATGCTTTAACAAACTATTGGTATCCACCTCTCTCGCTCTAAGGTAACGTAATTAAAATTCATAAATACACGCTATGATAAAACAAAATCGCTGGGCCGTAACGGGTTTCTACAGGAGGAAGGTTTACTTGTGCCACTGCCACCAGAACTTTCCGATGATCGAAACATTTTCCAGATGGCTCTGTTGAAACGACTGCCTCGACAGCCGTGCGCCGGAGAAGGGAGAATTTAGAAGTTTAAATATTTTTATTTACTATCTACTACTAACCTATCTAAACACACCCAACTAATAAAGTAGTTTACATTATATCAATGCTCTTATATTACGTTTTTTCAAATGTGCACCTAAAATGTAACCTGTGCGCCTAATTTAAAAACAGGTGCACCTTGTGCACATGTATTAAAAAATCTATTTCGAGGCCTGCCTTACGCAAAATCATGTATAATAGTTGTCAGAGTGCATTATTTGTTTCGTCAACTCGTTATCACTGTTATTGCTTCTACCACCGAACGTAAGACACCAACTGTGGAAAGGATTGTTTGTGTTTACCCTGTTCCCTTCTAATTTAGCAAATCGGCTCGAACTAAATCACGACTCAAGTGAAAACTCTGCCTCCTATGAGAACTTGTGGTTGTGGTAGACCAATTGGTAGAGTCGAGGATTAGCAACTGGAGTGTTGTGAGTTCGAAACTCGATTCAATGACCGCCGTGTACGTGAGGGCTGGTGCACGTGAAATCTCGTGACCTCAAATATCCTCACGTTGGCGTCGTGTAAAAGTTTGGAGAGTAGGGTGCCAGCTAAGGTGTTGACCTCGTTATCTGTTCGTGATTCAAAATTACGTGATATTCGACTTCACGAATCCTAGGAACTTGAGAGACGTATTCTGCAAGAGTCGATGCTTAACGAAACTTCAATTTGCACAACCTTCGAAAAAGCTACATAGCGACAGAAAGCGTTGACCTTATAGAATTGAAAACTGGCATCGCTCTTCTACAAGAAGCTTATGTAAAGTCAAATAACCTCCCAGGATTTTCTAACCATTGGAAGATTTTTAATTTCCACTTCCAACTTGGCTATAATTGCTATTAATACGAAGACTATTAAACCAACGTTCCTGGTAAATTGAACGCCTTCGCCAAAATGAACATTTTGGACAATCGGGTTCTTACTACGCTCTGACAATTTTGTGGAATGGTCGAATGTTACTTCCAGGACGACAACGCTCCATGTCATGTTGCAGCCTCTGTCAGGCAGTGGTATCAAGATATGGATGTAAAACGTCTTCCCTGGCCTGCTCAGAGTTCCGACCTAAACCCCGTAGAGCATGTGTGGGACGAGTTAGAACGACGCTTATGGATCAGAGAACCACGTCCGAAATCTACCGCTGAGCTGGCGACATTTTGCAGCCTTGTTGAAAGTATACCCATAAGAATTGCTAGTGTAATTGCAGCATATGGGGGACCATCTCCCTATTAAAGCATGTATTCTTTCCTTTTACCTTCACATCTTGCTGTCCGGTCCATTATTGTAGGGTAGTGTACTTATAAGATCTTGAAAACTTGCAGAAACTCCACCCCTAAATGTTGGATCCATGATTTATTACTGATGAAGAAAAAAGTCAGAGCTCTTCGAAGACGAAGTCAAAGAGAAACTGGAGAGGAAAGAGAGAAATGGAAACAAGTTTATAAGAAAGAAAAAGCTTTATGTAAAAGACAAATAAGGGAAACTAAGGAAACCACGTGGGAAAAGTTCTGCACGGAAACTAACCAAACTCTTGGTACGATATTTAAATTAGCCACCCAAAATTTTTTAACCCGACATTCTCTACGACGCGACGCATCAACAGATCCAAACAGTACCATTACAGATGATATCTTACAAAAACTCGGAAGATATTTCCCCAAATGATGATACTTCCACAGATGACACTCACCATATCTCCATTAGACAAAATGCTGATTACATCAAGCCCATGTATTAATCAAGAAAATAAAGATGAATCTCCTTTCACCATGGAAGAATTGCAAGAAGCTATTAAAAGAACACCCCATTACAAAACTTCTGGCATTGATGGAAAAATTCAAGATATCTACAATGCTATCCCCCATATCATCTTGGAACTCTGCAATACCTGTCTTCGACTTCCCAAAGTGTTTCAAAAAGGATGAGGTTATTTTAATCAAAAAACCTGGATGAAACCCTCAAAATCTAAGATCCTTTAGACCCATTTCTTTTCTACCTGTCGTGGGAAAGACATTGGAAAGATAATTGCAAACAAGAATAAATCATCACCTGAAAACAAAGAATGTGATGAACATAAATCAAAATACGGCTTTCAAGAAAGTAAATTAACAGAGCATGCCCTAAATCTTCTGAAAATCATTAGTAAAAATTTTGAGTCTAAAAAGTACACCGCTGTCATCTCTATTGATATAGAAGGCGCATTTGATAACTTATGGTGGTCCTCCCTTATTAACAAGCTTTTTAAAAAACAATTTCCACGTAACATCCTCCAGATCCTGTGCAACTATCTTCAAGACAGAATCGTCTTCAAGTACGGAGATATTCAAATCATGAAGAGACTACAAAAAGGAAGTCCTCAAGGTTCTTGCCCGAGCCCTATTTTATGGAACATCATTGCCAACAAGATCTTAAGTATGGTTTGGGGTTCCCATGCTCAAACTCAAGCATTTGCAGACGACTTTATTATTATTATTATTATTACCGGCTCTACACGCAGGGAACTTGAAACTTTAACTCTAAGAGGCTCTTAACAAGTTTAGCCTCAAGATATTAGATGAAAATTTTAACATTTCCTGAGGAAAACTAAGGTTGTGGTTTTCCTGAGCCAAAACTCAATAGAAAACTCATCTTTAAATTTGAAAACACCAGTGTTCCTATTGTTAAAATACCTACCATCAAACGCACTCCTTAAAACTAGGAACATCATGATATTCACAGATAAAACTTCGTCCATCAATTTTAAAGACTTGGTACATTACAGTAATTGAGAGGGCAGCTTGCTATGCAGCTAGTATATGAGGTATGAATCCTACGGTAGCGATGGTAAACCATCAATCTGGTATCAAAGGAGTTTGGCTCTTTTGATCACTCGAACTTACAGAACGACTTCAACGGCATCTCTTCAGACACTGTCTGGTATTGTGCCCCTGCACCTAGTCGTCCAAAAGGAAGTTGTTTCAAAAATAATGAAACTCTTCAGGAAAACGTTAAGCTATATGGTCAATGGTTTATCTGCACTGTGATTATGAAGAGAAATGTTTTTCTTCAACTCACTCAATCCGCTCAAATCTTCAATCAATTATCTGACCACACTCTCCCAACATCACAACATCAATCTATACAGACGGCTCGAAAACTCCCAAAGGTGTTGGCAGCGCATATGTACTTTTTGAGGATTCCCCAATCTGTTATAGTTGGGCTACCACCCTACTTCCTTGAAACTCTGTATACCAAGCTGAACTGCTTGCTCTTAAGGAAGCAGTCTACTATTGTGTTTCAGAGAGAATAGCAGCCAACATCATGACAGACTGTGCATCAAGTATCGCCGCTCTTGGTAATCTTTTCTCCCACAACCAGAACGTCCATGAGGTCAAGGAAAACTGCTTGAAGCCACTGAAATAACGCAAATTAAAATCTCATGGGTTAAAGCACACGCTGGCATTGAGGGAAATGAGCAAGCATACTTACTTGTAAAGTCTGCAGCAAATGGGATTTCTCACCAAACAAAGGTGCAAATTACTAAGTTATATTAATACATTGGTCTTGAACCAATGGCAAGCAGAATGGGATGCTTCTACCAAAGGGAGATGCACTCATTAATTATTTCCAAAGATTTCAACCTACCTAGAATACCAGAACTCAAACAACTAGTAAACTGTGCATCTGCGGCCGAGAAAGTGATCCCATCCACTACTTTTTGACTGTGATCTCACAAGTCCGTAGCATTTGGTGAAACTTTCTCTTCAAAACTAATCTCATTGGTGCCAAAATACTGCCAAGAACAGACCACAAAATCCTTAAAGTGATGGAATTTCTCAGTTTCAACCTTGATTACATTTGTGAGAGCTGAGAAGCCGAAAGATCTCAAAATAACTTTCATTTTCTTTCGAAACTAGTATACGTCATTTTGGCTGTCTTCAAACGTTCTGATTTTAGAATTTTCTAAATTGTTTCCCTTCTGAATACGATTTCCTGTTTTTATGTATGGTTTTTGTTTATTGTGTTTTTTTTTCTCATTTGTTCAGTGTTTATTTTCACACTATGTCATCCTTTTCTTTTGTCATCGTGTATTTTTGGGCTCACATGTTTTGCCTTTCCTTTTTCTGTGTACTCAAATGTTTTCTATGCATTGTGGATTGCTCGGCTCTCCCTTACCCCCGAATCTCCTCCGTAAAGCAAACTATACAGTTGAAAGCCTCACAGGTGAAACAGTGTAATACGGACATTCGTCAATAGCTCGTTATGTTGCTCCAGTGTGGCGTAAATTAAACTAAACTATGAGAACCATCCGCTCTCACTCAAAGTGCTTATGGCGCAATTTTTATGCGTCCCCTCCGGATAAGCAATAGATTCAAGCAGAAGGTTTAAGTTCTTTGCCGCATCTACCTAAATAAAAACAGCAACTCCCGACAGGGATGAAACGGGAACAAACCCCTGTAGCTTGATCAGGGAAGTGTCCATATACACTTGGGATTACAACATTCGCATTGAATAAATTACGACGAAATCAGACGAGTGCAGATGGGACTAAACAGGAGCAACGACAGAGAGAAACCTTAATGATGTGGGGACGGGAGCAACTTTTGATGTCTACCGAGATCTATAGGGAAAGGAAAGTCTTTCGCAATCGTTAATAACACCCTTTTATGGCGTCCAGGGCACAAATCTGGTTGTGATTTGTGTCGGTAGTTGCTGTTTCTTCAAGTAAGAAGAATTTTCAGATCCCCAAACAACCATCGAGTTGTAAGGTGGCGCAAGTTCGATTCCTGTCAGGTGCATTCCTCCCTGGGTGTATTTCTCTCTTCTGTGTCAGTAAAACTTTCATTGTGTATCTATCTATTATTTGATGTTGTATTTCTTGTGTCTGGTGCACTATATGGCCAAATATGGCCCTTGCATCATAAAACCCCAACGAACCAGTGTTCCAAACACACTGATAAATATCGTTAATGTATACACTGATATATACCTTAAACTGTTCTATCGCCATGCACTTCTTTCCATGGAACTTTTCTGGGCAAAGTGCTGTAATCGTATTCGAAAAACAAGCCAAATGACCTTGATTTAAAAATAAGAGGTATTGTCCTCGGATCTTTACATTCGGGATCGATCGCGGACCATTGCATTGCTCCAGTGTGACGTAAATTAAAACTATCTTCCCGTCTAGATTGTGTAAAGCGAATCACCGAATCAATAAAAAAAAAATTTAATGGACCTATGAACATCCATTTATGCAACATTTCAACATACGACTAGCCTACTGAATCATATTTAGATGTAAATAAAATACTCTAGAATCAACTATCAGAAAATTAAAATTTCTTTAATGACAAATTTCAACTCAACAGTCACTTTATATTAAATATAGGATTAATGTTACTTCGAAGTCTACTTGTAATATATTTCATTACTTGGGAGCTTTATATCGCCACTGAAATTTGTTTAGCAAACCTACTTCACTCAAAATCCTTGCTGCAGTAACGTCGAAGACATGTTTTCGAAGGCTTCTTTCCTCGGTTTTTGGTTTAAAAGATTGTTCTAAAGCTTTTCTTGGCGAAGCAAGAAAGCTTTTTGCAGTTTTCTTTCTTGGGTTATCCATTGACAAGCGTTGATACTAGTGATTATAGAGAATGCAAAAATGAAAGTGAAGAATTCTCAGTTAAAGTAATTGTTAAAAGCAAATTTGTTTCTTGATTCTTCGCTTCATAATTGAGCCAAACCGAAGCAGTTTTTGTACATGAACAGTTAATTTGTAAACATTTTGTTTTCACTACTTTTAAATTTCTATCGTGTATTTGTAAGTCGTGTACGATTTCAAACTTTTTTTAATTCGTGGAATCGCGATTTTGGGTTGCCATTTCATACTGTACAAAAAATGTGTGTGCGATATTGAACGTTACATAGTTGACCAAGAAGTTTAAACGTGCATAACTAGAACAAAAACTATGTTTACATATAATTAAATAAAAATTACTAGAACTATTGAAAATTATAAAAAAAAATCCATGAATTACCTATACATTATCTACCAATAAGTATTTGGACACCCATGCAAATGACGATATTTGCGGTCCGGATATACGTCACACCCTCCGCTGTTAAATATCGTGTATGAAACAACATTGGCATTAGTCGCATGCAAGATGTGCAGAGTTATATAATTCCGAGAAAGGTGTAATCGTTGGGTATCACAGAAATGGCCGATCCTTAAGGGACATATCTAGCTAGCTGAATTACCCAAAATCGACAGTGGCCTCTGTGATTCAGAAGTGGAAGGTGAACGGTGGCTGCGAAATATGCCCCGAGTCAGAAGACTCTCGTAACTGGGAGATGAGACCGACGGTTGCTGTCCAGAGAAATTAGGAAGCAGTCACCCAATCGATGGCCCACATTCTCCAGGTGTTTCAACAGGCATCCGGGAGTGTTGTTTCGATTAATACCATCCTTAAGGAAGCATATCTTGCTTGGTTTTCATGGATGTGCTGCCGCCCATAAGCCTTTGATCACAAAGTCCAACAGCGCTGATTAGTTTAATGTGGTGCAAAGCACGTCGAAAGTGAACCATAGATCAGTGGAGACGGGTTCTCTGGAGCGACGAATCAAGGTTCACTCTCTACTGTTCGGATGGCAGGGTCTGGGTCGGCGTCTGCCTGGAGAACCCCTCCAGCCAGAATGCATTATGTCCACAGTAAAGTTCGGCAGAGGTGGAATTATGGTCCGTGGCTGTTTCTCCTGGTATGGACTGGGACCTTTGTCCAAATTCACGGTAAGCTCAACGCCGGGGCTTACTGCACTATTTTGGATGACAGTGTGCTTCCTACGTTGTGGCAGTTTTACGGGTTGGACCCATGTTACTTCCAAGTCGACAACGCCAGTAGTCATGTTGCGAGGTCCACCATGGATTAGTATGGTGACAATGGGGTTAACCGAATAGACTGGCCTGCCCAGAGCCCAGACATGAACCCTATCGAGAACCTCTTGGACGAGTTGGATCGATGAGTTAAAGGGTGCAATAACCGTCCAAAATCGGTGAAGGAATTTACATGTCTTCTACAAGCCGAGTGGACGAAAATACCACGAGCCGTCATACAAGGACTTGTGGAAAGCATGCCCCGGAGGGTTGAGGCTGTAATTGCCTCTCGTGGAGGCTCTACCAACTATTAAATATAAATAAATTTTGTTTTTCTTTTCTATCACAGGTGTACAAATACTTATTGGTAGGTAGTGTATAAACAATAGTCAAAAGCTGTTTAACCTAAATAAGCTAAATAACTTGAATCATAACTTGTGTTGCTTAAACGTTGTTCGAAAATTATGTTCTGACTGTTTAATTTAAAAAATGTTACATAAAATACCGCATCAACACATTCGCGCGAATGCCAAGGCAGATGTGCAATCGATTCATTCGTCATTCGCCTCGTTCCTCGCCTCGAGGCTCGTAGCTCTCGCGTCGTAAGCGGTTTTTTGGGCACGTGTCAAAGCCTTGGCGACGAGACGCCACTCAATGAGTCTCAACTGATAAAAAAAAAGAACTAATTCTACGATGAAAGACTAACTATTAGTTTTTAGATCAAAAATAAAAATCATAAATAAACATTTCGATAGTGTTATAATTTCTTTCAAACCGAATACAAAAAGATTACTATTTATCATCATGAAAATAATCATTTAATGTCAAAAAATGCCTTTCCAAAAATGTTTGGTAGTAGTTGATTGCCAATTGGAGATACAAAATTCCATATCGGAGATAAACTATTTTATGTAAACTCTATATGTATTTGTTTTAAACTACATTTTAAGTTGTAATCCCAATATGCGTTATCAGAGATTATATGGGTAGTCAAAGTAAAATCCGTTTTCCGTCTGATTTATGTATGTACTGAAAATACCTCTCAGAATGAGAAATTCAGTAAACGCCTATTTACCTAAGTCTAGCGCACAACAGGATGAATTCATTATCACACATATTTCATAAATGCACCTGAAAGATCGACCACGAAACCGTCAGCAGATTCAACATTGCTTTCATCTTGCAAGTCCCAAATATATGTCCCAATTTCAACACAGTAAAATTCGTTTCTTGTATATCCTCCAGTTGAATTCGTTATTAAATAAAACTGACTGTGATTGAGGGAACTACTAATGTAAATAATAAATAGTTGCAAGAGCGAGTTAGAAATATGAAAGAGTATTTCGAGCCGTCTCTTCCCTGATTACAATTAGAAGTTAATGAAAATTTAGGGTTAGGCAATGCATCAAGATGGATATTGTTAATCTGTGAAAGCATCCACTCGGCGAAATTGCCGATTTGTGAAAACAGTAATATACCAATTTTGATTTCCCATACTAAATTAATGCGGGTTGCGTATTATCGCCAATGCTTCATTGCTTTTGTTATTATTCTCATCTGCAGGTTGGAACAGAATCCAGTCAGAAATTCAGAGACAGCATTCACAAACAAAGAAACCGTTTGTAGCAACAAAAAAAATGATGAGTGACAAATGAACAAACTATTTTAATACTACCTATTTACGAAACTTTCGCCACAGGTTGGAGGCCTTTGTTTGAAAAATGGTTGGTTAGAGCGCTTAGTTGTGAGTTAAATTCTTCCAGAGAGTGTCATAGTTTCTGCTTCTAGCGAATATAGCCGGCGTAGTAACTTATCCAGATAGCTTCTGTGATGTAACAAGTGGGGAATATTGTTGTTAGTGCTAAAGAAAAATACCATTTTTTTGTGTTTTCAGAAGACTGAGAAACAAACTTTAAAATTTTTTTAGCATTTATGGAAGGTAGGTAGTTTAATTCACGACACAATGGAGCAACACAGCGGACTATAAGAGACGGTACAGGATCTATCCCGTAAGGAAAATATCCGATTACACTTCGCAATTTTGAACCACGGTGAGATGACGAAGTCAATGCCTGATACGGCACTCTCCAAACGTACTCACATCGCCAACGTGAGGACATTTGAGGTCACGACAGATTTAATGTGCACCAGCGAGCACTTATAAGATGGTCTTTGTATGTATTGAGTTTTGAATACGTAACCCTCCGGTTGCAAATCCGCAACGCTTCCAACCTGGCTACCATGGCCCCGGCATTTATGTAATACTAGCAAAATACACGACCTTACTCGGTTTTAATTCGTTTACTCTAAATTGAAGAGGCCTTTTTCATTAAGTCTTCTGTATACCGTTTGCCGTGATACAACAGTTTCCGTGGCTGCTGCAAGCTCTGGAAATAAGTGCCGAGCAGTAGACTTCTTGTTACGACGGTCAGTTATTGCCGTATAACGATCTTGAGAAGCAGTTGTTATATATTTACGACATTGTCCAGGCCTCCTTACAACAGTTCCAGAGATCTGACATTGTTTCCATAGCGCAGAGACTGTGTGTCTTTAAATATTCACAGATCCCGCTGCTTCCATGATTGCCTGCCCTGCCGATAGTGCTCAACTAAACAGCCACTTCACAAATACTTCCAAATGATACTTCGAAGCCCTAACAAACCGTTTCCTGTCCTTACACATTGAAATCCAACGCTGTATTGCAGAAATTCACTCCGATATTCATTTTGCGCAAAGCTCTTGATTTACCGTCGGATGACGTAACGCCTTGATTTGTATATCAGAAACCGTTTGAACACTTCTGATTGGATAATTCTAATTAGGCTTGTCTTTCACACATACCCTGCAAAAATTGATTACATCAATTGAGTATTTCATGGAATATAATTATTTTGGGTATGTAAAGATAATTTTGGACATGAATGTATTTTCCTTGTACCATACTTGTAGGTCCAATGTGCTTGAAAATTTATGGTTCTTGTAGGAAAAGTGGTTATGTATCACAAAGTTCAGAGCATAGAAAGTAAGAACACATGGAAGAGAAATAGGCAAAATATTTAAAAACAACACAAATTCTTCAGTGCCCCTCGGTTTAAAAGCTGCTCAACATGCAAAGATGTGGGCCACAAAAATTTATTTTGGGTTTTTATTGTGTTTTTGTACAAAATAATCTGGGTGTATACACAATTTTGTAACAGGTTTTATAAGCATCAAATTTTCAAAAATTCTATTTTTTTTTAATGTAGAGGATGTGGAATTATTTTTAACCTAACATGATTCTGAAAGTGTACTTTATTACTCCTATAAAAATTAAGTTTAAACCAGGCCTCGAAATAGAGTTTTTAATACATGTGCACCTAAGTTTTTAAATTAGGTGCACATGTTATATTTGATGTGCACATTTGTAATGTAAACTACTTTATTAGTTGGGTATGTTTAGATAGGTTAGTAGTAGTTGTAAATAAAAATATTTAAAATCTAAATTCTACCTTCTCCAGCGCACGGCTGTCACTGTGTGCACCTAGCGGAAAAAAATTAGGTGCACAATTTTATTTTCATGTGCACAGTGCACCCGGTTATTTCGAGCCCTGGTTTAAACTATTAGTTACTATAGAGTTATGGACATTTTTAAAACTATCATCTTCATAGTGTTTGCTACACAATTTTGGAAGCCACTGTATGTTTGGGACAAGTTACATGTTTGTTTTGGATTCAACATAAAACAACTGCATTTCTACACCTTGTTGTTTTCACGTGTGGTATCCGTCAGAAATGGCTATTTAAACCTTAATAGCTGGTTCAATCTTAATAGTTGACAAACTTCAATCTCTAAATTCCAAAAAAACTGGTTTTAACCAATCAGTATATAAAATTGTACGAATACATAAATGTTCAACACAATTAAAAAGTAAATACCATTGCATGTGTTTAGTAATTCTCGCGATTAAGACTTACTTTTGTATACGTTTTACCATTTTAAAGTTGTTTTACAAGTAAGGATGCAACTGCCGTCTCTACTAATTCATATTTTACATCTATATGCCGCTGCTTCTGTAATTGCACAAATATCGACATTCAGAAATGTTTCTAAAAAAAGCTTAGTGTAAATCCTATAAGTTTTTAAATTTTAAAACTATGGTTGACTCCTACTAATCCATTTTTATTTTTATATGAGGGAGAATTCCGTTAGTTGTCAAAATTTATATTTATAAAAAATCTAATGTTATCACTGTTTTAGGATTATATCTTTATTATTATCTCTGAACGATTACTTAAGTTTATCAACTAATGTTAGAGATGTTCTGTAAATATGTATCAATACTTAATAACAACGCTTTTTTTCGGTACGTTACAATGCTTTACGTATGGTGAAACGGTTTAAATTTTGTAAGACCTATTTTATTTTAACGGTTCAGTTTTGTACTTTTGACAAATGTGTTCACATGTTTCAAATTTACTTCTATAAAAGATCCCTAATGTTATTTTTTATTACAAATTGTCAGATAAATTTTTCCAAAAAGATCTTTTAAGAAGTCCTCTTTGAGCAAAAGGGAGTTAGTTACTATCTTTTTCTTAATCAATCAAAGTTATATCTACTGTTTGTCAGATTGGAAAAAAATATACTATTGTTTTTGGTGTACAGCAGAATTTTAGTAATTAGTTCATGTGTGTGTATTGAGATGAGAAAAGTTGAAAATCGTACTGTAAAACAAAATGTCCAAATATAAGTATGATTCATAATGTACAGTAACTTGTCTGCCCATCCCCAGTGTTCCTATAATACAATTCTGGAAGAATATCTAAAATGACCAGTTTATCAGACACTTTGTCGAGGTGTGACCATCAATAGAACTGATAAGATAGCAATGCATAAAACTTAAACGACGTTTTCTATTGATGTGATCAAGATTTGCTTGTACTTTTTGTCCTCTGAGTATATTTGATTAAACGTGTAACTATTTGCACAAAATTCCTTTACGGTGGGAATACTTAGAATACCGAATAGTTTCGCATGCAATACCGGTGACGATGAGTCAAGTCATTGACCTTTTTGCGGCGACAAATATTGTATTGAATATGGTTTTCAAATATCCATTTGCCTTTAAAGTATCTTTTCACGTGGAAATGGAGAAAATTTTAAAATTGAGATTTAGATTTAAAAAAAAACCACCAGATTAATATTCAAAAATACATATCTACTATCGATATTTTAGTTTCAAAGAAATTTTTTATTCATTGAAAATATCTAGTTATCCTTAAAAAAAGATTTACTCATTTTATTAGAAAATTAATTCGTGTGTTAAGTCAAAAATAAATAAATTAGTTTTTAATTTTACTTAACATTAATTAACATTCAAATCATTTTGTTTTATAGGAAATGAAACTATGATCTTAGTTTGGGAACGATTATAGCTGATTTATGTCACAAAATGACTGTTGGAAATATATTTAACTCAAATATAATATTTAAGTATTGTATAAATCATACCAAAGTATCTATTAAATTTAAGTTAACAAATATACAATGCTGTTTGTGTGAAATTATCAAAATTCAGCATGATCATATCATTATTCAGACTAGTAAAAATTAGCTACCAACAAATTGGTAAAACAGAAATGTATAATGTACCTAAGATTATGAGCATTAGTGTTATAAATTTTAACTAATATTATTCATAAAATTACTTTAGTTTTAAATATTATTTACCATTGAATAAAATTACATGAATTGGATCACGTCACTTATTGTAAGTTAACCTAAAGTAAGTATTCCTAAAACTACTGTATTTGAAGTAAGATTGAAAATACATCAATTGAGGCGTGTCACTGCAAAAGGGACTATTTCCATTTTCGGTTGGAAATTAGTTGAACGGTGTTTTAACAGCTGTGCTGCTCGACGCATATAGGCCACGTTCACATGAGGCGTTTCAACGCGCGTATGGCGAGGCTAGCAAGGTCCCGACTTTAAATTATGTTTATTTATTCCTCTAATTCAAGTTACTATCTATGCAACCTTGAAGAGCGGGACCCTGATAACCTCGCCAAACGCGCGTTTTTATCATATGAACGGGACCATACTGGTAAATTGTTGATGTGTCAAAGAGGGTTATATTATGAATTGGTAAGAATAGTTCATAATAGTTCTATAGCTACTACCACTTATAATTTCTTTGCAACAATTTTCCCGCAAATACTGGAAAACTAGTGGGAGTATATTATAGGCCCTTTTGAGGTGACACGCCTCAGTTATGAGAAACCTTCATAATAAATAAAGGTCTGTACATGTGCCATACACCATTTCTTGATCTTTCATCTATTTACTTGTAGATTATGATTTGCACTCTAAAGCTGTTTTCTTTTATTACGACGGGGAAAAATTATTTCCTGGGAAAACGAATCTTAAAATCTCTTTGTGTCATATAACTGTTATCAGAAGAAAAATTTCCTCTACCAAGTGTTATTTAAGTATTTGTGCAGTAGGCATGTTGAACTATTTTTCTAAAAAGATATATTCTACCGTTATAAAAATTACTTGCATATTGTAATAATCTATTTCTCCTTGATAACTTAAAGATTGTTATAACCGACACTCCACTGATTAAGAAACGAAATTTGTCTTTAAAAATGTAGATTAACGAACTTTATTTCACTTTGTCGGTGCCTTTGGCCTTCTCTCTATCTTTATTACATGAGCTGTTCAGTTTTTCCCCAATAAACTGAAGACCTGCAATGCATCCAAAGAGTTTTTTTAGACCTTTATTCCTATCAATTTTGTTAAATTTTAACTTACTAGTTCAATTATCTTCATGCTACGATTATGACAATAGTGCTGAATCGTCTGAGTACATCGATGAAAAAGTTGCTGATTTTGAACAATGGCTACAAGCTAAACTTCGACGAGACAAGCTGGAAGTTCCACATGTGTTGCCAAGTGCTTCGAATTCCAGTGAAGGAACATCGTCCAAATCGCTCGGTACATCATTTGAACCCCCATCATTGACCTACAAAAGCAATCAGGATACAGACAAGGTGGAATTCAGAGACGAAGTAATTTTTCGTGGACAAAAACAACATTTACAGCTTGATGAACATTCAGTGGTCGGACATCAACACATTCCCAGCGAACACGGTACCATTGAAGATATACTTTACATACGGAAATTTAACTCTGACTCCGATCATTCAATGTCCAATATTCTTGATGCTCTCTTGCCCCACAAAGAATCCGAAGACGAATTTTCCATTTCTGATGCAGAAGAACAAACCACGGATTTTGAAGAAGACGCACTATACGTCGAAAGTTGTTCTGCCGATGTTCAAACGTTTAACGACCAAAAGATTTGCCCAGCTGGTACGGAATACAACATAGAGCCGCGCTTTGTTTCCAATTATTCTGAAATCACGAGAGTGAAAATGGAAAAAGAGGTTGTCATTCCAAAGCACCATCCCGAAGACACTTTGTGCAACTTTCACAAGCATTTAGGTCCGAATAGACAGGTGAGGGAACGCGCTCTCTGTCCATTTGAATGGATTGTTTCAGATAGCAATCCAGCAAGATTACCGGAGTACTTATACACAGCCAAATGTGCGTGTCAAGTGTCCAGATACGCGAAACATCACATCGCTGTGTGTACTGAGATCAAATCCAAAATTCGTGTACTTTGGAGGATAGGATGCCAGGATGGTCTTCACAGGTACAAAGAAGGGTGGGAGGAGATTGCAGTTGCTTGCGTACCAATCGGACAATATACCACACGTTCCAAACCAGCACACGCTATTAATATAGGAGGTCAGGAATGATTTTACACTTTACCAATTGAGCTGTGCTTTCGTAGTTTGATTAATCTTAGGATAATCATCGTGTCTTGAGTACACATATCACACCCCGGAAAGAAAAGTGACACAACTCAAAATTGCAGAATTTGATAAACAACAACTTAAAGGTTACTATATTGAAATAGTATCATCTTCTTTTAAATTTTAGGTAAGTATTTATGGTGGTAACTTCTATTATATTCTATAGAATTGTAAGATAACACGCTGGGGCACCTCATACATATTTTTCAATGATATAACATTAAAAAAAATTTTTTTTTTACTAATGTTACTTTTTTTTGCCGGGGTGCGGTATGTTATTTTTGGCGATAGAATTATTAGAAAACATGATATAAGGTTAATAATTTTTATTCAAATATTGATATCAACTTAAAAAATAATTTCCAAGAATCTTTGTTATCGAGATCTTTGTTGAACATCAATTTGATTTATTTACTTTTATATCCTTTTGTGCTGCCTGGTAGCAAAAGAATGTTAGTAAAGATAAATATGAGTACATAAATGTAATTCTGAAACAAAGCAAATTGAACCATTTAGCAAAATTGTTTGCGAATCATTACATCAAATTTTTACTTTTAAAAGAATAATTGTCGTCTGATTAAAATATAATTACAGTTTTTAATCTCTCTCTCTTTCTTTCTCTCTCTCTCTCTCTCTCTCTTGAATATAATTGTTTGGTAAAATATATTTTTGTATTCTACTCACATATGTGTATGAGAGCATGACATATTTATGCTATTGATGCAACATTGGTCAGTATTATGTTATTGGGAACTTTATTAAAAATGTGTTTGTTGTCTAATAAAAATATGTCTAATGTTTTTTTAACATGTTTAGTTGATTTGTACGTATTTATCGTTAAAATATAATTAAAGTGAATTTTATGTAAAAATATTTTGTTTGTTTTAAGGATTTAGTCATGTAGGACGAAAGATATTGGAGTTAATTTAAGCATGCAATACTTTAAACTTGTTTTTGATTGTATTTTATTTAATTATGCAGGGAAATTAATTAAAAAGAAAGGATATCATGATAAATGTAGCAATGTTATAGAAAGGATAGTTTTGTACATTTCCCTGAAAGGATAGTTTTGCACGTTTCTCAAAAACGATATTTTATGCGCTACAAAACTTAGTGTCGAATTTGATGCTTCATTATTCATGTCTTCTAAATGTTGGATAACAAATTTCGCTTTTTCTTTACATGCTACCCTCAAAACAAAAGATAAAACCTTACATCTAACTTGTACGTTTTGTTTGATAAGATTTGTTATTGAAAAGTAAAATAGCTGCAATATTTTCAAGATATGAACATTCTGTTGAAGACATTTATATTTCTTTGTAATTGTTTTAGAAAACATAAATTTAAAAAAAATTTAAACTGCATTGTCATACATTTTTAGTTTAACAGAATATGTCTTATCTATATAAATAAGAATGGAGTGTTTGTTTGTACATTCAATATTTTCGACCCA
The DNA here is from genome assembly GCA_947359465.1 of Metellina segmentata. Taxonomy (NCBI): domain Eukaryota; kingdom Metazoa; phylum Arthropoda; class Arachnida; order Araneae; family Tetragnathidae; genus Metellina; species Metellina segmentata. The sequence continues at coordinate 60,421,012 of OX375876.1, read as the reverse complement.
TTTCAAGTTTTCTATCCGTTTTGGACCCTTCTGATGCCGAATCCGTCTTTTTCTCGTTTGGTGTCTGTCTGTCTGTCTGTCTGTCTGTCTGTCTGTCTGTATGTTGTGCCCTATACACGTCCACGCGGTTTAAGATATTTTCATGAAAATTTGCATACAGTGAGTACTTATCTTCATTTAGTGAGTGGCATTGGTTGCGAAAGTCTGTCTGTCTTTCTGTTCTATGCTCGATTTTGTGTTAGTGTGTTTGTGTAGACATCACATGAATTGTATTCCAGATATTTTATTGCATTGTATTTTATTTTATACATTATCTATTAGTTTAGTGAATGCAATATTAAACATTTCTTTATTGTTATATTTAGTTGAGTTTCATGCTAAAACACCTGAGTAAGTATACTTAAATCAACCATAATTTGGTAGTTTGGGAAAAATTGGAATGTCTATTGAATATTACGATTACTTCGATTGCTTTACCAGTACTGCTGAAAAAGTAATTATTCTCCAAAAAAAAAAATTTTTTTTATGGAATTTCATCTCTGATACTTCATTTATTTCGAGTCTTATTTTTATTCTTTGCGCAATGAAAACGACTTAAGAATATTTGGGACAGACGATATTTTTCAATGAAACGTGAATGAACAAGATCGCGCGATCAGTGATATTTTTTCTGGTTCTTTCGCTCTGAATTAATTTCACATTTCTAAATTTTGTACACTTTTAGTTGTAAGTTGTGGCAACTGTGCGAGATCAAGAGATAAAATTGAATCACAAATTAATATCTTTAGAACAATTTTTTGCGACATCTTTTATTTTGTTTTGCTTCGCTGTTTCCTGTTTTAAATATTTATTATTTTAATAAATGTGTTTTCCTTCTCATCACACGCAACAGCACCACAAAGTATTAGACTTAAAAATGTTAGGTAAGTCAGTATAAATTTTCAGTAAATTTTAAGTGTAATACCATTATTGAAAGAATAATGCCGTTATTTAAAGAATAATGCCGTTATTGAAAGAATAATGCCGTTATTTATAGAATAATGCCGTTATTTAAAGAATAATGCCGTTATTGAAAGAATAATGCCGTTATTGAAAGAATAATGCCGTTATTGAAAGAATAATAATGTTTATTAATCCAAACTGGAACTTTTTCCAACATTAAAAAATTCGTTGTAATAATGACAGGAGAAGATTGCAAAATTTCACAATGTCGCATACCGGATGCAAGAGTGTAACAAGTAAAAAAATATTGTTTTGTTGACTATGAGTGCGAGAGCACTCGCCGTAAATCGTAATTTTAATTAATTGAGTTGAACATGAAAAGTACTTAAGAAAAGGAATTCCAAATCTTCCTATAAATCGTCTTTTATAGTAGTAACCTTAGTATCACCTTTCGTCATTTTGTAGCTTTGTCATACAGCAATTGTGCGATGTATGTGAAATGTATTACATGAATGGATATGCATGTGTAGGATTTGTGTCCAAAGTAAGTTGTAGAAAATATAAAGATGGCGAAAGATGTTAAAATAAATTTTTATTCTACAAAAAACGTAAGTCATTATATATTTTGATTATCTCTTCAATCTAGAGTAAACCAATTCAAACCGAGTAAGGTCGGGTATTTTGCTAGTAGATAAATAAATGTAATAGTTTCTAAAACTATTCACATAATTCTAAACATAGATTATTTCTCTAATTTAATGCTTCAAATTTTTTAATTGTTTTTAAATAATTCGTTATTTTTGTTACTTTAAAAACGGAAACATGTTTTTGTGTATAATGTTCCACTTGAATACTTTCTGATATCTGTCATTAGAAACATAGGGGCAGGTTGAAATCGAGAAGCTCTGATTCCATAGGAATGTATTTCGGTAGAATTTTAGAAAAAGTACTATAGAAAAGTAGTCGTTCAACGATACAGTTTTTAAAACAATCCTATCATCTACACAAGTTAAATAATGCAGTTATATCTGTATTCGGGATATCTAATCCTAAATACACATATCACTAGATAATTTAACTTGTTTTCTTCGTGTTCTGAAACTAACATACTAAAACGAATCGATTTGTTTTCAATCTTGTGTTTGAAATTAGAATATTTTGCAGTTTAATTTGTATTCATTGACAGTAAGATTTTTTGCTTTGTATATCCCCCCCCCCCCACACACACACACGCACACTTTGGGAAAAAGGGGTTCCTTGAGTTAATAAAGATCTGACTTCAATTCGAAAGTTAATTTTTTTCTTTGGTTAGATCACTTTTATAAGCGACAGATTTGTCCCCCTTATTACCTCTCTCGACGACGTCACAACTGCCTCAAGTGAAATGTCCTTTCGCATTCGCGTCGACTGTCACGTTCTGTGACGTAGAGGATATCACGTTTGTTTTTATGGCGGCCGAAAGAAACAAAACAGCAGACGAAAATGGATTGAAATAGAAGATAAAAAAAATCGCCAAGCATAAAAGTCTCTCAACTCCATACACGAACTGAAAACCTGGCTTAGGCCTTTATCTTATTCTGAAAAGGATTTCGGATATTTTTATCTGTATTTTTCAATAACCGAAGCGATATTTATTCTATTTTGGTTCTTGTTTATTTGGTTGCCCCTCTGTGCCGCAGAAGACATCTCTTTTTTTCTGAGAATGGCGGGGTGCCTTATGTCCCAGCTCCTACGATTTTTTGAATTGAGTTCTAAATATTTCAGTGCATATAGTCGGAGTCCAGGGAGTAATACTTTAAAATTCCCGCAGATATTTCAAATATGTGCGCCGTGGGGACTTTTGATGTGATACGAACATAAAATGTTCAGTGGTTGTGGGTCGAGAAGATTAACTTTAATATTCAAACATTTATAGTAATGCAACTATTCCTCTTTACTTTAACAAAGTTTGTTTAAAGAAGTAGTTAAGTTTATACTGAATGACGTTCAAGTTCCCATTTTTCTACGCTTAAAATATGCATTTGCCTTATTCTAATGTTTCTCGTCTTTCTTTATAAAAATATAAGATGTTGCAAGCTTTGTTTTTGAGTTTCGATCCATAGTTTTACTCGTAGTATACATAATATTGTTTAGTGCCATAGTTCTTCACGTTTCAATTTCTATCAGTAGGTTACCAAACGACGGAAAGTCGGAATTTGTGTGAGTTGCCCTGATTTATCCGGGGATTATAAACTGTACGGATTGAATTGAGAAAGCATAAATTCAATTCACATTGCTTGAATAGCTTTGTGTGCAAAATATTTTAGTCGGTGACGACTGTGAAGCAGAATTCTAAACTTCATGTCAAATTTGTGTTATTTAGGAGGCATTTTTTAAAATTTTGCAATACTATTATTTTTTGCTTATAGCCGTGTTTATTCAATCGTTTCATCATAATTTTTATTTGTTAAAACCCAATCAATTTCCCTGAAATGTCAAGAATTGTAATTGAGTTAGTCAGTAATTTTTTTTTCCATTTCTTAGATCTGCAATCCTTACATTAAATGTTGTCGTAAAAACTTTACATTTGTGAAAATGTTATTTGAAGGAGACGAAGAAATTTGGAAAAATTGTTATTTGATCTCAAACGAATAACAGTTGTATTCATGATATAATTATCTGTGATACAACTTAGTGTTCGTCGGACAAATTATATTGATTCTAAAATAAAATAAAATACTTAAATAGTTTTAAATTGATGAGATAATAACAAATATGAATAATTAAAGAACACCACTATTATACCTTAATATAGTCAAGAAAGCTTCATCTCCAAGTTTGGTCATTTGAGGTTAACGGTTGTCGAATACTGTATTTTTAATAATCTAACACATTGTTGATAGAAACAGGAGTGCTAGAAAGCAAATGTCGATTTCAGCGCCACGTATGTGAGTGAAATATTAATAAAAGCAGAAAAAAAAATGATGTACTAAGAATAAATACTTTGTGAATAAGTTTTATTAAAAAACTGCCTTTATAGACAAAATACTTAAATTAATTACAATGAAATTGATGGAAACTGAAATTGAAAAGCCTAAGATTTAAATTTGTAATAGTTATTGCATAGACTTTCTGCGAGAGATATATCATAAGTTGCGATTATTTATTTTACGAAATTATCTACTGAACCCGTTTCCTTTCGCAAACTAAAACATTTGGTCGTATATAAATTAAACTGCTATACGACAGCTAATGGTCGGTGAAGCGAGTAATCCAGACGTGCTAGCGAGCTGCACCCAGACACCTGTTGATTCCTCCCCGATCAGGAAATTGGGAAAAATCCTCCTAAACCCATTAGGTGGGGGCCAGACGTAAATGTAAGTTTTGAAAACGTGATTGTATGAGGAGATAATAAAGACGAACTATGGTTTTGCTTTACAATGGCGCTTTTGATAAGAACTAACTTATTTACATAGCATCTGCTACAAAATGTCGTAATTGTAACCCACCCCCCTGATGGCTGCCTCGACTAGGTATCGCGTCAATAGGAAAACTTCCTAAATTTTGACGAAAGAGATATCTCGTTATCCTTAAAAATCGGCAATATCTTGATGACGAGATATTTCGGCATTAACAAGATTGATCAGAGTTTGATAGACGAGGTATCTCGTCGAAACCATTTGGAGGCTTAATATATATTGATAGTAATAATTATTACTCACATTTCATACGTTATTTAAATACATTTATACAAGTATGAATATACTCTGCATATTTCATACCTCCTAATGAAATAATCACATTGGCGATGTGCAGAAGTTTACAAGGGTATGACCTCGTTATCTAACCCTGGTTATAACCAAGTGGTGTTGTCTTCGAATCTTTACCTATTAACAATACTACTTACCTAACAATAAAATGAAATAAAATAAAAATTAGTCGAACTATCATAAAAATGCATTTTATTGCATTCACAAGTTTACTCTTGTTGGCGTTAATTTTTATTTTCAACTAGCAAAATATCCGACCTTACTCGGTTTGAATTGGTTTACTCTAGATAGAAGAGATGATCAAAATATGACTTACGTTTTTCGTAGAATAAAATAATATTTTAACACTTTTCGCTATCTTTATTATTTCTACATCTTACTCTGGACACAAATCCTACACATGCATATCCATTCATGTTATACATTTCACATACATCTCCCTTGTTGTATGACAAAGTTACAAAATGACGAAAGGTGACACAAAGGTTAGTACTACAAAATACGATTTTGAGGGAGATTTGGAATTCCCTTTCTTAAGTTCTTTTCATGTTGAACTCAATTAATAAAAACTACGTTTGGCGAGTGCTCTCGCACTCATAGTCAACAAAATAATATTTTTTTTACTTGCGACACTCTTGTATCCGGCATGCGACATTGGGGGATATCACAATCCCCTTCTGTCATTATGACAAATAATTTTTTAATGTTTGAAAAGTTCTAGTTCGGATTTTTTAAACATTATTTTTTCAAAAGTGGCAATATTCTTTCAATAATGGCATAATTACACTTAAAATTTGCTTTATTCCGACTTACCTGCCACTTTAAGTGGTGTTGCGTGTGATGAAAAATAACCATAATTTATTAAAATAATAAATATTTAAAACAGAAAACAAAAGAAAACATCGAAATAAAACAAAATAAAATATGTCGGGAAAAAAGTTGTTCTAAAGATATTAATTTGTGATTCTTTTTTACCTCTTAATCTCGCAATTGCCACAACTTATAATAAAAAAGTGCTCGAAATTTAGAAATGCGAAATTAATTCAGAGCAAAAGAAACAGAAAATATTAGTACACGTACACTCAATCAACACGAGTTTCCATTTCATTCCCGTTCGTTGAAAAATATCGTCTGTCTCAAATATACTGAAAGCGTTTACATTGCACAAAGAACAAAGATAAGACTCGAAATAAATAAAATATCCGAGCTAATAGTCCAACATAAAAAAAAAAAATTTTAAATAATTGGTTTTTCAGCAGCACTGGTAAAGCAAATCAAAGTAATCGTAATACTCAATATACATTCCAATTTTCCAAAACTACCAAATTACGCTTGATTTAACTATACTTACTCAGGTGTTTTAGCATGAAACTCTTCTAAATATAACAAAAAAGAAATGTTTAAGATTAAATTCACTAAACTAATAGATAATGTATAAAATAAAATGCATTGCAATAAAATATCTGGAATAAAATTAATGTGATGCCTACACAAACACAAAATCGAACATGAACAGAAAGACGGACAGAATTTCGCAAACAATTTCACTCACTAAATGAAGATAAGTACTCACTGTATGCAAATTTGCATGAAATATTTTAAGCTGTGTGGACGTGTATAGGGCACATATATACATACAGACCGACAGACACCAAACGCGTAAGAGACGGATTTGGCATCAGAAGGGTCCAAAACGGATAGAAAACTTGGAATGGGTCGAAAATATTTAATGTACAAACAAACACTCCATTCTTATTTATATAGATAAAGCGCATGGTGAAATGGTAAAAATGCACACTTCAACGATGTCACTCCAATTAGCTTCCAAACGTCCACTTCAATTGTATCTCATTCACTTGTGCAAAGGCAATATTCGGTATTTTCTTACCTCTAAACCTATTTTCGGGTGGTCTCAAATTTCCTTTTCTGCTCTAATTTCTATCTTCCAGATTTCTTATTCATCAGACTGTTCAAGAATTTCATTAGAATGGTGAGAGCTCCGCAGTTCTAGCTACTGCAGTTCTTAGCTTAAGTTAAATTGCTTATTATTCGATGTGTTGTTATATTATTCGCAGTGGCTTCCCGGAACTCAACATCTAACGCTAATTTCTGTGCCACGTACCCGTTAGTGAAATATATATAGAGATAGATTATAAATCTTCAAGTATATATGCAAGCGGCCTCACTTACAACTCATCTTAATTGAATTAGAAATAGAACTTGATAGTATTTTACACAAAATAGATATGCACACAAACATGAATGCGTGCGAATTCTAGTTCGCACATTCTGGTTCGCGCGATATTCTGGTTCACCGGATTATACCCCAGTAAGAGAGCAAACTGTAGAAAATTAATAAAAAAAACCCGCAGCAATAAGAATACATATTCTGATTCTTGGCATTTAAGTAGAAGAAGAAAAGTAGTTACATATGACATTTTAGAAAAGAACCAGCATATCGTTGCCCGTGACAGTTCTTTTCGTGGGGTCAGGTGTGACCACTGCTCGCTTATCCCCGGTGATTGCTGCGAATTCTCATTTGGTTTACCATCACGGCGTTGCACCAAATTCGAATTGCGAAGAGATCCAATCGGCGTGACGTCAGAATCTCTTGCGAAAATATAAATATTAAATTGAAAAATTATTTAAAAAAAAAAAATGTGTAAGGTGTAAAATTTTCCACGGGTTTCAAATCCGTTGAATGGTTCAATCAATCTTTAATGATCCCTATTTTACAAAAAAGAACTAAACAATACCACTCAAAATGTTTTTGATTTGTTTTGCTTTCTTTCGCTTTGGAATCGTTTGAGCGCAGGAAATGCAACCTGTGATTTCTCGAAACAAGCGAAAGTCATTCCTCAGCGACGCGGTGTTTGTATTGCAAAAAATATAAAAGTTACAATTTAAAAATTATTTATTTAAAGAAAATCATATTTTTAGGTATATTGATCTAATGTGAAATTTTCCGCAGATTTCAAATCCGTTGAAATTTTTACTCTATCTTTCACGATCTAGGAGATATAAAAAAGAACAATATATAACTCCCGTTAAAACTTCTTATTTGTTTTGTTCTTCAACTGAAAGCGTTCATACAGAAACAGAAAATATCTATATAGAATCTGTCATATCTTTCAGCTGTTGCCATTCTAAAGAAAAAATAATAATTAAATTGTCATTAAATTAATTTTAAAATGTTCTAGATCGAATTTTAAAATTCGGGCTTCGTACGAAAATTGCAAAAAAATTTGGACTACCAGTGTGCCTAATCCCGTTACTGTAAGTGCCATAGATTCGTCAGGAACGTGCACATAGCAAACAAACAGACAAACACTTCTTGTTATAACAGTAGAGATGACCATTTTTTGTACTTGTGTGGGCATCGTTGTTTCCCAGTTGAAATATAAACGTTGATATAAAAGTTGACGTACCTTTTTAATCTTTACAAACAACACTTGCATTATTATTCTAAATTAAGAAATCATCCCGATTTTATTGCTTTAAAGCTCGCTACATACATTGTACTTTGTGTGAAAAAATTCTTTACAACCTCCTACGTGACGAAACTTTTTATAGCTTCTTGCGTTGATTTCAGCGTTCCCAGGTATATCACTAGAAACTGTAAATTAGTATTTTATATATAAAGCAGTTCAAAAGTTTATTTTTTTATCAAAACGATTAAGATGTATGATGCAAAAAGAATGTATGCAAGTTTCGCTACAATGCATTTTTTATTTGTATAATTCTCTCTCTGGAGTTGATACATTTTTTAATGATTTCAATTCAATAAGTAATTTGTTTCAATTAATTCTTTTATTTTATCTCTTTTCTAACTATATTTGTGTATATTTCTTACTTTTTTGTAACATTTTTTCTTTCTCGGTAAATTGATATTTTTATCAGGGAAATAACAATTTAATGAAAACTAATCGTTTAAAATAGCAAATTTTTCAATTGAAATGTGTATAATTATTTTCTTATATCCTCCTAAAATATTGTCCTATTATAGTAAATTATTCAAAATTTTATCGTTACAAGTATTAGTAAGGGTAATGAAGATCATTGTTTAGTATTGTTAATAATGTTTTAATAACTCAAAATATCTATTCTCCCAAAATAAGAGATGTATTTTGATAGTAATAATAGGTAAGGGGGTTTTGTAGATAATATATTACTTTAATATGAGATCGCATGTTTAATAAATATGCAAACGATATTCGTCATTAAAAATATTTCAATTGAAAATATGTGTAGTGTAAGTAAATGATTATATACTTTTACCTCGACTATGTCTTTAACAGTTAATAAGAAAAATGCTTAATACATCTGAAGTATGAGATATATCTATAATCGATCGAAAGAAGAATTATATATAGTTTTTTTATCCGCAAAGTTGGATGCAAAATCCTTCAAATTATATGAATCGTAACTTCTGTAGAAATTATGTATTACATTACATGTAATTTAGTTCTTCATTTAACAAGCATAATTATCTAAACTAAAAGTTTAGTGATTTATCAGAGTACCAACTACCTGTAATCACGAAACATGAAACTAGTACTAAATTCAGATTATTTTCTGTATTCCTATTCAATTCTATTTTGTTGAGTTATTTTTCGGGAATTATAGTTATTGAAAACTAGCAACTAGTAATATTCTTTAGAAAGAAAAATAATTTATAACATTGATTTTATTGAAAAATATGAGAAAGTTATTTTTGAGTGCATTTATTTATTGCTACTAGTCTTATTTCATAATTGCCTAAAATAATGCATGAAACTAAACAGTTTTCTAAAAAATGACTTGGACATCTTTATTAATAGTAATTTTTTAATTCCCAGAAAAGGTATTGAAGTTAAAATTTTAAACTAAAAAACAGTTTTTGCATTAATTTATTCAAAGTTTCTTTTCAATTATAAATATAAAATGTGTTTGTTAAAGAAATAAATGCAAGAATATATTCGTCGATCTACAAGTGAAACACGAGAAGTCAAGATGTGGATTTTTTAGTTTTTCTCCGCCAGAATATAGTGGTTTTTGAACTAGTGAAGTTCGCTTTTTGCATGGTTAGATTTCTTGAAAAATACACTTAGTGAGTTTAACTTAATGAGTATAACTTTTTTCATTTTCTCAGAACTATGTTTTCTAACTTAATGGCTTACTTGAAGGCTGACGATATCTTCAAAGTTAAGTCAACATCTCAAAAAATAACTAATGGAACCGTAGTATGGGATTCAATGTATCGAAAAGACTGATGTTTGTAAAAAGCAATATTATAAACTGGATTCACAAAACTACTCTACATGAAAGCAAATTTATAATTTGCCGAAAAGGAGCCCTAAGAGTATAAATTATACATAAAAATGCGTCAGAGTATGCTTTATCATTTCGGAGTAAAAACTCATGTTTGTACAATTTTTAACCTCAAATCCTGTCAATCATATTTTACTCAGTACCACTATCTTAATTTTAAGATTATTATTTATGAGTAAATAGTGAGCTTATATGCTTATAATAATTTAAAGTGCATACTTATATCTTAAATTTTAAACTGTTCTTACGAATTTACATGTTACTCATAAGTTATATATGTTTCCTCTTTTTCTGCTTTTTTACCCCTTTAAATGTGCAAAGCGCGTTTTTACATTTATTCTATACTAACCTTAATGATTCCAGTTCTCTAGCAGGACCATAATTTGAAGCTGCTGGGACTCAATGGATTTAACCACAGTGATAACAATCTGCTAGTTGTAGGCGGTGTAAATTCAATTTGTAAAGGTAGGTAGATAGTGAATTATTGAGTCAATCTCTCTCTCTCTCTCTCTGGAAGAATATAATGTGCTATTGGCGACTTGATTCGTATAACGACAAATTAACATTGAACATTAGACATTGAAATGCAAATTACAAAGTTTTCCAGCTTCCTAATTTTGAAATTTTTGGGTTAAATTGTTATTTAATCTATGCATTTTTGCAACTATTTAACTTGATCTAACTTGATTATAGAAATATCTCATGCTTCAGATGTATTAAGCATTTTTCTTATTAACTGTTAAAGACATAGTAGAGGTTGGTGGTTTGTAGTGCTAAAATTTTAAGTTTTGAGTGATGCACTAAATATAAGGTGTTAATTTGATTTGCATGTATACAAGCTTTAGTGTAAATTAAAATAGGAAGAATATAAATTATAAATAAATACGCATAGGATTTATCCATTTTTGATAATTTATAAAAAATTTTGGCAGCGTATTAATTATAACTTCCACGCCTTTGTATTTTTCGACAAAAATTCATATATTGGCATTTTAGTAGAAAACAAATAGTAGTGCAAATTTTATACCAATCGGATAACTTCATTGTTTTAAAGTTCAGTCTTCTTTAAAAAGTATAAATTTCTAATAATCGCTGGTTATGAAAATCAACCACTTTACTCTTTAAGGGATTCACACCATGTGCAATCTTTCCTTCATGAATTCTAACCAGAAATGACTATCTTGACCATAGAATCTTGAATGGTATCTTTCCTGGGATACTTTCAATAAAATGGCATGGTTATTTGATCATTACATATGTGTAGAGGAACAAAAGTAGTACTACACTATTCGCAAATTTCGTGATGGGCTCAAATAGTTAAAAAAAAAAAATTTTGAATTTATAGAAATACATTTGTTAAGCAGCAGAGAATTGTAAATATTTACTATTGAATCTTTTGATGCAGTAAATAAATAATTTAATACTAGCAGACCCGCACATAGCATCTGCTCCAAACTTTCTTAATCGTTTATATCCATAAATATTGACAAATTATTTTGTAGTATTGAGGTTTTTTTTCTCTCCCTAAGTTAAGTCCAACCCAAAGTAAATTAGTTTAACTGAGATCTTGAAAAAGCTGAGCTTCGATATGGATAAGCATTGGGAGATCAAGCTTTTGAAATAAAACATTAATTCTGACTTTGCAATATCTCAAATAGCAAAAATTACGCCTTTTATGATCAATTAGGTTTTTATTTGGGCTTTTAGTGTTCCATTACAAAATGTAAGTAGCGTGAAATTAAATATTTTTATATATTTTTTAAATCAATCAAATATTTATAAATTATTTATATTATGGGAAGAAATAAAAAATCAGTTCAAACATAAATATAAGAATTCAATTCGTTGTTTAAAAATCGCTTTTCGGGCATTACTAGTAAAATAGTTTTGTTGAAAAAGTTCTTTTCCGTCAACTGTGGAAAAACAAAATGATTTGTTATTTTATACTCAATGTTATTACTATGGGGATTCAGAATTGTTTTTAGCCCCGTAGAACAAATAAATTAAAGGTTAATATGTAGCCTGCGTTATCTACAAGGCTCTGAAGTATGTGTACCAAATTTGGTGTGGATAGGTCATACGGTGTAGATTTGTATAGAGAACAGACAGACACCAAATCTGCTTTATATAATAGATATCCATTGTTTCCATTTGACACTAAACAAAGGATGTCAATTTCTGTGTCAGATACGTTAGTGAAGTACATATTTAGATTCGGCCCTAGAGTTGTTTATCCCGGTATGAAATCTCTCTTTCCGTGAAGAATATGCCACCATGCACTGAGCCATCCTCCTGTATTTCAATTCTTCCCCGATTTCTCATAGTGAATTCGAACGGAAATTATTTTCGAATCGCGAATTATCTCTTAAATATCGATATTCGAACTTATTGGCTCAATTTGAGGATTCGGAGTAGTTGCTCGAATTTTTGAGAAGAAAACAAAATACTCACATTGCGCTTTAATACTTTCGAGCACATACGACATTTCGCAGAACTTTGGGCTAAGTCAAACGCTGTTATAAATACTTCTGTTCAATCCAGTCTTTATTCAGGGGATCCCCCCTCCCCGACGAACTTAAGATTATAATATTCGAATTCCAAACAGGCACGTGTCATAAGACCAAAATGGGACTTTTCAAATTATTCACGCCGGAGTCTGTCATGATGAGTTATGATGAAACTAGTTTACATTTAAAGATTCACGTTGCTGTAATCATTTGACATTTTTGGTTACCAACAAATTAACAATTTGACATGGCAAGGCAGATTGAATGCTATTATTGTTCCAAACAGTTACATGTTTACGTTTCACGTTAATCTTCCTTATACCACTTACGAAGAAACTGCAAACAAAGAAAACATGAAATGTGGATTTTTCGCCTCACTAACAAGGACCTTTTTGCTTAAAAGGTTGAAAAACTTTAGATGCAGCTTGTGATATTCCCCCGGCACGCTTACTTCCCGAAACACAGGTTTCATTTCGATCCATGGATTAGAAGACACTAGAAATATACCTCGAAATTTTGAAATTGTTCTTTAACTGCAGTGAATAACTACGTACCCTATAAAGTTAAAATGATGCTTGATTTTCTTTCAAGTTAAAATATTGTTGATACGTCTCAATATTAACCGTCTTGCTGGTTTATCTTTGCGCCGAAAGTTACCCCATAATATCCAATGTAAAAACGGTCACCAGTTCTGGGTAAGGAACATTTTGCTTTTCCTACTTAGATTTTCATTCTGCTTGAAACAATAGGGCAGTTTTGTGTCCTTGAGATATCTCAATCTTGGCATAATTGACCATTTGGATTGGATTGAACGCCTTAGGCGGAAACTGTTGCACCCCTGCGGCTTTCAGCTGTAAAGTCCGCCTTACGGAGGAAATTGGAGGATAAGGGAGAGACGAGAAATCCACAATACACACATAAAACATTTAAGTACACAGAAAGAGGAAAGGCAAGTGAAGGGCAAAACATGTAAGCACAAAAATACACAGTGACAAAAGAAAAGGATGACAAAATTTGAAAAATTGACACAGATCAAAATAAGAGCAAAAACAAAAAAAAAACATAGACAATAAACAAAAACCAAACATAAAAACAGGAAGTCATTTTTAAGAAACTAAGCTAAATCCTTAAGTCAGAACGTTTGCAGATAGACAAAATGACCTATACTAGTTTCGAAAGAAAATAAAAGTTACTAGGGGGCCCGCCCCCTGCTCGCTAACGCTCGCCAACCCCAGGAGGATTGCTTTTCAATCCTCATTGGTTCGCTGCGCGAACTTATGCTCGCTTCGCTCGCATCAATGAAGACTTGTGTCCTAGCAGAAGGAATTGTTTACAAAATATGATATTCTAAAAAAATCTTTTTCAAATCTAAATTTTTTTTGCTGTTTTTCAGGAAAGATATATACAGTACCTATGAAATCAGAATTAAAATGAAAATTTTGACTCGAAATGTGTGTACATTTACCCTGCACTCGAGCCACCCACGCTTTTTCATTGAGTTTGTTGTCGAAAGTTGTAGTGCAAGCGTCTTGTTGAACTATAATTGTTGGCCTTGAAAAGGTCCTTTTTTTTAAATGGCCTTGAAAAAATCCTCCGCTTTCTTTGATTTCTATTAGTAACTGCAACAGCTCAACTAAAAATTCTTTTTTTTTCAATAAAATTTCATCCGAAAACGCTATAAATTCAATTGAAGCGCGAGGCTTCGTGACAAACAAACAATCGTACAATGTTGCCAAAACGCGATAACAAATAACGTCTTTTTTGCGTGCCACGTAAGAGAATTATATATATAGATTCTGAGAACTTTCGACTTCTCAGCTCTCACAGATGTAATCAATGTTAGAGCTGAGAAATTCCATCGCTTTAAGAATTTTGTGGTGGCAGTGTCTGTTCTTGGCAGTACTTTGTCATCAATGTGGGAGAGTTAAACCTGCTCTGCCTAACTTTCGTTTAATATCATGAAGTTCCCGTTATATAATTGTACCGTCTTTTTATTTGCCTGTTACATCGTTTGTACTTTTCATCTTCTTTCACTGACATGTAATCTGTTGGTTTGGGACTTTCGGCGCAATGGTCATATTCGGGCATAGTGCGCCAGACGCGGGACATACACAATGAAAGTTTTGATGACACATAAGTGACAAATACACCCAGAGGAATCCACCTGACAGCAATAGAACCTGTGCTGCATACAATTCTCAGATTTCTAAAGCAGTGGGCATGCCAACGAAGCCATGTGATCGGAGTAATCTGTTTGACAGTATAAATAAACAAATAAAGCGGAATAAAAAAAGAGAAGTTTTATAAAAGGTTTCAGTTGGTTTCCATGAATGAACTTAAACTAACTGGTTTGCACTCATTTCCTGTTCGATACTTAAAAATGTCATTAAAAGTATCAAATTTCTTTCTAAGTACCTATTTCTGTACTGTCATTTTAATTTAAAACAAAAGAATTAGTTTTCCGTGTTCACTTCTAATCGTCCTTTTATCAGAATCTTAAATTTTAATCTGCGTCATCAATGTCAATTACCGACGACTTTTACTTCAAGTTCGTTGTACTCTGTTGCCATACTTTTCCGTGCTTGCTATAATCATAAACAGTCGGTTTATCCCTTCTGTCATCAGTCTGTCCCTGCGTCATTCCCGAAACCGCAGTAAATTATGAATGTCCCCTAATAGCTAAGGATTTACTTAACTCCTCCATCGTTGAGTAAAGCTAGCAGAAAGAAAAAGTGTGGAATAGAAATAAGTTGTCCCCACATTTTCGTCTTCATAAATCCCTATAATCCTTTTAACTGTCGGAAGTTTCCCCCGTGTTATTTTGGTACCCCCAGTCCTCATCACGTGATTCTTTGGTGTAGGTACATTAAATGTCTTGTCTGAAAACGAATCGAGTACCAAACGATTCTTTTCCCTTCACATTTTACATTTTCTTTTTGTCTGTATTAATGCTAAGCCCTCTCCCTAGCAACTTAAACGTGAACATCCAATTATTCTAATTTAAAAGTGATTATCTCGAATTATTTTGGAAATTATACTATATGGGCTTGAAATGTTTTTAACCTATTCGAATTATTTGGGATTATAAAAAGTTTTAGGATGGAAAAACTTGTTCTGGTGGCTATTAAATGTTCGAAATGATTGTGTGCTCTGTAAGAAGGAGATTTTTTGATGTGCTGGTTAAAAAAAAAAACTTGTTAAGTGAAGAAGTTCACGAAATGTCTTTCAAATTTCTTTTTCTCATACTATCCAGACTAATTACATTTTTTGAGGTGGTTTATTTATTTTTATTTTTTATGAATTCTCTCAAGTGTGTGATCAGATTTAACAATGTTTTGAGGAAAAGTTTTGTTCGTCCGAATGGAATAAAAAGATCAAAATTTTCTTCAATACAATTTTTTTTAGTTTAAAATATGATAAGCTCAATTTAATTAGTTTAATCCATATCATTTTTCAAATGTCAAGTAAAAACAAAGCTCCCTATTTCCAAATGTCATTATTTAATTTTATTTATAAATTGGAGTTTAGATTTGTCAATAAATTCTACCGGCTTAAGCGAAAAAAAACAATTTAAAGGGAAAATAACTTATCGAACAATGTATTAAACCTACAAGTTTGTGTTTCAAACAAACTATGCACGTTGAATTCATGTAGCTACATACAATTTCTCAAGTATATGATACATAAAATTACAACAAAATACACTGGTTTTCAAGAAGGAAATAAAAAAAACACTGTAACTTCATAACAAAATGCAATTGGTTTCAAACTTGGTGAAGCAAACAGAAGATGCAGCTCACAAACATCATAACCTGCAGATTTGCCTGAGTAATATCATATGACTTCAGATATCTACTTTCTCATCAAATAGACAGAATATATGGGCGTAATCACTGTCGTAAGATCTCAGGAAGGTAAGTCAAATGGATTTACGAATCGAGTTGAGTCAATTGGGTCTTGAAACTCAGACTAGTATATTTAATCACGCTGGACAATCACTTTAATCAATCAATAATTTGGGTAGAGCTTCAGTCTACGTTTATCCCGGTGGCTACGGTGTTTGGCGCAGTTTTAGTAAAGAGTTATGACAGGTTAAAGTAACCAATCTGTTTGTGGTTATTTCGTTTTTAAGGCAACCTTGGCAAGCGGAAAGTTTAAAATTTTATTTTAAATATTCTAAAAAATTCTTTTAATATCCGTTAAACTGTTCTTTGATTTCATTGGTTCTTTAAAATTTTTTTCTCTCATTTCAAACATTCTTTTAATGGTTTTTCTCCAATTGAGAAATTTTCTTTCAATTTCATTTAAGTCACGGTACAGTGCTGTCATCTCAGGTTGTATTTTATATATTTAAAAAAATTTTATTTACGTGTATTTAGGTTATTTAGGTATACAATGTATATTTTTTAAATGTTTACAGATGTGTTTTTGAAGCTTATTTACTTTCCGTTGTAAAAAGAAAAATATTTTTGAAAGAAAATTATTTGTGAAATAATTTTCTCCTTGGCGGCAAAACAAACCGTTGACACCGGTTGAAACGTAGACTGAAGCTGTATCATAATTTGTCCCACATTAGGATTCATGCTTTTTACCACCAACACGTGACAGATCTTCAAAACGAGCGAACGGAAGAAGTAACATGAAACTGCGCGCACATGCTGCCTCTATTTCGTTAGAAGGTCGATGGCTTCATATGGCAGCAATATGAAGTACTCGTTTGGAAGAAGAGCGGCGTTTTGTGCAGCAAAAATGGCGACCTAAATTTGAAATGGTAATTTTATAAATATGACACTGCTATCATATTTGACATGATAATTACTTTACAAAGCTATCGGCTGACTCGAAGCTGGACAAAGTTTGGTTGGTGGTTGCACGACGGACAAATGTAAGTACATGGGGAGACGACAATTAAACCACTTTCATGTAACATAATCAGCGTCTTGATGACTCGAGCTACAGCAGATTCTTTCACGAAGTCTTCGATGTGTGCTTATCTGTGCAAATGAGTAGGACCACTGTCATTCGCTTGTGATCTGTACTTGCTGTTGCAAGGCTGATCATAGTCTATGGAGCGCAGACGGACGCATGAAGGTAGGTTGGTACTTGAACTACCGTCATATCAGACTGCACTAAAGCCATACAACGGGACGTTCCGGGATCTTGACGTTCCGCGATCAATCCAGAAGGGAGGTGGAGATATAAAAATTAAATATTCACTTCTGTCGCGAATTTTTCAATTAACGTGTTTAGGACAAGAATTTTCCTTCCCGGGAACCAAATTTTGGTGGATGGAGATTATCAATTTTCTGTAAGTGGAGGAGAAATCGCTTTGTCTTAAGTTTCTCCAGCCACTTGGAGAAAACCGGGAAAAGTATGAGGTGTGTAATGTGATGTACACAATGATTCAGTTGTACTGTATGTATATAATGATGCTTTCGTACCCATTCATATTTCAAGAACACATTTGATCTCGGTGCTTCGAAAAAGATTTTCAAACTCCGTTGTAAAAATACTTAGTGATAGAAATATTGGATGATTTTCACGTTTCATAATTTATTTTAAATTTTTAAGTCCGTAAGAAACTAAGAGGATAAAATCTGTAAAATATTAAAATAGAAAATTAGTTGAGGTAATCGTTTAGAAGTCTGATTTCAATAGTTTATTTTTGAAAATAAATAATAAATGCATTGTGAAGTATTTTTATAATCGAAAAAAAAAATTATACTAGAAAATTGGATTTGCTAGAATAAATCCAGAGAGGGAAATAAATTATATGAAATCTATAAATTATTTCATGCAAAATTTCCATGACTTCTAGAGCTACTGTTTATAGGATAAGACTTCCAAGCATCTAAAAAAGTTGTCTTTTCTATTCAATATCTATATATATCTATATATATAATTCTCTTACGTGGCACGCAAAAAAGACGTTATTTGTAATCGCGTTTTGGCAACACTGTACGATTGTTTGTTTATCGCTAAGTCTCGCGCATCGATTGAATTTATAGCGTTATCGGATGAAATTTTATTGAAAAAAAAAGGAAATTTTAATGAGCTGCTGCAGTTAGTTTATAATAGAAATCAAAGAAAGCGGAGGATCTTTTCAGGGCCCTTTAAAAAACGGTCCTTTTCAGGGCCAACAATTATAGTTCAACAAGACGCTTGCACTACAACTTTCGGCAACAAACTCAATAAAAAAGTGTGGGTCGTTTGAGTGCTGGGAAAATGTACACACAAACAACATGCTGGGTATTCAATTTCCAAAGCAACGCTCACATTTCGAGTCAAAATTTGCACAAAATTTTCATTTGAATTCTGATTTTAGAGATACTGTATATATTTTTTCTGTAATACAGCAAATTTAGATTTCAAAAACATTTTTTTTGGTAACATATTTTGTAAACAGTCCCTTCTGCTAGGACACATTTCTTCATTGAGGCGAGCCAAGCAAGCATAGGTTCGCACAGCGAACCAATGAGGATTGTGAAGCAATCCTCCGGGGGTTGGCGAGCGCTAGCGAGCAGGGGGCAGACCCCCTAGTATCTAAATAAATTATTTGGAATTCTGATTCAAATTTATGGAATCAATTAGTTTCCAGGAAGCAATCACAATTTTCCCGTGTTGGTAGATCTATAAAATTCACTCTTCTTGATTTGACGGAAATAATTTTTCATGGTGTTTCATTATCACTTTGAAACCAACAGAAAAGAGTCGTACCAAAAAATAATGCTTTTTCGCAGAATAGTTTATTGGCTAATAATGGAAATACAGCTGAAATTATTCTGTCATGCTAGAATCTTATTCATACAAGGCAAAAAGGTAAGCCCAAGTAGAGAGAAAATATATCTAAAATGTTCTGTCCCTTCTCGACTTATAATCTAATTCCTTCCCTCGCATATGTTAATGGAAATTTTAAAAGCTCAATTTAGCCATTTTAATCTCATGCAGATAGGAATTCTCTTAACACGCTTTCCTGGAATAAAAGAGTGGAGTATGCAAAAAGGGGATAGACCGCACCAGCTTCGATTTCGTCTCTTTTGGTATTCCTCTCACTCTAAGGTTTCTGTGTCTATTAAAATGTGACGAAGATTGTTTGCGAATGGTTTCAGTTGCAGGCAAACTCAGACTCTTCGAGTTTCAGCGGAAGATAAAAGTTTCACTGGCGCTTTAAATGCTCCAGAGGGCTCGGAGGCCTTTTTTGTGAATGCTGGAGGCGTGCGCCCACAAAGGTGGCATTTCGGGAGTTTTAATGATGTTCAATTAAAGAGGTAATTGGGATCCCTCTGTTTGGGAGAGGTTAGAGTTTCGCGGAAATGAGAGCTCCAGAAAAATTGTCGCGTTTCGTATTCAAGACCTGTTGCCGCCTCGTTGTTGGCGTTTGTTTACCTGGTAACTAATTATTTTAAGCAAAGTCTGTAAGCCTTGAAACTTTGTATCACTTTTAAATGTAAGTTAAATCTCAAAAAATGGATTCGAAGAGTCTGTTTTCCAAGATGGCATCAAGCTTTATATTTTGCATTATATTTGTTTTGATACATTTTGCATAGTGCCATTTGCCAGATTTATGTTTGATCGAGTGTATGTACTATTTTAACCCTCCTCGACGAGATTTCTCATTCATCAAGATCTGAAGAATTTTGTTAATGATGAGATATATTCGTTACCAAGTTATTGCCGATTTTTCTTTATGATGACGAGATCAAGATCTGGTCAGTTTTTTCTAATCACGAGATATCTCGTCCACAAAGATCTAGTCATATTTTCTAGTGACTAGAGATACCTGATCAAGGCAACGATCCAGGAGAGTTAAATAGTCAGTCATGGTTTAAAGGGTCAAAAATTGAAACGATAATTTATTCAATCAAAATATGGCAACACATTAAAATGATATCGCATGTAAATAAATAAATAATAAAATGGTAGCACACATATAAGAAAAAGTAATTATATTTATTTACGTATACCTATCGAATCGGGCTTTTTCTCAACAGATAAGATCTATTATAAAATTTTCTTAGTGTAAATCTGTGCTCCGATTGCAAAATGCTATAAGTCACTTTTCCCAAAAAATTGAGAAAGTCCCTTTTTCTGGACTAATTTCTGGACTCTGGTTTGTTAATGTTTAGAAGGTGTCAAAATGTCGTAAGTCTTTCTGTCTTTCTCTTTCAGTTTATGAGAAAACAAAGTTGGAAAAATGTAATATAAGTCAAAAACCACAGAACCACATGTTGAATCTTGAATCTTAAAATTGCTGTCACGAAAAATTAAAAAATGACTTAGCACATTTTGCCATTTGAGCACAGAAATTAGGTTGGATAAAAAGAAAAACAAGAGATTTTTGTAATATTTATATGATAATTTCGTTATTTAATGTTCATATTAAATAGGGATTGAAATTATCGTTACTACTCCATATCATATAACTATTGAAAGAATACAAAATTCAATTTAGAGCTATATTTATTTAAAAAATTATCAATCTTCAGGTGTACATTCTTCTAAATTGAAAAATGATTTTGTTTACATCACTTTAAAGCTCCCTAGAGACATTGCTTTCACAAAATCTTTTTACAACCTACTATATGGCAGAAATTGATTCGCCCTTTTCTCATATTGATTTTAATACCCCAGCTATATCACACGAAATTGTAAATTATGTTTTTGCTAACCCTTAAAAAGACTAAATAACAATTTTGTTATAAAGGGGTTTTCTCAACTATATAATTCTTCCTCGGGAGTTGTTTGACACGAATATGTTTTAAGATAATGTTATGACTACCAGCTCAGAGAATTCAATCAGATTACACCAACTCGTTTTTTTTTAACATTTATTCTCATATTCAATTTGTATTATACAGAAAGAATGAATTGTTTGATTTAGTTTTGATAAGAAATTCAAGATCCGTGTTTTCAAATCATTTCAATTTTCTCTCTCAAAGCTTTTTATGATTTTCGCTACACTTTTTTTGGAAAACTAATATTTCATAGTATCTTTGTTTATTCAGAGCCATATTGTGGATAGAGACGTCAACGATCCATGGTGAAAAAAAAATTAGAAAATCATTTTCTGATTAAAGGTCATCCGTTACTTTCGGATCGATTATTACCTGGTATTATAAAAGCTTTGTTGTTTCAAAGAGAAAGGGATATGTATAACACGATGAAAGACCACCAGATAATGAGTCTTATATGATATAAGTATTTCATTTTGTAGCACAAAATGTGACTGCATAGTGTTGTCATCCTTTCCTACCAGTTAATTGAAATCGTTATTGACACTGCAAGAAAATAAAACGAAGTATATAAATTGCCGAATGAGGTGGTAGTGAACTTTCTTTAATGTTGCACACAAATACAACAAAACATTATTTCAATGGGCACTTTCGTACGCTGTAAATTATCAAATTTAAAAGAATCATTGGGAGTAGTGTTGTTGACACTGCAGGAAAAAAACTGAATTGAAAATTGCGAAATGAAGTGGTAGTAAATAGACATTATTTAATGCTGGACACCAATATAACAAAATACTATACCAATGTACGCTTAAAAATCGCGGTAATAAAAAAAGATTTGAAATAATCATTGGGAATCAAGGTAAATTGATGTGTAAATTAAGAAAAGAGAGCTAGCGAATACTACGGTTTAAAATTCGAACCCCCCTCTTTATTCGTTCATCGTTCATAGTAAAGAGAAATCAAAGGTACCATTCGATAGCAAATAACGTCTTCTATCAAATCGTACACATAAAATTTGCTTAAAGAGTTGCCTTCATAATGGTAGGTAGGTATCTGAATTAACATTATACAGAAGCAACACAACGAGATATTGGTGGCGGTCCGGGAAGGGAAAGTTACAAGGACAACATCTCACCATTTTGAACCATGGTCAGATCCCGAGATCTACACCTAAGCTGACACCGCACTCTCCAAAATCACACATCACTCCAAAATGAGGACATTTGAAGCCACAAGAGATTTAACGTGTACCAACCACCACGAATCTGACGATCTTTGGTAGAATGGAGTTTTGAACTCGCAACCCTCCGGTTGCTAACCCACTTCTCTTCTTACTAGGTTACCTATGTCCCAGCAAGTAAATATTATAAATATCCTTTCTATTCAATACCAAATTACCAATTTGGAAAAAAAAAAATTTATGTACAGCTATCGAGTTCAAATTCAAATAATTCCTATTTATTCGATAATCGTTCATAGTAGAACAAATTCAAAGGTACCATTAGATAGGAATTAGTGGTTTTTATCAATTTGTAAGCATAAAAGTTGCTTAAAGGGTCGTCTTCCTATGAAATTGCAGAATAATTCGAATATCTTCAATTGCAACACTCGATTTGAATACAAATTTTGATTTTATAGCAAAATTAATATGGTTCTGCCGTTTCTGAATTCTGCTCATGTCAAATTTTTATCTCTAATATATCTCAAAGACGTCTTCCGGAGCAACCTTCCTACCTCTCTGAACTTTTTTATTGTGTCATTGTGATAAAACATCCCCCTCCAAAAAAATACATACTGTTTTTTTGGTAGTTAATTTTTAGTATCCAATATTCATTAAGATAACAATATTCGAAAAATTTTAAATAGCAACCTTCTTATTATCCGATGAAAATCGATTCAGGATTACGCATGTGGCTCCTTTTACCAATCGTCCCAAATTAATCGATTCTTTGTTCTGCTTTTATTCATCATCGTCGAAACTTTTTTAGTACTTCTATTTTAGCATCGATAAAACTTCATTTAAATATTTTAAAAATTTTACATGCTATTGGTTTTCAAATTATCTATCGTGTTTTTACATTTTATCTATCTTTAATATAAAAATTACTTGTAAATATTCACTTCATCACTCATATTGTTATGTTGCTGGAATACATGTTTTAAACTAAACTCTCGTTAAATACATGTCTAACACAATTCTTATTTCATACTGATCTCATTTTACACTTCTCGATGTTGGTGAAAGATGTGGTTTCACGCAATAATATATTTTTATACTTTTCACAAACACGTGACGTTTCCAATATTTTTTTTTCTGTATAAAGAGTAGCGGATTAGCAAACGGTGGGTTACGAGTTCGAAACTCGATACAACCAAAGACCGTCGTGCTCTTGGGCGATGGTGCACGTTAAATCTTTTCAAGTCTTAGCATGGTTGGAAAATTTGGAGGGTGGAGTGCCAGCTCAGGTGCGACCTCGTAATCTAACCGTGGTTCAAAATTACGAGTTGTTGTCCTCGTACCTTTCCCTTCAGGAATGACCATGGACAGTCGCCAATAGCCCGTTGTATTGCACCAATGCCAGTCTGCAGAAAGCGCTTAAAACTGCGACGTAGGTCGCAAAATAAATAAAGTCTTTGCAGAACCATTTTTCCTTCATTTTATCAAACTTTTGGCCGATTTTCTTTTTCAATCATAAGTTACGATGTTCTGCAGTGCAAAGCGCTTTCCTGGTCAAGTTTCTTTTTATTTACTAGCTACGGAACAACCTCCCTACACCGCCCAAATTACCACAAACACTTTATAAATAACACATCTTCTATGACACTGACAAAATATTTAACTTAAAAAGTTATCGACAGAATTGGAAATTCTGACTATGCCTTGGTTTTAAATAAACTAATTTAATTGAATTTGATGTTTTATTATAAACATATATATATATTTAGCCGGTAATTGTGTTTTGCGTCTGTTTTTTATTTTACTGCAGTTTTCAAAATTCAGACAAAATGTCTGCAGAACAATTGCAATTGCTTGGAGTTGTGTTGTAGAACACTGAATATAATTCTGTACCTAGGCTCCAGTTTGACGTTAATTCAACTACCTGGCAAATTTTTTTTAATGATTAGTACTTCAATGGTTTTTTTAAATTATTTTTATCGTATTGAAAAATTTCCAATGAATTTTATTCTGTCTTTTGTTTTGAGCAGCTCATCTTTTTTTTAATCCAAACTCAACCAGAAGAGCTACTGGTGATTAAAAATTTCAGCACTTTGCTCTGAGATGGTTAATTGTTTCTTTTTTGCAAAAATGCCTAACAATATAAAATAATGTTTTAGTTACATTAAAACACTATGAAAATACCAATAAATGTCGGAGAAGCTAATTCAACGTTAAGTGTTCAAAATGTCACATACTCAAAATCGAGAAACTGCCTCACCAATAACTCGGAGCTTTTTATCATAGTTTAAATTTTGATAGATTCAAAATTATAAAGATTTTTATTTAATATGAAGACGAGCCCCTTAAGCAAGTTTTGTGCATTTGACTTTACTAATACAATTTTCTTTGTTGAATGTTACCTTTGACTTTGCTCTACCATAAATGCCAAACGAATAAAAATGATGCATTAGTTTTTCCCAACAGCTGTAGCATCATCAAGATACTGTTGATTTCTTGACTATGAAAAAGTAATGATCAAGTCGATGATTCTTCAAATGACGAGATATCTCGTCCATCAAGATGTGATCAGTTTTGCTGATGCGATATATCTTGTCGAGACAACCATCAAGAGGGTTAAAAAATTCGTCGTAATAGCAGTTGAGGGTAATCAATCGGTAATGAAGGTAAAATTGAAGCATAAATTGCGGAGAATGAGAACCAGTGAATGCACATTCCCTATGCCTCTGAGGTAGCAATTTAGAAACATTGTTTCAATGCTCAACAAAACAATTCAGAATCAGCTTACAAAATAATCAGTCTTCGTAATTCCCGGTCTAATTAGCATTCATTTAGCGAAACATTACATTAGAGAGTCAAACCAAACACCTTAATCGCAAACAAATCAAACAATTCAATTAGATTAATAAATTAACTTACCGTGTTTTTCTGATCTGAATTTTTAACACTTGGCGTATAATAATCAAATCAACTTTATCAAAAACCAATAGTTTAGTTATTTTTCATTAAGACATTAATATTTTAATTTATTTATTTAATTGCATAAAATATTACTTGTTCTGTTATAAGTTGTAAAAATTTCACTTATCTCAATTTTCCTTATTTCTAACACAGTCCTCTCTAGTATAGGACGTCAAAGGCGATTACCATATCTAACATAATTCTAATTCCAGTTTCGTCTTTAAGTAATTAATACTGCATTAAACACACGGTATCACCTTGCTAATAAGCCGAACAACATTCACGATGGGACCATTATATAATGAAGATATCATATTTTAGTTGGCAAGTTATGCAGTCAACTACTTGGTGTCCCGAGTCATATTCTAATCTGTCAAACTTTCCTTAAAAGGGGGAGCTAGTTATTCTTCTTTGCAAACTAAGTTCTACGAACTTTGGTTATGTGGGTGTTATCCATAAAATTAGAAAGGAGAGAGCTGTAGTGGTGATGAGAGTTATATATCTTGAATCGGTTATTTTTCTCACTAAAGTGCTCAATAGTTTAAAGACAAACTGTAATTTAAATATAATTCACTACATAAGGAGAAATATCATCGATTTATAAGTTAAATATACTAAGTCAAAATTTTCGAGACATGAGTTTTCAGCTCTTTTGACAAGAATGTGGTAATTTTTAGCGTAGTGAAGTCTGTTAAGAATTTTTTTGCATGAGTTCTTGAGAAACACTGTTTCTGTGTATTCGTGAAGAGCACTTTTCATGCTCTTCTGATTTTATTGGAATAAAGACAATGTGCAATCCCTCTATAAAGGTAAAAGCGCCCCGCCCCCTATCAAATCTCACTTCAATAAAAAAAATCATGAACTGTTGTTCATATATAACAACAAGCTATCGAGGAATTTATCAAAATTTACCGATAGTATTCCCATTATTAATAATGGTAATGCTATATTTCCTGCAAACAATTCTTTTACCATCTGATTTTGGGTTGCTGAACTAGTTCTCATTAGGAAACATTGCATTTTTCCAGAATTTCCATTTCCTTGCTGATGTGAGCCCTAGAGAACTCCAGTCTCTCGTCTATGACGTTTGTTGATGGGATCTTTCTGTGACTCCCTTCAAAAATTGGCGCATCAAACAGAATATATCTTACAATTCAGGAACTCATTTGAATATCCTGATGTTGACGCGACACAAGCGGTAATGACATTGTTTTAGTAAATAGATGCATTGAGTCTTTTCTTGTGATTCTTCTTTTCATTCACGACGACAGTTTCTGTAATGTACATACCAATAGAAGAACAGGAAAGCGTGATGGAAGTTAATTTTTTTTAATCATTATAAATATCCCACTAACTAATCTCAAGGATCTATTCATATTGAAATTTTTGTGGAACCTACCGATTCAGTACTTCGATATTCTTTTTTGTCACCATAGTAAAAGAATATCTATAAAGATAAATGCATAAGCTTAGTTCTGAAACTAATGTAAGGCGTTTGCAAAATATTCATCAGATTTGTATAAATATGACATTACCAAACCCCAATAATCTTTTTCGTAACGACATTTTTGTGGATTATCCATTAAGTAATTTTATCTCCCTTTTGCCATATATAGCTAAAGAATATCAAAGATAAATACATAAATTTAATTATAAAGCTAAGAAAAACCGTTTGCAAAATACACCACTTCAAATTTGTATTAATATCCCATTAACGAATATCAAGAATATTTTCATATCTACATTTTTGTGAAACACCTATCGATTCAATACTTTTTTTCTTTTTTGCCCCATAGTAAAATAATATCACTGAAGATAAATGTATAAATTTTATTATGAAGCTAATATAAACCTTTTGCAAAATAAGTATCAAAGTTGTATTAATATTCCATTAACAAATACCAAGAGTTTTTTCATATCTACATTTTTGTGAAACACCTATTCATTCTACATCCTGTTTTGAAACATAGCAAAGGAATATCAACAAAGATTACTAATAAAATTTGATTCAGAAGCTAATAAAAACCGCTAGCAAAATATATATCCCATTTGCACTTTAAAATTAATATAATCATTGTTTATTAAAATATAAACCTTGAATTTTTACTTTTATATAAATATCGTTCTGTTAAATTCCAGTTTTTTTACTCATAACATGTCCATAGACCACAAGAATTTGAATTATTTTGCAGCTTTTTTTCTTCCGCGCGTCGAGCAGTTGAGAAATAAACATTTATATTTTTTACCTATTTCTCTTCAACATTTTTGTATATTTTTATCAGAAAAAGTTATTTTTTTAATTTATTACTTGACTGCCATCTTAACATAAAACTCAAAATCAACAAAGGTCGTGTCTATTACTTTGTGGTATAATATACGTATACTATTTAATATAAATTAATTTTTTACACAAGAACTTTACAAGACGAATTTATAATACGTTTTCACTGATATGCAGCAAGTGTGAAAATACGTTTATATCTGGAAATATCAACAGAAAGAAATTGTTTTAACCAACCCTTAATACTAGTACTTTAATCAATAAATAATAATCAATTTCAATCGATTTTTTTTATAAAAGGCTCTTTTGTGAAGATACATACACTACTGGCCACCGTAAATGCAATACCCTGAAGGAAGCATGCAAATAATATGAAATTTACAACATGTATTAGCGGAGGTGAGATATGCAAATGATTAGAATTTCAAAATTAAAATTTTTCATTAGAACGCACATCACGCGCGCCTATGGCGCCACTTCAAAGCGCTATTTAAGGCTTGGAGATTTCGACGATTTCAAGTGCGGCAATTGAGTTTTTCTTGTGGTTTTTTAAAAAGTACGATCACTTATGCCTTGTAGAAAATAGCGATCATCTTTTGATCAAGTAACCGAGTTCGACAGAGGAAGGATAGTGGCCTACCAAGATTGTGGATTATCTTTCAGGGAAATCGGTAGTCGTGTTGGACGAAACCAAAAAACTGTAATGCGGATATGTGATCGTTGGATGCAGGAGGGTACGACGGACCGACGTGTTCGATAGCATCCACCTCAGTGCACCACTTCACGTGATGACAGGAATATTGAGCGTATGGCAGTGACGGATCGCTCAGCCACATCACGAAACATAGCACAGCACATTCAGTCTGTACCGCATCATCCAGTGTCTGCGCGTACCATTTGACGCCGTTTACAGCAGAGTGGTCTGTCCTCAAGACGTCCATTGATTCGTCTACACTTGACGCAGAACCACAGACGTCTCCGCCGCCAATGGTGCGATGAAAGAAGGATGTGGACGGCAGAATGGAATGAAATTGTCTTTACTGACGAGTCACGCTACTGTCTACAACACCACGATGGTTGGATTGGAGTCTGGAGACACCGTGGTGAGAGGATGCTGAACAGCTGCGTTATACACCGCCACACTGGTCCTGCACCGGGTATTATGGTATGGGGCGTTATTGGATATCACTCTCGCACTCCTCTAGTACGCATTGCCGGTACTTTAAACAGCCAGCGCTACATCTCCGAGGTGTTGGAGCCGGTTGTCCTTCCTTACCTTCAGGGCTTGCCCACAGCCATATTTCAACAGGATAATGCGCGACCACACGTGACACGCATTGTCCAAGGGTTCTTCGTCAATCGCCAGATTGAATTGCTTCCCTGGCCAGCTCGCTCTCCGGATCTTTCGCCGATAGAAAACATGTGGTCCATGGTTGCTCAACGATTGACCCAGATTACATCCACAGCTGTCACACCAGATAAACTTTGGCAACGTGTGGAAGCTGCTTGGTCTGCTGTACCCCAAGAACGCATCCAAAGTCTCTTTGAATCAATGCCGAGGCGTGTGGCAGCGTTGATCTCCAACAATGGCGGCTACTCTGGCTACTGATTTTAGCAGGAACCACAATTCACAGAAGTCTATAAATTTAATTATTTGATACTTGGTCAACATGTTATCTACAAAATAAATTTTGTTGTGATATCTCTTGTCTTTCTTGGTGTTGCAATTTGGGTGGCCAGCAGTGTATGTTTCGGTACTGTTTATTTGATGGTATGTACATCATGCACGTATTCCACGATTTCAACAATCATCACAACGATTTCTTTTCACACGTTGTGTTTTAGTACTGCTCTAAAAATAGGGCACTTCACCTGGGTCAGCCAATTTGTGAACTAATGAGAAAGTTTGTTAGTAGTAGGATTAAAACATTCAAAAGCATGAAAGGCGATCGCTGTGGATGATCTAATCCAGCCAGTTCAGAGTCACTCACATCGTTTACGGCTCCAAATAATAACCTTACAACAAAATCCACGACAGTCAGTTGTGGAAGCGCTTTGTTTACATTCAGATTTATGATTCAGACCAATCGGGCTGATGGTCAGATAGAAGAAATATAAGAGTAGAATGAACAATGGTAAACTTTTTATCACCCCAGGATCATGTGACAAAAGCTAGAATTAATGTGATACAGTGACTTCTTTTGCCCGTTGGGTGGAACCGCCATTCATTAAATGATTGATCCAAGGAACGGAAGAAGACACCCATCCACTGATTCATCATCTTATGGAAGAAAACAGGCGATTTCACCACTTTTGTCGCCAATCTATAGAAATACGCATTCACACATCTACCGTATCATAAGATGTTATATCGGCAAACGAGGTGTTAAGGTACTAAATCGGCCAACAAAGTCCCTTTTTCACAGATCAGTCACGTGACTACTAGTCAACATGTTGATCACACTTGTTGAGAAGTTATTCTATGATCAATCTACTTATATTTCACATCTATGGTCAGGATGCTGACTTCTCGATCAAATATTACTAGTTCTAATCCAGGGTAAGACATAAATGTCCGCCTAGAATGAATGTACGGCCTTTCTATAAATGGATTGTGCCGCCTTGAATATATGGTATGCATGTGAATTGCAACGTAAACCCGAGTAGTGCACCAAGGTATCAATCGGTTAGCAACTTTACACTTGTAGTGCCATGATAACTAAAGTATAATACTTCCCACTAACAAGTTCAAATTGATCGGGCATTGATGAAATAACCATTCCAACCTTAAAGAATAGACTCGTCCAAAACCCCGTGATTATTCGACTGCCTTCTCGTAGGAGCCAGATTATAAATGTCCAAGTAAAACAATTGCATGAAGCTTTCCATATCCACGAGTGAGGTACAGATCGCTCAAGCTGTTAATAAATATGTATCATGTGACACTACAATTATGTATTGTATGCCGAATCCGCAGGGTTAATATAATTTGACGAGTTTCGTAGCAGATCGGTCGTGAACGTCGGCATAGATTACACAACTCACTCACAATTACAGAGAAATTATCCCAATTACCTTCAACTACATCTAAAAAGAAGCAGATTGAATAATTTTATGGCTAAAATTGAACTCACTGTTTAAAGTTGGGTAAATATTTTCACAGGTTGGTTCCGTTTGATGTCATTTATGGAAATTTTACATTCATGTGTATGATAATTACGAATACTAGTATATTATCTCATCATTGACGTTGGTATGCATACAAAATCCTTTTCAGAGTCACTCTCATAACATATATTATTTGCCTTTTGGAATCCAATTTAAAAGACGATGTTCAAAATTGTGCAAATGATATGTGGAAATTCATTCTTTCTTGGAAACAAAAGAGAATATTCTCATTGTTGGATGCAGGGTTAAAAGAAAGAATTAATGGTGTACAGTCACCTCTATTGTACAGAAATTCAGCTCTTATTATGATTCATAGTACTGATAACACAAGTATCGATAAGTCCACGGACATCTTCATTAATCGATAACAGCAGCTTAAAACTCCTGGTACTTCAATGCGTTTCTACAAATATATTCTGATGGGAAGGTTCCTGGTTCGTATCCGGGTCAGGGCATGGATGTTTGTAAGCGTATGGTGTAGAGGCGGCTGGTGCATTTTAAATCTGTCGTGGCCGAAAGTCCTAACGTTGGGTTGGTATGGAAGTTTGGAGAGTGGGGTGCCAGTTCAGGTATTGCCTGGTCATCTGACCGTGGTTCAAAATTACGTGGTGTTGTTCTCGGATCTTTCCCTCAAGGGATTGATCCCGGACCGTCGTCAATAGCCCGTTGTGTTGCTCTAGTACGACGTTAATTAAAATTATCTTGACTTACCAAATACTTTTTACACGTGCTCTATACTAGATTATGGTCGCTGTAGCCAGGATGGAAGAGTAACGGATTTGCAGTCGGAGGGTTGCGAGTTCGAAATTGATCTAACCAAAGACCGTCGTGTATGTAGGGGCTGGTGCACGTTATATCTGTCGTGACCTCAAATAATCTCATGTTGGCGTGGTGTTGAAGTTTAGAACATGGGGTACTATCTTGGGTGTTAAACTCGTAACCTGACTGTAGTTCGAAATTGCGAAGTATTGTCCCTTCGTGGATAGATCTTTTAAGTAGGCCATTTTACCGTTGTGTAGCTCCATTGCTATGCTAATTCACCTCCATGTCTACGTCTTGGCTCTTAATTTTTAGGTTATCGGTGAAGTTAGATCCGACTGGTTAGAATCGGTCCGTCATGTTTGTGAGATATTGAACGATTTTTATTTTTGTTGTGACGTTATGCCCAGCCAAACATAGAATATTTTTAGAATAAAAATAAGTTTATTATATCTTGGATAGATAAAAGAATTTATACAATTTTACATGAAGGAATACTGTTTCAAAAACTGAAGAGAGTGAAAAACATCACTCGTTTAGGTGCACAGAGATCTATCACAGATCATACGAAAGAGGCACACCGTACGCTCTCTCCAGAAGTCCGACTAAAGAGTCCAGAAAGTCTCTTCCAGTCCCCTTCTTATAGCTGACCTCACAGCTGGGGACAAATTCCTTCTATTTAGGGTACGGATCAAAGGAACCGACTGGCTCGTTTGTCGGTCAGTCCAAAAAATGTCCGGACTCGCCGACACATTCCGTTCCCACGAGAAACTCCCTACGGGTGTGGATACCGTAGAATCGGAGAGATGGTCCACAAAGAAGCGGCTTGCTTCAATAGAATCCTTTCACACGGGTTTCCCTCGACAGTAACCCTTAAAGGGTGTGGATCTCGCCACAATGTCGATAGGTAATTGGTAATTTTTTATTAACGTCGTACTAGACACACGATACGGGCTATTGATGATAGTCTGGAAACAATCCCTTAAGGTAAAGATCCAAGGACAACACCTCGTAATTTTAAACCACTGGTAGAAGACGAAGCAACACCTGAGCCGGCACCCCACTCTCCAAACTTCCACACCAACCCAACGTGAGGACTTTCGACCACGACAGATTTAAGGTGCACCATCCGCTCCTACACCATACGCTTACAAACATCCATGCACTGATCCGAATTCGAACAAGGAACCTTCCTTTCTAGAGGCTAACACCTTAACCGCCAGACCGGTTGGTCGGCTTTATTTATGTCGAACCATTAAGGTTAAACATTTGAGTAGATTTCTTCTAGCCATATCAATCCCTTCTAGCCTAATAATCAAGCATATCAATTCCTAACCAAGGGTATGAAAATTTTGTAAGAAAAAATTATATTTGTCCTTAAAATAAATCGCCGAGTTGGTAAAAATTTTATTATTGAAGAGTAGTGAGCGTGTCAGAAATCAGACTTCAAATTCTGTTAAACTCATTCAAAAGGAAGAATTCATGTGCAGTAATCTAGCTTCAGAAATATGTTCCTGGCTGTGATTCCCTTCTACAGTCGATCTATTCTATCTTACAACGATATGTTCGATTTCTCTAAACTTAGGGTTGCACTCTTACCACCTAAAGCCTGAATATAAAGCAATGTAATTATCTCGCCTTTTGAACACATTCATAATTTGCATATTTAGCTCAACGTCATGCATTTAAAAGCACGTATTACTCTTCTGCGTCGCTAAATTTTCGTGTACACTAAATTTCATCGCATACCGTTGTTGAGAGCTTCGTTCCCTTTTATCGATTACCTTTTAACTTTGGGCATCGTTGTATTAAAGACAGACAGAGACCCTATATATTGTGCTTCTTCGGGGACAAGGGAAGGTTATGTTCCGAGTGAAGCGACTGAGAACGAGTCGTCGAGTAAGTTGATGTGCTAAAAGGTAAATATTTGAATTAACATCTCACTTCTGGATTTACATAAAAGGCTATTGAATTGATCAAAAAGGGAAAGATTCGAGGACACCTTGTAATTTGGAACCACGGTCAGATGACACGGTCAACACCTGAGCTGGCGCACCCAGTTGTCCAAACGACCACATTTAACGGTACATTAAAATGGTACATTTAACGTACAACAGCTCCCACTTACACAACGGTCATTGGTTGGATTGAGTTTCGAACTCGCAACCCTTCGGTTGCTAATTCTCTTACAACCGAGTTGCCGAGGACCCTGGCATCTGAAAAGGCACGTTCCGCATAAAAGTACACTTTTTAAATCTGAAGTTATATAAAGCTACAAATTAAATATAAAATGGAGGGGGAAAATATCTTAACTATATGCTGATATTATTTTTATACTAATACCGATAGAATATTTTTAACTTAAAAAATTCCTCATCCAAACTTTCGAGGCACCAAAATATTTTATCATTTTAGTTTATCCTTTTCCTTTAGCTCTGGTACAGTGTGGCCACCACACATGAAATGAGATTGTCGTGGATCTGTCGGTTGTCGTGGATCCGTCGGTTGTCGTGGATCTGTCGGTCGTTGTGGATCTGTCGGTCATCGTGGATCTGTCGGTCGTCGTGGATCTGTCGGTTGTCGTGGATCTGTCGGTTGTCGTGGATCTGTCGGTTGTCGTGGATCTCTCGGTTGTCGTGGATCCGTCGGTCGTCGTGGATCTGTCGGTCGTCGTGGATCTGTCGGTCGTCGTGGATCTGTCGGTCGTCGTGGATCAGTCGGTCGTCGTGGATCAGTGTAATTGTACACTGCACTAGCAACACCAATTCCGCCCAAATACTCTATTTCATTAGAAGGCCGAGGCGGTATACTTGCGATATATTTTGTTCTGTGCGCAATTGGGTATTTTCTGTAGAGAAACAATTAAATAAATTGTTATAGGACGCATATTCAGCCTCTCATACACGTTTCTATGTTCTCACTGGATCTCTGGTGAGCCTCTGTGCAGGCTTTAGATATATATAGATAGATATTAGGGTGAAAAACTATTGTGTGGAAGTTGTTTTTTGCCTCCGCAAACCGAAGATTCGTAGGAGGCAAGAACGAAAGAACGATATAGATGGATGCGCGGTATGTCGTAGCAAATATACCGAGATGTTACTGTACCT
This sequence comes from Metellina segmentata, assembly GCA_947359465.1. Taxonomy (NCBI): domain Eukaryota; kingdom Metazoa; phylum Arthropoda; class Arachnida; order Araneae; family Tetragnathidae; genus Metellina; species Metellina segmentata. The sequence continues at coordinate 60,386,316 of OX375876.1, read as the reverse complement.
TCTCTTTGTGCATTCAAATATATGTTTAGTTCAAAGAATTCTATTAAAATATGCTGTTTTTTACTGTAAAAAAATCCGTAATATTTATTTTCGTAGGTACAAAAGATTCGTTGAATTCAGCTTTGTGTGTTTGTCAGATGCTATCAGATTCTTTGAGTGCGTCTTAATGCATTGTCTGCTTTTATATGCCGGAATTTCATCTACGTTCGCTAAATTGAATCGTACCCTCGACTTGGTCCTCCCATACCTTTGCATTTTTCGAAACTTTTTCAGGAATCTATATGTCAAACAAAATATTTTGAGCTTCGTTCAATTTTTAGAGCAAAGGATTTTTTGATGGTTCACTGTAAAATCAATACTTTTATGAAAATATTTTTAAAGTGTTCTTCATAAGCTTTTATATTCTTCAGAAAAATTCTTTCTGATACCCAAGACAAAAAGTAAAGGCTTGAATCAACTTCATGCTGTTCTTTAATTTAAATATTTTTTATGTTATCATCAGGAAAAACTATCTGGTTGTTCGAAAAGTAATTTTTTTTCCAACAGACGACTTAATTGTATTTTTTCACAACCAACTTGACACTTAAGCTACATTTTCATATATTTTGACATCTCATATAGGGAGGCTAGTTTGTAAAAAAGTTTGTTTTATTCTGCGCAATAGTTTTTGTCTCAAATGTGGAAAGTCGAAAGCAGCCTTTTCGGCATATTTTACTTTTTTACTATCGAAAACGTAAAAATGCTGTTCAAGCAAGAAAAAAAGCTATTCGATGTGTATGGAGAAGATGTACTGACAGAATGCCAGTGCCAAAACTGGTGTTTGCAAAATTTCATTCCGGCAATTTTGATGTTGAATATGCAACACGTTCTGGAAGGCCAGTTGAAGCTTTTGAAGATAAAATAAAGGCATTAATTCGATGCAAACCGCCGAATAATAACTCGTGAGATCGCTGAGAGATTAAATTTATTGAATTCGACCGATCATGATCACGTGAAACGCCCTGGTTTAATTTCAAAACTCGACGTATGGGTTCCATTGCTCCGACACATTGACGTCTGTGAGTTCCTTCTCAAACGTCAAGAAAATGATCCATCGTCATTTTTGAAGCGAATCATCACTGTCTACATGAAATGGGTTGTCTACAACAATGTTAAACGCAAGAGATCATGGAGTAAAAAAGATGAACCGGCTCAAAGCACTTCGAAAACCGATATTCATCAAAAAAAGGTGATGCTATCTGTTTGGTGGGATTTCAAGGGAATCGGGTTTTTTAGCTTCTACCGGACAATACCACTATCAATATTGAAGTGCACTGTCATCCACCGGACAAATTGAATGATTCACTCATACAGAAAAGGCCAGAATTGATTTATAAAAAATTTATAGTGTTCCACCAAGATAGTGCGAGACCTCATACACGTTTGGTAACTCGTAGAAACCTTTATAACTTGGATGGGATGTACTACTACACCCGTCATATTCTCCAGATCTGGCACCTTCGGTTTATTACTTGTTCTGGTCTCTACAAAATTATTTAGACGGCAAAACCTTTACTTCATATGAGAACGTCAAAAAGACTTGGATCAGTTTTTGTCAGCTAAGATCAGAAGTTCCATGAACGCGGAATCATGATACTGCCAGAAAGATGGTAAAAGGTATTGAACCAAATGGAGAATATATAATTTAATAAAATATTTATACACTATAAGAAAATCGTCTTTCATTTTCACCAAAAAAGCGAAATTACTTTCCAAACAACCCTATATCTTTTTTCTAATCATATTTTCCATGCATCTATTTAAAATATGTGTTAGCACCTGTTAGAAGTATAAAAAAAAACCTTTATATTTTTGATACATTTTATTTCATTTGGAGGTTGAAAATGGTCATATCGATGCTTACAGTTTACATTATGGGACTAAACATACATGGGTTATTCATGGGTCTAAAAGTACACATTATTACGTATAACAATTAGTCATTTTTCAAAATCACAACATTAAAAACAATGCAACTGGTATGGTTTCCATTGGAAATGCATTTTTTATTTTCTAAGATGCTCACATTTGTTTCGAATTCTATTGATTTTATTATTTTATTTCATACGTCCAACCATTAGGGTAGAGCACACAGTTTCCCTTTCATTAAAATTTACCACGTGAGTTCCTTAAATTATTTATGAATCGTACGGCATCATCTTCCTTGATTAATCTTCTCTTTGATAAACCTTGCAGTTCTTGACAAAGGGACCTTTTGTGTATTACCCGGACAACAAGTAAAGGTGTAGTGTCCTTAATTTATTATAACTTAATTAAGAGTAATTCCATCAAAAGGCTCTTCGTGATCAAGTGGAATTTTGGTCTCAAAAAGAACAGTATTAGGAATTAAAAAAAAATCTTTCGAAGTCTAAAAAGCTTCGGTCTGATAGGTTATATCAATACCTTTTACTGAATAGGTTCCCATAAGCAGTACATTTAAAGCCATAGTATGCGTCAAAATATTTACAAAAAAAATTAATCTTGAAATGGTTGCACTCTTTACCACCATTGTGTTTATTTCTTTAAAAAAAAGTCTCTAAATAAAGTGGAATAAAAATTTTGAGATTGATTTACTTTTGGTTGAGCAGTCATTTAATTCTAGATGACTACATACATAAGGTTATTGCTGTTATTATTTTCTTGAGGTCATTAACTTTTGATTGAAATCAAGTTTTCTTTTAATGATTAACGTGGCTAAGGATTTTTATTTAACATCAATACATAATTGAAAATGTTATGTACGGAAATCTATATAGGTAATTTTTCTTGCATACGTATAAGGCTGTAAATAAAAGCATTGAAAGTAAATAAGCACCCTTGAAGGATTGCCCCACTTTATATCTTAACTAGCAGACCTGCATCTGCATTAAAATTTCACAATTTCTAATATCTACTAAGGATGCGACATCGATAGCAAAACATCAATGTTTTGAAACATCGATGTTCAAAATTAAAACATCGGTGTTGATGATACATCGACCCAAAAACATCGATGTTTTTAAACATCGAAGTTTTTTAAATTTACGTGTATTTAAACTTTTTCCCCCATTTCTTAAAACTGGTTTAGCAATTATTGATACGACATCGATGTTGATAATACATCGCCCCAAAACCATCGATGTTTTTAAATTCATTTTATTTAAACTTTTTCCCCCATTTCTTAAAACTGGTTTAGCAATTATTGATACGACATCGACCACAAAACGTCGATGTTCAAAATTAAAACATCGATGTTGATAATACATCGCCCCCAAACCATCGATGTTTTTAAAATTCAGTGTATTTAAACTTGTTTCCCCATTTCTTAAAACTGGTTTAGCAACTAGTGATGCGACATTCGCTCCAATACATCGATGTTTTTACCCAAACATCAATGTTTAGAAAACATCGACATCGATGTCGCAACATTACTTTTCAGGCCCTTCATCCTTGGTCACTTTGGTCTAAAAGTATGTTCAATTTGCTGATTATAAAAATTATGCTACTTGGTTATTTTTTAAATTTTAATACCGGTACTTTTTTCATTTAAAAATAAAACATCTACAACGTAAAAACATCGACAAGTATAAACATCGACCTCAATACATCGATGTTAAATACATCGATCGCCAGGAAAATATTCCCCAAACCATAAAGCTCCCTCCTCCAGCCTGGATCCTTCCTCCAATTGTTGCAGGATGTTTGCTTTCAGGCGTTTCACGCCGTATACGCCAACGTCCATCTGTCCGATGGAGAATAAAACGTGTTTCATCGAAAAAAGCCACCTGTCGCCACTCTGTGGACGTACAGTTGCGGTACTGGCGTGCAAATTACAGCCTTCGTCGCCGATGAACAGCAGTAAGCATAGGTGCATTAACCAGGCGTCTGCTGCGGAGGTCCATGCGCAGCAACGTTCGCTGAACCGTTGTTCACCTCTGTCGTTCACCTCTGCCCGTGGTGCACCACATGTGCCACGCCGCTGATTTTGGATAGTGCCATTTTGCCACGGCGGCACGCGAAAAGTTCACAAAATTAGCCGTTTCCGAAAAGCTTCCACCCTTTGCCCGAAAGCCAATAATCATGCCCTTCTGGACGTCGGATAAATCGCTACGTTTCTACATTACGCCAACGATTAAAATGCTTTCCTATGCCCTAGGACATCCTTTATATACACTCCACTGCAATGTGCTGCCACCTGCCTTTTGTGATTGGTTATTTCACGTTGAAGTCGAAAGTAGGTGGTGGTCACATTAATGTGACTGGACTGTGTATATATATAGTTAAAATTTAAAGACTAAATTAATATATTGGGAAATGTGGGGCACAGTGGTTACACGTTTTTATTTTCAGCTGTGGTCAGCAAGATATGCATCTATATGAAGCAACTAAAGCCCTTAAAAAGATTTTTGATACCTTACATACATATTATCTATCATTAAAATTAAAAAGAATAACATTTATTACCAAAATTTAATGTTTTTGGTGGTGATATGTACATTGTAACACTGTGCCCCACTATCGGGATAGTGTTACACACTATAGAATACAGTGTTACGTTAGAGTAGCAACAGTATATGTATATATATATATATATATATATATATATATATACATATATTTTTTTTTTTTTTTAATGGCGGGCACATTTGGCCTCTTAAGTCATTGGCCACTACAAGGCCGGAAGTGATAGCCACTTGTGAAGGAGCACCCAGTGGGAGGACCATCATTGCCCCGAATAATTTATACTTCGTAATTTTGAACCTTGTTCAGATGACGAAGCAACACCTGAGCTGTTATACGCTTACAAACATCCATGCCCGAACCCGGATTCGAACCGGGGACCTTCCGATCTAGAGGCTAACACCTTAACCACTATACCGGTTCGTCGGAACAGAAAACATAATGAATGGGCTTATTTTTAATTCATTGTAATTTAAGTATACAGATATCTAATGATTCCTTGAGCAGGTTTAAAATAAAATACAACTTTTGATACGTTTACGTATAATTGAACAGCTTTAAATGTAAGGAAACATTAGCGATGTTTTTAGCTTACAGTTATAAACTAGATGATAAAATGAGATTAAAGAAACTGTAAATTTATTTCAAATTTCGATAGGAAGTTAAATCCGCAGGGAAAATCAACATTTCTGCTTTTCTCATTGTATCTCCTGATGGAATTGGGAGAGGAAGTTTGGAAATGATTTTTGATTTTTCAAATGAATAAACTTTATTTGTTTGTGAAACTTTATACGATGAAAAAATGTTTTTGACGTACAACACTTCAAAATCAAGATTGTTCTGGTTCACAATTCCCCAATAGAGTGAATTTTGTGTTCTGTAATCCGATTATAAGCGTGTATTATCTACAGAATGGAAATGTAACAAAAAGTTTTAATTACCAGAAACACTAAGCTGGTTGAAATAATCATTTTTGTTTAGAAAACATTATGTACAGCTACAGAAAGTAGTAGGATTATACATAAACAGCATGCCAAAAAGAGTGAAAAAAGTCTGAAGTACTTCCCAACAATCATTAAAAACTTGTAACAATATTGATTATCTTGTGTAATACTATGTTTCATACAAAAGAGACAAGTCAAATAATAAGCTTTTTAAAGCGTACTCAATTACTCCATATAGAGATTTTCATAAAGTAATAAGCATTAAGACGTATTCACACACACTGCTGCTTTATAAAAAGATTTTCATCAAGTTATAAGCATTAAGATGTACTTAGTTCCTTCATATTGAGATAGATTTTTGTGACACAAATAAATTAAAGCAATCAACAAGATAGAATATATATTTGAACTGTAATAGGGCATTTACCACAGTTTCTATAGTAAATTAAATTTCAAATATAAACCTAAGGAGCTTCATTTAAAAATTCCAATTTGTTGAATATTTTCAGCTAATTACTGTTTCTTATTAATTTACTTTAAAATTTAGACACTGATTTGAAGCTCCTGATAATTCGTACAACAAAAAAAGATCACTCACCGCATAATTAGACTGGTTTTCCATAAAGTTGTTTGTATGTAGTATACTTTTTTTTCTTCTGCTTGAATACATTTCCTAGCACCAAATCTATGTATTAAGAGTACTTTACACTTTCTTTCCAACAAGCAAATGAGAATAAAAGTCTAGTTTGAGTATTAATTACTCTTTGTAAGAATCTGATTACTCTCAAAGCCATGCTTTTTCCTCATGTTTAATTTAAATAAATGAGGTAAGTGGTAGTTATTACAAATTTTTGTTATTTTTTAAATAGAGTAAAACTTCCAAGTAATATATATATATTTACTCAAAAACACCAAAATATATGCATATTTTTTGTGTGTTTTTCGTGGTATGGCCTGCGACATTTGCATGTTATTCTTGGTCAATTGAACACCGACGCCTACATGAACATTTTGAACAATCAGGTTCTTCCTACGCTTTGGCAATTTTATGGAATGGACATTGCAGCCTCTGTCAAGAAGTGGTATCTAGATATGGATGTAAAACGTCTTCCCTGGCCTGCTCAGAGTCCTGACCTAAGCCCCTTGGAACATTTGTGGGACGAGTTAGAGTGACGCCTACGGACCAGGGAACCACGTCCACATCCAAACCTTGTTGATAGAATGCCCAGAAGTGTGTATATATATATATATATATATATATATATATATATATATATATATATATATATATATATATATATATATATATATATATATATATATATATATAGAGAGAGAGAGAGAGAGAGAGAGAGAGAGAGTTCATTAGACATCGAATACATTTATATGCATTTGTACTGTATTTTATATGAATATAAACATCTATTGATCGCCGAGTAAGATTATCTAGTTTAAATATTTAATTACTCGTAGATTTTCTTGTTGGTAATGCCCTATTTAATAATTCATCTACCCAAACTCAATTTCAAAACCAATTGGTTAGATTTTGAAGAAAGATTTAAGAGAATCCGTTATCCTTTGTATCTGTAGGTTTTCAACAAATCCGCATTCTTTTGATAAATCTTTCTTATACGAATTTTTTAGTAGTTTGTAGATTTTCTATTAAAAAATAATACATAGAAATTTCGTAGTTAATCTTGTTTTATAATACCAAAATTGATTCTTAAGATTCGATTTAAATTCAAGATAATTTAAATTTCCTGAAAAAGGTTGATTTATGTTCTTCAGAATTCAAGTAAAAAAAAAAATTTTGAATTATAAGAAGTGCTTTTCTGTTCTTTTTTAAAAAACGTTTCCTATTCTAATCTGAAATCATAGTATGATTTTATTTTGCTACTCTTGATGCCTAGTTTATGAAGCAGTGAAGTACAGGATATTATTTCGAAGTTTCAATGCATTAAGAAACTGGCTGATTAATCGCTAAGAAACCAATTTCATGACCTGTTCGAAAATTCTCTTCCTAATTTTAAATACACACACACTCATCAATTCCCCTTTGAGCTTCATTTTAAAAGTTTCTGGCCCAATTTACAGTTATTCGCATCATTTAAGTAATTTTATTTTCAATTCAAACATTTAAAAAAATGGAAACACCAGAATTTTCTGAATTTTGAAATATGGCTTATTAGGATACCTGATGTACGTTATTAATGACACCATATTACCATATGTATTAGGTAATGAGGTAACATGTTTCCATATTACCTCATTGGTGTATTTATATCAGAATATTTCTGAAAAAAAAATTAAGCAACTCCTTCGAGAATAGATCATTTTATAGGAAATTAGTCATATTACAAGGGTGTAACGTTGGATTATTTTAGAGTAATTTGTTTTTTAGTTATCCTATGGGCGCTAAAACAACACATAGCTAAAATTAGTTCTCATATTTGTTTTGTACATAAACATAAAAATTAAATGATAGAAGTTTTAAAGTTATTTTTAAAATATAACTTCCATACTATACAAATTCTAAATTTGAAAACAATCCACCAAAAATTAAATTTGCATTGAACTTTGAAACTTACCTCTTTCCACTGCAATTAGAGCGTTTAAAGGTACGCTCTCCCCTTTTAACTTAAGATTAATATTCTCAGAGTAATCCACATCTTAAGCAAAAGCGTGTCAATTATGATTAGGAGCAAGAAAAATATGACAGGAAATCAAGTAGTCGTTAAATGCTTATACTAAGTGCAGCAAAGGAGTTGGACGTTTTTCAAATGGAAATTACAGTGGTTATATATATATATCACAATGAATTTATTAATTCCGAAAAATCTGGCTATGTGTGCCACTTAAATATTTGTACATATATTTAGGTTGTCTTGAAAATTACGTCCTTCAAAAGCTGTCCGTCCCTCAAATGCACTCTTCAAGTCCTTCCCTGAAGTTGCGTGTCGCTCTTTCCAACATTTTGCTACCAATGTTGATGATTTCCTGTGCAATGGCAAACTTCGGGTCATCAATTGTTTGGGGTCTGTTTACGTACACTTTTGACTGCGGGTAACATCACAGAAAATAGTCGCAGATGGTAAGGTCAGGCGAACGGGGAGTCCCTGAAATGTCTCCATGCCGAAAAATTATGTGCCCTGAAAACATGCAGCACAGAACTGTCATGAAATTTTCTGCCGTATGAACCCTGGAACGTATCATCTTGCTGAAACCCTAATATACGCCTATTAACCTCACGAAGACGCTTACGGAGTTGTGGTTGAAAAATATCGTCAGCAATTCGATGTAGCGTTCAATGTACACTGTCAAAGTGTTCCCGTTCTCCTAAAAAAATAAGGGCTTATGATACAGAATCTAGACACTGCACACCAAACTGTAACCTTTGCACTGTGAAGAGGTCGCTCGTGGGAGTAATAGGCGTATGGTATGATTTCAGCAAGATAGTGCCATGACTCTTACGTCAGAATATTTCCTGACAGTTCTACGCCGCATGTTTCAAGGGCGCGTAATTTCTTGGCGAGACGCCATTTCCTGGCCTCCCCGTTTGTCTGACCTTACCATATACGACTATTTTCGATGGGGTTAACTGGTCAAAAATGTACGTAAACAGGACCGAACAATCGATGACGTGAAGATTGCCATTGTCCAGGAAATCGTCAACATTGGTGGCGAAATGTTGTAAAGAGCTACGTGTAACTTCAAGGAAAGAATTGAAGAGGTCATGGATAGTGACGAACAGCATCTTAGGGACGCAATTTTCAAGCCGAAATGTAAATTCAGCCGAAATGTATGAACAAGTATCCAAATGGCATACATAGCCAGATTTTTCACCATTTATAAATTCGTTGTGATATACTATGGTCATTCGGAAAGTAATGAACGTTTGAGCATGCATACCACTATGACAGTGGCAGGTGCACCGGTCAAGGTCAACTCGTTTTAGGGACTCGTCTACCAGCTGTTTACTGAATTACATCCCATGAAACGGCAATTGTTGTTTTGGTAAGCAAACACAGCAAATAAGTGTCCAAGAAAACCGAGCGTTGCGCCTAATGTGAAGTGATATCTGTGATCCGATTTCTAAACGCAAAAAATGTGCGACCAAGCGAAATTTATCGTGAAATCAAAGCAGTGTATGGTGATGTGATGGATGAATCATGTGTGCGTCGTCGGTGCCGAAATTTTAATGAGGGAAGGGAGAACGTCCATGATGAGGCCACCCAAGTGTCATTACGTATGAACTTTACAAGTCTGTCGACAAATTCATCAAACAAGATCGGCGTGTGGCTTCGGATGAAATTCAATATAAATTTTCACATCTGTCTTTCACTATCATTTGCAAAGTGATATATGTTGATGCTGAAAACTACTTGAAGTGAATTTCTCTGAACGCCTTTCAAATATATACTTTTTTACTCTGCATGCGGATTCCTCTACAAAAATATGAGAAAAGCAAGAATCCATCGCACTTAGAAACCAAAATATTTGATGAAAACAGCAAACTGATTACATTGCTTCGCATAAAATACAGTTTATGAATTTATTGTACGAAACGTATTCGCAAATTCCTTATTTTGTGTATTTATGCTTATCTCTAATATTACTATGTAAATTTTGAAAGTATCTGGATACAAATCTATATTTATGTTCTATTTTCTTCCAGAATAAACGTATTTTTGAATAAAATATATAGCTATTTTCCTCCTAATCTTTTAATCCCAGTTAATCTATTTTAAATTTTTGCAATCTTTTTCAAATGGTCTTTCGAACGTTTTATGTTTGTTTGTTTCATTGAACATTCATGGGTTTACAAAAAAATATTAATGGATATTGTTTATTATGTTTACATAAGGTTTTATAACGTGTTTTTAAAACACAATGTTTTTATTCATAAAAGCTGAATTATAAAGCAGTTGAAAATATTGCAATGACCAAATAAAATAATAATAATAAATTTTATTATTGATACAATATTTTAAATTTTGATTAAAATACTATGTCTCCATCGCAGTTTTATTTATAGCCATATGAAGGTGAATGCTACATTTTTAAATGTCAGTATTATCTCTAAAACAGTACACTGATTTTTTTTACAGGTAAATTGTTATAAATCATATAATCCGTTCACTTACGAAAATAAACAAGTTTATAAAAACATTAGATAAATGAAAAAAAAATTATTAGTTTTTTGGATTTACATGCTTTATATTATTTTAGCAGCATGTATAGGAATCTATCAAGCCAGTTATATAAAAATCAAGTCAAAACTCTCAGGACGAAACACAACATTTATTTACAGACAAGAAACGAAGCCAGTACGAAGAAGAAGCCACCTCCAAACGGACAACAGAACGATTGCCCTATCGCTTCTTAACAGAACAGAAACAGGCGCTATAACTTTCGAATGAGGCCCTATGCGCATAAGAGAGCACGATCATGTGCCCTTGGAAACAGCTGATAAACAGTTCCTAGTTCCGGTCGAGTAGGAGAGAAGAACAACACTGGTGCTTTGCCTCAAAAGTAGAAATGTGAAACAGATTAGATATGACTAAACTCTTTTTTTCAATACTCTTCAAAGGAATCATATTTTTCTAAACTCTTCTACGCTGCCGGCCATCAAAAATGCAACACCATGAAGGACAAGAGACATAAAATCCATATTAATTAAACAAATATCATAATGCACAAGGGTGAAATTATCAAAATTTCAGCTCCATTAGACTTGTGGAATGTGAAGAAATCGGTATTTTAAGTAGCATATGGGCGGCAATAACTGCTGCTACACGTCTCAGCATTGAAAGAAAGAAACTTTGTATGTGTGTTTGGGGGTCCATGCTGATTCCAGTTTTCCAAAATTTATCTGGCATAGCCGTGGTAAGTCTACGCTGTGCCAGGTGTTCTATGGGGGATAGATCTGGTGAATGACCATGGAATTAATTAAACCTGGTTGACATTTAGGAATTTCTGTTCGTTGCATGTCACGTTATGTCGTGCATTGTATTGTTACAAACTAGCCTCGGGCAAGCCCCGAAGATAAAGGAGGACAATCCAAATCTTCATATATGTAGCAGTGCGTGATGAGTGTAACGGCCAGGCTATACGGACTAGGTGGGTACTGGAGTAGAATCCAATGGCTTCACACACCTTAAAGCTAGTTGACGGACCAGTATGGATGCATAATGCAAAAGTCATGTAGTCTGTTGGTGCGGTGCTAGCAAACTCGGAGGCGACCATTGTGGTGCTGTAAGCATATTTAAGATTCGTCTGTGAAATAATTTCGTCCTATTCGTTTGTCTGTGTCTAGCATTCTATGCAGCATAACAGATGCTTGTAGTTCAGAGTCAAAGGTAGTCGCAGCAATGGACACCTTGAAACAGTTCCCGAATTGTCGAATTCTAGGTGCTGACACAGGCTGTTGTGCAACTCACCCTAATTCATGATCTAGGATTCTTGATGTTTCGGTACGTTCCGTAATAGCAATGCCCGCGAGATTTCCGTTATCTGGTTTGGTGGTATGACAAGGCGGTTGCAATCTCTCATGACCGTCAGTTCGTCCCACCTAGACCCAACGATTCCATATTCAGATAACTGCGGCTTGATTTCGTCAAACTCGTTCACCAATTTCTCCGAAGGTTTATCTTCAGTCTCGATAAGCCACAATTTCTTCCTCTGTCAGACTCAGAAACGTACCTATAATCTTGTAACAATTTGGACTTATTTTAGACAATTTTAGTATTTCATAAATATACCATTGATTTATGCTCTTACACTATCGTACTGTATTATGTTAGAGTTACATTTCTTGCAAATAGGACAGTTATACCCAAATAAAATAATATACAAAATACATCTCTAAGAATATCATATTTTATTATATAAGTTTAAGGTATACATAAAAGTAGGTGATTAGGTGGATGAAATTAAATAACGCTCACTTGAGCAACACAACTGTCTATTGCTGGTGGTCTACGATGGGTTACGAAGGAAAAGATCCAAGGACAACACTTCGTAATTTCGAATCACAGTCAGATGACGAGGACAACACCTGAGCTGGCGATCCACTCTCCAAACTAATTCAACACTGATATTAATGTACTTCGATTAACAAACTTTATTATATATTTATAGTTATTTGAGCTTTTATAAATAATGAACTATCATAACTGTTATTTTTATTGCTTTTTTAATCCTCTACGACATGAAATCAAAATGCATTCATGGATTTGGTGCCAACATATATTAATTGCCATATCGCACAAAGCGATACCCAACAATTATTACAAGAGTGTTATGGCCAAACTGCTCCATTTTCATTATTGCCAAATACTTTCTACTGCATTTCATAAAGAGTAAGTTGCAAATGATGTTCACTAGAGCTATCTCAATCACACTTCATGCATCTTGGTCTTTCCATATTCGACGTGGGGTCCAACATTCTCTCCGCTTCGATGTTTAGATCCCTCCAAGTGGTTTGAACGAGATATCTCGTTCATTAAAATCTGATCAATTTGATAATGACGATATATCTCGTAATCAAGATAATTCCGAATTTTTATGATGATTCGATCAAGATCTTTCCAGTTTTCTTGTAATGACGAGGTACCTCGTTCAGGCAACCACCGGGAGGGTTAAAGGCATAATACAACATGCCAATAATTAATAATAAACATAATATAATAAATCATAACAATAATTCATTTTAAGGTATTAGGGAGCACGACCACTGCTCGGCATGTTTTTTTTACATGGCGAGCGTTTGCAATTCTCATTGGTTTGCTACTCGAAACTTGCTTGCTTCGCTCGCATCAATGAAAGCATTTGTCCTAGAAGAAGAGATTGTTTACAAAATATGATCCCAACTCGAACAATTTAGAATTCAAATGAAAACATTTGACCACATTTTGACTGGATTGAGCTGTTTTGGAAATCGAATACCAAGCATGTTGTTTGTGTGCACATTTCCTCAGTACTCGAGCCACCCATACACTTTTTCATTGAGTTTGTCGTCGAAAATTGTAATGCAGGCGTCTTGTTGCTCAAATTGTTGGCCCTGAAAATAGCTGTTTTTTTAATGACCCTGAATAGAGATATTGTTTTTTGACATTTTGAAAGAAAGTAGTGCAATGAACTATAGTAATTCATTTCTTTTTCAATAAATTTTCATGCGAAAACGCTATAAATTCAATTGAGGCGCTAGGCTTCGTGGTAAACAAACAATCGTACAGTGTTGTCAAAACGCGATAACAAATAACGTCTTTTTTTGTGCTACGTAAGATAATTATAATATAGACTAGGGGGCTACTGCCCCCTTCTCGCTACCTCTCCCCAACCCCAGGAATGCTTCCGCAGTTCCTTCGGATCGATTCGCGATCCGAGCTCGCTTCGTTCACTCATCGGACACTAAAATATTTTAGAGTACCTTTATCATTATCATAGAAAGAATAACATCATTAAGTGAATTCATTTGCAGTAAAAATATATATGGGATAGTATAGTATGTACAAACACGGTGCCAAAAAACTAAGCAAAAATATTTACACGTTGCAAAGAGTAAGTAACTTTTGTCATTCTATGAGAGCAGAGAGCAAGCGAAAACCCTTCTGATGTAAAATAATTCCTAATCTAACCTGTAATACTAGGAAACGTTCGTTTCGACTTGGGAATTCACCCTATTAGCCATTTGTTGGTCGCCTAAGCCTGTCGGCACTATTTCTGGCCGATCTTCGTTAAAATCTTTCATCAAGGGATTCCCTAGCACGCAGCTCTCTTCAACCCAAATTATATTCAACCTATCTCAAAACACTCATTTTGAATAACGAATGTTCCTATACTGCGTTAGCGAGTAGCTCAACAATACAGCGAAATACTCGATGCAAGGGTTGAGATTCGTAAACAAACTGATTATTGCCAACGGCAAGAAAGAAATAAACACCCTTTTTCCGCCACGCACAAGCGTTTAATATATAGAGATGTTTAATAATAGTTTGCCGTTAAATCTTCGTTTCTTCTTAGTACAAACGTAACATTTCTATAGAAGCACATAGATACTCAATGTGAAACATGTTACATCTTGTCTATTATAGACCTGTCTGTAAAAAAAACATGGTGACAAATACAGTACTCAAAATGACCAGATTTCTTGCTGTCCATCCCGTTCACAAGAAATACAGTAATTGAGTCGGTTGTTCAGAAACCCCATAAGTCAGGTGAGAACAATTTTTGGGAGATCGAGAAAAAACTGTTTTAACCGACAACCTCTATATTATTATTTCTAATAAAATGTATTGTTTGGAGCTAAATACAATCTTTGTGCTCAATGGAGATCTCAAAAGATAAATTATTAAATTATTATGGATTTTTTAAAGTAATTTGACTTATGGGGTTTCTATAATACATATACTTTTGGAAAAAAGTAATTGCATTGTAAACTGTATAAAATAAAAAGTACACTTAGTACACCTCAAATATGCATTCTAAAACATGTAGAAACATTAAATAAATATGAAACACAAATAAGATTATTTAGTTCTATGAATAAGAGTGGTATAAATGGTGAAATAACATTTATTCATCAGTAGCGTAGTTCTCTGGCAACTCAGAATCAGATGCACCTGTAGAACACTGATGAACTATCTCTTTGTAGAATGCTTGAATTTTTTTTTCATTCTGGATGTACTTCATCAGTTTATTTGTCTTCAATTTTTTTTCTTGTTGATGGGGATTTGGAGTTATAGAACCAACTTTTTACTGTTGTTAAACCTAAAAGTGTGGCTGCAAAACCCATAATTAAAAGGTCAGGCGAATTCAACATCCTAATGTTTGAAAGAGTGTGAAAACTGTATTAATTGCGAGATTTTAAAAGCGACTTTCTCATCTTTTGGAACTTTACGCATATAAGTCACTCTTCTCTCGAAATCGAGTTTTGAGTAAAAATTTATTCTTCAGAGGTAGACGCATCTTTTAGAAGTGAAACCCCACGAGTCAGGTCATTCTACATAGAGTTGGCTCGTATGAAAGTTTCCGTTTATTCGAGAAAGCCCATAAATCAGTGACTTATGGGCCTTCTCGAATAAACGAAGCCCATACTTCACTGATTTATGGGCTTTCTCGAATAAACGGAAACTTTCATACGAGCCAACTCTATGTAGAATGACCTGACTCGTGGGGTTTCACTTCTAAAAGCTGCGTCTACCTCTGAAGAATAGATTTTTACCGAAAACTCGATTTCGACAAAAAGTGACTTATGGGGTTTCTCAAACAACCGATTCAATTATTTCGGGTTTTTCCGTCGAATGACAAAAGCCGCAGTAAATCCCATTATACAGAGGATTCGGCGAAGCGTTACTGGAAAGCAAGGAAACTTAAAACACTTAAAGACAATGCCACGGAATACTAAAATGCTATTGATTGATGCCCAAGTCTAGAACAGGTTACTTCTATGGTTAAAAGCCATGCAGGGAAAACTGCAGGTTGTATTGGAGGAATAATGAATGCATGGCCTGGCAATCCATCGGAAGTTTAAAAATCAGTATAACTTTCCATTCCATAAGGGGGAGGGGTGATGTAATCTTATATGCTTGTTTCTATAATTGGAGGAAATCGCATGAATCGTTGTCTCCAAACTAAAGGCATGAATCTACAAAGTTGTTGAATCGAGAAAAATACGTTTAGGTATTGCAGAAAATATTTCATTCGTTGAAAACGTAGGTGATGCCTATTTAAGCATCTCGTTTACTGCCTTTGGCCATAATGTAAAACAACGAATTAAAAGTCCAGAAAAGTATTTTGGGGTAAATAATTGAAAATGACGTGTGGCCGATATATTTGAGGTTTCTTTTCTGATTCTTGTACAAAATTTAAAGGAAATATATTCATAAAATTAAGTAAGTAAATAGTTGAATTGACGACACACAAGAACCACACTACGGGTTATTGGTTACGGTAAGGGATCAATACCAAATGTTAAAATCCGAGTACAAAACCTTAGAATTTTTTAACCATGGTCAGATGACGAGGTCAACACCGGAGCTAGCATTCTACTCTCCAAACTTCCACACCATGCACGGTATTTAAGGCCACGACAGATTTCATGTGTACCACAAAAAATAGTGTAAAAATTTACCATATATATATATATATATATATATATATATATATATATATATATATATATATATATATATATATATATATATATATATATAACTAATATGCAAGCCCATTCCTCTCCAAGTTCTATTGGGATGCCATGCAAATATAATAAGCTATGACTACACTTTTGCCATAGGAATAACATTATATACATTTTCAATATTAAAATAGCAGGGGAAAAGCAATTTTAGTCTTCTCGGCAACTTTGTGATTCATAGACATAATCTTATTTTTTAATAATTGGGGCTTTAGAACATCTCTTTATCTAGCGGCAGGGTATGCAGACAGTGCTTTGATTCTTATATCAAACTTATATGTTTACTTCCAAACTTATTCATGATAGAATTCGATTATATTTTAATCATTTGTTACTACCGAAATTATTTTTTAATATAGTTTATTAAAAGCTTATTCTAAAAAGGTTCTAAAGATAAAATAAGTATCCATGTGCCTACGTAAATGACACACTTTCTTTCAAGACATAATACAGTAGAACCTCATTGTAACGGACCCTATTATAACGGATGTCGCTTAAAACGGACAGTGAGCGAAGTGAAAGACCATTTTAATGTTGTTATTGAATGTGTTGAACAATCGGCAACTGAAAAAGTGTTTGCTTATTATGAACACTATACAACACCTCCTTCAGTTATTAAATGAAGAAATAAGCAGCAAACAATTCAGCAGAAAATAAATATTTTTTCAAACCAATGAATGTAAGCAATCAACAATCAACAACCTTCTTGTTCTAAAGATTAATGCAGTGTATACGTACACATCTTTTTCAATTCAGCCTATGTTAAGGCTTTTTTTATTTCATATATAATAAACGCTTTTTATAGCTAACTACTGTACTTTCATTGATACATTATTCCCTACTGCATTACACCCATATTAAGAATTATTTGTTATAAACCGGACTTTCTTTAAAACGGACAACCTTCAGCCCCTATTAGTTCGCTATAATGAGGTTCTATTGTATAATAACTATACAATTTATGTTTTTATAACTCGAAGTGTATAATTTTTAAGCATAAAATTTATAATTTTATTATATAAAATGTATAATTTTATAACACATTATTTATATTTTTATAACACCAAATTTATAATTGTATAACCTAAAATGTATGATTTTAAATCTTTTTGATCAACTCTAGGCTTAAATTACTATCACAGCAATTGTTAGTATTTGTTAAAGCTAGATTTTTCTTTGAAATTCCAATGCACACAATTTAAAGGAAACTCTTCTCTTGGCATTTGCCAATTTTACTCATACCAATTTTATTTTTATAAAAGGTATTATTTAAAGTTTTATATATTAGTATTTGGGCTCTCAAAATGTGAACTTGTTTAAGAAAAAATATTTTTATTAAACACACTTAATGCTAATTCGTATTACAGATTCACATCTCATTTCTGGAATTTAAAACTCATCTTAAAGTAATACAGATAGATATGAAAGTTAAAAAATACAGTGAGTGATTTTGTGATCTATTCCAAATCGAATCTGTCGAAAAAAAATCTACTTTAGCAGTCTAACAATTTTATCAGGAAGATAATTTACATATGTTATTAGTTTTCTATTCTAAAACAATGTTTGCTGTGCAAAATTCAAATACTATAGGGTTTGGTATCGAGATTTAATATCTTAAATTCCAAACTGTCACATAAAATAATTGTTATTTGAAAAATAAACGACTACTTCCCAAAAATTCATTTTAACCCACCGAGTGTTTCGACGAGTTATCTCGTCCAAGATCTGGTCAATTTTGCTACACAATTTTGCTTTTAGATGAGATATCTCGTTGAGACAAAACTGCCCTATTAGAAATATATATAGAGTTTACGACTCGAAAATAAATCACCAAGAGTCTTTTTCCCTTACGCTTGAATAATATTCTTTAATCGATCATGAATTGATGCAAAGTAAAATCTCTTTTAGAATGCAAAACAAAACTATAAATACTCTCGTCTGATCTTGTTCAGCATTATAAGATTTGTTTAAAATGTCAGCTAATATATGTTATAAAACTATAAATTAATTTTTTGTATTGGAAACAAAACAATTGCGTCTTGATAAATAAGAATTTTTAATTATCCGCTCATAAAAAGCAAATGATGAAAACTTATTATTGTGGTTGGTTATCATACAAACAGCAATTAATATCATATCGTTTCTACTTTAAATGGTTTTTAAAGTTACGCAAAATTCTGACGTCACCGGAGGCGTATCCTGCGAAGAAGCGCACTTTCGTTTGATTGGCTGTGGAATGTCCGATTTCAACAGGCGTGTGGGCGAATCGGAAGGAATCTTCTTCCGAATGCCATATAAAACTTGAAAGTAGTCTCATTTTTCTTTCACTTCAAACGCAGCGCCACACGAGGACAACGATTCAACTTCAGACGATTAATATTTTGAAATTTCAAGACACCGTTTCGAATTGAAGTTTTATTCTAAGTTTTAAAATGTTGTTCTACGTCTCATGGTTTCTTGCTTTAGCCGTCAATTCTGCTCTCTGTGCACAAGTAAGTTTAATTTTAAACCATAGAATTAAATTTTCTGTAATTTTAAGTATTTTTTCCGTTTTTGAAATTTTTTAAATTCTGTAGCGTGACATTTTGAATAGCTTGAAAGAAAATTCATTCCGTCGTACAGTTAAGAAGTCTAACGATATTTCTTGAAGTTATAATGATTGTTATTTCAAAAACCCTTTAGTTGGGTACTTGTTTATTAAATAAATTAACATTAATCGCTGATTCCATTTACAAAAGGTATGATACAAATCTTTGAACTGAGGTCAGAATTTAAGTTCTGCATCCTTTATGTACAACCAGATCTTTATATGAATAACACAATAAAACAGTGTTCCATATTTAAAAATATAACACTAAATAATTACTCATTATAATAATAAAAATTGCAAAAGTGTAAGCTTTCAAACATAATGTACAAAATACTCAAATTAATATATTTATTGTTTCTTATTTCTTTTATTTTCATATAATTCATCCGGTATTATTGCGTGCAATAAGTGATCAATAAAAGTAATCAACTCATTAACAGTGAAAAATAAAATATTGTAAAGGTCACATTTTATGTTTTCGTGTCCCTCAAAAAGAAATACAAAGTCACGTCTAAAGAATTTAAATGTGTATTGTGTGTTTTAATATTCTAATAGTATATTTTATAAAAAATTTGCAATAATTAATATATTTGAAGCTAACACAAAATAAGTAAGCTCTAAAAATGTATACGATAATCTAAGATTTCTCATACGATGATGTTTTTCATTACACTAATAAATTGGTTATAATTACTAGTGAAGAATTAATCACATAAAAGATCATTCATTATATTTTTTTCTATGCGTATATTAATATTACATTTTAATATAATACATATATCGCTTGTATTAATAATACATATATGGTATTAATAAGTTTAATGTATGCAGTATTTGAGATCTTCTATAATCAATATATAACTACGTGAATTCTATTTGTCTGTTGCATCTAAATATAAAGTAATTGTAATTACAGATTCATTGTGCTCATTATTTAGAATTCAAAGTAAGTTTGGGTCGATTTAAAATAAAAACTAAATATTTTATTTTATTTCTTATCACTGTTAATTTTGAAATCTAACTATTTTATATACATTAACTTATATGGCAGTATTTGTACATGTTTCTCATATTAAATTTATGCTTCAATGATATTAGACAAAAAAATGGGATTATTTTAAACAAAATAAATTGTTTTTGTACCACGAACAAAATGTTTTTTCGTGAAAAAATCCAAGCACTTTAACATAATTTTATTCATGACAGATTTTGTGAAACGAATTTACTTATTTTGTGTAGCTGCTTCTTAAAATAAAAGGATATAAGTTTTGTTCGTTATATTGTCAGAGGATTAGAAGCTGCTTTCAAATATTAATGTAAGAGTAAATCAAATTGTCACGGGAGAAGAAAATATGTCAATAAAACACTAACAAGATTTTCGATGTTTTCTTTTTGAATGTTTCTTTTATGGTGACTAAGATAACAATAAGCATTTGTCTTGAAAGAAGCTGTCTTGATCCGTGCAAATTCTTTGCATGGATCAAGACAGCTTCTTTCAAATGCATTTGTAAAACTCTTCTTTTTGCAGTCATTTTGTTTTTAGCTCACATTGAATATCAGTATTTTAGTTACTAAAGCAACACATTATTCTCTTGGCTTTATGACAAGTTGCTAATGGAAATTTATTACACAATTAAACAAGGTCCAGGAAAAAATATCTTTAATTACCTTTCAGAGCAGTGAAGATTTGTTTTGTATTATTTGCGAAACATTTAAAGCCACCCGTTATCATTCGTTAATTGCATTCGCTACAATATTTATATTTTCACATTGCACCAGGTTTTTTTTGCTTTTGATTCTTTGATAAATTATTTCTGAATTATACTCTGTTTCGTTGATCTTGAATGTAACAAAAATGTCGACTTATTATATCACCCTTTCCCTCGTTTCAAATTGAATCAAAGATTCACCCACTACCAAAACACAAGTTGATATGTAAGCAATAGGGACCAAGATAATTAATTATTAAAGGCTCTTTGTTACCATCGACCTTCTAATGAAAGAATTAGAAGTTTGATGCTTATGGTGTCAATGGTTCGAAGTCAATGAGTGAAGTTCGATGGATGGAGTCAAACTATGAAATCTCTCTTTTTATACATTTTTAAGACAGAATAATATCCAACGTCTATTAAGGAGAGAGATCTCAGGGTAAACGAACACATACCAGACGGAAGACAAGGATTTATTTCATTTCCTGTCACCTAAATGCTCTGGTGTGATATAAAACGGGGTTACCTTAAATGCCAGTTTGTCACCTTTTTTATGATGTTTGGAGTATAATATTTTTTTTGGTGCTGCTCAAATAACAATCATACACAAATTCGGCATTCGTTTTTAGGAATTTTTTATTGATGACGTATTCAAAAAAGCCAAAGGAAATTTACAGGAAGTACAATCCATCACAAAAGAACTTGACTTAGAAAGCACATCATGCATCAGAAATTTAAAATGAATACATAAAAAAAATTAGGCAAATTTCTTATCCTTATTTCAAGCATTTTATTTAATTTTTTGTTACATCTTTTCAATATTTTTAACACCATAATAACTAGGGGAAATTACCAAGCGCAATGTCCTCACAACTTAGAATTTCACTCAAAGTTTTAAAAGAGATGTTTATTTTAGATAAAAATTGTTTTTATAAAATATAAAATTACCTTCAGCTGACTTTCAGTCATTTTTATGTAAGTATCAAGAGCCAAATTAGATACACAAAACGTTTTAATTCATAGAAAAAATGTAAGAAAACTAGGAGCAAACTGCAAACATTTCACACTGCTTTCCTAGGTCTTTGTTTTCATAGAAAGAACTTCTCTGTGATACTGCGTGTGATGTGAAATCATTCGGAACTTTTTCCCAAGACAAGTAATTGTAAAAGGCTCTTGTTACCATCGACCTTCTAATGAAAGAATTAGAAGTTCGATGCTTGTTGCCAGAGCTCCGTAATCCACTGATTTCTCTAAACTAAAGGAAAACGGGAAAATCTGTATAACTCAAAACTATGACAAAAACCTAATTTATTTGAATAAAATTTGGGGGAAATCTTTATCATATGCTACAAAAATAAGATAATGTGAAATAAGTCATATCCTTTTTATCTGACGCTTACAAGGAACAAGAGTCATAAATAATTGTCATAGCAACAAAAACATGGGTCACAATTGTGACTGGTGTAGGTAGTTGTTTGAGTGAATTCACTGAGGGGGTAGTGTTTGAAAATCACAAGTGGAAGGAGCGAAAATTCCAGAAAAATAGTTTATTAAATCCAAGGGATACATCGTAATTCTTTAAAAGTTATGTGTTGTGCGTAGAGTGTTTTAATTCAGTGTATATAATTCATAAAATTTGTACTAGCATGTTTACCAAAAAAATAATCAACGGATTTCATACTAATTTTTTTCCTCAGGGGCATATCTTCTTTAGGTGTGTACGGGCATCACAACTCCGAGTGATCTTTCCTTTTCACCCCAACTTTACATTTCCTTTCCTCTCGTTGTGTTGTCTGTCTTGTGTTTGGTTTGGCAGAGCTTAGTCATATATGGCTCTTGCGCCATACAACCCCAAAAACAACTAAGCACTCAACCATACTAAACTTATACATAGACATTTTATTAAAATCCACAAAGTGAGTTTGTGTTGCTGAAAGGCATGTTAAAAAGCTTAAATGTGCTAATAAAAATATGCATGGTTCATTGTGAATTTTACATCTTAATCAGAAAAAACGGACGAGGGGCTAAGTCGGGACACGGCTACTAGGTTTGAGGCGTTGAATACGTCAGTAAGGCCATATGGTGAATGAAAGTGTAAAAAAATTTGATCTAGACAGTTTTAATTTCACACATCAAATGTTCATCGCTCCACACATATATCACAATTGGTGCAGTCGCTGTTGATGATGAAGGTTGTGGCTCATTACCAACCTCTATGGATTGAACTACAGCATTCGATTATAAAACGTTTATGTCCTCAGATATGCTATTTGTGTCGAATTGAGTAGTGGATTTACTTGCCGCAGTCGTATCAGACATTTGTTCACCTTGAGGGTGCGACGCCTATACTTTCAAGAACTTCATCCGACCCGTTGACACTCAGTATCGGATGTACAAATCTTTTTGGATTCCACATCTCTTGATCGTTCTTCCTGTTGATATTATCTGTAATTCTTCTGGTGTTTATTATGCACATATTTGGACATTTTGAAATTTTTTCTAAATTTCCACAATTTCCAAGTCCGATACCTAAACAAGTATTAAGTATTTAGGGTTTTTTCTATTATTATTTATAAATCGCACAGAAACGAAACAATAATGACACCTCAACCTAATCAACGTCGTGATCGCACAAAGGAGGCCGGAGCTAGACTAAATTATGCGATCACCACGACGCCTCAATTTTGAGGCATCCTCGACGAGCCCTTTGACGCTCATCATCGGATGTTCGGATCTTGTATTCCCCATCTCTTAGTCATTCTTCCTGTTGACATTTCTATAATTTTTCTTGTGTTTATTATGCATGCATTGGGACATTTTGAAATTTTGCGAAATTTTCACACTTTGAAGTCTAATATCTAAACAAGTATTAAATATTTAGGTTTTATTTCTATTATTATTTATGAAGAACAAAGAGACGAAACAAATGACACTAAACGTCGGGCTCACACAACGGAGGCCGGAGCTAGATGCTACATTAATATTAACGGCAGTGCGCATTTTCGTGACTCAGCTTTGCGTTGCGATTGCATCAGCCGATGACGTCAAGATCAATGTGCATTTATAACATTCTTTGTTTAATGCTCTTTTGAACTCGATATCGCTCATTTATATATAATTTATATTTTTGATGTCATTAAATTTTTCACAATTACACTTTTTTGACACTCAAAAATTAATCGTGGTACCTCGGTTTCGAAAGGTAAGACGGATTCATCGTCAAAAAAGTTTTATATCATAGGTCACCTTGCCTCAAGTAAGATCTAACCTTCCCACCAAAAAGGAACTTGATTGAGTTTCAAAAATTAATAAGTTAGGTACATAAAGCATGTGCTTTGCAGACTATAATATGTCTATTTTCAGCCCGAACCTAGTCATTTTCAATCATGAATTCATAGTTATAAAACTAATATCATTTCTCCTAAACGTGACCGAGGTTACCATATTTTTCTAATTTGTTTTAGTAAGCGTTGTGAGTATTTTCAGTAAAACACTTTATTTTCATTTCTTTCAAACATTTGAAATGCTTTTACACTCACGGTATAACGCATTATTTAATCAACCACATTTTGCTCTGGGGAATATTTGTAATGATCTTATGCTTGTAATGACGAATATTACACGCTATAGTCTAATTAGGGGGGACATTTTCCAGTTTTTGTGAAAGGAAACTTGATTCGTGGAAACATTCGTTGCGTTGTGTATGCTAAGTAGTGTCACATAAACACGCAACCGGTTCTGAAGCTTGCCAATTATTTCGGTGAAACATCATCTGAAGCAAGGGATGGTTTTTGAAATGCTCTATTTTCTAATTTGTGTGCAATGTAATGTTTAGTAATTACAGCATCATATGCTATAATTACTTAACATCATTAAAACCTTGTAATTCAATAAAGCCTTGTCTCAATCGTTAGTTCTAGATATCGTTCTTTTTCTTTTATAATTATCGTTAATTATACAGTTTAAAATCAATTTTTAAAACTTAAACCATAGGTATTGTTCTTTCAAACATATAAGATCTTCATCGAATGTTACATTTGATCAACGTATTTAGAAGTGTAGCTCTTTTCATTAATTATTAAGAGCATTATTCTTTTACATTTAAGAGTGATTTGGTGTTATAGTGTGTAATATTTGAGTATTAAACACATGAAGAAAGATATTAATAAAATTTAAGTTTTTATAGACTAGGGGGCTCCGCCACCAGCTCGCTATCGCTCGTCAACCCCCGATGATTGGTACGCAATGATATTTAGTTCGCTTCGCGAACTATACTTTTCAACAATGAGAGGGAGAGGATTGCTTCACAATCTTCTCCATTTGGATCGCTGCTGGATTAATCCCGGACTCATTGCGATATTTATCGCATGCGTCCGAGTAACGGAAAATTGCCTACTTTTTTTGCGAGGTTAGCGGATTCGTATATGAGCCTACTCCAGTACTTTAGCCTTAGAAAACGTACCAAAAATTCTCGGCTTGTACACGGAAATATAGCGTAATAAAAACAAAATGTTTTTAAAATGTCAAGAACAAAACATCTCATTTCCACATAAAAAATTTAATATTTTAGCATATAACATATTATTAAAATTCAGAGGAAATCTCAGAATTTTAAATATTTTAGCTGATCTGTGTTTGTTGTAATAGTACTTTTTAAGATTTTCATTCTTTACTGTTGCTATGTGAAAACGGCGACCGAATTCGACTGTTCAACTGAAAACATTGTAAACTTTCTAGCGCTGGCTCTCAAATTATGAATGAATTAATTAAAAAACATAACTGTTTATTGTGTGCGCGTGCTCCAAATTCATTAGCCCGTTGAACCACAAGACTCGCTGTCACGTGACTCACAATTACCAATCACAAATCGAATAAGCCTGATAAAGACTGAAACATTTTCTTTTATAATAGATAGAAATAAAAAAAGCATTTTTACTTTTAAGAAGGGAATATACCTATTAAATGCTAAACAGCACAAAACAAATCTCTAAAAACCTAATAGCATGAAATAATTTATGCAATCAATAAAACAATTTTAAATAAATAAATTTGAGTAGTAAAACTTTCGATTCATTTTGAGTTGCCATAAGCGCTTTATATACAAGAAATTTATTTACTGTTTTTTATATTATACTTATTTTTAAAATCAATTCATACATTGATTTTTTAATAACACTAGGGGGCTCCGTCCTCTGCTCACTATCGCTCGTCAACCCCCTATGATTGCTACTCAATCATATTTAGTTCGCTTCTAAAACTATACTTTCAACAGTGAGGGGGAGAGGATTGCTTCACAATTAATCTCCATTTGGATCGCTGCTGGATTGATCCAGGACTAATTGCGATATTAATCGCATGCTCCCGAGTTACGGAAAATTGCCTACTTTTTCTGCGAGATTAGCGGATCTGTGTATAAACCGACCCCAGTACTTTATCTTTAGAAAACGTTACAAAAATTATCGGCTCATACACGGAAATATAGCGCAAACAAAAACAAAATGTTTTAAAAAATGTCAAGAACAAAGCATCTCATTTCCACATAAAAACGGAAATATTTTAGCATAACATATTGTCAAAATTCAGAGGAAATCTCATCGTAATTTTAAATGCTTTAGCTGATCCGTGTTGTAATAGTACGTTTTAACATTTTCATATTCGACTGTTGCTATGGAAACGGCGACCGAATTTGCCGGTTCTTCTGAAAACATTGCAAACTTTCTAGCGCGTGCTCTCAAATTTTATGAATGAATTAATCAAAAAATATAACTGTGTTTATCGTATGCGCGTGCTCCAAATTCATTAGCTCGTTGAACCACAAGACTCGCTATTACCAATCACAAAGCGAATAAACCTGAATAAGATTGAAAAAAAAAATTTACAATAGAAATATTCCTCGTCTTCCATACGTCATGATCTGTTTCTATTTATAATAAGTACACCTAAACTACAAATATAAAGGTGATGTTTATTTACATAGTAATTAATAAAATAAATTAACTTCATTTAATAACTCGTGACTTGACACCTGTGTATATACCATTGCCTCGTAAAGAATGGAAAAGTTTATACACACATGCCCAAAAAATGTTTTACACATACAAAAATATTTATTTTCCATGAAATACCTAATCGATGTAATCCATTTTTGCAGAGAATGTGTGAAAGACAAGCCTAATTATAATTATCCAATCAGAAGTGTTCAAACGATTTCTGATATGCAAATCAAGGCGCTACATCATCCGACGGTGAATCATGCGCTTTGCGCAAAGTGAATTTATGCAATACAGGGTTTGATTTCAGTGTGTAAGGACTCGAAACGGTTTGTTATGCCTCCGAAGTATCATTTGAAAGAACCTGTAAAAGGGCGCATTATCGGCCGTTTAGAAGCAGGGTAGACAATCATGAAGCAGCGAGATGTGTGAATATTTCAAGACAGACAGTCTCTGTGCTTTCGAAACAATTCCAGAACTATGGAACTGTTGGAAGGAGGCATGGACAAGGTCGTTAATATACGTATAAGAAGTGCTTCTCAAGATCGATATGTGACAATAACTACCCGTCGTAACAAGAAGTCTACTGCTCGGCAGTTTTCAGATCTTTCAGCCGCCACGGAAACTGCTGTATCACGGTAAACTGCATATCCAAGGCTTAAAGAAAAGGCCTTTATGACAGAAAGCCAATGGTATGTGTTTCACTGTCTGCACAACACAAGAGGGAGCGCTTTAATTGGTACAAGGTACATCAGAACTGGAGTGAACACCAACGAACCCATGTTCTCTTTACTGAGGAGTCGAGGTTTAGTTTAACATCTGATTCTAAACGTTTTTACATCTGGAGGGAATCAGGAACGCAAAATCTTCCATCGAACATTATGGAATGTGACCGTTTTAGTAGTGCAGTTATGATGGTGTGGGGTACAATAATGATCGATGGACGTACGCCCATACACGTTTTCAACAGAGGATCTGTTACAGGACAGAGATATCGAGATGTGATCCTAAAACGTTATGTAAGACTTTTCAGAAGAGCATATGGATCTAATTTTTTATTTATGGACGATAATTATCGTCCACATTGAGCAAACATCGTTGACTAATTCATTAAAAATGAAGCCATTGAGCGAACACCGTGGTCAACAAAATCTCCTGATCTGAACCCGATAGAGAACTTATGGGACTACCTTCGAAAAGCAGTTGCACGGAGACATTCTCCTCCTAGAGATATAAATCCCTTATGACCGCATGGCTGGAGGATATGAACTTAATTCCCCAAACTGGGGTTAACAACATTATTGCCTGCATGAAATCACGTTCTGATGTGTGTGAATAAGTAACACCTCCTATAGAAGACTGCTCGGACTACTCTAACGACGTCAAACATCTATTTTGCTCGGGATGCTACGGCTTTCTTCTATAGGAAGTGTTGGTATGTCAGGGGCGATCACATTCCATATTAAATTTATAAACCTTCATTTTTTCTGAGTCATTCATTTTTTATGAACTCTCCTTATCACATATTATGGTCATTTTTATGTTTTCATGCCACAGTTTTATATCATATGCAGTGTTCTTAAAAAATTTTTCCTTTGTATTTATGTGTTATGAAGTTATGTTTCATTCCAGACAAATTCATAAAAGTATAGTTCACACTTTCTGCGAAATCTGTGATTCTATGCATGTAAAAATAATTTTGGACACCGGTGCATGTAAGAGTTTTTCAGTTTAAAAGTATGAATAGGTACTTTGTCATTTCTGCTTTAATATTAATTTTTTCCACAAGATTAGTCTATCACACACCTAGTGCAGGATTGCCATTACTTCAAAAATGTCACTTTTACGTTACTGAATGATAGTTAATATCCCTTTTTAAATCCTTCAGCCGTAAGATTCCCTTAACTCAAACTGTGAAACTCAAATCTTTGGCGACAAACGGTCTTCAAAATAAACTCACAGCTTTTTCTATAGCTCAAAAACTTTTTAAATGCTTCTCTAAGAAAGAGGCACTTTTTGAGTTGCTTAACTTTAGGGCTGAAAGTGTGATTAGTGATACATCGTCGAAGTAGAAACAAACTTAAAACTCAGTACTTTTAACACAATAGCTCATATTTTATACCAATATATCCAAATTTCCCCCTACATCCAAGATATAAAATTTTACAAAGTTTTAGCAGTAGATCCAATGTTTGAGCCAAATAGTGTTTGTCATTTTGTGTTTTACCTAACAAATATTAAGTTTTAGAACCGTCATGCAAGCGGTTCAAAACGGTTTTCAAATACACACACACACACACATATATATATATATATATATATATATATATATATATATATATATATATATATATATATATATATATATATATAAGAAAATCAACAAACATTCATTCCGTATTCTTGAGTGTCTTATCTTAACCATAATTTTAAGGGCCAATTGATGCAGAGAAGATTTTTACTCACGTCCACTTGGAAAAATCACTCCCGACACTTTGAGAGTTGACATCGGATGTTTACTCAACTTCAAATCAAAATGAGAACTTTCTCCCAAACAACAATTTCCCCTTCCTGCGCATTCAATTTTCAAGCTCTTGAAATAATTGGAAGCCGCTAATTTAGTTCCGTCAGAGTAATAATTATTAATAAGACACATATTTCTCGTTTTCTGTGATGTCTCATTTATGTGATGGAAAGTTTCAGCTCCATTTCCGTAGGGTTGTGATTTTTCAAGCGGAAAAAGGAATATTTATCTTTAAAACATCTTTTGAATCGGGGATTTTGCATTTAAAGTAAATTAGAGGATGGTTGTGGAGACGATAGTTTTAGATTCCTTATCATAAGATGAATTTAAATATACTTTAAAGTGCTTTATTATAATAGGTTTTAACATGAATGTAACTCTTATATCCTGGAAGCAGAAAGCTGTGTTCAGATCTAATACAGGTTATTTGAAATGGTTGACACTACTGCAGGATAACTTGTTGAACAAATTATGAATTTAATGCTGAAATTGTATTATAAAAGATTGATTTGTATCGATTTACAAATTTTTTTATATACATCTTGCATTGTTTCATTCTTTATCGAGCAAACTTGCAAACTTGCGAGGATACGTGCCCAGAAAACTACTTTAATATTGCCTCCCCATGAAAAGTAACAGTGACTGCATTACTTACTGTAAAAATTGTGGTCAAGAATTTTTGATATTATATATATATATATATATATATATATATAGATAGATAGATAGATAGATAGATATAGAGAGATAGATAGATAGAGATAGATAGATAGATAGATAGATAGATAGATAGATAGATAGATAGATAGATAGATAGATAGATAGATAGATAGATAGATAGAGAGAGAGAGATAGATAGATAGATAGATAGAGAGAGAGATAGATAGATAGATAGATAGATAGAGAGAGATATATATAGATAGATAGATAGATAGATAGATAGATCACCCTGATGATATTTCTTAACACAAGGAAGTCATTTAGAATACTTGTAAGTAAAGCTTGAACGGTTTACGTGTATTGTTTTCTTTCCTTTTATGCATTACTGTAAATGCATTTGTAAGTTTCAAAAAAGTAGAGTTGTTTGAATTGAGTCAATCATTTTGAATAACATTGCATTTTATTAGATAAGAAATTTCGAGGTACCGGGATTTATTAATATTGATATCTGTTAGGAAACACAATTGAGGGGGTCAGAAGTCCACGAGGTGTAAGTGACAAAATTCAAATTGAAAATTTCGATAGTTATTTTTTGAAATGCAGTGAGGGGAAATAAATCATTCTGCCTGGGAGTCTGAAATAAATCATTCTGGGGAGTCTGAAATAAAGCATTTGTCCCCAAACATCATTGGGGACAAATTCACTAGTGATTCAATTCATTTTTTGCTGAGATACAGGGATTGAAAAAAAAGTAACAAAGAAATAAAATTTCTTTAGTTTGATGGCAAAAGGATGTAAGTGTAAGGGGATTGCTTTGCTTCCAAATGAAACCGTTCCATTCGTTCTTTACTGTAGTCATAAGAAAAAGGTGCGCCCAATTTTACTCTTAGTGAATCCTATTTTTCTGCACATGAGGCAAGTCTTCATCTTTGACTTGAATTTCGAGTTATATACACTCTATAACAAAAAAATCGACGCACCAAGAAGGAATCATCCGATTGCTTTGAAATTTTATATGCAAAAATGTTTTGACCAAATATGCAAATCATTAAAATTTGGTGTCCAATGAATGAATAGTGCGATCTCTAGCGCATCGGAACTGCTCATCCAGCAGATGTATATAAGGAGTTGTTCTTGAACTGTTGTTAAAAATTTCTGCTGCATTGCGATTTAGGATACCTTTCAACGACTGAAAAATGCCTCGCCACAGGATTCGAGCTCATTACGAGCAACTTTCAGAGTTTGAAAGAGATCGTCGTATCATTGGACTGAAAGAGGCAGGGTGGGCAAATCGGAGAATCGCTCGTCATGTGAGTAGAAGCGATGCGACGATTAGAAGATGCTGGCAAGAGTGGGTGGACAATGGCAGATTTCAGCGTCATGATGGTAGCGGTCGACATAGGGCCACAACAGATCGCGAGGACAGAGTGATTGTCAGATCAGCTGTCACAGCGCCTGATTCATCGCTATCAAACATCAATCGTGCGACCCACACACGAGTGTCCACCATGACCATTCACAGACGGCTGAGAGAGCGAAATCTACGCTCGTGCCGACCGTTACGCCACCTGCCACTCACGCCTGCATACTGTCGAGCCAGATTACAGTGGTGCTTGGCTCAATCAAGCTGAAATGATGCTGACCGGGGACGTATAGTCTTTAGCGACGAATCCCGCTTCCAATTGTGTCCTGACGATCATCGAAGATGTGTCTGGAGACGCCCAGGGCAGCTTGCCGATCCTGCTTTCACTATTGCACGCCACACGGGCCCTCGACAAGGAGTTATGGTCTGGGGTGCCATTTCCCTTGATAGCCGGACCCCTTTGGTCGTCATTAGAGGTACACTTACTGCACATCGGTACGTTGACGACATTCTGAGACCTGTTTTGCTACCGTTACTTTCGCAGTACCCTGGGCTTATTTTTCAGCAAGACAATGCCAGACCACATGCGGCACGTGTTGCTATGAACTGTCTTCAAGCTTGTCAAACTCTTCCTTGGCCAGCTAGATCACCAGATCTCTCTCCCATCGAGCATGTCTGGGATATGATGGGAAGGCCGGTAGGGAATGTTGATGACGTAGTCCGACAGTTGGAGCAAATTTGGCAAGAAATACCGCAGGAGACCATCCCGGAGCTTTATCGGTCTATGCCACGCCGTGTGGCAGCTTGCATCCTGGCTAGAGGCGGGTCGACACCTTATTGAGCTCGTTACTGTAACTCTGAAATAAATCATTCAATTGTTCTGAACTTTTAATCATTTTCTATTCTGTACATACATATATATATATATATATATATATATATATATATATATATATACATATATATATATATATATATATATATATATATATATATATATATATATATATATATATATATATATATATACTGCTTTTAGTATTTTGTTTACGTTCCTAGTAGACAACCAGAACAATCTGCATAAATTTGTTTTCTTGATATGTTAATCTTAGGCATAATTTTTAAAGCAATTATCATTTCGTTTGAAGACTGGGCTTCGAATAATTTTTATGATGAAATTTTTTTTAATTAAACAACTTGATTATTCTTGTACTGTATTATGTTGTCATTTGTACAACTAGTTAATTGGTTAACTCGTATGTTAACGCCTAACACAGTGTATTACGTCAGCTTTCGATGTATTATATCCGTGCAATTGTTTCGAGTGTTTCGATGATATTTCTCATCAAGATCTGGTCAAATTTGCAAAGGACGAATCTCGTTGAGATAAAATTGACATATTACTACAAGAGGAATGTAGATCCATGTAGGAAAAACATATTGTCCCTTGCCCACGACTAGTGACAATTTGGAACAGGTTTTTGCGATAGAGGCTGGCCACTACAGGGCAATTACTCGAATATAAAAATCAATTCTTTCATTGATTTTTTATTAACACTAGGGGGCTTCATCCAATGCTCACTATTGCTCGTCAACCCCCGATGATTGCCACGCAATCATATTTAGTTCGCTTCGCGAAATATACTTTTCAACAATGTGGGGGAGGTTATTACTTCCCAATCCATCCCTATATGGATCGTTGCTGGATTGATTCCGGACCTCTAGTACGACGTTAATTGAAGGTTCCCTTTCCTTCCCATTGCGATATTTATCGCATGCGCCCGAGTAACGGAAAATTGCCTACTTTTTCTGCGAGATTTGCGGATCCGTGTATAAACCGACCCCAGTACTTTATCTTTAGAAAACGTTACAAAAATTATCGGCTCATGCACGGAAATATAGAGCAAATAAAAACAAAATGTTTTAAAAAATGTCATGAACAAAACATCTCATTTCCACATAAAAAGGAAATATTTTAGCACAACATATTGTTGAAATTCAGAGGAAATATCATCATAATTTTAAATGTTTTAGCTAATCCGTGTTGTTTGTCGAGGTTGTAATAGTACTTCTTAATATTTTCATATTCGACTGTTGCTATGGAAATGGCGACCGAATTTGTCGGATCTTCTGAAAACATGGCAAACTCTCTAGCGCGTGCTTTCAAATTTTATGAATGAAAATTTAAAAATATAGCTGTGTTTATCGCGTCTGCGCGTGCTCCAAATTCATTAGCCCGTTGAACAACAAGAATCGCCGTCACGTGACCCGCTATCTACCAATCACAAAGCGAATAAACCTGAAAAAGATTGAAATTATTTTTTTTAGTAGAAAGAACGACAAAATGTCAAAGACATTTGAAAAGACAGAGTGAAAGAACCCTTCGGGGGAGAAAGGGAAAATATGCTTAAAAGCGTTTATGTTTGAACTGAACTAACCAACCCGACACATTTTCAGTCATGAAAATTAAATTAAGTAACGCTCTGAAATACTTATAGAACCTGTAGTTTCACTTGATAAGGACACAATACGTTTAAAAAAAACACTTTGGAGGTCTTTTTTACTTAACATTCTTATTTGTTACATAATATTTTATGCCCCACTCTTAATTTTCAAATAGTGCGAACCAGACAATTCTTTTGGCCTGCACCTTTATAGAGAAGTGTTATTACTTAAAACAGCAGTTTTGCATGCGTGGCATTAACAGCTTTTATTACTGTCTAAGCAAATCGTTTTTAATTTTCACTGGTACTTGTCACCCAAAATAGCTACAACCGGTTTTAAATATCTCTTGAAAATATATAAGACAAAAGTGCTAATTAAAATCATCTTTATTTAACTGGTAAAATATGTTTTCTTTTATAGCTTCTTTGATCTCATTGCTTTTCATTCAAACCCATGTTCTCCTCTTTGAATGGAAATATGATTGTTTAAAATAATTGTCAGCATTTAATTAATTTTTTAACATGCTTAAAGAAATAAAATTGATAAATGCCTGCTTTTAGTATTTTGTTTACGTTCCCAGTAGACTACCAGTGCAATCTGCATAAATTTGTTTTCTTGATATGTTAATCTTAGGCATAATTTTTAAAGCAATTATCATTTCGTTTGAAGACTGGACTTTGAATAATTTTTATGATGAATTTTTTTTAATTAAACAACTTGATTATTCTTGTACTGTATTATGTTGTTATTTGTATAAGTGGAAAATTTATTGGTTAATGAGAAAACAAAACATTTTGTTCACTACATGCGTTTTATTTGTATGACTTGAATTTTATAGGTCAAAGATGCTTGGTGGAATATTTTCAGGAAAGGAAAACTATTATTACCATAGAAATATGATGCATTGTATAAATTGATGAAAATTTACTGTGTATGCGATACATAGCTTTAACAATTTAAAAAGAGCCATGATAAACATCCTCATACAATATCTTCAGATTCAATCATATTTTTAGTACATGGTATAATGTTTAATTTTTTTTTACTCAAATCAACCACTATATCATATGTATTTGTTTTATCCTGTTTGTTCAGGAACAGTAAATTAATTCGCGAATTCGGTTCAATCTAACAGAATCTCATGACAAATTTATCTTAGGATATAAAGTAATTTTGCATTCTTAGATTTAAATGAAGCAAAATAATTGTTTTTTCTGTTTTCTCTCATTTATATGTAAATGTAATCCTCAGCAATACAAATGTAAGTATCTTTTTTTTAAATTAGTGGTTTTTACTTACTTTATTTAAATCAATCAATTTACTAATTAACTGTCAAGATTCCTTCACTTTAACACAGAAATTAGGCGACTTCTCCCATCTTCTGCCAATTGTGTATATTTAACTGGCAAACTAAGTTTACTATGACAACCTCTCAGATTAGCGTCTTTCCCGTGTGTAAGTTACGGATGATCAGTTTTGTTTCTATTTAAGTTTTCTAGCAAACATCGTGATAAAGTGTTTGCCCAGGTGCTTATTCATGTGATTATTTATGAGTGGCTAACAACTATCCTAAGCGGAAACTTAACTCGGTAATTCATGTGAAGTCTCTGTTTGGACTTTTCTATCATGCAATTCATTATACTGCAATATATAAGTATTATGTGTAAAACAAATTCTCTCAAGAATCGCCTTTACTGAAATGGCATCTTTCTTACCATGGTGTTTAATGTTTACTGTTATCTTACCAGGATGAGTATAGATCTTACAAATAGCTTTAAATTTTTTATAACGTGTGGTAAAGCATAAAAATACAGTGCAACTTCATTGTACCTAAGAGTACATGGTTGAAATTTATTGCACTGTCATATATGCACTCTAGAATTTAAAAGTAGTTGAATTCAATAATTACCGGATTACCACTTGCGTGATAGCAACTTGAAGATCACGGGTATACTTCTCCATATGTGGAGTTCAAGAGCTGATTGCTATCATATGGCTGTTCTGTGTTTCCTTCAGTAGCCGAAAAAGTGGAAGAGAAGGCTGAATGCAATGAAATAAGAAGCTGTGTTAGGAGTAGAAAGAGTGCCTGTTATCAACGGACTGCAGACAATTATTTGAAAGTATTTGCATCGCATTGGTAAGTTCATCGTGGATCATCCATCGAAGTACTTAAGCAAGAGCAATCTGAAATTTGTCATTGTTTTTTAAGCGCACGGATTCACATACGCCTACCAATGTGTCATAGCTTAGAAAACGTAAGTCCACCAAAAAGTTATTCATAGTAGATATTCGGCTGCACTGTTATTTACACTATGTTGAAAAAAAACCAAACACCTGACTGACAAAGGGAAAACCTTATTTCCGGCTCCTTGATTGGAACTAATGGATAACAAGAATAGCATTGGCTGAGAACAGGCCTCAAGTGAAAAATCCAGGACCATGCAATTTTAACGACGTGCAGAGGATAATCTTTAAGGAACTGTTTGAGTACACACCTTACTTGTGTGTGAAGTTACGGCCAAATTTCCTCTTCCTATTTAACTTTTATTACTAAAGGAGGGTGAAATGAAGATGTCACGATAGTCCAAAAACAATCGGTTGAAAACAAAAACTGACGAAAAGAATCAAACAGCTATGAAACGTATATGTTCTCGTCATTCATACACAGCTTCCATATCCAAAACTTAACAGGAGTTCACTGGCGTTAATATTTACTGCAGGATTGTTCGTAGGATGCTTGAATTAGTTAAATTTCCATGGACAATATGCATGCTAAACACACTATCTTCTAAAATACGCATCAACCTCTTGCTATGGTAAAGCTCAGATATACTAACATATAATAAGTTAATTATTATATTGATGGTTAAGTTCTCCATGAGATCTTGCATTGTGCCCAGTCAGTAGCACCCTCTAGTTCCCTTTTTACTAAATAATTTCGTTTTGACTAATTATTTCCCTACTTAAAAATTGACATGTGAGTTACTTACTGGCACACCCTCGTATATACAATATTTTTCTTCAAAAACATTATCTCTGACTTTTTATGTTCACAGCAGACAGTCTATGTTCTGCTTTTACTTGGATTTCGTTACGTTGAACTTCCAACCCTTAAGATCTTCAATTCTCCTAATTTACTGGAAGAGTGAATTAGTAACCGAAGAGTTTCGCGTTCAAAATGATACAACCGAAGACCGTCGGGATGTTAAATCTATCGTGATGTCAAATGTCCTCAGGTTGACGTTGTGTGGAATCTTGGAGAGTTGGGGTGCCAGTTCAGGAGTTTACCTCGTCATCTGACCATGGTTCAAATTTATTAGGTGTTCTTGTATAGTTCCCTTTAGGATTGATCTCAGACCGTCACTAATAGCCCGTTGTGTTGCTCCAGTAAAACGTTAATTCAACTATCTATCATCCAAATGTTTTGTAAGAATAAAAGAAAATTGATAAGGGGAGTTCACGGGTGTTATTTTGTTTGATCAGTCATGATATTAATGGACACCTGAGAAAAATCGTGAAGTTTGATGCAGTTATAACTGTGAAAAGACTGTGAAAGAAAAAGGCTTAGTTAATCAAAATATCAGTATGGAAAATTAATTTCAGTGGCAATCCCCTCTGCAAAAGGGGCTGTAATACCACACAATGGTGATTTTATGCAAAGTCCTCAGTTTGTTATTTATATATTTATATTACTGTTATGTTTTTTACATAAAAATAGAAAGAGTGCCCATCAAAAACTGAAAAGTTCCTCAAAAGTACAGGCTTGGGGGCATTTCTGATGGTTATCTAGAAAAAAAAGCATTCCATATTCGATAATCCTCACATCTAGAATATGGAGACAAACTGAAGCAAACTGTGAAAATTTCCCTCAATATTGTAGGGGAATCATGGTGCACACATCCGGTTTTTCAACGTTCGGCGCCACTGCGGCACCGAAGCCCATCTATGCACACATAACCGTGAAATGACACACGAACTCATTTCACGCCATTTGTGATTCTATTGAAGAAAACGTATTTATTTCGCTTACTTGGTGTAAAAAAAGTATATTTTGAAACAAAATAGACGTTACTGGATACAACCATTTATTAATTATTATTTATATTCCATTTGTTTATGAAAACAAGGTACTTCAGAACGGAGACATGTGCGGCGACCATGCGGCACCGTGGGGAACTGCGGTACAAATTGCACGCAATTTGGACTGCAGCGCCCCAACGGCACTGGAGGCATGTGTGCACTGCTCCATTCGATCTAATGTATCTCAGACCGCACTTGCGTTGTGGCAGCGGCGCCGCACGTTGAAAAACCGAATGTATGCACCGGGCCTAAGAACTAAAAGAGTTTTTAGAAGTATCCAAATCTCACAAAAACACAGGAAAGTAAAATAAGAAGCGATAGACTGGTGAATCGTTTCCCAGAATGCAAGTATCTTCACTTCGCAAAGATATTATGTCTCTGAGGAATATTTGTTCACCTCAATAATCCATTTCATTACCTCCATAAATTATGAAGAGAGATTGAGAGCCACATTAGGGACTTCCTTCAAGTTCACTCTATGTAATGAAATCTTCTGTTGCTTTTTTATTTCGCCTATCGATATTTCACACAACAACAAAAGAATACGGCATATATAAATAGGCGTAAAGATAGTAGTATCATGGGAATAGTTGTGTTTCTGTCAATCACATTCTTTGCATACTATATTTATGCAACTTGTTGGTAATAGTATATGATTTATTACGTCTTAAATCCAACTTCGGCATATCTCGACTCGTGTGCTTCTTATATTCCCAAATCCGTTATACAAAATTTGATTATAAAAATTTAAATAAGAGTCCACCGCAAATTGTTAACAATGAAGCAGTATTAAATTTGATTTTAGGTGACAGTTACAGGCTGTATTCAGTGAAACTTTTAAGTGTTATTTGATATGTTGAGTTTCTTTATCTGAGTATAAAACTGTTTTATGCTGTGTGTACAATATAATAGTGAATATGAAATACATCTAGGTATTTTCTGGGTATGGATAGAAACCTTAAGCAGGAACAATACCTTTAAACACTCAAAATTCATTGAAAAGAGTAAAAGTTTTGTAAAATAATATTTTTTGATTAATTATTTTCAAATTTAGAGTTTATAGTATGATGGCTAAAAGAAAATAACTAAAGATTCTAACATTTAAACTTTTATGTTTATGAACACAATTATAAGAACAAATTTTGGCCAATGTTACTTGCTTGTGTATTTTGCAAGTGTTGTTTTGTGATCACCAAGGTATTTCAAAAAATATAGTAATGAAACTTTAAACACTTATTATATAAAATTATTTCACTTTTTCACCTTATCTCTCTTTCTCTTTCTCTCTCTATCTATCTATCTATCTACCTACCTACCTATAAAATGTCTTATAATTTTGATAGACGGCTCAGAGAATTATGCAATTTTATAGATTCAGAAATGTTTCTATATTACCTCATTGGTGTATATATATCTGAATATTTCTGAAAAAAAATACTTTTAAGCAACTCCTTCGAGAACAGATCATTTTATAGGAAATGAGTCATATTATATAAGGGTGTAACGTTGGATTATTTTACAGTAATTTGTTTTTGAATTATCCTACGGGCGGCTAAAATAACACATAGCAAAAATTGGTTCTCATATTTTTTTTGTACATAAACATAAAAATTAAAATGATAAAAATTTTAAAGTTATTTTTAAAAATATAACTTCCATCTATACAAGTTCTAAATTTGAAAACAATCCACCAAAAATTAAATTTTTATTTAACTTTGAAACTTTTACCTCTTTCCACTGCAATTCGAGCGTTTAAAGGTACGCTCTCCCCTTTTAACTTAAGATTAATATCCTCAGAGTAATCCACAATTTAAGCAAAAGCGTGTCAATTATGATTAAGAGCAAGAAAAATATGACGAAATCAATTAGTCGTTAAATACTTACACAAAGAGCAACAAAGAAGTTGGACGGTTTTCAAATGGAAATAATACAAGGGTTATATATATCACGATGAATTTATTAATGCCGAAAAATCTGGCTATGTGTGCCATTTGAATATTTGTACATATATTTAGGCTGTCTTGAAAATTACGTCCTTCAAAAGCTGTCCGTCTCTCTCCGTGCACTCTTCAAGTCCTTCCCTGAAGTTACGTGTCGCTCTTTCCAACATTTCGTCATCAATGTGATGATTTCCTGGGCAATGGTAATCTTCGTGTCATCAATTGTTTGGGGTCTGTTTACGTACACTTTTGACTGCGGGTAACGCCACAGAAAATAGTCGCAGATGGTAAGGTCAGGTGAACAGGCAGTCCATGAAATGTATCCACGCCGAGAAATTATGTGCCCTGGAAACATGCAGCGCAGAACTGTCATGAAATGTTCTGCCGTATGAACCATGGAACGTACCATCTTGCTGAAACCCTAATATACGCCTATTAACCTCATGAAGACGCTTACGGAATTGTGGTTGAAAATATCGTCAGCAATTCGATGTAGCGTTCACTGTACACTGTCACAGTGTTCCCGTTCTCCTAAAAAAATAAGGGCTTATGATACAGAATCTAGACACTACACACCAAACTGTAACCTTTACACTGTGAAGAGGTCGCTCGTGGGAGTAATAGGCGTATGGTATGATTTCAGCAAGATAGTGCCATGGCTCTTACGTCAGAAAATTTCCTGACAGTTCTACGCAGCATGTTTCAAGGGCGCGTAATTTCTTGGCGAGGTGCCATTTCCTGGCCTCCCCATTTGTCTGACCTTACCATATACGACTATTTTCGATGGGGTTAACTGGTCAAGAATGCACGTAAACAGGACCGAACAATCGATGACGTGAAGATTGCCATTGTCCAGGAAATCGTCAACATTGGTGGCGAAATGTTGTAAAGAGTCACATGTAACTTCAAGGAAAGAATTGAAGAGGTCATGGATAGTGACGAACAGCATTTTAGGGACGCAATTTTCAAGCCGAAATGTAAATTCGGTCTAAATGTATGAACAAGTATCCAAATGGCATACATAGCCAGATTTTTCAGCATTTATAAATTCGTTGTTATATACGAGAGTCGTTCGGAAAGTAATGAACGTTTGAGCATGCACACCACTATGACAGTGGCAGGTACACCGGTCAAGGTCAACCCGTTTTAGGGACTCGTCTGCCAGCTGTTTACTGAATTACATCGCATGAAACGGTAATTGTTGTTTTGGTAAGCAAACACAGCAAATAAGTTTGCAAGAAAATCAAGCGTTGCGCCTAATGTGAAGAGATATCTGTGATCCGATTTCTAAACGCAAAAAATGTGCTACCAAGCGAAATTTATCGTGAAATCAAAGCAGTGTATGGTGATCTGATGGATGAATCATGTGTGCGTCGTCGGTGCCGAAATTTTAATGAGGGAAGGGAGAACGTCCATGATGAGGCCACCCAAGTGTCATTACGTATGAACTTTACAAGTCTGTCGACAAATTCATCAAACAAGATCGGCGTGTGGCTTCGGATGAAATTCAATATAAGTTTTCACATCTGTCTTTCACTATCATTTGCAAAGTGATAACAGATCACCTCAAATTCAGAAAAATTTTGTGCAAGGTGAGTGCTACGCATGCTTAATGCCGACCACAACCGCTTAAAGATGTTACTGCTTATCTCAATGGACTGGCATAGGAGTATGATGCTGGGATTCAAAAGCTCGTCACAAGATACGACAAGTGTTTAAGTTTGCAAGGGGACTATGTAGAAAAGTAATCTTTGGTATAAGAATGTAAAATAAATAGTGTGATTTTATTTAAAAACGTTTATTACTTTCCAAACGACCCTCGTACATAACCACTGTGTTATTTCCATTGAAAACCGTCCAACTCCTTTGCCACATCTTTAGTTGCGAAATAAATTCGGGAGACAATTTCAGTGGCACTGCTATCGACAGAAGCTGAATATTGATCAAAATTCGTTATAAGCAAAGAAGTTATTTTATTACAATTATTATATACTAGAGGATTGTATAATTTTTAACTGTAACTTAACAAGGAAAAAGATAAAATCCTCAGCATTACTAGTGCTTAACAGAATAAAAATTTAAACAACAATTAATAACAAGATAAAAATAAGTTGATAAAACTAGTCTCAGCTATTCCGTAGAACAAAACGCCCATAATATGAACCAAATTAAGCAAGAGGAAAAAATATAGTGTTAAATATGCTATCTTTGATCAGTTTTTTCATCATTTTGTTTTAACTTTTACTACCCATTTTTTTAAGTTTTAACACTATTGACTAAGCAGTTGCAATATCTGAAGACAAACCTGAACATCGCAAAAAAAAAAAAAAAAAACGGTTTAAACATATTGATATTTGTTACCGATAACAATTTTTTGTTACCATTCATTTAAATAATCACTTTTTTTCGAACTATCATTTTTAAATGATTGAGACTTTTTTCAAAGTGAGGACCTCAACAAGTGTCCAATGGGTGATATATCTCTAGATTGAGAGAACTACACAAATGTTTCAAAATCCTAGGACTTTCGATTGTTCCTTTTGTGTGTTTTCTTTTCCTCTTAATCACTAGTATGATAGCTGAAGTATTTAACTAAAAAGAGAGAAGAGATTTTTAACAAAGATTTTTAATTATTAACAAAAGTCGCAGATTTTACTTTCCCTTTGTGGTCCTTTTCAACACGGAGGCTAAATTGTTCGCTATCTACAATATAAAAGTTATAAATACATCGTGGATCATAAATGTGCTCATCGTCATGGGATAGATCAAGAACAGAAAATAACTTCAATTCAGGTCGGCATTGAAGATGAAACATAAATAAGTGGAATAAGTTTTCTATCTTCTAACAAATCAGATTAAATTCTAAGGTCAGTCATTCATCAGATATTTATTTTTAAACAATAACATTTTGCTGAATGCTCGATACTATTCATTGAATCCTTAGGTGTGTTTGTACACTTATTTACAAAAATTATAATACTTATTTTCGGAATTCCATTTACAAATAAAGAGAAATGTAAATTTCAATCAATATTTTGTACGTTGTAGGCATTCATATTATTGTGAACTATAAATAGTGAAATTTTTCTAACATTATAGTGAAATAAAAATTAGTTCCTGTAATAAAATAATATAGTTGAAACAACTAGTAAAACCAATATTTCTACTTCAGGAAAGGTGTTTACACCACCCTTTCATTTCCTGCAATATAATCTATTTTCTGCGCAAAAAGCAACTTAAATTCCAAATAGAACATCCTTCATAATATTTTTATTTTCCTGAGTTAAATGATTAAAATATCCATTTATTTTGGCGTCAAAGTTGTAATCGTCCTCTAATTGTCTCTAAATAGGATTACTATACTCCGTAAGTTCGTTCATTAGCCTAATTTAACAATAATTAGGTACATTTTGTTTTTGACTAATTATGTTATCTAATCCAATTTATGCGAAAATAAAAGTCTTTAATTACTGAAATTCTCTTCCTTTAAAATAGTGCTCAACATAATATCCACACTTGATGGTCATTTGTCTTTCAAATATTGTAATAATCTCCTCCACATTGAATTCAAAAACCTATTTCACTGCATTTTAATGAATGATGCATAATTCGCAATTATTTGGATAAAAAC
Organism: Metellina segmentata; assembly: GCA_947359465.1. Lineage (NCBI taxonomy): Eukaryota > Metazoa > Arthropoda > Arachnida > Araneae > Tetragnathidae > Metellina > Metellina segmentata. Next base: position 60,342,761 of record OX375876.1, on the reverse strand, counting down.
TTAATTCGTTCTTTCTTGATAATGTTTTATGTTGTACTTTATTTATAACAGAACCATTAATGTTCTAAAAGCCTCCGATTAATATTGATCTTACTTTATTTTTAAATCCTATCCATTCAGGCACTAGGAGCATGGAGATCCATTCATTTTATATAAACCCAACTAGAAGCTTATGAGCTTAAAAACCGCATGCACAATAATTAGTGGGTTCTTTACAAGTTCAGTCATTTTACAGTTTTCAACCCTGTAGTAGATAGTCATATGAGAAAACTAAATACCTTTTGATTAAGTCTTTACACTTTGAAGTACAGCTATTCTTTAAACAATCCCTGCTTCTATAGCAATAAGCACTCTTTACACAATCATACACTTCAATAATTCCATCATAAATGCTCCCTTTTTTTTTTTTTTTGTAAAATAATTTAAGAATAAACATACACACTTTAATTTTTACAGAAAATGAGTTTGACTTATTTATAGGTAGTACAATTATAAATAGTTTACTACACACACGAAGCTTCCTTAATTTACTGAATCTCCTTTAAGGGTGTACAAGCTTCCTGGTCCCAAGGTACTCCAGTGATCTTTAATTTCCCCTTGGGGCTTACTATCTTTAGTGAACATGGAGATCCCACAGCCGGAATACCTAAGCGATCTTTTTCTGCTTTCATCCCACATCTCAATTGCTCTTTTTTCGCTTTCACGACATTTTTTACTTGATGTTGTCCTATGTTTGGCACACTTTTATAAAATATAGCTCTTTCCTTAAAAGCCTTCCAAACTACTAACATTTTCTTTATATACTGTTTCAAATCAGATAATTTTTTTCCAGTTTCTAAAAAAGTTAAATGCAAAACTAGCAACCCGACAGGCTTCGCAACGGTGCAATTTCGAATCTATGACGATGGGCTATTTTAAGCAAGGAGTACAAGAGTTTCGTGTATACACATTAGTTGTTTTTCCTCCTGACGTTAACACGAAACGATTTCGTATTGACGTGACATGCGAAAAGGCTACTTAAAAACAAAAGCATTCCATATTTAGGTTAACTATAGTAACGTTAACGGTCCCTGTACTTTATTTATTATCAGGTCAAAGCAAACTCTTGTAGGAAATTGAAATCGTTTGAAATACAACGTCAAATCTGATGTAGCATTCAAATCTGAGTGTCGTACTAAAGTTAGTCAGCATTATCATTATTCGGTAATAATAATACATGCATGGCAACGTTTTACGTAGATGTACCCCAGTAATAGGTTCAGTTATTAAATAACATTTTTGCACAAACATTTATTAACTAACCACCTGTGACTCTAGATAATATTAAAGGATATTGCAAACCCTGCTCCTATTAGCAACCTGAGGATTGCTAGTTAAAAACTCGATACAACCAAAGACCGCCATGTAAGTGGGGACATAAGCACGTTAAATCTGTCGTGGTCTCAAATGACCTCACGCTGACTCGTGGTGTAGAAATTTGAAAAGTGGGTTGCCGGATCAGGTGTGACCCTTTCATCTGACCGCGATTCAAAATAATCAGATACACGCATAGCATCTGCATTCGTTCCTTAATTGTTAACATTTGTTGATGGGAACATCGTTATTCACATTTGATACCATCAAATGAAATAGAATTCCTTAATATGCAAAACAGCATTTCCCATACTTCTAATTGGTATTCATTCTTACTTCCAATGCAGTGTATGGCAGCCATGTTACAACAACTAACTTCTGTATTTCCTCTTCAATTACATCTTGATCACTTGTTGAAAGACATTGAGTCTTTGACACCAAATCTTTTTCTGCTTTGCGTTCGCTCACATTTTTTAACGTTGATTTCTTCTGGATTTCGTATTGCCTTCCTTTATCAGACTGCTTAATAATTTCACTATAGTGGCGAGCATTTCCCGAGAAGTTTTACATTTTTTTTGCAGTTCTACATCTTAAATTAAGTATTGTGTAGAAACTAAGGTACAATAATAGTGTATGAATCCTATAATGGTTGATATTATATTGTTTAGATTCGCATATTGCTATTCGGCAACGAACAAATAATGTTGATTTCTATGTCACATACGTTAAATATAAATATATATTTATCCTACAAAATACAAGCACATTCTAGTGTCTAACAAAAACTAAGAATCGCTTCATCGGCAAACAAAACAGTTGAGAGGAAATTCATTTATCTACATATTTTAAGAGGCAGATTGCGTCAAAAAAAATGAAAGGTTCTAAGAGAAAACAACGGTTTAATTTCCTGCTATTAACGGATTCTTTCCTCTTAATTATTTTTCACTAAATCTTTGTATGCACGTGGAAGGATTGCATTTGCGGGTTGACGTTTTCATTTTTCTCCAAGTCGGATATGAATAAGGAACAAGCGCTGAAGAGCGTTTTATGCCCCATTAGTTTTTGTTGGATGTTGATTGCTTTTAACAGCTTAAATGAATCCTTTGTTATACCGTCAGCATCCTCAGGCGGAAATTCGGATAATGAAGACAAGATGGAGATAATTACGGAAACAAAGTGAAGCTAAAACGTCGCGATAGATATATTGTGTGTATATTCTTCAAGTGTGATGGATCTTAATTGATCCAGGTTGGTTGGTAGCTTTTGGGGTTTTATGGCGCAAGGCCATTTGTTGCCATGCTGCGCCAGACACGACATACAATATCAAATAATAATTTTTCGGAAAAAATTTTCCGCTCGAGAGTACGAAATAAGTCACACAAACTTAAAATCAAAAGAAAGCATGCGACTTTAAAATGTTATCACAACTACAAAAATACGTTGGTTTATTTTTCCATGAATCTTCTTATGTGAAAAAGTATTGCCATCAGCCCCTTATTAAAGTAACAAAAGTTAGTTAGAATAAAATATTTTTAACATCTCCAAAGGTGTTAGTAATTGCATCTTAAACAGATACTCTCTGGTAGGTAGTTAATTAACGTCGCAACACAATGGAGTTTTGGGACATGTTCCGGGATGAATCCCGAAGGGAAAAACCTGGGACAACACCTCGTAATTTTGAAACACGGTCAGATGACGAGATTGACACCTTAAATGGTACCTCACTTTCCAAACTTCAACACCACGCCAACGTGAGGACATTGAAGGCCACGACTGATTTAACGTGTGCAGCAGCCTCCTCGTACACAACGGCCTTTGGTTGGATCGAGTTTCGAACTAGCAACTCTTCCAACACGGCTAAAGTAGCCTGAAACTCTTAAGGTAGATGATTGTACGAAGGATGGAATTAATAAGAAATTTAATATTCAAGGAATAACAGTTTATAAATCCAAGCAACGTGCAATTTTTCGATAGGTGAACCAATGTTTCTAATGAATATAAGGCTCACTAACTTATAAGATGTACACATATCTTTTCTTACTTACGGAACAGAATATCTAGTACCATGCTTCTCCCAAAAAATCAGTTTTATAAGAGGGTTTGGTTCTAAAGCTGCTCTTCAGATCGATATATTGATGTGTCAAATATTTATAAGTAATTTAGAATATATTGGACTTCAATAAATCCCAGGGATAATGAGACATATTAGCATAAAAGGGATGCACGAGTGCTCCCGTTAGTAAATGATGAAATCTCTTTATAGATTTTAAAATGCCTTATAAAAAGGTCGGTATCTTTGAGATACTATGATGAAATTATAGTATCTCAAATATACCAAATATGATGAACTATCCCATCGTATTGCTTCCTAAGATTGTAGAATCCTTTGAAGCAATACGATGGGTATGAACACTGCTGTCATAATGAGACTGCGTTATTTAGCTTCTTCACTGGCCTTAACTGCTTGCTGGCACACCTTTCACATCGGTATTTTATCTAGACCCAATCACACCTTTTACAGGCGATTTTATTACAGATTAATGCCACATTTTTTAATGCATAGTTTTCCGTGGTAATTCATTGGCAAAGTATTATTGAAAGGTGAATGCCTTTTTTACTTTTGTATTTATGGGGAGTTAATGGTAAAATCTTTGTCATTAGAAACTTTAGAAAAGTAAACATGGATAGTTTAAAAGGAACTTTCCTTTCCGTTTTCTTTTCCTTTGTGCTCTTTTATGCGCTAAAATGTTAGTCAAATCCATCGTATGCGATTTATTTTTAATAAATTACCCATTTCAACCTTTTCTTGAGTAGTTCCATTGAGTAACTTAGGTAGCATTTACTGGACACTAAATTTTTCGTGCGTTTTGGCATGAGTGACAAGGCACTAAAAAATTAAGCTGTTCAGATTAAAGCTAAGAAACTCGAAGAAAAATGAAGTAATGGAGAAATGAGTTCCCTTAAGCTTCAACACTCATGCAAATCACATGCCATAAATCACCTCAGCGATACATTTTTAAGAACAGCAGCACACGTATTAAATTTGTTTGAATTGAACAGCGCGAAAGAATGCTTTTCAGTGCATTATCGATTCCCTGGGGCAGTAAGTGTATCTTTTCATCCTCGTTTAACAATTTGAAAAATTATGATTTTTTGGGGGGTAAATTGTTTGAAATAATTTAGTTTGTTTAAGAAAAACAATTCCCTGTGGAATAAACAATATACAATCCACGAGATTCGAAAATGAAAATTGATTACAATTAAGTTCGTCGACCGAGTATCACAAGAGATTTAAACAAGGAAAATAAATAACAAAGACTAATTTTAGAGAAATAAGTAATAAAGAGTAATTTTAACAAATTTAAGAGAGCAAAGACGCAAAATATCAATATATATAACTGATTTTGGAACCTGAAGTAATTAATTTAATTTGATTAATTAGTTTAAAAAAACAATGACCTTTTAAATCATTGCTGGTAACTTTTGTAGATAGTGAGTTCTATGAGAAAAACTGTGCTTTTTTAATTTATTGAGAACTCTGTTGACTGTATCAATGGTTTATTTCATAGTGAGATCATTCTTAAATAATGCAATAATAGAAATTCACTAAAAATTGACAGTCCATTTTCAAATAGTTATATCTCCGTCTTTTAAATATAACGTTGATGTAAAGAAAATAATATTCAAGGTAATAGAAGATAATAATTGAGGATAAATCCTAGTGACGAAATGAGAGTAGGAAAAATTGAATGTTTAAAATTCTTCTAGTATATAAAGTATTTAAAAATGTAAAGGGTATAATACATATGGGTAGCTCGGGTTGGTCATGGGGGAAAATGCATTGATTTTCTAAGGCTTTAACCTCATGGAACAATCATTCCATTTAATCCATCATTTAATTCTTTGATAAATTTTGAGTGTGTTTAAAAATTTTACACTTGTTCCTATTACTTGATTATTTACTTTTCGATGATTAGATGTATGTTACTTGAAAGATAATAATTTCTATGTCTCAACATTGTTCAATGTTCGAGGTACGTTTTTATAGAGTGCTTGTGGGGAGGTCTCTGTCGGTACAGCTACACTCTACGTTTATGAGCGGTGGCAACGGCCTTGGCGATATTTTTGGCGCACTTCTAAAGTCGCCAAGGAAATAATTATTTCCCAACTCTTTTTCTGTCAGAAATTTTTTTCTTTTTACAACACACTTTTTAAACACATTTCAAAACGTTTTGAAAAGTATATTTTTTAAAAACTTTCACAAAACGTAGTAAGCTTAAACACATATCAAAACACATTTGTGAACCAGCAGAGAAACTAAGCTACGAATGTTGGGTAAGAATACCCTGAAACTTTTCAATTACACTAAATACAGTAGGCATGTTAAAAAGGAAAAGATTTACAGAAGAAAAAAAAGCAAGAAATAATACAACCTGATAACGACAGAATTCTTTCGTAAAAAAATAATCAAAATGAAAATGGTCAAAAAACAAAACTCTGATTCCTTTAGTGAAAACTGTTATAGTAAAATAAAAATTCCACAACTGTCAAAATACAAATAAATGAACCAATGGTATCACAGAAAACGATTTAAAAGGACCAATGCAATCAAAGGATATTTTAAAAACAAAATAACCAATGGGAGGGAAGAAAAATTTTAAACGAATCAATGAAATCAAACGACTTTAACAGATTTCGGAAAAACTTTCTAGAATATTCAAAATGAAAATTGAAAGTTTCCGTTTGTCGAGGTTACCATGAAAACCACAACAAACGTAAAGAAAGATGGGTTACCTTAATTTATCGTAACTCGCTACTAACAGTGCTCCAAAAAAATCACCAAGGCGTTATCATCACTCATAAACGTAGAGTGTAGCTGTACCGGTCTGTCTGTCTGTTTTCCACAAGAACTGCTCCAGACAAAAAGTCTATCTTCTCGTTGCCGTAGAAACGAGATAGTCTATTTTCATTGGCGATTCTTGAAGAATTTTAGTTTGTTACATTTGTGACATGCGTTTTTCAGATGCTTATTTAATGCTTAAGTATGTCCTGCTAATTTATAACGTGGCCATAAGTAAACTTTGGAATAGGGTCGAGAAGAAAATGTGAATCACGTTGAAGGCAGAGGTACGCAAACAAATGGCGTTAACTATCGCAAATGTATGTGGGTGTGACGGAACGTTAATTTCTGCATCCTACATCTCGCTGTATATATAGCAAGCCTCACTATCTACACTATTGTCAGCTGTCACTACTCACTATTGTCAGCGGAGTCACCAGAGAAATGTGGTTATTCTAGCATTCTAGCATATTACATAGATCGTTTTAGGAAGATTTGTGATCCCCGGCATACTTTAACTGACTTTTCGATGACTTCTTCCATTGTAGTGAAAATTTGCTGTTTGGTCATAGTTACTTGACTTGGCTAATGAAGCAGAATCCTGTTCCAAAGACAAAAATCAATTTTGGTTAAGCTATGATGATTTCATCGACTTTATAATGAAATCGACAGAATGTGTGATTCAAATATTCTTGATTTATCCATCCATATCGTCCATTTCACACACATCGCATTATGGTGTAAGAGAAGACTACAAAGATAATAGTAAGATGATTGTTACAGGAGTGTCGATTTTGAGTTTTGGAGTGATTGTGAATGCCCCCAAGTCCATTTTATGTAAAAATGATTGGAACAGCTACACTCTACGTTTATGAGCGATGGCAACGGCCTTGGCAATATTTTTGGCTCATTTCTAAAGTCGCCAAGGAAATAATTATTTCCCATCTCTTTTCCTGTCAGGAATTTTTAACTTTTTACAACACACTTTTTAAACACATTTCAAAACGTTTTAAAAAGTATATTTTTTTTAAACTTTCACAAAAAGTAGTAAGCTTAAGCACATATCAAAACAGATTTGTGAACCAACAGAGAAACTAAGCAACGAATGTTGGGTAAGAATACCCTGAAACTTATCAATTACACTAAATACAGTGGGCATGTTGAAAAAGAAAAAGATTTACAAAAGAAAAAAAAGCAAGAAATAGTACAACCTGATAACGTCAGAATTCTTTCGTAAAAAAATAATGAAAACGAAAATGGTCAAAAAACAAAACACTGATTCATTAAGTGAAAACTATTATGATAAAATAAATATTCCACAACCGTCAAAATACAAGTAAATGGACCAATGGTTTCACAGAAAACGATTTGAAAAGACCAATGCTATATCAAAGGATATTTTAAAAACAAAATAACCAATGGGAGGAAAGAAAAAATTTTAAACGAATCAATGAAATCAAACGACTTTAACGACGGAAGAACTTTCTAGAATATTGAAAATGCAAATTGAAAGTTTCCGTTTGCCGAAGTTGCCATGAAAAACACAGCAACCGTAACGAAATATTGGTTGCCTTAATTTATCGTAACTCGCTACTAGAAGTGCGCCAAAAAATCGCCAAGCCGTTGCCATCACTCATAAACGTAGAGTGTAGCTGTACCAAATGATTATCTTACAGCGCAGTATTCAAACGATATTCATGATTGATTTCTTTTCAAGTAAACTAGCCGGGCTGCGCCGGCTAGCGCTCGGCGGTGTGTGATAATGCTTTTTCTACACACCGTAATTAAACATGTTTTGATTTGTATATTTCATTTATTTTTATGAAACAATTCTTCAAATCATTGCGTATTCAATCAAATATTTAAGGAAAGTTGGTCGAAATATACATATACCGCTACAAAATTACCCATGTCTAGTGATATTTTGCAGAAAATAGATATATCCTTAAAATAAAACTTCTAAATAATATGTCTGCAATAGGTAATATACCGGAACATATTATGCAAAAAAAATAAAATTATAATCCTTGAAAAAATGCAAAATTCTGAGAAAAAAAAAAACACGTACGTATCTACTCAAACGTGTTGAATTTCGACTTCCTAAATATATTATGAAATAGAATAATACGACTAAAGACTTTTCAACGATATTGATAAAGACAATATTGATTTATTAACAAAAAGAACTATTTAAAGTCGGGGTCCTTTTCTCGGAACCGAACCTGTACGAGGACAATATAGTGGAGATTGCTAGAGCTGTGATAACTGCTCATGGCATCATTTGAACAAGACTCGTCGTAGACACGACATCATCATCATCAACACATATTTATAATACTTGGGAATTCTCAAATATGTGTCCGCAACATCTCGCAGTCAACTCAAATACCCAAACACGGAATTCTAAATCAAATTAAAAAAGTAAACATTAATTCTGACGTGCCAGATACCGGGTAGCAAAAGTACGTTTAAATTACTTTTACATCAAAGGAAGAAATAAAAAGTCAGTACAAACATAAATATTACAATTTAATTCCCTATTTTGCATAGAAATTGACCTCGGCCATTCGAAAACAGCAAGAATTCAAAATATCTGTGTTATTTTATTTACGTTGATTGTTGCCTTTCGACGATACGCAAATAACGTCGATTTCGGGTCCACGTACGTTAGTGTTGTATATATATATATATAGATACATTATCTGTGTGTGTGATTTTAAAATTCAATTCTTCACGTGAAAAAACTTTAAAAATAAATGTATTCAGTGAATACGCGAAACAATGTTAATCGATTACGATTTACATTATTACGTCGGTAGTTAACTAACGTCGTACAGAAGCAATACAACGGTCTATTGACGACAGTCTGGGATCAATCCCCCAAGGGAAAGATCGAGGACAACATGTAATTTTGAACCACGGTCAGATGACGAGGTCCCAGATGATCTGGCACCCCACTCTCCAAACTTCCACACCACGCCAACGTGAAAACATTTTAGCATTAATTCAGTAACTAACAGTAATTAATTCATAACTTAACAGATTTAACTTGCACCAGCCCCTTTTGTACACGACAGTCTTTGGGTGGATTTGAATTCACTACATTCCGGTTGTTATTCCATTACTCTTCCAACCGAGCTACCACGGCCCCAAATATTATTCTAAGATCAGCGAGGTTTTATTTAAAATTCGCTTTGCTCCAATTGGCATGCAGTTTTAAATCTATTCGTTGAGGCACTTTTATTGTAAATTCAGAAATCCAGCATTTAAATGGATACTACGTGTCTATTTTGTTGCTCCAGTGTGACGTTAATTAGAATATCTGCCAACCTACCTACATATGTATCTATTTAGAATGGTAGTTGGGATGGTAGTCAACGTCCCACTGGAGTAACACAACGGGCTATTGCGACAGTCCGGGATCAATACCAAATGGAAAGATCGAGAGGACAACACCACTTAATTTTGAACCATGGTCAGATGACGAGGTCACACCTGGGTTGGAACTCCACTGTCCTCCAAATTTCCACATAACGCCAACGTGAGGACGTTTGAGGCCACTACAAAATTAACGTACACTAGCCCCTTTTGCACACGACGACGGCATTTGGTTGGATTCGAACTCGCAACCCGAAGAGACAAATCAGAGGACTGCATCTCGTGATTTTTAACCACTTTCAGATGACGAGGTCAGAACCTGAGCTGTCAATCACTCTGTAAACTATCGTACCATGGCAAAGTGGGGACAGTTCAGGTCATGACAGATTTAGCGTGTTCCAGGACCCTCGAACAAGACAGTCTAGAAATTTTCTGAAACTTTACAATAAGTTTTTGCTTTAACATAAAATAGAGATCTATGATCTAATCCCAATTTATTGTATGATATATTTGTTTCAACTGTTTTTAAAACTTTTAAATAGATATCGTTCGTAAATGGTAATGGTGCTTTTAAAGTATTTTGCCGAATAGAAATTATCAGATACCTACCGTAATGTCTCTGGTTTCCCAGGAGACCAACACTAGTGTAGAATTGGTCTACTGGAAACTATGCTCTAAAATATATCTTTCAACTATTTCCAGTAGATTACTGGCCTATTCCAGTTTCTAAATCGTCATACGAGGAGTCGTCGCCTTGGTTACAGGATTCATTCTCGGGTAGAACCATTTAATTGTCCAAACTGAATTGCCCTAGTGAAACTATTTCTATTCGCAAAGTTCGGATTTGAGTTAAAGGATCAATGTCCTTGCCCACGATTTTTAGATTTACTCTTATGAACGGTTGTCAGTATTCCTTTCTTAAAGCATGGATTCTGGAGTATTTTTAGCCGTGTAAAACCTGAGTTTCATTCACGAATCTTACCTTGAAGTTTAGAACGATAAAGCCAGGAGATAAATATTAAACCCGGTACTCGAAATAATTCTAGAGCAGTTTCAGAATATCATGTACTTTTTTTATTCCGTTTAAAGATCTTCGTATGTATTAAAGGTTAGTCTGTTCGTGATAATTCCATGGGTTTTCAGCTTAAATATTTAAATTTTCTCTAAGAAATATTAAACTTCTCCAAATTAAGAATTCTCATCAAATACTACGTACTCTGGAGTTTTAAGCTTCAGTTAACTGTTTTCAGACTAGTTTATCAGTATACCGCATCTGATCTTCTCGAAAGATAAACAACTTAAAATGCAGTTTCTGTTTTTTAATTAACATCATTTTAAAATTCTATTGAACTGATTAAACCATCCACACCATATCATGAAATGCGATAGAAATTTATAATAACGATGCGAATTAATTATATAAATATTAAATTTAAAAGTTAAATAGTTTAAAGACTTTCTATTTATTTTTTTCACAATAATGTGCAATATATTTTGCATTCCATGCAGCTTACATAATGAAATTTTCTTAATTAGGAGACACACAAGTTACTTTTTATTAGATAAACTAATACGTTTAATATAAAATAATAAGAGCATTAATAAATTCATTTATTAATGCTCTTTATTTGCAGCAGCATGTAAAATACTCTGAAGCAAAGCCCATATTCACACTGCCTAACAAAAGGTATTTACACATCAGGATTGTTGGCAATAACTTTTCAGAAAAGATTCACATAAACATGAAATTATTGTATTTCATGCAGTTCAACAACACAAAACAATTCAATTGTTTAACTCATCACAAAATGTGAACACCAGCTGTATTATTTCATAAAATTCAAGTACAAAGCTATCATATTCCTTTAATCATATATAAAGGGTGTCCCAAAATTCACGCAAGAAGTAATTTTGATGGAAAACACAGGTTTATAATTAAAAATTGTAATTTTTTTATTGATTCATAAAGTATACAGTATAGGGTTAGGTATGGAATAACATATCGGGTAAATGGCCTCTAAGACTTTGATGGCACGTACGTACTCTTTTTTTTTTTAATTTTCCATGACCGTTTTGCATAAATGTGGCTGAATTTCGTTAATACAGTGCTTAATTTCCTCCTTCAAGGCGTGGGTAAACCTTTGACTTCATAAAACCCCAAAGAAAAAAGTCCAACGGTGTTAAATCTCATGATCTGGGCGGCCAATTCTGATCACCAAAACGGAAAATTACAAATTACACAACCAGGAAATATCTCATACAGTAATTGAATTGTTTCTCAAGTTTTATGGAATGTGGTACCGCTTGTTGAAACCACATGTCGTCCACATCCATATCTAGCCCAAAATCCGCACCAAACAGTGACACGTTGTGAATGCATTTGTTTCTCAACAATCACTCGTGGATTTTTTGAACCCCAAATGCGACAATTTTCTCGATTAACCAAGCCATCAAGAGGAAAAGGAGCCTCATCGCTGAAGATGATTTTGTTTGAAAAATCAGCATTCACTTTGTTGTTCCATAATCCATTCAACTAACTCTATTTGCTGTGCGTGGTCAGTAGACTTAAGTTCTTAAGTCAATTGAACTTTGTAAGCATGAAGATGCGAATCTTCAACAAAAAAAGGCTAAAAGAAACACTGTAGAGAGTTTCTTGAAATGTCCAATTCTTGACCACGGTGCCGAATTGATGTCCCTGCTTCGATGTTTTGTGTTGAAAGACAGACAGAGTGTTTAAGATCACTAGTTGGTCCAGTCTCCCTAAATTTTTTAATTAATCTCTTCACAGTTAATGAATTTAAATCACTTTCCGACCATATTTTGTACGAACATTGCGAACTGTAGCTTCCAAACCTTCATTATTTTAAAAATATTTCTCAACAATGAAAACGCGTTATTCTTTCGAGTTGAACTCCATTTTTAATAACCCTGAACTTTCAGCTGTCACGCTGTCTTTTTTTTTTCGTTGCCAACACTTTATCGCACGAATGGCACAAGATTCAAGTCTTGCGCGAATTTTGAGACTCCCTATATCTTTATGGTAACATTTTGTAACCCAAATCGGCCTGCTTCGACAATCAAATTGCAAAAGGGGTCTGTCTGTAAAAACCACTTACTGGTTTTCGTTTGTCGGTCTTCTATTATTGTTTTGTTGATCGTATTTAACATTTAAAATAATCCGTTTTGTAACTAAGGTGATTTAAAACGGTGATTAGGTTTCATATTTAAAGTCATTACGCCTTTAAATAGTAAATACACGTCAAGGTTCAATCTCATGAATTTAGGCTTCCTACAACTTATAGCATTGTTCTTTGTAGAACAATTAAAAGAATTCCTGTAAAGGTTTGATAACATGGTGTTTTTAATTAACGTCAATGGAGCTGCACATCGGGCTATTGGAGACGGTCCGAGATAAACTCTCGAAGGGAAAGGTCCGAGAACAACACCACATAATTTTTAACTAGTGGGAAGGTTATACTCTGTGTCACCTTAACTTGTCAGTAGAGTAAAGGCTACGTTGACCGCATCACAGCCGTTGTCGTAGAAACTAGGGTTACAATGTCAGAAGAAGTCAGCTATAAGCGAGGAAATTCGCCCTTTTTGGCAAGGAGAGATAAAATGCACGTGGAAATTCTATACGTTTCACAGATCTTTAATTTCTAATGGCTCTTGCATTACATTTGTTAATTAAACAAAAAGCTACTCTATGTTAATATAAATGCGTTTTGATTTTTCTAAATGAGTATTATTTTTAGTTATTTAAAAATATATATATTTAAAATTTTTTTACAATAAATGTTGTTTAAAAAAACAGTCTATTTAAAGATGTGATGAACCATAAAATTCATTTTTTGAATTTACTTACCTGAAAGCTAAACACCTTGATTAATACTTCTTTTTTCAATTTTAATAATTTTATTAAAGGAAATTAATCCAATTTAATTACTCCTTTGGTCTTACATTTGGTTGGACAAGGTAGGGGAGAGTGCGTCGTCTGCTAAAATATGTGTTTTTCTTAACAGCAAAATATAGTCTCCAAATTAAATCAAATTTATTCTGATATTAAAGAAAGTAAATAACAAATAAAAATACATATAACATAGAGGATATAAAATACATTCACAATAAATAAATAGAATATAAAAAATACAAATATAGTGAATACACATACAATAATAAAAAAAATGAAACCATTTTAAAAATTAGAGTTAAAAAAAATAAACCTTATATGTGTGAAACATATTCTGAAACTCGCGGAACGGTGTCGGGTTGATTAGTAGTAAATTATTAATTTTATGAATAATTTAAAATAGTTTACAAGAAAGTGTACAGAAGAAACCAATCTCTTTCATGAATAGTAGTTACAATGAGAAAACTATATTTACGTTTTACTTATTCATCACATGCATTTATACATCATCAATATATGTAAAACATAGCAAACATCATAACAAATCTATTTACATTATAATATACTTATTCATCACATGAATTTACACATCATCATCACTTAACATTTCCGAATCGCTATCAGACTCACTATTAAAAGAAATTACCAAGTTCTTACTTTCCCAAATATCATCCACAAGTCCATCTACTTCCCACATGTATTTCTCTTTTTCAGTAACATGGTTTATGCAGTTTTTCCAATTTTGTACAGAGACCTTTTCAATCCCTTGGATGACTAAATCCTTCACATCGTTCAGTTTAAAAGTCTTGTTTTCCCTGGCAACGTGTCCTTTTACTTGACTCCATATCATTTCAATGGGATTAAGCTCACAGTGATACGGGGGAAGTCTCAAAACCTTATGTCCAAATTTTTCGGCAATTTCTTCAACTCTGTATTTATCAAACATATGTTTGATTTCGCTAACTTTTTTCAACAGTTCAATCTTGATCATGTCCTGGTTCCACGTAATGTTTTTCAACGATAGACATTCTTGAATTGCACTTTTTTTCCAAGATGTCGTCGGAATTTTTTCTTTCTTCACCGAGTGATAGGGGGCATTGTCCATCACTACAAAGCTGTTTCGTTTCAATTTAGGCATGATATCTTCAAACCACTTCTCAAAATGGTTACCATCCATTTCTTCGTGGTAGTCACCGGATTTTTTTCCTACAAAAATGTCAGCCGCATCAGGTACAAATCCTTCATCACTTCCGATATGGGTAATGATGAGTCTTCTTCCTTTTCCTTTTGGTGCAGCCAAGCCTGTTGTCAAACTTGAAGAGGAAGCTTCATTGGTGCTTTTGATGTTTTTGTCTTGCCATACTCGACTTTGTGAGTGTCCTTCATTCACCCATGTTTCATCTAAATAATAGATTGAAGCATTTTCATTCTTCAGTTCTCTAATTTTTCGTAAATAATTTCTTCGCCATAAAATTATGTCGTGTCTTTCTAAAAGCATAGCCTGCCTTTTTCGCTTTTCAAAGGAAAATCCCAAATCTTTCAGTATCCTGTACAGTGTACTTCGGCTAATGTTTGTCGAAAAAATATCCTTATCATTGTTAATTTCATTTAGAACTTTGTCCAATGTAGGAATTTCATTTCGACGAAAACAATCATGAATTTTTCGTCGGATGCACGATAAAGTAAAGTTGTCATATTTCATCATTCTTGTTCTTTTTCCAACGGCATAAGGTCGTTTTTTTCCTGGAGTACTCAAAGGACTTGTCGTCTTCTTTTCTTTTTTCAAACGAAAAACAGTTCTTTTGGAAACACCAGTAGTTGAGACACCTTTCCGACGATTTGGTTAATGGAATCACTATGGTTTTCTTCTCGAAGTCTAGAATAAACATTCAATATGTTCCTGCGAGCTCCACTACCAATTGATTTTCCTTGCTTTGATGGCGTATACAGCTTGGATGGTGACGTTCCTTTTTCAGCCATGTTCAGAGTATCAAACACACTCCAATAAAATAGCACAAGAGAGATATGAACGTAAATACACACGCTAGCAAAGACGCAGAGCGAAATGGCGCAGACTTGGCCGGAAAGCGTATTTAGCTCGCCAGAAATGTTACCATGGAAACCGGTTTAGAATTCCGTTTCGGATAAATTCATTCGCTTCGGTCAAAAAAAATGCTTTTTACAAATAAATAACCGATTATAAAGGTTCAAAAATCACTCCTTCATTGTAGGACAATTTTTACACGTTTATATGCATTTTCTTTATTTTAAATTCCAAATCAAGTTGGAATTATTTTTCATGCGGATGAACATCATTTCTGCCTTTCCCAATACTGACAAGTTAAGGTGAAACAGAGTATAGGTAAGTAGCAGTAACTAGAAAATGAAATAACCCTATAATCTTCGTTTTCTGAACCTCTATGTAACCATTTTATATATTATATTTACATATGGCATTATACAAAATTGGGACACGTTAAAATTTATTATTCCTTTCTATGGGTTTCGATGGTTAGAATGAAATAATTTCAAACACGAACGCAACTTTCCTTTCTCTTGCTCTCACTAAGTCCATATTTAACTTCAACTTGAATCCATTTGGTAGTACTTTAAGAAATAGAAATTTATCCAAGTAAAATGTCTCTTTGTATATTCAGCATTTAAAACTTTTGTTAATATTACTGCTTTAATTTTAATTTTAAAAAAGTAAAAAAACGACTAATCCTTTGTCTTGGGATGGAAGTATGCTGATTACTTTTGAGAACGTAGTGTTTAGACACCTGCCTATTTCTCACTAATTTCTAAGCATTGATTAAAGATTATATTTCAATGCATTGAAAGTTTTGACTTAAGTGCGTTATTTTTATTCTGCCTTTTG
This sequence comes from Metellina segmentata, assembly GCA_947359465.1. NCBI lineage: Eukaryota > Metazoa > Arthropoda > Arachnida > Araneae > Tetragnathidae > Metellina > Metellina segmentata. The sequence goes on along the minus strand of OX375876.1, from coordinate 60,326,402 downwards.
TATAATTTTTATGAAAGCAGATATCATTAAAACTATAAAGAAATGCCTTGTTTCATTATATGTGCAGGAGTTTTTGATGGTTTCATTAGTGAGAAAGCACGCTTTGATTGCACTTGTGTGTAAAAATATTTGTATAATAATACGTATATATATATATATATATATATATATATATATATATATATATATATATATATATATATATATATATATATATATACTAGCAAAATACCCGACCTTACTCGGTTTGAATTGGTTTACTCTAGATTGAAGATATAATCAAAATATATAATGACTTACGTTTTTTGTAGAATAAAAATTTATTTTAACATCTTTCGACATCTTTATATTTTCTACAACTTACTTTGGACACAAATCCTACACATGCATATCCATTCATGTAATACATTTCACATACATCGCACAATTGCTGTATGACAAAGCTACAAAATGACGAAAGGAGATACTAAGGTTACTACTATAAAAGACGATTTATAGGAAGATTTTGAATTCCCTTTCTTAAGTTCTTTTCATGTTCAACTCAATTAATTAAAATTACGATTTACGGCGAGTGCTCTCGCACTCATAGTCAACAAAACAATATTTTTTTACTTGTGGCACTCTTGCCTCCGGTATGCGACATTGTGAAATTTTGCAATCTTCTCCTGTCATTATTATAACGAATTTTTTAATGTTGGAAAAAGTTCCATTTTGGATTAAAAAACATTATTATTCTTTCAATAACGGCAATATTCTTTAAATAACGGCATTATTCTTTAAATAACGGCATAACTACACTTAAAATTTACTGGAAATTTATACTCTTACCTAACATTTTTAAGTCTAATACTTTGTGGTGCTGTTGCGTGTGATGAGAAGGAAAACACATTTATTAAAATAATAAATATTTAAAACAGGAAACAGCGAAGTAAAACAAAATAAAAGATGTAGCAAAAAATTGTTCTAAAGATATTAATTTGTGATTCAATTTTATCCCTTGATCTCGCACAGTTGCCACAACTTACAACTAAAAGTGTACAAAATTTAGAAATGTGAAATTAATTCAGAGCGAAAGAACCAGAAAAAATATCACTGCTCGCGCGATCTTGTTCATTCTCGTTTCAATGAAAAATATCGTCTGTCCCAAATATTCGGAAATCGTTTTCATTGCGCAAAGAATAAAAATAAGACTCGAAATAAATGAAGTATCAGAGATGAAATTCCATAAAAAAAAAAAAATTTGAAGAATAATTACTTTTTCAGCAATACTGGTAAAGCAATCGAAGTAATCGTCATATTCAATAGACATTCCAATTTTTCCAAAACTACCAAATTATGGTTGATTTAAGTATACTTACTCAGGTGTTTTAGCATGAAACTCAACTAAATATAACAATAAAGAAATGTTTAATATTGCATTCACTAAACTAATAGATAATGTATAAAATAAAATACAATGCAATCAAATATCTGGAATACAATTCATGTGATGTCTAAACAAACACACAAACAAAAAATCGAGCATAGAACAGAAAGACGGACAGACAGACTTTCGCAACCAATGCCACTCACTAAATGAAGATAAGTACTCACTGTATGCAAATTTTCATGAAAATATCTTAAACCGCGTGGACGTGTATAGGGCACAACATACAGACAGACAGACAGACGGACAGACAGACAGACAGACACCAAACGAGAAAAAGGCGGATTCGGCATCAGAAGGGTCCAAAACGGATAGAAAACTTGAAATGGGTCGAAAATATTGAATGTACAAACAAACACTCCATTCTTATTTATATATATATATATATATATATATATATATATATATATATATATATATATATATATATATATATATATATATATATATATATATATATATATATATATATATATATATATATATATATATATATATATATATATATAAATTAAAAAACATGAAGAACTTGTGATTTCGTTTTTGCGGTTTATAATTGCTCCAAAAAAGGTAGTCGAAAGAAACTTGGAACTCTGTTTCAAATCACACGAAGGATAATGTAATTTCCTTGTATGCATGAATCATTCTTAATGAAAACGTTTTTAACGATTTTCTCACATTTCATATGCACTACGTGTCAAAAAGAAGGAGAATACCTTAATATTTCGTTGGACCGCCTTTAACACGAATAACGGCTTTCATTCGTCGTGGCATTGTTGCAGTGAGCTTCCGCACAGTGTCCATTTGTATTTTCGGCCACAGTTGCAACAAGAGGTCTCACAAAACATCGATGGATGAAGAAAGAGTGGAATGCGCCCTTAAATCTTTTTTGAGTATGTCCCACATATTCTCGATGGGATTGAGATCTGGAATTTGCGCTGGCGAAATCATGCGTGTAAACGATGTATAGTGCTCACTGATCCACGATTTTACAGTTTCAGTTCGGTGTACCTTGGTTTTATCGTCTTGAGAAATACACCACTCCATTCAGGGAAGAAAAGGTCCATATCTGGCACATCCTGATCATCCAAGATGTTGAGGTACTGTGTAGACTTCATTTTGTTGATGCACAATGTTGCGGGACCCAGTCCAGACGAACAGAAACAATCTCATATCATTACACTGCTTCCTGACGAGTGCAGAGTGGGAACGATACATGTAGGGTCAAAGCTTCATGGGGCTGTCTTCGAACCCTGATGCGTTCATCGTTTTGAAAAAGCGTAAATCGTGACTCATCGGACCACATGACCTTTCGCCATTGCTGAGCAGTCCAATTTTTGTGCTCCCTTGAAAACTGCACTTTTCTTTCGAATAATGGCACTCACAAGGGGCTTCTTTACTTTCAACACAGCTTCTTAGTCCCGTTTTTTTAAGTTCTCGTCGCATTGTGCATTTGAAAATTGTTTTGTTTCCATTACTGAAGAGTGCTGTGAGTTGTACAGTTAATTTCTTGCGATTTGCTTTTACTAATCGCTTCAGCGATAGCCGATTACGTTCGTTCAAGATGGATTTTCGACCGCACATTTTTCGCGAACTGGATGGTTCACCACCCTCTTTCCAAGATTTAATTATGCGTTGAACAACTATGCCTATAAATTTTTCCCACTTTTTTGCAGACCAATGATTCACCCTTTTTTGAAACCTGTTACATCACTTCCTCGACCACAGCTATCGCTTTCAGCCATGCTTAGATCGAACTAAACAATTTATTACGGTTCCAAAACTGCAAGAGGACAAATTGAATTATGAAGTAATAAGGCTTTTCACTTGTGTTAATGTGGTGACCATTTTTATTTATGCTCAATATTTATCTTTAAAAATTCCTCAATAATGCGCAATTAATATATTCTCTTTGTAAAGTTCTTTAATCTTTAAAGAATTATGTTTTTTAAAAATTTCAATGCTGAGAAATTTTGACTGTATTTTGTCAATTTAAAGTATATGATTAACTTTTCTACAAATATTCTCTATATTGGACCAGCTTAAAATATTTAAGTAACGTCAACTGTGACAAATTTTGCTTTTTAATGAGTCAATTCATATTTTTATATCAATTCATATTTTATGAGTGTTTGTGTTGTACGATTGAGGTTATTATAAGCATTTTTGAATTTCTAAAAAGATAGAAATTATTAAGTATAAGAATTTCACTGATAATTTTGAGACAATGTTCCCTAAACATTAATTTAAAGTTTTACAGAAATTAAATATTGTAAAATGCATAACACATTTTGAAAAAAAAAATTTAATAATAAATAAAAACATTTTTTACGGTGCTTTTGTATTTTTTGAAAGACAATCATGCTATAAAACAAATTTAAAATAGCCTAGGACGGTAATTTTATACTTTATTGATAAATAAACATGAAATATTTTGAGCTTGCTTTGAATTAGTAAATCGTAAAAATTAAAAATTGACCATTGTTTTTAATTTATGTTTTTTTTTTTTTTGCACTGTGAGATTACCACCGTTTTGAAATCTATATGATATCAATAGAATAGCTTCTATTCAGAAATGAAAAATGTGCCACACGTTCTGAATTTTTCTCAGATTAAAGCACAAATGTTAGTTAATACTTCTACGAAGTTTCAGAGAAAAATAAGAGGGCTAATTTTTATAGCCCTTTAGACGACTGTTTTTAAAAGTAAATTTTCCACTTTGCATGTAACACCACACGCACATACACTAAAACGTAACATTACCACTGGTTTTGTATTTTACGTTCTCACCTGAAATAAATGGCCTCCATTTGGTACAAAAATTACTAAATTTTTTATCTATTAGTTCTAGTTAGGGCCCTGAATAGACAGTCTAGCAAATTCAAAATAGCTGCCATTTTGTAAAATTGACCAATTTTTAAATTCATGTATCTCGGTTAATGTTGGAAAATATATTTTAAATATTGAGATCTAAGGGTTTCACTGCCATGTCTATCTATGGTAAATAAAATTTAAAAAATCCATGACTATGGTGTAAAAACATTTTCTCGAAATGAGTGTTTTTACATGGAATGACCCCATTACAAAAATACAGTGAAGTTTCCTCATAAAACCGGTTGGTTGAGTGATCATATTGGCAGGGCCGCCCATAAATTTCCCGGGCCCCCCGACAAATTTTCGCGCGGGCCCCTAAGTTTTTTCTTTGTGTAGGAAGTTTTTATTTTCCCAAGTATCCATATATTTACAAATACCCAACTTCAGAAATGTACAAGCAAACCCACAGCAAATTAATAATGAACTGGTAAGTAATTATGGAATTAAATATGTATATGTGTTATACGTCTAAAGCCCGAAGTGTGGCTACTTTGCGATCGAGAAGGACTTCGATAAGGATAATGAAGTATAATCAGAAAACTAATAAATATCTCTATAGAAAGATTGTTAGAAACCCAATCAAAAACATACCTTAGACGCTGAAGACTAGTCAAAACTCCGAAAACTTTTGCAGTACTGAGGAGGGAGCAGTAAATCTATTCGAATTAATGCATTTATCGATGCCGTCAAAAAAGAAAGCTCATTTTGCACGCTAGTTCATGCTCAATTGAAAATATTCTAAGATGATTCAAATTTTTCCTTGCCCAAAGTAGATTGTAAAGGATATTTTATCATAGATAGTTTACTGAATCCTTCCACTAGAAGCCAGTGATGGGAATTGAAAACAATATTCTTAAAGTTATGCAAAGTTCTGGGAAAATAGATTGCAATTTTAATCCATCGATATCATTTAAAGGGAGAGTGGAAGACCTTTATTTTCTAACTTAGCTTAATGTGAATAAGTAGCTTCGCGAACGGTCTTGTACATCTGAATTTCATTGATGAGATTGTGGCTTAAATCATCTGGATTTTTAAGTGCCTTGTTGTTGTCATTAGAATTATAATTTATTTTTAATATGGCTTCGAATGTATTGCATAACTTTTGAATTTTTTTTTCTTCGGTTTCTAATACTTCAGGCATTTCTCTTTCCACTTCCAAAGCTTCCTTTGTCGTCCTTTTTTTTTTTGGAAATTCTGCATCTATACCCATAATAGAAGCTGTCTTCTTAGCCCTTTTTATACTGGCCATTGTTTTCTTAAATCTTTATCTATTGTTTCATTTAACGCTTTACTGTTATTCATTTCGATATCAAGGTAGATATATTATGATTGAAGTATTAAATTTCTTGTATTAATTTGCTCTAGTATGTCCTTCCAAATATTTAACGGAATTAAAAAAAGTTTCAAAATTTGAAAATTATTTAGGAATCCATTTATTCTTCCGCCGTTTCCTCTTACGATAAACTACTGATTTTTTACAACTTAAAGGGCCTTTAAAACGTCAGGTAGTTTTTCAGATATAGGTTTCACTGCCTCAATTCTTGTACTCCATCTTGTCTCACAAAGACCGTGTAGAGACCTCTCATCAGTACGTTTTAGAAGCAGTTCCCATCGCCGTGGGCTCGCACGAAAGAAATTGTAAAGCTGGTTTATAAAGTTGAAGAACGTGCTTACTATTTCATTACTCCTTGTGGCATGTAAACCAACTAGTCGTTGTCGTAGACCGGAGACTGGTGAAAATGTGAGACCTCCTTGACGGGGCCGTTTTAAGGATTTGAAAAGAATATTTTCTGTTCGATATTTTTTTGTCAAATTAGGAAAATAACCTTAAATGAGGCAGATCATTTCTTAAACAAACCTTGGGGCTGCGGGCCCCTTAAACGTCCGGGCCCACCGACATTTGTCGGGTTTGTCCCCCCTTATGGGCGGCCCTGTGGTACCTAGGGTTGCTGCTAAGCATGATATACCTACGAACTTAAAAATCATAAAATTTGGTGGTACTACCTTTTTGACTCTCTCGGTAGTAAGATCCTCTTAATTTTAGATATATATCAACTGAGACCCATACTCGTTACTGGATTTAGGAATACCGTGTTCCCTCCACTCCCACCTAATGATTAAAATCTCACTTATTTTTTTTTCAGGGCGGCCCTAGACAAAACATCCTGAGGCTAGCCCGAGAAGACAAATCCTTCTCACCAGGATCCCACCTAGACTTCAACGGTGCGGAGGTCATCCGCAGTCTTCTAGCAGCCAAGAGTCTCGACCGCCTAGGAGGCGGCGAGCTCCTCCGGATCCTGGACCCCCTGAGCAGCGGCCAGATCGTCAACCAGCTCACTAGCGGACTCTTTCTGAGCTTCCTGGACAGCTTCCGGGGAGGAGAGGTGCTGGTCGTCCTGGACAGGCTGACCGGAGGAGAGATGATCGCCTCCCTGGAGGCCACGGAGGGGATGGCGGTGCTCAACGTCCTGGAAAGGGCGAGGCAGGCCAAGCTGAGGCACCGACCCTCCCCCAAGCGCACCCTGGACACCTTGACCGGCATGGCTTTCGGAGAGAGCAAGCGGTTCGATTCCCTGAGTGGTGCCACGTTCGGTCTGAGCAAGAGGGACTTCGACGAGATCGACAACGTGGGCTTCACGGGCTTCGCGAAGAGGGGCCCCTACGGAAGAGGCAGCACACTGGCCCTGGCGAAGAAGAAGAAGAATTTCGATGAGATTGACCGAGCTGGCTTCGAGACCTACAACAAGAGGAACTTCGACGAGATTGATCGGGCGGGGTTCGAAACCTTTGAAAAGAGAGACGGGAAAAAATAACTCTTTAGTAAGTATATGATTGTGGTAGTGTGATACATGATGTTCAGTAATGGTCTTATACTCTTCAGGTAGTTGTCTTAGAGAGATCTCGTCCAATATCTGGTCAATTTCGCTAATGACGAAACACCAAAACTGGCCATTACTCCGAGGGGAATGAAGTTCCAAGTAGGAAAACAAATTGTTCCTTACCGAGAACTAGTGACACTTTTGAATACGTTTTTGCACATTGGGACAAAATATTTGGAGAGAAGATAAACCTCCGAGATGGTTAAACCTAGATCCTGTCTAATAAGCCACCATGTGGCAAATAATGACCATAGAACGACAAATCGAAACCAAGTCAATTGACATTAGGGATTGAGCAACTTTGAAGGCATCAACGAAACCTATTAAAGGTAATTGAAAGTTCTAATTTGCATCTTAGTTTTCGAACTAATTACTGTAATACTGTAGGCATTACGAATTTAAAACTGTTATTCTAGTCACTAGAGAAATTTTATACCTTGTTAGTTTAAACTTTATGTTAAAATTTATGCCACAATAACTACACTCATGCCCAAAAATTAAGGATAATTCTGAATTTGCATCAAGAAAGCTCAGCCTTATCTCAATCCAATGGAGCATGTTTGAAATGCTCTTGGACATCGCATTGCAGCTCATACACCAAAGACCGCACAATAGCAAATATTTTCTCTCTTCCATTAGTGGAACACAAGCCTCCCAACTTAGGACTCACAAAACAACTAGAGCAAACAAATTATTATTCGAATGGCCTACGCCAAAAAATAACTTTCTTGCCAAGAATTTGGTTTCTGATTAAAAATAGACAGTTGAGTTATAAACCACAGCAAGCAATATTGGATACAAAAGTAATTAATCGCTAAAATCTAAAGAATTGATAATTTATTTACAACATAAAATAATGGTTCACATATTTATCTGCTCATATGCTTGCAACCAAGGATGTAGGAATGTTAATACATACTTTTCCAGAATGTGTGTGTGTTGCTCCTATTCTTTGGTTTAATGCAGTATGCAAAAATATTGACATCTAAACCTTGTCTTTTACGAGGTTGAATTGTTAGTCAGAAGAGACAATTTAATATAAAATTGCAAGCATTAATTTCCATTCTAAATACACTACAAAATACAGAAGGTTGAAATCCTCCAAGGAAAGATGTCATTCTATCTCAGGTACAAAATTGTTTCGATAATGATAATTTCGAGTGATGCCACACTTACTTATCAAATTTCATCGCAAGCTTATACTGATCTACTTGTTGCCAGATAGTCACAAGCTTTAAACGTCATTCTGTTAAACTCAAGATTGTAAAATTATTGCCTTAATGAAACTCGATAAGGGATCTCCGATAAGAAAAGCACGCAGAAAAATATACGCAAGTTATCAGACGGGATTTAATCCTCCTGGTGGTATAACATCGCGTCAAAAACTGATTGTAGTGGCCAGATTAATACAAAAACCAGTTCCACATTATTACCACTTTTGGACAATGAACAATTTGTTTTTCCTACTTGAATCTTAATTCCCCTTTCAGTGATAGGGCAGTTGTGTCTCGATAAGATATCTCATCATTATAAAATTGACCATATATATATATATATATATATATATATATATATATATATATATATATATATATATATAGAGAGAGAGAGAGAGAGAGAGAGAGAGAGATGTACGAGATATCTCGTTGAAATACTTTGAGGGTTAGGTTCATAAATTCTACAGCACCCCTTCCCTTCATGTTTCTATAGTAAAAATTCCGAACTCATGCAGACTCATCAAAAGAGCTAAAATAATAAAAACCAGTGTGCGAGTTTAATATGTTTATAGCCTTGAATATTCAAGCAGATTTCAATTGTACAAGATTAGATCTTTCATCACATCACAAATCTTCCGAAATAGTTCCTCTGTAAGTCATCCATCAGCTTAAAGTTTCAATAAATTGGAATGTCCCCTCTTTAATTAATTAACCATCGAATGAAATCTGATCACATTCAGAATCAAAATTACAATTCTCGAATCATCTAAGCGCGAAATTAAATACCGGGAATTTTCCAAATAATTAAAAGGGACCCTCATCAACAATTCCACTCCGTCTTCATATCCATATTTCGTTGCGACATCCGTCCACAAGAATCCGCAAACACACAAACCGACGAACAGGAATTCATTTGACGAATTCCCACTCTTCCTTGATATTAGTTTCCCGCATCTTCACTGTGGCCACAGCAATAGCAATTTGAGAACATTGATCCAAACAATTTAGAATTAGTTGACTCAGCTCTAATGACAACGGAGGAAGCGAGAGAATGGATCGTCGGTATTCGAGGTTCGTAGGATCAGAAATTGCTGCTGATGGTACTCAGTAGTTGACTCTACAGTGGTTCCTAAGAGGACTATTCTCATATATAGTTCGAAAGAATGGACCTTCGAGATTCTGTCTTCACATTGCGACAAGCCAGAGGAATTCTCGCACAATGATGTTGACCGATACTAATATGCTTATTAATATAGCGTGGCAATCTCCTCTTAGGATTATAAGATGTAAATATTTCTGAAAAGGATGTGATTTTGACAGAGCATATAATGGCTATGCGTAATTTTCTAAATTACTTTTATTATGGTCACTTATTAGAACAGGACATCATGCTATTCCCATAATAGTATTTCGAAAGAATGGATCTTCGAGTTTTAGGTCACTCTATCTACACACTGCGACAAAATAGAGGAATTCTCAGCTATGATATTTACCAAAGCTAATGTATTTATTAATTCTGCAAGGCTATCTTTCCTTTGGAATATTATATGTAAAATTTGCCAGTACACTAGTATCAGTCAACATCATTGCCAGAGAAAATCTCGGTAATGATGTTAACCCGTACTAGTGTACTTATTATTATAGCATGGTAGTCTCAGAATAGGATGTAAATGCTTCTCGAAAGGATATTATTTAGAAAGAGCACATGCATAATGGTCATATGACATTTTCTGAATGATGCGTTTGAATTAAAAGAACATGGCTTCCGCTATTCCCATAATAGTATTTCGTAAGAATGGGTTTTCGAGTTTTCGCGCGGTCAATCAGTCAGCGACAAGGAAATAAGGTAGTTTATTAATGTCGCACTGGAGCAAAACAACGGGCTATTGGCGACGATCCGGGACCAATCCCGAAGGGAAAAAATCTGAGCAAATCGTAATTTTGAACCACGTTCAAATGACGAGAACAACACCTAAATTTGCACCTTACTCTCCAAACTTCCACATCACACCAAAAGGAAGATATTTGATGCCACGACATATTTAACGTGTACCAGTCCCCATATACACAACAGTTTGTCTAGACCTAGCTTTGAATTCGCAACCGTCCGGTTGCTAATCCGTACTCTTCCAACAGGGCGACCATAGTCCAATCTGCGACAAACCGAATTCTCGGTAATGGTGTATGTTTACCAACTCTAATGTATTTAATAATTTAACTAAGCTACTTTTTCTTTAATAGCTGTGAATATATCTGTAAGCGATGATTTGGGAATAGCATTTAATTGTAGGGCCTCCAAAGTGTTACATTTTTATACGAAGGAGTAACTATTAGTACATTTCAAGTTGCGCGTCTTAAATTAAATAAGGATTGTAAAAATCAATATTTCCTTTATAGGCAGAATTTAATATTTGGAATACTAATTTTTTATGTTTACAAAAATGGAAGTGAGATTCTAAAATATTGCTTAACAGAAATTTCCCAAAAATATAAAGTTTTTTTTTTTTTTAAATTACGGCGGGCACTCGATTGCTAATCATAGGCCACTGCAAGGCCGGTAAGCGATGGTCATTCGTGAAGGGGCACCCAATGGGTGACCATCACTACCCCTAACTAAGGACAGCACAATTACATCCATGCCCTGACCCCGGATTCGAACCAGGAACCTTCCGATCCAGAGGCAAACACCTTAACCACTAGACCGGTTAGTCGGCAAAAATATAAAGTTGTATCACTAAATACACGACCTATAATAAATAACGCCTTCATACATAGTGACTATCTTGAATTAACGACTCGCTGTGATATAACGACCAATTGCCGTGGAAGTTCTCTAGTTGCAATGTTATCTCATAATCGATACAATGACCAAAAAAAAGTAAAAATTTCGTTAAAGCTATTTTCAGTTAGCAGTGTCTTCTGATTCTTTGAGGGTTAAGGGGCTAATACTCATAAGACACATCCTAAATATTTATGCAGGTAAATGAAAGTGCTTAAATACATTTCTCTACAAAGTTGTGCAAACAATAACTATAGGAATTGTTTAAAAGTCGAAATGCTCCTAATAACTGTTCATTAGATGTATTTTAAGTCCGTTTAAATCTGCATCTAATCTGGTAACTAGTAAAATTTTATTTGATAATAACATCCGAGTCAAAACAAATGCGAAATCCTTATTTCAGGAGAATAAAAAAGAATCAGAGCTGTTCCCAAGTGAAATTCGTAACAAAGTTGTTCTTAAGACACCAACAAAATGTCACATTTCGATTCAAGCTCCCGGAGGAGAGTGTTTGACAAAGCATCACAATATTGACCATGCAAATATACTTCGATCACGTATCTTCTTGGAAGCGCGTTTGGGAATTCTTTCTTCAAACTTGCTCTGCTATTCTTGCATCAGTCAAGTATACATCAGCAGCAGGCTTTTGTGTTATTCATTTTAGAGCGTGTTCGTGGGACTGCATCTCGCGGCTGTCTTGATACATCTTTTGAGCAATCAAATCCCGCTGGGACTCGAATGAATATGCCTACGGCAACTGTTGTTGAAATGTTTATGGGGGCAATAATGGAGAGATTCTTTGAGGCGTGATAACGTTTCTTTGACGTGAGGCATGCGCACAATGAATCGCCTGCTTCTTAAACTTTCAAGTATTTTAATCGAAAGAGGCTATTGTTATTTAATTGCTGGGGAGTGTGCTGATGGATTGCTTGTTTGTGCAAATCTGGAAAGTCCAAATGCGGAAATGGCGCGACGATTTAAATCTTTAATTCATTTTATTCAGAGATTTTATCAATTCGTCAAATTGGGCTGCAATAGCTCGGTTGGAAGTGTAATGGATTAGCAACCGAAGAATTACGATTTAGAATCCAACGGAATACCGCCGTGTGCACAGGGAGAAGGTGCACGCTAAATCTGTCGTGGCCTCAAATGTCCTTACGTTGTCGTGGTGTGGAAGTTTGGAGATTGGGGTACCAGCTCAGGTGTTGCCTCGTCATCTAACAGTCGTTCAAAATTACGTGATATTGTCCTTTGATCTTTCCCTTAAGTGATTGATCCCGGACCTTCGTCAATAGCCCGTTGTGTTATTCTAGTACGACGCTAATTAAAATTACCATACCTTGCATATCGGAAAGATCGTATGCATTTAACCTACAGGGGAAGGTAATAAATGTTCAAAATCACGAGATGTAGTCCTCTGATTTGTCTCTTCGGGTTGCGATTTTGAATCCAACCAAATGCCATCGTGTGCAAAAGAGGCAAGTGCACGTTAATTTTGTAGTGTCCTCAAACGTCTTCACATTGGCGTGATGTGGAAGCTTGGAGGAGAGTGGGGTTCCAACCCAGGTGTGACCTCGTCATCTGACCACGGTTCAAAATTACGTGGTGTTGTCCTCGATCTTTTCATTTGGAATTGATCCCGGAAAGTCGCCAATAGACCGTTGTGTTACTCCAGTGGGACGTTGACTACCATTCTAAATCGATACATATGTAGGTAGGTTGGCAGGTATTCTAATTAGCGTCGCACTGGAGCAACCAAATAGATACGTAGTTTCCATTTAAATACTGGATTTCTGAATTTCCAATAAAAGTGCCTCAACGAATAGATTTAAAACTGTCATACCGATTGGAGTATGGCGAATTTTAAATAAAACCTCGCTGATCTTAGAATAATATTTGGGGCCGTGGTAGCTCGGTTTGAAGAGTAGCGGATTAACAATCGGAATGTAGTGAGTTCAAATCCAATCAACGACTGTCGTGTACAAAAGGGGCTGGTGCAAGTTAAATCTGTTAAGGCCTCAAATGTTTTCACGTTGGCGTATTGTTGAAGTTTGGAGAGTAGGGTGCCAGATCAGCTGTGACCTCGTCATCTGACCGTGGTTCGAAATTACTTGTTGTCCTCGGATCTTTCCCTTGGGGGCTTGATCCCGGACCGTCGTCAATAACCCGTTGTGTTGCTCCAGTATGACGTTAATAAAAATATCTACCTACCCGCCAAAAATAGTCTTAAATACCTAGGTTCAAGGAGGAGCGAAGTAAATATTTTCGCCGGACAGAAGTGTCTAATAAATCCAAAAGTAACTCAGTGTGTCAAAAAACCTCTAAACGAAAAGGAAATTCCCCATAGAAAATTTATAATTTTAATCTTAAATCGTCTGCGTGTAAGCGAAATCCGCTAAATCAAAAATCATAGTTCTAAGAAAAAAAGGGGAACACGTTTCTCAAGTAGAAATCTAAACTTCATGCAACAAAATTGGCGGGTTTCATCAATCTAAAAATTATGATTTAAAAGGGCTAAAAACTCATATCTTGACGTTATTAACTTTTTATTTTCCACTTGTAATAAAGTGTATAATTTATATTTGCAATTAGGGGAAATAGTGGTTTATTGAATCTAAGCAGTCGAATTAGACACCATCGTTAATACAAACTTCAGGTTTAAAGTGCGAAATGCACCTTATACAGTCTCAAAAATAATTAAGTACAGCGAGACTAATACTAAAACAATCTCTTCGAAAGAAAAATTATTTTTGACCATTGTTGAAATTTTACAAAATCATAAAATAAATACCCCTTTTCAGAACATATTTCATTAATATTTATGCATTAACACTCAAGGTAAATACCCAACCTATTACATTTGAGCCATATTAAAAATGAACAGTACAATATGGGTTACAGTTATAACAGTTCTATACCTACATATGCATAGCAGATCTCTGAGTAAGCAATTTTCAAATTCCATAATTTCCAATTGGTTACGCAATTAACTATTTTGTTTTCGGTATTTATAAATACGGTGATTTGTTTTTATTTGTTATGGAATGACTAATTTTTAATTGCCCCAACGGTTGATGTTTTATATTTTAAAAAATAATTAAAAGCGGGATCAAAATGCCATATGTGTGCCATTACAAAATATTACATTACAAACCATTCTGTTCCATTACAAACTAAATCTTGTTTGTTTCATAATAACATTGTCCTTTTATTCTTCATTTTAAAAAGATGATCAATATTGACGTGGTACGTTGGTATTTGAATTTACACAGCTCTGGGGGGAAAACACAAAAATCTATTGGCGACGGTCCAGAATCAATCCCGAAGGGAAAGGTACGAGGACAACACCTCGTAATTTTTAACCACGATCAGATGACGAGGTCAACACTTGAGCTCTCACCCACTCTCAAAACGAACACACGACGCCACGTGAGAACATTTGAGGCCACGACAGATTTAGCATGCACCAGTACTCGACTGTCTTTGGTTGCATCGAATTTCGAACTCGCAACTCTCCGGTTGCCAATCCAGCACTCGGCCAACTAGGCTACCGTAGCCCTCATCGACTAATAAAAATTATTTTTAGAAGAAGGTAGTTGAATTTACGTCGGCACTGGAGAAACACGCTTGGCTATATTTTTAAAGAAGATAAATTTGAGAAATATTGAAGTTTTAATTTTTAAATAATTTTATAGTTCTTATAATTTCTAGTGAATATTTGTGTAGTTTTAACATAAATTAATCTATAATTCTCTCTGTTGTACATAACTATATACTACCTCCGTGAAAAGCCGAAAGCTTTAATGCAGAAAATCAATACACAATATCGTTCCACTGCTCTAAAAATGAGCGACTCGTTAATTAAATTCCCAAAGTCTCATTTTAATGTTCGTCTCACTGTAAAGATATTTTAATTGAAGAATTTTACGACATTAAATCCATAACACCAGATAATACTAGTACACTTTGTAGAATGAAGCATGTCCACTTTTTAAAGATGTAGGGCGATGAGATGACTCTGGTTATTCGATTACTAAACTCTCAGACTTTTAAAGTGAAATTTCTAAAGAAAATTGCATGGGATTTAATATAAATGCATTAGTTCTCCATTCAAGTTATTAGGCTGTTACTCTCTTTTATTTTAATCAAATTTGTCCATTTTGAAACACTTTTTTGCCGAACAAATGTTAGATGAACTTAGCTGAAATTTTTAAAAATTGCATTATTCTCTTTTCCAATCAATCTTTTCTTGGCTTCTTTCTGAAGTATAAAATGTTAAATTTAATAGACTTTAGATTGTTTAAGTGTTAAAAAAAATTCAAAAAAATTATTACTTATAGATAATACTAATTTTAAAATGAATACATCAATTCTTAGTTTAATTTTGAGTAGCTGTGAAATTTAATTTAAGACAGCTCTTGATATAGATATGTCAGTGTGATGCGAGTAGCGCAGATGATTATGAGAGGGTCTGCTAATATTGTTAAATCTGGTTTGTTATGATTAACCGTTAGTGCTATTTTAAATATCTCACTTTACTTCGAGAGAGTTCCATTTTGTATTTAAAAAAGAACTCGATAAAAGCCCATTTCCACTATGTGAAATTATGAGACTTACAAATGACAGATACGATATCCCAAGCACCTCCATTCTTGCCTATTTAATTGTTACTCCATTCTTGAGTGTTTAATTGTTAAAGAATTACCAAAGACCGTCCTGTACATGGGGACTGGTATGCGTTACGTCGGTCGTGACCTCAAATGTCCTCTCGTGGTGTGGAATTATAGAGAATAATAATAGGTGCCAGAGCAGGTATAACCTCGTCATCTGAACGTGGATCAAAATTACAGGACGTTGTTCTCGGCTCTTTCCCTTCGGGATCGATCCCGTTGGGTTGCTCCATTGCAGGGTTAATTTTAATACCTTCCCTGCATACAGAAAGCAATATTTCAGTCTTTTCATCCAAAGAAACTTTTAAAGATCATTAATTAATTCATATATAATATTCAGTGTAATTTAAACATAAAATCTACTTCATTAGTAATCTTCAGACATAATTACATGCTGATTCGCATAAATGAATTCACATAACCGTCACACTGACTTCCGTTACTACTTAAAACGCTACAGGCATTTATCCTCAAATATCACAATAGGAAGCACGATTATATGTTCTGATATCAGTAATTCACAACATTAACATTTTGTAAATAAACCTTCAATTTTATATTCGGTTTAGCTCTTTGGATTCATATATGTATAACTAAATAAGAACAGAAGTAAAAATATTCATTTTTTCCCTCACAGAGTTATCACAATAGCCCTTGAACACTGGAAAGTGCAAAACTTATGTTCACCTTAAGACGTTGTTTAAAAGTCTAAAAAAAATATTAATTCGCAAAAATTCAGATTTACAAAAGTAATATTTCACATTAAGGTATAAATGGAAATTTGAAAAGACTAGAAAAGTTAACGAGGAAAACACTTGTAGAAGAAATGTAAAGGTAACGTTTTTCATTACCAACCAAATAAAAAATAAATGAAAAGATGAAAAAGTGACAGATTTTAGATGGGTTGAATAATTAGAAACTCGGGGAATTGCTTAAGAGGACGCAAATACGTTACTTTTTCTTGGAAAAAATATAATATGCTCTTGGCATTTCCCCTCCAGAGTTACATGGGCTCGTTTTTAGAAATTTTTTCATCTACGATCTAATTCTGCTAATTCAAATTCCCAAACCTAATCTTCCGAGTTCCGAATACAATGTCAAATGGGACAAGTTGAAAATGACTTTAACAAAATTAATAACACTTGTGGGCTCTTGTATCTCTAACTGAATGAGCATGGATCAACAGTACTATTCTTCGAGGAACAAAATGGAAATGTAATAAATAATGCAAAAAAAATTAAATTACTCGTTTATCCCTAGTAGTACTTCTGTCAACCCCCCCCCCCCAAAAAAAAAAAAAAAAAACTCACTATGGGTGACTGATCTCTGATTTTCGACAATAGCCCGCTGTGTTTGCTCCAGTGCGATGTTAATTAAGTACCTACCCCAAACTCACTAGCGAATCAAATGTTACCAGATTTGCTAGTGTGTATTTCAGGTTGGTTAATTGGCACTAGAACCATATTTTACCAAGCTGTGCCTAACAATATCCAGTAAGCCAAAAAATGTGTATGCCAAACAATGTTAAGGACCATATATAATTATATAAGGAAAACTTGATACTGATATAGCAGTGAGATATACATACAGGGAGAAATCGAACTTGACAGGAATCTAACCAGTGCCGCCAACGATTTGCAGGAAGGTTGTTAGCGTTGTGGGACACCCCACTGACCCACAGTGACATGTGTACTTTTGGGCAAGGTTCCCGAACAACATCGTAACATTCGTTACAGTTCAAACGCATGTATTTTGCTTCGGCGAACGCAAAATGTCTCGCAGTAGTATCATAGGATATGCAGAAACCCTCTTCAATGTACCTAAAATATTTTCATGAAAGTAAGGTTCTGTATGTCTTGTCCTCCCTGAAACATTGAAAAACCATATCGACTTCCTGTAACTTTTATGGGTTTCTTTACATTTCACGCTTCTAAATTCAAACATGACGTCTGGTTTTCTCTATCATCCTTCAATTTTAAGGTAGGTAGTTGGTAGATAGTAATTAATATCGCATTGGAGCAACACGATGTGCTATTGGCGACTGTCCAGGGTCAACCCCGAATGGAAAGAAAGGTTCGAGAACAACACCTCTTAATTTTGAACCACGGTCAGATGACGAGGTCAACATTGAACTGGCACCCTACTTTCCAAATTTTTGCATGACGCCAACCAGACAACACTTGAGACCACGACAGATTTAATATGCATCATCCCTCACGTGTACGATAGTCTGGATGGATCGAGTTTCGAATGCCCTGGTTGGTAATTCACTACTCTTCCAACAGGGTTACAAAAGTCGATTAAATAATGATATTTTTTCCTTTTTATTTTGCCACATTTCGTCATACAGAAACAGTTCATTACTCGAAAATGGGTTATAAAACATTTTAAGTCCGATTTTGGAGTAAACAAGGTTAAATTTGTGAAGAATATCCATTAGTTCAAAGAGAGAATCTTGATGTCGACCAGGTTTTTTGCAATTAGTTTACCGAAAGTTTAGTTTGTCAGTTAAACGATATAAAAGTACTAAATAAAATGTAAATAGAAGCTTATTTTGTTCAAAAACCTTCTGTAGTTTCAGTCTTACAAAATCTTAAAGGAATTGAAAGCAGTAGTTTTTATTGCAACTTCAACCACTAATGAAGATGGATTTTCCACCTCTGCGCTAGGTAGGAGGATTTAAAAAGTGCATATTCAATTAATTCTTTTTGTCGTACATTCCTTTCATTTCAATGCAATTTAAGAGTAAAAAATGGCTATTAAGATAGGATTTTAATGATGATATCCATCTCACGTATTGTTCCAACAGAACTCTTGCCTCGTCAAAAATAACTTCGTAAAGACAGCAATGGTAAATGTTTTTCACCAGGATAGCAATTACAGTTTAAGTAAAAAATGGGTTCTGAAAGCGAGTGCGTCAGATTTAAATTTCTAAAGCCAAACATTTCCGTGTGCTTTTGTTGGGATATAGAAATAAAATTCAAATCTCAAGTCTTATTTACAGAGAAAACCTGGAAAAATTGTATAGCTAAGCTAGCTGAAAATCTGGCATCGATATTTGATTTAATATAAGCCCATTTTGTAAAAACAGTTGTGTGAAAAATAGTTTACTTACGTCAAATTATTTAAAATTTGTCTTATTTCACTTTTTTTTCAGTTATGATATTTAGGTTGTTTAATTTACGTCGTAGGTAGTTAGTACGTCACACTAGAAGAACTCAAAAGGCTATTGGCGACGAACCATGATCAATACTGAAGGGAAAGTTCAGAGGGCACCTCGTCAATTTGAACCACGTTTCAGTTAACAAGGTCAGCACTTTGGATGGCACACCACTCTCCGAACTTCCATCCCCTTCCAACGTGAGGACATTTGAGGCCATGACAGATTTGGCAGGCACCAATACCCACGTACACGACGATCTTTGATTGGATCGAGTTTCGAACTTGCAACCCTCTTGTTGCTAATATGCGATTCTATCAACTGCGTTACTTTTTATTATCAGTCGAGTGATTTAAGGTATATGTACATATCTTTCAAAAGTACTAGCAGACCATTGTTAAAATTTCTGACTTATTTGTATCTATTCATGACAGAGTCGTTATTCACATTTAATGTTTTATATTTCCCCTGGCTTGCAAACAAACTTAAGGAACTTATTTTTTTATGAATACAACCTCAAAATTAAATAAAGCAGCCAGCATAACCGAGGATATTCAGTAGAAATCTGGTGCATATTGAAACTTTGGAATTTTTAATAGTTGGAATGGGTTTTGCTACCACAGCAACTCATTCCCAACCTCATTCAAATCTGGTTAAGGGATGGCTCATAGAATTGAAACATGGTGGATGTTAAGGAATTGCAATTTGTATCCTATATGTGGTAGCGTATTGTCCTGTTGAAAACTGATTGCAGGCAAGTCTTGAAATAAGTCTGCAGAAGTTTATAGATGTATCGTTGGTAAAGTACCTTACTGTAAAACCGGTGGGTGCAGTAATAGAATTCAATAGCAATAGACAGCATAAGGCCAGGCAGCAGAGTTGTATGGTGATGCATAATGCATTCAGTCTGTCGCAATGGTACCATATGCCTTGGATGCGACCACCCTGATGCTGTAGACAGAATTATGATTTGTCAGAAAATACGATGTCTTGCCATTCGTTTGCCAATGTGCTGCGTTGCGTTCTACTCAACATTGGTTGTCGCAGACGCTTGTAGTGTATAGTTAACGAAAGTTTCAAAAATGGGGGGGGGGTGGAAAAAAATTGCCTGTTGCTGCTGCAAACAACTCCACATTGTACGTGCCGACACAGGATGTTGTGCAATACATCCTAATTCTTAATCTAGGGTTCTTAACTTTGCGGAACGATCTGAAATAGCCATGAAAACAGAATGTCAGCCCTCTCGTTTGGCAGTTGGACGAGGTTGTTGACTCGTTGATCAGTTCGTGCTTCCTGTACTAGGGATGCGACATCGATGTCGATGTTTTAGAAAAAAAACATCGATGTATTTAACATCGATGTATTGGAGTCGATGTTTTTGTAACATCGATGTTTATACGTGTCTATGTTTTATTTTTAAATGAAAAAAGTACGGTTTTAAAAAATTTTTAAATAACCTAGTAGCATAATTTTTATAATCGTCAAATTGAACATACTTTTAGACCAAAGTGGCCATGGGTGAAGGGTCTGAAAAGTAGGGATGCGACATCGAGGTCGATGTTTTCAAAACATTGATGTTCTATTAAAAACATCGATGTATAGGAACCGATGTGGCATCACCATTTGCTAAACCAGTTTTAAGAAATGGAGGAAAAAGTATAATTTCACCGAATTTTAAGAACATCGATGGTTTTGGTGCGATGTATTATCAACATCGATGTTTTAATTTTAAACATCGATGTTTTTCTGTCGATGTTGCATCCTTAGGTGCTAAACCAGTTTTTAAGAAATGGGTAAAAAAGTTTAAATACTCTGAATTTTAAAAACATCGATGGTTTGGGGGCGATGTTTTAATTTTGAACATCAAAGTTTCAAAACATCGATGTTTTGCTGTCGATGTAGCGTCACTAGTTGCTAAACCAGTTTTAAGAAATGGGGAAAAAAGTTTAAATGCACTGAATTTTAAAAACATCTATGTTTTTGGAACGATGTTTTATCAACATCGATGTTTTAATTTTGAACATAACATCGATGTTTCAAAACATCGATGTTTTGCGGTCGATGTCGCATCCCTATCCTGTACACACCGATTCCATATTCGTACTGTTGTGACTTGATTTCGTCTAACACTAACACAGAACTATTTAAAGGATCATCTGCAGTCTAAATTTGTCGTAAGAGGCCTTGATTCTTCCTCTGTCAAACTCAGGTAGACTGGTATTTTACTTAACATCGCACTGGAGAAACACAGCGGGCTATTGACGGCGATCGGTCCGGGATCAAACCCAAAGGGAAAATTCCGAGGGCGACACCACGTAATTTTGAACCACGGTCAGATGACGAAACAACACCTGAGCTGGTACACAACTCTCCAAACTTCTACACCACGCCAACAGGAGGACATTTAACGTGCAACAGGCCCCTTCGTACACGACGGTCTTTGATTGGATTCGAACTCGCATCCCTCTGGTTGTTAATCCGTTACTCTTCCAACCGGGCTGCCGCGACCCCAAACTCAGGAACATACTAGTATTACTGCGTATTTTTCAACGATGCATAATCAAGCTACTTTTAACAGGAACAACGTGAAACGCAATTCCAATACTTAACTGCTCTGCCTCTTTTCTTCATTTTTATTACTGTTTACATAGAGCGTTACTGACACACAAGATTTGCATAGCCGCTTCCGTGCTTATCATTTGTTCCATATCTTTCCATGGTGCAAATTTCAAGACTATTGGATGCTTCCTTCATTGTATTGCATTTTTCATGGTCAGCAGATTATCGTTGTACTTCCAGCTTACATTATTGAAGCAAATTGACTACACGTACGTAAAATATCCTTAGGGTTTGATCCCGAACCGTCTCCAATAGCCGTTGTGTTGCTTTAGTATACGACGTTAATTAAAATTACCTTACCTTACCCAATCATAACTAGGTCTTTTGGGACCGTCACGGCATATTGCCTACTGGGTTTAAGCCATGGGGAGACTGCATAAACACCGATGCATACTGGGAGACATTTAAAGAAGCTACGGCGTGCAATTTAGAATCGAAGACGCGGCATGTTGTCTACCGATGTGGTCTTCATGCAGCTGCGAAAACGCTACAGTTGATCTACAAGTTTCATTGGAAATTTCTTCACCACTCCTTACAGCCCGGACTTAGCCCCAGTGACTTTCATTTGTTCGTGATTTTTACCTTTCTAGTCTTATCAAATATCCATTTATATCTTAATGTGAAACATTACCTTTAGTATATCTGAATTTTTGTAAAAATTTAAAGAGTTTCTGGGTAGGAAACATTTTGCGAACAAAGAGGAGCTTAAAGACGTTGTTACTGTTTAACTCAATGGACTGGCGGCAGAAAATTATGACGCTGGTATTCGAAAGCTCGTCACAAGATAGGATAAATGTTAAAATTTGCAAGGGGACTATATAGAAAAGTAATACAAAGTATGAAAATGTATAGAAAAAAGCGTGGTTGATAATTTTTAATTAGTCTGTATTTTATTTAAAAACGGGTATTACTTTCCAAACAACCCTCGTACTTAAGTTTCTCGTGATTTCTCTGATACGTTCATTATCTCTGGTAGATGCTGTCTCAATCGAAGGCATGGTGGAAGGAGGATGGATCTGTGCAGAATGTTACACATGACAACACATTTAACCAATCAGTAGTAAACAACCATCTGAAACTGAAATGATCGGGCTTCGACTTTTCCTGGTTGGTTTCAATTACGTTAAAATGAAAGCTTATGTCTCATTCAAATTCATCTACTTTTTAGTCACCAAATTGTTTTGTTATCACGAAATTCCACAGGCTTTTGGGAGTACAAAACGACATGCCATAGGTAGGCACAGACTTTCGTTTATAGACCAGAGATCCATCAAACTATTAACACCTCATGAGAGAGCACAAATATATAATTAATGTTCATTTTACGTCCATTCCATAGTATAACGGCTACCCAAAACCAACAAATTTTCTTTAATAAATTAACAACTTGAAAATCGGATGGCAAACTCAACATATCAAACACTTATTGTTCGGGAAGACCAGAAGAGGCCACTTGTATGCCGCCCACTTGAGTATTTTGTTCTGGTAAGTAGAGACAGTAAGTACCTTCAAGGATAAACTTGTCGTCTGAAAGCAACCACTAGGATCCTAATAATTAGTTATTCACCCCTGCTACATTGAGCTCAATTATTTTGTGTTAAATTACTCTATTTGTTACGATTCTTGGAAACTAAGCGTTCTTAATTTTGTGTATAGTCAATAAATATTTGCGCCTCAGAAAAAGGATAGTATGATTCAAAGCTGCATACCGAACTCTGATTAAACCCCTTCAATGACATACGTAATGTCCAACAAAATATAATACTTTTAATACTTCCTGGTACGTTATTGCATTATTTAGGTAAAAATCGCGATTTAATGTTGTGTTTTTTTGCTAAGTTAATGAGAAAATTCATAGATGATCAACAGTTTTCCTCATGCAAAAAAGTTTAATTTATGTATATCCAAAACTATGCATTGATTTTTCAGCTTTCAAAAAGTGTTGTATTTAATTTTTTTTTTGATAGTTTTAATTGGTTTTGTAATATGGGCCAATAAAGTATAGCCGTTGTACAAATAAAATAACATGAATATTCATATGCTTATTGGTCTATTGTTTTACATTTTACAATGCATAAATTTCCCTATGTATGATTTTTTATTTGTTTCTGTCGATATGATATTGACGTAAGTTTTATTAGAAAATATAAGTGGCGAATTTACATTTATGTTATAATTCAGTTATCAAATTAAGCTAGAATCAGAGATTTGCAACTTTTAATGCTGGAATTTGAAAATATTCAGCTCAAAGTATTTTACATTTAAAATTTCTTCTGCATATTATTGGTTGTTTATTAGGTTGTATGGAACAAACACCGTGTTTGACCATGCTGTGCCAAATAGATAGACTGGCCAAGTAATGGGCATACACCATACACACACATGGAAAGCTTTACTGGCAGAGAAGACAGAAATACACTCAGGGAGGAATCGAACTTGCAGTTCAAAGTACAATATTTCTGCCACTTTGCTAAATTTATTTAATGCATTTCAGATTTACGCACCATCTTGATCTAAAATCACTTCGTTAGGCTCAAGCAATGGTTGATTTGGTTCGTTAAACTACTGTCAATTCAAACAATGATTATCGAGGCTTAAATTCGTAAGCTCAGCGTTATTACATTTCATATAAATCTAGTTGACATACTACAAAATTTTCAATTTGTTGGAATTCTTGGGAAATCAAGGAGGGGATATAGTGCCTGAAATCTAGTATCAGCTGCTTGTAATGTTTTTATGTATTTATTTATGAGTCAATAAGTATCAATATCTATCAAATCAATGAAACAAAGTAGTCTGGTGGCTTTAGTAATTGATTGCTGAAAAGTATCGTAAACTCCCAGATTAACGAGGCTTCGGATTTAATCAATCATTCGAAAGACAGCAAGTTTTTCTGAATTGACACTCTAAGGCCCATTTCCACTTTTTTTTATCCTTCCAACAACGCATAATCAATTCTATTGACTAAACCTGTCTTCAGAGTCCCATCTTTCAATCTAAAACGATGTTCAATACATCAAAATTACAAATGAATTAGAGTGTTATGATAAAAATAAAGTATGATCTTTCTAGAAGATTTTTCTTCAATTTCTTACAAGATATAAGACTACTTTTAAATGTAATTTTAAGATGAAATTGTGTCGTTATTTTATCTTCGATGTATCTTAAAGTGTTTGGGGTCTTTGAGTAGAAATTATTCAGAAGGCTTTATACCATAGGATCCGAAAAACCGATTCCACAATTAAACTTTCATTTTGTACTGTTTTTTAGTACCTAAAAAAACTTCTAAGTGAAGAACTTTCTTCTCTGTCCGTGAGGAACATCTGAAGTTTGATTTCATATACATTTTAATACTAAATTCTAAAATTTAGCAATTTTAAACCACTTACCAGCACTACCTTACTGTCAACATCGTAATTCTGCTTTTCCAGGTCTAAATACTCTTAGCTGTTTTTGATTTATTGTTTTGGTATTTTATGGTGCAAGGGCTATATTTGGCCAAGCTGTGACAGACCAACCCAAGACAGACAACTTCAAGACAAAAATGTCAATAAAGGGAGACAAAATAGAAATAAGGGAATAGAATGTCTGTTTATGGACCTTGCAACATGAAATCCAATCCAATCCAAATAACCAGGCATTGAATGCCTGGTTATTTGGATTGAAAACAACTAAAATATGCACCCACATCTGCAAGGATCTGGAGTAGAAGTTAATTTTTCCAACTATTTTTTACGCCTTTTTTAGATGATAGATCTATATATAGCATTTGTAGTTAATATAACTATTTCTTGCCCAATATTTGGACTACAGTAAAATCAACTGCAGCTCCAGTAAGGCGTCTGAATCATAACGCCTCATGGAAGGAAACGATACAGCCAGGCCGTTTAAACATCGATTCTTAAATGGTATCTTGACACGTAAGGTATAAAGAAAAACCTTAACCAAACAGCAATACTCTTTTTGATGGGAAAACTTTGAGTTTTTATCTTATATTAGCTCATTGAAGCTGAAGGGGCCATTTTGTCATAGAACCAAGCAAAAAAACATTTATCTTCCTTTTAAAACTTTCACTTTCTGGGAAAATGTTTATTAATTTTGCAATGCCTCTCCTAACTTTAAAACTACCCATATTTGCTACTGTAATGAATTTCGGAGTATTGTAATTATCCATACAAAAGTCACGGATGCAAACCTGAACCTGTTTTATCAAGAACATTAGCGTTTGCGTTCTTCGTACAGAATGGTAAGTAAGTAGTTAACTAACGTCGAATTATTTATTTACACACGACGTCTATTTTTGAGGAATGGAATTATCTTTGTACTGATTAATTGAGTAAACATATAATCCAACTTGTGTGCTCAATCTCAAAGATCCGCTTAGAAATCGTCGTCAAGGAATGGACAAACACATAAAGAAAGCTTTTTATTGACAGGAGAGAGAGAGAGAGAGAGCGGTACATTCAACCTGACAAGAATCGAACCTGCGTCGCTAACAACTCGAAGGTTGCTAGTGCACTGGGCACACCTCTTAACAACGACGGCACAAATTATTTATGTGAGAAGAATTTTTAGTATAAACAAACCAAGCCGTCTGAGATTTTACTTCTACAGTGTAAATGCTTAGGCATGATACACATAGGGATTACTTTAAAGTGTAATTTATTATCATTTTGACAGTTTTGGTGATTAATATTGTATCGCTTAAAACGCTGCTTCTCTGATCAGGCCGACCCAAAGCAGACATAATCAAGAATTACTTAATTGGAGATCATAAAACTCCTTTCTAGTGATAAACTGTCCATAACTAACCCTAGAAATACTGGGTGATTCATAAGTAAGTATACCATTTCAAACCACTATAATATAACAGTGGCAATGTAAGATATTTTATGTTACCTATAGCAGAAGTGTAGGTGGATGTTTCAAGTTTTTTAAGAGACAGTCACATATGTTCTATGTGTGCACCCTTAGTCACACAACACTCATCGAACCGGTAACACATTTCTGCCAAGACGCGTGTTTGGGTATCTGAAGCAAGTGCAGTGATAGTAGTTGCGATACACTATTTCAACTCCGCTAGATCAACAGGAAGAGGGTTGAATACGTTATCCTATACGTAGCCTCAAAGAAAAAAGTCATATGGTGTTAAATCAGGGCATCTGGGAGGCCATTGGGTTAGTGGCATGCTGTAATCGGCGCTTCGTCCAATCCATCCGTGAAGATATTAATCGAGATAATTTCACCTGTCACCTGACCAATGTATTGGTGCAACATCAAATTGGAGAATAAAGTTTTTCGACTCTAATATCCAATTGGATGAATAAAGTTTTTAACGACAACTGCCTATACACACACTCAGTCGTCCTGGCTTTGGAAGTTTGCACAAACAGTCCGTAGTTTCAAATTTTTTTTAACCAATCGTTAATGATTTTTCTGGTTGGAGGTTCTTTTGCAAATCGTAATCGAAAATGCCGTTGCACAGCGGTGACAGATTCGGTTTTGCTTAATTCAAGAACACAAAACGCCTTCTCCTTTTGCAGACCCAGCCATTTCCACTGACTAGCCACGCGACAAGCTCGCTATCGCTTACTTCACTTCACTCGGGAGGGGGACACGAACTTTATGAGTATACCTAGCTAACAGTTTGTATTTGGAGACCGTGTCTTAAACTGTTTGTGTTTTACAGCATCCACTAAATGTATACGTATTTATGAATCATCCTGTACTATTACAGCATCCAGAAACTCTGTATGCGTATTTATGAATCACCCTGTACTATTACAGCATCCAGAAACTGTATACATATTTATGAATCACCCTTTACTATTACAGCATCCAGAAAAACTGTATACGTATTTATGAATCACCCTGTACTATTACAGCATCCAGAAACTGTATACGTATTTATGAATCACCCTGTACTATTACAGCATCCAGAAACTGTATACGTATTTATGAATCACCCTGTACTATTACAGCATCCAGAAACTGTATACGTATTTATGAATCACCCTGTACTATTACAGCATACAGAAACTGTATACGTATTTATGAATCACCCTGTACTATTACAGCATACAGAAACTGTATACGTATTTATGAATCACCCTGTACTATTACAGCACTCCAATTGACATTACATCGGTCATAAAGTTCAGAGCACTTGAAATAAATTCTCTCCATCTGATGTTACACTGCCATTACTATCTCATAAATCTCAAGCCTCTTGAGAGAACTCTAGATTCTATCATGTGGCTTTCAGTTGAAGGCGGCCTGGCTGGAAGAGACCAGAGACCCTTGAGAAATGAGAGCGAGAAGACATGCTCGCTACTTTGCCGAACCCTTCTTGTCCCAAAATATCTGTAAATTTGCTGTAAATATCTGCTAAGCCGTAGGATGTTAGAATTAAACGTTGTAGTGATCAAACCCAAAGATCTTGTTCTTTTACGCTACCGATTCATTCATTTTTGTCACCAAACCATTTCATCCGGTACAATACAATCGGTGCTGCCCAATTATCTATCATATACCAATTTGGGATTCATTCTTTTGAAATTTCTGCAGCGAAGTGCTGAAATTACATTCGAAAAACAAGCCACCTGATGTAGCGTTCAGAATACGTACAAGAAACACATAGCGGCGCAGAGACATTACCTCCATCTGTATCTAACTTGACAGAGAGAGAGGGAAAATACCTTTCAACATTTCAAAACCTTTTTAGAAGCATTATTAATTGTATATGCAATTATATACTTTAAAAAAAATTGCTCAGTAAAGA